>CANTUR010000281.1:200000-1486170 GCA_947683625.1 Mallotus nudiflorus | reverse complement strand
GGTTGTCTCTTCTTTAGAGATTCTTTGTTCATCTCTTGCCTTTTCAGTATATCTTCCTTCACTGGTGAGTAGCAAGCTCACATTGGACGGTAGAGATGGTGACTGTATGTTAGCTAATGGAGAGACAAGTGTTGCACTCTAGCCTTATTGGTGGAGTGTGGTATTTGGGCAAGTGCGTCCATTATTGGTGGGATGGTCCGTTTGTGAAGAGAGTCCCTATTCTTCCCCTAGTGACATGTTCTAGGGCCATGAGCTTAGTGGTGATGAGCATGCTTACTACCATGATGGGATGCTCCTTTGAGAGTCTTTTAGAGAGTGCGAGCTTGCCTTATGCTGATGTGTTGATCCCTTAGTTGATTAATGCTATGGCTAGTGGCACTTTTCCTCCACCTCCAAAAGTATATGCATCTCATCCTTCAGATTTGAGGAGCGGGCCATCACATGGATCATTGAGAGTTGCTTCCTCTAATCTGGTAGGCTTTTTATTCCTATTTTGTACAAGCATGTAACAAACTTTATTAGTAATAAACTGTAATTGACATGAGTTTTAAGAGCATATCTACAGTAGCAAGGATCTACTTAGAAGAGATATGGGTCTTGTTTTAAGGATAATGAGGGCACGTTCCATACTGAGCCAACTGCCCATACGAGCAGTGTGGCTTCTGGTAGTACAATTTTTAAGGACTTGACAGTTCAACCATCCTTGGCTTTGCTTAAGATGGATATCTTTGTTAAAGTAGTGCATTTTGGTTTGCCTTACCTAACTTTCCTCAATCGGGTGTTTCTCCTCTTGATGCTACTCATGTTCATGATTTGTTTCATTTATTTTGCCTTTGTTTATTTATTTAGTGAGTGGTGATTAGCTATTTGCTTGCTTTTGTAGATTCCCATCTCCTTTGATTAGTACTAGTATACCCTTGCAGGAGTGTGCAGTAGCACTTTTTGGAGTTTATGACCACTTAGAGGGTATGCCTTCTTTATTGTACCTATTTATTTTATACACATGTTTTATGTATGCGTGTGTAATATGCAGTATGTCATGCAGGCTAAATAACATTAAGCTAGTCGTGAATGGAGCAAGAGCACACAACTTATCATGGATAGTATTAGTGAGCTAGAATCATGGTTATCATCCTTTATAATGAATGATAATGAGCCTAGATCAAATGAGGGAGATCCTTGAGCAGGATTGGTGCTTGCTCCAAATGGTAGTCATGGCTGATGTAGTTTTTTAAGGAGCTAGGTCTAGTACTTTTGGCCTGTGGTTTGCTTTGTTGTATCATCTTCCTGAGGTTATGGACTTTGCGTGTTGTATCTAGGCATTTGTCCTGCATGTGATGTATGATACTTATATGATGATGATTGTATATGCTTCTTACTATGTATCATTAATGATGTTTACCACTGCTCTTGCCTGCCTCTTTTATTTTTCCTTTTTTTGCCTAAGGCATCTCCTTTTGGAGTTTTTCACACTTAGCTAGGTTTTCTTTTTTTCTTCCTTTTTTTGCCTAGGGTGTCTCCTCTCAGAGCTCTTCACACCTAGCTAGGCTTTTTCTTTTAGGCTCTGATGATAGTGGTTGATCTCAAAGAGAGAGAGAGTTAAGAATTGTGGTTATGTAATGAAAGAAAATATAAGCATGCTTGATGTAATTCATAACAATAAAACGTGTTGCATTTCCTAAAGACATTTTGCATAAATTGGCAATCATTCTCATTTCATTGAAGTCATTTAAGAAAAGCATAGGTGCATTCATACAATTTTTGAACTCAAGGTTACCCCTGTCCTTAACTAGCCTTCTTATGTTTTCTATTGAAGTATTTTCTCTCTTTCCCTAACTTTTGCCTAGGTTGCCCATGCATGGTTTTAAACCTAGCAAGAGGTCCTTAACTTTTTCCTAAGCTATTGTTTTTAGGTTCTCAACTCAGTGGGATTTTTTTGTGCCTTAGATGTTGTACTTTTTCAAGCAGTCTGTATTGATAGGTTCAGAGAATTTTTTACCTTCAGAATTTATTAGCTTGACTGCTCCTTTTGATAAGACATGGTTAGCCAACTATGGGCCTTCCCAGTTCAATCTGAAATTCCCTCTCAGATTTATAATGTTCTATCTTGGTTTCTTTAATACCTAGTCTCCTACTTTCATACTCGTGTGTTTCACTTTCTTATTAAAGGTTTTGGCTAGTTGTGCTTAATACAATTGTGTATGGTATAAAGCCTTATGCCTTTAACTGTCTAGGAGGGTGAGATTATCGTGGCTCTAATAAGCCCATTGTATTTCTAGCAATGCCGATTTGACCGCTACTCAAAGAGACTTTATTTTTGTTTCAACCAAAAACACTACTTCTAATCCATATACTAGCAAGAAAGGAGTTACTCCGATTGAAGTCTTGACTATTGTTTAGTACCCCCATAAGGCATATGGCAATATGTCTACCTAATCTCAGTAAGTCTAAGTCATTTTTGATAAAATCCTCTTGACGTTCTTATTTGCAGCTTTAACGGTTCTGTTTGCTTTTGTTTGATAAGGAGAAGTTATGATGTTCCACCTTATATCTCCTTAGAAGCTCTTTAACTTCCCCTTGGAATTGGACATGTTATTAGAGATGATGTGATAGGGGATCCCATATCAACATAAAATATTTATTTTAATGAATTTCGCCACTTGCCTGGTTCTATCCTTGCAAATGATTCTACTTTGACCCACTTTGTGAAGTAATCTACTGCTACCAAGATGAACCTATGTCCGTTCAAGGTTGTTGGGTGGATTTTCCTAATCATGTCTGGTCCCTATGCTGATAAGGGCCATGGAGAGCAGAAGTAGTGCAATTATATTAGGGGAAGGTAATTGACATTTCCGTGGATTTGACACTTGTGGCATTTCTTTTTAAATTTGATACAGTCTTTCATCATCATTATCCAGAAGAACCTTGTCTGATTACTTTATTAGCTATGATTGCTCCATTCATGTGCAACCATAAACACCCTCATGTACTTCTATTACTCTTGCATCCTCAGTTTCATCTAGACATTGGAGTTGTAAACTGTTTGAGGTTCTTCTTTATAGCACGCCTTAGTGTGATGTGAATTTTAATGCTAATTGTTGAATGATTGCTTTATGTCTTTCATTGCTTGATCAGGAGAGGCTCATTCCTTCAGATATCTTTAGATGTTATAGAACCAGGGTTCTTTTTAACTATTTCTATCTTTACTATTTTGTAATTGTTATGACAAGGTTATCCTGATCTAAATAGGATTAAAAGCTTTATAGGCATTTTGGATGGTCCTGCCCATACTGATCTAAGGAAGCAAGTACATCTACCATCCGATTGTGATTCCTGGGGAGATGAATGAATTTGCATTTTTAGAAGGGTATGGTAAGTAGCCTCAAGTGATCCAAGTAAGGCTTTAAGTGTTACTCTTTTAATTCCCACTCTTCTGTGGCATGGTTGATTACTAGCATGGAATCTTTGAAGATTTTGACTTTTGTAACATCCAGGGATATTAGTGCTTCTATTCTAAGTGTCCATGCCTCATACTCTACGTTGTTGTTTATGACATTGGATTTGAGCTTTTTGGCTATTGGTACTACTTCACCTTTTAGGGATTGTAATATGATACTGACTCCTGCATCAAACTAATTGACCATTCCATTAAAGTACATGTGCCATCCTTGGATTTTAATGGCTAAACTAAGGTCATCTAGACAGTCTAGTTGGATTTCTTCTGTGTTTGGAATAGGGTTGAGAGCTAGAAATTCAGTCACTGCTCGTCCTTTTATTGTCTTCTTAGTTAGATACTGCACATCAAATTTTGTTAGCAGCATGAACCACTTGGCATGTTTTCCCAGTAGAGAGGGAGCTTCATACAGGTACTTTATTGGGTCCATTTTAGACATAGCCTAAATTCTATAGGACTAAAAGTAATGTCTGAGTTTCTTCATTGCCCATACCATTGCCAGACATATCTATTCGACTTGGCTATACTACTCATACAGCATCATCTTCTTGCTTAAGTAGTAGATTGCTTGTTTTTCTTTCATTTCTCCTTGCTAACATTACACTAATTGCATTTACTTTAATGGCCACTTATAATGTTAAAGGTATACTTTGTTTAGGTGGTCTTAGAATCCATGGGTTATCTAGGGAGTCCCTGATATTATCGAATGCTAGTTGACAATATTGGTTCCATTCAATTGGTTGATCTTTTATGAGTAGCTTCAAGATCAGTTAACACACTACTGTCAACTTGGTCATGAATCTATTGATGAATTATAGTTTCCCTAGAAACCCTCTGATTTCTATCTCTATTCTTGGCACTGGCATCTCTCTAACTGCTTTTGCTTTATTTGAATCTATTTTAATCCCACTTTAATTGACAACATACACCAGCATCTTTCCTTAAGTAACCTTGAATATGCATTTCTTTGGATTAAGCCTAAGACTATACTTTTTTATTCTTTTGAGGAATTTTTTAAGGTTTGATGGGTGTTCTTCCTTGGTTTTTGACTTGACAAGGATGGCACGAGAAATGAGATATATTTGAAAGAAAAAAATTAGAAAAAATAATTTTGAAAGGTTTTAAAGTTAACAATACTTTTAAATTTTTTTTAAATATAATGTACTTTTCTTAACATTATTTTATGAGTGGATGGGCCCCTCTATTTATTTCAGTGATGGATCATCTAGGCCCACTCTATTTAGTTGACTAGCGAATTCATGGTGTCCTTCCTAGACGGGATGTTTCTCATATTAACATGGGATCCGAACCTTACCCTGTGAGAGATCCATTCCTATGGTCCCATTCCATATGAATTATTGAGTCATGAATGAGGGAGAAACTCTGGCCTATGCTATTTAAATGGATTTGAGCTGAAGTTATTGTTAAAGTTCCAAGAGAGACATAACTATGGATTCTGAGATGTTGAGGGTTGCTAGATCTAAAGACATCTCATTTGTAAGAAAAAACATATGCGATGAAGATTCAACTTTTCTTTCCCAAATAACACTAAACAAAAACATTATCCTTCAGGTTATTACAAAATTCAAGCAGACGGAGTTCATGAAGGAGTTTTGCCTTAAATGTCGCCTTGCTCTTATTTAGCAGAAAATTCCAAAGGATACACTCACATTTTAATCAGTAAATAATTAAAATTAAAATTAATAAAATTTATGAAATAAGTAATAATAACTTGTTTTCCAAAACTCTTAAGCTGGAATCCCGCAAGTGAGCAACAAAAGGCAAGGTGAGAGGTGGGAAGGATCCCCACAAACCCTCCAATGCCTAGGTTAGAAAGTATATAGAGAGAATTTAGAGAGAAAAGGAGAGCAATGAGAGTGTGAGAGAATAGGATGGATGAGAATAAGGGATATGGGGTCCTATTTATGGGGATGATGATGCTCAAACTTGAAAGGAGTAGGATTCCTCTTAAATGAGAGTCCTAAGCCAATTAGGAGAGTGTTCCTTCTTTTCTAGGAGTCTCCTAATTAGGAACCTTTTCCTACTTTATCTTGGACATCCCTCCTTTCTGAGTAACCTGTATATGAAAATAAAGATCTTGTTTGAACAGGAATATATATGTGGGGTATCAAGAGTCCCCCTTGAAAGTCTATTTAGATATTTATATCCTATATATATAGGTCTGTAAGGTGATGGAAATGTCATTCTTCTGAAGAGAGAGTGCTTGAATTATTGCATTTGATATGAAAGGGTGAGCTAAGGTGGCCAACCTCAGTCATAAGAAAAGATAAAGCTCAATACTGAGTCTTGAAATCATCATACAAGAACATAATTGAAGTGCTAGTTAGACTGGAGTGCATAAAACCTGCAATAAAACAAAGATGTAATGGATTAACCTATCAGTATGGAGATAACATAACATAACTAGTCATCATTAGAGTTTTGATGCTTGGTGCATGAAAAGTGCAACCTAAGTGCTAAACCCTAGTACTATAGAAGTGACTTGGGGGTGCTAGCTTCAATCATTAGACTTAGATTCTTGAGGCTTAGATGCTCGATGCTATGACTTGAGGCTTACAAGCTCGGAACCTCGGTACTATAAAAGCGACCAGAGGGTGCCAACTTCAGTCATTGTACTTAGATTCTTTATGCATTAGAAGCATGGCCTAAGTGTCGTAAATTCTCAATGCATTAAAAGTGTGGCCTGAGTGCCAGACCTTAGTACTATAGAAGCGACTTGAGGGTGCCAGCTTTCAGTTACCGGATCTTAAAGTTGGAGCGTTAGATGCTCGATGTAGAAGGATTGCTAGTGGCTATGTGTAGGCATCCGCTATGTCATTTCAATGCCTTTTTTTTTGAAATTTGAATTGCGTAACTGTCATGTCTATTCGTATGTCAGAAGATAAGATGTTTCTATTACTATAATGATGAGTGCTTGATTAATAAGTCTTTTCCATTTCTTAGACTGCCCTTAATGATGTGGGAGAGGCCAAAACATTTATGAGGGTAGTAATGGCTTATTCCAGATACTTCTATTGTCTTATAAAAACATTAGCTTCTTCAATCTATTGCATTTTTTCTTCTTGCTATCTTGTTTGCTTCTTCTTCCTTGTGCGTTCTATCATTATGCTTCTTCTGCAGCAAAAATTTTCATTTTGTAATCAGGTGAACCTTTTCTTTCTCCATACATTTCTTTTTTATTTATTAGATAAATCCATGGCACCAAGGGAACATATTAGTTCTGATATATTTGTCTTTAGGATAGATAAGGACTTGCTAAGGTGGTATCAAAGATGCTTTAGTATTCCTGCCAATTTCACTTTGTACGTTGTAGATAGGAAATTTAGAGGCCACACTCTAATGCTAGATCTCGATAAATTAGTTATGGATTTTGACCAATTAGGGGGGGATTTGAAGTTCCCTCAAGATCCCTTTATGAAAAAGTTCCTAAATAGGTATAACATAGCACTCGGTCAGCTTCATCCCAATAGTTATCAAATCCTAACTGGGTTCATAGAGTTAATGCATGAGGAGGGTAAAGAGCTAGACTTTTATGTCTTGCGATATATGTATAGTCTAAAAAAGAAAACGGGGAAGTTGATGTTCTCACTATTGGCCATCCTTAATCATAACCTTTTTATGAAGCTTCTGAACCTTCATAAGAAGTTGAGGCATAAATTTTTCATTGTCGAGCACCACTCGGACTTTATGGATGTCTAGCGAATGTGGTCCAATGAGTGCCATAAGTTGAAGCATCCTCCAAGGTTGTTCGACCAAGATACAGAGATGGGCTTGAGACTTCAGCTCCATGGCTTGGCCGATGCTCGGTCTATCAAAGATTTATCCAAAAGATATCTTTGGAGAGTTTGCCATGATCATGTACAATCCACTAGTATGTTTTGAGCTTCAAGAGGTATTATTCATACTTATGTATTTTCCTTTTTATTTTGTAGGTGGCTGACTTTTTTTCCTTTACAAACGGGATTCAACTTGTAGATGACAAGCCCAAGGTGCAAGAGGATGTTTGGATTCCCTATCCCTCACCCAAGCCTATGACATCAGTGGCTCCTACTGAAGATGTCAGTCTAAAGGGAAAATATGTTGTTGGGTCCTCTCAGGGCAACAAGGATGAGGGGCAAAAGGCGTGCCCTGAATAGAGACTCGGATCCTAAGGAGCTATGTGAGGAAATATTCGTCAAGCATCTGAAGCTCTTTGGGTGTCCAAACATGAAGGCCTAGATCCTCAATAAGATGAAGCCTCCGAGCATCTCAAATGCTCAAGTTAGAGACCAATATGCAGAATCAAGCTGCCAGTTGACATGCAACACTAGATATAAGAGGATAGTAAGGAGGTGTATAACTCCATGATTGGACATTCATTGGAGGTAAGAGTTTAATGTTGTCTATCTTGAGTTTAATGTTGTTAGGGAATGACATTTGTTCTCTTTCTTAGTTGGTTCAGGCTTTGCTATTGGTGAAAGATAATTACTACTACTTGAAGAGCCAGTATAGCCTGAAGGAGATAGAGTTAGGTACCATAGCAATTGACTGCGAAAAGAAGTTGGATAAGGTGAAGGTAGCGCTGGAGCTCTACCAAACTAGATATGCAGAGGCGAGCAAGAAGAAAGGGGCTGATCAGGAGCACAATCAAGCTCAATTGACTTCTAAAATTGAGGAGCAAGATGCCTAGATCACCATCCTAGAAAGGAAGCTAGAAGAAGTCAAGAAATCTTATGAAGATGAGATGTACCAGAATGTGGTCGGGGGATTTCTAAAGGCATATAAGTCTGACTGTCAAAGAGTTTTGCTTGCCCAGAATCTGGCATTAGACTTTTTGGACTTAGATAGGATAACTTTAGTTGACTTAACTACGATTGCTTCTGAAGAGGATGCTTGAAGTAAGGCCTCTTCCCTTTGTGCAAAAAAAGCTACTAAGTCTATTACTGTGGGATCGTCCTCTGAGCTGTTATTGTCTGAGTCTCTACAGCCGAATGGCCCTTCATCTAAGCCTTCTAATGCTCAGTTATTAGATTAGGATATATGTTATTCTCTTTTTTTTTTTGCTTATAATGTAAATTATTCTATAATATAACTTTTTCTAATTACTAACGATACTTTTCTTGATAAGATCTCAAGTACATCTATTAGTAGTATTTTTTAAGATAATCCAAGTTTTAATATTGCTGTAGTTCTTTCCCATGTCTATCTCTGATTTTGTATGGCCCTTTAGACATGCTCTCTATGATCTAGTAGGGACCATGCCAATTAGGTCTGAGTTTGCCTGTGCCTACATTGCCTATGCCGATGTCTGCCCTTTTGAGTACCCAATCTCCTACTTTGAAATGTCTCGGTCAGATGCGCCGATTATAATATTCGGCTATCCTCCATCTTTGTGCCTTTATAACTATGGAAGCCTGTTCTTGTCTTTTTTTCAGTAAATCCATACATATCCAGGTGTTAATGTTGTTGGGGTCCTGATATAATTCTTTGCTAACCCTATAACTTAGTGATATGATTTCTACCAGTATCACTGCATCCATACTATAGGTTAGCCTGAATGGGGTCTCTCTTTTGGGTGATATGGGCATAGTCCTATAAGCCTATATGACATTATTAAGTTCTTTGACCCAGTTTCCCTTCTTTTCATTGAGCCTCTTCTTCAATCCTTGCATGATAATCCTATTAGTGACCTCCGTTTTCCCGTTTGTATGCAAGTAAGCTACTAAGGTGAACCAGAGCTTTATTTTGAGGTTGGAATAAAAATTTCTAAATTTCTCATTATTGAACTATTTTCCATTGTCTGTGATTAGCATATGTGGTATTTTGAACCTGTAAATGATTTCTCTCCAAAAGAAGTACTGTACCTAAACTTCTATGATGGTCGATACAGCTTCCACTTCTACCCACTTAGTGAAATGGTCTATAGCCATAATTAGGTATTTTTTTTATGATGTTGAGGTCAGGAAGGGACCTAAGATGTCCATTCCCCATATAGTGATAGACCAAGGGCTGCCAATCAGATGTTGAGGGTTGGAAGGCTTGTGATTGAGGCGGGCAAACTACTACACTTATGGAATTCATGAGTTAGTTTCCAATCATCTTGGGACATAGCGGGCCAGTAATATCCTTAAAACAATGCTTTCCTAGTTAATAAGTATTGTGATTCATGTGCTCTACAAATTCCTTCTTGGATTTCCTTGAGTACATAATTCCGTTCTTCTAGGGACACATATTTAGACCATGGGTGTAAGAGAGATCTTCTGTACAGTTCTCTGTGATGGATAAAGTAGCGGGCCACCTTCATCTTCAGTTTCTGAACTTTTAATTTATCTTCTAGAAGTGTCCCATTTTCTAGATATTGAGCGATCATTTTCATCTATTCTGGGACTTTCTGTACATCCATGATTTCTTAATCTTCGGTGCTTAGTTTTGTCAGTACTTCAGTGAGCTCCATTCCTCTGAATGCCTAATTTTCTTCAGCCATTGACTTGGCCAATAGGTCAACCTTAGAGTTTTCATTTTTGGGAATCTGGACTATTTCCCACTATCCTCGATCTTATTTAATCTTCTTCAAGAGCTATATGACTTTTCCAACGTATCTGGCAATGCTTGGATCTTTAATCTAGAACGACCTTTTGACTTGGTTCACTACCAATTGAGAGTCTGAGTGTATCATGGGATGCTCAGCTTTGACCTCTGTAGCAAACTTTAGGCCTATGATGAGTGCTTCATATTCTACAGCATTGTTGGTTGCATTATACTCTATTCAAATGACATATTTGATATGAACTTTATGTAGTTCTTTAAGGATAATCCCAGTGTATTGGGTAGATGATGCCCCATTGATATAGAGTCACCATTTTGGGGCTTTGGAGGTGGTGAGATCCTCTTATGTCATTTCCTGTACAAAGTATGCTAATGCTTAAGCCTTCGCCTATTATCGGGACTCATAATCGATGTCGAATTCTCTAATTAATATTGACCATTGAACCAACCTGCCAGATGTCTCAGATCTTTATAGAATTTTCCTCAAAGGGAAGCTGGACCTTACTATGATAGGATGAGCTTGGAAGTAGTGCTTAAGCTTTCGAGATGTGAGGATAATGGCCATGGTCAATTTATCTAATGTTGGGTACCGAATCTCAAATCCTCGAAGTACCTTGCTAACGTAGTATATCGGGCTTTGCTAACTCTTTTCCTCCCTTACTAGTACCAAAGCTATGGTTTCTCACCTGACTAAGAGGTATAAGTATAGTGTTTCCCCTAGGAATGGCCTGCTGAGTAGAGGTGGTGAAAATTTGAATTTTTTAATGTCTTCAAAGGCTGCCTGGCAGTCTTTAATCCAAAAAAATTTCTTGGAATTTTTTAAAGCTCATAATAGTGGTAGGCATCATTTGGATGAGCAAGAGATGAAATGCCCCAAAGCCATGATCTTGCCATTCAATTTTTATAGCTCATGGATAGTCTTTGGAGCTTTCATATTAAGAATGGCCTCCATCTTTTACAGGTTAGCTTCAATCCCTTTATAGGATATCATGAATCCTAGGAACTTTCTTGCCTTAACTCCAAAGATGCACTTCTCCGAATTCAACTTGATATGGGACAGGCTTAGCAATTAGAGGATTTAATCAAGGTCTGCAGGGTGCTGCTTTGCATGGTTGCTTTTGATAATAATGTCATCCATGTATACTTCCACATTTTGCCCAATTTAGTTTCGGAGTACATGGTTCATCATCCTCTGATAGGTTGCTCTAGCATTCTTTAATTCAAAGGGCATTACCTTATAGCAGTAAAGCCCTTTGTGGGTGATGAAAGATGTTTTCTCTTGGTCTTCTTCCTTCATCAGTATCTAATGATACCCTTGTGCTGCCTCCACAAAGCTACATAGACTGTGGCCAGCAATGGAATCTACTAATTGGTCAATTATGGGTAGTGGGTAGTTATCCTTGGGGCATGCCCGATTTTGGTCAGTGTAATCCTCACACATTTTGTATTTTTCATTAAATTTCTTCACTAGCACCATATTGGCTACCCATTTCGGATGGGTAACTTCTTTGATAAATCTGGCTTCTAGCAACTTTCTTGTTTCTTTGGTGATTATTTGCTGCCTCTCATATGTGAAAGTCATCTTCTTTTAAATCACCAGCTTCACCTCAGGTATGATGTTCAAGCTGTGTGAGAATATTTGAGGATCCATCTTGGTAATCTCAAATTCCCAAGAGGCAAAGCCTCTTGAGTATTTAGTAAGGACCTCACTTATTCTCCGCTTAGTTTCACTGTCAAGCTCATTACCAATCCTTACCATTTTCCCATTAACAATCTATAATGTTTGGACACCATCAACTAGTTTAGGGCCGGCTCCCTATTTCTCCATCTCCCAAGTTGTGTACTAATCTCTATGAATTATTAGAATTATGCCTTCAATTGGAATCTTCATGGTAAGGTGTCAGATACTTATGACTGCATCAATTTCATAAAGTACTGGTCATCCTATGATGTCGTTGTATGCCAGTAAGAGATCCACCACATTGAACTAAGCTTTAATTACTTTCATTTATTTAATGTCCCGATCTCTAAATTCTAAAACTTAGCTCTACGATTCCCATCAGTTGTATGGTTTCTCCATAAAAGCTTGTAATGGGATTCTGGATAACCTTTAAGGTAGTGACAAAGCCTCCTATTGCTTTACAGGCATTCCAATATAATATATTGATGGTGCTTCCATCATCGATTAGTAATCTCTTCACCAGATAATTGTTAATGTATGTGCTTACCACTAAGGCATCATTGTAGGGTTCCAAACATGGTTCCCATCTTTTGAACCAAACATGACCGCTTGTCTCTTCTTAAGGGTAGGTTTTTCCTCTCTGTGGTCCCTTTTAGACCTCTCCTGGGCCCTCTTTGGTTATGCCCCTTTCTTCTCTCCTCCGATAATCATGTTGATGATGTCGGCTGGTTCATTTCGGGCCTTCTTTGGTTCTAGCATGTCTCGCCCTTGCGCATCCTGATTCCTGTCTCCTCTGGATGTGTTGGTGAAGTTGTTGAGTTTGCCATTTTGCACTAGTCTTTCTATGGCATTCTTCAATTCTCAGCAAGCCTCGGTGTTGTGCCCATAATCTCGGTGATATTGGCATTAGTGCCCTCTATCTTGCGTGGCTCTCTAGCTTGGGCTTATTCTTCTGGCCAGGGTAATACCCATGCCATTCTGTCTGACCCACATGAGGATCCTGGATCTAGAGGCATTTAAAGGAGTATATCTTTTAGCTTCCTTTTTGAACCTTTCCACTAGGTTTTTGAAGTTTGTTGGTGGAAAGCTTGCCCTCATGGGTCTCGATCTTTCTTCTTTAGTTGGTGCTTTCTCTTCATCCCTTCGCATCCTTCTGTCTTTGTCCATTTTTATCATTTTGACTATTTGCAAAAGTGCCAGGTTCTTTTGTCATTATCTTGTCTTGGAGCTTTCCAAGTTTGGTGCCATTCTTTAGGGCCTTAATAGCCATGTCATCCATAAGATTCTCAATTTGCATGGCCACTTTATTAAATTGGTCTAAATAGCTTCATAGTGATTCACCAATCTCTTATTGGCACATTCAGAGGTCATTGATGTTTTTGGCTGGTGTATATTGGTAATGAACCTAGTTCAGAATTTCTTTGCTAAATCTTTGAAAGAGGTGATAGAGTTCTCAAGAAGCTGGTGAAAACCACTTTTGAGCATTCTTTGTGAGCATGCTTAGGAAAACCCTGCACATGATTCCATCATTCATGTTCTGGAGCAACATTCTTATTCTGAACGAGGATATGCAATTGATAGTATCTCCAGTTTCATCATATTGATCCAATTACGGCATTCTGAATTTAGTTGGGATCTCTATCTAGATTTTCCTTCTTACAAAGGGCGTTCTCCCCTACATGATGCATTAATCTTCTTTCCTCGACCTTGTGCGGGCTTAGTGTATAACCTCTTCAACCTTATGGGTTAATTTTGAGTTGTCAAGAGCTGAAACCATTGAGCTAGATTCCCCTTTTGGAACTTTAAGCTTCCATTTGCTTCCTATAGGTAATTCTGGAGATGTAGTGTTATTTTTTATGCGAGTTGATTCGGGGTTGCTGCTTTGAATTAAGGCATTCAATTATTGTTGCATCAGGGCTATCTAAGCTTAAATGTTTTATATAATTGCTTCTTTGCTTATTAGGGTGAGGTTGAGTATTTGGGTTACATTTTTTAGGTTAGGTGTAGTTACGATAGGTGTATCTGGTAAATTCGAAAAAGGTACAAAAGGTATAGGTCTGTGATAGTATTGTAGAGGAGCATAGTATAGGAGGTCGGTGCCAAAGGCTAGCCACCCTTGGGTGTTTCCAGGCAGAACATACGTACCACTAGATAAAGGTCTAGCATACTGAAAAGGGGCTGGTGGTACTACTGTTGAGAGAGGTGTTGACAAATTGATTGGAGGAATTGGAGCGAAGAGGTTGATGTGTGTGTCAGGAGTCAAGATTGGTAGCGGGTTGGAAGTTATATTGTTAATATCTTAAGTTGGCAAATGCACAAATGGCTTTTACCCAAGAGTTCCTATAGATGGCGCCACTTGAAAACTAGTTTTCCATAACTCTTGAGCTTGAATCTCATAAGTGATCAACAAAGGGCAAGGTGAGAGGTGGGGAGGATCCCCACAAACCCTCTGATGCCTAAGTCAGAAAGTATAGAGAGAGAATCTAGAGAGAAAAGGAGAGCAATGAGAGTGAGAGAATATGATGGATAAGAATGAGGAATATGAGATCCTATTTATAGGGATAGTGATGCTCAAACCTGAGAGGAATAGAATTCCTATTAAATGAGAGTCCCAAGCTAATTAGGAGAGTGTTCCTTCTTTTTTGAGAGTCTCCTAATTAGGAACCTTTTCTTACTTTGTCTTGGACGTCCTCCTTTTTGAGTAACCTGTATAGGAAAATAAAGATCTTGTTTAAATAGGAATATATATGTAGGGTATTAATTAATTATGAAAATATTAATGTGAAAAATGTTGAAAATTATGGTTTTTTTAGGCTTCAAAACAGAATTGTAGGAATTTACGTATATACGCATTACTCAAAAGAATGAAGGTATTAACAGTACATTACTCACATTTTTTTATTTGTGGTTATTTGATTATACATATATATATACCATGAAGTGCCGAAGATATAAGGGTGTATTGTTCATATATAAGAATGCAAAGATGATGAAGCAAAATGAAAGACCAATGTTACAATTAGATATTTCACAGAGTTTCTAATGTGCATAATCCTAATTTCTTAGGCAAGCATAGAGCATATGTTCTACTACTTAAACTATATATGAAATGAAAATAAAATACTTTAAAGAAAATTTCAGAAAGTAAAGAAAGCTATAAAGTAAATAAATTAAATGAACATAAACTTAAAAGATTTATATAAAACTTACAAAGAAGAAGTTTTCTCTTTATATTCCAACTAAAGGAAGGTAAAGGAAGGTTACAAAGTTCAAGTTCAAGTTCTATATCCAGAAAAGCAAAGGAAAGTTACAAAGTCTGTTATGTTTTCTTTCCGGAAAATAGCAGAAGAAGGAAAATATTAAAATTACTAGATCTTTTATTTAAGATACAAATTTTAGAACTATATCGATACAAGAGAGGTAATTTCTAAAAAAATTTCTCCTAAAACTTGTGTCTCTGCAGGAAGGCAAAAGGCTCTTTTTATAGAGGAATTAAGGGGAGCAAGCCTAAGAATCAAGGGGAAGATGGGCCACAAACAGCAGGAAGTGGAGCAAATGGAATCCTGCCAATAATAAAGTGCCTCTATATGTATTTGTCTTGTCTTTTATGGAGAGGGCTCCCTATTAGGTCCTATTAGTGGAAGTGGGACCCCACCCTTATGGAAAAATGGAAGAGAGTGGGACTGAGGCAGAAGGTGGAGGTAAATATTTGGCGTAAAAGTCAAATTTTCTTGATGGTTGTCCAAATAGTTCCCACTCTGAATGGTTGGGATGATGACCAGTAAGAAAGAAATAATTAAAATACTTTTTTTTGTATAAATGGCCTTAGTTTTGCATGGACCGTCCTGAAAAGGATTTTCAACCCATCTAGCGAGAAATAAAATATTTACAATTTAGGCTTTATAAGCCTATGGGCTTTATAGGAGAAAGAATCCTAAAACAATCATCTTCGTTGTCATTACCCAAATCAACAAAGGGCTATGAATCTCGAGAGGCCTAGGACTGTGAAGGATAAGGGCCTTCAGACTGGATAAGTTACTACATAATCTTGAAATACTCTTGTTTCATTTTGATAGCAGTAAAAAGTGCATTGGCATGTGATTTTTAGGCCAAAAAGGTAGACTAGGCCTAAGTTTAGGCACAAGAGAAACTAAGAAATCCATGTTGTTTTAGCCAGTCAGTTATAACTTGCTTATAAATTTTTTGGGGAACTTTATAAGTGGTCCACCATTTTACTTTAAATTTCCTTTGGATGGCAATGATATCTTCATGAACATAAAAATCAAGATACCACTGAGTAACCTAAGGGACAAAGAATTTAGAATAATATAAGGAAAGAGAGGAAAATTTCTTTTCATAGGGAGATGGTTTATAATGGGTGGAGAAAAGATTACCCTTGGCAAATATCAGGAGGGAGGATATCCAAGATAGGACCATAGTTATGCTACCAACGAGTGAACCATGCTGGAAATATGGATATATCAACATGATCTCTTAAGAAGAATAGCCATGTATGGGTATATAGAGAATATTGGATAAGAAAAGTATTAAAACATGCTTGTTCATAATCCTAATAGGAAAATGAGCGGCAAAAGTCTAATTTTGAATTGAAGTTGATAGGGAAGGCTTTTGGTTTAGAAAGATCTTGTCCCCAATCAGTAGGGTGAAGGACATGAAGAATTTTATAGGTAGAATAAGAAGGTTGGGTATATCCTTTATGGTAAAAATGTTCAAATTCTGCAGAACCAGTATATTCCAAAATTGTTTGATAAAATTCTTGGGTTTTGCAAAGATCCCAGGGTTTAAAAAACCAATTTTTTGGAAAATGATTTTGCATAATAAGAAAAGGACCTTTATGGAAAAATCCATCTTCAATGGTTAAGATATTTTGAATTGAATTTTTTATAAGAATTCCTAAATATGGAAGTTTTGATTGAGATAAAACAATATATGAGTTACTTTGAGTAGTCACAAGAGTAGTCACAAGAGTTAAATCATTTTGACAAAGGGTTTTTTGAGAAGAAGATTCTCCTTTCTCAATTTTATAAATACGTTGAGGAGCCTTACCTAAGATGCCTTTGTTGGTGTCATTCTGAACAATGGCAAGAGGCTAAAGAGTATTCTGTATTGCTTTAAAGAGTTTAGGAGATTAGGAGATAGAATCAATCCATAGTTGGATTTGAGATGCTTTAATAGAGTAAGCTATATTGTGATCTTGTTTAGCTATATTGAACCATGACTTTATAGGTTTTTTAGCAGAAAAAGGAGGAGGAATAGAATATGTGTCCACTTTATCTTTATCCTTTTGTTTTTTACAAACCATCTTTATCTATTTTGTAAAAATTCTCTAGTTAGAAAATCTAGTAGAGAGTTTTTATCTCCTTTAATAAATTCTATATCAAAATAAAAAAATACTTAAAATAGCTTGCCATCTTGCAAAAATCTATTTTTAAGCAATATTTTGAACATCTTTTTACAGAACTTCTTTAGCAGATTTACAATCAATACGAAGTAAAAAATTTTGGTTAAGTAAATCATATTGAAACTTTGAGATGCATATGACAAATGGAAAGGACTTCTTTTTTTATAGTGGAGTAATTTTTTTGTGTATTGTTCTAGTGCCCTGAAGTATACTAAACAACTACTTCTTTATCACATGAAACTTGTTTCAGAATGCCACCGTATCTTATATCACCAGCATCAGTTTCAACAATTTTAGGAAGGGTTGGATCAACTAGATGAAGATAAGGAATTTCAATGATTTATTTCTTTATATATTGGATAACTCTAGTATGTTCATTAGTCCAGGGGATAAGGGTTGTTGAGATTTGTGATAAAAACGCAGCGGAAAAATTAAAATTTTATCACGTTCTCAAGCCTGGATCCATGTAATTCGACTACTTGATTAAATCTAGGGTTTTAAAATCTTACCAAAACGTATAAGAGGCAAGACTCTCTAGAAAGATGAGAGGAGGTTCACACCGGTGACACCTTACCTCGAGCTTTTTTTTTGGCTTGGTTGTTCGGATCAAGACGTCTCCAAAAGGATGCGTCCTCTATAGGTATCCACATGAACAGCCCTTCACAAAATGAATTTAAGTGTGCGTGCTAGCAACCTCCTTGACTGTCTCACAAATCAAGAACAAAAGGAAGAACTCTGTCTTCATTTTCTAAGAGGAAAGAAAATGAATTTGGAGGCAAAAACAAGTGTGTGAAACCCTAGAGAATATAACATATTTATAGACTCCAAATTAGGGTTTCACTTACTAATGACCTTTTGGTAATTTTCCATTTATTATATTCTGATTTTGTTTAAAAAACAAATCAAAAATAATATCTTATTTATTTATTTATTTAAAATAACATTTATCTTAAATAAATAAACAAATAAATAAAACACTTTAATTATTTATTTCCACAGAGTTTATTTTGGGCTTTATTAAACCCATATCCATTTTGGGCTTGTTCTAAGTGTGTGACCCTATAGGTTCACATAACATTGGCAGTGGGCCTAAATCTCTATTTAGGCCTACAAGTCATAAATGGCCTCTAGCAAGACATTATGACTACCCAAGTCATGTGAAGTCAATAATCCGACATAACCTAATTACAGTGAATTTTATTATCCCTTTATCACATTATATCTTAATTGAACATAAGGCATAGAATTTCATCCTTATATAGTTCAATATTATGACTTGATTCCAAGTAGACTGAAAATGATAACTCTTTATCAATTCATTTCAGCATGGCCATGCATTTTCCTTCAGTCTATCTCATCAAGGGGCCTTTAGATATCTTTCTCATATTAATGAGGGATAAATTCCTTCTAAATCACTCACATTCCTCACATAACTAATTTTATATCCAACAACATCCTTTGAATCGTCTGGTTAAAGACAATGTTAGAATGTGTCAAAACATAAAATAGCTATGTAGAAATCCATGATGATTTCAAGGTCAAAGGATCGAAATAAAATTACTATGATAAGAAATACCTATGACAATAATCTATGCAGTATTCTCATAGTGGGTCAATCCAGTACATGATCTCTTATCATGTACCTATGAGTTGACTTAATATCTCATATTTATGATTAGTAAAACATAACCATCAATCAACATCATACTAGCCTTAATACTTTAATATTCATATAATGAATAAATGGCTAGGGATAATTAGAATAGAACTCTTATTTTAATCTAAGGGTTTTACTATCAAGTCACATACTTGATGGCCTTAGTAAGAATTAACCATTCATGTAATTATCATAAAATCAAATGATAATATAATACCTCTTTATTAAAAAAATAAGAAAGTCAATACATAATCACAAATGATTGACCTAGTGCATATCACTAACATTCTTTAGTCTATTATGCAAAGGATTGACAATCATATTAATATTAGGACAGAAATCTAAGACATAATTTAGGCTTCCTAAGAAACTTTGTAACTGGACTTTATCAAGAATCTTATCAGGGAATTTGTTGCCAAATTTTAAAGATCTTTTTATGGGAACTAAAGTACCACAACAGATATAATGTCCCAAAAATCTGACTTTAGTATGGAAAAGAGAAATCTTTTTATCAAAGACTACAAGACCATTTTGCCTAACTATATAGAGAAAAGTCTTTAAATGTTTGAAATGTTGTTTAATGGAGTTTGAGAAAGTAAGCATGTCATCAATGTAAATAATGCAAAAATCGGAATAAGGATTGAATATATCATTCATTATTCTTTGAAATTATGATGGTGCATTTTTCAAACCAAATGGCATAACATTCCATTCATATTGTCCAAAAGGGACAGTAAAAGCAATTTTATACCAATGTTCTTTATGGATTTGTATTTGCCAAAATCCAGATTTCATGTCAAATTTTGAAAATACAAATGCATAATGGAGTTTTTGAAGGAGATTTTTTTGTTTGGAATAAGGTATCTAATCCATTTTAAAGCTTTATTTAGAGGTTTGTAATTAATAACAAGCCTTGGAGTGCCTCTTTCTATTTCAAAAGCTTTATTGATATAGAAAGTTGCACAACTCCATGGAGATAGAGGTTTGGAGATTAATCCCTTAGATTCGAAATCCTGGTTTTCTTATTTACAAAGCTTTTCCAATTCAGCATTCATTTGAATTGGTCTAGCCTTGGTAGGAATACTTTTCTCCTCAAACTCAGGCTTATAAGGTAGATTAACTATATGCTATTTTCTTTTCCAAAAAGCATTTGGTAAATCAGAACATACTTCTTTTAACGCAGTATCATGAAAATCAGAGATCTTTGATTTTACTAGTTCAGACCTTAGCTGTTGTTTAATTTTTTGAAAATGAATATAAGTCTATTTTAAATCATATAAGTCTATTTCCTTTCCCTTGCTTAAAGCATTGATTTCATTCTTATAGATAGAATGAGCTTTAATAAGGTTTAAGGATATGGTTCTGTTTTTGCCAAAAAAGGAAAATAAATATGAAATTTTCATCTTTATAATCAATAGAGTTATAGGTGGTTAGATAGGGAATTATTAAATTAATGAAAGGTGTCCTTAAAATCACCATATAACTTATATTAGAAACAAGAAGAAATTGAGTTTTTAAAAGAAATCCGTTGTTAGAAATACTAGCCTCTATTTTACCATTTATATGCATGTTGGAACTATTAGCAGAGGAAAGATTTTATATGGTATGCTCTTGAAAATGTCATGGAACCATGTTATTTTTTATACAATTTAAATTAACTCTAGTATCAAACAAAGCAATGGTATCTAGTTGAAAATATTTATCGAAAATGATAGTGATCTTTATAAGATATTTTCTCAGAGTAATTTTATTTAGAGCACAGAGAATCATGAGGTACTTTATCAAGATTAGCCAAGGATCCTAGTTCTAAGTCCTTAGTAACATCACTATCACTAGACTATTCAGCTAGTTTGGTGACAAGGAATTGGATTAACTCATAACCTTTTTGTTGTTTTTCTTTCAATTTCTTTATTTTAGACTTTATGGTTTTGATTTCTCCTTGAAGTTCTTGGAGACCTAATGGTTTTTAGTGATCTTTTTCTTATTGAGAATAGTAGTCAAGTCATATATTCCTGTACTAATAAAAGGTAACTCAGTATCCTTAGGTTCGGGTTCCTTTTCTAAAGATTGCCTAAGTTGTTTTAGATATTTTTTCTGAACATCAAGGTCATTTGTGCGCTGAATAATATCTAGATGAGGTTTTGTTCTTTAGTAAGGACATTAAGCTATTTTATTCTTATATTAGAATCTATATTGGACTCAAAAGAAAAAGAAGAGGAGGTGGCAAGTTCATCAATTTGAGGAGTTATGAAAGTTTCAAAATCTGACTCTGACATTTCTATAAGAAGAGATGTTAGTTTATTAAGGGTAGCTTCTTTTAAGCCTAACTTATAGAGTTTTTTAAAGACTTTGTAGTGTTTAGAGATATGGCCTATTTTACCACACTTAAAACAAGTAACATCTTCAAGGTCAATTTTCTTAACTTTATCAGGTTTGGGCTTCCTAACAGTCTTTCTATAAGGCTTTCTATAGTAAGCTTCTCCTTTATCCTTTGTCTTGGAGGATTTCCTATATTTAGAGGAAAATTTCCTAGATAAAGGTTTTGAGGATTTTTTACTATAATCTCCCTTATAGGAAGGATTCTAGGTGATGCTATAGTCAAACTATTTATAGGAAAGATCCTAGTTTCTGTCTGGTTTTTTTCATTTCTTTCTTAAGACGCTTTTGGAATTTTAAATCCTAACAGATTTTAAGACCTTCATGTTGGGTAGTACTAATCAATTCACCATAGGTAAGCTGGTTGTAAGGAATAATATGGGTTCTAAAAGATTGTCTAATGGTATTCTTGACACGTTCTCCTAACAGGGTAGGCATACCAATAAGAAATTTTTCTTTCCAGAAGGGTTGATTGGAATCTTCTCTAAGAATGACCTTAGTAAGAAAAGTTTATCTATACCATTGGAAGTCACTGAGTTTTTTGCACCTAAGATTGGATAGAAGGTCAACATTTTTATCTTTAAGATGAGAAGAGTCTCCTATGAAATGAAGTGCTATAGTTAAAATAAGAGTAAAAACAACATCTTGGATGGGATTTCCTATTTGGTTTAGAATACGTATACCTTCATCATGTGTTTGGATAGCATGAAGAATTTCTTATTGTTATTCCTTAGTAAGATGGTAATCCCACCAACCTTTCAGTTGGCTCGAAAAACTGGCTATAATCAGCTTAGCACTAGATTGATCAGAGGTTCCTGTTCAGGCTTTACAAGCATTAGAGGCCATAGTCATTTGTTGAAGGGAATTAAGAATTTGATATTCAGACATACCATCTATATTCCATTCATAGACAGAATTAGTACTAAACTTAGGCTAGACAAGAGTGTTGGGTTGACCATCTAGCTCAAGTTCTAGAAGTCTAGTTTGTGAATATCCAGGGTAAAGGGAAGGCTAATGAATTTTAGCTATTTATGGGGATTGTGTTAGAGAAATATCAGTTTCAAAAGAGGAGTCTATACCTTTATCTAGAAAACTAACAGTTTGATTAACAGAAGGAGGAGTATCAAGGACAATTGGTTCTCTAGAACTCGAAGGATCAAGTCTACTGAGTTATTTCCTAATAGCATGTAAGAATTCTATATGGTTACTCCTAATTTCCTATTGTGCACTAGTAGAGATCTCATAAGGTTTGAACATGGGGTTTTTTAGTTTCTTATCATACATGGCTACAGTATCAGAGGATTCTATAATTTTATGGGACTAGTTTTCAAGCCTAGATAACTATTTACCTACGCTATGAAGATGGACATTGGTAAAGTTATTTTGGGAGACTATATTTTTTAAGTTTTGGGAGTCATTATCCTATGGCTTTTTATAAGTACAAGCTTTTATGGTGTCATTACCAATAGAGATTTTGATGTTCCTAAAAGGAGGATGGTCATATTCTATTTGTTGACCATTTGATGCTTCCCAAATAGTTACTTTTTTTCTTGTAGTGACAGGATTTAAAATTTTGAAAGGATTTAAAATTTTGAAAGGATAAGAAATATCATTTTCAGATGCATATATTTCAAACCATTCAAAAAATAATATATTCACTTTATGTGCTTGGATGAAATTGTAAAATTGGCTTTTAAGATCATATCGTTGTTCTAAGAAATATTGGAAAAACCAATTTCTTTTCTCTTTATTATGAGGTGCATAATTTGGCTTTCTCATGGGTGAATTCATTATCCAAAATAGATAGTTCATAAGCCATATTTTCTGTTATGGCTGAAGCAGTAGGAGAAGTAGGAGGCAAAGGGTTTTCTTCTTATCTTGGTTCTATATAGACATGTCTGGCTATATTCGTGCTATAATCCACATTTTTTATAAAAGAAGGTATATCAGAAGTAGAATATCGAGTAGGGATATTATAAGGTAAATTTATGACATTAGGTAGATCTAGATAAAGGTTAGCCTGATCTAGCTATTGAGGTAAATGTATGGTTTTTTAGTGGTTATTTGATGTTGGTTCAGAATGGTAAGGAAGGTCTATAACATAAGGGATTTGTAAAACTTATCCAACATCAAAGGATTCTAATGAGGATGCATAAGAGAATCTTGAGCTGGAAAAGGTTCTATCAAATTACCATTTTATTTTACCATCTTGGAACTGGGTAATATGCTTTATTTTAGTGTTAGGAGCATGTGTTTCTTCCTGTTGGATTTTAGGTTCAGTAGCTCCTTCTAAGATCCATTCTTGGGAAAGTGTAACTTGGCTCCATTTGATGGGTTTAGGAATCATAACATTGGCTTTATACATATCTATTTAGAGGAGGAGAGTTTCTCCTTTTCGACTATGAAAATGACTTTTTGTATGAAATGCAGACATCATAACTTTATAATGAACTTTAAACACAAGTGCAACAAGTATGGATCCGTCATCCATAACATAGTTATGGGTCTGGATTTGTAAAACTAGAGATTTTAAAAGATTAGCATAATTAAGAGAAATAGTGAAGTTGGGATAGAAATCAAATGATATAGGACCTAAATAGAGACTAGATTCTACAGTTCCTATAAAAGAGTCTTTGAAGTTTTTGAATCTCATATCCCTAAGGGTAGCTAGAACAAATGTGTTCAGACCTTCTCTAACTAAGGGCTTTATACCTACCTGAACAAGACCTATATGGATATATTTAAAACCTTTATCTTTATGTTTGTCTAAAGAAGCAAGAGAAAGTAACTTTATGTAATCCTGAGATTTAGAAAGCTGGATATCTCTTTCTTTAGTCTTTATAACATAGTCAGATTTGAAGAGGTTTAATTTAGGTATTTTGTAAACATGATCTTTCTTATAGTCCGTGAGATTAAAGTCATCTATGCATTTATCAAAGTCCTCAATGGTGATTTCATCACTACTGACTATATTCTTATGAGCTTTGGCAAAAGAGGAAGTAGAGGAAGAAGAAGAAGAAGTGGTTCTTCTAAAAATTGGATTCATTGTAAAGAAATGCCTACAAAAATAGGTTACCTCACTGGCTAAACCAACAGTTTTACTGCCTCTCAGGGTTTTACTATCGGGACCACTTGTGACTAAACAACTCGCTGAAAAGACTATCATATAGACATTACTGTAATATGCAAACAATTACTGTACAAATCACTCAACCCCCCAAGCTCTGATACCAGGAAGTGCCGAAGATATAAGGGTGTACTGTTCATATATAAGAATGCAAAAATGATGAAGCAAAATGAAAGACCAATGATATAGTTAGATATTTCACAGAGTTTCTGATGTGCAATATCCTAATTTTTTAGGCAAGCACAGAGCATATGTTCTACTACTTAAACTATATACGAAATGAAAATAAAATACTTTAAAGAAAATTTCAGAAAGTAAAGAAAGCTATAAAGTATATAAATTAAATGAACATAAACTTAAAAGATTTATATAAAACCTATGAAGAAGAAGTTTTCTCTTTATATTCCAAGTAAAGGAAGGTTACAAAGTTCAAGTTCTATATCCAGAAAAGCAAAGGAAAGTTACAAAGTCTATAATGTTTTCTTTCCAAAAAATAGCAGAGGAAGGAAAATATTAAAACTACTATATCTTTTGTTGGAGATACAAATTTTAGAACTATATTGATATAAGAGAGGTAATTTCTAAAAAATTTTCTCCTAAAACTTGTGTCTCTGCATAAAGGTAAAAGGCTCATTTTATAGAGGAATAGAGGGGAGCAAGCCTAGGAATCAAGTGGAAGATGGGCCATAGACAACAGGAAGTGGAGCAGATGGAATCCTATTAACAATTAAGTGCCTCTATTTGTATTTATCCTGTCTTTTATGGAGAGGGCTCCCTACTATGTCTTAGTAGTGGAAAGTGGGACCCCACCCTTATGCAAAAATGGAAGAGAGTAGGATTGAGGTAGAAGGTGAAGGTGAATATTTAACATAAAAGTCAAATTTTCCTAATGGTTGTCCAAGTAGATCCTACTTTGAATGGTTGGGACGATGACCTGTAAGAAAGAAATAATTAAAATACTTTTTTTTTATAAATGGCCTTAGTTTTGCATGGGCTGTCCTGAAAAGGATTTTCAACCCATCTAGCTAGAAACAAAATATTTACAATTTAGGTTTTATAAGCCTGTGGGCTTTATAAAAGAAAGAATCCCAAAACAATCATCTTCATTGTCATTACCCAAATCAACAAAGGGCTTTGAATATTGAAAGGCCTAGGACTATGAAGGAGAAAGGTCTTTAGACTGGATAAGTTGCTACATAATCTTGAAATACTCTTCTTTCATTTTGGCAACAGTAATAAGTGCATTGGCTTGTGATTTTTTGGGCCAAGAAGGTAGACTGGGCCTGAGTTTGGGCACGAGAGAACCTAAGAAATTCATGCTGTTTTAGCCAGTTAGTTATAGCTTGCTTATAAATTTTTTAGGGAACTTTATAAGAGGTACACCATTTTGCTTTAAATTTCTGATCTTTCTATGAGAACTAAAGTACCATAACAGATATAATGTCCCAAAAATCTAACTTTAGTTTGGAAAAGAGAAATCTTTTTAGCAGAGACTATAAGACCATTTTGCTTAACTATATAGAGAAAAGTCTTTAAATGTTTGAAATGTTGTTCGATGGAGTTTAAGAAAATAAGCACATCATTAACGTAAATAATGCAAAAATCGAAATAAGGATTGAATATATCATTCATTATTCTCTAAAATCATGATGGTGCATTTTTCAAACCAAATGGCATAACATTCCATTCATATTGTCTAAAAGGGATAGTAAAAGCATTTTTATATCGATGTTCTTTGTGGATTTGTATTTTCCAAAATCTAGATTTCATGTCAAATTTTGAAAATTCAAATGCAAAATGGAGTTTTTTGTTTAGAATAGGGTATCTAATCCATTTTAAAGTATGAAATAAATCACTTGTGCTAAAAGATGAGGATGAAATTCTTCACGCTATCATACCATGAAAAATTAAAGAGGCAGGGTCTGATATTTTCTACCATACAAATAGCCTTAGTACGACACTTCTTAGTATCAGAGCCTGGGTGGTTGAGTGATTTGTACAGTAATTGTTTGAATGTTATAGTAATGTCTACATGATAGTCTTTACAGCGAGTTATTTAGTCATAGGTGGTCTCGGTAGTAAGACCTTGAGAGACAGTAAAAATAGTTGGTTTAGCCAATGAGGTTATAGTTGTTTAACCTGTTTCTATAGCCATTTATTTACCATGAATCCAATTTTTGGAAGAACCACTTCTTTTTCTTCTTCCTCTGCTTCCTCTTCTACCAAAGCTCATAAGAATATAGTCAGTAGTGATGAAATCACCATTAAGGACTTTGATAAATGCATAGATGACTTTAAGCTCATAGACTATAAGAAAGATCATGTCTACAAAACACCTAAAGTAAACCTCTTCAAATCTGACTACGTTATAAAGATTGAAGAAAGAGATATCCAGCTTTCTAAATCTTAGGATTACATAAAGTTACTTTCTCCTACTTCCTTAGAAAAACATAAATATAAAGATTTCATATATATCCATATAGGTCTTGTTCAGGTAGGTATAAAGCCCTTAGCTAGAGAAGGTCTGAACCCATTTATTTTGGCTCCCCTTAGGGATATGAGATTCAAAAACTTCCAAGAATCTCTTCTAGGAACTATGGAATCTAGTCTCTGTTTAGGTCCTATATTGTTTGATTGCTATCGTAACTTCACTATTTCACTTAATGATGTTAATCTTTTAAAATCTCTAATTTTATAAATCCAGACCTATAACTATGTTATGGATGACAGATCCATACCTGTTGCACTTATGTTTAAAGTTCATTATAAAGTTATAATGTCTGCATTTCATACAAAAATTTATTTTCATAATCAAAAAGGAGAAACTCTTCTCCTCCAAACAGATATGTCTAAAGCCAACGTTGTGATTCGTAAACCCATCAGATGGAGCCAAGTTACACTTCCCCAAGAATGGATCTTAGAAGGAGCTACTGAACCTAAAATCCAACAAGAAGAAACACCTGTTCCTAACACTCAAATAAAGCATATTACCCAGTTCTAAGATGGTAAAGTAAAACTCTCATTTGATAGAACCTTTTCCAGCTTAAGATTCTCTGATGCATCCTTATAAGAATCCTTTGATCCTGGACGAGTTTCACAAATCCCTTCTGTTATAAACCTTTTTTACCATTCTGAACCAATAACAAATAACCACAAAAAAACCATACATTTACATCAATAGTCAGATCATGCCAACCTTTATCCATATCTATCTCTTGTCATAAATTTACCTTATAATATCCCTACTCGATATTCTACTTCTGATCTACCTTCTTCTTCTATCAGAAATGTGGATTCTAGCACAAATATAGCTAGACCTATCTATATAAAACCAAGACAAGAAGAAAACCCTTCTCCTTATACTTCTCCTACTACTTCAACCATAACAAAAAATATGGCTCATGAACTATCTATTTTGGATAAAGAATTCCCCCTTGATAAAGCTCTTTTTTTTAAAGATTTTTATGCATCTTATAATAAAGAGAAAAGAAATTGGTTTTTCCAACATTTCTTAGAATAATGAAATGATCTTCAAAGCCAATTTTACAATTTCATCTAAGCACATAAATTTAATATATTACTTTTTGAATGGTTTGAAATATATGCATCAGAAAATGATATTTCTTATCCTTTTAAAGTTTTAAACCCTGTCACTACAAGAAAAAAGTAACTATTTAGGAAGCATCAAATGGTCAATAAATAGAATCTAAACATCCTCCTCTTAAGAACATTAAAATCTCTATTGGTAATGAGACCATAGAAGCTTGTCCTTATAAGAAGCCACAGGATAGTGACTCCCAAAACCTAAAAAATATAGTCTCCCAAAATAACTTTACCAATGTCCATCTTTATAGCATAGGTAAACAGTTATCTAGGCTTGAAAACTAGTCCCATAAAATTATAGAGTCCTCCGATACTGTAGCCATGTCTGATAAGAAACTAAAAAACCCTATGTTCAAACCTTATCAAATCTCTACTAGTGCACAATAGGAAATTAGGAGTAACCACACATAACTCTTACATGTTGTTAGGAAACAACTCAGTAGCTTGATCCTTCGAGTTCTAAAGAACCAATCATCCTTGATACTCCTCCTTCTGTTAATCAAACTGTTAGTGTTCTAGATAAAGGTATAGAATCCTCTTTTGAAACTGATATTTCTCTAATACAATCCCAAAAAATAGCTAAACTTCATTGGCCTTCCCCTTACCCTAGATATTCACAAACTAGACTTCTAAAACTTAATCTAGATGGTCAACCCAACACTCTTGTCCAGCCTAAGTTTAGTGCTAATTTTGTCTATAAATGGAATATAGATGGTATGTCTGAATATCAAATTCTTAATTCCCTTCAATAAATGACTATGGCCTCCAATGATTATAAAGCCCAAATAAGAACCTCTGATCGATCTGTTGCTGAGCTGATTATAGCTGATTTTTCGGGCCAAATGAAAGGTTGGTGGGATTACCATCTTACAAAGGAACAACAACAAGAAATTCTTCATGCTATACAAACAAATGATGAAGGTATACCTATTCTAGACCAAATAGGAAATCCCATCCAAGATGTTGTTTCTACTCTAAACTTAACTATAGCACTTCATTTCATAGCAAACTCTTCTTATCTTAAAGATAAAAATGTTAACCTTGTATCCAATCTTAGGTGTAAAAAACTCAGTGACTTCCAATGGTATAGATCAACTTTTCTTACCAGGGTCATGCTTAGAGAAGATTCCAATCAACCCTTCTAGAAAGAAAAATTTCTTACCGATCTATATACCCTGTTAGGAGAATGTGTCAAGAATACCATTAGACAATCTTTTGGAACCCATATCATTCCTTATAACCAGCTTAAATATGGTGAACTGATTAGTACTACCCAATGTGAAGGTGTTAAAATCTATCAAGATTTAAATCTCTAAAAGCGTCTTGAGAAAGAAATGAAAAAGACCAGATATGAACTAGGATCTTTCTGTAAACAATTTGACTATAGCATCACCTAGAATCCTTCCTGTAAAGGAGATTGTAGTAAAAAATCCTCAAAACCTTCATCTAGGAAATTTTCCTTTAAATATAGGAAATCCTCCAAGACAAAGGATAGGGGAGAAGCTTACTACAGAAAGCCTTCTAGAAAGACTATTAGGAAGCCCAAACCTGATAAAGTTAAGAAAAATGACCTTAAAGATGTGACTTGTTTTAAGTGTGGTAAAATAGGCCATATCTCTAAATATTGCAAAGTCTCTAAAAAACTCCATGAGTTAGGCTTAGAAGAAGCTACCCTCAATAGACTAACAGCTCTTCTTATAGAAATGTCAGAATCAGATTCTAAAAATTTCATAACTCCTCAGATTGATGAACTTGCCACCTCCTCTTCTTTTTCTTCTAAGTCCAGTATAGATTCTGATATAAGAATAACACAACTTAATGTCCTTAATAAAGAATAAAACATCATTCTAGATGTTATTCAACACATAAATGACCTAATGTTTAGAAAAAAAAATATCTAGAATAACTTAGGCAATCTTTAGAAAAGGAACTTGAACCTAAGGATACTCAATTAGCTTCTACTAGTACAGGAATATAGGACCTGACTACTATTCTTAATAAGAAAAAGCTTACTAAAAAACCATTAGGTAATATCCAAGAACTTCAAGGAGAAATCAAAACCATAAAGTCTGAAATAAAGCAATTGAAAGAAAAAAAGCAAAAAGATTCTAAGTTAATCCAATTCCTTATTACCAAACTAGCTAAAGAGTCTACTGATAGTGATGATACTAAGGACTTAGAACTAGGATCCTTGGCTAATCTTGATAAAGTACCTCATGATTTCTCTATGCTCTAAATTAAATTACTTCGAGAAAATATCTTATAAAGATCACTATCATTTTCAATAAAGATTTTTAACTAGATACCATTGCCCTTTTTGATACTAGAGTTGATTTAAATTGTATAAAAACTAGGATCCTTGGCTAATCTTGATAAAGTACCTCATGATTTCTCTATGCTCTAAATTAAATTACTTCGAGAAAATATCTTATAAAGATCACTATCATTTTCAATAAAGATTTTTAACTAGATACCATTGCCCTTTTTGATACTAGAGTTGATTTAAATTGTATAAAAAGTAGCATGGTTCCACGATGTTTTCAAGAGCATACCACATAAAAGCTTTCCTCTGCTAATAGTTCCATAATACATATAGATGGTAAAACAAATGCTAGTATTTCTAACAATGGATTTTTTTTAAACTCCATTTCTTCTTATTTCTAATATAAGTTATATGGTGATTTTAGGGACACCTTTCATTAATTTAATAACTCCCTATCTAACCACCTATAACTATATTGATTATAAAGATGAAAAAGTTCATATTTCTTTTCCTTTTTTGGCAAAACCAAGAACTAGATCCTTAAACCTTATTAAAGCTCATTCTATCTATAAGAATGAAATCAATGCTTTAATCAACGGAAATGAAATAGAATTATATAATTTAAAAAAAGACTTATATTCATTTTCAAAAAATTGAACAACAGCTAAGGTCTAAACTGGTAAAATTGAATATCTCTGATTTTCATGATACTATGTTAAAAGAAGTCTATTTTGATTTACCAAATGCTTTTTGGAAAAGAAAACAATATATAGTTAATCTGCCTTATAAGCCTAAGTTTGAGGAGAAAAGTATTCCTACCAAGGCTAGACCAATTCAAATGAATGCTGAATTGGAAAAGCACTGTAAGGAAAAAATCTAAGATCTCAAATGTAAGGGATTAATCTCCAAATCTCGGTCTCCATGGAGTTATGTAGCTTTTTATGTCAACAAAGCTTCTAAAATATAAAGAGGCACTCCAAGGCTTGTTATTAATTACAAACCTCTAAATAAAGCTTTAAAATGGATTAGATACCGTATTCTAAATAAAAAAGATCTCCATCAAAAACTCCATTCTGCATTTGTAGTTTTAAAATTTGACATGAAATCTAGATTTTGGCAAATACAAATCCATAAAGAACATCAATATAAAACGTCTTTTATTGTCCCTTTTAGACAATATGAATGGAATGTTATGCCATTTGGTTTGAAAAATGCACCATCAGAATTTTAGAGAATATTGAATGATATATTCAATCCTTATTCCGATTTTTGCATTATTTACATTGATGGCGTGCTTATTTTCTCAAACTCCATTGAATAACATTTCAAACATTTAAAGACTTTTCTCTATATAGTTAGGCAAAATGGTCTTGTAGTCTCTGCTAAAAAGATTTCTCTTTTCTAGACTAAAGTCAGATTTTTAGGACATTATATCTGTTGTGGTACTTTAGTTCCCATAGAAAGATCTTTAGAATTTGGCAACAAATTCCCTAATAAGATTCTTGATAAAGTCTAGTTACAAAGGTTCTTAGGAAGCGTAAATTATATCTTAGATTTCTATCCTAATATCAATAGGATTGCCAAACCTTTGCATAATAGAATAAAGAAAATCCATGTGCCCTGGACTCATGAATATACTAGAGTTGTCCAATACATAAAGAAACAAATCATCGAAATTCCTTGTCTTTATCTGGCTAATCCAACCCTTCCTAAAATTGTCAAAACTAATGCTAGTGATATAGGATATACACAGAAAAATTGCTCCACTATAAAAAAAAGAAGCCCTTTCCATTGTCATGTGCATCTCAAAGTTTCAATCTGATTTACTTAACCAAAAGTTTTTACTTCATATTGATTGTAAATCTACTAAAGAAGTTCTGCAAAAAGATGTTCAAAATATTGCTTCAAAATAGATTTTTGCAAGATGGCAAACTATTGTAAGTATTTTTTATTTTGATATAAAATTTATTAAAGGAGATAAAAACTCTTTACCAGATTTTCTAATTAGAGAATTTTTACACAATAGATAAAGATGGTTCACAAAAAATAAAAGGATAAAGATAAAGTGGACGCATCTTCTATTCCTCATCTTGTTTCTGCTGAAAAACCTATAAAGTCATGTTTCAATATAGTTAACCAAGATCAAAATATAGCAGACTCTGATAAAGCATCTCAAATTCAGCTATGGATTGATTCTATCTCCTAATCTCTTGAACTCCTTAAAGCAATATAGAATACTCTTCAACCGCCTACCCTTGTTTAGAATGACACTAATAAAGGCATCTTAGGTAAGGCTCCTCAACCTATTTCTAAAATTGAGAAAGGAGAATCTTCCTCTCAAAAAACCCTTTCTTAAAATGATTTAACTCTTGTGACTACTCAAAGTAGCTCACAAATTATTTTATCTCAATCAAAACTTTCATCTTCAGAATTTCTTATAAAAAATTCAATTCAAAATAACTTAACCATTGAAAATAGATTTTTACATAAAGATCCTTTTCTTATTATGCAAAGTCATTTTCCAAAAAATTAGTTTTTTAAACCCTGGGATCTTTCCAAAACCCAGAAATTTTATCAAACAATTTTGGAATATACTGGTTCTACAGAATTCAAACATTTTTACCATAAAGGATATACCCAGCCTTCTTATTCTACTTGTAAAATTCTCCATGTCCTTCACCCTGCTGATTAGGGATAAGATCTTTCCAAACCAAAAGCCTTCCCTATTAACTTCAATTTAAAATTAGACTTTTGCCGCTCCTTTTCCTATTAGGATTATGAACAAGCATAGTTTAATACTTTTCTTATCCAAAATTCTCTATATACCCATACATGGCTATTCTTCATAAGTGATCGTGCTGATATATCCACATTTCCAGCATAGTTCACTCGTTGGTGGCATAACTATGATCTTATCTCGGATATCCTCCCTCCTAATATTCACCAAGGGTATAATCTTTTCTCCACCCACTATAAATCATCTCCCCCTGAAAAGAAATTTTCCTCTTTTTGCTTATATTGTTCCAAATTTTTTGTCCCTTGAGTTACTCAGTGGTATTTTGATTTTTATGTTCATGAAGATATCACTGTCCTCCAAAGGAATATATATATATATATATATATATATAATTTTTACAATATAAAGTTACATAATTAATAATTAAAAAATTTAATCCAATATAAAAATTAATAATGACCTTCCTTATAGTTAAATATAATATAAAAAATTTTCTTAAAATTGAGAATTTTGAAGATATTTGTATGATACCGTGGACATGATACTTTGAAGAAGTCAACAATATTAGTCCACGAGAGAAGGAGCGTGGAAATTGCCTTCTCTTTTCTTTTGTTGCTTAACGCGATATTAGCATAACATCACATGGAAAATAATTGTATCTCAAAGAAAAGTCTGAGATTCTAGTGTAGTATATATATATATATATATATATATATATAACAACCAACTATTAGAATATTATTTTTACTTAAATAATAATTTGAGTTAAAATTATTATATATACAATTATATTAAATAAATTATTAAAAAATATTTCCTACCGTCATAATCTTATTTACGTAAATTGTTATATATACAATGATATTAAATAAATTATTAAAAAATATTTCCTAACGTCATAATCTTATTTAGGTCAAATGAAGTTAAAATTCATATTAGTGGTTTGGACATATATATATATATATATATATATATATGGAATAATTTTTTTTTTTTTGAATAATGAATTGTAGAAAAAAATATTATATTTACATTATTTTAATGCAAAATTTATTGTATTTTTATTTTTTCTGTTAATAAGGACATTATAAGACTTAAACATCGATAGACTGTATAATAAAAGATAGTCCTCTCAAGCATCAATGGATTATATAATAAGAGTTACTCCTCCTTTTTTTAATCGAGAATGACAGGATTCGAACCCTATACATCAAGATACCCTTAAAGAGAAGTTACTGTTTATTAAGAAAATTTCTTGTATTTTAAAATTATGAATTGGAGATGATCCATGCTATCTAGGCTGGTTTGAGCTATGGATCCTGAGCTCTACAGAGCTGCTAGGTCTGGAGACATCTCATATGTAGAAACAAACATATGCGGTGAAGATTCAACTCTTCTTTCCGAGACAACACCGAACAAAAACACTGTCCTCCATGTTGCTGCGGAATTCAAGCAGACAGAGTTCATGAAGGAGGTTTGCCTCAAATATCGCCCTGCTCTTATTTGGCCGCAAAATTCCAAAGGCGACACTCCTTTTCATGTCTCTTTGAGAGTTGGGGATTGTTGGCTTGTTGATCGAAGGTGCTTTGAAATTGTTGGCTTGTTGATCGAACAGGCATCATCTTCGTCTGTAGACATTGAAAGCAGAGGAGGAAGTCAAGTAATTGGCAAGGAGCTAATAGGAAAGGTGAACGGGGAAATGGACACTGCTTTGCATTGTGCTGTCCGAAATGGTCATTACGTAAAGTGGTCAAGTCTTTGATCGTTGCACATCCTGAGCTGCCTAGTTTTGTCAACAATGCTGATGAGTCCCCGCTCTACCTTGCTGTAATCAACATGTTCGCCAAAATTGTTATGCTAATCCTAGATTTATGTCAAAGTTCATTTTCTTACAGGGCACCAATGGAATGACAGCTCTACATCTCCTAGCTTTTAGGAGAGGAGGAGGAAACTTCTATACACAAACCAAAATAAATGCACACAAATGAAGCACCAATTTGCTATACCTATAACACAGCATCCCATTTTTTTCCTGATTCTATTATTTGTATATGCAAATTAAACAAGCTTACCATTTTATGTTGTTCTTCAAGTTACTCTAATGAAGAAATTAATTGAACAAAGACCTCAAATTACGAGAGAAGTGGATGTTCTAGGATGGTGTCCTCTACACTATGCAGCTTTCTGGGGAGTTACTGAAGCGGAAAAAGTTTTGCTTGAATATGATAGTTCTGCAGTCTACCCGTTAGACCATGATGGAAATTCAGCTCTGCATATTGCAGCGTCTATGGGCCAAATTAATGTAATAAACGAGTTGATACAATGTCGTCCTGACGTTTGGTATTTGATCAATGAAAAAGGTCAAACAGCCCCTCACGTTGCAGTCATTGCAGGAGAGGAAAATGTCATCAGGTACATCTTGGATAGTACAGGACTTGTTGGCCTTATAAATGAAGCTGATAATGATGGAAACACTCCCCTGCATTTGGCTGTCCTTTCTGAAAACTATAGCATTATCACATTACTTGCACGGGATAAAAGAGTAAACATTGATTCTACAAACAAGGAACTCAGAACAGCACTACTTATCTATAGGAGTTTTAGAAAGGTATGTGTGTGTGAGAGAGAGAGATCATCACTTGTGAACTAGGACGAGTGCTGTCAGTTGACATAAGAATTTAATCAGCGAAATCCTGATTTTGAATATTGTCTTTTAATGTAATTTTTTCCCTGTTATTCAATCAGTGGGGTTTCAAAGCTTCAAAGGTTGAATATCTGCTGAAAGACACTAGTAGGCTGATATGCGCACACTGGTGGTTCAAGGATGGAATGATGAAGTTGGAGATGGTGCATAATGGGAGAACGACGTCCACCGTCTCCGAGTCAATAGAAATCAAGGACAATCTGCAGGAGAAAAGTAAATTTATTAGTGGCAATGCTGATAGCCACAGTCAGCTTTGCAGCAGCCTTCAATATGCCCGGTGGATACATCAGCGATGGCCCAGATCAAGGCTTTCCAGTCTTTAGAAACAAACCAAACTTCAAAGCATTTGTGGTATTTGATGCTGTAGCATTTACCCTTTCTACGGCTGCGGTTGTTTTTCAGTTATATGCGGCACACACCTATAGCCAACGTTCTCGTTACAGTCATCTTCTGGAAGTTATAATTGGATATGCCCTGGTATCATTGGCAGTTGCTTTCGGTTTCAGCATGTGTGTGGTGCTAACCAAATCAAGGAGAAATTCTTAGGTAAAATCACTTTTCTTTATAAATTTGACATATAAAGCAATTAGGTAGCATTTATTGTACTTTTTTACTTCAAAAGCTAAACATTTAATTATAATTACTTCTAACACATTTATAAATTTCTTTTTTTTTAATTATATATATATTTTAAATCTCATATGTTGTGAATTTTTTATATAAAATTATAGGCTATTTTTTAAAATAATAAGTAAAACATTTTGTTGTTACATGTGGTACCAAAACATAAATAAATAAATAATAACGATTAATGTAAGAAAGTCATCATCAATTAATATAATTATTTTTTTCCTATATAATGTGCCACCAAAAAAATAAATAGGGGTAAAAATAAAAAAATATTAAATTTCTTTTGCCTCTTAATAAAAATCGGGGTATTTAACCACATTATATCTACCAAAAAATGTAATTATTTTCCCTTTTGAAAGCGCATTTGTATTTTTTTTAGTAACTTTAACTAGAGTTTTACTTATTATTTTAGAAAATAACTCATAATTTTATATAAACAATTCATAACACATATTAAAAAAATCATAATTAAGAAAAAATTTTATAAATGTATTAAAAGTAATCATGGTTAGATGTTTAATTTTTGAGGTTAAAAAATACAATAAATACTATCTAATTATGTTACATGTCAAGTTTATAATGAAAAGTTCATAATGCTACGTGACAAATTAGATTCATCCAAGAATTTCTCCAAATCAAGCTCAAATGGGTTTGGTTACACTGGTTTTATAATTCTCGCTTGCATGCCTATTGGTTTGTTGACCTATTGGCCAATGTTTAATAGGCCTTAAATGGGCACAAAGGGATGCAAGAGAATTGATATATGAATATGGGATAAATTAAAGGGATAATTATTATTATCTCCTTAAGCAACGAGATGTTTACACCTTTTACCACTTGAAGATAAATTATGTGAATGATGACTAAATTTTATTTGCGATTTTAATTTTATTACAAAATTTCAATTGGTGACTTTTTTATCACTAAGCTTTAATTTTTGTTTCAAACGTAGTCTTTATTTAAGATTTTAAGTCTTAAAGTTATATAATATTATCATTTTAGTCTAAAAGATTATTTTCTTGCAAATAAGTCCATAGGTTATAAAGATAATAAATAAAATAAAAATATTTATTTTTTTTTTCTCTTTTTGTTTTCTTCATGCCTTCCATTCTAGAGAGTCTTGTCCATTATTTGTGTTTATTTGATTGGTCTAATACTAATAGTTTGAGAATTTTAAGACAATAATTATTCGACACAGGAGAGGAGATGTTAGTATTCACCAAGAAATATCATAATCAATACTATGACTGTGTTGAATATAATAGAAAGTTGTGTATTATTAATATTATTAATATATTTTTTAGATCATTTGTTTGGTTTAAATTAAAATAATTGCTAAATAAATGGGAAATTGAAAAGAGAATTCATATTCCAATAATCCATCATGATTACAATAATTGAGCTTTTAAAAAAAATTAATATGAACTGTATAATAATTTTTTTTATTAATAAACAGTCATTTAAAATTCAAATTATAAACTAAACTTATAACAAATTATAAATATTTAATTTTTTATAAAATACAATAATAAATGTTAAATATTCTAGTTACAGTAGTTCATTTAATTCTTACATTCTTTCTCTGTGTTTAAAAAATTTTCTAAAATACTATGTTTCGTAAAAAAAACTTATTAAATTTTATTTTATTGTATAGTTTGTATCAAATATTTTAATTTATTGTATTCAACAAAGTCACAATATATTGATTATGATATTCTTAGTGAACATTAACATCTTATTTTGCGTCGAATAATTCTTCTCTTAAAACTCTCAAACTATTAGTATTAGACCGGTCAAATACATACAAGTAATGGACAAAACTTTCTACAATGGAAGGCATTATTTTATTTATTATTTTTAGAATCTATGGACTTATTTGTAAGAAAATAATCTTTTGGACTAAAATGGTAATATTATATAACTTTAAAGCTTAAAATCTTAGACAGATATTATGTTCGAAGTAAAATCAAAGTTTGGTGACCAAAAAGACACAAATTGAAATTTTATAACCAAAATTGAAATCACAAATAAAGTTTAGTGATCATATGTTGAAATTGCACACCACTTGAGCTATTCGTTGGTATGTATTAATTTTTGTAATTCTTCCCTGCCTGCTTATAAGTTTCTTTATCTGTTGGTTTTGTTGACCCATGGCCTTATAGTAGTATACTATAAGTCTTATTAAATTAATTATATCGTATTAAATTATTTTTTAAGCACACAAAGGAGGTAACTTTTATTTTAATTATGTCTGCTTGTATTTTATCCAAATATAAATAAAATTAGATGATGTATTTTATAAGTCTTATTAAATTAAATGTAATAAATAATTAATTAATTAAAATAAAATTAGTAAATATTATAAAATAAATAATTATGGAAATATTAATGTTAAAATGCATAAAGAATGTTATATAATTATTTAAATAAAAATTTATAAAGAATATAATAAATTATTATGTTAGAATTAACTCAATTAAATTTGTAAAATTATATCATTATTTAGATAAAAATGTTGAAAGAGTGCTGTATAAATGTTCAAATAAAAAATTTATTAAAATTGTAAGAAATTACTATGTTATAATGTAACTCTATCAAGATTAAAAATTGTCATGACTCAAACCCAACAGTCATGACCAGCGCTAGGAAACGGGAATTCACATGAATCTAGAACCCGTAGCAAGCTTAAAACATAAAATTCATACAAAACCTAATAATAAATTTACCTCAGAATTAAAACTTTTTAAAATTTGAGTCTTCCATAGATAATATCATAATAAAATATTTAAACATACAAACTAAGGATATAACGAGTGCTAAAGTTACCATAACACACTACAACGAGAATATACTACTATTGCAGCAACTAATAAATGTAAAGAAATGATAGTTTAAAATTTACATAATTCAGCCGATAAAGAATGGGTCCGGCAAAGAGGATGAATGTGGGAAATCTGAAGAGATACATCCTAAAAATAATTTAAGGGAATCAAACCTCATTGAATGAATTATCATTATATATATGCATACAACCTAAGAGCATAAGTAACCAAGCACCATCATAATAATTATTTTATATTTATAAACATGCATTTCATGCAAATGCTCAAAATATTATAATATCAATACGACTATATACAAATGGAGCTAAATGGTGGATCAGCACAGAACCCTAAGATATCCATAACCTCAATCACTGTACTTCACTGGCCATTAGGCCTTCTTGAATCCAAATAATATTTCTCTTTCCCGATTTGGCAGTGGACCAGCCTTGAGACCCTGAAAGGTCAATTGAGTTACCACAATCTCACTACCTGCATGACTGGTCCTGAGACCCTGAAAGGTCAACCGAGATGTCGCAACCATACACTTCTCCATAAATATAAATCTCAATAAATAATTTTAACCATATATCTATCTCATATAATCTTATATCAAATCAAAATTCATGTCAAATCAAAATTCATGTCCTACCCATCTAGCATACTAGTGTGCACACAGTCTTAGTGTAGCCCACTAGGTAGTATGTTCTACTACTATCTTCCAAAATATCACATCACAATAACATAATCATATCAATATAAAAACAACATCCAATATATATATATATATAGTAAAAGATAAATAATAAATAAAGGTTTAATGCAGCATAGTATATTCATTTCACATTAATAACAAAATATATTGATGCTAGGTAAGAATTTCTATATGCAATGTATACATATAATAATAACTCACAGGTGGAATGCACTCCTTGATGATGACTCGACTGGCCCTATTCTAAAGGCCTGCTCCTGGCGTAGCTATGGGAAAAATAATAAAAGATAAATAGAATTAAAATCCTAACCTTATATATTTTAGATTTATAAGGAAGAGACTCAATCTAAGATACTATAGTAATTAGACTCAATAACTAACACATACCGATGTCACGTGTTATAAGAAATATACCAAAAATTTGGTAGAGTCTCCTTAGTAAAACGGATATCTCTCTACTAAAAGTAGAGTCATTTCTGCACAAAACAATGCTTCTATAATCTTCATAATCCAATAATTTGAGTTGGGCCCTCGAACTACACTTTATGCCCAACCAAGAAACCACACATATGCACATATAAAAATAATATAATTTTATCAAATTTACTAATGTATCATAAAATATAATTTAATTAAACTGTTACAATTTAATTCATTTAAATAATTAAAATATAAAGAAAATCCATTTTCCAATAAAATTCTCGTTAATATAATCTATTTTCCATTTTTATAACTAAAATTATTATTAATTGTAAATAACTATTTAAATAATTCAAATGTATAATAAGAATATTAAAGAACTCATTTAAACTTTTTTAAAATAATAAAGAAATTCATAATTTATTTATTTATTTATTTATTTTTTGAAATTATTACCGAATAACTAAAAATTACAATTTACTTATAAAAATTATTTTCATACTTTTATTATTTAAAATTAGTCTTAAACATGTCAAATAACTTTAAATTTAATTAAAATTTGAATAAAATAAAAATATAATTTTCTCCAAAATATATTTTAAACATAATCTTTCAAAAATTATATCTTAAATTCCAGAAGTAATTTCTTAAAACTCCTTTTATAAAGTTTAATCTACAAAATTTATAGTATTTATTAAAAATATAAAATCACCTAAGCCCGAAACAATGACCCAAGTATCTAAAACCCAAAAATTCAAATAAATTCAAAAAATTATGAAAAATATATCAATAGAAAGATCTCAACTCCAATTTCATTTCTCATAACTGCCACAAAGCCTAATTCCAACTCAATTTAAAGAAATTGGTCAAAAATCCTAAAATCATTTTACCTTAAATTAAGGTGGCTGTCGGAGTAGATCGACCAAGTTGATGGAGAGGAAATGTTACCCAAAGGAAGATGAATGCAATGGTACTAGCGGCAATGGCTTGTGGTGCCGAAGGCAATGACAGCACCCCTCAACGTGTTTGGAATTTAAAGAAAAAGAAGGAGGGAAGGAAGGGTGGCTAGCCAGTGGTAGGAGGCTTTAGGTGTCATCCGGAGCTGCTGGTAATGATCGAAAGTGGTGGCTGGTGCAGGCAGGTTGTGGCCGAAAGTGGGAGGGAAGAAGAAGAAAAGAAGAAAAGAAAAGCAAAAAAAATAATAAAAATAAAAGGTTGAAGGAATATATATATATGTATATTAAATTTTAAGAGTAGAAATTTTAAACATAATTTTAAGAGTAGAAATTTTACCCACTAATTACACACATACACACACATATACATACATTCTCTCAATTTTTTTTTATTTTTTTAAGTTTATCAAAATATCCATTTTATAAGAATTTCATAAAAATAATAATTAACACTCTAAACTTCATATCTTAATTTAATAAGAAATATACAGGTCATTACAATCTTCCCTCCTTACAAAAATTTGTACTCAAATTTTAATAGATAGAAATGAGTATAAGGTCTCACTGAGGAAAAAGACAAGGATATGCCACTCGCATTTCTGCCTCTGTCTCCCACGTGTGTTCTTCAGTGTTATTGTTCGTCCATAAGACTTTGACTATAGGAATTTTTTTAAAATACAACAAACAAACTTGATAATCAACAATCGAAACTGGTTCCTCCTCATAAGTCAAATCTTCATTCACTTCCACACTTTAAAGCTGCAAAACATGCGAAGGATCCAAAATATATTTGCTAAGCATCAAAAAATTAAACACTGGATGCACTTGAGACAAATTTTGAGGTAAAGCTAATCGATAGGCAACCATACCCAAGATATCAAAAGGCCCTATATATCTCAGTGCCAACATTTTTTTTGTCAAATCTCATAACACCCTTCATTAGTGATACCTTCAAGAACACACAATCCCTAACTTGGAATTCCACATCCTTTCACTTTGAATCTGCATAGCTTTTCTACCTACTAACTACCATTTTGAATCTTCTTCTAATCAAAGTAACTTTCTCAGACGTATCCTTAACATTTTCTGGTCCAAGTAGCTCTCTTTCTCCAACTTAATTCTAACACATGGGGGACCTACACTTCCTTCCATACAAAGCTTCATATGACTCCATCTCAATACTATTGAGATAGCTATTGTTATAGGAAAAATTTACCAATAGCAAATAATCATCCCAACTGCCACCAAGATTCTTTACACACATTCTCAATATATCCTTAAGCGTTTAGATCATTCTCTCAGACTAACCATCCATCTAAGGATGAAAGTAGTGCTAAAATCAAGTCTAGTACCCAAAGCTTCTTGCAACTTCTGCCAAAACCATGAGGTAAACACCAAAATATTAAGTGGACGTATGGGCTAAAAATACAATATAGATGAACATCACATGGGGGTAAAAATAAAAATAAAATGCGAGGGAATTCAACCATTGAGGGAACTTAATGTGTTCTTAAATTTTGAATGTAAAGTTGTTATAGTAATTATTCTTAAGTTTTTTTAAGAGAAAAAACATATGGCTAAGCTTGAATCAAATCAATGTTCATAGCTATAATTTCATTTCATATTAACCTTATATAAATGTAAGGATAAGTATGTATGAAAGTAATGGATGGTTTATGTATGTTTGAATGGTTAGAAAGAAATATAAAGATTGAAATTTCAATGTTAAATTTTAGCTATATTTTCTCTTGTTCTTGTTTATGCTTATGTTTGTTAATGTCTAAAATTTTTATGTTTTGATAGTAAGTGCTCCAATAGTCACTACTTCTCCCAACACAATGCAATGTAGTATCCAAATCTTTATTCACATTCTGAATTAAGTCCTTGTAAACTTTCTTTTGGATTAACTAGTCTACCATTTCACAGTACTCAACTCTTGTAGTTATATATAATGGAGTATTGCCTATGGAATTCTGCTGCCTAAAAAATTAAAGGAGGACAATTAGCACAGACCTCCTTCATGAACTCAGTCTGTTTGAACTCAGTTACAACGTGAAGAAGAGTGCCTTGTATTAGTGTTTTCTAAAAAAGAAATGTTGAATCCTCATTGCATATATTTATTACAGTGAAAGAAATGTCTCCGAAAGAAGTAGCCTTGTATTGCTCAAGGTCCATCCCGATCTCTTCACTTATTCTAGATGCAATAATGCTCTCGTCTCAAGCCTTGATTTATGGTTCATTTTCATGGCATTTTATGCAACCAAACAAATCTAGCAAAATCACTTTCTTTTTAGCCTAAACAAATGGTATCCAAAGCGTATTACACTTTCAATAGGACTATAAGGCAATTAAAACTCAAAATGCTATTTAAGTAAAAATAGTCTATGTGTTGATCCAAAGGTTGTTATTGCTAACAAGGTTGTCCATATGAACAATACCTTAACTTAGAATTAAGATCATACTCTTCATCCCATGTTTCCGCTTTGGCCCATTTATACACACTTATTATTTACTTTAGCCTCTTATCTCATCCTCTTCTGTGCCATTAATAGATAGAGCCTCATAGTCAAGTGTAGCACTTGATTTTTCCTTGTCTAACTCTTCAACCTCTACACAGATTTCCCCAATAGTTTGTGTAAAGCACTTGATTTTTCCTTGTCTAACTCTTCAACCTCTACACAGATTTCCCCAATAGTCTGTGTAAAGCACTTGGCTATAAATCAAATTATAATAGACTAGATAAAGAAGGAATGGAGTCCTCAATCAAGTAACTTCTCAACACAAATCATACTAACACATTTCTCATCCTAATAGTGAATGGCTCCACTTCCTTTCTCTATTTTTTGTAATGTTTGTTAATATATCTTTACAATAGGTCTAGGTGAAGATAATAATAACCAGATGAGTTATCTAGGAATATAGATTGTATTAACCAAACAGAGCACTCAAATAAATATTAATTCAATGAAAAAAAGGCACTGAATAAAAGGATTCATTATATTCATATAGCACATAGTGGAGTAAAACATACCAGAAGAAAAACTGCAATCAAGAAAAATAAAGTTGATAAGCTTTTATTAGAAATCATAATGCCTCTTGTTCTACTCCCCCCTCCCCCACACACACACACAAACAACATAAAAAAAAAAGAGAAAAAATAATAATCTTATAACTAATTTACTAGGAAATGTTCATTGCAACTGTAAAATGAATGATTATTAAGCAATTGGGTAGTCTAAATCATTTAATTAAAAAAAAAAAAGCAAAATAACCACTTGTTAGGGATAAAAAAAATTTTAGAAAAAGATTACAAAATTATTATTCTGAGAATTTCAACTATTTAGGATATTTTTGGTATTTGAATTTGTTACTTTGTGGTAGCTTGCAAGTATTCTTGCCTCTATTCTAACATAAGGTATTTTTGCTTATTATGAATTGAAATTAAAAAATAGTATCTTTCATCAGTTATTATATTCTTATTTTGTCATTCATTGTTCTACTTCACATGGAGCCATCAGATGACCCAATTAAAGCAAATTAATAATTTAGTGAAAAATTTAGAACAAACCATTGGTAACAATTAAATAAATGTAGGGACTCAATTATTGGCTATCATGCTAATGTAAACATAAAATCTAAAAATAAGCAAAACATACATGAGTTGTTGTACCCCAAAAAAATTTGCAACATAGTTTGATTGAAAGTGCTCAACATATAGAAAAAATTGTTGAAATTATATGAAAAGCACTCACATTTCTTCCGTTCCAAAAAATTAGACAAAATATTTCTTGGAGTCAGGAACTTTCTTATAATCTTTAGGCTTGCTAATCTGAAAATTACAATAACCAACAAGAAGTTACCCAAACAACAACAAGGCTTACATATAAATCTCAAAAATTCATCAAAGTAAGTTAAAAATTCAACTGAAGAGGTATCCCATATTCTGATATTATATCATTAAGTTCATTTTAAATTAAAAGGCCAAACAGAAAAAAAAAAAAAAAAGAATACCACAAACTATTGATTTATTCTAAAACAAGATAATGGGAAATAAAGGTAGGTGCTCCAAGAAAATAAAAGTTGAAAAGAAGATAAAGATGCACAAAAGAAAAAAGTGTTGAGAAAGAGAGTCATTGAGAGTTGCATCAGTAAATAATCCAAAATACTCACCAAAGCTAACATTGGCATGACATCTCAAAAAATTGATGACATATATTCACAAATATTTAAAAAATATTTACATGAAAATATCAAAATTTTAATAAAATAACAACATATATCATTTAAAATTTAATGCCCTAAAAGAACACAAGTAAATGGCATAGTCCAATTACAACTTCGAATGCCAAGTTCACAATATGTCAACATATTGAATTAAAAATATAATCAAACTAAGAAAGAAAAAGAGCCCACTCAAATAAACTGCAAGAAAAAAAAATCCTTAAGAGTGTGTTTCATGTAATTAAATTCCATCAAATTTTACGAAATTCATTTGCAAATCCAAATGATGTATGTTTGGTTTAAATGAATTTTGTATGGAATTCATTTGCAATTCCAAATTTTTAATTTTGTTGTATTGATTATAACTAAACCAAATTTTATCAAAATTGTTGGAATTTCCGAATGAATTCCACAAATTTTAAGTTTATACTTTTAAATGACTAAAGCATCCCTCCTTATTTTTATTTTCAAAAATTTCTTTATATTTAAAAGGGTATATTTGACAAAAACTTATATTTAAGATTTATACCAAACACAATATAATAAAATATGAAATTCATTTCAAATTCCAAAAACTATTTTTTTAAACCAAACACACTTCATTACTAAAAATTCAATTGGAAATTAATTCCAAATGGAATTCATTTCCAAATAAAATGAATTCCTTGGTGGAATTAAACCAAACAAGGGCTAAATTAAAAGAAAATTAAAGTGCACATCAAATAGTCATTGATGCAACATAATGTGTAGAACTAAATTGAAATGAAATTAGGTAAAAATCAATCTGCAAAAAAAAGCCATAAAAGTCCATAATACACTGGAAAAAAAAGGTTAGTAATTCTATCAAACTATAGAGTAGCAATCTTGAAACTAAAAATTATTTGATATTTTATAAAGCAAAATAAAAGAACAGAAGGTTGGTGTTCATTTAGATTAAAAACATAATTAATGAATCAATCAAATTGAAAAGAATTAAGACACAAAAAAAACCTCGGCAAGCCAAGCAGGGAAGCCTTTGACTTAAGCAAGCATGAGATCGCCCAACTTCAATTGACTGTTCATAATGCCCCGAAGCCAGAGGTGATGCTATTGTTGATTGCACAAGTAGTAAAACAAAAATTAAATAAAATAACCCTAAATACAAGAAAGAGAATTGCAACCATTAGAATTGGAGAACAAAATTGAATTGACTAGAATATAATAGAAAAACCCTAAATAAGTACTTGAATAAAGCCGACCTGAGAGTCAACCAATGGCTAAGTGTCGTTTACGGTTTTAGCAATAGGAAAACTAGGACATAGGATGATGAGATGAAGTAAGAAGGTTTTGCATTAGGAGAGTAAGAAGGGTAGCTGATTTTATCAAGAAGAAAAGATATTGAGGCAGTCGAGAGAGGAGATTTTATGAAAAGGGACCATTTTTTTTTAAAAGAAACATATGCATTAAATAGGAATAAAAGGCCAAACCCTATAAAGAGAGCTAACAGATTCAAAAGGCACTATAAAAATATGAAAACCACTAACTAATTTAATATAATAAAAAGATAATGTTCAGTTAATGAAACAAAAAATAAAAAGAATACAAACTAGGCTGTTAATTATCTCTAAGTCCTTCAATGAGAACTGCATTGCTAGGTTTTTGCTCATGTGGTTCATGTATAGGAATGTCATTATTGGAAGTTGATCTCTCATTTTCATTGCTCACAAAGAGGTTCCTTGCTAAGACCTTTAACTTTTCCTTTTTTAGTTGATTTTTTTCTTGGAGATGCATTGTTCAAAGGATTACCAAGAAGTATCTCTTTGGTTAATAATTGTTATACCGTGGACCCTATCATATATCAATATAGACCAGGGTCTATCACATGTGCTAAACAAACAAAAATGTGATTTATTTTTTTATTTCTAAATGGTACTTTAACAGTAATTACTATGGCCCTGTGTATCCATAATGCATGCACTTTGGTTTATCCACAACCAAATATTTATTCTCTTTTTATCTCTCACTCTTTAAATCTCCTACTCTCTCAATCTCTCTGTCATTCATCTGTTCAAAAGCTTATAACTTGAAAGCTTCATTACTTATAACCTAAAGATTCACTGAACTTTACCTACATATTCAAAATATAATGAAAATCTTTATAATATTTGTTATTTCTATGATTTTATGTTGAACATCTTTTTTGTTATTCATTTATGATTCCACTTTCATCAAGTTTAAGTCCATAGATTAAAATACACATGTTCATTATCTTCTGCATAAAAGTTCATTAATTAGTTATGTTATTATCCATAAACTAATAAAACATGTAAGCGCATCAGTTAAAATCATAAAGGTTTATATACCTTTACTTTCATGTTCATTAAAATTCATCTTCAAGTTCAATAACCTTTTAACTTGTAGGTTTACATGAAAAGCTACATTACTCATCATATAAAGATTAATTAAACTTTACTTGCATATTCATTAATATTCACATTTAGCTTCAATAATAGAATCACAAAGTTCATTACTTTATCCTCAAAGATTCATTACATATCTTTTGTGGGTTCAGTTACATAAACATGAAAAGAACAATGGAACCAAAAACCTCTGAGCATAAAGGAAAGGAGATTTATTGATTGGCAAAATATTCACTTAGAGAATCTGTACAACTATATTTTTATTAACTATGCTAAATAAGGTATGGTCTTGGGCTAGCTATATAATTATGGAAAAAACACAAATAAAAAATGTATTTGAGATAGAGTTTTCTTCTCAAGTTGATATGGTTAATACAATAAATAAGGCTCTTTAGGATATCTTTAAGTACTTATTACTATTAAGAAAGTGGGAATAAGGAAAATCACTTGAGCAAATAGATTTTAAACATGAGAATTTTTTTTATGCTAGTTAGGGGTCTGTCCACTCCTCTAGTCAATAATGAAAATGTTGTCACTATTGTAAATAATTTTTGTACATGAATTGTTTCAAATGATAATTTTACATTTAGGGATGAGATAGCAATTCCTATTTTAAGAAAGAAAATGAGAATAAACTTTTCTGAACCTTTACCATATGGCTTCTTTCTTAGAGAAGAGGATGATTGGGTAGAAAAGGATTAGGTATCTTTTTAGTATGAAAGATTACCTTTCATATATTTATTTTATGGTAAGTTTGATCATAAAATAGGTAATTGCAAAAATTTCATAAAAGAAAAAAATAAAAAATTAGAATATGTCCTTTAACTCAAGCTTTCCTAGCTAAGATAACAGGCACTGAAAGACCAACTATAGAAGATACCCCAACTAATTACCTATTAACTCAAATGATCAAATAGAGATCAAATGCCCAAAACTATAACTTTAAAGATAGTGTAAAGAAGATGGAAGAAAAAGTAACTCAATTAGAAAGAATAGTGCAAGAAATGAAGCAAGCTATTATGAAAAGAAGACAACCAACATCTAGAAGCCACGGTGACTGTTTCATCCAATAATGATAGTGACTAACACTTTTGCTATCTTTGTTATCTTTCTTTTATTATATGTTTAATGAAATTGTAGTACTTTCTCTTATGTTTTAGTGAAACTTTATGTTATAGTTAACATTTCCTTTTCGCTAATGCAATGTCTATTCAATTGTTATTTCATCCTGAAACTTTCATTAATTAAACCTAAAAGTTCATTAGTTCAATCCTGCAAATTCATTAATCATTACCTAGAACTTTATTATCACTAAAAAATTAAAAATGAACATGTAAAAGTTTATTAATATTTTATAATAATTTATCAAATTGTTATTAATCTATTACTATAAAAGTTCATCATATAGGTTAATGCAGGTTAATTACATTAAACATGTATGTTTATTAACCTTCACCTACAGTTTCATTATACTTTACTTGTAGGTTGAATTACATTTTATGAGAGGTTGATTAACCTTTAAACCTAAAAGCTCATTGATTTAATCTTATAAATCCATTGATCATTACCTAGAACTTCATTGTCACTAAACAATTGAAAATGAACATGTGAAAGTTGATTAATAGCTTATAATAATTTATTAAATTATTATTAATCTACTAGTATAAAAGTTCATTATATAGGTTCATTTTTAACGCAGGTTAATTACATAAAACTTGTATGTTCATTGACTTTCACTTGCAACTTCATTAAACTTCACCTATAGGTTCAATTACATTTTCGAGAAGGTTGATTGATCTTTCAACCTAAAATTTCATTGGCTTAAGCCTCAAGATTCATAGATCATTACCTAGAAGTTCATTCTCAGTTAAAAATTGAAAATGAACATGTAAAACTACTGTCATTATATTCATGAACATGTAAAAACACTGTCATTGAAAACTTCATTATCAAACATTAATATCTACATTGTATTTTTAAAAATGAAAATTAAAAATATTATATCAAAATTGTATCTCAACAAAACCATTGTAATCACTACAATTTCAATTCAAAAAAACTCATTCTCACTTGTATAAGTACAACATCCCTATTAATGTTTTCTTTCATTACTAGGATATATGCGCAATATTTTGCCCGTAAGGACTTTAATAAATTTTCTTGCAAATAATAAAATTAAAAATATTAAAAAACACACACACAACAATAATAATAATTTTAAAGAACAACTTACATCATCTTTATTGATGCCACTATCCTAAATATCTCCTTCTCCTTTATATATTTCTATTTGTCTTATACAGTAACACCACAATCTAAATTTGGTTTGCTTGATCTCCATGGCATTTTGAGCAACACTTCACCATATTTTGACAATTTTTTTCCTTTCTGAATATCATTCTTTACCAAATATTTCTTAAATGCTTCAACCTATAAAAATCTTGAATTTACAATTGACAAATAACGAATATGTAAGTAATGAAACTTACAAATATTAAAAATAAACTTACCAGCATTTTTTAGCACCCTTGATATTTTTTGTTCATAGAAACTCCTTTTCTCAAAGGTAATTTGTCTATTGTTTCAATTCTCCGGCTTCTAAAATCGATGTAAACAACAAAACAATGGTTGTGTTTATGAACAAGAAACAATACCTAAAAAATGAAATGTAAAAAGGTTTGTTAGGATTGTATAATGCATACCTAAAAAAATATATTAAGAAGTAATTATTCATACTTTCTACTTACCAAATCAACATCGCTAACATTAAAGTTTCAATAATTCAATTCTTTATCTATGACTTTATCAAAATTTTCTTGACGCTCTTTTGGTTTTTGACTTAGAATGAAATCTTTATATGTATCTTTTTGAAGCTAAAAAGAAAAGGTAATGAATCAATATATAAATTAATGAACATTAAACCTATAGATAAAATAAACATTTACTTACAAATGGATTAGTAGATAAAACTCTTTTTGGTTGCCTAATTAATCTTTTCATATCAATAGTATTCATCCTTAAAGCCCAAATGTCTAATATGGCATTATCAATTTCTCTTTTAAATATACTTTAAAGGATATCTCTACTGACAAAATATTTTTCAAATGAAAATAATAATTCTCTAACAAAAAAAAAGTGTTAGTATAAATTAAATACATGTATTGAATAATAAACTTATAGTAACAAATGGAAAATGTAAAAGCTTACTCTCTTTTGGCTTAGTAAAAATAAACTAAGAAAGCAAATTCTAAGATTATCTTTTCTTTTGCAAATACATTTTTTATTTTTCCATCATTTATTATCCAAAAAGGAGATTTTAAAGCTATAAGAAGTTTATTGTATTTCCTTATTGGGTTTTTTTTTTTTTTTTTTGCACATCTTCAACCTCTAATTCTAATTCATTAATCAATCTATAATAAAATATAAAATTTGTAAAGTTAAAATTATTAAATGTATAAGTACACTATTCTAATAAATAAACAACATAAAGAGTATAAAACTTCTTGAGCTTTAGTTTGATTTTCAACTTGTTCTGTAGTAAGTACAACTTCTTTAACAATTTCCATAAAAATTTTAAACCTGTTGCAAAGTAGGGAAAAAGTAATGAATTTTCAATTAAAATAATAATGAACTTATGACTTTTAACTAATGAAATTGTGCTTGATAAGCAATGAACCTAGTGTTTGTATTTGATGAACCTAAGTATTAAACTAACGAATGAATAATCAATCAAACTAAAAAAACAAGGAAATATTGGTTAAAAAATTTAAACTAAGGAAGTAAATAAGAAGAATTGAGGACTAAAAAGAAATTTTTTGGTTAGGTGTCTAAAGGCAATAGGAGATCTTCTTCTTAGTTAACACTTGTAGAAAAAAGGACATTCAAGAGAATAAAAGAGTGCTTAAAAGAAGAATAGAATGGAAGAAGAAGGAGAAAAAGGAGAGTGTAAAGAGTCAAGTCTTGGAGCTTGAAGGAGTGGATTTCTTCATTCTAAGAGAAACTAAGGGTAATCAAGGCAATTAAGAAAAGAGGGGTTCAGATTTGCTCAGAAATCTGTGATTGGTTCTTTACTTGATCCTATTCCTCTTAGGTCTCAAAAAATTTTCTTGAGGATTATTTATGAAAATGCTTATATCCTTGTATTGACTCTTGGTTATATCAGTTGTTCTTAAGCAATACTATTTATCTAACTACTCTAAAGCTAATATATTTTGCATTTTGTATGTACATATTAAGTGGATGTATGGATTGAAAATACAATATGTATGAACATCAAATGGGGGGAAAAATAAAGACCAATGCTAGGGAATTCAACCATTGAATAGATATGACAAGCATAAAATAGTTTAGTTAACCAAATACAATAGACTTGTCAAATCAACAAACTCGAGCATTTATAATCAAAATATAAGTTAATTAAAATATCAATTTCACTCCTACTTTTAAATCATAATACAAGTTCCTTCAAAACATCAACCTAACTTTCCTTAGTATGAACCAACCCTACAATGAGCATCACAAACCGACTATAACATACAGGCAATTACAAACTCACTCTCTAGGCACACTTAAAGGCTAACTCTTCGACTACATTAGCACGGAATTGTTATAACCCGAGTTTTTAAATTATTTTATTTTAAAATAGGATATGCAGTTTTAAAACTATATTTGATTATTTTATTATTCTATGAATAATTATTGTTATTTTTATGTTAATTATAGTTTTCTACATAAACGTGTATATAGATGTTTATTAGTAGTTTGGATAATATTATTTTAACAATGCTTAATTAGTGCGTTATTATTTTAATGAATTACATTGTTGACTTTTATTTTATGAGTTTATATATATATATATATATATATATATATATATATATATATATATATATATATATATATGTATGTATATATAATTATGCATGTGTATAATAAATATGTGGTGTGTGTTTGTTGAAAAATATATATTATAAAGTTTATTATATTTATTATTATAAAGTTTTATTAATATATATATAGATATATACACACACACACAATTTTACAAAAACCTCTCCCTCACTCTCTTCTTCCTCTCGACCCCTCACCATCACCACCCGTCTCTGCCATTTTCAAACCGTCGGTGTACCTCCTTAGACTTCGCCGGACTGCCCTCCTTCCAGCCAGCAGCTCCACCACCTTCTCCTCCTTTCTCCGATGCCATTTGAAGCAGTAAAGCCGAGAAAGCCGAAAATTGAATCCACCTCCGTTCAAGGTGATTCCGACCACCTCTTTCGACACCGCTGTTCTCTTTCCCTTCCCTAAGCACTGGTGAGTCTGTTTCTAAGCTCTGTTTCACTTGTTTTGGCTTAGATTTCAGTGGTGATCAATTTTAAGTTTCGGCCATTTTTGGGTTTTTTATTTTTTTTCGATAATTCTTGTTTGATTCAAGCTTAATTCCTTCACAAAAATTTATCCCTCCAGCTTAATCTACATCCTAGAATTTTTTTTTTTTTAATTTTTCGAAGTTATTTTGATTTTTGTTAATTTTTGAATTATTTTATTATTATTTTATTATTTTCATAAATTAAATAAATAAACTATGAAATTGTGATTTTTGGTGTTTTTGGTGGTTAATATTAATTTTAGAATTTAATTTATAATTTTTTTGTATTTTATGTAATTTTTATAATTATTTTTAGTTTATGTTATTTTTGGAAATTTAGGTTAAATATATATTTTGTTAGTAATTATTGGTTAATTAAGTATATTTGTTGATTTTAGTGAATAATATGTTGAGAAAATAATTTTTGAGTATTTATATAATTTTTAATAAAATTTTGAATATTATTAGTATTTGATGTGTATTTTTGTATATTAGGGGTATTTTGATAATTTGGTGATGATTTTAGTTAAATATTAAATTTAATTAATCATTTTTAATAATTATTTGAGGTATAAAAATGATTTTTATTAACTATTTACTAATTTTAACTATTTAATACTATTTTTCAAAAATTATTTTCAAATTATATATAATATACTATTTTTGTAAATAAATAGATTTATAGTAATTTTTAATATATGTTTGGACTAATTAAGTAATTTAAATTTATAAAATGAATTTTTATTAATATTTGTGAATCTATTGAGAAATATAAATTTTTATTAATATTATATTATTATTAGAGTTTTTAAGTAATTATCGGTAAAATAATTACTTTTGGTGTTTGAATATTTAAATTGCTATATTTTGGTACTTAAAGGGCATTTTTGGTATTTATTGAATTTTTATATATTTATTGTCTTTTGTTGTGATTTATGGACCTCAGTCGGTGAAAATTGTAGTTTGGGATCCCGATCTAGGAGTTGTGAGAATTTTATTCGAAGTGTATTTTTCTTGTAGGACCAGCTCTACTTTTTAAGTAGAAAGATGTCCGTTTTATAGAGAAGGTTTTGCCGAATTTTTGATAGAATTCTCATAAAATATGATATCGGGTCTAATCCAATTATCTGTTTGTGTTTAGAATTTTAGATCGAGTCTCTAGAAGTATAAGCTAGATATATGTTCTAATTTTGTATTATTATTTTATTGTTAGTTGCGCTGAGACAGAAACCTAGTGAACCAGGCCCGTCGGACCCATCTCGAGAAGCGCATAACTGTGAGTTATTATAATATATATGCATTGCTTTAGGTTGCATGTTTTAGAATTATATGTTTTAAATGTAAATTTTTGCATAATTGCTTTATTAAATTCTTAGGTATATTTTTAGTATATTATTGGTATATTTAAAAATAAATGCATATTTTCTTTGTGATTTATTTTCAAATTATGTTAAGTATATTATTGGTTGATTTTGAGTATATTACATGATTTAATTGAATTTATTATACGTATATATACCTAAAGTATACTTAGTTTATTTTAGGTATATTTATGGTATATATATGGTTTATTTGTTTATTTTAAATGTCATTATGCATTATTTATTTTTCTGAATGTATGTTTTAATATAAATGAAGGATATCAATAGAGCGTGCTTCCTAGTGGGCAGCACTAGGACTGTGTACATACGGTGTGATAGATTAGAGCTAAGTGAAAATTAATTGTGGCGATTATGATTGATTGATATTGATTTGATTGAGACTGATGTCATTGTTGTAGCTCGGTTGACCTAGTGTCTCAGGGCCAATCACACTGATAATCAGACTGTTGGAGCTTAGTCGACTTAGTGTCTCGGGGCCAGTCTACTGTCCATATGGATTAAGTGAATTTACTTGGAATTAAGTGAGCCTCTATGGCTAGAGTACTTTTTATTGGTATTTAGGTTGCGATCATATAGGGTTCTATTTAATCCTTCATAAACTAATGATTTTCAACATTAAAATGATTTTCATTACATTTGTGTGTATTTGCCTGTATATATATTTATTATGTATACTTTTGGGTGTCTGCATTTGACATTTAGCTATGTGTGTATATATATTATAATAATTCACTCAATGAGGTCTGACTCCCCTCCATTGATGTTTTTACAAGAAAGTCCTCTTCTTCAGACCTCAGCAGTAGACCTGTCCACCGGATTTCTTCCACTTCGACTTTATTATGTAAGTTACTTACTTGAGTTTTATTTTGTACTCTAGACACTGCAGTAGTAGTTGTATTTAAACCTGTCGAGAGTTGTATTTGTATTTATACATGTATGAGATGTTAATTCAAAATGTTTTTTTGAAGAGTGTATTAAAAGAATTTATTTATAATATAAGATGTGATATCATTTTATTAAAGAATGATGAGGAGCTTATTTTTATTATTTGAGATTTAAATTCCGCTGCATAAATATTTTATTTATTTTATTTTATTGCATGCTTTTCTTTTAAGGCTTGCTACGGGTTCCAGATTCAAAAGAAATCTCATTCCCTAGTGCCGGTCATGGACCCTTATTTTGGTTCGTGACAGGAATGGCCCTTCTCCCTTCACTGTCCTATAATCAAGTGCCATGTTGTCTATTGCACAATAGCAACCATCACAATCTCAATTGTGCATATAACACCTCAGCACATTGCATCAAAATCTTAGATGTGCATATAACACCACAACACATCCACACATCTCATATAAGTTGGTAATACACAAAACCAAATATCATTTCCAATAACTAATCTGTCAAAATATCATTATCACATTAATGTTCATTAAGGCATTCAAAATCAAACAATCATTCATTATAATGCAAATAAATAAAATTAAGTTGTTTATAAAATCAACTAAATCATCAAGTAATTTAAATAATCTTAAATCAAATCTCATACCAAATTGCAAAATAAAATCAAAGTAGTAGCATGTTTAGCTTGTCAACTTAAAATCATAATTATTTCAAAGCTTGAATCATAAATTAGTAATTAAAGTGGTAAATAAGCCAAATTCAAATAATTCAAATACATCAATTTCAAGTTCATACAAAAAAATTTAACACTCATTTCTTTGCTGATATAAAGAGATTTTAACAGCTTGAACACCTACTTACCAAACAACCTACAAAACGCTCAAAATCGTTTAATCGAATTGTTTAGTTTTCACCACCACTTTCCTTCCCTTTTTCAGCACCTAAAGAATGAAATTTATTTACAAATCATCAATATAAAAATAACTAATCTCATAATGTAGCCCCCAAATGATATGTACAATGCACAAATTAACTCAGTCCTATAAATTAAGTTTATTCATCCCTAAAGGGCTATTTCAGGTGCAATTTAGAAAAATTACTACAACTTATAGACAAGGAATTTCAACCTTAAATTTTTATCAAGCTTAGATCTATATGCCAACTACATATCGTAAACATTTCATTAACTTTGGACAACCACATAAAAAGCTATAAATGTCTAAACACCATTAGGTTAATCTTATTGATAGTTTTAGCAATAAAAGGTATTGCTTTGATTCACCATCATAAAAGCAAAATCAGTCCTTACTCAAAACTATAAAATTTTTAGAGACTCTTTAAAGTTTCCTTAGAATCAAACAAATCTTAATGTGAAGTTTTCTAACTCAAGTTATGACAAAAACACTGAGACTAAGAAACCTATAACATCAAACTCGAATTCTGTCAATAATAAAACCTAACTCAAATCAACCAAAACATTAAAATTACTTAACAATTCAATCACCAATGGCTTCTAAAATGAAGATTACAACCTAAAAAGTAATTTTGATCTTTAAATTTGACTTGAAAGACTAACTTAGACTTAGAGAATCAACCAGCCCTTATTGTTCTCTCTTTTTTTTTTCTCTTCTTCTCTTCCCTTTTTTTCCCTCTCTTTTCTCTTCTTTCCTTAACATCTATGGCTACTCTCTAATGCCATGAATAAAGTAAGAATCCAGGGCTTTTAGGATAGATTTTAGGGTAAAATGTCCCCTTTAGGCCTTAATTAAATGCTAACATTACTTATTAAGCCTCAAACTTTCAATTGCTCTTTCCAAGACAACTTTTATTTCAATTGAGTCCTCAACTTTTACTAACATTGAAATTTTTATCCTTTACTTCATTTCAACTTCATATCCCTTTTATTCTCAATATTTTATTCATTTTTAGTGTCATCAAAATTCAAAAATTCCCACTCCTTGACGGAGTACGAATCATGGTTTGATTCGAAATACATTTAGTTTCCTTGAGCTAAAAGACTCCAACTATAGATATGAATCTCAAATTTTATTTCCTATTTAACATGCTTGTGTATGCAACTACCATTCTACATGCATATATCTCATGTAATCTATAAATTTTATACTTACTACTACATAACAATCCTGTTTACTATTTGATACCAATAAGTAACATTAACTTCTCTTTGTTCTTCTTTTTTTTTTTTTGACATTTGATTATACTATGTGATAAGTTCAAATTTCCTAGTGTGCTTCATTTCCTATCCAACCTTTCATACATCCATTTTTCTCTTGATGAAATACACACTATTGTATATATATATATATATCCATAAATGACTTTTGGATAAGCTACTTCTAGTTTAACAACATTCTTTATCATAGCTTAACTCTTATATCCTTAAATGAATAAATTAATATATTACTTTATTGAATAAAAATTTAACTCACTATAAGTAGAAAGCTCTTATATTTCCATTACCATTCACAAAATTTATCAACTATAACCATATTTTGATTTCAAATCCTCAAATTCTCAAATATTATTCTATTTATAAATATTTTTCTTATTTTACAAATTACTATAAATTATTCCTACTAACACTCCAAACCTTCATTGCAAATCATAGAAACTTGACCTTTGCTTAAATCACATGTAATTGTTTTAATATTAATAATAAGGGTTATAGCCTCTAACTCTAACTCAAGATTAGTGTTACTACTAGACTTAACCTCAACTTTAACCTGTTGGCCAATAACTTGCTCTCGTCGAGGATGTCTGTTTTGTCCTCTCCTTGGTGGCATCCTTTTAAAAAAAATAACAATTCAAATATAAATATCATTAATTAAAAGAACATTTTTTTGAAATTTTTTTTTATAGAAAATCAATACTCAATACTATGTAAGCAGGGAAGTAGGTAACCAAAGCTCTAATACCAAAACTGTCACACCCCATCTCACATAGCCCGAGGTGGACGAGTAGTATCTCATCTCACTAGCCTAAGATGGATAGGGAGCTTCCTCTTCTACACTCTTCAAATCATCTTCAATAAAATTAAATAAACTTTATACTTAGCATTTTGTATAAATATAAATACTTATATAGACATAACTCGAATTCACATTGAAATAATAGAAAAGATTAAGTTGACAACAATTTAGAATGTAATTTAAAAAACATGTCTATAGAAGTTTAAACTTAAAATTTATAATATTATGGCTACCAAAATGAGGGCAATACCAAAGCAAGGTTGTGGGGCCAACCTTAAATAACTTATCTACAAAAATCCTTAGGATTAAAGGTCCATTATCAAGCCCTGCCGTCTAAAAACATTTTAAAGACAAAAAAAAATGAGTACAAAAATACTCAATGAATAGAAACTACAAGCATAAAGCAGTTTAGTTAACCAAATACAATCTACTTGTCAAATTAATAAACTAGAGCATTTATAATCAAAATATAAGTCACTTAAAATATCAAGTTCACTCCTGCTTTCAAATCATAATACAAGTTCTTTCAAAACAACAACATAACTTTCCTTAGTATTAACCAACCCTGCAATGAGCATCACGAACTAGCCATAACATACAGGCCATTACAAACTCACTCTTTAGGCGCACTTGGCTAACCCTTTGACTACATTAGCATGGAACGGCCCTTCTCCCTTCACCGTCCTGTAATTAAATGCCTTATTATCTATTGCGCAATAGCAACCATCATAATCTCAAATGTGCATATAACACCTCAGTTCACTGCATCAAAATCTTAGATGTGCATAAAACACCATTCCACATCCACACATCTCATATAGGTTGGTAATATACAAAACCAAATATCATTTCTAACAAATAATATGTCAAAATATCACTATCACATTAATGTTCAATAAAGCATTCAAAATTAAACAATCTTTCATCATAATTCAAATAAATAAAATTAAGTTGTTTATAAAATCAACTACATCATTAAGTAATTTAAATGATCTCAAATTAGATATCAAACTAAATCACAAAATAAAATTAGACTAGTAGCACATTTCGCTTGTGCACTTGAAATCATAATTGTTTCAAAGCTTAAATCATAAACTAGTAATTCAACTGGTAAATAAGCTGAGTTAAAATAATTCAAATACACCAATTTCAGGTTCATATATCAACATTAAAAACTCATTTCATTACTAATATAAAGAGATTTTATGGCTTGAACACCAACACACCAAAAAAACCTACAAAACACTCAAAACTGTTTAATCGAATTGTTCAATTTGCACCACCACCTTCCTTCCCTCTTTTCCAGCACCTAAAGCATGAAATGTATTTACAAATCATCAATATAATAATCCAATATACTGATCTCATCATGCAGCCCGAATGATATGCAAAATGCATAAATTAACTCAGTCCTACAATCAAGTTTATTCATCCCTAAAGGGTTGTTTCATGTGCAATTTCAAAAAGTTACTGCAACTTATAGATAAGGAATTTTGACTTTAAATTTTTATCAAGCATATATCTAAATGTCAACTACATACTATAAAAATTTAATTACATTTTTACGATGAAAAAAAAAGTTATAAATATCTTAATACCATCAGGTCAATCTCATTGATAATTTAAGCAATAAAAGGTATTGCTTTGATTCATCAACATAAAAGGGAAACCAGTCCTTACTCAAAACTAAACAGTTGTCAAAGACTCTATAAAGTTTCCTTAAAATCAAACAAATCTTAATTTGGAGTTTTCTAAATCAAGTTATGACCAAAACACTGAAACTAAAAAACCTAGAAAATCATACCTGAACTCTATCAATGATAAAACCTAACTCAAATCAACTAAAGCATTAAAATTACAAGCCAATTCAATCACCAAGGGCTTATAGGATGAAGATTATAGCCTAAAAAGCATTTTTGATCTTCAAATTTCATTTGAAAGACTAATATAAGCTTGGAGAATCAACCAGGCTTTCTTATTCTCTCTTTTTTTCCCTGTTCTTTTCTTCCTTATTTTTTTCCTCTCTTTTCTCTTCTTTCCTTAACATTTATGGCTGATATCTAAAATGCCACCAATGAAGGAAGAATCCATGGCTTTTAGGATAGATTTTTGGGTAAAATACCCCTTTTTGCCCTTAACAAAATGCTAACATTACTTGTTAAGCCTCAAACTTTCAATTGTTCATTCTATGACAACTTTTGTTTCAATTGAGTCCTCATGTTTTATTAACATTTAAATTCTTATCCTTTACTTCATTTCAACTTTATAGCCCTTTTATTCTCAATATTTTATTCATTTTGAGTGTCTTTAAAATTCAAAAGTTTCTACTTCTTGACTGAGTATGAGTCATGGTTTAATTTGATACTCTAACCCATCTAAACTTAACACTTGATGTACAATCGAGGGTATGGATGTTACACATATCCCACAATTCTATAAAGCCATTAAGCTCACTTATTTATCCAATGACTGCCAGTTCCCGAGAGCTAAGCTTCCACCAAGCTATCAGCTGCAGCCAGTCTCTTAATCTAATATTTATTGGCGGTTCCCAAGTGCTAAGCATCAACCGAGCCACTGGTCCTAATAAATGTTCAACCAAATTACGCCTAAAAGGAGCCTTTTAAATAACATACACCCAAGAGCTATGCATCAACCAAGTCTTTTAAATACCATACACCCAAAAGCTAAGCATTAACCGAGCTATATAAATAAATTTCTCAATAAGGGCCCAACTCAAAATATTGCCTATGTACACACAGTCCTTATGACACCTATCAGGTAGCCTGTTCTACTAGTTTTTTCTAAAAATATTTTTATATATAAAATACACAAGAAATTCTATAATTTGGAATGAAAGTACTATTAATTTCTCACAATATCCTTATAAATAAAAATCATAACAACAAATAACTGAATTAAAGCATCCATAATCATCATAATAAAATAATGATGGAAAAATAACATTGATTATAATCAAAACATAATTAGCATATTAAAATATCAAATCAACATTATCAATATTCAAATATTAGAAATATAATTTTTTAATTGAATCCTCTTTTTAAATATAATAATTCAACTGTATAAATATTTCAATATTAAAATATAAATTCTTTAATTAAATTTTCCTTTTTAAATATATTCAACAAATTTAAACTTTATGTGTTAATCCAACACACATTTCAAATATTAACTTACAAGTGGACTGAGCAGGCAGACGTGTCCTTGTCTGCCTCATACCCAATACCTCTACTCCAGTATACTCTATAAACAATTTTTATAAATAATTATCAAATAAACTCCTAATAACTCCCAAAATTCTAAGAATTCATAAAAACAATGGAATCATGTAAATTGACATAGGAATGCCCTACATGATTAATTTGAAACTTAAAAATTATCTCTGATGATTAAACTAATTTAAATGGATAATACTCATTTCCACCGTAAACTTTCCGGGGATTTATTTCTCAAAAGTTGTAAAGAATAAGACTTAACTTTCTATACAAAAATTGATCATCACAATTTATACTATTTATTAAAAATAGTATTACAATTATTTTCAGGTCGGTAATATTTACCCATAATCTTAACGGAATACTCAACACCTAGAAAAACAAAGCATATCAAAATGTTTACAATAATTAATGGAGCATGTCATGACCCAAACTGGGAGTCATGATCGGCGCTAAGGAACGGGAATTCTTTCGAATCCAGAACTCATAGCAAGCCTTAAAATAAAAACACATGCAAATAATAATGTAAAAATACGCCAAAATTAAAAATTTAATCAATATAAAAACAAGTCTTATATATCATATCATAATATAAATATTCATACAATATTCAAATCAAAACAAGACACTTCTAACACAACAACACTACGGCTGCAATTTCTAGATTACAATAAGAGTTCAGATATAAAATTTACATAGTCTAGCCGGGGTTGAAGAAGACCGGAGTAAAGTACTACTGGGGAGGTCTGAAGAAGAAGAAGATCCTATAAAAAAAATATTAAGAGGAGTCAGACCTCATTGAATGAATTATTATAATATATATACATGCAACCTAAAGTCATATATAGTCAAGCATTAGTATATATATAAATGAAGGATCAAATAGAACCCTACATTATATGTAACCTCAATCAATAAAATTCACTAGCTGTACAGACTTACTTAATTCCAAAGTAATTCTCTTATTCCATTTTCGATAGTAGACTAGCCCTGAGACACTAAGTTAACCGAGTTCCCACAGTCTCACTGTCAATGTAATTAGCCCTAAGACACTCGATCAACCGAGCTCCCACAATCACACTACTCACTCATTGCAATTCTCAATAATCAAATAATCAAATTTCACCTCAACTGATTTCATAATATCCACCCTAAAGTTTAATGAACTGGTACGTACACAATTCTAGTGTAGCCCACTAGGTAGCACGTTCTATTGATATCCTTCAATAAATCACATAATTATTAAAAATAATTGCATGCATAATTCAAACATAATAGCATCCATTTTTAAAGAAATATACCACATATATACTAAAAATATCTCAAACATATACTAGAAATATACCAATTGCATATTGAAAATATGCCAAATATATATGCTAAGTATATACTAAAAAAATATATACTTAATATATACTAAAATATACTAAGCATATATAGCACATATGTACCAAAATATACCAAAAGAATATAAAAATATACTAAATCATTTAATGAAATAATTCATGTTTAAATACATTATGGAAATAAGAAAGCTCATATTCATCCATCCTATATGCAATGCATATATAAAATAATAACTCATAGGTTTGTGCTCCTCTAGACAGACTCGACAAGCCTGGTCCAATAGGCCTTGATCTCAGTGCAACTATAGAAAAATAAATAATAATAGCAAAATCAGAATCGAATACCTAATATATACTTCTAGGAATTCTAAAGGACAACTCGATCTAAGACACAACTTGACCACAATTCACAAACTCAGGATCAACCCGACGTCACGTTTTACGAGATTTCTATTGAAAATTCGGCAGAGTCTCCTCTGTAAAACGGACATCTCTCTACTAAAAGTAAACCTGATCCTGTAAGCAAACACACTTCTAAAATACACAGATGTTCACTACCTCGAGTTGGGACCTTGAACTATACAATTTCGTAACCAAGGTTCACAATTCACAATAATTAATATTTAATAATAATACAACAAAAATCCTTAAAAATCCATAAACATCAATAATAAACCACAATATAATATATTTAAATAATAAAAACATTAAAGCTAATTATTTTCAAAATAGTTAATAAAATCTCAAATATTTATATAATATTAATAAAAATCCAATTTTTTTATTATTCAAAATAAAATAGTAAAATTCACAATTAATTATTTAAATAGTTTAAATATATAATAAAAATATTTAAAAATTCATTTAATCACAAAAATAGTAAATAAATTTATTATTTGAATATATTTTCAAAAATTATTATTAATTAGTTAAAAATAGTAAATAATTCGTAAAAATTATTTTAATACTATTTATTATTCCAAAATCATTCAAAACATACTAACTGGTAATAATTTCAATTAAAACACAAAATTCTCTAATTTATATGAATTTTTCCAAAAATCAAATTTTCACATAAACTTTCAAAAATTCATAGTAAATAATCGGGACATAATTTTCATAAATTTCCTTCACCAACTATATTTCAAATAATTCAAACAATTCAAAAAAATTTATTAAAAATAAAAATATTTTCCGTCGAGAGTCACTGGAACAATGACTCGCTGGAAAATTCAAACCTAAAAATTCAAATAATTCAAAAAAATCAACAAAAATTATATTTGCAAAGCTCGAGCTTCCCACAACAATTATTCTAAAGACACTTAACCTAAAAAATAGAAAATCAAGCTTAAAAAATTAAAAACTAAAATTAACCTAAATGAAAATGTTAATAAAACTCACAAATGGAAAGATTTAAGCTCAAACCAAGCTTGGAAATGGCTTGCCCAGAGCTAAAGGATTCTAAAGAGTCCGGGAACACGAGCTTTAGCCACCAAAATAGGCCACTGGCGACAATGAGCTCCCTTTGCTACTATTGTTATCTAGGCAATTTTCGACATCGATCAGGCTGGCTGGAGATGGTGGGAGGAAAGAGAGGAAGAGGGAAGGTGATGGCGGTAGGTGGTGGTGGCACTGACAAAGTAAGGGTCGCACTACAAAATTGTGGGAAGAATAGGGGAAAATGGGAAATAAATAAAGAAAGAAGAAATTTCCTGAAAAAATGTGATTCTAACCCTATATATATATATATATATATATATATATATATATATATATATATATATATATATATATATATATATTTACAACAACACATAAACACATATGCATAATAATAATAACCTTAATAATAATAACAATAGTAATAATAATAATACTACCATCAATATTTTAAAATAATAATAACTTCCAAATAATTTTCTTTACACGTAATAAAATATTTAACGTAAAATAAATGAATATTATTTATAAATAATGATAATATATAAAAAAAAATTTAAAATTTTATTAACACTGCATATCTCAAAATAATTTTTAATAGTTTAAAATATCGGGTCATTACAATCTTTCCCCTTTACAAAAATTCATCCTCAAATTTCAAATAAAAGTTCAGACAACAAGAATTCATCGAGGAAAGAGGTAAGGGTAGGCCACCCACATCTCGCCTTCAGTCTCCCAAGTATGCTCCTCCACGTTATTGCTCCGCCATATCATCTTGACCATCGAAATCTGCTTTGAATGCAACTGATGAACTTGATAATCCATTATGGCGACTGGCTCTTCCTCATACGTTAGGTCTTTATTCACTTCCACACTCTCAAGCTGCAACACGTGCGAAGGATTTGAAATATACTTCCTCGGCATCGAGATATGAAACACTTGATGCAATTGACACAGATTCAGAAGCAAAGCCAACTGATATGAAACCATGACCACTCTCTCTAAAATCTTGAATGGTCCAATATATTTCAGTGCTTATTTCCCCTTCTTGCCAAACCTTATCACACCCTTCATCAGAGACACCTTTAAAAATACATAGTCTCCAACCTAAAACTCCACATCTCTATGCCTCGAATCTGCATAGCTCTTTTGTCTACTAGCTGTGGTCTCTAATCTCCTTCCGATCATAGCAACCTTCTTAGCTGCATCCTGAACTATCTCAGGTCTAGTTAATGTTCTCTCTCCAATCTCATCCCAACACAAAGGGGATCTACACTTCCTTTCATACAAAGCTTCATACGGTGCCATCTCAATATTATTATGGTAGCTGTTATTATATGCAAACTCTACTAACAACAAATGACCATCCCAGCTACCTCCAAGATCCAATACATTCATCCTCAATATATCCTCAAGTGTCTAGATTGTCCTCTCAAATTGACCATTTTTCTGAGGGTGAAAAGTAGTACTAAAATCAAGCCTAGTGCCCATTGCTTCCTAAAACTTCTACCAAAATCGAGAGGTAAACATTGAACCTCTATCAGATATGATAGACACAGGTACTCCATGAAGCATATAATATGTTTAACATATAGTTTAGCTAACTTATCTACAAAATAAGTGGTTTTAACTGGCAAGAAGTGAGCTAATTTGGTTAACCTGTCCATAATCACCTAGATGGAATCGTATCCATCCTTCGAACGAGGTAACCTAACCACAAAATCCATAGCAATTCTCTCTCAATTCCACTCAGGAATAGGAAGTGGCTAAAGCTTTCCAGAAGGCTTCTGATGCTCAGCTTTCACCTACTGACAAGTCAAGCACTTAGAAACATAATCAACTACATCTTTCTTCATTCCATTTCACCAGTACAAATCTCTGATGTTGTGGTACATCTTAGTAACACCTAGAAGTACACTGTATGTTGTAAAAAGTGCTTCTTCAAGGATCTCCTCTCTTAAACTATCCACATTAAGAACACATAATCTACCACTGACCCACAAAATACCTTCATCAATAAGTGTGAAAATCAATGAACTTCCCTACATAAAAATTCTCCTCAAGCTCTGCTAGAATAGGATCTCAGCCTTGAGCTACCTTAATCCTATCTCTCAACACTAATCTAACTCTGAATTGAGCCAAAAGTCCACCTGATATGCTAATCTTCATCATCAAACCTTAATCTACTAACTGATGCAACTCTTCGATCAAAGGCCTCCTCTCCATACTAATGTGAGCAAGACTACCCGAGGACTTCCTACTCAAGGCATCTACTACCACATTAGCCTTGCCTGGACGATAAAGACTATTGCAGTCATAATCCTTCAAGAGTTCTAACCATCTCCTCTGCCTCAAGTTTATATCTCTGCTAAAAAATGTACTTCAAGCTCTTGTGATCTTTGAAAATCTTGCAAGTCATGTCGTACAAATAATGTCCCCAAATCTTGAGAGCAAAAATCATTGCAGCCATCTTTAGGTCATGAGTAGGATAATTCTATTAATGCTTCTTCAACTGCCTCAAAGCATAAGCTATCACCCTACCATTCTATATTAACACACAACCTAGGTTGACTCTGGAGGCATCATAATACATAAGGAACTTGTCTTCTCTATTAGGCAAAGCCAAAACTAGAGTTGTGGTTGACTTCTCCTTCAATAACTAAAAACTATTCTCACAAGCATTTGACCACACAAACTTCACCTTCTTCTAAGTTAGGCAAGTTATAGGAGCTTTAATTATAGAGAAATCCTACACAAATCTTTTATAATACCAAGCCAAAACTAGAAAAATTTAAATCCCTATGACCGTTACCAGTCTGGGCCACTCAGACATTTCCTCAATCTTTTATGGATCAACCTGAATGTCATCTTTAGACACTACATGTCTAAGGAAAACAACACTCTCCAACCAGAAATCATACTTCGAGAATTTAGCATAAAGCTGATGTTCTCTTAGTGTCTGCAGTACTGTCCTCAAGTGATATATGTGCTCTTCTAAACTCTTCGAACACACCAATATATCATCAATGAAGACTACCATAAACTGATCCATAAATAGTCTAAATACCATGTTCATTAGATCCATAAAAGTAGTTAGTGCATTAGTCAACCCGAATGACATCACCAGAAACTCATAATGGCCATATCTAATGTGGAATGTCATTTTAGGAACATTGGCTTCATTGATCCACAACTAATGATAAATCGACCTCAAGTAAATCTTAGAAAAGAATTGTGCACCCTGAAGTTGATCAAACAAATCATCTATCCTCGAAAGAGGATACTTGTTCTTCACTATCACCTTATTCAGCTCTCTGTAATTAATGCACAGTCTCAGTGTACCATCCTTCTTCTTCACAAACAGGACTGGTGCACCCCAAGGAGAAATACTAGGTCCAATGAAACCCTTGTCCAATAAGCCCTGCAACTGCTCCTTTAATTTCTTCAACTCTGTAGGAGCCATTTTTTAGGGCAACATCAAAATAGGAGTTGTGCCAAGGACCACAGCTATACAAAATTCGATCTCTCTGTGAGGTGCTAAACCTGAAAACTCCTCAAGAAAAATGTCAGGAAACTCACAAGCAATAGGAACATATGTGAGTGACAAATTCTCCACTGAAGTATCCCTAACTAGTGCCAAGTATCCCTGACAACCTTTTCTCAACATCTTCCTAGCCGTAATAGCATAAATGAGATTTTGAGGTGCAAAACTCTTATCACCCACAAACTTAAACTCTTCTTTATCCTGAATTCTGAAAATCAACTCTTTACTCTAATAATCCACAATGGCATAGTGCTGAGATAATCAATCCATACCAAGGATCACATCCAACAACACTAATTCTACTAGTAATTATCTACCTTCGACCAATACTGGACATCCAAAAAGAACCACATCAGTGTCTATTGAATCGCTTAAAGGAGTGGTGACAAATAAAGAAAAAGCCATCCTCGAAGCTTGCCAACACAATTGCAAAGAAAAAATAAGGGACATAAAAGAATGTGTATGTAATATCCCGTGTTTTTTTAAAATATTTTTACACTGTACCGGGATATGCAGTGTTAATAATTTCTGTATATTATATGATATTTTTACGAGTTAATATGTATTTACAACCTATTTTAATTACTGTGTATTATTTTCAGTGTTTTACGTAAAATTTTCCCGGGACTTGCATTTTCGGGGAAATTTTCACGTAAACAATGTATTATTAATTATTTTAAATGTATTTTCGGACTTGCATGAACTCATACGTATTTTTAAAATACTAAATAAAGACTATGTGTGTGAATATTTATTAGGGTTTAATATATATTATCCTAATATTTTATTATTTATTTATTTATTTATTGTTATTTAATTATTTTATTAATTATTAAATTATTAAAATTATTTTATTATTATTTTATTATTTTATTTTCTTTTTATTTTTCTTTTTATTTTTTATCTTTTCTTTTTCTTTTTCTTTTTCTTTTCTTTTTCTTTTCTTTCTTTCTTTTTCTTTTTTCTTCTTCTTCTTCTTCTTTCCTTCTCTCCCGTGCCCGACCACCACCCACCTCACCCCTCACCGCTGCAACTCCGATCACCTACCGTCGGTGTGCCTCCCGGCTTGCCACCGCCGTTCCCAGCCGTCCCCCGCCGCCAGCAGCTCCCTTCCCCGACGTCGGCAGCTCCATTTTCCATTTTTGGCCGAAAATTGTCCCTTTGTCATTTCTCCCATTTTCGACCACCGTTTTTGACACCGCCGGTCTCTTTCTTCTCCTTGAGCTCCGGTGAGTGTGATTCTAGCTTTGGTTTGAGCTAAAATGGTTTACATTGGCTTAGGTTTCAATTTTTCCAATTCGGTCACATTAGGGTTTTTGATTTTTTTGAGCTTCGAATTGGATGATTCATGAAAACTCCCTTCATAAATATTGTTCCTAGTAGCTCAATCTACATGTATGAATTTTTGTAGAATTTTTGGAGATTTTTTGGATTTTTGGGTATTTTTGAATATTTTAATATTATTTTCTAATTTTCGGAAATTAATTATTTAAATTATGAAATTGGATTTTATGCTTAAATTAGGTGTTGAAATGAATTATAGGAATTTATTTGGAATTTTTATGAATTTCTAAGTATTTATTTTGAATTATTGAAGTTTATGTGATTTAGAGAAATTAGGGTTAAATGTGTTTTTATTTGAATTTAATTGGTTAATTGAGTTTAATTATTGATATTATTGATAAATATGTTGAGAAAATTAATTTTGGATAATTTTATAATTTTTGGTGAATTTTTGAAGTAATTTAAGTATATTTATATATAGGGGTATTTTGGTAATTTTACCCTAAATTGTCTAAAAATGTAATTTAATCGGTTTTAATAGTTATTTAAGGTATAAAAATGATTTCTATAAAATATTTGGTATTTTTAACAAATTAAAACTATTTTTCGTGAATTATTTTCAATTATATATATAATATACGGTTTTACTAATAAAATGAGTTTTTATCGGTTTTTACAGTGTTTTAAGGTTAATTATGTAATTTCTACCTATGAGATGTATTTTTAGGTTTTAAGGATATTTTTTTGGTATATCTGGATTATTATGTGTTTGTGGACCCCGGTCGGTGGACTGTAGTTTGGAGTCCGACAGTGGGATTTTGATTGTGCCTTGTATAGTTTTTCGAAGTGTATTTCCTTGCAGGGTCGGCTCTACTCTTTTGAGTAGAGAGATGTCCATTTTATAGGGGAGGTTCTGCCGGATTTTCGATAGAATTCTCATAAAACGTGATATCCAGTCGAACCCTAATTTTCGATTCTGTGTTTAATACTCTAGATCAAATTCTAGGATTTCTGTTAGGGTTTATTCTGATCTCTATTATTTATTGCTTGTTTAGTTGCGCCGAGACCGAGGGCTAGTGGACCAGGCCCGTCGAACTTGTCTCGTGGAGCGCACTAGGTGAGTTACTATACTATATATATATGCTTAGGATGCATGATTTAGAAATACATGTTTTATGTTGATTAAATATACATAAATAAATTGATTATTTCTTAAGTTTATATTAAGTATATTTTTGGTTTATTTTTGGTATATATTAAATTATATGCATGTTTTGTAAATAAAATATACTTAAAATGTTTTTAAATATATTTCCAACTTAATTTATAATTTGATTGAATTCATTTGACGTATATATACTCGAAATATACCTGGTTTAATTTTGGTATATTTCCGGTATATATATGGTTTATATTGTTATTTCATTTAAATTCATGCATCATTTATTGTGAATGAATGATTTATATTATTAATGATGAAGGATATCAATAGAACGTGCTACCTAGTGGGCAGCACTAGGACCGAGTACGTACTGGTACGCCTATAGATTTAGGCTATATTACTAACCATTTGGGGATATTTATTGATTATAATTATTGAGATGTGTGAAATGTGGTTTGGGTGTGATTGCTGGAGCTCGGTTGACCAAGTGTCTCCGGGCTAATCACATTGGCAGTCAGACTGCTGGAGCTCGGTTGACTTAGTGTCTCGAGGCCAGTCTACTGTCTAAATGGATTAAGTGGATATATTTGGAATGAGTGAGCCTGTGTGGCTAGAGTGTTGTCTAACACTATTTCCGAGGTTGCGATATTCTAGGGTTCTATGTGATCCTTCATAAATTGGGATTTTCAATAAAATATATAAAAATGATTTTCTGCATCTGTGTGAAATTGCCTGTATATATATATTAGATATATATATACTGTTGATTGTATGCATTATCACTTAGTGTGTATGTATATATATTATAGTAATTCACTCAGTGAGGTCTGACTCCCCTCCGTTGACTATTTTTCAGGAGAGTCAACATCTTCATACCTCAGTAGCAGGTCGATACGCCGGATTTCTTCCGCCCCGGCTTCTTTGTGTAAATCATTTACTTGAGTCTTATTTTATAATCTAGATACTACAGTAGTTGTGAATTAAACTATTGGATTTCATGTATTTTCTTGAAAGAGATGTATTATATTGAAACTGGATTTGTATTAAAGAGATTTTATATATATGTGATGAGATTTGATTCAAATCCAGTGATGAAAATGTTATTATTATATTTATGATTTTTATTTCCGCTGCATATTATATGGTTATTATTATTATTGCATTATTTATTTTATTTTTTTAGGCTTGCTACGGGTTTCGGATTCGAAAGAATTCCCGTTCCCTAGCGCCGGTCATGGCCCCTGTTTTGGGTCGTGACAAAGTTGGTATCAGAGTGGAGTTCTGTGTCAGGGCTTAGTTCTATGAGTTATGGCCCTAGTTTTAAAGTTGTGTTTTTTATTGGACTACTGCAGTATATTAGGTTCGAGTACGTCTTGATAAGTATTCCTTGCTGTAGTTTTCAGCGTTATTCCTCCGTTGTCTATTTTGTCTGAATCTTTCCATTTGTCTTTTCAGAATGAGGAGGCGAGCGCGTGTTGCTCCACCAATCGTTGAGGCCGAGGATGATGAGTCTTTTCAGGATGAGGTTTTACCACCTGAGCAGCCAGTTGGACGTAGAGGTCATGGCAGAGGTAGACCTCGAGGAGCGGCAGGTCGCTGTAGGCAGAGAGAGTTACAGGACGAGGAGCCTGTAGAGCCTGAGTTTGATATTCCTGTTCCTCCAGTTGTTTAGCCTATTCAGCCTGCCTATCAGCAGGGTATGTCTGACCCTGAGGCAGCTTTGTTCTATGCCCGAGTTGGCAGGATTGTTTTTGATGGTACTTCTGATCCGTTAGACTTTCTGCATACGATTGAGACTAGGACTCGGATTGCTCATACCGAGTACCAGCGGATCATGATCGTCGAGTTGTCTGTCGAGGGACCAGCTCTAGATTGGTTCATTCAAATGATCCAGCCTTATATGATGACGATGACATGGGCTCAGTTTCGAGAGCGATTTATGAGGAGATTCTGTCTAGAGCCGCTTCATTTGAGCTATCGTCTCCGTTTGACCAGTATTTCTCGTGGAGATCGATCTGTAGAGGAGTATACCCGTGAGTTTCTTCGTCTGGGTAGATATGCCGAGGATCTGATGTGAGATCAGTATTTCGATGTTACTACATACGTTACTGGTTTGGGTTCAGCTTTTGCTAGTATGCCTACAGCAGGTCTTACTCTCGAATCTGTGATTGAGTTAGCCAAGGAGATTGAGCTGAGACTAGTTAGGCAGGGAGCGATGCCTGATTATTACCAGCTAGGAGTTCAGTCGAGTGGATCATAGGCTACTCCATATTTGAGTTTTCATGTTGGTTCGAGTAGTCAGCAGCGAGGTTCGACTCAGCAGAGTCAGAGACAGCAGCAGCGAGTGCATCGGAGCAGTAGACATGATTGTGGAGGTCAGTGTAGATCGTTCAGATTTGGGTCAGGTGCTTCGAGCAGCAGTAGTGGTCGTAGTTCTGGATCAGCGGCCAGTGTTTGTCAGACTTGTGGTAGAGTCCATCAGGGACCGTATTATCTGGCACCACTGACATGCTTCAGATGCGGGCAGACAGGACATTTTGCTAGATCGTGTCCTTATTCCGGGTATCAGCAACAGCAGATTCCGCGATTCCTATAGTAGTCGATTGCTAGTGCAGCACCCGTGCCATTTCAGTTACCACCAGCCCAGCATCAGAATTCCACTCAGTTTATTCCACAGTAGAGTCGTGGTAGAGGTACTAGAGGAGGTGCCAGAGGTGTTGGCCAGGCTTCTACCAGTCAGCAGGGAGGTCGAGGTCAGGCCAGATTTTTCCATCTGACTCAGCAGGATGCTCAGGCATCTAATGCAGTCGTGGCAGGTATTGTTTCTGTTTGTTACCTGGATGCATGGGTTTTTTTTGATCCGGGTGCCACGCATTCGTTTGTTTCTCCTATTTTTGCTTCTAAATCTTGTTGGCAAGCTTTGAGGATGGCTTTTCCTTTGTCTGTTGCCACTCCTTTGAGCGATTCTTTGGACGCCGATATTGTTCTTTCTGGTTGTCCAGTTCTCGTGGGAAATAGAGAATTACCCGCTGATTTGATTTTGTTGGATGTGATGGAGTTTGATGTTATTTTGGGAATGGATTGGTTATCTCAGCACTATGCCATGGTAGATTGCAGGAATAAGGAGGTGACCTTCAGAATTCCTAATGAAGAATAATTTAAGTTTGTTGGTGATAGGAGTTCAATACCTCAGAATCTTATTTCTGCTATTACAGCTAGGAAGTTATTGAAGAAGGATTGTCAGGGATATTTGGCATTGGTTAGGGATACTTCAGTGGAGAAGTTGTCACTCACAGATGTTCCTGTTGCTTGTGAGTTTCCTGATGTTTTTCCCGAGGAGTTGCTAGGTTTACCACCTCATAGAGAGATTGAGTTCTGTATAGATGTGGTTCCAGGTACTACTCCTATATCTATGCCACCCTATCGTATGGCTCTTGCAGAGTTGAGAGAGCTGAAGGAGCAGTTGCAAGAGTTGTTGGATAAAGGTTTTATCAGACTTAGTGTTTCTCCTTAGGGTGCACCAGTTCTGTTTGTGAAGAAGAAGGATGGTACCCTGAGACTGTGCATTAACTACAGAGAATTGAATAAGGTGACGGTAAAGAACAAGTATCCTCTCCCGAGGATAGATGATTTGTTTGATCAGCTACAGGGTGCACAGTTCTTTTCTAAGGTTGACTTGAGGTCAGGTTATCATCAGCTGCGTATCAGTGAAGTTGATATTCCTAAGACAGCGTTCCGCACTCGATATGGCCATTATGAGTTTCTGGTGATGTCTTTTGGTTTGACTAATGCACCAGCAACTTTTATGGACCTGATGAATAGGGTATTCAGACCGTATGTGGATCAGTTTGTGGTAGTCTTCATTGATGATATACTAGTATATTCGAGGAGTATGGAAGAGCACGTATATCATTTGAGGATTGTACTACAGACACTGAGAGATCATTAGCTTTATGCTAAATTCTCGAAGTGTGATTTCTGGTTGGAGAGTGTTTCTTTTCTTGGACACGTTGTGTCTAAAGAAGGTATTCAGGTTGATCCACAGAAGATTGAGGCAATATCTGAGTGGCCTAGACCTACTTCTGTTACCGAGATCCGAAGTTTTCTGGGTTTAGTCTGGTATTATAGGCGGTTTGTGCAGGATTTTTCTAGAATTGCAGCCCCTATGACTCGCTTGACTCAGAAGAATGTTAGATTCGAGTGGTCAGAAGCTTGTGAGAACAGTTTTCAGTTGTTGAAGGAGAAGTTGACCACAGCACCAGTATTAGCTTTGCCTAATAGTATGGATAAGTTCACAGTTTACTGTGATGCCTCTAGAATTGGTCTTGGTTGTGTGTTGATGCAGAATGGAAGGGTGATAGCCTATGCTTTGAGGCAGTTGAAGAAGCATGAGCAGAACTATCCTACACATGATCTTGAGATGGCTGCAGTGATCTTTGCTTTGAAGATTTGGAGACATTATTTGTACAGGGTGACTTGTGAGATATTTACTGATCACAAGAGCCTTAAGTACATTTTTCAGCAGCAAGATCTGAATTTGAGGCAGAGGAGATGGTTGGAATTATTGAAGGATTATGATTACGAGATTTTTTACCATCCGGGTAAAGCTAATGTGGTAGCAGATGCCTTGAGTAGGAAGTCCTCAGGTAGTCTTACTCACATTGGTGTTGAGAGAAGACCATTGATCCAGGAATTGCATCTGTTGGTGGATCAAGGTATGATGATGAAGATTAGTAGATCAGGTGGACTGCTAGCTCAGTTTAAAGTACGATCTGTACTGAGAGATAGGATTAAAGCAGCTCAGAGCCGAGATCCTATTCTAGAAGAGCTTGCAGAGAATGTTCGAGCAGGGAAGTTCACTGATTTCACACTCGATGATGATGGTGTGTTGTGGATCAGTGGTAGATTGTGTGTTCCTAACGTGGATGACTTGAGAGAGGAGATTTTAGAGGAAGCACATTCTACAGCTTACAGTGTTCATCCAGGTGTTACTAAGATGTACCACAGTATCAGAGATCTATACTGGTGGGATGGATTGAAAAAGGATGTCGCTGATTATGTTGCTAAGTGTTTGACGTGTTAGCAAGTGAAAGCCGAACATCAGAAGCCTTCTGGGAAGCTTCAGCTTCTTCCTATTCCCGAGTGGAAGTGGGAAAGGATAGCTATGGATTTTGTGGTAGGTTCGAAGGATGGATACGATTCCATCTGGGTGATTGTAGACAGATTGACGAAGTCTGCACATTTCTTACCTGTGAAAGCCACATATTCAGTTGCTAGATTGGCGAAGTTGTATATGAAGCATATTGTGTGCCTTCATGGAGTACCTATGTCCATTGTGTCAGATAGAGGTTCGGTGTTTACTTCTCATTTTTGGCAAAAGTTGCAGGAAGCGATGGGCACTAGGTTGGATTTCAGTACTGCTTTTCATCCTCAGACAGATGGCCAGTCTGAGAGGATGATCTAAACACTAGAAGATATATTGAGGATGTGTGTCTTGGATTTGGGAGGTAGCTGGGATGATCATTTGCCACTCGTTGAGTTTGCATATAATAACAGCTACCATAGCAGTATTGGCATGGCACCGTATGAGGCTTTGTATGGAAGGAAGTGTAGATCCCCTCTGAGTTGGGATGAGATTGGTGAGAGAGCTTTGACTGGACCTGAGATGGTTCAGGATGCTACAGAGAAAGTCGTCGTGATCAAGCGCAGATTAGAGACCGCAGTTAGTAGACAGAAGAGTTATGCGGATCCTAGGCGCAGAGATGTGGAGTTTCAGGTTGGAGATTTTGTTTTTCTGAAAGTATCTCCGATGAAGGGTGTGATGAGATTTGGCAGGAAGGGTAAGTTAGCACCGAGATATATTGGACCGTTTGAGATTCTGGAGAGAGTTGGCATTGTTGCATATCGGTTAGATTTGCCCCCGAGTATGTCACAGGTGCATCCAGTATTTCATATCTCGATGTTGAGGAAGTATATCTCAGACCCTTCACACGTGTTGCAACTTGACAGTGTGGAAGTGAGTGAAGATTTGACGTTTGTGGAAGAACCTGTGGCGATCGTTGATTATCAAGTTCGACAGTTGCGATCGAAGCAAATTCCGATGGTCAAGGTTCTGTGGCATAGCGACAGAGTTGAAGAGTATACGTGGGAGACTGAAGCTAAGATGCGAGCTTCTTACCCGTATCTCTTTCCTTCTTGATCTTGTTTTCTGGAATTCGGGGACGAATTCTTGTAAGGGGGGAAGACTGTAATATCTCGTGTTTTTTTAAAATATTTTTACACTGTACCGGGATATGCAGTGTTAATAATTTCTGTATATTATATGATATTTTTACGAGTTAATATGTATTTAAAACCTATTTTAATTACTGTGTATTATTTTCAGTGTTTTACGTAAAATTTTCCCGGGACATGCATTTTCGGGGAAATTTTCACATAAACAATGTATTATTAATTATTTTAAATGTATTTTCGGACTTGCATGAACTCATACGTATTTTTAAAATACTAAATAAAGACTATGTGTGTGAATATTTATTAGGGTTTAATATATATTACCCTAATATTTTATTATTTATTTATTTATTTATTATTATTTTATTATTTTATTAATTATTAAATTATTAAAATTATTTTCTTTTTCTTTTTCTTTTTCTTTTTTTTTCTTTTCTTTTTCTTTTTCTTTTCTTTTTCTTTTCTTTCTTTCTTTTTCTTTTTTCTTCTTCTTCTTCTTCTTTCCTTCTCTCCCGCGCCCGACCACCAACCACCTCACCCCTCACCGCTGCAACTCCAGTCACCTATTGTCGGTGTGCCTCCCAGCTTGCCACCGTCGTTCCCAGCCGTCCCCCGCCGCCAGCAGCTCCCTTCCCCGACGCCGGCAGCTCCATTTTCCATTTTTGGCCGAAAATTGTCCCTTTGCCGTTTCTCCCATTTTCGGCCACCGTTTTTGACACCGCTGGTCTCTTTCGTCTCCTTGAGCTCCAGTGAGTGTGATTCTAGCTTTGGTTTGAGCTAAAATGGTTTAGATTTGCTTAGGTTTCGATTTTTCCAATTCGTTCACATTAGGATTTTTTATTTTTTTGAGCTTCGAATTGGATGATTCATGAAAACTACCTTCACAAATGTTATTCCTAGTAGCTCAATCTACATGTATGAATTTTTGTAGAATTTTTGGAGATTTTTTGGATTTTTGGGTATTTTTGAATATTTTAATATTATTTTCTAATTTTCGGAAATTAATTATTTAAATTATGAAATTGGAGTTTATGGTTAAAATAGGTGTTGAAATGAATTATAGGAATTTATTTGGAATTTTTATGAATTTTTAAGTATTTATTTTGAATTATTGAAGTTTATGTGATTTTGAGAAATTAGGGTTAAATGTGTTTTTATTTGAATTTAATTGGTTAATTGAGTTTAATTATTGATATTATTGATAAATATGTTGAGAAAATTAATTTTGGATAATTGCATAATTTTTGGTGAATTTTTGAAGTAATTTAAGTATATTTATATATACAGGGGTATTTTGGTAATTTTATCCTAAATTGTCTAAAAATGTAATTTAATCGGTTTTAATAGTTATTTAAGGTATAAAAATGATTTCTATAAAATATTTGGTATTTTTAACAAATTAAAACTATTTTTCATGAATTTTTTTCAATTATATATATAATATACGGTTTTACTAATAAAATGAGTTTTTTATCGGTTTTTACAGTGTTTTAAGGTTAATTATGTAATTTCTACCTATGAGATGTATTTTTAGGTTTTAAGGATATTTTCTTGGTATATCTGGAATTATTCTGTGTTTGTGGACCCCGGTCGGTGGACTGTAGTTTGGAGTCCGACCGTGGGATTTTGATTGTGCCTTGTGTAGTTTTTCGAAGTGTATTTCCTTACAGGGTCGGCTCTACTCTTTTGAGTAGAGAGATGTCCGTTTTACAGGGGAGGTTCTGCCGAATTTTCGATAGAATTCTCGTAAAACGTGATATCCAGTCGAACCCTAATTTTCGATTTTGTGTTTAATACTCTAGATCAAATTCTAGGATTTCTGTTAGGGTTTATTCTGATGTCTATTATTTATTGCTTGTTTAGTTGCGCCGAGACCGAGGGCTAGTGGACCAGGCCCGTCGGACCTGTCTTGTGGAGCGCACTAGGTGAGTTACTATACTATATATATATGCTTAGGATGCATGATTTAGAAATACATGTTTTATGTTGATTAAATATGCATAAATAAATTGATTATTTCTTAAGTTTATATTAAGTATATTTTTGGTTTATTTTTGGTATATATTAAATTATATGCATGTTTTGTAAATAAAATATACTTAAAATGTTTTTAAATATATTTCCAACTTAATTTATAATTTGATTGAATTCATTTGACGTATATATACTCGAAATATACCTGGTTTACTTTTGGTATATTTCCGGTATATATATGGTTTATATTGTTATTTCATTTAAATTCATGCATCATTTATTGTGAATGAATGATTTATATTATTAATGATGAAGGATATCAATAGAACGTGCTACCTAGTGGGCAGCACTAGGACCGAGTACGTACCGGTACGCCTATAGATTTAGGCTATATTACTAACCATTTGGGGATATTTATTGATTATAATTATTGAGATGTGTGAAATGTGGTTTGGGTGTGATTGCTGGAGCTCGGTTGACCAAGTGTCTCCGGGCGAATCACATTGGCAGTCAGACTGCTGGAGCTCGGTTGACTTAGTGTCTCGGGGCCAGTCTACTGTCTAAATGGATTAAGTGGATATATTTGGAATGAGTGAGCCTGTGTGGCTAGAGTGTTATCTAACACTATTTCCGAGGTTGCGATATTCTAGGGTTCTATGTGATCCTTCATAAACTGGGATTTTCAATAAAATATATAAAAATGATTTTCTGCATCTGTGTGAAATTGCCTGTATATATATATTAGATATATATATACTGTTGATTGTATGCATTATCACTTAGTGTGTATGTATATATATTATAGTAATTCACTCAGTGAGGTCTGACTCCCCTCCGTTGACTATTTTTCAGGAGAGTCAACATCTTCAGACCTCAGTAGCAGGTCGATACGCCGGATTTCTTCCGCCCCGGCTTCTTTGTGTAAATCATTTACTTGAGTCTTATTTTATAATCTAGATACTGCAGTAGTTGTGAATTAAAGTATTGGATTTCATTTATTTTATTTAAAGAGATGTATTATATTGAAACTGGATTTGTATTAAAGAGATTTTATATATATGTGATGAGATTTGATTCAAATCCAGTGATGAAAATGTTATTATTATATTTATGATTTTTATTTTCGCTGCATATTATATGGTTATTATTATTATTGCATGATTTATTTTATTTTTTTAGGCTTGCTACGGGTTCCGGATTCGAAAGAATTCCCGTTCCCTAGCGCCGGTCATGGCCCCTATTTTGGGTCGTGACAGTGTAGCATCTGGATTAATAAAAAATCTAGCATCGAAGTAACAGACTAGAAGTATACCTACAACAATGGCATTAGATGTTTAAGCATCCTACTGGATGAGGGTGAAAACTCTAGAACTCGACCTCCTTGCTGGCTAGTAGAAGCCTGATCAAAACCCCTAGCACCTCCTCTATTACCTCTACCATGCCCCTACTGGGCAACAAGTTGTGTCGTACTCGAATATTAAGATGGAGGCAACTGATAAGGAGTTGGAGTTGAACTTGTAATCAACTACTGTAAAAATGGCTGCTAATAGCCAGAATATGGACACGCTCTGGCAAAATGTATCATCTGTCCGAATTGAAAATAAGCTTCATGAGTCATGTAGCACAATCCCTGATGGACTCTCCCACACATTTGACAAGCACTAGCTGCTGATCTCATGTTGCCGTAACCCGAACTCTAACCATCACTACTATTGGAAGCACCAGAACCTAATTTGATAAGTCTACGCAGTTCACCATGGTTATGTCTACTACTCCTATGGACTCTCTACTGAGGTCTCTAGCTCTACTGATAAGATCCTCTCTAATGACTGCAAAAGCCAATCTGAAATGTCTAGAATGGTGTGCTCCGAAATCCTCCTAACTGAACATCTCCTAGCTAATAATAATTTGGCATAAGTCCTTGCCTGACTAGTTTGAGCTCTATCTCCTTAGCCAACTCTATCACTGACTCAAGAGTAAAGCCTGCAATAGGCATCCCAATGAAATAATCCAGAACCTAGTCCGATAATATACATCATAACAATGAAATAATGATCTTGCATCAGGTCCTCTGCATATCAACCCTGTATGAGGAACTCTATGGTGTAGTCCTTTACTAATCTGTCACCTCTGCTAATGCTTATCAGCCGAAGTCTATAACTCATCCGCATAGGCTCTTGTCACGACCCAAAATAGGGGCCATGACCGGCGCTAGGGAACGAGAATTCTTTCGAATCCGGAACCCGTAGCAAGCCTAAAAATAAAATAAACATGCAATAATAACAATAACAGTATTATATGCAGTGGAAATAAAAATCATAAATATAATAATAACATTCTCATCACTGGATTTAAATCAAATCTCAACTCGTCGCATATATAAAATCTTTCAATACAAATCCAGTTTCAATACAATACATCTCTTTAAATAAAATACATGAAATCCAATACTTTAATTCACAACTACTGCAGTGTCTAGATTATAAAAATAAGACTCAAGTAAATAATTTACACAAAGAAGCCGGGGTGGAAGAAATCCAGCGTATCGACCTGCTACTGAGGTTTGAAGAAGTTAACTCTCCTGAAAAATAGTCAACGGAGGGGAGTCAGACCTCACTGAGTGAATTACTATAATATATATACATACACACTAAATGATAATGCATACAGTCAACAGTATATATATATCTAATATATATACAGGCAAATTCACACAGATGCAGAAAAATCATTTTTATATGTTTTATTGAAAATCATCGTTTATGAAGGATCACATAGAACCCTAGAATCTCGCAACCTCGAAAACAGTGTTAAACAACACTCTAGCCATACAGGCTCACTTATTCCAAAATATATCCACTTAATCCATTTAGACAGTAGACTGGCCCCGAGACACTAAGTCAACCGAGCTCCAGCAGTCTGACTGCCAGTGTGATTGGCCCCGAGACACTTGGTCAACCGAGCTCCAGCAATCACACCTCCAATCCATATCTCACACATCAAATAATCATAATCAATCAATATCCACAAATGGTTAGTAATTTAGCCTAAATACTATAGGCGTACCGGTACGTACTCGGTCCTAGTGCTGCCCACTAGGTAGCACGTTCTATCGATATCCTTCATCATTAAATATAAAACATTCATTCACAAAAATAAATGATGCATGAATATAAATGAAATAACAATATAACCCATATATATACCAGAAATATACCAAAAGTAAACCAGGTATATTTCGAGTATATATATGTCAAATAAATCTAATCAAATCATAAATTAAACTAAAAATATATTTAAAAAAATTTTAAATATATTTTATTAACAAAACATGTATATAATTTATTATATACCAAAAATAAACCAAAAATATACTTAATATAAAATTAAGAAATAATCAAATTATTTATGCATATTTAATCAACATAAAACATGCATTTCTAAATCATGCATCCTAAGCATATATATATAGTATAGTAACTCACCTAGTGCGCTCCACGAGACGGGTCCGATGGGCCTGGTCCACTAGCCCTCGATCTCGGCGCAACTAAACAAGCAATAAATAATCGACATCATAATAAACCTAATAGAAATCCTAGAATTCGATCTAGAGTATTAAACATAGAATTAGAAATTAGGGTTCGACCGGATATCACGTTTTACGAGAATTCTATCAAAAATTCGGCAGAACCACCCCTGTAAAACGGACATCTCTCTACTCAAAAGAGTAGAGCCAACCCTGCAAGGAAATACACTTTGAAAAACTACACAAAGCACAATCAAAATCCCACGGTCAGACTCCAAACTACAGTCCACCGACCGAGGTCCACAAACACAGAATAATTCCAGATATACCAAAAATATCCTTATATCATAGAAATAAATTTTATAAGTAGAAATTACATAATTAACCTTAAAACACTGTAAAAACCGATAAAAACTCATTTTATTTGAAAAACCGTATATTATATATATAATTGAAAATAATTCACGAAAAAATAGTTTTAATTAGTTAAAAATACTAAATAATTTGTAGAAATCATTTTTATACCTTAAATAACTATTAAAATCAATTAAATTATATTTTTAGCCAATTTAGGGTAAAATTACCAAAATACCCCTATATATATATATATATATATACTTAAATTACTTCAAAAATTCACCATAAATTATACAATTATCCAAACATTAATTTTCTCAACATATTTATCAATAATATTAATAATTAAACTCAATTAACCAATTAAATTCAATTAAAAACACATTTAACCTAAGTTTCCCAAAATTACATAAACTTCAATAATTCAAAATAAATACTTAGAAATTCATAAAAAAATTCCAAATAAATTCCTATAATTCATTTCAACACCGAATTTAACCATAAAACACAATTTCATAATTTAAATAATTAATTTCCGAAAATTAGAAAATAATATTAAAATATTCAAAAATACCCAAAAATCCAAAAAATCTCCAAAAATTCTACAAAAATTCATACATGTAGATTAAGCTACTAGGATCAACATTTGTGAAGGGATTTTCCATGAATCAATCAATTCGAAGCTCAAAAAAATCAAAAACCCTAATGTGGCCGAAATTGAAAATTCGAAACCTAAGCAAATCTAAACCATTTGAGCTCAAAAAAAAGCTAGAATCACACTCACTGGAGCTCAAGGAGAAGAAAGAGACCGGCGATGTCGAAAATGGTGGCCGAAGGAGGAAGAAATGGCAAAGGGAAGATTTTCGGCCAAAAAGGAAAAACAGGGGCTGCCGGCGCCGGGGAAGGGAGCTGGGGGCGACGGAGCAGCTGGCTGAGGAAGGTGGAGCTTCTGGCGGCACATCGATGGACGAAAATCGGAAGTTGCAGGTGGTGGGGGATGGGTGGTGGTCGGGCGCACGGGAAGAAGGAAGAAGAAGAAGAAGAAGAAAAAGAAAAAGAAAGAAAAGAAAAAGAAAAGAAAAAGAAAAAAGAAAAAAAAGAAAAAAAGAAACAGAAAAAATAAAATAATAAAATAATTTTAATAATTTAATAATAAATAAAATAATTAAATAACAATAAATTAATAAATAAATAATAAAATATTAGGGTAATACATTAAACCCTAATTAAATAAATATACACACATAGGCTTTATTTAGTAATTTAAAAATACGCATGAGTTCATGCAAGTCCGAAAATATATTTAAAATAATTAATAATAAATTATTTATGTGAAAATTTCCCCGAGAATGCAAGTCCCGGGAAAATTTTACGTAAAGTACTATAAATAATACACAGTAATTAAAATAGGTTTTAAATACACATCAACTCGTGAAAATATCGTAATATATATACAAAAATTATTAACACTACATATCCCAGTACAGTGTAAAAATATTTAAAAACACGGGATATTATAGTCTTCCCCCCTTACAAGAATTCATCCCCGAATTCCAAAAAAGAAAAGATCAAGAAGGAAAGAGATACGGGTAAGAAGTTCGCATCTCAGCTTCAGTCTCCCACGTATGCTCCTCGACTCTATCGCTACGCCATAGAACCTTGACCATTGGAATCTGCTTCGAACGCAACTGTCGAACTTGATAATCAACGATCGCCACCGATTCTTCCACAAACGTCAAATCTTCACTCACTTCTACACTGTCGGGCTGCAACACGTGTGAAGGGTCTGAGATATACTTCCTCAACATCAAGATATGAAATACTGGATGCACTTGTGACATACTCGGAGGCAAATCCAACCGATATGCAACAGTGCCAACTCTCTCCAGAATCTCAAACGGTCCAATGTATCTCGGTGCTAACTTACCCTTCCTGCCAAATCTCATCACACCCTTCATCGGAGATACCTTCAGAAAAATAAAATCTCCAACTTGAAACTCCACATCTCTGTGCCTAGGATCCACATAACTCTTCTGTCTGCTAACTGCGGTCTCTAATCTTCACTTAATCATGGCGACTTTCTCTGCAGCATCCTGAACCATCTCAGGTCCAGTCAAAGCTCTCTCACCAATCTCATCCCAACTCAAAGGGGATCTACACTTCCTTCCATATAATGCCTCATACGGTGCCATGCCAATACTGCTATGGTAGCTGTTATTATATGCAAACTCAACAAGCGACAAATGATCATCCCAGCTACCTCCCAAATCCAAGACACACATCCTCAACATATCTTCCAATGTCTGGATCGTCCTCTCAGACTGGCCATCTGTCTGAGGATGAAAAGCAGTACTGAAGTCCAACCTAGAGCCCATCACTTCCTGCAACTTCTGCCAAAAATGAGAAGTAAACACCGAACCTCTATCTGACACAATGGACACAGGTACTCCATGAAGGCACACAATATGCTTCACATACAACTTCGCCAATCTAGCTACAGAATAGGTGGCTTTCACAGGTAGGAAATGTGAAGACTTTGTCAACCTATCTATAATCACCCAGATGGAGTCATATCCATCCTTCGAATGAGGTAAACCTACCATAAAATCCATAGCTATCCTTTCCCACTTCCACTCGGGAATAGGAAGAGGCTGAAGCTTCCCAGAAGGCTTCTGATGTTCGGCTTTCACTTGCTGACACGTCAAACACTTAGCAACATAATCAGTGACATCCTTCTTCAATCCATCGCACCAGTATAAATCTTTGATACTGTGGTACATCTTAGTAACACCTGGATGTACGCTATAAGCTGTAGAATGTGCTTCCTCTAAAATCTCCTCTCTCAAATCATCCACATCAGGAACACACAGTCTACCATTGATCCACAACACACCATCATCATCGAGTGTGAAATCAGTGAACTTTCCTACTTTGACATTCTCTGCAAGCTCTTCCAGAATGGGATCTCGGCTCTGAGCTGCTTTAATCCTATCCCTCAGTATAGATCGCTCTTTAAACTGAGCTAGCAGTCCACCTGATCTACTAATCTTCATCATCAGACCTTGATCCACCATCAGATGCAATTCCTGGATCAATGGTCTCCTCTCTACACCGATGTGAGCAAGACTACCTGAGGACTTCCTACTCAAGGCATCTGCTACCACATTAGCTTTACCCGGATGATATAGAATCTCACAATCATAATCCTTTAACAGTTCTAACCATCTTCTCTGCCTTAAATTCAGATCTCGTTGCTGGAAAATGTACTTAAGGCTCTTGTGATCAGTAAATATCTCACAAGTCACCCCGTACAGATAATGTCTCCAGATCTTCAAAGCAAAGATCACTGCAGCCATCTCAAGATCATGTGTAGGATAGTTCTGCTCATGCTTCTTCAACTGCCTCGAAGCATAGGCTATCACCCTTCCATTCTGCATTAACACACAACCAAGACCAATTCTAGAGGCATCACAATAAACTGTGAACTTATCCACACTATTAGGCAAAGCTAATACTGGCGTTGTGGTCAACTTCTCCTTCAATAATTAAAAATTATTCTCACAAGCTTCTGACCACTTGAATCTAACATTCTTCTGAGTTAAGCGAGTCATAGGGGCTATAATCCTAGAAAAATCCTGCACAAACCGCCTATAATACCCAGCTAAACCCAGAAAACTTTGAATCTCTATGACAGAAGTCGGTCTAGGCCACTCAGATACTGCTTCAATCTTCTGTGGATCAACCTGAATACCTTCTTTAGACACTACATGTCCAAGAAAAGAAACACTCTCCATCTAGAAATCACACTTCGAGAATTTAGCATAAAGCTGATGATCTCTCAGTGTCTGTAGTACAATCCTCAAGTGATATACATGCTCTTCCATACTCCTTGAATATACTAGTATATCATCAATGAAGACTACCATAAACTGATCCACATACAGTCTGAATACCCTGTTCATCAAATCCATAAAAGCTGTTGGTGCATTAGTCAAACCAAAAGACATCACCAGAAACTCATAATGGCCATATCGAGTGCGGAATGCTGTCTTAGGAATATCAGATTCACTAATCCGTAGCTGATGATAACCCGACCTCAAGTCAACCTTAGAAAAGAACTGTGCACCCTGTAGCTGATCAAACAAATCATCTATCCTCGAGAGAGGATACTTGTTCTTCACTGTCACCTTATTCAATTCTCTGTAGTCAATGCACAGTCTCAGGGTACCATCCTTCTTCTTCACAAACAGGACTGGTGCACCCCAAGGAGAAACACTAGGTCTGATGAAACCTTTATCCAATAACTCTTGCAACTGCTCCTTTAACTCTTTCAACTCTGCAGGAGCCATACGATAGGGTGGCATAGATATAGGAGTAGTACCTGGAACCACATCTATACAGAACTCAATCTCTCTATGAGATGGTAAACCTGGCAACTCCTCGGGAAAAACATCAGGAAACTCACAAGCAATAGGAACATCTGTGAGTGACAACTTCTCCACTAACGTATCCCTAACCAATGCCAAATATCCCTGACAACCTTTCTTCAACAACTTCCTAGCCGTAATAACAGAAATAAGATTCTGAGGTGCTGAACTCCTATCACCAATAAACTTAAAATCTGCTTCACCAGGAATTCTAAAAGTCACCTCTTTATTCCTACAATCTACCACGGCATAGTGCTGAGATAACCAATCCATTCCCAAAATAACATCAAACTCCATCACATCTAACAAAATCAAATCAGCGGGTAATTCTCTATCTCCCACTAGAACTGGACAACTAGAAAGAACAATATCGGCGTCCAAGGAATCGCTCAGAGGAGTGGCAACAGACAAAGGAAAAGCCATCCTCGAAGCTTGCCAACAAGATTTAGAAGCAAAAACAAGAGAAACAAACGAATGTGTGGCATCCGGATCAAACAAAACCCATGCATCCAGGTAACAAGCAGAAACAATACCTGCCACGACTGCATTAGATGCCTGAGCATCCTGCTGAGTGAGATGGAAAACTCTGGCCTGACCTCGACCTCCCTGCTGACTGGTAGAAGCCTGGCCAACACCTCTGGCACCTCCTCTAGTACCTCTACCACGACTCTACTGTGGAATAAACTGAGTGGAACTCTGATGCTAAGCTGGTGGTAACTGAAATGGCACGGTGCAGCACTAGCAATCGACTGCTGTGGGAATCACGGAATCTACTACTGCTGATACCCGGAATAAGGACATGATCTGGCAAAATGTCCTGTCTGCCCGCATCTGAAGCATGTCAGTGGTGTCAGATAACACGGTCCCTGATGGACTCTACCACAAGTCTGGCAAACACTAGCTGCTGATCCAAAACTACGACCATTGTTGCTGCTCGAAGCACCTGACCCAAATCTAAACGATCTACGCTGACCTTCACGGCCATGTCTACTGCTCCGATGCACTCGCTGCTGCTGTCTCTGACTCTGCTGAGTCGGACCTCGCTGCTGACTACTCGAACCAATATGAAAACTCGAATAGGGAGTAGCCTGCAATCCACTCGACTAAACTCCTAGCTGGTAATAATCAGGCATCGCTCCCTGCCTAACTAATCTCAGCTCAATCTCCTTTGCTAACTCAATCACAGACTTCAGAGTAAGGCTTGCTGTAGGTATACCAGCAAAAGCAGAACCCAAACCAGTAACGTATGTAGTGACTGTGAAATACTGATCTCACATCAGATCCTCAGCATATCTACCCAGATGAAGAAACTCTCGGGTGTACTCCTCTATAGATCGATCTCCATGAGAAATACTGGCCAATCGAAGGCGATAACTCAAACGAAGAGGCTCTGGACAGAATCTCCTCATAAACCACTCTCGGAACTGAGCCTATGTCATCGTCATCATGTAGGGCTGGATCATCTGAATGAACCAATCTAAGGCTGGTCCCTCGACAGACAACTCTACAATCATGATCCGCTGGTACTCGGTATGAGCAGTCCGAGTCCTAGTCTCAATCGTATGCAGAAAATCTAACGGATCGGAAGTACCATCGAACGCAATCCTGCCAACTCGGGCATAGAACAAAGCTGCCTCAAGGTCAGACATACCCTGCTGATAGGCAGGCTGAATAGGTTGAACAACTGGAGGAACAAGAACATCAAATTCAGGCTCAATAGGCTCCTCGTCCTGTAACTCTCTCTGCCTACGGCGACCTGCCGCTCCTCGAGGTCTACCTCTGCCATGACCTCTACGCCTAACTGGTTGCTCAGGAGGTAAAACCTTATCCTGAAAAGACTCATCATCCTCGGCCTCAACGACCGGTGGAGCGACACGCGCTCGCCTCCTCATACTGAAAAGACAAACAAAAAGATTCAGACAAAATAGACAACGGAGGAATAACGTAGAAAACTACAGCAAGGAATACTCATCAAGACATACTCGAATCTAATACACTGCAGTAGTTCAACAGAAAACACAACTCTGAAAACTAGGGCCACAACTCACATAACTAAGCCCTGACACAGAACTCCGCTCTGATACCAACTTTGTCACGACCCAAAATAGGGGCCATGACCGGCGCTAGGGAACGGGAATTCTTTCGAATCCGAAACCCGTAGCAAGCCTAAAAATAAAATAAACATGCAATAATAACAATAACAGTATTATATGCAGTAGAAATAAAAATCATAAATATAATAATAACATTCTCATCACTGGATTTAAATCAAATCTTAACTCGTCGCATATATAAAATCTTTCAGTACAAATCCAGTTTCAATATAATACATCTCTTTAAATAAAATACATGAAATCCAATACTTTAATTCACAACTACTGCAGTGTCTAGATTATAAAAATAAGACTCAAGTAAATAATTTACACAAAGAAGCTGGGGCAGAAGAAATCCGACGTATCGACCTGCTACTGAGGTCCGAAGAAGTTGACTCTCCTGAAAAAAAGTCAATGGAGGGGAGTCAGACCTCACTGAGTGAATTACTATAATATATATACATACACACTAAATGATAATGCATACAGTCAACAATATATATATATATATATATATATATATATATATATATATATATATATATATATATATATATATATATATATATATCTAATATATATACAGGCTAATTCACACAGATGCAGAAAAATCATTTTTATATGTTTTATTGAAAATCATCGTTTATGAAGGATCACATAGAACCCTAGAATCTCATAACCTCGAAAACAGTGTTAAACAACACTCTAGCCATACAGGCTCACTTATTCCAAAATATATCCACTTAATCCATTTAGACAGTAGACTGGCCCCGAGACACTAAGTCAACCGAGCTCCAGCAGTCTGACTGCCAGTGTGATTGGCCCCGAGACACTTGGTCAACCGAGCTCCAGCAATCACACCTCCAATCCATATCTCACACATCAAATAATCATAATCAATCAATATCCTTAAATGGTTAGTAATTTAGCCTAAATACTATAGGCGTACCGGTACGTACTCGGTCCTAGTGCTGCCCACTAGGTAGCACGTTCTATCGATATCCTTCATCATTAAATATAAAACATTCATTCACAAAAATAAATGATGCATGAATATAAATGAAATAACAATATAACCCATATATATACCAGAAATATACCAAAAGTAAACCAAGTATATTTCGAGTATATATACGTCAAATAAATCCAGTCAAATCATAAATTAAACTAAAAATATATTTAAAAACATTTTAAATATATTTTATTAACAAAACATGTATATAATTTATTATATACCAAAAATAAACCAAAAATATACTTAATATAAACTTAAGAAATAATCAAATTATTTATGCATATTTAATCAACATAAAACATGCATTTATAAATCATGCATCCTAAGCATACATATATAGTATAGTAACTCACCTAGTGCGCTCCACGAGACGGGTCCGACGGGTCTGGTCCACTAGCCCTCGGTCTCGATGCAACTAAACAAGCAATAAATAATCGACATCAGAATAAACCTAATAGAAATCCTAGAATTCGATCTAGAGTATTAAACATAGAATTAGAAATTAGGGTTCGACTGGATATCACGTTTTACGAGAATTCTATCAAAAATTCGGTAGAACTTCCCCTGTAAAATGGATATCTCTCTACTCAAAAGAGTAGAGCCGACCCTGCAAGGAAATACACTTCGAAAAACTACACAAAGCACAATCAAAATCCCACTGTCGGACTCCAAACTACAGTCCACCGACCGGGGTCCACAAACACAGAATAATTCCAGATATACCAAAAATATCCTTATATCATAGAAATAAATTTTATAAGTAGAAATTACATAATTAACCTTAAAACATTGTAAAAATCGATAAAAACTCATTTTATTTGAAAAACCGTATATTATATATATAATTGAAAATAATTCACGAAAAAATAGTTTTAATTAGTTAAAAATACTAAATAATTTGTAGAAATCATTTTTATACCTTAAATAACTATTAAAATTAATTAAATTACATTTTTAGCCAATTTAGGGTAAAATTACCAAAATACCCCTATATATATATATATATATACACTTAAATTACATCAAAAATTCACCATAAATTATACAATTATCCAAAAATTAATTTTCTCAACATATTTATCAATAATATTAATAATTAAACTCAATTAACCAATTAAATTCAATTAAAAACACATTTAACCTAATTTTCCCAAAATTACATAAACTTCAATAATTCAAAATAAATACTTAGAAATTCATAAAAATTCCAAATAAATTCCTCTAATTCATTTCAACACCTAATATAACCATAAAACATAATTTCATAATTTAAATAATTAATTTCCGAAAATTAGAAAATAATATTAAAATATTCAAAAATACCCAAAAATCCAAAAAATCTCCAAAAATTCCACAAAAATTCATAAATGTAGATTAAGCTACTAGGATCAACATTTGTGAAGGGAGTTTCCATGAATCAATCAATTCGAAGCTCAAAAAAATCAAAAAACCCTAATGTGATCGAAATTGAAAATTCGAAACCTAAGCAAATCTAAACCATTTAAGCTCAAACCAAAGCTAGAATCACACTCACCAGAGCTCAAGGAGAATAAAGAGACTGGTGGTGTCGAAAATGGTGGCCAGAGGAGGAAGAAATGGCAAAGGAAAGATTTTCGGCCAAAAAGGAAAAACAGGGGCTGCCGGCACTGGGGAAGGGAGCTGGGGGCGGCGGAGCAGCTAGCTGAGGAAGGTGGAGCTCTTGGCGGCACACCGACGGCCGAAAATCGGAAGTTGCAGGCGATGGGGGATGGGTGGTGGTCGGGCGCACGGGAAGAAGGAAGAAGAAGAAGAAGAAGAAGAAAAAGAAAAAGAAAGAAAAGAAAAAGAAAAGAAAAAGAAAAAAGAAAAAGAAAAAGAAAAAGAAAAAATAAAATAATAAAATAATTTTAATAATTTAATAATAAATAACAATAATTAAATAACAATAAATTAATAAATAAATAATAAAATATTAGGGTAATACATTAAACCCTAATTAAATAAATATACACACATAGGCTTTATTTAGTAATTTAAAAATACGCATGAGTTCATGCAAGTCCGAAAATATATTTAAAATAATTAATAATAAATTATTTATGTGAAAATTTCCCCGAGAATGCAAGTCCCGGGAAAATTTTACGTAAAGTACTGTAAATAATACACAGTAATTAAAATAGGTTTTAAATACACATCAACTCGTGAAAATATCATAATATATATACAAAAATTATTAATACTGCATATCCTGGTACAGTGTAAAAATATTTAAAAACACGGGATATTACAGCTCTAGACATAAACATCTTATAAATCTCTCCCGAAACTGAGCCCAAGTCATCATTGTCCTAAGCGGTTGGATAGCTTAAATGAACTAATCCAGGGCTGGTCCCTCTACAGACAGCTTAATGATTATAATCCACTGATACTTGGTATGAGTAGTCCGAGTCCTCATCTCAATAGCGTGTAAAAAATCTAGAGGGTATGACATCCCGTCGAAAGATATTCTACCGACTCTAGCATAGAACAACGCTGCCTCAAGGTCAAACATACCCTGCTGATAGATAGGCTACATCTTTGGTGCAACTGGAGGTATAGCAGCTTCTTTATACTCTGGCTCTACAAGTTCCTCATCCTATATATCTCTCTGCCTATGATGACATATTGCTCCTCGAGGTCTACCTCTACTTCTACCTATATGCCTAGCTAGCGGCTTAGGAGGTAAAACCTCATCCTAAAAGGACTCATCATCCTTGGCCTCAACAACGATGGAGCAACACATGCTCACCTCCTCATTCTGAAATGATAAAAACCAATGAGATTCAGACAAAACAGACAACAGATAGACAACCTAATGATTATGCGAAATACTATATCAGGGAGAACTTATCGAAGACATAATCAAAACTAATTTACTGCAGTAGTCTCAAAGAAAATAAAAATCTAAAAACCCAGGCTTTAATACCAACTTTGGCACAACCCAAACCAAGAGTCATGGCCGGTGCTAGGGAATGGGAATTCTTTCAAATTCGAAACTCATAGCAAGCCTTAAAATAAAAACACATGCAAATAATAATATAAAAATATGACAAAATTAAAAATTTAATCAATATAAAAACAAATCCTTTTATAATAAAAATATTCATACAATATTCAAATCAAAACAATACACTTCTAACATAATAACACTACTACTGCAGTTTCTAGATTACAATAAGAGTTCAGATATAAAATTTACATAGTCTAGCTAGGGCTGAAGAAGACTGACATAAAGTACTACTAGGGAGGTTTGAAGAAGAAGAAGATCTCCTAAAAAAATATTGAGGGGAGTTAGACCTCACTGAGTAAATTATTATAATATATATACATGCAACCTAAAGTCATATACAGTCAAGCATCAATATATATATATATATATATATATATATATATATATATATATATATATATATATATATATATATATATATATATATATATTAAAATTTGCTTTTTATATATATATTAAATGCAAAAATAGTTTATTTAAGTGAAGGATCAAATAGAACTCTACATTATCTATAACCTCAATTAATAAAACTCACTAGCCATACAAGCTTACTTAATTCCAAAGTAATTCTCTTATTCCATTTTGGACAGTAGACTAGCCCTGAAACACTAAGTCAACCAAGCTCCTGCAATCTCACTATTAGCATGATTGGCCCCTAAACACTAGGTCAACCGAGCTCCAACAATCACACTACTCACTCATTGCAATTCTCAATAATCAAATAATCAAATTTCACCTCAAATGATTTCATAATATCCACCCTAAAGTCTAATGAACTGGTATGTACACAGTCCTAATGCAGCCCACTAGGTAGCATGTTCTATTGATATCCTTCAATAAATCACATAATTATTAAAAATAATTACATGCATAATTCAAACATAATAGCATCCATTTATAAATAAATATACCATATATATACTAAACATATCCTGAACATATATTGAAAATATACCAATTGTATACTTATAATATGCAAAATATATATGTTGAGTATATACTAAAAAATATATATATACCGAATATATACTAAAATATACTAATCATATATAGCACATATGTACCAAAATATACTAAATTATTTAATGAAATAATTCATGTTTAAATACATTATGGAAATATAAAAGCTCATATTCATGCATCCTATATGCAATGCATATATAAAATAATAACTCACAGGTTTGCACTCCTTTAAACAGACTTGATGGGCTTGGTCTGATAGGCCTTGGTCTCGATGCAACTATAGAAAAATAAATAATAATAATAATATCATAATCGAATACCTAATATATACTTCTTGGAATTCTAAAGGACGACTTGATCTAAGGCACGACTCGACCATAATTGGAAAACACAGGATCGACTCGACGTCACATTTTATAATAATTCTACTGAAAATTCAGCAGTCTCTTTTGTAAAATGGACATCTCTCTACTGAAAGTAAAGCCGATCCTACAAGTAAACACACTTCTAAAATACACAAAGGCTCACTACCTCAGGTTGGAACCCCGAACTACACAATTTTCTAATCGAGGTTCGCAATCCACAATAATCAATATTTAATAATAATATAACAAAAATCATTAAAAATCTATAAACATCAATAATAAACCACAATATAATATATTTAAATAATAAAAACATTAAAGCTAATTATTTTCAAAATAGTTAATAAAATCTCAAATATTTATATAATATTAATAAAAATCCAATTTTTTTATTATTCAAAATAAAATAGTAAAATTCATAATTAATTATTTAAATAGTTTAAATATATAATAAAAAAAAGTTAAAAATTCATTTAATTACAAAAGTAGTAAATAAATTTACTATTTGAATATATTTTTGAAAATTATTATTAATTAGTTAAAAATAGTAAATAATTCATAAAAATTATTTTAATACTATTTATTATTCCAAAATCATTCAAAACATACTAACTAATGATAATTTCAATTAAAATACAAATTCACTAATTTATATTAATTTTTCCAAAAATAAAATTTTCACATAAACTTTCAAAAATTCGAAGTAACATAATTTTCATAAATAATTCAAAAAATTTATTAAAAATAAAAATATTTTTCACCGAGGGTCATTGGATGAGTGACTCGCCAGAAAATTCAAACCCAAAAATTCAAATAATTCAAAAAAATCAACAAAAATTATATTTGCAAAGCTCAAACTTCCCACAACAATTATTCTAAAGACATTTAACCTAAAACACAGAAAATCAAGCTTAAAAAATCAAAAACTAAAATTAACCTAAATGAAAACTTGAATAAAACTCACAAATAGGAGATTTAAGCTCAAACCGAGCTTGGAAATGGATTGCCTAGAGCTAGAGGATTCCAAAGATTCTGAGAACACGAGTTTTGGCCACCGGAAAAGACCACCGATGACATCGAGCTCCCTCTACTGCTTCTGCTGTCCAAGTAGTTTTCGACGTCGATCAAGCTAGCTGGAGGTGGCAGGAGGAAGGAGAGGAAGAGGGAAGCTAATGACGGTAGGTGGTGGTGGCTCCAACAAGGTAAGGGTTGCGCTGCAAACTTGTAGGAAGAACGAGGGAAAACGGAAAAGAAAGAAAGAGAAAAGAAGAATTTTCCTAAAAAATTTGATTCTAACCCTATATATATGTGTGTGTTGTTGTGTGTGTGTGTATATATATATATATACACAATAACACATAAACACACATGCATAATAATAATAACCCTAATAATAATAACAATAACAATAGTGATGATGATGATGATCATAATAATAATAATAATAATAATAATAATAATAATAACAACAACAACATCAATATTTTAAAATAATAATAACTTCTAAATAATTTTCTTTACACGTAATAAAATATTTAACGTAAAATAAATGAATATAATTAAAAAATAATGATAATATATAAATAAAAATTTAAAATTTTATTTACAATGTATATCTCAAAATAATTTTTAATAATTTAAAATATTGGGTCATTACAATACAACTAAGGTCTCAAACAACTCAAAATATGCACATAAACAAGAAATCTAAATATAAACCAAAATTACCTAAACATATTTGCCAAATATTTTATGGGTGTAGATCAGACACGAGGTCAGTAGCTAGAAACTCCTGACGATGAGAGGGGAGTAATGGAGGTAACCCCATCACCTAAAACCCATTGGAACAGTGCCAAAATGTCATAAGAAGGCTGACTATCCTTGATTGAATCTGCATAATTTTGGATGGTTTCTCATAAAATAAAATCTATGGTAAGGTAGAAGAGGGTGAAGAGAAGCTATGGTTCAAATTTGGGGTCGATTGGAGTTCATTTGGGTGTTAAACAAAAAAAAAGTTCAGGGACTTAAAGAAAAACACCACCAAAAATGAAAAATGCCCGCTACTCCCTCTTCCTTCCCCGTGCTTAAAACCAACTTTCCCTCTTAAAGAAAATGGACACTCCACGTGTCCACCAACCAATGGTCTTTTTTTTTTCACAAAACCATATATATATATATATAACACCAATAATAGTAATAGTAATAATAAAATAAGAAGAAGAAGAAGAAAGAGAATAATAATAGTAATAATGATAATAATAATAATATTATTATTATTAATGACCAAAAATTCAAATTATTACATTCTTCCTCCCTTAAGAAAATTTGTCCTTGAATTTTACATCAGTATTAAAACAAATAGTAGTATCAGCTCTGTATATTGATCTTCATCTCCTCAATGCAATCTTTTACTGTATGATTGCTCCATAGTACTTAACTATAGGAATCTTTTTAGTGCAAAGCTGACAGACTTGTCAATCCACAATCGCCACTAGGTACTCTTCATATGTCAAATCTTCACTGAGCTCCACTGTTATGGTTAAAGAACATGTGAAGGATCGGAAATGTACTTCCTCAATATGGAGATGTGAAAATTTTAATGAATCCACAACAATTCTAGGGATAAGACCAGTCTATAAGCCATATCACCTACCTTTGAAAGAATCTCAAAGGGTCTAATATACCTTAGAGCTAGCTTACCCTTCCTACCAAACCTTAGTACTCCCTTCGTTAGAGACACCTTAAGAAACACCATATCTCTCATAGAGAATGATACATTTTTTACTTTGGATTAGCATAGCTCTTTTGTCGACTAAAAGCTATTCCCAATCTTTGTTGAATGACAGAAACTTTTAAAAAAGTCACTTGCACCAATTATGGGCCTGTTAATTGCCTCTCACCCATTTCCCAATACGGGAGTGATCTACACTTCCTACTATATAATGTTTTATAATGAGCCATTTTAATACTTACATGATAATTGTTGTTATATGCAAACTCAACCAAAGGCAAGTGCAAATCCCATTGACCACCAAAGTCCATAACACACATCCAAAGCATGTCCTCTAACATTTGAATCATTTTTTTTTATTGACCATCCATTTGAGGATGAAATGTCATACTAAAGTCAAGTCTTGTACCCAGAGCCTTATGTAACTCTTGCCAAATGATTGAAGTAAAAGTAGCTCCTCTATAAATCATTATACTTTCTAGCACTCCATGAAAGCAAACAATTTAATTGACATACAACCTTGCTAACTTGTCAATAGAGTATGTCTTCTTAACTGGTAAGAAGTGAGCTAACTTGGTCAACCTGGAATTATTACCTTTTCTTGTGTGAGGTAATCCAGCCACGAAATCCATGGCAATCATATCCCATTTCCACTATGGGATAGGTAACTGCTACAATAATCCTAAGTGCCTAAAATGTTCTAATTTTACTTGTTAGCAAGTAAGACACTTGGATATAAATTCTACGATATCTCTCTTTATCCCATTCCACCAATAGGTATCTTTCAAATCATGACACATCTTGGTAGAACCTGGATGAATACTATAAGCAAAAAAAGAGCTTCCTATATGATCTCCCTTCTCAAACCATCTATATCTAGCACATACAACATAGTGCCCAAATGCAATGCACCGTCATTATCAATAATAAAATCTATGGACTGACCTTGTTGTACTTCTAACATTATCCTCTACATTTATGGGTCCCTTTAACATTATCCAATTACACTGATCATTTCTAAATTGAGCCATACTCTCTACTGCAACCCTTAATTAATCAATTAATGCAACTCTTTAATAATTGACCCCTTATCCAAGCGAATATGAGCAAGGCTTCCTGCCAAATTCCTGCTCAGAGCATTAACCACTACATTGGCTTTTCCCAAATGGTACAAAATAGATTATTTATAGCCTTAACAAGTTCCATCTATCTTCTCTGCCTCAAGTTCAAATCTCTCTGCTAAAAAATATACTTCAAAATCTTATAACCAGTATATATTTCACAAGTTACACTATATAAGAAATGCCTCCATATCTTCAGTGTAAACACCACTGCTGCCACTTCTAAGTAATGAGTAGGATAGTTCTACTTATACTTCTTTAATTTATGTGAAGCATAAGTAACTACTCTCCCATTCTACATTAATACATAACCCAATCCTATTTAAAAAGCATTACAATATACTGTATACCCTTCATTTCCCAAGATAAAGTCAACACTAAAACTAAAGTCAATCTAGCCTTAAGCATATAAAAGTGCTCCTCACATTTTTTCGTGCATAAAAATTTAGCATTATTCTAGGCTAACCTTGTAAAGGTGTAGTTATCTTAGAGAAATCCTTCACAAATCTCCTATAGTAGCCAGCTAAACCCAAAAAACTCCTTACTTTAATAAATGTTGTAGGCCTTGGCCACTCTATAATGGCTTCAATCTTCTTAGGATCTAATCGTATGCTATCATTTGGATACACCGTAGCCTAAGAATGCCATTTAATCCAACCATAACTCATATTTTGAGAATTTAGCATATAGTTAGTGCCCTCTCAAAGTCTGGAGAACCATTCTCAAATGCATAGCATGTTCTTTTTCACTCCTTGAATGCACTAAGATATCATCAATAAAAACTATTACAAAGCGGTCCAAGAATAACATAAACATCAATTCATCAAATCCATGAAAGCGTTAGCCAATCCAAAGGTCATTACCAAAAATTCATAATGGTCATACCTTATTAAGAAAGCAGTCTTAGGTATATCTCCACTTCTAATTCTCAACTGATGATATCCAGATCTCAAGTCAATCTTAGAGAGACATCGAGCCCCTTGAAGCTTATTAAACAAGTCATTAATTTTTAGAAAAAGATACTTATTATTATTGGTGAACTTGTTCAGCTATCTATAGTCGATATAAAGTTTAGGACTACAATCTTTCTTCTTTTCAAATAATATTGATACACCCCAAGGAGACGTGTTGGGTCTGATAAAACCTGTATCAAGCAACTCTTATAACTACTCCTTAAGCTCTTTCAATTCTATAGGTGCCATTCTATAAGGTGATATAGAGATAGGATATGTGTTAGTTACAACATCAATATAGAATTCTATCTCTCTACTTGGTGGCAATTCTGGTAGCTTTTTAGAAAAAATATCTAGAAATTTACTCACAATAGGTACATTCTCAACTACCCCCTGATCCGCCTTTATATCTCTAACCATAGCCAAATAGCCTTGACATCCCCTTCTAAGTATCTTTCTAGCAGTGATAGCAAAAATAAGATTCTAAGGCATTGGACTCTTATCACCTCTAAATCGAAACTCCACGTCAATTGGAATTTTAAAAAACACTTCCTTCTCCCAACAATCTAAAGTGGCATAGTTTTGAGCTAACCAATCCATTCCTAAAATCATATTAAAATCTAGCATATCTAACAAAACTAAATCTGTAAGTAACTTTCTACCTTTCACTAACACTAAACAAGATAAATAGAGTTGCTATAGATAATGGAATCAATAAATTGGATAGTTACCATTCCATTCTTAAAGCAAGGATAGGATATACAAAGAAATGCAATGCACTAGGATCATGTCAAACTCTAGCATCAAGATGACATATTAGAAGAGTACTTGTAAACATTTCCATAAGCAATTGTCCTTTATTGAAAGCAGGAAAAAGTATCTTAAGGGTTACTCTTTAAGCTCTAAATACACCATAATAAACATATATGGCTAGGTTAACTACATGAATGAATCTAATAGTCTAAATTGACAACTTCACGATCATTATCCTTTGATAATCTGTGTATCATGTCCTTGTCTATAACTCAATTGTGTTGATAAAATCCAAAGCATCTATTGGTCAACCAAAATTAACTCTACCCATCAAAGATTACAAAAGTGCTAATCCACATTAGACATCTTCTGATTTCTCTATAAAAGTATATGTAGAAAAATTTCATGCTTGGTTAAGTGCTACTAAGCCTCATTAATCCTGGCTATCCCAACCACAAGTGCTGCAAGTTTGAGTTCAAAGGCTGTTTGCACCTCTTACGATAGTTACTTTAGCTTTTGAGCTATAGCTACCTCTAACCCACCCCTATACAAAATAGGTGGAATAGGGGTTAGAACTAGAATCAAAACTTTATCTTGAAAGGACTTCTTATCATTACATATTGTCTCTATACTAGAAGCAATTTGCATTTTCCTCATTTAAAAAGATGCAAAGACCAATAAGGTTCAAGACATGATAAGGATTTAACATATATGCATAATTCCAGAAGTAATGATAACAACAAATGACATTTATCGACCTAATCACCATAGTAGTTCCAAGGAAATTAACCATTAGCTCTGATACCAACTTTATCATAACCTGAACCCCTAGGGGCACGTGACCAACTCTAGGGAATGAAAAAGCAATAAGCTTTCAAAACTCGTTGTAAGCCTTAGGAATTTATTATAGAAATAAAACTAACTTTAAAATTCTAAGGAAAATCTGGCAGAGTGTCCCTTGTACCAGGACAAAACCAAAACCTGTAAAAGAGCAAATACACTCTCAATAACATATATATTCAACCACCATAACTCCAATATCAACAAATCAATAACATCTCAACCCAAGTATATAAAAATACATATTACAATGCAACACAATTATTAATGCAAATACATAGCAACAAATTCTTCAATACTACTGCAGTGTCTAGATTAGCTACCAATCATTCCACAAATATTAATAACATTACAAGGATCTACATATTACTGCCGGTGAAGAATGAGTTTGGCATAGGAGGAGTGAACTAACTAAATACTCCTAGATTCTTGGAAAAATAGTTAAAGGGAGTTAGACTTCACTAAGTAAGCTAATATAAAGAAGTGTAAATTAGTTTGAAAACCTTCTTTTATTAAAACATTTATTACAAATATTTATTATAAAATTATATTTAAAGAAAATCATTAATATATACCAATTTCTTAAACAAATATATAATAAGAAGATAAAATAATAAAATAATATTAATAAATAATTTAAATGGAAATTACTGGTAAAACCTCATATCACAATTCTATAAAGTCATTCGGCTCACTTATTTATCCAATGACTGCTAGTTCTTGAGAGATAAGCTTCCATCTAGCTACCAGTCACAGTTAGTCTATTAATCCAATATTTAATGGTGGTTCCTAAGAGCTAAGCATCAACTGAGCCACCAGTCCCAGTAAATGTTCGACCAAATTACACCCGAGAGCTGTGCATCAACCGAGCCTTTTAAATGTCATATGCTTGAGAGCTAAGTATCAATCGAACTACACAAATAAATTTCTGAATAAAGGCCCAACTCAAAATCATTAATTATGTGCATACGATCTTAATGACACCCATCAGGTAGCCTATTCTATTAGTCTTTTCCAAAAATATTTTTATATATAAAATACAAAAGAAATAGTATAATTGAAAATGGAAGCACTCTTAATTTCTTATAATATCCTTATAAATAAAAATCATAATAACAAATAACTAAATTAATGCATCAATAATCAACATAATAAAATAATGATGACAAAATAACATTGAATATAATCAAAACATAATCAACATATTAAAATATGGAAATCAACATTATCAATATTCAAATATTGGAAATATAATTTCTTAAATTGAATCCTCTTTTTAAATATAATAATTTAACAATATAAATATTTCAATATTAAAGTATAAATTCTTTAATTAAATTTTCCTTTTTAAATATATTCAATCAATTTATACTTTATGTGTAAATCCAACACACATTTCAAATACTACCTTACAAGTGGAGTGAGCAAGCTAATGTGTCCTTGTCCGCCTAATACCTGATGCCTCCAGTTCGAAAAACTCTATAAACAATATATATCAAAAATTATCAAATAAACTCCTAATAACTCCCAAAATTCTAAAAATTTATAAAAACAATGGAATAATGCAAATTGACTTAGGAACGCCATGAATGATTAATTTGAAACTTAAGAATTATCTTCGATGATTAAACTAATTTAAATGGAAATTAACTAATTTCCATTGCAAACTTTCTTAGATTTATTTCACAAAAACTCTAAAGAATTAGACTAAACTTTTCTATATAGAAATTGATCATCATAATTTATACTATTTATTAAAAATAGTATCACAATTATTTCCAGGTCGGTAATATTTACCTATTGGGATTCAAGTGGGACCCACCCGAATCTCACAAAAAAACTCAACACCTGACAAACAAAGCATACCAAAATGTTCACAATAATTAATAGAGCATAATTAAGGCCTCAAAATGACTCAAAATAGGCATAGAAACAAAAAGAAATATAAATATAAACTAAAATTATCTAAAAATATTCTCTAAATATTCTACAGGTGTAGATCGGAAATGAGGTTAGTACATATAAACTCCTGATAATGAGAGGGATGTAATGAAAGCAAATCTATCACCTGAAACCTACTGAAACAATACCAAAACGTCAAAAGAAGGCCAACTGTTCTTGACTAAATTTGCACAATTCTAGATGGTGTCTTATAAAATAAAAGCTATGGGAAGGTAGAAGAGGGTGAGGAGAAGCTATGGTTCAAATTTGAGGTCGATTGGAGTTTGTTTGGGTGTTAAACGAAGAAGAAGAATCGTTCAAGGACCTAAAGGGAATTTACCACCAAAAATGCAAAAATGCCCGCTGCTCACTCTTCGTTCCCCGTGCAGCAGGCCAACTTTCCCCTAAAGAAAATGGACACTCCACGTGTCCACCAACCCATGGTCTTCTTTTTTTTTTTTCATTACAAAAATATATATATATATATATAACACCAATAATAAAATACAATAACAATATTAATAACAATAATAATTATACTAAGAAAGATAATAATAATAATAATTATTATTATTATTATTATTATTATTATTATTATTAATAAAATAAATAATATTAATAATAGCAAAAAATCAGATTATTACATTATTTATATAATTATTTTATTTTACAGTTCGCACATTATACAAAATCATAACTAGTTGAAAGTTTATTTTCATGTCAAGTGTTTTCATATATTTATTCATTAAGCAGAAAATATTTATATTTATTTTATCAAACATTTTTTAAAGTAAGTGATGACTTCAAAAATTCTCAATGGTGAAAAATTATTTGCATATAAAGTATTTTCATATATTTATTTATTAAGCAGAAAATTGTTATATCTATCTTATCAAACATTTTGTAAAGTAATTGATGACTTTAAAAAATCTCAATGTTGAAAAATTATTTCCATATCAAGTATTTTCATATTTTTAGAAAATTATTATATTTATTTTATCAAACATTTCGTAAAGTAATTGATGGTCATGACCATGTTTGTTATTAGAATCATATCTTATAATATATATTTTTTATTATAATCATATCTTGTAATATATATTTTTTTTCTTCTAATTTCTATATGATTCAATAATATGATTTTGATTAGCTTTCATGTAAGTACCCACCGTTAATATGGTTTTTACTTGAATAGAAAATTTAACCAAATAAAAGAAATAATAGCCAAAAAAAATGCAAAAGATAATGTAATAGGTGTATCCACGTTAGGCCACGTAATAGGTGTATCCGTGGATCATGGAAAAGATTTATATTCTCCATCTATATTTTATTATGACTATACATTCTATTTAATTAATTTTGAGGATATTATTTAGGCCATATACGTGGTTCAAGGAAAAGATTTATATTCTCCATCTTTATTTTATTATGACTATACATTCTATTTAATTAATTTTGAATATGTTATTTAGGCCATGCGTTATATTCTCCATCTCTATTTTATTATGACTATACATTCCATTTAATTAATTTTGAGGATGTTATTTAGGCCATGTCCGTGGATCATAGAAAAGATTTATAGTCTCCATCTATATTTTATTATGACTATACATTCTATTTAATTAATGTTGAGGATGTTATATATATACATATGGGTGGAGATCCACTTAGAAGTGTAAAGTTAATATATTTTATATAAAATCTGAACCATTGATTTAAACACATTTAATGGTTAAAATATCTAGTTAATTTTAGTAAATATTATCTTATTGAAATCTATATTATATCTCCCATTAATTAATTATTTCTTAATTAAATCACTTTACATTAAATTATATCATTACCTTATGCTCTTCTTTTGGATGTTTAAGTTTAGATTTTTTTTCATTCATTGAAAGCCTCAAAACAAGACTTATACTGTAACCAAAAAAAATCCAAGGTTAGAGCTCAAAAAAAAAAAACATTGAAAAGCAAAAGCATTAAATTTTGGGAATTAGGATAAGTTATTATATTAAGAAAAGCAAAAAGAAAAATATTAAAGTTCAAGGCAACAACAGATTAAGAAAAAAAAAATTGTACAATTATGTTTATTTTAACTTTCAAAAATAAGAACTTAGCAAAAGCAACCAATGACAACAGGTTTACAATTCTGAATGCGACATTAACTTTACAGATGTTTATGCAATGTTTATGCAGGAAGTGACTCTTGATGCGTAAAACCTCATTAGAAACTAAGAAAACAAACCACATATGCTAATTTCATGAAATAAACAAGTTGGCTCCGTTTATAAAGTATTTAACAATTCACTATAATAAGCAGCCATCAAATTCAATGCAACAGTGAATAAAATAAATGAGGATGAATTTTTATTTATTTATTTTTATTAAATGTGAGGGGAAAAACCATTTATAAAGTATTTAACAATTCACATTTTCCCCCTAGGGTCTTAACTCCACAAAATTCAGTGTTTTTCTTCTAGGCTCTAACTTTGTTTTTTTTTTTTTTTTTTAAATAGTATGCAAAGTCTTGTTTTGAGACTTTAAATGAATGAAAAAAATATGTTAAAACTTAAATATCTAAAAGAAAAGTATAAATTAATGATATAAGTTAATGGAAAATAATTTAATTGGGAAATAATTAATTAATGGGAGAAATAATATAGATTTTAATAAAATAATATTTACTAAAATTAACTAGATATTTTGGCTATTAGATGTGTTTTAATCAATGGTTGAGATTTTGTGTAAAATATATTAAGTTTACACTAGTGTAACATCTATCTATCTATCTATATATATACTCCATAAGTTTTGGAATGTAAAATTCAATTTTGGAGCTAATATGTTAAAGAATCTAATAGTCATTATATTTAGTACTAAATAATTTGTGCCAAAACAAATTTTCTTAATTTTTATTTTAATAATGAAAATTACTCATAAAAAGGTGTTAAAACTAATTAACTTCTTTTTTTTAGAGAGTTAAAACTAATAAACTTTCAAACATATAAATATTATATTTATTGATTTTTCTTTAACGTGTCCTATTTACAGTTATCTTTTAATAAGTAAATGTCTTCCAACCTTTCCTTTATCAAATTTATTAAAATTATTGGACATTAAAAGGATGCGTTTCAATTATAAATGTCTTATATGGAGACATTTACTTCTTTTTTTTAATAAGTTGAAGTTGAATAAATGTCTGATATTTGACTAAAGATGAAGTTGAATTCCAATTATTGGACAATGGAATTATGTGTAATTATACTGTGTAGTATCATCATGGGGAGATTGATAGTGAGGATGATAGTACTAAAATGATATAAACAATGATGACATGTTTGGGTTAATTCGAGACACTTATCCAAAAATGAGGTCTGATATGGAGACAAGTAGAAGCAAAAGCCAAGATCTTAATGATGATGTTAAATGATTTTATAAATTGTTAAATGAGAATGAGCAACCACTGTATGTAGAATGCAAAAAATACTCAAATTTGTCTTTCATACTCAAGCTAATGCATTTGAAAGCCATGGGTAACTTGAATAATAATATCTTCCGTATGTTATTGAAGTTATTGAAGGATGCATTTCCTATGTCTGATAGATAACCCATGTCAAATTATGAGACAAAAAAGTCATTAAAGATTTGGGTCTCCATTACGAGAAGATAGATGCATGGAAGAATGATTGCATGATATATTATAAAAGACATGAATATGCAAGATTATCAAGATACTTATGTTGGATGGAATGCCCTTAGAAGTTTTGGCTCTTATATATTCATAGTTGGGATTCAACTTTTCTTCGTGGTCGTAACAAGCACTTCAAGCAGTGGAAATAACAAAAGATGTGCTCTAAGTCCTTGGGCTATTGAACAGAATCCAATGACATTGGAGCACCGACGAGGCTTGGGCCCTATTTTCAAGTAATGACCGGTCAAGGTCAAAGTAAGGATTCACATATGATTCTAGAAGAGCGATATATGTGGTTTATCAAGATGGAAGTCTAGTGCTAAAGGTGATAAGAAGAAGGGTAAACAAATTTCGTGGAAGGTTCTGAAATATTTTCCTTTGAAACTATGGCTCTAGAGATTGTTTTTGTCAACTAAAACAACAAAGGAGATGAGATGGCATCATAAGAAATATGTGAAAGATGGAGTTTTATGACACCCTGTATACTCTAAAGCTTAGCATAGGTTGGATGAACTTAATGACTTTTTTGCCTTAGAGGCTCATAATGTAAGATTAGCCACTACTGGTTTTAACCCTTTTAGGAATATGAGTGTTAGTTATAGTACTTGGCTAATCCTACTTTTCCCATATAACCTCCCTCCATGAATGTGTATGAAAAAGCCATATATGCTTTTGTAATGACCCTATATTTGAAATAATATAAAATTATTTTGAGATATGCAGTGTTAATAAATTTTAAATTTTATTTATATATTATTATTATTAGTGTATATTTTTCATTTATTTTATTTTAAAGGTTCATTTATGTAAAATAATTTATTTTACGTGGGAGTTCTATTACTTGATAATATTAAAGTTGTTGTTATTATCATTATTATTGTTGTTGTTGTTGTTAATAATAATAATAATAATAATAATAATAATAATATTATTATTATTATTATTATTATTATTATTATTGTTAACGTTACTGTTATTATTATCATTGTTGTTGTTGTTGTTATTATTATTATTATTAAAAAATTAGATTGAAGGGCAATTTAATCTTTTCATAATTAATTTAAAAAAAAAAACTAAAAACCGGGTCAAACCTCTTCTCTCTCCTCTCTCTCTTTTTTTTTCTTCTTATTCTTCTTCTTCCTCCCGAAACTGTTCTTGTGCCACCGGAGCCGCCACAGCCTCAACCACCACCTCCAGCCACTTCTAGCCATCATCCACCGCCAGCAGAGCCGCCAAAACACGTTGGAAACCACCTAAATTGAAGCTTGCCAAGAGTGAGCTTCCAGTGTTGCCGGTGAGATTTCGGCAACCTCAGCTCCTCAAATCAGTCTTGTTTGAATCCTTAAGCTTCAGTGAGTCTATTTTCAAGCTCCGTTTAAGCTCAAATCCTTTCAATTTTTAGACATCTTCAATTTTTAGTTTATGTATTTTAGGGTTTTTTTTTTAACTTGATATTGATTGATTCATGGATTCTTGCTTCACAAATATTGATCTTGGAAACTTTAGCTTCTCAAAAATAATTTTTTTTAATCAATTTGAATTATGGGTAATTTTTTATTATTTTAATATTAAATATTGAAATTTTGAAAATTATGTTAATTAATTATTTAATGGAAATTTAGTTAAATTAGTGTTAGTAATTTGAGTTAATAATTTTAGAATTATTAAAATAATTTTTGGTGAATTTATATAATTTTTAGGAATATTTTTATATTATGTGAATTTTTTATTTATGAGTTAATTGTGTAATTTTGTGGAAATTATAGTTAAATAATATGTTTTAGATGATTTTATAATTATGTAGGGTATTAAAATGATTTTTATAAATTATTTACTATTTTTAACTAATTAATACTAATTTTCAAAAATTTTATTCAAATAATATATTATTTACTATTTTGGTGATTAAATGGATTTTTAATTACTTTTAATATAAATTTTAGCTATTTAAGCTATTTGAGTATGTAAAAGTGAATTTTTACTATTTTATATGGAATTATTGAAAAACTTGTTTTTTATTAATATTATATTAGTATTTGATATTTTATTTAACTATTGTGTAAATAATGGTATTTAGTGTTTTAATGTTTAAATATATTATATATTGGTATTTTATAGACATTTATAGAATTTAATAATTTATAATATATTTATTATTTTATTTGTATTTTTTATGAATTTGTGAACCTTGGTTAGGAGATTGTGCAGTTCGGGGTCCCAACATGAGGTGTTAAGCCTTGTGTTTTAGAAGTGTATTTTTTCTTGTAGGATCAGCTCTACTTTTTAGTAGAGAGATATCCATTTTACAAAGGAGGTTCTGCCAAATTTTTGGTAAAATTCTCATAAAACTTGATATCAAGTTGATCCTGAATTTCTATGTTTGTCTAAGCTTTGTATTCATAGATCGAGTCTCTTTTAAAAGTATGAGTTAGAAATTTATTATGATTTGTTATTATTATTTATTTCTAACTACGCCGAGACCGAGGTCTATCGGACCGAACTCGTCGAGCCAGTCTCGAGGAGCACAAATTTGTAAGTTATTATTCTATATATATATTGCATGTAGATGCATGATTATAAGTTTTCATATTTTAATATGAGTTTAAACATTAATTGTTTTATTAAATGAATTAGTATATTTTTGGTATACTTTTAATATATTTTTAGTATATTTGATATATATGTGACATATATGCTTAATTTGTTTTTAGTATATACATTTGGTATATATGTGTCATATATTTTTGGTATATTTATGGTTGATTTTGGTTATATGTAGCATATATATACTTGAAATATATTTAGTATATTTTTGGTATATTTCTTGTATATATATGGTATATTTCTTTGTTATGAATGTTATATATGTTTAATTATGCATTTATTTATTTTTCATAAATATACAATTTTATTCAAAGGATATCAATAGAATGTGTTACCTAGTGAGCTGCACTAGGACTGTGTACGTACTAGTTCGTTAGATTTTAGGATCGATGTTATGAGAATTATTTGAGGTGAATTTGATTGATTGAATATTAAGATTTAATGTGAGTGAATAGTGTGGTTGTTAGAACTCGGTTGACCTAGTGTCTCGAGGTCAATCACACTGGCAGTGAAACTATAGGAACTTGATTGACTTAGTGTCTTGGGGTCAGTCTACTGTTCAAAATAGAAAAAAAGAATTTATTTGGAATTAAGTAATTTTGCATGGCTAGTGAGATATTTATTTAAGGTTGCAAATATTTTAGGTTCTATTTGATCTTTCATTAAAATAATGTTTTCTACATTTGATATATATATGAAAGCAGAATTTTGCATCTGTGTGAAATGCGTGTATATATATATATATATATATATATATATATATATATATATATATATATATATATATATATATATATATATAGATGTTTAACTATATATTTTTTAGATTTCATGTATATATTATAATAATTTACTTAGTGAGGTCTAACTCCCCTCAATATTTTTTTTCAGGAGATTCCTCGTCATCAGACCTCAGTAGTAGACTTCTATACTGCACTTCTTTAATCCCGGTTAAATTATGTAAATCATTTATTTGAATTTTTACTGCATTCTAGAAAACTGCAGTAGTAGTGCTTTGTATTTGTAGAACATTATTTTAGTAAGAGACCTTTCTCTGAATATTGTATGAAAATATTTTTATTTTATGATATGATAAATAAGTATTTATTTTATATATCGACTTAAGTTTTAATTCTGGCATATTTTGATTTATTTATTGCATGTTTTTTATTCCTAAGGCTTGCTATGGGTTCCGGATTCGAAAGAATTCCCGTTCCCTAGCGCCGATCATGACTCCCCAGTTTGGGTCGTGACAAAGTTGGTATCAGAGCCTAGGTTTAGTGTTGTGAACCAAGGTTTATGGAGTCTTGTTTTCTTTGAAACTATTATAGTTTATTAGGTTCAATCATGTCTTCAATAAGTTTTTTTTAATTTAGTATTCCACGTAACCACTAGATTGTCTGTTTTGTCTGAATCTTTTTGGTTTTATTTTTTCAAAATGAGGAGGCGAGCGCGTGTCACTCCATCAATTGTTGAGGCTAAGGATGATGAGTCATTTTAGAATGAGGTTTTACCTTCTAAGCCGCTAGCTATGTGTAGAGGTCGAGGTAAAGGTAGACCTCGAGGAGCAGTAAGTCATTGTAGACAGAGAGAGCTACAGGATGAGGAACCTGTAGAGCCATAATACGAGGAAGCTATGATACCTCCAGTTGCACTACTGATACAACCTGCCAATCAATAAGATATGTTCGACCCTAAGGTAGTGTTGTTCTATGCCAGAGTTGGTCATATAGCCTTTGATGGGATGTCAAATCCATTATAATTTCTACACGCTATTGAGACGAGGACTCAAACTGCTCACACAAAGTACCAACGGATCATAATCGTTGAGTTATCTATAGAGGGACCAGCCCTGGATTGGTTTGTCCAAGTGATTCAACTGTACATGACTACGATGACTTGAGCATAGTTCAAAGAGGGATTTATAAGGAGATTCTGCCTAGAGCCACTTCATATGAGTTTTAGACTTTGGCTAACAAGCATTACCATGGGTGATAGATATGTTGAGGACTACACCAAAGAGTTTCTCTGATTTGGCATATATGCAAAGGATTTGATATGAGATCAGTATTTTTCTATCACGATGTATGCCATTGGTTTGGGTTCTGCATTTGTTGGGATGCCTATTATGGGCCTTACTTTGGAGTCAGTGATAGAGTTGGCCAAAGAGATAAAGTTGAGGCTAGTCAGGTAAAGAGCTATGCCTGATTACTATCAGTTGGGTATTCAGTCAGGAGGATTCCAGACTACTCTATATTTGACTTTCCAGATTGGTTCCAGTAGTCAGTAGAGAGGCTCAGTACAACAGAGCTAGAGGCAACAGTAGAGAGTGTATAAGAGTAACAAACATAGATGTGCTGGACCTCATAGACCTATCAGATTTGGGTCAGGTGCTTCTAGCAGCAATAGTGGTCAGAGTTTGGGATATGGTAGTACAGGATCAGCAACCAGCGCTTGTTAGACTTATGGTAGAGTCCATCAGGGACCCTATTATATGGTGCCACTGACATGCTTTAAATATGGACAAATGGGACATTTTCACCAGATCATGCCTATATTCTACTTTTCAACCATAGTATTTTTTGTGATTTCCACATCAGTCGATTGCCAGTGCAGCACCAATTCCTTTTTAGTTGCCTCTAGCTCAACATCCAAGTTCTACACAGATTGTAACCCAGCAAGGACATGGCAAAGGCACCAGAGGTGGAGCCAGAGGTTTTGTCCATGCTTCTACCAATCAGCAGGGAGGTTGAGGTTAGGCTAGGGTTTTCCATCTTACTCAGCAGGATGCTCAAGCATCTAATGTCATCATTGTAGGTATTATTCTTACTTATTACTTGGATGCTTGGGTTTTGTTTAATTCGAGGGCCACACACTCCTTCGTATCCCCTATTTTTGCTTTGAGATCGTGTTGGCAATCTTCAAGGATGGCTTTTCCTTTGTTTGTCACCAATCCTCTAAGCAATTTATTGGACTCCGATGTTGTTCTTTCTAGTTGTCCAATTTTTATCAGAGGTAAAGAATTGCCAGCATAATTGGTGTTATTAGATGTGATTTTGGTTATGGATTGGTTATCTTAGGACTATACCATTATGGATTATCGGAGTAAAGAGGTGACTTTCAAAATTCTTGATGAAGAAGAGTTTAAGTTTGTGGGTGATAAGAGTTCTGCACCTTAAAATCTCATCTTCGCTATCACGGATAGGAAGATGCTGAGGAAGGGTTGTCAGGGATATTTGGCATTAGTCAGGCATACTTCAGTGGGGAAATTATCACTCACAGATGTTCCTATTGCCTATGAGTTTCCTGATGTTTTTCCTAAGGAGTTGTCAGGTTTACCACCTCACAAAGAGATTGAGTTCTATATAGATGTGGTTTTAGGCACTACTCCTATTTCGATGCCACCCTACAGAATGGCTCCTACAATGTTGAAAGAGTTAAAGGAGCAGTTGTAGGAATTGCTAAATAAGGGTTTTATCAGACCTAGTGTTTCTCCTTAGGGTGCACTAGTCCTGTTTGTGAGGAAGAAGGATGGTACCCTGAGACTGTGCATTGATTACAAAGAGCTTAATAAGGTAACAGTGAAGAACAAGTATCCTCTCTTGAGGATAGATTATCTGTTTGATTAGCTTTAGGGTGCATAGTTATTTTCTAAGATTAACTTGAGGTCAGGTTATCATCAATTATGGATCAATGAAGCTGATGTTCCTAAAATGGCATTCCACACTCGATATGGCCACTATGAGTTTCTAGTGATGTCATTTGGATTGACTAATGCACCATCTACTTTTATGGATCTGAACAGGGTGTTCAGACCATTTATGGATTAGTTTGTAGTAGTCTTCATTGATGATATACTAGTGTATTCAAAGAGTATTAAGGAGCATGAATATTATTTGAGGAATGTACTGCAGACACTGAGAGAGCATTACCTTTATGCTAAATTCTCAAAGTGTAATTTTTAGTTGGAGAGTGTTGCATTCCTTAGACACATAGTGTCTAAAGATGGTATCTACATAGAAGATTAAGGCAGTGTCTGAGTGGCCTAGACTGATGACAGTCACTAAGATTCATAGTTTTTTGGGTTTAGCTGGGTATCATAGGAGATTTGTGCAGGATTTTTCTAGAATCGTAGCTCCTATAACTCGTTTGACTCAGAAGAATGTGAAGTTTGAGTGGTCAGATGCTTATGAGAATAGTTTCTAGTTGCTAAAGGAGAATTTGACCACAGCTCCAGTTTTAGCTTTGCCTAATGGAGTAGATAAATTCACTGTGTATTGTGATGCCTCTAGAGTCTACCTAGGTTATGTGTTAATGCAGAATGGTAGGGTAATAGCTTATACTTCGAGTCAGTTGAAGAAGCATGAACAAAATTATCCTACCCATAACCTAGAGATGGCTACAGTGATCTTTGCTCTTAAGATTTAAAGACATTATCTGTACGGGGTGACTTATGAGATTTTCATAAATCATAAGAGCCTTAAGTACATTTTCAGCAGAGAGATCTGAATCTGAGGTTAAGGAGATGGTTAGAACTCCTGAAGGACTATGATTGTGAGATTCTTTATCATCCAAGCAAGGCTAATGTGGTAGCAAATGCCTTGAGTAGGAAGTCCTCAGGTAGTCTTGCTCACATTAGTGTGGAGAGGAGACTGTTGATCTAAGAGTTACATCAGTTAGTGGATCAAGGTCTAATGATGAAGATTAGTAGATCAGGTGGACTGTTAGCTCAGTTTAGAGTTCAATCTGTGATGAGAGATAGGATTAAGGCAGCTCAAGGCCAATATCCTATTTTAGAAGAGTTTGCAGAGAATATTCATGCAGGAAAGTTCATTAATTTCACACTTGATGATAAAAGTATTTTGTGGATCAGTGGTAGGTTGTGTGTTATTGATGTGGATAATTTAAGAGAAGAAATTTTTTAGGAAGCACATTCTATAGCCTACAACATACATCCAGGTGTCACTAAGATGTACCACAATATCAGAGACTTATACTTGTGGGATGGACTAAAGAAGGATGTAGCTGATTTTGTTGCTAAGTGTTTGACATGTCAACAGGTGAAAGCTAAATATTAGAAGCCTTCTAAGAAAGCTTCAGCCACTTCCTATTCCTGAGTGGAAATGGGAGAGAATTACTATGGATTTTGTGGTTAGGTTACCTCATTCTAAGGATGGATCCGATTCCATCTGGGTGACTATGGACAGGTTGACCAAGTTTGCTCATTTCTTGCCTGTGAAAGCCACTTATTCTATAACTAAATTGGCAAAGCTGTATGTTAAGCATATTGTGTGCCTTCATAGAGTACCTGTGTCCATTGTATTTAATAGAGGTTCAGTGTTTACCTCATGGAAGAAATTACAAGAAGCGATGGGCACAAGGCTTGATTTCATTATTGTTTTTCACCCTCAGACAGATGGTCAATCTGAGAGGATGATCCAGACGCTGGAAGATACGTTGAGAATGTGTGTATTGGATATGGGAAGTAGCTGGTATGATAATTTGCTACTTGTGGCGTTTGCATATAATAACAGTTACCATAGCAGTATTAGTATGGCACTGTATGAGGCTTTGTACGAAAGGAATGTAGATCCCCTCTGATTTGGGATGAGATTGGAGAGAGAGCATTGACTGGACCTGAGATGGTTCAAGATGTCGCTGAGAAGGTTGTTGTGATTAAAAGGAGATTAGAGACCACAATTAGCAGGTAGAAGAGCTATATAGATCTAAGATGCAGAGATGTGGAGTTCCAGGTTAGAGACTATGTGTTCCTAAAGGTGTCTCAGATAAAGGGTGTGATGAGATTTGATAAGAAGGGAAAACTAGCATCGAGATACATTGGACCGTTAGAGATTCTAAAGAGAGTAGGCATGGTTGCATATCGGTTGGCTTTGCCTCCGAATTTGTCTCAAGTGCATCTAGTGTTCCATATCTCAATGTTGAGGAAGTATATTTCGGACCCTTCACACATGTTGCAGCCTGATAATATGGAAGTGAATGAAGACTTAACGTATGAGGAGGAACCTATTGTGATTATAGACTATCAAGTTCGTCAGTTGCATTCGAAGCAAATTTCGTTGGTCAAGGTGTTGTGGTGAAGTAATAATGTGGAGGAGCACACTTAGGAGACTGAAGCAAAGATGCAAGCTTCTTACCCTTACTTCTTTCCTCAATGATTCTTGTTTCTATTCTTTTCTTTGAATTCGAGGACGAATTCTTATAAAGAGGGAAGATTGTAATAACCTTATATTTTAAATAATATAAAATTATTTTGAGATATGTAGTGTTAATAAATTTTAAATTTTATTTATATATTATAATTAAAAGTGTATATTTTTCATTTTTTTATTTTAAAGGTTCATTTATGTAAAATAATTTATTTTACGTGAGAGTTCTATTACTTGATAATAATAATAATAATAATAATAATAATAATAATAATAATAATAATAATAATAATAATAATAATAATAATATATTATTATTATTATTATTATTATTATTATTATTATTATTGTTATTATTATTATTATTATTATTATTGTTATTATTATTATTATTATTATTATTATTATTAAATTAGATTGAAGGGCATTTTAGTCTTTTCATAATTAATTAAAAAAAGAAAAGTCAAAATCAGGTCAAGCCTCTTCTCTCTCCTTTTTTTTTTCTTTTTCTTCTTTTTCTTCTTCTTCTTCTTCTGCCAGAAATTGTCCCTATGCTACCGAAGCCGCCACAACCTCCAGCCACTTCCAGCCATCATCCACCACCATCAAAGCCGCCAAAGCACGCTGGAAACTGCCTGAACTGAAGCTTGCCGAGAGTGAGCTTCCATGCTTGCCAGTGAGATTCTGGCCACCTTAGCTCCTCAAATTGGTCTTGTTTGAATCCTTAAGCTTTAGTGAGTCCATTTCTAAGCTTCGTTTGAGCTCAAATCCTTTTGATTTTTAGATATCTTCAATTTTTAGTTTATGTGTTTTATAATTTTTTTTTTAGTTTTTTTTAACTTGATATTGATTGATTCATGGATTCTTGCTTCACAAATGTTGATCTTGGCAACTTTAGTTTGTCAAAAATAATTTTTTTTTTATTTTTTTGAATTAATTTGAATTATGGGTAATTTTTTATTATTTCAATATTAAATATTGAATTTTTGATAATTATGTTAATTAATTATTTTTAATGGAAATTTAGTTAAATTAGTGTTAGTAATTTGAGTTAATAATTTTAGAATTATTAAAATAATTTTTGGTGAATTTATATAATTTTTAGAATATTTTTATATTATGTGAATTTTGTATTTATGAGTTAATTGTGTAATTTTGTGGAAATTATAGTTAAATAATATGTTTTAGATGATTTTAGAATTATATAGGGTATTAAAATGATTTTTATAAATTATTTACTATTTTTAACTAATTAATACTAATTTTCAAAATTTTATTCAAATAATATATTATTTACTATTTTGGTGATTAAATGGATTTTTAATTACTTTCAATATATATTTTAGCTATTTAAGCTATTTGAGTATATAAAAGTGAATTTTTACTATTTTATATGGAATTATTTAAAAACTTGATTTTTATTAATATTATATTATTATTTGATATTTTATTTAACTATTGTGTAAATAATGGTATTTAGTGTTTTAATGTTTAAATATATTATATATTGGTATTTTATGGACATTTATAGAATTTAATAATTTATAATATATTTATTATTTTATTTATATTTTTGATGAATTTGTGAACCTCGGTTGCGGAGTTATGCAATTCGAGATCCCAACCTGAGGTGTTGAGCCTTGTGTTTTAGAAGTGTATTTTTTCTTGCAGGATTAGCTCTACTTTTTAGTAGAGAGATGCCCATTTTACAAAGGAGGTTTTATCGAATTTTTGGTAGAATTCTCGTAAAACATGACGTTAGGTCGATCCTGAATTTTTGTGTTTGTTTGAGTTTTGTATTCCTTGATCGAGTCTCTTTTAGAAGTATAATTTAGAAATTTATTTTGATTTGTTATTATTATTTATTTTCTAGCTGCGCTAAGATTGAGGCCTATTGGACCAGTCCTGTCGAGCCAGTCTCGAGGAGCGCAAACTTGTGAGTTATTATTCTATATATATATTGCATGTAGATGCATGATTATAAGTTTTCATATTTTAATATGAGTTTAAACCTAAATTACTTTATTAAATGAATAAGTATATTTTTGGTATACTTTTGATATATTGTTAGTATATTTGATAAATATGTGACATATATGCTTAATTTGTTTTTAGTATATATATTTGGTATATATGTGTCATATACTTTCGGTATATTAATGGTGATTTTGGTTATATGTAGCATATATATACTTGAAATATATTTAGTATATTTTCGGCATATTTCTTTGTTATGAATGTTATTTATGTTTAGTTATGCATTTATTTATTTTCCATACAATTTTATGCGAAGGATATTAATAGAACGTGCTACCTAGTGGGTTGCACTAGGACTGTGTATGTACCGGTTCGTTAGACTTTAGGATCAATGTTGTGAGAATTATTTGAGGTGAACTTGATTGATTGAATATTGAGATTTTATGTGAGAGAATAGTGTAGTTACTGAAGCTCAATTGACCTAATTTCTTGGGGCTAATCACAATGATAGTGAGACTGCGGGAGCTCGATTGACTTAGTGTCTCAGGGCCAGTCTACTGTCCAAAATGGAATAAGAGAATTTATTTGGAATTAACTAAGTCTGCATGGCTAGTGAGATATTTGTTTGAGGTTGTAAATATTTAGGGTTCTATTCGATCTTTCATTTTAATAATGTTTTCTGCATTTGATATATATATATATATATATATATATATATTGATGCCTGATTGTATATGTTTTAAATTGCATGTATATATATTATAATAATTTACTCAATGAGGTCTGACTCCCCTCAATATTTTTTTTTCAGGAGATTCCTCATTATCAGACCTCAATCATAAACCTCTATGCTAGACTTCTTCAGCCCCGACTAGATTATGTAAATCATTTATTTGAACTTTTACTGTAGTCTAGAAAACTGCAGTAGTAGTGCTTTGTATCTGTAGAATGTTATTTTAGTAAAAGACCTTTCTCTGAATATTAAATGGAAATATTTTTATTTTATGATATGATAAATAAGTATTTATTTTATATATTGACTTAAGTTTTAATTCTGGCATATTTTTATTTATTTATTGCACGTTTTTTATTCATAAGGCTTGCTATAGGTTCTGAATTCGAAAGAATTCTCATTCCCTAGTGGCGGTCATGACAATTTTTGACATTGCTCATTCCAAGTCCAAAAGGCCCGGCTAATGAGATTAATGTATATATGCAACCATTAATTGAAGAGTTGAAAGAGTTATAGGAGAATAGGGCATTCATATATGATGCATCATTGAATGAAAATTTTCAAATGAGAGTTGTAATTTTATGGACAATTAATGATTTTCCTGTATATGACTATATTTCTGGTTGGAGCACAAAAGAAAAATTAGCATGTCCATGTTGTTATGATCAGACTACTCATTTGAAATTAGAGCATAGGCACAAGATTTGTTATATGGGTCCTTGACTTTTTTGCCATGTGATCATAAGTGGCATAAGCAAAATGCACAATTTGATGGGAAAGTGGAGAAAATAGATGCACCTAAACGACCATCTAGTGTTGATGCCTTTGAATCAAATCATTACTTTAAAGCCAATAACTTTTGGCAAAGCTTTACAAAAGCAAAAGCTTACTAGGTGTGGTAAATGCACAATTGGAAAAAAATACATAGCATTTTCTTTGAGCTACCATATTGGAAATTTCTTTTGTTAAGGTATAATTTAGATGTCATGCATATAGAGAAGAATATATGTGATAATGTGATTAGGACATTAATGAATATTGATGGAAAAATAAAAGATTCATTAAGTGCACGTCATGATATCCAAAAGATGGGAATTAGGCATTCTTTTCATCGTGAAAAAGAAAATGGGAAGACTATACTACCCTCCGCTTGTTTCTCATTATCAAAGAAAAAGAGAAAGGATTTATGTAATTGGTTATCAAATCTAAAATTTCCAAATGGTTATGCATCAAATTTATCTCAATGTGTGAATGTTGGAGAGGATAAAATTCCAAGCATGAAGACTCATGATTGTTATATTTTGTTCAAGAGAATTCTTCCATTATTAGTTGAAGACTTATTCCTCGAGCACATCTCCGGTGCATTGATTGAGTTCATTAACTTTTTCAAAGAATTATATTATAAAGTTTTATGCCAAAAGGATTTGGACAAGCTGGAGAAACAAATTCCTTTGATACTTCGTAAGCTAGAACAAATTTTTTTACCTACATTTTTTAATACAATGGTGCACTTAGCTTAAGAAGTAAAATTTGTTAGTCTGGTGAAATATATTAATGTATGCATCCTATTGAAAGGTGCAATATCTTTAGTTATTTATTTTATTATAGAAATTATTATAATAAAATGTATAACATAGTTAAAAAGTAATGACATTTCTTTACATTTATACTTCTTAAATAAGGATTTGAAAGATTTAAAGGGTCATGTTCACAACAAGGCACATCTAGAAGGATCTATTCTTGAGGCATATTTTATAGGGATTTGAAAGATTTGAAGGGTCATGTTCATAACAAGGCACGTTTGGAAGGATCTATTACTAAGTCATATTTGACAAATGAATGCATAACTTTTTATTCTCGTTACTTGCATGGAGTTGAGACTATTTTTAATCGAATTGAAAGAAATGAAGATAGAAGAGAACATTCTTCTAAACCTTATATATTGTCAATTTTTCTAATTTCTAGCTGCCTTTTAGGAAAAGCAATAATGAAAGAATTAGAAGATAAGCTTTAGAATGCAAATATACTTTATGTTTTGCATAATTGCAATGAAGCTAAGCCTTAAATGTAGTAAGACACTTTATTATATGATGTATATTCTTACTTCAATTATACATAGAGCATAAACAATACCTAAGTGATTTAGTTGTGGCTCAAATTAAAGAAGAGCATAATCATCATTTTTTGGAATGGTTTAAACACAAGGAATGATAAATTTTCCATCACTAATGCATCAACTATTATAAACTATATAGGTTATGAAATGAATAATTGATTTTTTTCCTTTTATAGATTACTCAATTACATTATAAAGGACATAAATAAGGTCATAAGTAATTGCTCTCTTTAGCTCGAGGTCCTGAAAGGCAGGTTACATGTTACTTGGGTTACTATATTAATATTTTTAGGTTCTATACAAATCAACATGAAAATAATAAAAGAACTCAAAATAATGGAGTTGTTGTTAAAGCAGAATTTCAAAGTAGCAATATTCCTTATTATAGTTCACTCATAGATATCATTGAACTTCATTACATGGAAGGAATTCAAGTTGTATTGTTCATGTGTGATTAGTATGATATAACTCATGAAGGAATTGGGTATAAGAGAGATCATCACAAGATTAACAATATTAACACTACTCATAGACTAATACCCATGAGCCTTATGTACTAGCTACCCAAGCTAATCAAGTATATTATGTGAGAAGAATGAGAGATTATGTTTGGAGTTTTATAATTGAAACAAAACCAAGAAATCTTTTTGAAATTTATGTTGAGGAAGAGGAGCCATACCAAGAAGAGGAATCTATAATGTATGACATTAATGTTGTAGAGGATGCAAATGAAGAAATTACTTGGGAAAGAAATTAAATTAATTGTACTATTTTAGGATGATCTATATTATTAAATTATTATATTTTTTTAATAAATTGAAATTTTTCAATAGTAATATTCGTATCATCTATTTTTTATTAGTTGCAAAAAAAAATTAATTATGGTTGATTTTTTTTCTTATTTGCTAATTCCATAATTTCATGTGTTTGTGTGTGTGTGTGTATATATACATATATGTATATGTATAATAGGCAGCATATATTGTTGTGTAATATTGCTAATTATAACTTTACTTCTCATACATAATAGGTAATAATGGCCAGAAGAAGTAGGGCTCGAGATCTTTGACAACAACAAGATGCAACTTCGAGGCAAAATCATCCTCAAATTTCAACTGAAGACCCATACCAAGAATCTGGTATATATGATCATATTAATTTAACAGGTGGTACTTTAATAGAATCATTAGAAGTTCCACGAAGGACATCAAATTCTTCTATTGAGGCTAGTGACCAAGGTAATACTTGAATAATATTGGCAAAATCAATTTTTTGGTCCCTTTACTTTTCCATTTTTTTTCACTGAGATAAAAATAAAATAAAAATAAAGATTTAATTGGCTAAAAATGAAAATTTTGAGGATTTGTTTGGTACAATTTAAAAATATAGGGAGTCAATTATAATATTTTATAATATACATTTTTGAACATGCCAAAAACATAATTTGTTTTTTCAATGATTGATTTTATGAAAAGCTCATATCATTATGAAGAAGAAAGGTTGAGGAAAAAGAAAAGGAGTGTAACCTGGACATAACACTCAGTTAGAAATTTTTGATAACAGATAATGTTTCGTTTATGAAATTTTAGTTTTAGAATTAACAGATGCATACAAATTAATACCCTTTTATTAATTTTTTTTATGTCATTTAGAGGATTATAACTCTCAAAACATGTCATGAGATCATCAATCTTTTCCTCCAAAAAATAAATGGGTCATGGATCACTTATATAGAATATCCAAAATCCGAATTTGAGATTTTGTTTAATCGCTTTAAACAAGCTAGTTTCATATACAACCTTGAGGATGAGGTCAAAGACGCAGTTAAATTTCATATGAGCTTCATCATTCAAATTGGACGTCTGAAATAAAAAATAGTGTTTACTAAATATCACACTATTGAAGATCATAAAAACTATTGTCCATCATATGTAAAACCATATGACTGGAAGCTAATGGTAGATAAATGGAGTACATAAGAGTGGATGGTAAATAGATTTTGTTATGTATTTTTTAATTCATACCTTTATTTTATTATTTTAATAAATTATATATAAATTATATATAAATTTAAATGGTTAATTTGCTGGTTATGTATATATATTTGAACAGAAAGGAATAGAGGAAATCGATCACAATCTAACTTAATTATCATTGCTGGATTTGTGCCTACAGAAAAATACATATTAGATATGGTATAAAATTTATTTTATTTATTTAATGTATAAAACTCATAATTTTTTTTATTCATCAATTTTATCAAATCATTGCAACTTAAAGAAACCAGCAAAGGGCCTAGTCCTATTGAATTATGGAAGAAAATTCATATGAAAAGAAATAGTGCTTGGGCTATTGAGAAAGCAAAAAAATGTCATGTAAGATGATAAACATTTTTCATGTATTTTTATTATATATGTTTTTATATCATTTGTAAAATAAATTTAATTTAATATACTATTGAGCAATAAACTACAAATATTTTTATTGATTGAATAGATACATAAAATTATAGATATTGAAGAAGAAAGCAAAGAGAGGAAGAGTCATGGGAAAAGAAGAAAAAGAAACTTATTGAGAGAAGAAGGGAGAAAAGAAGGTTGCTGACTTTACATTATTTGAGACTCACCATTGCCATCTTTTTGAAACTTCTGAGAGCCAAGACATGAAGCCAAAATTATGTCAACACAGTAACTCCCTTTTGTTCTCATTTTGTCTTTGATTTAATTTGATTTCAACTTAAGGAGTTTTAGTTGTGTTTTAGAATATTTAAATCGTTTATGTTTATAATTTACATGATTAATTGGCCAAGGAATCACCATCTTCTGCAAGAAACTTTATTTTGTGTTTGAAAAATAAGTTTTTGAATGGTAAGAGCAATAAGGCAGTGCCTATATGATAAGGTGATTCCATATTGCACTTAGATGATGTCTTATTGTAATAAGGCGCCGCTTTATCCTTAAAACAACAAAAATATTTTATTTTAATTATTTTTATGTTCACTCTTGTATTTATTTTATATTTTAAATTAAGCATTGTTTTGTTGTTTTTGGCCTGGTTAATTGAAATTTTATTTGTGTTTATTTGCTTTTTTTTTTTTTTGCATTCACTTTATTTTCCTATTACATTGCATGATCTTGTTTTCTTGTGGATATCTATTTTGTTTAATATTCTACATGTTTGTCATTAAACAGAATTTTGATGGTGTATTTCAGTTGTTATTTTGGCGAATTATTTATTTATTTGTTTGATTACATTTATTTTAATTATTAATTATGGTTTATATGGTTAAATTAAGTGCAAATTATTTTCTATATTTTATTTCATTTTTAGGAGATTAATTTGGTGGTTTCTTTTTAGGTCTTTATTTTGGAGCTAATTAAATTTAATTTTTCAGGAATGAACTAGGGTGATGATATAGTCACCAAGTGGCCTGTTTTAGCTTATAGATCCTTTATTTCTATTTCTATTTTTATTTTATTTTATTTCATTTTATTTTTGTAATTTTGCATGATTAAAGGGTGTAATTCTTTTCTCCTTCCCCCTTTTTTGTGTGCACATTTCAGTTTATTTCTATTTATTTATTTATTTTGCTTGTGTATCAAAGGGTTGTAATTTTTTTCTCCTCCCTCCATTTTTTTTGCATGTGTATTTCATTTATTTATGTTTATTTATTATGTTGATTTAATTGTGGATGTATGATGTGCACCATTTTTTGGGACTAAATTGCATTCAATTTAAATTAATTAATCACATGAGTTAAATTGTAAAATTTGAGAATTGTATGGTAGCAACTGCAATTTGCATGTAAATAAAGAAATGATTGAATAATTAAAAATAATAAAATAAAAAATACAAATGGAGGTCAACCATAATATTGGGTGGGCATGCAAAAGTCCATACTCAATTTCCTAACCAAATCTCTTAAGATGGCTGCTAACGCCCTCTGTGGGATCCAATTGCTATAAAAGTGTCTCAGGTCCAATATGGGTGGCGAATCCCATCTCCAACTTGGGCTATAAACTCCTATTGTATTTCCTAGTAGGTCTTGAGTCCGTACAATGTCATGGTCACCAAACATTAGAGCGGATGCTAAATATCATATAATTATTTAAATAAAAAATTTATCAAAATAGTAATGAATTGTAACTGTGTTAATATAATATCAAATTATTATATAAATAAATTACACTTTTATTATTTTTAGAAACTTTTATTTAAGTAAATAATAATAATAATAATAATAATAATAATAATAATAATAATAATAATAATAATAATAATAATAATAATAATAATAGTATCAAAGTATATGTTTAATAATTTATTTATTATTACAAGTTATATATATATATATATATATATATATATATATATATATATATATATAAAATTACTGATTAAAAAATTTCATTCAAATACAAATTAATAATGACCTTCCTTATATTTAAATATAATACACAAAATTTCTTAAAATTGAGAATTTTGATGATATTTGTATGATGCCGTGGACATGATACTTTGATGAAGTCAACAATATTAGTCCATGAGAGAAGGAGCGTGGAAATTGCCTTGTCTTTTCTTTTGTTGCTTAACGCGATATTAGCATAACATCACATGGAAAATAATTGCATCTCCTTTAAAATCCAAAGAAAAGTATGAGATTCTAGTGTGGGTATATATATATATATACATAGTATAAGAAATATCATCTCAGGAGTTTATCATAAACCAATAACCATGATTTTACGTACTTCAAAAATTAAACCCAAAATCAAGAGGTGCCTCACCCTTCCTACTTGGGTAGGGCTAATTGGCTCCTACATAGTTTCATTCGCGTATTATTGACTTCAATTCTTAATCGTATGTATATTATGTGGTTCCGTATATTATATGCACAATTTCAATGCTATTAGGTAAAAAAAAAAAAAAAAAAAACTGAACTCTTCACAATCATATAAAATTTTTAAAAATGTCCTAATGCATTGTACGCACACTAAAAAACCGTAATGTATGCAAGAACTTAGAGTAGTTGCACAGCTGGAATCATAAATGCATAAATAGATGTTCAATCCATGGTTGAATGCTAACAGGTTGGCAAATGTGTCTAATGGTACGCATCAAGGGACAACTGTAATTGAAAACATCAAAACCATATATATTTATATTTAATAGATGTTCAATCCCCATCATTCATTTGTGATCCATGTCTACCAAAAATCTGTGAAAAATCTATGCACATTGATGACTTTTGGCCATACCATATTTTATCTCTTTTCTCTTCCAGTCCAAGCGGCTAGAAAGCCATATATTAGCAATTTATTAATGACTTTAAAAGAAACTATGTTGTTAATTACTCTACTTTATTCACAGTTGATAGTAAGTACCTGCTTCATTAACATAGTTTCACTTATATATGAAAGAAAAAACCTGGTAACTTCCGGAGATATAACGGAGTTAAAAGCAAAAAACAAAAAAAATATGAATTTCAATTACTGTATGGTTAGTCTTTTTTAATTATTGATTTGTGATTTTTTTCTTATTAGTTAAGGGTATGTAATTCTATTTTATTTGTATTTTAGTACTATGTTTATTAACATTGTTAAAATATATAATGTAATGTTAAAATAATATGAATGTTTAATAATAAAAGTATTTATCAGGTAATTCAACATTTTACTAAATACAATGAAGTCACAATAACTAAGATTACAATGTCTCTTTAATTTTATTAGGAATAAAAAATAATTTTTAAAATATATTTAAAATATCTTTAAAAGTATCTAACAGATAGATTCATGGATGGTAAATTACATATAGAATAATTTCATTATAAAAATTTAATTTATTTTTCTTTGATAGCCCAACTTTGATTTTGTTTAAAGTTTAGTACCCAAACTATTAATATAAAAACAAATTACAAAGAAAAAAATTAGAATGAATACACTAAATTAATAATTGTTAAATTTACAATATATATATATATATTGTAAGGTGAAGTCATGAATTGAATTCTCCACTCCCCTTTTACTTGTCAATTGTTCAAAAAAATTATAAATATATATATTATTATTATTATTATATAGAATTTTTTAAAATTATAATTTAATCCTTTTTATTTAGTGAAAATTAATACATTTTCTAAAAATATTAATCAATTAATATTTATAAACATCAACCATTAGAATCAATTATTAGAAGGTTGTTTTTGTTTAAACAATAATTCAAGTTCAAATTGTTGTGTATGCAATAATGTTAAATAAATTATTAGAAAATATTTACCACTTTTATATTAGGGGTTTAGACAGAAAAAAAAAAACATACATGTACATGAAATATATAAATATATTTTTTCAAGTTCAATAGTTTAAAAAAAAAATTGAACAATGAATTGTTGAAAAAAAATATTATTACATTTACACTATTTTAATGCAAAATTTATTGTATTTTCAAATTATGAATTGGAGATAGTCAAAGCTATTTAGGTTGGTTTAAGCTGAAGTCTTTCATCAGAGTCCCAAGAGAGATATATCAATGGATCCTGAGCTCTACAGAGCTGCTAGATCTGGAGACATCTCATATGTAGAAACAAATATATGCGGTGAAGATTTAACTCTTCTTTCTGAAACAACACCAAACAAAAACACTGTCCTTCATGTTGCTGCGGAATTCAAGCAGACCAACTTCATGAAGGAGGTTGGCCTCAAATGTCACCCTGCTCTTATTTGGCAGCAAAATTCCAAAGGCGACACTCCTTTGCATGTCGCTGCGAGGGTTGGTTGCTTTGAAATTGTTGACTTGTTGATCGAACGGGCATTGTCTTCGTCTGTAGACATTGAAAGCAGAGAAGAAAGTCAAGAAATTGGCAAGGAGCAAATAGGAAAGGTGAACGGGGAAATGGACACTGCTTTGCATTGTGCTGTCCGAAATGGTCATTATGAAGTGGTCAAGTCTTTGATCGTTGCATATCCTGAGCTGTCTAGTTTTGTCAACAATGCTGATGAGTCCCCGCTCTACCTTGCTGTACTCTACAACTCCCCGAAAATTGCAATGCTGATCTTAGATTCATGTCAAAGTTCATTTTCTTATAATGGAACCAACAAAGTGACAGCTCTGCATCTCCTATCAATATCATGTCATAAACAAGGTAATTTCCACACATAACCTGAGCCGCATGCAAAATAAATTCGATGATATCATCTATATATGCTAAAAATCTCACCATCTATTTTTTTTTCTAGCACAAACTCCAATCGTGAAGAAACTAATTGAACAAAGACCTCAAATTACGAGAGAAAAAGACATTGTAGGATGGAGTCCTCTCCACTACGCTGCAGTCTGGGGAAACACCGAAGCAGTTACGACTTTGTTAGAATATGATAGTAGTGCAGTTTACTTGGTAGACCAAGATGGAGATTCAGCTCTGCATATTGCAGCATTTTTAGGCCGCATTAATGTAATAGAGGAATTAATAAAATGTCGCCCTGACGTTTTCTATTTGACCAATGAAAAAGTCCAAACAGCTCTTCATGTTGCAGTGGCAGGAAGACAAGAAAGTGTGGTGAGGTACATTTTAGGAAATCCTAGACTAGTTGGCCTTCTAAATGAAGCTGATAAAGAGGGAAACACGGCCCTGCATCTGGCAGTTCTTTCCGAAGCATACAACATCATCACAATGCTTGCACGGGATAATAGAGTAAAACTCACCGTTATAAATAAGGAACTCAAAACAGCCTTAGAGATCTACAGGAATTTTCGAAGGGTAAGCTGCTTCAAATTCATAGCTGATAAATTAGAATCTGATTATGTCCTTCTTTCGGTAATAAATCAGACGTAAAATAGATTTGGATTTGCTATGTTCGCAAGTATTAACTGCATTAGCTTACTTGACAAAAAATTAATATTAATAAAAATAAAAATAAAAAATTATCTGCCATCATGTGTCTAACTTGTTCAAACTATGTTCAATTAGAATGGTTTTAAAGCTGAAAAGGTTGAATATCTATTCAAAGATATCCACCGTACACAGCTTGTGCAATGGACCAGGAATTATATCAAGACGCAGCTGAAAGGGACGCATGAGGTTAGCCCACCTACTTCTGAAGCTGTTAAAAACCCGGGCAATGTTTGGTTTGAAGTCTACCTTCTGGTGGCTATGCTTATCACCACTGTAAGCTTCGCGGCAGCATTCACCATGCCTGGTGGTCACAACGATGATGGCCCAGATAAAGGCATGCCAATCTTTAAAGATAAACCAGCTTTCAAAGCATTTGTTGTATCCGATGCTCTAGCATTTGCCTTTTCCTTGGGAGCGGTATATTTTCATTTACGTTCAGCACCAAGCGAGCGTACTCGTGCTCGGTACAACGGACTTCAGAATCATTTAATGGTAAATGCCATTTTGGCACTTGGAATTGCATTTGCGTCAGCCATGTACATAGTGCTGACTAAATCAAGTGGACTAGGCTGGACTGCTTTTATAATCATTGGTTGCCTGTTTTTAGTTTACCAGGTCTGCTGGTTTGTTGACCCATATGCTAAACCTCTAACAAAAGCGCTTAAACCTGCACATAGGCAAGCTAGAAACTTGCTGTATCGCTTTGGGATTATTTAGATTGTTAAGGAGTGCAGGAAATATGTTCAATCATATCCAATCTGAATTTTTTTATCATTTACAACACGTTGCAAGTGTCAGCTCTAATCGTGCAATGGTTCATGTAGACCTCGTCTACAAATTTTTTTGCTTTTACATGTTTTTTACACATTTCATGCGTCCATTATATGGCAACTACCTGGGTACGACTATTTTAGAATTATAGTTGAGACAATAAAACTTTCTTAACATTTATTTCTCTGATTAATGCTCAGTTAATTATTTGATTTGCTCTTGTTTTTGGGAGCTCCAACCAAAAGAAAAAAAAAAGAATGAGTAGAATCAATAGTTTAATATTTTGAGTTCTCTTTGAAACATAAAAAATCATTCTAAAAATTTATTTAGTTGCATGTCTGCATTATAAATTTAATTAAACAGAGTTACATGAAACTGAAGCATAAACCATAAGAGTAGAGAGTTTTAAAAGAGACACAGTAACGAGCCATGAATCCAACAACGACATGGAACCTTATGTATAATGCTGCTGCATCATGGGACATTGCTTTCGCAGAAACAAAACTGTGCAATGATGATTCAACGTTTCTTTCCTAAACAAAAACAATATTATTCACATTGCAGCTGAATTAAAGCAGACAGAGTTCATCAAGAAGGCTTGGATTAATTTATCTGAATCGAGTTTTTTATTTTTTTATTTTTATTTTTTTGGCACTTAACTAAACTTCCCTAATATCTAATGAACCAATCTCTCTATAAGAATAATGAACCAATTTGAACTTTATCATACATTAGTTAGATAATTATAATCATATTATCTAGAAAAGATTTTTACCTCAACATGTTATACTTACACGTTCAAATTTGTGGTACATACTTCAAATGTTTTACAATTGATCAATAAAAGTGAGATATATATTTTAATAACCCAAATTTTTTATTATTAATATTATTATTGATATTTTTTATTGTTATTGTTGTATTAGTATTATTTTATTTTATTTTAATATCCTTATCCTTATTATTATTATTGGTGTCATTATCATTATTTTGATTTTGAGACTCTTGATTTTAATATTATTATTGCTATCAATGTAATGACTATTATTATTATTATTATTATTATTATTATTATTATTATTATTATTATGGTTAATGTTATTATATATATATATATAAAGGAGTGGTAGAGGAAAGGACACCTGATAATGTGTCTTTTATTAAAGGGAGGCTACAGGTCGGGAGAAAGGGAAACAGAGAGTGTGAGACAGCTTCATGTGACAAATTTTTTTTTAACCCAAAACTTTTATTTCCTTCCATTCAACTCCCAAATTACTTTCAATTGATCTCAAATTTAAGCTATAGACTTATATCAACATCCTCTTCCTTCTGGTGGTGTCTATTTTTCAAGAAATGGCTTAGATTGGTGCAAAATTGTCACTGTTCAGTCTTCCTAATTTCTCCAATATGCACTGTTCTGATAGGTTTCAAGCAACACTGTTGCTTTTTTTGCATTCCTCGCTTTACTAGAAGTCCGTAGCCACCAACCATGCCTTTGAACTCCACCCATAGACTTTTGGGGAATATTTTTAGATAATTTTGATTTATTATTCATTGTCAATTTTAATTATTTGAAGCTTTGGTTGTATCCTATAAATTACTAGGAATTTTTTGGTATATTTGGTTTTGTCGGATATCATATTTTTCTGTTGATGATATTATGGGTCCCACGCGAAATACAGTGAAATTGAGACTGATCCAAAAAATTATGGAATTATTTTTATTAATTAGAATAAATTATGTTGATTGATTTCCATAACTGAACAAAAGTCCAATTCCATGTGGATTTTGAGAAATAAATTTTGCATGCGTTTCAGTGGAAATTTCTTAATTTCCATTTAAATTGATTATATCGTTAGAAATAAATTCCTTTAGCCTCAAATAGGATATTTCCAAGTACATTTTATTAATTCATTGATTTTTATAATTTTTCAGAATTTTGAAGAATTTTTATGAATTTTATTTGATTTGCATTAATATATTTTAAATAATATTATTTACTATAAAGAGTACCAGAGTGGAAGTATGAGAAAATAGGCGGATCAGGAAACGTTAGCCTACTCGCTCCATTTGTAAGTTAATATTTAAAATGTGTGTTGGATTTACACATAAAGTATAAATTGATGGAATATATTTAAAAATGAAAAAATTAAATTAAAGAATTTATATTTTAATATTGAAATATTTATACTGTTAAATTGTTATATTAAGAAGAGGATTCAATTTAAGAGTTTATATTTCCAATATGTTAATAATGAAAATGTTGATTTTGATATATTAATATGCTGATTATGTTTTGATTACATTCAATGTTATTTTGCCCTTATTATTTTATTATGATGATTATTTATGCTTTAATTTAGTTATTTGTTATTATGATTTTTATTATAAGGATATGGTGAGAAATTAAGAGTACTTTCATTTCCTATTATTGTATTTCTTGTGCATTTTATATATATTTATAAATATTTTTGGAAAAAGACTGGTAAAACATGCTACCTGATGGGCTACACTATGGTTGTGTGTGCACTAGTACGTTAGATGGGCAGAATATAAATTTTAAGTTGATATGAGATTATTTGATATTGGACATATGGCTAAAATGATTTATTGAAATTCTTTAGATAGATAGTGGTATGGCAACAGAAGCTCGATTGATCTTTCAGGGTTTTGTGGCCAGTCATGCCGATAGCGAGATTGTGGTAGTTCGGTTGACTTTTCAGGATCTCAGAACCAGTCCACTGACCAATTGGAAAAAAGAAATATTATTTGAACTCAAGAAAGCCTAATGGCCAATGAGGCATAGTGTTTAAGGTTTCAAGAACCGCCCGTAAGTATTAGAATAAGTAATTGACTGTGATTAGTAGCTCGGTGGATGCTTAGCTCTTGGGAACAAGCAATCATTTAATGTAATATCCCGTGTTTTTAAAAATATTTTTACACTGTACCGGGATATACAGTGTCAATAATTTTTATGCATTATACGATATTTTTATGAGTTGATATGTATTTTAAACCTATTTTAATTACTGTCTATTATTTTCAGTATTTTACGTAAAATTTTCCCGGGACTTTCATTTTCGGGGAAATTTCCACGTAAACAATGTATTATTAATTATTTTAAATGTATTTACGGGTTTGCATGAACTCATACATATTTTTAAATTATTAAATAAAGCCTGTGTGTGTATATTTATTTAATTAGGGTTTATTATTACCCTAATATTTTATTATTTATTTATTATTATTTGATTATTTTATTTATTATTAAATTATTAAAATTTATTATTTTATTATTAATTATTTATTAATATTTAATTATTTTTTTTTTCTTCTTCTTTTTTTTTCTTTTCCTTTTTCTTTCTTTTTCTTTTTCCTTCTCTTTCCTTTTTCTTTCTTTTTCTTTTTCTTCTTCTTCTTCTTTCTCTCCCGCGGGCGCCGACCACCACTTTTCCTCACCGCCGTTTCTCCCTCCTCCGGCCACCGTTTTCGACACCGCCGGTCTCTATCTTCTCCTTGAGCTCTGGTGAGTGTTATTCTAGCTTTGGTTTGAGCTAAAATGGTCTAGAATTGCTTAGGTTTTGATTTGAAGTTTTCGGCCTCTTTGAGTTTTCGATTTTTTTGAGCTTCGATTTGGATGATTCATGGAAACTTCCTTCACAAATGTTGTTCCTGGTAGCTTAATCTTCATGTATGAATTTTTACAGAATTTTTGGAGGTTTTTTGGATTTTTGGGTATTTTTGAATATTTTAATATTATTTTCTAATTTTCGGAAATTAATTATTTAAATTATGAAATTGGAGTTTATGGTTGAATTAGGTGTTGAATTGAATTATAGAAATTTATTTGGAATTTTTATGAATTTCTAAGTATTTATTTTTGATTATTGAAGTTTATGTGATTTTGTAAAATTAAGTTAATTGTGTTTTAAATTGAATTTAATTGGTTAATTGAGTTTAATTATTGATATTATTGATAAATATGTTGAGAAAATTAATTTTGGATAATTGTATGATTTTTGGTGAATTTTTGAAGTAATTTAGGTATATATATATATATAGGGGTATTTTGGTAATTTTACCCTAAATTGTCTAAAAATGTAATTTAATTGGTTTTAATATTTATTTAAGGTATAAAAATGATTTCTACAAAATATTTAGTATTTTTAACTAATTAAAACTATTTTCCGGGAATTATTTTCAATTATATATATAATATACGGTTTTTCTAATAAAATGAGTTTTAATCGGTTTTTACAGTGTTTCAAGATTTATTATGTAATTTCTACGTATGAAATGTATTTTTATGATTTAAGGATATTTTTGGTATATTTGAATATATATTCTGTGTTTGTGGACCCCGGTCGACAGATTGTAGTCTGGAGTCCGACCGAGGGGTTGTGATTGATTGTGGTGTTTATTTTTTGAAGTGTATTTTCTTTGCAGGGTTGGCTCTACTCTTTTGAGTAGAGAGATGTCCATTTTACAGGGGAGGTTCTGTCGAATTTCTGGTAGAATTCTCGTAAAACGTGATATCCAGTCGAACCCTAATTTCTGATTCTGTGTTGAATACTCTAGATTGAATTCTAGGATTTCTGTTAGGGTTATTCTGATGTCGATTAATTATTTCTTGTTTAGTTGCGCCGAGACCGAGGGTTAGTGGACCAGGCCCGTCGGACCTGTCTCGTGGAGCGCATTAGGTGAGTTACTATATTATATATATATGCTTAGGATGCATGATTTAAAAAATGCATGTTTTAATTTGACTAAATATGCATAAATAATATGATTTATATTCAAGTATATTTTTGGTATATTTTTGGTATATAATAAATTATATACATGTTTTATTAATAAAATATATTTAAAATGTTTTTAAATATATTTTTAGTTTAATTCATGATTTGATTGGATTTATTTGACATATATATACTCAAAATATACCTGGTTTATGTTTGGTATATTTTCGGTATATATATGGTTTATATTGCTATTTCATTTATATCCATGCATCATTTATTTTTGTGAATGAATGTTTTATATTTAAGAATGAAGGATATCAATAGAACGTGCTACCTAGTGGGCAGCACTAGGACCGAGTACGTACCGGTACGCCTATAGTATTTAGGCTTTATTACTGACTATTTGTGGATATCGATTTGATTATGATTATTGATATATGTGAGATGTGGTTTGTGGGTGTGATTGCTGGAGCTCAGTTGACCAAGTGTCTCGGGGCCAATCACACTGGCAGTCAGACTGCTGGAGCTCGGTTGACTTAGTGTCTCGGGGCCAGTCTACTGTCCATATGGATTAAGTGGATATATTTGGAATCAGTGAGCCTGTATGGCTAGAGTGTTGTTTAACACTATTTTTCTGAGGTTGCGATATTCTAGGGTTCTATGTGATCCTTCATAAAAGTTGATTTTCAGACAAAATATATAAAATGATTTTTCTGCATCTGTATGAACTTGCCTGTATATATACATATTACTCATATACTGTTGACTGTATGCATTATCACTTAGAGTGTATGTATATATATTATAGTAATTCACTCAGTGAGGTCTGACTCCCCTCCGTTGACTATTTTTCAGGAGAGTCAACTTCCTCAGACCTCAGTAGCAGGTCGATACGCCGGATTTCTTCCGCCCCGGCTTCTTTATGTAAATTATATACTTGAGTCTTATTTATTTTATCTAGACACTGCAGTAGTTGTGATTTTCAGTAGTTGTGATTTTCAGTAGTTGTGAAATAAAGTATTTGTTTTAAAGAGATGTATTATAGTAAAACTGGATTTGTATAAAGATTATACATTTATGAGATTATATATGCGATGTGATGAGTTTTGAATTAAATCCAGTTGATATGGATGATATTGTAGTATTTATGATTTTATTTTCCGCTGCATATTATATTTTTATTGTTATTATTGCATATTTATTTTATTTTTAGGCTTGCTACGGGTTCCGGATTCGAAAGAATTCCCGTTCCCTAGCGCCGGTCATGGCCCCTGTTTTGGGTCGTGACAAAGTTGGTATCAGAGCGAAGTTCGTTTCTGAGTGGAGTTCTGTGTCAGGGCTTAGTTTTGTGAGTTGTGGCCCTAGTTTTAAAGTTATGTTTTCTGTTGGACTACTGCAGTGTATTAGGTTCGAGTATGTCTTGATGAGTATTCCTTGCTGTAGTTTTCAGCGTTATTCCTCCGTTGTCTGTTTTGTCTGAATTTTTTCGTTTGTCTTTTCAGAATGAGGAGGCGAGCGCGTGTCGCTCCACCGGTCGTTGAGGCCGAGGATGATGAGTCTTTTCAGGATGAGGTTTTACCTCCTGAGCCGCCAGTTAGACGTAGAGGTCGTGGCAGGGGTAGACCTCGAGGAGCGGCAGGTCGCCGTAGGCAGAGAGAGTTACAGGATGAGGAGCCTGTTGAGCCTGAGTTTGATGTTCCTGTTCCTCCAGTTGTTCAGCCTGTTCAGCCTGCCTATCAGCAGGGTATGTCTGACCCTGAGGCAGCTTTGTTCTATGCCAGAGTTGGCAGGATTGCTTTTGATGGTACTTCTGATCCTTTAGATTTTCTGCATGCGATTGAGACTAGGACTCGGACTGCTCATACCGAGTACCAGCGGATCATGATTGTTGAGTTGTCTGTTGAGGGACCAGCCTTGGATTGGTTTATTCAGATGATCCAGCCCTTTATGATGATGATGACCTGGGTTCAGTTTCGAGAGCGATTCATGAGGAGATTTTGTCCAGAGCCTCTTCGTTTGAGCTATCGTCTTCGATTGACCAGTATTTCTCGTGGAGATCGATCAGTAGAGGAGTATACCCGAGAGTTCCTTCGTCTGGGTAGATATGCTGAGGATCTGATGCGGGATCAGTATTTCGCTGTTACTACCTATGTTACTGGTTTGGGTTCAGCTTTTGCTGGTATGCCTACAGCAGGTCTTACTCTCGAGTCGGTGATTGAGCTAGCTAAGGAGATTGAGCTGAGGTTAGTTAGGCAGGGAGCGATGCCTGATTATTACCAGTTGGGAGTTCAGTCGAGTGGATCGCAGGCTACTCCATATTCGAGTTTTCATGTTGGTTCGAGTAGTCAGCAGCGAGGTTCGACTCAGTAGAGTCAGAGACAGCAGCAGCGAGTGCATCGGAGCAGTAGACATGGTCGTGGAGGTCAGCGTAGATCGTTTAGATTTGGGTCAGGTGCTTCGAGCAGTAGCAGTGGTCGTAGTTCTGGATCAGCGGCCAATGTTTGTCAGACTTGTGGTAGAGTCCATCAGGGACCGTGTTATCTGACACCGTTGACATGTTTCAGATGCGGGTAGACAGGACATTTTGCCAGATCGTGTCCTTACCCCGGATATCAGCAGCAGCAGATTCCGCGATTCCCACAGCAGTCGATTGCTAGTGCAGCACCCGTGCCATTTCAGTTACCACCAGCCCAGCATCAGAGTTCTACTCAGTTTGTTCCACAGCAGAGTCGTGGTAGAGGTACGAGAGGAGGTACCCGAGGTGTTGGCCAGGCTTCTACCAGTCAGCAGGGAGGTCGAGGCCAGGCCAGAGTTTTTCATCTGACTCAGCAGGATGCTCAGGCATCTAATGCAGTCGTGGCAGGTATTCTTTCTGTTTGTTACCTGGATGCTTTGGTTTTGTTTGATCCGGGTGCCACGCATTCGTTTGTTTCTCCTGTTTTTGCTTCTAAATCTTATTGGCAAGCTTCGAGGATGGCTTTTCCTTTGTCTGTTGCCACTCCTCTGAGCGATTCTTTGGACGCCGATATTGTTCTTTCTGGTTGTCCAGTTCTCGTGGGAGATAGAGAATTACCCGTTGATTTGATTTTGTTGGATGTGATGGAGTTTGATGTTATTTTGGGAATGGATTGGTTGTCTCAGCATTATGCCGTGGTTGATTGCAGGAATAAGGAGGTGATTTTCAGAATTCCTGGTGAAGTAGAATTTAAGTTTGTTGGTGACAGGAGTTCAGCACCTCAGAATCTTATTTCTGTTATTTCAGCTAGGAAGTTGTTGAGGAAAGGTTGTCAGGGGTTTTTGGCATTGGTTAGGGATACGTCAGTGGAGAAGTTGTCACTCACAGATGTTCCTGTTGCTTGTGAGTTTCCTAATGTTTTTCCCAAGGAGTTGCCAGGTTTACCACCTCATAGAGAGATTGAGTTCTGTATAGATGTGGTTCCAGGTATTACTCCTATATCTATGCCACCCTATCGTATGGCTCCTGCAGAGTTGAGAGAGTTGAAGGAGCAGTTGCAAGAGTTGTTGGATAAGGGTTTTATTAGACCTAGTGTTTCCCCTTGGGGTGCACCAGTCTTGTTTGTGAAGAAGAAGGATGGTACCCTGAGACTGTGCATTGACTACAGAGAGTTGAACAAGGTGACAGTGAAGAACAAGTATCCTCTCCCGAGGATAGATGATTTGTTTGATCAGCTCCAGGGTGCACAGTTCTTTTCTAAGGTTGACTTGAGGTCGGGTTATCATCAGCTGCGGATCAGTGAAGCTGATATTCCTAAGACAGCGTTCCGCACTCGATATGGTCATTATGAGTTTCTGGTGATGTCTTTTGGTTTGACTAATGCACCAGCAGCTTTTATGGATCTGATGAACAGAGTATTCCGACCGTATGTGGATCAGTTTGTGGTAGTCTTCATTGATGATATACTAGTATATTCAAGGAGTATGGAGGAACATGTATATCACTTGAGGATTGTACTACAGACACTGAGAGATCATCAGCTTTATGCTAAATTCTCGAAGTGTGATTTCTGGATGGAGAGTGTTTCTTTTCTTGGACACGTAGTGTCTAAAGAAGGTATTCAGGTTGATCCACAGAAGGTTGAAGCAGTATCTGAGTGGCCTAGACCTACTTCAGTTACTGAGATTCGGAGTTTTCTGGGTTTAGCCGGGTATTATAGGCGGTTTGTGCAGGATTTTTCCAGGATAGCAGCCCCTATGACTCGCTTGACTCAGAAGAATGTTAGATTCGAGTGGTCAGAAGCTTGTGAGAATAGTTTTCAGTTGTTGAAGGAGAAGTTGACCACAGCGCCAGTATTAACTTTGCCTAATAGTGTAAATAAGTTCACAGTTTACTGTGATGCCTCTAGAATTGGTCTTGGTTGTGTGTTGATGTAGAATGGAAGGGTGATAGCCTATGCTTCGAGGCAGTTGAAGAAGCATGAGCAGAACTATCCTACACATGATCTTGAGATGGCTGCAGTGATCTTTGCTTTGAAGATTTGGAGACATTATTTGTACGGGGTGACTTGTGAGATATTTACTGATCACAAGAGCCTTAAGTACATTTTCCAGCAGCGAGATTTGAATCTGAGGCAGAGAAGATGGTTGGAACTGTTGAAGGATTATGATTGCGAGATTCTTTACCATCCGGGTAAAGCTAATGTGGTAGCAGATGCCTTGAGTAGGAAGTCCTCAGGTAGTCTTGCTCACATCGGTGTTGAGAGGAGACCATTGATCCAGGAATTGCATCTGATGGTGGATCAAGGTCTGATGATGAAGATTAGTAGATCAAGTGGACTGTTAGCTCAGTTTAAAGTACGATCTGTACTGAGGGATAGGATTAAAGCAGCTCAGAGTCGAGATCCTATTCTGGAAGAGCTTGCAGAGAATGTCAGAGCAGGGAAGTTCACTGATTTCACACTCGATGATGATGGTGTGTTGTGGATCAGTGGTAGATTATGTGTTCCTGATGTGGATGATTTGAGAGAGGAGATTTTAGAGGAAGCACATTCTACAGCCTACAGCGTTCATCCTGGTGTTACTAAGATGTACCACAGTATCAGAGATCTATACTGGTGGGATGGATTGAGGAAGGATGTTGCTGATTATATTGCTAAGTGCTTGACGTGTCAGCAAGTGAAAGCCGAACATCAGAAGCCTTCTGGGAAGCTTCAGCCTCTTCCTATTCCCGAGTGGAAATGGGAAAGGATAGCTATGGATTTTGTGGTCTGTTTACCTCGTTCGAAGGATGGATACGATTCCATCTGGGTGATTGTAGACAGATTGACGAAGTCTGCACATTTCTTGCCTGTGAAAGCCACCTATTCAGTTGCTAGATTGGCGAAGTTGTACGTGAAGCATATTGTATGCCTTCATGGAGTACCTGTGTCCATTATGTCAGATAGAGGTTCGGTGTTTACTTCTCGTTTTTGGCAGAAGTTGTAGGAAGCGATGGGCACTAGGTTGGATTTCAGTACTGCTTTTCATCCTCAGACAGATGGTCAGTCTGAGAGGACGATCCAGACACTGGAAGATATGTTGAGGATGTGTGTCATGGATTTGAGAGGTAGCTGGGATGATCATTTGTCGCTTGTTGAGTTTGCATATAATAACAGCTACCATAGCAGTATTGGCATGGCACCATATGAGGCGTTGTATGGAAGGAAGTGTAGATCCCCGTTGAGTTGGGATGAGATTGGTGAGAGAGCTTTGACTGGACCAGAGATGGTTCAGGATGCTGCAGAGAAAGTCACCGTGATCAAGCGCAGGTTAGAGACCGCAGTTAGCAGACAGAAGAGTTATGCGGATCCTAGGCGCAGAGATGTGGAGTTTCAGGTTGGAGATTTCGTTTTTCTGAAAGTATCTCCGATGAAGGGTGTGATGAGATTTGGCAGGAAGGGTAAGTTAGCACCGAGATATATTGGACCGTTTGAGATTCTGGAGAGAATTGGCACTGTTGCATATCGGTTGGATTTGCCTCCGAGTATGTCACAGGTGCATCCAGTATTTCATATCTCGATGTTGAGGAAGTATATCTCAGATCCTTCACATGTGTTGCAACCCGACAGTGTAGAAGTGAATGAAGATTTGATGTTTGTGGAAGAACCTGTGGCGATCGTTGATTTTCAAGTTCGACAGTTGCGATCGAAGCAGATTCCGATGGTCAAGGTTTTGTGGCGTAGCGACAGAGTTGAAGAGCATACGTGGGAGACTGAAGCTGAGATGCGAGCTTCTTACCCGTATCTTTTTCCTTCCTGATTCTGTAATCTTGTTTTTAGAATTCGGGGACGAATTCTTGTAAAGGGGGAAGACTGTAATATCCCGTGTTTTTAAAAATATTTTTACACTGTACCGGGATATACAGTGTCAATAATTTTTATGCATTATACGATATTTTTATGAGTTGATATGTATTTTAAACCTATTTTAATTACTGTCTATTATTTTCAGTATTTTACGTAAAATTTTCCCGGGACTTTCATTTTCGGGGAAATTTCCACGTAAACAATGTATTATTAATTATTTTAAATGTATTTACGGGTTTGTATGAACTCATACATATTTTTAAATTATTAAATAAAGCCTGTGTGTGTATATTTATTTAATTAGGGTTTATTATTACCCTAATATTTTATTATTTATTTATTATTATTTGATTATTTTATTTATTATTAAATTATTAAAATTTATTATTTTATTATTAATTATTTATTAATATTTAATTTTTTTTTTCTTCTTCTTTTTTTTTCTTTTCCATTTTCTTTCTTTTTCTTTTTCTTTCTCTTTCCTTTTTCTTTCTTTTTCTTTTTCTTCTTCTTCTTCTTTCTCTCCCGCGGGCGCCGACCACCACTTTTCCTCACCGCCATTTCTCCCTCCTCCGGCCACCGTTTTCGACACCGCCGGTCTCTATCTTCTCCTTGAGCTCCGGTGAGTGTTATTCTAGCTTTGGTTTGAGCTAAAATGGTCTAGAATTGCTTAGGTTTTGATTTGAAGTTTTCGGCCTCTTTGAGTTTTCGATTTTTTTGAGCTTCGATTTGGATGATTCATGGAAACTTCCTTCACAAATGTTGTTCCTGGTAGCTTAATCTTCATGTATGAATTTTTACAGAATTTTTGGAGGTTGTTTGGATTTTTGGGTATTTTTGAATATTTTAATATTATTTTCTAATTTTCGGAAATTAATTATTTAAATTATGAAATTGGAGTTTATGGTTGAATTAGGTGTTGAAATGAATTATAGAAATTTATTTAGAATTTTTATGAATTTCTAAGTATTTATTTTTGATTATTGAAGTTTATGTGATTTTGTAAAATTAAGTTAATTGTGTTTTAAATTGAATTTAATTGGTTAATTGAGTTTAATTATTGATATTATTGATAAATATGTTGAGAAAATTAATTTTGGATAATTGTATGATTTTTGGTGAATTTTTGAAGTAATTTAGGTATATATATATATATAGGGGTATTTTGGTAATTTTACCCTAAATTATCTAAAAATGTAATTTAATTGGTTTTAATATTTATTTAAGGTATAAAAATGATTTCTACAAAATATTTAGTATTTTTAACTAATTAAAACTATTTTCCGGGAATTATTTTCAATTATATATATAATATACGGTTTTTCTAATAAAATGAGTTTTAATCGGTTTTTACAGTGTTTCAAGATTTATTATGTAATTTCTACGTATGAAATGTATTTTTATGATTTAAGGATATTTTTGGTATATTTGAATATATATTCTGTGTTTGTGGACCCCGGTCGACAGATTGTAGTCTGGAGTCCGACCGAGGGGTTGTGATTGATTGTGGTGTTTATTTTTTGAAGTGTATTTTCTTTGCAGGGTTGGCTCTACTCTTTTGAGTAGAGAGATGTCCGTTTTACAGGGGAGGTTCTGCCGAATTTCCGGTAGAATTCTCGTAAAACGTGATATCCAGTCGAATCCTAATTTCCGATTCTGTGTTGAATACTCTAGATTGAATTCTAGGATTTCTGTTAGGGTTATTCTAATGTCGATTAATTATTTCTTGTTTAGTTGCGCCGAGACCGAGGGTTAGTGGACCAGGCCCGTCGGACTTGTCTCGTGGAGCGCATTAGGTGAGTTACTATATTATATATATATGCTTAGGATGCATGATTTAAAAAATGCATGTTTTAATTTGACTAAATATGCATAAATAATATGATTTATATTCAAGTATATTTTTGGTATATTTTTGGTATATAATAAATTATATACATGTTTTATTAATAAAATATATTTAAAATGTTTTTAAATATATTTTTAGTTTAATTCATGATTTGATTGGATTTATTTGACATATATATACTCAAAATATACCTGGTTTATGTTTGGTATATTTTCGGTATATATATGGTTTATATTGCTATTTCATTTATATCCATGCATCATTTATTTTTGTGAATGAATGTTTTATATTTAAGAATGAAGGATATCAATAGAACGTGCTACCTAGTGGGCAGCACTAGGACCGAGTACGTACCGGTACGCCTATAGTATTTAGGCTTTATTACTGACTATTTATGGATATCGATTTGATTATGATTATTGATATATGTGAGATGTGGTTTGTGGGTGTGATTGCTGGAGCTCGGTTGACCAAGTGTCTCGGGGCCAATCACACTGGCAGTCAGACTGCTGGAGCTCGGTTGACTTAGTGTCTCGGGGCCAGTCTACTGTCCATATGGATTAAGTGGATATATTTGGAATCAGTGAGCCTGTATGGCTAGAGTGTTGTTTAACACTATTTTTCTGAGGTTGCGATATTCTAGGGTTCTATGTGATCCTTCATAAAAGTTGATTTTCAGACAAAATATATAAAATGATTTTTCTGCATCTGTATGAACTTGCCTGTATATATACATATTACTCATATACTGTTGACTGTATGCATTATCACTTAGAGTGTATGTATATATATTATAGTAATTCACTCAGTGAGGTCTGACTCCCCTCCGTTGACTATTTTTCAGGAGAGTCAACTTCCTCAGACCTCAGTAGCAGGTCGATACGCCGGATTTCTTCCGCCCCGGCTTCTTTATGTAAATTATATACTTGAGTCTTATTTATTTTATCTAGACACTGCAGTAGTTGTGATTTTCAGTAGTTGTGATTTTCAGTAGTTGTGAAATAAAGTATTTGTTTTAAAGAGATGTATTATAGTAAAACTGGATTTGTATAAAGATTATACATTTATGAGATTATATATGCGATGTGATGAGTTTTGAATTAAATCCAGTTGATATGGATGATATTGTAGTATTTATGATTTTATTTTCCGCTGCATATTATATTTTTATTGTTATTATTGCATATTTATTTTATTTTTAGGCTTGCTACGGGTTCCGGATTCGAAAGAATTCCCGTTCCCTAGCGCCGGTCATGGCCCCTGTTTTGGGTCGTGACATTTAGATAAAGAGAGACAAGTTGCTACTAGATTTGTGGTTTTATGGTTCTACCATGATTTTCCACTTAAAATAATATTTTAAAGAAATGTTATTTCTATTTCAAAGGTATAATGAAAGTTTATAAAAGTTTTTAAGATTTTTAAAGATGATTTTGGAAAAATAATGGTTTTAAATATAAGTTATATATATTTTATTATATTTTCATAAAATCTTTTAATAAAGAAGGATTTTAAAACAACATGTATTTCCATATATTAGCTTACTCAGTAAGGTTTGACTCTCCTCAATTATTTTTCCTAGAATCTTAGAAGTCTACAGTTGGTTATACTTGTCTACGCCGGACTTATTCTTCCCCGGCTACTTTATGTATGTCATGTTAATATTTATTGTCTTATATTTATACTCTAGACACTGTAGTAGTAGTTAAACATTTGATAAATGTATTTGTATTTGATTAGCTTAAAATTGGGTGTATGTATTATTATGTTGATATATGTGCTAAGCATACATTTTGTGCTGGAGAGTGATATTTGTAATGGATTATTGGAGTTATTGTGATGTAGTATTGATTAGAGAATATTTTGGAAGTGCATTTCTTGATTTACAGGTTTTGGGTTTGTTTCCGGTACAGATGAAACTCTACCGAATTTTTGTTAGAATTTTAAATTGATTTAATTTTACTATGAAATTTTTTTAAGGCTTACTATGAGTTTTGAAAGCTTCTCACTTTCCTATTCCCTAGTGCCAGTCACGTGCCTTTTGGGTTCGAGTCATGACAAAGTTGGTATTAGAGCTTGTGGTTGATTTTCTACTATTTTAGTCATTGAATTATGTCCTTTCTTGAAACTATTATGGTGAATATATGGTAATTGTCATTTGATGTTATCATTGCTTTGAGAATTTCGTGTATATGTTAGTTTTCTTATCACGTCTTAAATCTTGTTAATTTATGTATCTTTTTAAGAGAAGTGATCGCAAACTGCTTTTACTATAGAGATAGCATAATGATAAGTAGTCCTTTCAAGATAAAGTTTCGATTCTAGTTCCAACCCTACTCCACCACCTAGTATAAGGGTAAGTCTGAGGCAACATGTTATATTGATGAGCAATCATTTCATGATGAAACTCCTCCCTTGTTCCACCAGCCATAAGAAGCGATAGACCTAAAGTGGTAACGGTTCAAAGACAAGGACAATAACAACTAGTGGAAATAGCTACTCCAAATATAGATCTTGCAGCTTTTGTAGCTGGTATAACAAGGTGTAATCAAGGACTAGTAGCATTTAATCAAGCCATGCCATTAGAATAGTAGATGCTACAATGGAGAAATAAAAGGATTTTGATTGTTGAGCTATTAGATTAAATAATTGTACAAGATTGGTTTGTGCTATTAATCCAGTCATATATGATATGATTATCATAACATGGTTGGAGTTTAAAGAGCGACTTCTAAGATAGTTCAATTCATCTTCTATAAGGGATAATTACAGGTGGCAGCTGATGCATATAGCTCGAGTGTAATATCCCGAGTTTTTAAATATTTGTATACTGCATCGGGATATGCAGTGTTAATAATTTTGTATATAATTATGATATTTTTATGAGGTTGTTATTTAATTAAAACTAATTTTAATTGTTTTATATTATTTTAAGTATTTTACGTAAGATTTTCCCGAAAATTATATTTTCGGGAAAATTGACACGTAAATAATTTAATATTAATTATTTTAAATAAATTTACAAAATTTTATGAGTTCATGCATGATTTTTAAGGGTCGTATTAAAATATATACATATACATGCATGTATACGTATTTAAATTAAATTAGGATTTAGTAATTATTCTAATTATGTATATTTATATATATTATATAGATTAATTTTGATTAATTAATTAACATGTGTATATGTATATATTTATTGTTTATTTTATACATGTGGTGTGTAATTTTTCTAAGTATAATATTAATATATTTTAATATAAAATATTAAAGTTATTATATATATACAAAAAAACACAAAAAAAAAATTTTCTTTCCTATTTCCCTTATTCTTCCCCGACACTACCCCTACCTTCACCCTCAGTATCCATTTCTTCTCCGATCAGAGCGACTCCAGCCTTCCACTGTCGACCACCTCCTTGCCAGCAAGCTCCACTGTCCCTATCATCTTCCCCGACGCTGGCCAAGTTCATTTCCGCCATTTTTACCGAAACTCAAGCTTTCCACCGTTCTTCCTCCTCCGGCTATTATTCTTCGCGATTCTGGTGTCCTTGAGCTCCTCAAGCTTCGATGAACTTGATCCAAGCTTCAGTTTGAGCTCTAACTTCCTCAATTTTTCTGTTTTTCGATTTTTCTATTTTGGCCATATTGACTTTTCAAATTTTTTTTGAGCTTTTCCCTTATGATTCATGAAAAGTACCTTAAAAAATGTTGCTCCCCTTAGCTCAATCTACCTATGTTAATTTTTTTGGAATTTTTTTTGATTTTTGGGTATTTTTTATTATTTTATTAATATTTTCTAATTTTCAAAATAATTAATTAAATTATGAAATTATGTTTTATGGTAAATATAGGTGTTGAAATGAATTATAGAAATTTATTTGTAATTTTTGTGAATTTTTATGTATTATTTTGAATTTATTTAGTTTATGTAATTTTGAAAAAATAGGGTTAATTATGTGTTTAATTGAAATTAATTGGTTAATTGAGTATATTTATTTATATTATTGAATTATATGTTGAGAAAATTAATTTTGAGTAATTATATTATTTTTGGTGAATTTTTGGATTTATTTTAGTAAATTTATATATATATGGGAATTTGGTAATTTTATCCTAAATTGGCTAAAAATGAAATTAAATTGGATTTAATAGTTATTTAGGGTATAAAAATGATTTCTATAAATTATTAAGTATTTTTAATTAATTAAAACTATTTTTCGTAAATTATTTTCAAATTATATATAATATACGATTTTTCTAATAAAATGAGTTTTTATCGGTTTTTACTGTGTTTTAGGGTTAATTATGTAATTTTTACTTATAAAATGTATTTTTTACTTTCTAAGGGTATTTTTGGTATTTTATAAATATTCTGTGAGTTGTGGACCTCGGTCGGTGAATTGTAGTTTGGAGTCCGACCGAGGGGTTTTGGTTGTGAATTCTGTGTTTATTTTTGAAGTGCATTTCTTTACAGGACCGGCTCTACTCTTTGAGTAGAGAGATGTCCGTTTTACAGGGGAGGTTCTGCCAGATTTTCGATAGAATTCTTGTAAAACGTGATATCCGATCGAATTCTGATTTAATTATGTGTCTAGTATTTTAGATCGAGTCTTTAGAACTTCTGTTAGATTTATTCTGATTCCTGTCATTATTTGTTTATTTAGTTGCGCCAAGACCGAGGTCTAGTGGACCAGGCTCGTCGGACCCACCTCAAGGAGCGCAATAATAGTGAGTTGCTATTTTATATATATATATATGCTCTAGGGTGCATGATTTTAGAAATCTATGTTTTATTTTGATTAAATATGCATAATGATTTAATTAGTACTCGAGTTTATTTTTAGTTTATTTTTGATTTATTTTTTGTATATTTTAAACTATATGCATATTTTATTAATGAATTATGTTTAAAATGTTTTTGAATATATTTCTAGTTTAGTTTGTAATTTAATTGGATTTATTTGACGTATATATACTCGAAATATACCTGGTTTATTTTTGGTATATTTCTAGTAAATATATGGTTTATGTTGAGATTTTATTCAATTTCATGCATCATTTATTTATGAATGTATGTTTTATATTATAAATGAAGGATATCAATAGAACGTGCTACCTAGTGGGCAGCACTAGGACCAAGTACGTATCGATACGTTTATAGCATTTAGGCTATATTACTAACCATTTGTGGATATTGATTGGATTTGATTTTTTGATGTGTGAGATATGATTTGGGAGTGTGATTGCTGGAGCTCAGTTGACCAAATGTCTCAGGGCCAATCACACTGACAGTCAGATTGTTGGAGCTCGGTTGACTTAGTGTCTCGGGGTCAGTCTACTGTCCAAATGGAACAAGTGAATATATATTTGGAATAAGTGAGCCTGTATGGCTAGAGTGTTGTCTAACACTGTCTTGAGGTTACAATTTTCTAGGGTTCTATTTGATCCTTCATAAACAGTGATTTTAAATAAAAATATATAAAAATAATTTTATTGCATATGTGTGTATTTGCTTGTATATATATTTATTATATATACTTCTGACTGTGTGCATTGACATTTAGTATGCATGTATATATATTATAGCAATTCACTCAGTGAGGTCTGACTCCTCTCCGTTGACTATTTTTCAGGAGAGTCATTGCCTTCAAACCTCAGTAGCAGACCTATACGTCGGATTTCTTTCGTCCCGGCTTTATTATGTAAACTACTCATCTGAGTTTTTATTTTATAATCTAGACACTGCAATAGTTGTAAAATTATTAAAGGGTTATGTATTTATTTATGTGAGTTATGTACTTTAAATATTTGAATTGGATTTGTATTAAAGGAATATTTATATATATGAGATAAAGATGTTCGGTTTAATATCATTGGCAGATTATTATTTTATTTTATTTATGATTTATTTCCATTGCAGATTATTTTAATTATGTTATTATTATTATTGCATGTTTTATTTTTATTTTTAGGCTTGTTACGGGTTCCGGATTCGAAAGAATTCCCGTTCCCTAGCGCCGGTCATGGCCCCTGTTTTGGGTCGTGACATAGAGGATAGCGATCAATATAGGAGTAGACCCATAAGTTTTTCAAGCTATCCTATCATGCTATAGACGTGATGCAAGATGAGGGAAGAGTAGTATAATTGTATGTTATAGGATTAGGTCAAGCATATATTGGCATCCGAGCTGAGGACCAAAGTTTAAAGAGTTATTTATGGATTTAGTCCTATTAGATGTAATTCTTATTAATGTGATTTTGAAAATGGATTTGTTGGCTCAACATTATGCTACTTTATATTGTTAGGAGAAGGAAGTGATTTTTACAATTCCAAATGATGCAAAATTTTTATTCAAAGGTGACAAGAGTTCAATGGTTTAGAATCTCATTTTTGCAATCATAGCTAGAAAGATTCTTATAAGGAGACATTAAAGCTATTTAGTTGTGGTCAGAGATATAAGGTTAAATAAGGGGGACAGTTGAGAATGTGCCAGTGGTGTGTGAGTTTCCTAATGTTTTTCCTAAAGAATTACCATCTTTGCCAAAGGAAAGAGAGATAGACTTCTGTATTAATATTGTACTTGGTACATATCCTGTCTCTAATCCACTTTATAGAATGACACTTATAGAATTAAATGAGCTTAGAGAACAATTGCAAGAGTTGCTTGATAAGGGTTTTTTTAGACCCAACATGTCTCCTTAGGGTGCACCAGTGTTGTTTATGAAGAAGAAAGATAGTAGCCTTCAACTTTGTATCAACTATAGACAGTTGAACAAAGTCATCATCAAGAATAAGTATGCTCTTTTAAGGATTAATGACTTGTTTGATCAAGTTCAAGGGGCTCGTTGTTTTCCAAGATTTACTTGAGGTCAGGGTACCATTAGTTGAGAATTAAAAATGGAGATATACCCAAGACTGCATCTCGAACAAGATATGACCATTATGAGTTTTAGTAATATCCTTTGGGTTAATTAATACCGTAGCAGCTTTTATGGACTTGATGAATCGGGTGTTTAGGCGATTCTTAGACCGATTTGTGTTAGTGTTTATTGATGATATATTGATATATTCCAACAATAAGCAAAGCATGCTATGCATTTAAGGATGGTGCTTCAGATTTTGAGGGACCATCAACTATTTGCCAAATTCTCTAAGTGAAAGTTTTAGTTAGATCAAGTGGCATTCTTAAGCCATTTGGCATCCAAAGATGGCATGCAAGTGGATCCTAAAAAGATTTAAGCCATTATAAAATGGCCAAGACCTACAACAATCACTGAAGTGAGGAGTTTTATGGGTTTAACTACCTACTATATGACATTTATGAACGATTTCTCCAAGATAGCCACACCTTTGACAAGGTCAACTCTGAAGAATGCTAAGTTTGTATGGACAAATAGTGTGGAGCACTTTTAGATGCTCAAGGATAGATTGACTTTAGCTCTAGTATTGACTTTACCTTCGAGAGGTGAAGGGTGTATAGTGTATTGTGATGCTTTTCAAGTAGGATTGGATTGTGTACTGATGCAGAATGGAAGAGTAATTGCCTATGATTCACGTCAGTTAAAAAAAAGCACAAGCAAAACCACCCTACTCATGATTTTGGAAATGGCAGCAATGGTGTTTGCATTAAAGATTTGGAGGCATTACTTGTATGGTGTAACTTATGAAATATACATTAACCACAAGAGCTTGAAGTATATTTTCCAATAAAGAGATTTGAACTTGATATAGAGGAGATGGATGGAACTTTTAAAAGATTATGATTGCTCCATTTTGTACTATTCGTGTAAGGCTAATATGGTAGATGATGCATTGGGTAGAATTTTAGCAGGAAGCCTTACTCACATTAGCTCGGGAAGAAGGCCAATCATTAAAGAGTTACATGAACTGATTGATTAGGGATTGCAGTGGAAGGTAACTAAAAAATGTCTTTTATCTCAATTCAAAGTATGATCAGTGTACTTAGATAGAGTTAAGGCACCAAATAGATAGGACCCATAGTTGTAAAAGATAATGTTTGAAGTGCAACAAGGCTAATCTAGAGATTTTGTTATGAATAATAAGGGTGTACTACGTTTGGACACTAAATTATGTGTGCTAAATTAGTGGACGAGCTGAGAAAGGAGATTATGGAAGAAGCTCATTTCTCTGTTTACAGAGTTCATCTTGGTTCTACCAAGATGTATCATGATTTGAAAGATACATATTAGTTGAATGGGATGGAAAGAGATATTGCAAAATTTGTATTTAAGTGTCTCATATATCAGCAAGTGAAATTAGAACATCAGAGGCCCTCAAGATTATTATAACAATTGCCTATCCTAGAATGGAAGTGGAATATGATTGCTACGAATTTTGTGACTGGATTTCCTCATATAACAAGAGGTTATAATGCCATATGGGTGATAATTGATAGGTTGACCAAGTCAACTCACTTCTTGCTAGTTAAAAAGACATGTTGTACTGACAAGTTAGCAAGGTTGTATGTCAACCGAATTATTTTCTTACATAGAGTGCTAGAAAGAATAGTATCTGATAGATGAGCTATCTTTACTTCAGTCTTTTGATAAGAATTATATAAAGCATTGGCATGAGATTTAACTTTAGTATAGCTTTTCATCCTTAAATTGAAGGTCAATCAGAATGGATCATTCAGACATTAAAAGATATGATGAGAATGTGTGTGATGAATTTTAGTGGTTAATAGGATATGCACTTGTCATTGATTAAATTTTCATATAATAATAGTTATCATGCAAGTATTAGAATGACTCCATATGAAGCATTTTATGAAAGGAAGTGTAGATCACTCTTGTGTTGGGAAGTTAGTGAGAGGCAAGTGACCAGTATATAATTAATGCAAGTGACTTTTAAGAAAGTTTCTATCATTCAATAAAGATTGAAGACAACTTTTAATCAATATAAAAGCTATATAAATCCTAAGAGAAAGGATGTGTCATTTTCTATTAGAGACATAATATTTCTCAAGGTGTCTCTAATGAAGGGACTAATGAGATTTAGTAAGAAGAGGAAGTTATTTCTAAGATATATCGGACCCTTTGAGATTCGTTCAAGGGTAGGTGATATGGCTTACAAACTGGTGTTGCCACCAGAGTTGTTGTGAATTCATCTAGCGTTCCATGTCTCTATGTTAAGGAAATATATCTTTGATCCTTCACATGTTCTTCAGCCATAAACAGTGGAGCTCAATGAGGATTTATCAGATGAAGAGTATCCTGTGGCGATTGTAGACCATCAAGTTCATCAATTACGTAACAAAGAGATTCCTATGGTAAAGGTGTTGTGGAGCAACCATACAGTAGAGGACTGTACTTAGGAAATAGAGATGGATATGCATAGTCGATATCCCCCACTTGTTTTAGTATTGATGAAAATTTAAGGACGAATTTTCTTAAAGGGGAAGAATGTAATAACCTAAATTTTTTATTAATAATAATAATAATAATAATAATAATAATAATAATATTTGAAATAATAGTTTTAAATAAACAGGTTTAAAATAAATATTATTTACTATAAAGAGTACCATAATAGATGTATTGAGAAATAGGCAGATCAAGACATGTCAACCTACTCACTCAATTTGTAAGTTAATATTTGAAATGTGTGTTGGATTTACACATAAAGTATAAATTGATTGAATATATTTAAAAAGGAAAAAATTAAATTAAAGAATTTATATTTTAGTATTGAAATATTGATACTGTTAAATTATTATATTAAGAAGAGGATTCAATTTAAGAATTTATATTTCCAATATGTGAACAATGAAAAGGTTGATTTTGATATTTTAATATGTTGATTATGTTTTGATTATATTCAATGTTATTTTGCCCTTATTATTTTATTATGATGATTATTGATGCTTTAATTTGGTTATTTGTTATTACGATTTTTATTATAAGGATATGGTGAGAAATTAAGAGTACTTTCATTTCCAATTACCGTATTTCTTGTGCATTTTAGATATATTTATAAATATTTTTGAAAAAAGACTAGTAGAATATGCTACCTAATGGGCTACATTAGGACTGTGTGCATACCAAGACATTAGATGGGTAGAATATGAATTTTGAGTTGATATGAGATTATATGATATTGGACATATGACTAAAATGATTTATTGAAATTCTTTAGATAGAGAGGGGTACGGTTACAGGAGCTTAGTTGATTTTTCAAGGTCTTGAGGACAGTCATGCCGATAGCGAGATTGCACCAACTCAGTTAACTTTTCAAAGTCTCGACCTCAATCCAATGCCTAATTGGAAAACAAAAATATTATTTGGACTCAAAAAAGCCTAGTGGCCAGTGAGGCATAGTGTTTGAGGTTACGGAAACCGTCAATAAGTATTGAAATAAGTGATTGATTGTGGCTGGTAGCTCAGTTGATACTTAGCTCTTGGAAACCAGCAGTCATTTGGATAAAGAGAGCCAAATGGCCACTAGATTTATGGTTTAGGATTCTAACATTATTTTCCACTTAAAAGAGTATTTAAACAAAGGTATTATGAAGGTTTATAAAAGTCTTTAGGATTTATAAAGATGATTTTGGAAAAATAATAGTTTTAAATATAAGTTATATATATTTTATTATATTTCCATAAAATCTTTTAATAAAGAAGGATTTTAAAACAACATGTATTCCCTTATGTTAGCTTACTTAGTGAAATCAAACTACTCTCAATTACTTTTCCCAAGATCTTGGGAGTCTATAGTTAGTTATACTTGTATGTGCTAAACTTATTCTTCCCCGACTACTTTATGTATGTTACGTTAATATTTATTGTCTTATATTTGTATTCTAGACACCGCAGATAAATATATTTGTATTTCATTAGCTTAAAATTGGGTTTATGTATTTGATTAACTTAAAATTGGGTTTATGTATTATTATGTTGATATATATGCTAAGCATACATTTTGAGTTGGAGAGTCATATTTGTAATGGATTACTGGAGTTGTTGAAATGTAATATTGATGGGAAAATATTTTGAAAGTGCATTTCTTAATTTACAAGTTTTGGATTTGTTTCTAGTATAAAGGAAACTCTGCCAAAAATTTGTTAGAATTATAAATTGATTTAATTTTATTGTGAAAATTCTTTTAAGGCTTATTACAAGTTTCGAAAACTTCTTATTTTCCCGTTTCCTAATGTCGGTCACGTGTCTTTTGGGTTCAGGCCGTGACATATATTTATACATTACAAATCAAACTATCTGTGTAATACAATTTCCCCTAATTTCCCTAATGCTCAATTTTTTTTTTTCTCAAATTGTGTTTTAAATTTAATAAAAAGTAATTTCTTAAATGCTTTGTATAAATATTCATATAATGTATAGTGAAGTTAAATAAATTAGTGAAATTTATTAGGAATTATAATCAAATCATTAAAGAAAATAAATTTAACCATTTATTAGCAAAGTTATTTAAAAACTGAGAATAAAAGTGTCATGGAGAATTTACTACGTAACGAAATTTTTATATATTGTATAGATTTAGATGCCAACGGCAAAAAGCTGATGCAGTAATCTAATGGATTAGTAAAAAAAATTGGATAATTTTTAATTTATTTTGATCTGAACGAAAATTAAAATTTCATATTACACAATGAAGTTTTAAGATTAAACCCGATTGCTCTAAAAAAAGGTTCAAACCCGATTGGAAGATAATTTAATTGATCACGAATTGAAATCAAATTGCAAGAAGCATTCAATGGCATGTTAAAGCTTCAATTGCAAGTTTTTGGCATGTTCTTTGGGAAAATAGCATCGAATTGAAGCAGTTCAAACTTTTGTTGAAGTATGATAGTTCTGCAGTTTACCTCTTAGACAAAGATGGGAATTCAGTTCTTCATATTGCAGCCTTCCGAAGCCACGTCAATGTGATCAAAGAGTTATTGCAATGTCGTCCTGACATTTATAATTTGATCAGTGAAAAAGGTCGAACAGCTCTTTATGTTGCAGTCACAGGAGGAAAGAAAAAGGTCGTCGGGTATAGCTTAGATAGTCCAGGACTCGTGGACTAGTGCTGTCAAGTGACATAGTCTTCATTCTTCGCTTGAAGTCTATATATTAGTGTCAACTATGCCTGGTCGATACAACAGCCATGGCCCTTGTAATATTGGTTTTCTGTTAAACATAATAATAGATTTGCTTTCTACCAAAATGGCGTAAGCCATTTGGTTACTACCTCTCCTTTAATTTTAAGTCCTTTAAAATAGCTATATCAATATGGGTGTCCTCTGAATATCATGTATCTTGACAGGCCTGCTGCTTCAATTTCCTGTAACCATCACAGGACGTAATCTAGTATTTGAATACCTGAACTATTGGACGTTATATTATCAAGGTGTTTCATTAATATGTGAAGTCATAAAGAAAAATTACTTAAGATCTGAAATGAAATATCTACGTTTTCACCATTGAAGGGTTGGATGAGTACATACTAAATGTCTGAAATAATAATAATATTAGTATTAATAATGTATCGGAAGAAAAATATTTATAGCATTTCAAATGATGTATGTAAATATTTATTTATTTTATTAAGTGAATGATATATGCTATAGTGACTAAATGAAATAATTACTATTTTTTTAAAATAATAAATTACATATTGTGAAAATATGAAAATTTTAAACAGTAAATTTATATAAAATTAGCATATTTTATAAACATATGTTCATATGAACACAAATAGTTCAAATATTGTACCAATAATTGAGATTAGTTGGTAAAAAATTGTTTATGTTTAAGTAATATTTTAAATTTGAGTCGTAATTTATGTTACTATATTAATTAATTGTTGAAAATTTTTTTTCATCCTTATAATTCTACTTAGGTCAAATCAAATTAATTAAAATCTGATAAATTTTAAATAGTAATGGTTTAGGAAAAAAAAGTCAAACCATATTAAATTTGAAAATATGTTGTATCTTGAAATAAGAGAGAGGATTGATGTCAGTAATTTTTTTCAAATTGATAATTATACTTATAATTTGATTGGAACCTTAGAATTACTAACAATAAAAATTAACTAAAAAAACAGAAAGATCTACGAATCAAAAATTTAAAAATTCCCCTTTGCTAAAATTTTTTTTATATTCACCTATGATATTTGTAGAAGATGTTTAATTATATGATGTCAAGCAAGCTTAACACATATGAAATTTTTTTAATTTGCAAAATTTTACCAATTTGTTTTCTCAACTTATAAATTTATTATTTTAATATTTCAATTTACAAAAATGTAATTTATAAATACTTTTCAATTAAACGTCTAAATATTTTTTTAATTTATAAAAATATTATTTAAACACCTTAATGTAAAAAATATTAATAAATTTTATTTTTATCAAATCAAGGTATTTAAATAATTAATTTATAAATTAAAGAATTAAATTGATAAAAAATATTAAGGAAAAATTACATAAAAATTCCTAACCTTTTATACCACTTGAAAATAATAACATAATTTAATTTTATTGTTAATTTTATCCACAATGTTTCAAAAGTTTACAAAATTAACTGTGTTAAAATTTCTTTAACAAACAACTGACATGTCCATTCGTGGACCCATTTTCTGACATATGAGACCTGCAAGTGTGGACTACGTTTGAGTAATTACATATAAAATTCTAACTTTTATTAAACTTGTAAAATAAACCCTAATATAAAATATTTAAATAATTTTAATTAAAAATTTTGAAAATTTATTAAAATTGTTAGAATAATTTTAATAAAGTAAATAATAGAAATACGTGTAAAATTCAATGCTTTTTTATTAATAAAATATTTTTATATATTTAAAAATTTTATAAAAGTTACAATACATAATATAACATATATTTTAAAATTAAGAAATATAAAAATATGAAAATTCACAAAAAAAAAATCTAAAAAGCATAACCTATTATTGATAACTAATTTCACTCCAATTTGATAATAGAAATAATAGAAATAAGTGAGAGATTCAATACTTTATTATTAATAAAATATTCTTAAATATTTAATAATTACATAAAGAAATATAAAACATAATTTAACATATATTTTAAAATTTAAAGAATCTAAAAATTTTAAAAAAAGACACTAAAAAAGGAGAAAGTTTGTTAACTAATGAAATGTTTTGAGATCAATTCTACTAAATTTAATAAAATTTAAACTATTTTATAAAAAATAAAAAATTATTTTTATCTTTATATTTGTGTATTTTATCATGAAAAATTTCTTTTACATGCTCTTACAATAAAAAAAATAAGTTTTAAAATATAAAAATAGTAAAAATTCAAAAAAACTTCAGTAAAAAAATTATAATAAAATACATAAAATAAAAATATTTTTATAAATTCATTTTTTTAATTATATCAAATTGGAGTGAAATTAATCACAAAAATAATTTCAATACTAATAGGTTCTTCTTTTTAGTAGTTTTTTTTTTTTTTTTCAATTTTCGTATTTTTATATTTTCTTAATCTTAAAGTATATGTTAAATTGTGTGTTGTAATTTTTATTAAATTTTTAAATATTTAAGAATATTTTATTAATAATAAATCATTTAATTTCATAGTTATTTCTATTATTTAGTTTATTAAAATTATTCTAATAATTTTAATAAATTTAAATTTTTTAATTAAAATTATTTAAATATTTTATATTAGGGTTTATTTTACAAGTTTAATAAAGGTTAGAGATCTATATGTAATTACTCAAATCCAATCAACACTTGTAAGTCCTATGTGTTCGAAAATAGACCCTACTAATGGACACGTTAGCTATTCGTTAAAAAAATTTTAATAAAAGGATTAATTTTGCAAACTTTTGAAACGTTATGAGTAAAATTGAAAGTAAAATTAAATTATTGTATTGTTTTCAAGTGGTATAAAAGGTTAGGATTTTTTATGTAATTTTCCCAAATATTAAATGTGCGTCTAAAAAAAGGTTAAGGTCACCAGAGTAGACTCACATTGGAGTACTCAGCAGCTAGGGTTGCATTGGGACAATACGGAATTAAAATCTCTGCACAATGGCTAATTTAAAGCTCTCTAATTAAAGTAACGATGTGAGTATGTATAGGAAGCATGGATTTTAGAGATTTTGCACTATTCCAAAAAAGTGAATAAAAAATCTCTAAACTTGAAATTTTCTATTTATAATTTAACTTTTTTTTAAAATTAACTTTTTTTTTTAATTCTCCCAATGCAAAACCTTCTTGATTCATCTCATCATCCTATGTCCTAGTTTTCCTATCACCAGAACCCTAACCGGCTGAATCTCCGGTGAGGTTTATTCGAGTACTATTTAGGGTTTTTCTATTAGTCAATTCTACGATTCTCTTTCTTGTATTTTAGGGTTTTATATTTTATTTTAGGAAAAAGGTTCATTGTTGCCCATAACATTTTCAGTGGGGCTTTGATAAGCCCTCTTCCTTTTTTTGGCTCATCCAAGCACAACTATTTGAGCCGTACCTCTAACCTAGATGTTAAACATCCCATTAGTAAAGCTGACAGGGCTAAAAGTGGCCCTACTACATAACAAAATTAACTTTAATGGTGGACCCACTAACAGTTACCAGCAATCCCTCGTAAAAGTCTGGCTTGATCAACAGTGTCTCCCCATATTTCTCTTTAGCTAAAGAATATTTTTCCCTGACCCAGTCATAAGCTGCTTGAAGTTGTGATGTCACTACCTCCTTTCCAGCGAAGTCATCTAAAGGAATTCATTTTCTCGCTGCACGCATGTGAACGTTCCCCCAGTTGAAGAAAGCCAAAGCAGCTACCTCCCAGAACTTTAAGGCGGCCCTGTTAAAGAGAGTTTGAGCTTCTTCACTCATCATAGTCTCCTCAAGAGCCTCAAAACAAAGTTCCATCCCAAGCTCATGCAAGTCAAAATGTGCATCTGGATTGATACCAATATGAGTCTTGAAAAGTCAAGCAAACTCAAACAACCAATCATCCATCTCTACTTCCTGCTCTTAAACTTAAACAAACATGCAATCTTAGCATCCCAGTCAAATCAGCTTTATCTATGTCAGGATCCTTAGGCAATACGCTAAAACGTTAGTAAAGGAAAGCATGGTTCATGCATTTCGTCAAGCACCTTGAACCCAAATAGCTTGGAGAAATACTACTACCCCTGAATATGAAGGAAAATAATGGAATTCAAAGGTTATCAATGTTATCCATTGCAAATTATAGAGGAACACAATAAACAAAAAAATTAACATTTTAATGTGTAAAGTATATATTCAGAAAGGTACATGTTACAATTTGTACAAAAAATAACAAATTACAAAGCAGTAAAAGGAATAGCAATTTCTAAGGCAGGGCTGATGCATATCTTTAAGAAGGTATGCATCATTCAAGAACCAGTCAAAAATTTTATTCTCTGTCAAAAAAAAAAAAAAAGAATATAGCTTTAGGGGCAGAGATGAGAAACAAGATGGGGTTTTCAAGCGGCGATAAATCAAATCAGTAAATAAAACCTGAATTGGACGGATATCATCAAACTTCTTTTATTTCTCCCTCAAATGCGAAGGTAACCCCCTCTTTGTTCATCTTCTGGGGTGCGCATGAGAAATAATTTCCTACTGAGGAACCAACTTCTTTTTATAGCCCTGCTTCTCTGCCAAGCAGCAACACGAGCATAAAGTGAAGGGAAAAGGAAGCATAGTAGCAAGAGAATTATTGTTACCAAAAAAAGAAAGGAGTTTGTTTTCTTTGAGAAATGGCGTGTTTTTTGCGTGAAACAAAAAAAGAAATGGTGTGTTTGAGATATAGAAAGCGACCTTTTGGTCAAATAAAAATAAAATAATTTAATAAAACAAAAATTATATTTATGTGGTAGGGACACTTTTAGCCATGTCAGCCTTACTAATGGAATGTTTATTCTCTGTTAGCAGGAGAGTTCTAATAGTTGATTTTTTAGAAAGTTGTGCTTGGATGAGCTAAAAAAACAAAAAAGAAGCGAGCTTATTAGAGTTCCACTGAAAATATTAGGGGCAAAAATGAACATTTTTTTTTAATTTTGTTTAGCAATGCTAAACGGTTAAAATGTAGCAAAATTTTTTTTAGCTGAAAAAGGTAATTAATGTCATCTCAACTGAAATATTAGAGCTATTAATGAGAAATCATTCAAGTGCAATACTTCCCTTACAAATTTTAAATATTTTAATAATTTTCTTTCTTCTGTCATCATTCATTGCTCTTTTCTCATGCTGCCTCCTATTTATGACCATATCCCTCTGCCACCTTATTTCTTTTTTTTTTTTTTCCTTTTTCCCCTTTTAACTTCAATTTCTCATAATTATTTAACGAAATATGGAAGCTGAGATTGGGATATAATTTATGTGACCATTAATTTTAATTTGAAATCACTTATATTTAATAAAAAAAAAAGTTCATTTCAAAATAAGTATGATTTTAGTTCAAAAATGGTTAAACTTTAACTAATAAAATTTACCCATAAATTTTTTTAATTTTTATTTTTACTTCTCATAATATTACCTTCTTTTTTTATTCTCTTTTACCTTCTTCTTCTTCTTCTTTTCTTTTCTCTTGTTGTATTATCATTTTTTTTGAATAATATCATATTATCATTTGTATTCTCTAAAAATGTTAATCTAAATATAAAAAAAGTTCATTGATTTTTATTTTATATAAATTTATTTTAATTCAAATCTTACATAAATATTGATTCACATGCACATTTATACCAAATTTTAAAGTTATAATTCTCAACGTTGTGTTGAAGATTGAACATAATATATAACTACAAAATACTACTGAACAATAACCTGATTATTTTGAAGGTTTGTAATTTTTTTGAACAAAATGTAACCAAGCACTATTGAAATAGGATGAAAAATAAAAAACTCAAACTCAAATTTTCCGTATGTTATTGAAAACTCTTTGATCATTAGTCTAAGATTCACCAACTTGAAGATTTGTAACATTGACTTAACTGTTATATATTATTTGAAAACACTTATATATAATAAAAATAATTATTATAATAAAATTGTTTACCTCATTTTAAATAATATCAATAAAATTATATTACTTAATAACAATAATAATATGATTTTTTTAATATAATTACTTATTTTAATTAAAATAATGTAATTTTAGATAAAATTACATCGTTTTAATTATCTATAATTAGGGGTGTGCAAAAATTAAAACCGGACCAAATAACTGAACTAAATCGAACTAAACTGAATTCAATTTGATTTAAGTTTTTTAATATTTTAAAAGTTAATATATATATATATATGCCCTTATTTAGAGACATCAAAATATTTAGATTTTACATTTTTTTAATAAAATTTCAACAAACAGAAAGTACACTTGTACTAATTTGGGATCAAGTGAATTTGGGGTGTAAGGTAAAATTTTGAAGAAATTAAGTTAAAAATAATAATATAATGGCATTACTTTATTTTAAGTATAGGAGTTCATACTGTTTTGACTTTTGTACGTATCGGATCAAGTGAATTTGGGTAAGACAAGATTTTGAAGAAGTTAAAGTAAAATAATAATAATAATAATAATAATAATAATAATAAATAATAATAATATAGCGGCAATATTTTATTTTAACTATAAGAGCTCATACTTTTTTTTTTACTTTTTTACGTTTGCTCACTGGAAAAGAACAAGATTTGAGGCCTTTTCATTCTTTTTTTTTTTTTTTTTTTTTTTTTTTTTTTTTTACAGATGAGGCCTTTCCATTATTTTTGAAAAATAAATCTTTTATATATATATATTTGGTCCTAATTTTTTTGGGGGTCTTAATTTTTTTTGAGGCTTAAAGCAGCCACCTCATATGCCTTAAAGACAGAACCGACCCTGCTTATTGGTTAAAGATAAAAGGATATATTATATTTATGAAAATACATTAAGAATTTTGAATCAGCATATCTAATTATACAATCATTAAGAATTTTTTAGTTATTAGACAAGCAGTTTAATGATTAAATGTTAATCTTGTAATTTTTTTTTTCTTCAAAAAAATTTTAAAGTAATGAAAAACGAAAAAAAAGTAACAGGAAAAACTACCATCCAATGCATGTGTATTTGTGAACATGTAGTTTACAAGTAGGTTACTCAGTACTAATAATAATTATTAGTATATGTTAGAAGGTTAGGCATGATAGTTCTTTAAGAATTTAAATTTTGAAAAGGGACATTAATCGTTGTAAATTGGTTATTATAGCAAATAGATGCTATAAAAGTTTGCCTTCTTACGGGTCTATTAGACTAAAACTTTGAAACAATCAAAGTTATGCAGCTAGCGTGTATCGGAGTATCAAATTTAAAAAAAATTATAAAAGTTTACCTCATGCGGCTGGTGGTTTCCGAAGATGAACTCTATTGCACCTTTAATATAGCAATTGCGAAAATAATGGTGGCCTTTTTATCCCATATCGTGTCTTGAAAATTTTCACATAACTTAGTTAGGTCATTTTTATTAATTAATTAAAATATAATTTTATTGTATAAATATTTTTAATAATAAGATAGTATATTATTATTTTTTTAGTTTAATTTCGCAAATTTTTATTTTTTATGATTGATTAGTTTTTTATTGTTTGAATTATTTTTCAATAATGATAAAATATTTATGATATTTTTTCTGTTAATATCATTCAAAAATTAATTTTTATATCAGTACTATTGAAAAACCTAGTTCACAGTACTTTTGAAGATCAGACACACATATTACATTAGGATAATTTTTTTTTTTGTTTGGGAATAAAACTTCCTCTTTTTTGTTTTAAGAATACAATTTTTTTGCCAAATAAAGCATGCATGCATATATACATACAAAAAAAAAAAAATCTTCATGCAAAGTGTATTGTTGGACATAAAATTCAACATATTTGAGTATTATTTTATTTATATATGATATTATTTTGTATTTTATTTATGATAATACATGTTAACAAAAAAAATTAATAAAATTGTAGACCAAATTTAGGAAATAAGAATATTTTACTAAAACTCTCAAAGATTTTTTTTTTCAATTTTTTTTATCTAATAAATTGAAGGATATATAAGTAATTAAAATTAGCTTTAATTAATTTGTACTAAAAAGATTTTCTCAGTATTATATTTAGTCTTCTAAAATCTTCATTGAGAAATGTTAGACTATTAATGTTTTTTTCTTTTTTTCTTTTTATATGTCAAATATATTTTTTTCCAATATAAAGGATATATGAGTTTTTTTTACTTTCATTGACTTTTTCTATCTAAAAATATTTGGATAAATTATATCGGGATAATTTTATTCTATTTTATTTTTGCATTGCTGCTTGTGCAATCAGCACTAGCATCGCCTATGGCTCCGGGGCGTAAAAAAAGAGCGAATAAGGCAAAGGCGAAGAGTCAGTTGAAGTTGGGCGATCTCGTTCTTGCTAAAGTCAAAGGCTTCCCTGCTTGGCCTGTCAAGGTTTTTCTTTGCGTCTTAATTCTTTTCAATTTGATCAATTAATTAATTATGTTTTTAACCTAAATAAATACCAATATAATTTATTAATTATATTGAATCATTTTCAGTTTCATGATTGCTGTTCTACAACAAACTTGTCTATTACCGACCTTTTGTTCAGTGCATTGTGGACTTTTATGGCTTTGTTTTGCGGATTGATTTTTACCTTATTTCATTTCAATTCAGTTCTACGCATTATGTTGCGCCAATGACTGTTTGATGTGCACTTCAATTTTAGGATTTTTTTTCTTACTGTTTATTTGAGTGGCCCATCTTTCTTTCCTGGTTTGATTATATTTTTAATTCCATATGTTGACATATTGTGAACTTGGCATTCAAATTAGCAATTGGACTATGCCATTTACTTGTATTCTTTTAGGGCATTAATTTTTATGTGATATTTAAAATTTTGATATTTTCACGTAAATATTTTGCAAATAGATATCATCGATTTTTTGAGATGGCATGCCAATGTTAACTCTGGTGAGTATTTTGGATTATTTACTGATGCATCTTTATCTTCTTTTCAGCTTTTATTTTCTTGGAGCACCTACCTTTATTTCCCATTATCTTGTTTTAGAATAAATCATTATTTTGATGTATTTTTTGTTTTGTTTGGCCTTTTAATTCAAAATGAACTTAATGATCTAATCTCGGAATACGGGATACCTCTTCAGTTGAATTTTTTACTTACTTTGATGAATTTTTGAGATTTATATGTAAGCCTTGCTAGCGTTTGAGTAACTTCTTGTTGGATATTGTAATTTTCATATTAGCAGGCCTGAAATTTGGAAGAAAGTTGCTGACCCCAAGAAATATTTTGTCAAATTTTTGGAAGGGAAGAAGTGTGAGTGTTTTTCATATAATTTCAATAATTTTTTTCTGTATGTTGAGCACTTTGAATCAGACTATGTTGCAATTTTTTTGGTACAGCAACTCATTTATGTTTTGCTTATTTTCAGATTTTATGTTTGCATTAGCATGATAGCCAACGATTGAGTCCCTACATTTAGTTAATTGTTGCCAATGGTTTGTTCTAAATTTTTCACTAAATTATTAATTTTCTCTGATTGGGCTTATCTGATGGTTCCATGTGATGTAGAACAATGAATGACAAAATAAGAATATAATAAGTGATGATAGATACTCTTATTTAATTTCAATTCATAATAAGCAAAAATACCATATGTTAGAACAGAGGCAAGAATCCTTGCAAGGCACCACAAAGTAACAAATTCAAATACCAAAAACATCCTAAATAATTGAAATTCTTAGAATAATAATTTTCTAATCTTTTTCTAATTTTTTTTTATCCCTAATAGGTGGTCGTTTTGCTTTTTTTTTTTTTAATTAAATAATTTAGACTGCTCAATTGCTGAATTATCATTCGTTGATTGTCGAGTTGGAATAGATTAAAAAAAAAAATTGATACGTAAAGAAGAAAGTGTCATTCTTCTTATTTTCATATGTTTTCTTTGTAAAATATTGTTTTATTTTGCACTTAAAAAGTGAGTTAGGAAACTCACCAAAATTCTCACATGCTAATAATTATTTTTTATTGTTATTTTTTTTAATGTACTTGAACTCGATAAATGGTATTAGAGCCTACTCGGTTAAGGGTCTCACTACCGACATTTACATACAAAAGTAGTTGTACGGGAGAGATTTTGCATGTGCACAATTTGAAAATGTGAAGCTTATTGGTTCGAAACCACACTTGCATAGTGAAACACAAGGCTGCTAAATCCAAGTCACTATGGCAGAATTGGGTAATGTTGGTGTTATTAAAAAATTAAATAGTAATAATTATAGCATGTGGAGGACTTGCACGGAGTCATACTTACAAGGTCATGACCTCTAGGAGGTTATTGTTAGGACTGAGGTTAGATCACCACCACCAGATGATGATGCTAGAAATATTAGAAAATGGAGAATTAAAGTTGGGAAAGCCATGTTCGCCATCAAAACAACTATTGAAGAGGATATGATGGAGCACATTAAAGATGCTACCACACCAAAGGAAGCTTAGGATTCTCTTGCTCTACAGTTCTAAAAAAAGAATGATGTTAGACTTCAACTATTGGAAAATGAACTAATGTCTATCTCACAAAAAGATATGACAATTAGTCAGTATTTTACAAAGGTAAAGTCCTTATGCTGAGAAATTATTAAGTTTGATGAGGCATCTAGAATAGCCAACAATAGGATGAGGAAAATCATCATTCATGGACTACAACCTCAATACTATAATTTCATAGCTACAGTTCAATGTTGGCCAACACAACCATCTATTAAAGAGTTGGAGAATTTATTGGCAAGTTAAGAAACTCTAGCAAAACAAATGGCTAGTGTGTCTTTGAATACTGAAAAGGTGGCGCTCTTCATCAAAAAGAAAAAAAATCAACCGCATGGTAAGAATGAAGAGAGGACATAAGGCAATGTCCAATTGGAAGGGGCTTAACAAAAGCAACAACACAATAATCAACAGTCTAAGAATTCTAGATGTTAGAATGGTGAGTGTTTTAATTGTGGCAAAAAAAGACACTATGCCAGAGATTACTAGTCTAAGAAATAGGCTATTTAGAGCAATACAGCAACAATAAGCAATCACTACCAGGATAAACTAGAGTGGGATGTTGAAGCATTATTTATGAAAATAATGCAAGTGGAAGAGTGCTCTAGTTTAGAGATTGTGGAAGTTCCTAGCTTTATGGCTACCACAATAGAAAAAAAGGAGCAAGCGCCTAGTTTTTTGAGTTCTTATAGAATTGATTGTAAGAAGTGTTGGATCTTTGATTCCAGTTGTTTTAGTCATATGGCAGGAGATAAAACAAGCTCCATAATGCTTTAGAATACAAAGATAAGTGAGTTGTGGTAATTGCAAACAACTCGCGACTACCAATTACTCATATTAGGGACACGGTGATCACTTCTTGTTCGAAACAATAACAAGTGCAATTGGAGGATGTGTACAAAGTATCAGGTACGAAAAAGAACCTTAGGTTAGTTTCAGAGTTAACTAATTCTAGAAACTTTGTTGTGTTCGGCCTTAATGATGTCAAAGTTTATCAATAAATCAAAATAGTTGACACACTAATAATGGAGGGACTATAGGTGGATTTTATGTATGTCTTATTAACTGAAGATGCTTATATAGAGAAGACCAAAAGCGGTGATACAATTGACTTATGGCATGCACGACTAGGACATGTCAATTATCATAAGTTAAAAATGATAATGACCAAGTCCTCATTAAGAGGGCTACCTAATCTTAATGTATGTACTGATGTGATTTATGCTAGATGTCAGTATAGAAAGACACACCAACTTTCATATAAGGAGTCATCATTCATAGCCAAATAGCCGCTAGAGTTAATCCACTCTGATATATTTGGTAAAGTGAAGCAGTCATCAGTCAATGGTATGCACTATATAGTGACATTTATTGATGATTATTCAAGGTATGTATGGGTCTATTTCATGAACGAAAAATCTGAAACTCTTACAAAATTCAAAGAGTTTAAGCAAATTATTAAAAGTGAAGTTGGGAACAAAATCTAGTGCCTTCGTACTGATAATGGGGGAGAATACATCTCTGATGAATTCTCAAGTTATTTTGTCCAATGCAAGATTATGTGGAAACTGACTTGTCTAAACACACTACAACAAAATGGTATAGCAAAGAGAAAGAACAAACATTTAATAGAAACATGCAAGAGTATGCTGCATGCCAAGAATGTCCTTGGAAGATTTTAGGCTAAATGTATGAGAACAACTGTCACGACCCAAAACAGGGGCCATGACCGGCGCTAGGGAACGGGAATTCTTTCGAATCCGGAACCCGTAGCAAGCCTAAAAATAAAATAAATATGCAATAATAACCATAAAAATATAATATGCAGCGGAAAATAAAATCATAAATATTACAATATCATCCATATCAACTGGATATAATTCAAAACTCATCACATCACATATATAATCTCATAAATGTATAATCTTTATACAAATCCAGTTTTACTATAATACATCTCTTTAAAACAAATACTTTAAAATCCAACACTTTAATTTACAACTACTGAAAATCACAACTACTGCAGTGTCTAGATAAAATAAATAAGACTCAAGTATATAATTTACATAAAGAAGCCGGGGCGGAAGAAATCCGGCGTATCGACCTGCTACTGAGGTCTGAGGAAGTTGACTCTCCTGAAAAATAGTCAACGGAGGGGAGTCAGACCTCACTGAGTGAATTACTATAGTATATATACATACACTCTAAGTGATAATGCATACAGTCAACAGTATATGAGTAATATGTATATATACAGGCAAGTTCATACAGATGCAGAAAAATCATTTTATATATTTTACTGAAAAATCCCAATTTATGAAGGATCACATAGAACCCTAGAATATCGCAACCTCAGAAAAATAGTGTTAAACAACACTCTAGCCATACAGGCTCACTGATTCCAAATATATCCACTTAATCCATATGGACAGTAGACTGGCCCCGAGACACTAAGTCAACCGAGCTCCAGCAGTCTGACTGCCAGTGTGATTGGCCCCGAGACACTTGGTCAACCGAGCTCCAGCAATCACACCCAAACCACATCTCACATATATCAATAGTCATAATCAAATCGATATCCACAAATAAGTTAGTAATAAAGCCTAAAACTATAGGCGTACCGGTACGTACTCGGTCCTAGTGCTGCCCACTAGGTAGCACGTTCTATTGATATCCTTCAGTGATAAATAATAAAACATTCATTCACAAATACATGATGCATGAATTTAAATAAATCAACAATATAAACCATATATATACCGAAAATATACCAAACATAAACCAGGTATATTTTGAGTATATATACGTCAAATAAATTCAATCAAATCATGAATTAAACTAAAAATATATTTAAAAATATTTTAAATATATTTTATTAATAAAACATGTATATAATTTATTATATACCAAAAATATACCAAAAATATACTTGAATATAAATCATGTTATTTATGCATAATTAGTCAAAATAAAACATGCATTTTCTAAATCATGCATCCTAAGCATATATATATAATATAGTAACTCACCTAATGCGCTCCACGAGACAGGTCCGACGGGCCTGGTCCACTAACCCTCGGTCTCGGCGCAACTAAACAAGAAATAATTAATCGACATCAGAATAACCCTAACAGAAATCCTAGAATTAAATCTAGAGTATTCAACACAGAATCGGAAATTAGGGTTCGACTGGATATCACGTTTTACGAGAATTCTATCGAAAATTCGGCAGAACCTCCCCTGTAAAACGGACATCTCTCTACTCAAAAGAGTAGAGCCGACCCTGCAAAGAAAATACACTTCAAAAATAAACACCACAATCAATCACAACCCCTCGGTCGGACTCCAGACTACAATCTGTCGACCGGGGTCCACAAACACAGAATATATATTCAAATATACCAAAAATATCCTTAAATCATAAAAATACATTTCATACGTAGAAATTACATAATAAATCTTGAAACACTGTAAAAATCGATTAAAATTCATTTTATTAGAAAAACCGTATATTATATATATAATTGAAAATAATTCCCGAAAAATAGTTTTAATTAGTTAAAAATACCAAATAATTTGTAGAAATCATTTTTATACCTTAAATAAATATTAAAACTAATTAAATTACATTTTTAGACAATTTAGGGTAAAATTACCAAAATACCCCTATATATATATATATACCTAAATTACTTCAAAAATTCACCAAAAATCATACAATTATCCAAAATTAATTTTCTCAACATATTTATCAATAATATCAATAATTAAACTCAATTAACCAATTAAATTCAATTTAAAACACAATTAACTTAATTTTACAAAATCACATAAACTTCAATAATTAAAAATAAATACTTAGAAATTCATAAAAATTCCAAATAAATTCCTATAATTCATTTCAACACCTAATTCAACCATAAACTCCAATTTCATAATTTAAATAATTAATTTCGGAAAATTCGAAAATAATATTAAAATATTCAAAAATACCCAAAAATCCAAACAATCTCCAAAAATTCTACAAAAATTCATACATGAAGATTAAACTACCAGGAACAACATTTGTGAAGGAAGTTTCCATGAATCATCCAAATTGAAGCTCAAAAAAATCGAAAACCAAAAGTGGCCGAAATATTCAAATCGAAACCTAAGCAATTCTAGACCATTTTAGCTTAAACCAAAGCTAGAATAACACTCACCGGAGCTCAAGGAGAAGATAGAGACCGGCGGTGTCGAAAACGGTGGCCGGAGGAGGGAGAAACAACGGTGAGGAATAGTGGTGGCGTCGGGCACCCACGGGAAGAAGAAGAAGAAGAAGAAGAAAAAGAAAAAGAAAGAAAAAGGAAAGAGAAAGGAAAAGAAAAAGAAAGAAAAAGGAAAAGAAAAAGAAAAAAAAAGAAAAAAGAAAAAAAATAATAAATTTTAATAATTTAATAATAAATAAAATAATCAAATAATAATAAATAAATAATAAAATATTAGGGTAATAATAAACCCTAATTAAATAAATATACACACACAGGCTTTATTTAATAATTTAAAATATGTATGAGTTCATGCAAACCCGTAAATACATTTAAAATAATTAATAATACATTGTTTACGTGAAAATTTCCCCGAAAATGAAAGTCCCGGGAAAATTTTACGTAAAATACTGAAAATAATAGACAGTAATTAAAATAGGTTTAAAATACATATTAACTCATAAAAATATCGTATATACAGTCAAAATTATTAACACTGCATATCCCGGTACAGTGTAAAAATATTTTTAAAAACACGGGATATTACAACAACAGCTCCTATAATCAATATACTCTCTCAGCCGAAAATAGATTTTATGTCTCCATTTGAGAAGTTATGGAATATAAAACCTACAGTGAGCCACTTTAAAGTATTTGGCTATATGTGCTATGTATTTGTACCTGATCATCTATGTAGCAAGTTGTCACGACCCAAAACAGGGGTCATGACCGGCGCTAGGGAACGGGAATTCTTTCGAATCCGGAACCTGTAGCAAGCCTAAAAATATAATAAAACATATAATAATAACAACAACAACTCTTAATGTAGCGGAAATAAAATCATAAATATAAAAAATAATAATCCACCTCAGGATTTAAAATCAAATCCTCAAACATATATAAATAAACTCTTTAATACAAGTTTCAGTTCAAATATTTAAAGTACATGTCTCACAACTTTATACAACTACTGCAGTGTCTAGATTATAAAAATAAAACTCAAGACTTAGATAAGTAGTTTACATAAAGAAGCCGGGTTGGAAGAAATTCGGCGTACAGGCCTGCTACTGAGGTCTGAGGAAGAAGACTCTCCTGAAAAATGATCAACAGAGGGGAGTCAGACCTCACTGAGTGAATTACTATAATATATATACATGCATACTAAATGCCAATGCACACAATCAAAAGTATATTTATAATATGTATATATACAAGCAATTACATACAGATGCAATAAAATCATTTTATATATTTTGTCTGAAAACCACTGGTTATAAAGGATCAAATAGAACCCTAGAATATCGCAACCTCAAAGCAGTGTTAGACAACACTCTAGCCATACAGGTTCACTTATTCCAAATATATTCACTTATTCCATTTGGATAGTAGACTGGCCCGGAGACACTAAGTCAATCGAGCTCCAACAGTCTGACTGTCAGTGTGATTGGCCTCGAGACACTTGGTCAACCGAGCTCCATCAATCACACCCCCAAACCATATCTCACACATCAAATAATTATATCCAATCAATATCCACAAATAGGTTAGTAATATAGCCTAAATGCTATAAGCGTACCGATACGTACTCGATCCTAGTGCTGCCCACTAGGTAGCATGTTCTATTGATATCCTTCATTAATAAATATAAAACATTCATTTACAAATAAATGATGCATGAATTTAAATAAAATAACAATATAAACCATATATATACTGAAAATATACCAAAAGTAAACCAGGTATATTTTGAGCATATATACATCAAACAAGTCTAATATAATAGCAAAATAAGCTAGAAATATATTCAAAAACATTTTAAACATAAATGGTTAATAAAGCATGCATATAATTTAATATATACCAAAAATAAACCAAAAATAAACCAAAAGTAAACTAAAAATAAAGTTAAATACTAATCAAATTATTTATGCATATTTAGTCAAAATAAAACATACATTTCTAAATCATGCACCCTAAAGCATATATGTATATAGAATAGTAACTCACACTTAGTGTGCTCCTTGAGATGGGTTTGACAGGCCTAGTCCACTAGGCCTCGGTCTTGGCGCAACTAAACAAACAATAACGACAGGAATCAGAATAAATCTAATAAAAGTTCTAAGGACTCAATCTAGATTACTAGACACAGAATTAGAATTAGGGTTCGACCGGACATCATGTTTTACGAGAATTCTACCAAAAATTCGGCAGAACCTCCCTTGTAAAACGGAAATCTCTCTACTCAAAGAGTAGAGCCGACCCTGCAAAGAAACAAACTTCAAAAATAAACGCAGAATTACAATCACAACCCCTCGGTCGGACTCCAAACTACAGTCTACCGATCGAGTTCCACAATCACAGAATATTTATGAAAATACCAAAAATACCCTTAAATCACAGAAATACATTTAATAATTAGAAATTACATAATTAACCCCTAAACACAGTACAAACCGATAAAAACTCATTTATTTAGAAAAATCGTATATTATATATATAATTGAAAATAATTTACGAAAAATAGTTTTAATTAGTTAAAAATACTAAATAATTTGTAGAAATCATTTTTATACCTTAAATAATTATTAAAACCAATTTAATTACATTTTTAGTCAATTTATGGTAAAATTACCAAAATACCCCTATATATATAAATATACTAAAATTCATTCAAAAATTCACCAAAAATAGTATAATTATCCAAAATTAATTTTCTCAACATATTTATCAATAATATCAATAATTAAACTCAATTAAATAATTAATTTCAATTAAAAACACACTTAACCTAATTTTCCAAAATTACATAAACCTAATTAAATTCAAAATAAATACATAGAAATTCATAAAAATTCCAAATAAATTTCTATAATTAATTTCAACACCTATATTTATCATAAAACACAATTTCATAATTTAATTAATTAATTTCTGAAAATTAGAAAATAATAATAAAATATTCAAAAATACCCAAAAATCAAAATAATCTCCAAAAATTCACACATGTAGATTAAGCTACTAGGATCAACATTTGTGAAGGATTGTTCATGAATCAATCAAATTGAAGTTCAAAAAAATAAAAAACCCAAAAAATGGACGAAATTGAAAAATCGAAACCTAAGCAAATCAATACCATTTTAAGTGAAACAAACCTTGAAATCACACTCACCGGAGCTCAAGGAGAAGAAAGAGGCTGGCGGTGTCAAAAATGGTGGCCGAAAACGTCGTGAACGACGTTAGCTCCCACTTTCGGCTTTCCGGCCAAAAACGACTTCTAGACGCCGGAAACAACTACAACAAGCGGCGGGGAAGGCTAAGGAAGCAGGTGGCACGCCAGGAGGCACACCGACGGTGAGAAATCGGGATGGCAGGCGACGGAACGGTGATGGGGACGATCGGGAGAGAGGAGGAAGAAGATGATGGCAATTTTGTAAATAAACTAAACTTTTATTTTTGTTTTAATATTAAATATATATATATATATATATATGTACATATATATACTTTATACTATATATTAAAATAATATAAATTCACACACATTAATTATACACCACACACAATATAATTTAATATTTTAATAATTTAATACACCTAAAAATAATTAAATAATATTAAAACTAATAAATAAATAATAAAATAATAGGGTAATTAATCAAATCCTAATTAAATAAATAAATACACATATATACGTTATGTAGTATTTTAAAAATATATATGAGTTCATGCAAGTCCGTAAATCTATTTAAAATAATTAATAGTAAATTATTTACGTAAACAATTTCCCGAAAATGCAAGTCCTGGGAAAATTTTACGTAAAGCACTTAAAATAATATACAATAATTAAAATAAGTTTTAAATACATATTAACTCGTAAAATATCATAATTGTATACAAAATTATTAACACTGCATATCCCGATGCAGTATTAAAATGTTTAAAAACTCGAGATATTACAGTCTTCCCCCCTTACAAGAATTCATCCCCAAATTCCAGAAAGAAAATGATCACAAGATCAGGAAGGAAAGAGATACGGGTAAGAAGCTCGCATCTCAGCTTCAGTCTCCCATGTATGCTCCTCAACTTTGTTGCTACGCCACAGAACCTTGACCATCGAAATCTGCTTTGACCGCAACTGTCGAACTTGATAATCTACGATCGCCACAGGTTCTTCCACAAACGTCAAATCTTCACTTACTTTCACACTGTCGAGCTGCAACACATGTGAAGGGTCTGAGATATACTTCCTCAACATCGAGATATGAAATACTGGATGCACCTGTGACACACTCGGAGGCAAATCCAACTGATATGCAACAGTGCCAACTCTCTCCAGAATCTCAAATGGTCTGATATATCTTGGTGCTAACTTACCCTTCCTGTCAAATCTCATAACACCCTTCATCGGAGATACCTTCAGAAAAATAAAATCTCTAACCTGAAACTCTACATCTCTGCGCCTAGGATCCGCATAGCTCTTTTGCCTGCTAACTGCAGTCTCTAATCTGCGTTTAATCATGGTGACTTTCTCTGCAGCATCCTGAACCATCTCAGGTCCAGTCAAAGCTCTCTCACCAATCTCATCCCAACTCAAAGGGGATCTACACTTCCTTCCATACAAAGCCTCATACGGTGCCATGCCAATACTGCTATGGTAGCTATTATTATATGCAAACTCAATGAGTGGTAAATGATCATCCTAGCTACCTCCCAAATCCAAGACACACATCCTCAACATATCTTCTAGTGTCTGGATCGTCCTCTCTGACTGACCATCTGTCTGAGGATGAAAAGCAGTACTGAAATCTAACCTAATGCCCATCATTTCTTGCAACTTCTGCCAAAAATGAGAAGTAAACACTGAACCTCTATCTGACACAATGGACACAGGTACTCCATGAAGGCACACAATATGCTTCACATACATCTTCGCCAATCTAGCTACAGAATAAGTGGCTTTCATAGGCAAGAAATGTGCAGACTTCGTCAACCTGTCTACAATCACCTAGATGGAATCGTATCCATCCTTAGAACGAGGTAATCCTACCACAAAATCCATAGCTATCCTTTCCCACTTCCACTCAGGAATAGGAAGAGGCTGAAGCTTCCCAGAAGGCTTTTGATGTTCAGCTTTCACTTGCTGACACGTCAGACACTTAGCAACATAATCAGTGACATCCTTCTTTAATCCATCCCACCAATATAAATCTCTGATACTGTGGTACATCTTAGTAACACCTGGATGTACGCTATAAGCTATAGAATGTGCTTCCTCTAGGATCTCTTCTCTCAAATCATCCACATCAGGAACACACAATCTACCACTGATCCACAACACACCATCATCATCGAGTGTGAAATCAGTGAACTTCCCTGCTCTGACATTCTCTATAAGCTCTTTTAGAATAGGATCTCGGCTCTGAGCTGCTTTAATCCTATCCCTCAGTACAGATCGCACCTTAAATTGAGCTAACAGTCCACCTGATCTACTGATCTTTATCATCAGACCTTGATCCACCAACAGATGCAACTCTTGGATCAACAGTCTCCTCTCAACACTAATGTGAGCAAGACTGCCTGAGGACTTTCTACTCAAGGCATCTGCTACCACATTAGCCTTGCCCGGATGATATAAAATCTCACAGTCATAATCTTTTAATAATTCCAACCATCTCCTCTGTCTCAGATTCAGATCTCGCTGCTGGAAAATGTACTTAAGGCTCTTGTGATCAGTAAATATCTCACAAGTCACCCCGTACAGATAATGTCTCCAAATCTTCAAAGCAAAGATCACTACAGCCATTTCAAGGTTATGTGTGGGATAGTTCTGCTCATGCTTCTTCAACTGCCTTGAAGCATAGGCTATCACCCTACCATTCTACATCAACACACAACCAAGGCCAACTCTACAGGCATCACAATAAACTGTGAACTTATCCACACTATTAGGCAAAGCTAACACTAAGACTGTGGTTAATTTCTCCTTTAACAACTAGAAACTATTCTCATAAGCTTCTGACCACTCGAATCTAACATTCTTCTGAGTCAAGCGAGTCATAGGGGCTGCTATTCTAGAAAATCCTGCACAAACCACCTATAATACCCAGCTAAACCCAGAAAACTTTGAATCTCAGTAACAGAAGTCGGTCTAGGCCACTCAGACACTGCTTCAATCTTCTGTGGATCAACCTGGATACCTTCTTTAGACACTACGTGTCCAAGAAAAAAAACACTCTCCATCCAGAAATCACACTTCGAGAATTTAGTATAAAGTTGATGATCTCTCAGTGTCTGTAGTACAATCCTCAAGTGATATACATGTTCCTCTATACTCCTAGAATAAACCAATATATCATCGATGAAGACTACCACAAACTGATCCATATATGGTCTGAATACCCTATTCATCAGGTCCATAAAAACTGCTGGTGCATTAGTCAAACAAAAGACATCACCAGAAACTCATAATGGCCATATCGAGTGTGGAATGTCGTCTTAGGAACATCGGCTTCATTAATCCGTAGCTGATGATAACCCGACCTCAAATCAATCTTAGAAAAGAATTGTGCACCCTGTAACTGATCAAACAAATCATCTATCCTTGGGAGAGGATACTTGTTCTTCACTGTCACCTTATTCAGCTCTCTGTAGTCAATGCATAGTCTCAGGGTACCATCCTTCTTCTTCACAAATAGGACTGGTGCATCCCAAGGAGAAATACTGGGTCTGATGAAACCTTTATCCAATAACTCTTGCAACTGCTCCTTCAACTCTACAAGAGCCATTCTGTAGGGTGGCATAGATATAGGAGTAGTACCTGGAACCACATCTATACAGAACTCAATCTCTCTGTGAGGTGGTAAACCTAGCAACTCCTCAGGAAAAATATCAGGAACATCTGTGAGTGACAACTTCTCCACTGAAGTATCCCTAACCAATGCCAAATATCCCTGACAACCTTTCCTCAATAACTTCCTAACCATAATAGCAGAAATAAGATTCTGAGGTGCTGAACTCCTATCACCCATAAACTTAAAATCTTCTTCATTAGGAATTCTGAAAGTCACCTCTTTATTCCTGCAATCTACCACGATATAATGCTGAGATAACCAATCCATTCCCAAAATAACATCAAACTCCATTACATCTAATAAAATCAATTCAGCGGGTAATTCTCTATCTCCCATGAGAACTGGACAACCAGAAAGAACAATATCAGTGTCCAAGGAATCGCTCAGAGGAGTGGCAACGAATAAAGGAATAGCCATCCTCGAAGCTTGCCAATAAGATTTAGAAGCAAAAATGGGAGAAACAAACGAATGTGTGGCAGCCGGATCAAATAAAACCCATGCATCCAGGTAACAGACAGAAACAATACCTGCCACGACTGCATTAGATGGCTGAGCATCCTGCTAAGTGAGATGGAAGACTTTGGCCTGTCCTCGACCTCCCTGTTGACTGGTAGAACCTGGCCAACACCTCTGGCACCTCCTCTAGTACCTCTACCACGACTCTACTGTGGAACAAGCTGAGTGGAACTTTGATGCTGGATTGGTGGTAACTGAAATGGCATGGGTGCAGCACTAGCAATCGACTGTTGTGGAAATCGCGAAATCTGCGATTGCTGATATTCGGAGTAAGGACACGATCTGACAAAATGTCCTGTCTACCCACATCTAAAGCATGTTAGTGGTGTCAGATAACATGATCCCTGATGGACTCTACCGCAGGTCTGGCATACACTGGCAGCTGATCTAGAACTGCGACCACTACTGCTGCTCGAAGCACCTGACCCAAATCTGAACAATGTACGCTGACCTCCATGGCCATGTCTACTGCTCCGATGCACTTGTTGTTGTTGCCTCTGACTCTGCTGAGTCGGACCTCACTGCTGACTACTCGAGCCAACATGAAAACTTGAATATGGTGTAGTCTGCAATCCACTCAACTGAACTCCCAATTAGTAATAATCAGGCATCGCTCCCTGCCTAACTAGCCTCAGCTCAATCTCCTTGGCCAACTCAATCACAGACTCCAAAGTAAGGCCTGATGTAGGCATACCAACAAATGCTGAACCCAATCTGGTGACATACGTAGTGACTACGAAATACTGGTCTCACATCAGGTCCTCTGCATATCTACCCAGCCGAAGAAACTCTCGGGTGTACTCCTCAATTGATCGATCACCATGAGAAATGCTGGTCAGTCAGAGACAATAGCTCATACGAAGAGGCTCTGGACAGAATCTCCTCATAAATCGCTCTCGAAACTGAGCCCAGGTCATCGTCATCATGTAAGGCTGGATCATCTGAATGAACCAATCTAAGGCTGGTCCCTCGACAGACAACTCAACAATCATGATCAACTGGTACTCGGTGTGAGCAATCCGAGTCTGAGTCTCGATCGCGTGCAGAAAGTCTAACAGATCGAAAGTCCCATCGAAAGCAATCCTGCCAACTCGGGTATAGAACAAAGCTGCCTCAGGGTCAGACATACCCTACTGATAGGCAGGCTGAATAGGCTGAACAACTGGAGGTACAGGAACATCAAATTCAAGCTCAACAGGCTCCTTGTCCTGTAACTCTCTCTGCCTACGGTGACCTACCGCTCCTCGAGGTCTACCTCTACTACTTCTAACTGGCTGCTTAGGAAGTAAAACCTCATCCTGAAAAGACTCATCATCCTCGGCCTCAACGACCGGTGGAGCGACACGTGCTCGCCTCCTCATTCTGAAAAGACAAACAAAAAGATTCAGACAAAATAGACAATGGAAGGTTAATGCAGAAAACTAAAGCAAGGAATACTTATCAAGACGTACTCAAACCTAATTCACTGCAGTAGTTATCAAAAGAAAAAACAACTCTAAAAACTAGGGCCATGACTCATACAACTAAGCCCTGACATAAAACTCTGCTCTGATACCAACTTTGTCACGACCCAAAACAGGGGTCATGAGCGGCGCTAGGGAACGGGAATTCTTTCGAATTCGAAACCCGTAGCAAGCCTAAAATATATAATAAAACATACAATAATAATAACAATAACTCTTAATGCAGTGGAAATAAAATCATAAATAAAAAAATAATAATCCACCTTGGGATTTAAAATCAAATCCTCAAACATATATAAATAAACTCTTTAATACAAGTTTCAGTTCAAATATTTAAAGTACATGTCTCACAAATTTATACAACTACTGCAGTGTCTAGATTATAAAAACAAAACTCAAGACTCAGATAAGTAGTTTACATAAAGAAGCCAGGGCGGAAGAAATCCGGCGTACAGGCCTGCTACTGAGGTCTGAGGAAGAAGACTCTCCTGAAAAATGATCAACAGAGGGGAGTCAGACCTCACTGAGTGAATTACTATAATATATATACATGCATACTAAATGCCAATGCACACAATCAAAAGTATATTTATAATATGTATATATACAAGCAATTACATACAGATGCAATAAAATCATTTTATATATTTTATCTGAAAACCACTGGTTATGAAGGATCAAATAGAACCCTAGAATATCGCAACCTCAAAGCAGTGTTAGACAACACTCTAGCCATACAAGCTCACTTATTCCAAATATATTCACTTATTCCATTTGGACAGCAGACTGGCCCCGAGACACTAAGTCAACCGAGCTCCAGTAGTCTGACTGTCAATGTGATTGGCCCCGAGACACTTGGTCAATCGAGCTCTAGCAGTCACACCCCCAAACCATATCTCACACATCAAATAATTATATCCAATCAATATCCATAAATAGGTTAGTAATATAACCTAAATGCTATAAGTGTACCGGTACGTACTCGGTCCTAGTGCTGCCCACTAGTGTCACGACCCAAAACAGGGGCCATGACCAGCGCTAGGGAACGGGAATTCTTTCGAATCCGGAACCCGTAGCAAGCCTAAAAATAAAATAAACATGCAATAATAATAATAACAATATCAAATGTAGCGGAAATAAAAATCATAAATGTCATAATATTATTTTCACCAACTGGATTTAAATTAAATCTCATCTCATATATATAAATCTTTTAATACAAATCCAGTTCAAGTATAATACAATATCTCGCATAAATATAATACATAAAATCCCACAATTAATTTACAACTACTGCAGTGTCTAGATTATAAAAATAAGACTCAAGTAAGCAGTTTACATAAAGAAGCCGAGGCAGAAGAAATCCGACGTATAGGCCTGCTACTGAGGTCTGAAGATATTGACTCTCATAAAAAATTATCAACGGAGGGGAGTCAGACCTCACTGAGTGAATTACTATAATATATATACATATACACTAAATAACAATGCATACAGTCAACACAATATGTAATACGTATATATATACAGGCAAATTCACACAGATGCAGTAAAAATCATTTTTATATATTTTTATTGAAAATCATCGTTTATGAAGGATCACATAGAACCCTAGAATATCGCAACCTCGAAAATAGTGTTAGACAACACTCTAGCCACACAGGCTCACTTGATCCAAATATATCCACTTAATCCATTTAGACAATAAACTGGCCCTGAGACACTAAGTCAACCGAGCTCCAGCAGTCTGACTGCCAGTGTGATTGGCCCCGAGACACTTGGTCAACCGAGCTCCTGCAATCACACCTCCAAACCATATCTCACATATCAAATAATCATATTCCATCAATATCCACAAATGGTTAGTAATATAGCCTAAATACTATAGGCGTACCGGTACGTACTCGGTCCTAGTGCTGCCCACTAGGTAGCACGTTCTATCGATATCCTTCATTAATAAATATAAAACATTCATTCACAAATAAATGATGCATAAAATTAAATAAAATAATAATATAAACCATATATATACCAAAAATATACCAAAAGTAAACCAGGTATATTTTGAGTATATATATACGCCAAATAAATCCAATTAAATTACAATTTAAATTAGAAATATATTTAAAAACATTTTAAATATAATTTATTAACAAAACATATATACAATTTATTATATACCAAAAATATACCAAAAATATACTTAAATACAAATCACATTATTTATGCATTTTAATCAAAATAAAACGTATATTTCTAAACCATGCATCCTAAGGCATATATATATAAAATAGTAACTCACAAATTAGTGCGCTCCTCGAGATGGGTCCGACGGGCCTAGTTCACTAGCCCTCGGTCTCGGCGCAACTAAACAAATAATAAATAATAGACATCAGAATAACCCTAATAGAAATCCTAGAATTCGATCTAGAATATTAAACACAGAATCGAAATTAGGGTTCGACCGGATATCACGTTTTACGAGAATTCTATCAAAAATTCGATAGAACCTCCCCTGTAAAACGGACATCTCTCTACTCAAAGAGTAGAGCCGACCTTGGAAAGAAAGACACTTCGAAATACAAGCTCAACACTCAACCACAACCCCTCGGTCGGACTCCAGACTACAATCTACCGACCGGGGTCCACAAACACAGAATAATTTCAGAAATACCAAAAATATCCTTAAAACCTAAAAATACATTTTATAGGTAGAAATTACACAATTAACCTTTAAACATAATAAAAACCGATAAAAACTCATTTTATTAGTAAAACCGTATATTATATATATAATTAAAAATAATTCACGAAAAATAGTTTTAATTAGTTAAAAATACCAAATAATTTGTAGAAATCATTTTTATACCTTAAATAACTATTAAAACCAATTAAATTACATTTTTAGCCAATTTATGGTAAAATTACCAAAATGCCCTTATATATATAAATATACTATAATTACTTCAAAAATTCACCAAAAATTATAAAATTATCCAAAATTAATTTCTCAACATATTTATCAATAATATCAATAATTAAACTCAATTATCCAATTAAATTCAATTAAAAACATAATTAACCCTAATTTCCCAAATTCACATAAACTCAAATAATTCAAAATAAATACATAGAAATTCATAAAAATTCCAAATAAATTCCTATAATTCATTTCAACACCTAATTTAACCGTTAAAACACAATTTCATAATTTAAATAATTAATTTCCGAAAATTAGAAAATAATATTAAAATATTCAAAAATACCCAAAAATCCAAAAAATCTCTAAAAATTCCAAAAAAATTCATACATGTAGATTAAGCTACTAGGATCAACATTTGTGAAGGGATTTTTCATGAATCAATTAATTCGAAGCTCAAAAAAATCAAAAACCCTAATGTGGCCGAATTGGAAAATTCGAAACCTAAGCAAATCAAGACCATTTAAGCTCAAACCAAAGCTAGAATCACACTCACTGGAGCTCAAGGAGAAGAAAGAGACTGGCGGGTGTCGAAAATGGTGGCCGAAAAGTTGGTGAACGGCGAGGAGAAGAATTTCGGCCAAAATGGAAGAAAAGAGGCTGCCAGCGCCAGGGAAGGAGGCTGCTGGCAGCGGGGAACAGCTGGAGATGATGGTGGCAAGCCGGGAGGCACACCGATGGTAGGGGAACGGAAGTTGCAGCGGTGGTTGGTGGTGAGGGAGTGGTCGGGCACGGGGAATGAGAAGAAGAAGAAGAAGAAAAAGAAAAGAAAAGAAAAAGAAAAAGAAAAAAAATAAAAAAATAAAAAAAATAATTTTAATAAAATATTTGAAAAAATCACATCCACACACTTAATATTTAATATTTTAAAATTTAATATTAATTAAAAATAATTAAATAACAATAAAATAATTAATTAATTAATTAAATATTAGGGTAAAATACTAAACCCTAATTAAATAAATATATACACACATAGACTCTATTTAGTAATTTAAAAATACGTATGAGTTCAAGCAAGTCCGAAGATATATTTAAAATAATTAATAATAAATTATTTACGTGAAAATTTCCCTGAAAATGCAAGTCCCGGGAAAATTTTACGTAAAGCACTGTAAATAAGACACAATAATAAAAATAGGTTTTAAACACATATTAACTCGTAAAAACATTATAATATATATACACAAAAATTATTAACACTGCATATCCCGGTACAATGTTAAAATGTTTAAAAACACGGGATATTACAACTAGGTAGCATGTTCTATTGATATCCTTCAATAATAAATATAAAACATTCATTTACAAATAAATGATGCATGAATTTAAATAAAATAACAATATAAACCATATATATACTGAAAATATACCAAAAGTAAACCAGGTATATTTCGAGTATATATACTTCAAACAAGTCTAATATAATAGCAAATAAGCTAGAAATATATTCAAAAACATTTTAAACATAAATGGTTAATAAAGCATGCATATAATTTAATATATACCAAAAATAAACCAAAAATAAACCAAAAGTAAACTAAAAATAAACTTAAATACTAATCAAATTATTTATGCATATTTAGTCAAAATAAAACATACATTTCTAAATCATGCACCCTAAAGCATATATATATATAGAATAGTAACTCACACTTAGTGCGCTCCTCGAGATGGGTCCGACGAGCCTAGTCCACTAGGCCTCGGTCTCGGCGCAACTAAACAAACAATAACAACAAGAATCAGAATAAATCTAACAGAAGTTCTAAGGACTCAATCTAGATTACTAGACACAGAATTACAATTAGGGTTCGACCGGATATCACGTTTTACGAGAATTCTACTAAAAATTCGGCAACCTCCCTTGTAAAACGGACATCTCTCTACTGAAAGAGTAGAGCCGACCCTGCAAAGAAACACACTTTAAAAATAAACACAGAATTACAATCACAACCCCTCGGTCGGACTCTAAACTATAATCTACCGACCGGGTTCCACAATCACAGAATATTTATGAAAATACCAAAAATACCCTTAAATCATAGAAATACATTTAATAATTAGAAATTACGTAATTAACCCCTAAACACAGTAAAAACCGATAAAAACTCATTTATTTAGAAAAATCGTATATTATATATATATTTAAAAATAATTTACGAAAAATAGTTTTAATTAGTTAAAAATACTAAATAATTTGTAGAAATTATTTTTATACCTTAAATAATTATTAAAACCAATTTAATTACATTTTTAGTCAATTTATGATAAAATTACCAAAATACCCCTATATATATAAATATACTAAAATTCATTCAAAAATTCACCAAAAATAGTATAATTATCCAAAATTAATTTTATCAACATATTTATCAATAATATAAATAATTAAACTCAATTAAATAATTAATTTCAATTAAAAACACACTTAACCTAATTTTCCAAAATTACATAAACCTAATTAAATTCAAAATAAATACATAGAAATTCATAAAAATTCCAAATAAATTTATATAATTCATTTCAACACCTATATTTATGAAAAACACAATTTCATCATTTAATTAATTAATTTCTGAAAATTAGAAAATAATAATAAAATATTCAAAAATACCCAAAAATCAAAATAATCTCCAAAAATTATACAAAAATTCACACATGTATATTAAGCTACTAGGATCAACATTTGTGAAGGAATTTTTCATGAATCGATCAAATTGAAGTTCAAAAAAATCAAAAACCCTAAAATGGCCGAAATTGAAAAATCAAAACCTAAGCAAATCAAGACCATTTTAAGTGAAAAGAAGCTTGGAATCACACTCACTGGATCTTAAGGAGAAGAAAGAGACTGACGGTGTCAAAAACGGTGGCCGAAAACGTCGTGAACGACGTTAGCTCCCACTTTCGGCTTTCCGGCCAAAAACGGCTTCCAGACGCCGGAAACAGCTGCAACAGGCGGCGGGGAAGGTTGAGGAAGGAGGTGGCACACCGGGAGGCACAACGACGGTGAGAAATCGGGATGGCAGACGGCGGAACGATGATGGGGACGGTCGGGAGAGAGGAGGAAGAAGATGATGGCAATTTTGTAAATAAATTAAACTTTTATTTTTGTTTTAATATTAAATATATATATATATATATTATATATATATATATATATATATATATATTATATATATATATATATATATATATATATATATATATATATATATATATATATATATATATATATGTATGTGTGTATATATACTATATATTAAAATAATATAAATTCACACACATTAATTATACACCACACACAATATAATGTAATATTTTTAATAATTTAATACACCTAAAAATAATTAAATAATATTAAAACTAATAAATAAATAATAAAATAATAGGGTAATTAATCAAACCCTAATTAAATAAATAAATAACATATATACGTTATTTAGTATTTTAAAAATATATATGAGTTCATGCAAGTCCGTAAATCTATTTAAAATAATTAATAGTAAATTATTTAAGTGAAAATTTTTCCGAAAATGCAAGTCCTGGGAAAATTTTACGTAAAGCACTTAAAATAATATGCAATAATTAAAATAAGTTTTAAATACATATTAACTCATAAAATATCATAATTGTATACAAAATTATTAACACTGCATATTCCGATGCAATATTAAAATGTTTAAAAACTCGGGATATTACACAAGTTTAATAAGAAGGCAATTAGATGTATCTTTGTGGCCTATGATGAGCATAGAAAAGGATGGAGATGTTGTGATCCTACAACTAGCAAATGTTATGTCTCACAAAATGTTTTATTTGATGAGACATCATCATAGTGGACACCATAATATGTTGCACTTCCTCACTCTAATGAAGTAGAACAATTGCATGAAAAGAGTGAGGGACAGTTAATAAAAATTCAGTAAAATTTAGAACTTGTCACGTAGTCTCAACGTTGAGAGAGGCCATGGCAGAGTGGTGTATATCAAAAAATAAATTATGAAAATCAACCAGCAGTGGAGGTGCTAGAGGAACAACCTACAAAATGGGTAACATCACTAATACAATTGAGAAGATTAACTAGGGTGAAAAAGAAAAATCTCAAATATGCCAATGTTGTAGTGGTAGAAGAAGAAAAAAAACCAACATCCTTTGAGGAGGCATCATAGAAAACTGAATGGATAAAAGCCATGGAAGAAGACACTAAAGCCTTTATTGAAAATCAAACTTGGGACTTGGTGCCAAAACCTAGAGTTGTAAAGCCTATTTCTTACCAATGGGAGCACAAGATCAAGACTCATCCAAATGGTTCAATTGAGAGATACAAGGCACGCTTGGTAGCACGAGGATTCTCACAATAATATGGATTAGACTATGATGAAACATTTAGTCTAGTGGCCAAAATTGTAATAGTTCATGTTTTGTTAGCACTCGTTGCAAGTAAATCTTAGAACTTGTGGCAGATGGATGTCAAAAATGCCTTTCTAAATGGACAGTTAGATCAAAAAGTATACATGGAGCAACCCGAAGGATTTGAAAACAAGATTAATCTTGAGTGTGTTTATAAATTAAAAAAGGCACTACACGGGTTGAAGCAATCCCCTAAAACTTAGTATGGCAAGATTACTGAGTTTCTCATTCGTAGCAATTATAAAGTTACACCAGCTGATTCGAGTTTATTTGTTAAAGCTCGAGAAGGGAAGCTAGTAATAATTCTTGTTTATGTTGATGATCTCATTGTTAATGGAGATGATGTTAATGAGATATACTAGACCAAGAAAAATTTATCAGTCTGATTTTATATAAAAGAACTTGGGGAGCTGAATCACTTTCTTGATTGGAAGTGGAGCACACAAAGGAAGGATTATTTGTGTGTCAAGAGAAATATGCAAGAAATCTTCTCCAAAAGTATGACATGCTTGACTACAAACCTCTTGCTCTTCCAATAGAGATAAACTCTAAATTATGCATTACAAAAGGCAAAGATTTAGAGGATTCAATGATGTATTGACAGATTGTTGGCAGTTTGATCTATCTAATAATGAAAAGGCCAGATATTGCGTTTGCAGTTGGAATAGTCAGCCAGTTTATGCAAACTCTGAAAAAGCCTCACTTGGAAGCAGTTCGAAGAATCTTAAAGTATATCAAAGGAACACTTGATCTTGGATTATTTTATAAAGGTAAAATAATTTATAAATTGGAAGGATATAGCAAAGCTGATTATGCCAGTAATTATGATACACGAAGATCGACCACTGGTTATGCGTTTAGTTTGGGTTCTAGAGTTGTTACTTGGTGCAGTAAGAGATAACCAATAATGTCACTTTCAACAGCATAGGCTGAGTATCGTGCAACAATGATGGCAGCTCAAGAATGTACATGGTTAATATAATTATTGGAAAATTTATATCAGCCAGTTGATTATTCGGTACCAATATACTGTGATAACCAATCAGCTATTTGTTTAGTGGAGAACCTAGTGTTTCATGCTAGAACAAAGCATATGGAAGTGCAATATCATTTTATTCATGAAAAAGTCTTAATAAGGGAGATCAACGTAATTCAGGTGAAGACAGAAGAACAACTGATAGATATTTTCACTAAAGGACTCAATAGTGAAAAATTAGAGAGTTTTCATAAAGAACTCGACATGACTCCAAGAAAAGGGATTAAGGATATTAGTAATGAGAGGGAGTGTTGAAATCATTACTAATAATGAATAACAAAATTTGAAATATTGCTTTTAGTTTTTCTTTAAATGTCATTTACTATATAAATCAATGGTTTATATTTATAATGAATTATAACCATTGAATTTTTTTAGTAAAAGGAACACTATAGATATTGTATTCATTGTTTGTAAAATGCATGGAAAAGAGAATAAAAAACAATTGATACGTAAAGAAGAATGTGTCTTTCTTCTTATTTTTATATGTTTGGGTTGTAAAATATTTTTCTCTTTTGCACTTAAAAAGTGAGTTTGGAAACTTGCCAAAATTCTCACATGCTAATAATTATTTTTTATTATTAATTTTTTTTTGTTTTTAATCTACTCCAACTCAACAAGAATGACTTTTTTATTGTTAATTTTTTTGTTTAAAAATAAAAAAATTTACAATAAAAAATAATTATTAAAAACGAAAAAAATTAACAATAAAAAAGTCATTCTTGTTGAGTTGGAGTAGATTAAAAAAAATAACAATAAAAAATAATTATTAGCATGTGAGAATGTTAGTGAGTTTCCAAACTCACTTTTTAAGTGCAAAAGAGAAAAATATTTTACAATCCAAATATATGAAAATAAGAAGAATGACACCTTCTTCTTTACATATCAAATTTTTTTAATTCTCTTTTCCATGCATTTAACAAACAATGAATACAATATTTATAGTGTTCCTTTTCCTAAAAAAATTCAATGGTTATAATTCATTATAAATATAAACCATTGATTTATATAGTAAATGACATTTAAAGAAAACCTAAAAACAATATTTCAAATTTTGTTATTCATTATTATTAATGATTTCAATGCAAAAGAGAAAAATATTTTACAACCCAAATATATGAAAATAAGAAGAATGATACTTTCTTATTTACGTCAAATTTTTTTATTCTCTTTTCCATGCATTTTACAAACAATGAATACAATATTTATAGTGTTCTTTTTACTAAAAAAAATTCAATGGTTATAATTCATTATAAATATAAGCCATTGATTTATATAGTAAATGACATTTAAAGAAAAACTAAAAATAATATTTCAAATTTTGTTATTCATTATTAGTAATGATTTCAATGCAAGAGAAAAATATTTTACAACACAAACATATGAAAATCAAAAGAATGACACTTTCTTCTTTACGTATCAAATTTTTCTTATTCTCTTTTTCATGTATTTTATAAACAATGAATACAATATTTATGGTGTTCCTTTTACTAAAAAACTCAATGGTTATAATTCATTATAAATATAAATCACTGATTTATATAGTAAATAATATTTAAAGAAAAACTAAAAATAATATTTCAAATTTTGTTATTCATTATTAGTAATGATTTCAACATTGATTACATTTTCAATGAACATTTCCTAGTAAATTAGTTATAGAATTATTATTTTCTCTCGGTCATTTTTTTTTTTTGTGTGTGTGGGTGTTGTTTTCCATGACTGTAGTTTTTCTTGTGGTATGTTTTACTCCCCTATGGGCCATATGAATATAATGAATCCTTTTATTCAATGCTTTTTTTTCATTGAATTAAATATTTATTTGAGTGCTATTTTTGGTTAATACAATCTATATTCCCAGATAGTTCTTTTGGTTACTATTATCTTCACCTAGACCTACTGCAAAGATATATTAACAAACACTAGAAAAAAAAAAAAAAAAAAAAAAAAAAAAAGAAAGAGAAAGGAAGTGGAGACATTCACTATTAGGACGAGAAAATGTATTGGCATGATTTGTGTTGAGAACTTACTTGATTGAGGACTCCATTCCTCATTTATCCAATCTATTACAATTTGATCTATGGCTACATATTTTCTTCTTTTTTCTGCCCCTTCTGCCAAGCTTTTGTTGCAGACTGTTAGGGAAACCTGTGCAGAGTTCAAATAGGTAGACAAGGAAAAATCAGGTGCTACACTTGGCTGTGAGGCTGCATCTGTTAATGGCACACAAGAGGATGAGATAAGAGGCTAAAGTAAATGATGAGTGTGCATAAATGGGCTAAAGGGGAAACATGGGATGAAGAGTATGATCTTAGTTCTAAGTTACAGTATTGTTCACATAGACAAGTCCCAATTGAGTCTGAAGGTGTGAAGCCTAGTTTGTCCTGTCTCTCTCTTTTTTTTTTTTTTTTGAAATTTGAAGCGATCTCCAAACTAAGTTGAATAGAAAATTTTAATCTTCTAACGAAATTGAACCAAAAATTTGGAGAAATTTTGAAGCCTTAATTTTTAAATCTTTAATATTTCAGAACAATTTTAGAGAATTGCATTATCCAAATCCAACTCTACAGTAAGCATGTAAAGCAAAAAACAGTTTCACAATATATATACACATGAGTTTAGTTAGAGATATATAAATAAAAAAAATATACTAATATCATCAATATTTTAGAACTTACAAGTTAAACAATGGTTTCAAATTAGCCTTTCGTGTAAGTCACCTTTCAAAATTTCACAAGAGAAGTTTCCATGTGGAAACGTAAAAGAACGTGATCTTGCTAGCAATAACAGCCTTTGGATCAACATACAGACTGTTTTTACTAACATTTTGAGTTTTAATTGCCTTATAGTCCCATTGAAAGTCTAATAGGCTTTGGATACATAAAATGCCACAATGGAATAAGTGAAGAGATCGAGATAGACCCTGAGCAGTACAAGGCTACTTCCTCCGGAGACATTTCTTTCGCTGTAATAAATATATGCAATGAGGATTCAATATTTCTTTCCTAGAAAACACCAATACAAAGCACTTCTTCACGTTGCAGCTGAGTTCAAGTAGGCCGAGTTCATGAACGAGGTCTACGCTAATTGTCCTCCTTTAATTTTTTAGGCAGCAGAATTCCAAAGGCGACACTCCATTGCATGTAGCTACAAGAGTTGGGCGCTGTGAAATGGTATACTTGTTGATCCAATAAAATTCATTTATAGAAGTCGAAAGTAGACACAAGAAAGTTTGCAAGGACCTAATTCAGAAGGTGAATAAAGATTTGGATACTCCGTTGCATTGTGCTGTGAGAAGTGATGACTATTGGAGCACTTACTATCAAAACATGAAACTTTCAGACATTAACAAATATAAACACAAACAAGAACAGAGAAAACAGAGCTAAAATTTAACACTAAAATTTCACTCTTTATATTTCTTTCTAACCATTCAAGCATACATCTAACCATCCATTACTGTCATATATACTTATCCTTACATTTATGTAAGGTTAATATAAAATAAAATTACAGCCATGAACATTGGTTTGATTCAAGTTTAGCCTTATGTTTTGGCTCTTAAACCAAAAAAAAAATCTTAATACTAATCACTACAACAACTTTACAATCAAAATTCAAGAACACATTAAGTTCCCTCAATGGTTGAATTCCCTTGCATTTGATCTTCATTTTTCCCTCCATTTGATGTTCATCCACATTGTATTTTCTGCCCATACATCCACTTAATACGTACATACAAAATACAAAATATGTCAGCTTTAGACTATTTTGAGAAGTCTCAAATCTAACACTCTTCCTTAAGACTTTTCTTAAAGACTTCAAGCTTGCTTATCAAAACATCAAACATTGCAGAATTGAAATACATTAAATTAACATTATCATTCTTCTTTTTGTTGCTTCCATAGAGAATAATTTCGCTCCTCGTAAAATTGTTTGCCATGTTAATTTTGCTACATCAATATTTAGATGCCTGCATAAGCCATTCACATACATGATACTTCTAAATTTTCCGAAGTGTTGTAAAATTGGTTGTTCCTCTAAACATAAGTTCTATCTTCCACAAACATCAACCATTAGCTTGATTTTCAGACATAAACCGTTAATCTCCATATTTGCAGCAACAATAATACCATCATCCATAACTTAAGTTGAAGAAAGAACATCCAATTCATCATTTTTGACATTTTGCTTTTTTTCATCCAAATAAGCACATCCATATAAGTGAACTTCTTTGCTCACCACATTCTTCATCCATATCATCACATTCAACCATTTTGAAAAAATCAGCAACCGTAAACTTCTATACATGTAAGAGTTTTGAAATTTTCATTTCTAAATCTCTCACCACAAACCAAACTTCCATTAATTCTAACATCACAACCATGATTTTTTATGGCATCTATCTTTAAATAAAAGTCATCCCGATCCATTTTAATTTTAACAATTTCAATATTAAATGAATCAAGAATTAAAAAAAAAACCATAATCATCCTTCAACAATTGAGCAACACTAATCACATTTTGATCTAACCTAAGAACCAATAACACATCATGAATTAATTTTAAAACTTTATTAGTGAACAAAAATAGTACCTCTTCCTTTGGCTTGGACCACATCTCTATTTCCATGCTTTAGTCTACTTTTAATAGCTTTGTTAAGAGAAGTGAAGAAGCTTTCATCTTTAGTCATGTGATTCATACAACCACTATCCACATGCCACATATCCTTTGAAGCTAAATGACATGTTTGGGCAGCCATGAATAACTTTTCTTCAGCTTGAGATTGTTTATCAATGAAGTTGACTTGTTATGTAACTTGTATTTGAGTTTAATTTTGTTTCGCTTTGCAAAACATCTCCTTATGCCCCCATTTTTTTTACAGTAATAACATTAAATTTATGGCTTCCCCTTGTACCGATAATCTTTGGCCAAATGAATTGTTCTTTTATGAACAAGAAGGAAATTTGTTACTTTCAGACACTTTCTATATTTTGTTAATGGCTGCACACCTATTTATCTTGTTTGAAAGGCACCTTCGGTTGCATCATCATCGTTCATGAAATTTCTTTGCTCTTAAGCTTGCAATTTGTTGATCATTTCAGTAATAGTTATCTTCTTGAGGTGACAAGACTCCTCAAAGGCTGCAACTTTTGCTTCAAATTTGTCAGGTAGGCTAACCAACACTTCTTGACCACTTTTCATCTTCCATAATTTCACCATAAAGCCTCATCTAGTTGAGTAACTCCATTAGCTTTGAAGAATAATCTTTTACATTTTCATTCTCCTTCATTCTCAACATTTCAAATTACTTTGTGAGAGTTAATAATTCCATAGCCTTAACCTTTCATTACCTTTAAATATTTCCTCCAATTCATCCTATATTTTCTTGGCTATTTCAAGATTTATAATGTTTATAAATACACCATCTGTTAAGGCCAAATGCAAGCATGTGATAGCTTTATCCCTTTTTTGCTTATCCTCCTCATATTGCTTCATTTGAGCTATGGTGGGATTAGCTGTTAATGGAGGAACTTGTTTATCTTCATTTGTAATCTTCTATAAACATAAAGACTTTAAATAGGACTTCATTTTCACCACCAATATTTGATAATTTTTCTTAGAAAAATGAAGAAAACTAAGATTAACCTTTCTACTTAAAGCCATTGATCACTCACAAGTGTTTGATCTCTCAAAATCTCCCAATAAATTTGTGTTTGAACTTCACAGCTCTTAAAAACACAACTTTGACACCACTGTTGGAGCACCGACCATCAAAACATGAAACTTTCAGAAATTAACAAACATAAACAAGAATAAGAGAAAACAAAGCTGAAATTTAACAATAAATTTTGCTCTTTATATTTCTCTATAACTGTTCAAACATACATCTAAACATCCATTACTTTCATGCATACTTATCCTTACATTTATACAAGGTTAATGTAAAATAAAATTATAGCCATGGACAATGATTTGATTCATATTTTTCACCTTCATTCATAAAATAAAATTCCATTACCCCATTAGAAAAGAAGAAAAGAGCAACATCCTTATCTACAAGCTTCATGTAATTCTGAAAGAACCTATCCTCCATTTTGAAAGCTCTAATTGTAATAACACTAAGTAATGTCTCAGCTGCACACTTTATGACAATAGCTTTTGTTGTACCATTGGTCCTAAATAGTTCTCTTATAGAGGCTAAATAGTAATTCTTTTGAGCAAGAACAATAAAAAATGGAATAAGCTCTTCCATTTTATTAGAAATAAGGAAAAATGTATACATATACCTGAACATATTTTGTACTTGCTTTAGTAAAGATTGCTACAATGAGAACATGTCATATGACTGAGGCCATAATTCCTATGATACCTACAATCTCTATTAAAGTATTAACTGCAAAGATGAAGGAAAAAGGAATCTTAAAATCCAAGATACTCGAATCGGATGAAGCTTGCAGAACCTAAACATAGATGAGCACTAAGTAAATGATGCTGGTGATGAGATACTCAAGTTTCTTTGAAGTTAAGCATAATCTTAAGCGAGTCAAAATCCTTCCGACTAGGGTAGAGTCAAAGAAGGGCATTGGAGCTTTGAAAATTGCATTTGTGAAGCCAAAAAGAATGATTTAGAAGCTTTTAATCTAGGAACAATGAAGTAAAACCTCAAATACACAAAAATAACACTAAGTGTTGATATCATAATGTATATAAATAGTATTACCTATTATGTGTTAGTTTCTAGAGCTGTTAAGGTTGAAATAAATGTTCTATTTACTTTCTTTTTTCTTAGATGTCAACTTATAAATTTTTAAGAATTCAATTGAAAAAGAAAATGCTGCGATTACAAGGCTAGGTTACAACCGCATTTAATCTTAAGTTCCCTATATAGTTGAATTCCCTTCCATTTAACCTTTATTTTCCTCCATTTATTGTTCATCCATATTGTATTTTCAGCCCATACTATATTTAGTCACAATCATCTTTTTATCTTTTTAGAAAATTATTATACCATTTATCTTAGCTATATCACAGGTGTATATTATTGTACTAGTATTTTATCCTCTATGTGGTTGTATTATGAGTCTTATTAACCAACTGTCATGTATAGATTAAAATGTAATTATAAAAGAGTTCTGATGGGATACAGTTGTATCAAAACATGATCTATAAGAGTGCTCCTCATCACTATAAAAGGAGGAATCTACTTTGTTGAGAAGGCAACAAACCCTTTACAAACACTGCATTTAAAATACCCATGAGTTTCCAAAATAATCTTCTTTTCCTCTAAAGGTATATCTTTTCAAAATAATAATCTCATCCCTACAAAGTTATAAAAGATTATACTCTATACTTGCCTCAATAAAGGAACCTATACATAAAAAAATTTATAACATACAAATGATCCTATTACCAAGTCCACTAAGATTATAAGCTTGATTTAAATTCTATATATGTTATTGATAATGCATAAAAAGGGGATAGACTTAATTGGTTGGAAACATTGAGAGTATAAGTACGGCTTATGCTAGTCCATGATATGCTTATCTTTGATCATTATATAGTTAATTTATATTAAGCATATGATTTTGGTGGAGCTCTAGGAAATTGGTATCGGAGCTTCGTTGGTGTACAAAGGAATAGATTTTTATTCTTAGATAAGTTTGCCTGAGGAGGAAGGATAAACCAAACCATGTCAAAATCATCATCTAGCTTCTAGATTTTTAATCGTTAGTCATATCATGTTAATTCAAATAGATTGAGCATATGTGGCACTACTTTTGCCAATGTTGGCATCCATGCAATCACCACACTAGCCACATTGGCTACTTATATAAGCTCTCCATGCCACATAAGTTTCCCACCTTAAAATAATAAATGAATCAGATGTTTTATATCCACCTCCTAGTTCCCCAACTCTTGATTCATTAGAGTAGGTCTACATCTCCTCTCTCACTCCTCTCAAAATGCTCAAGCATGGTACAACTCTCATAAAAATCTTTATATGCATAATTTATATATGTTTTATTTTTAGTTTTTATGGTTTTTGTTCAAATATCATTTTGTTTTATTATTTTTCTTTACTTTGTAGTAGAAGTTAGGGTTTATTTTTATAGATTTGATGTAATTTAGGGTTTGGGGTTTGAAATTATCCATATTTATATGTAATTTCACTATAAGAAAATAATGATATAGAAATTGAAATTTTCATTTATAAATTTAGAAACAGGAAAATTAAATTGCTACAAAGTTTAGAAATGGAAAAAAAATACATAGCTAATTGTTGGAGGGAGAGAATGGTAGGAAAATAAAAATAGAAATAATAATGGAAATTGAAATGGAAAAAATTTTCATCGCAAAAGTATGACGATAATATTGGTGTGTAAGACAGTGTAGCCTTTGGCTATAGAAAATTCTATTTCTATTTAGAAACAGAATTTATTCCATTTCTATTTATTTATGGAATACAAATCCATAGCTAAATTTGGACAATTAGCTATTGAATTTTAGCTACTGAATATTTGTTTCTAAATAGAAATAGAATTATTTCATTTCTAAAATTAGCTATGTAATGCAAATTTATAGCTATTTTGGGCAATTAGCTACGAAAATTCCATTTCTAAAATTAGCTATACATTAAAAAATTGATAACATAAAAATGATCATATGACCAATCCATTAAGATTATAAGCTTGATTTAAATACTATATATGTTATTGATAATGCATAAAAAGGGGACAGACTTGATTGGCTAGAAACATTGAGAGTATAAGTACAACTTGTGCTAGTCCATGATATGCTTATCTTTGATCATTATATAGTTAATTTATATTAAGCTTATGATATTAGTGGAGCCCTAGGAAATTGGTATCAGAGCTTCGTTGTTATACAATAGGATAGATTTTTATTCTTGGATAAGGTTGCCTTAAGAGGAAGGATAAACCAAACCATGTCAAAATCATCATCTAGCTTCTAGATTTTTAACCGTTAGTCCTATCATGTTAATTCAAATAGATTGAGCATATGTGGCACTACTTTTGCCTATATCGGCATCCATGTAATCACCACACTAGCCACATTGGCTACTTATATAAGCTTCCCATGCCATATAAGTTTCCCACCTCAAAACAACAAATGAATAAGATGTTTTATATCCACCTCCCAGTTCTCCAACTCTTGATTCATCGAAGAAAGTCTACATCTCCTCTCTCACTCCTCTCAAAATGCTTAAGCATGGTATAACTCTTATAAAACCTATACGTGCATAATTTGTATATGTTTTGTTTTAGTTTTTGTGGGTTTTTGTTGAAATGTCATTTTGTTTTATTATTTTTCTTTACTTTGTAGTCGAAGTTAGGGTTTATTTTTATAGATTTGATGTAATTTAAGGTTTGAGGTTTGAAATTATCCATATTTATATGTAATTTCACTACAAGAAAATAATGATATAAAAACGAAAAATTGAAATTGAAATTTTTGTTTCTAAATTTAGAAACAGAAAAATTAGATTGCTACAATGTTTAGAAACAGGAAAAAAATACATAGCTAATTGTTGGCAGGAGAGAATGGCAGGAAAATAAAAACAAAAATAGCAACAAAAATTGAAACGAAAAAATTTTCCGTTATAAAAGTATAGTGGTAATATTGGCATGTAAAATAGTGTGGCCTTTAGCTACGAAAAATTCTGTTTCTATTTAGAAATGAAATTTATTCCATTTATTTTGTTTCTATTTAGTTATGGAATACAAATCCAAAGCTAAATTTGGACAATTAGCTATGGACTATTCATTTCTAAATAGAAACATAATTATTCTGTTTCTAAAATTAGCTATAAAATGCAAATCTATAGCTATTTTGGGCAATTAGCTATGGAAATTCTGTTTCTGAAATTAGCTGTGGAATATAAATTCGTAGCTAAATTTGGACAATTAGCTATAGAATTTCCATTTCTAAATAAAATAAGGATTATATTTCTAAATTTGAATTGACTTTGAGTTTTTTTTTTATAATTAATAATTTTGATTGTTAAAAAAAACAGTTTTATAAATTTTACAATGTTGACAAATATAACATAAAAATAAGTTGAAAATAATTTTTTGAAATTAATAAAGTATAATTTAGTTAAATGAAGATGAATATAATTCTTGATATATATATATATATCCCCTCTATATATATGAAAAGAGTACTAGAGGGGGGTGAATAGGACTATCAAATAAAAATGAGGAATTAAAAAAAGTTTTTGCAAGAATTGAATGGAAGTTGAGATGGAAGAATGAAGAACACAAAAATTTAAGGAGTTCAGATTCAACAACAATCTTATATCTCCACCTAACTTATCCCCAAGTTAGGATTTTCAATCATCCATAATCTTATTCACAAGATTGAGATTGCACAAGAGTCTTATGGCTCAGTTTTACAACTTTACAACTTGAGTTTTCGAGGCTCACTCACAGACCAAATCCCAAGTGTTTCAATGGACAACACTTAAACCAATTTCTTTAGAAATAAGTCTCACTTCCCTTCTAATCTATCCCAAGATTTAAAAAGAAAAGAAATTCTATTTCTAACACATAACCAACTCTCACAAGAGTTATACAAACAAAGAATTGTTTTAGAGAGTTTGAGAGCTCAATTTAAAGCTTAAGAAACAATGAATGATAAACAAGTTTCTTAACTTCCATTTAGCTCTAAAGGTGTTTATATAGAAAAAAACTCAAATAATGTAGTTGTTGGAGGTAAAAATAATGTGTTTAATGTCTATATTTTGAAGTCAATGTTTATAATTTTAAATTATTGTAGGTGATGCTATTAGACATCTATGCATGGATTGAAATTGTAATTGGCTACTGAAGACATTTGATTTTGCTCACATTTTCTCCATAAAAGTTGTAGATATTTGACTTAGATTTCCATATAATTTTTAATCACCTTAATTGGACTTATATAGCTTAAGATATGTCCAAAATACTAAGAGTTATGCAATCTAAAATGCAGACTACTGTCAAACAGCTGTGCACAAGTTAACCTGTGATTTTATATTGAAGACATCTGAATTTGTTCAAAATTTCTTCATTAAAGTTGTAGATATTTGATTTAAATTCCATATAATTTAGAATCACCTCAATTGGACATCTACAGCTCAAGATATGTCTAAAATACTAAGAGCTGTGCAATCTGAAATGACAGCTGTATATGTTGATTTCGACTCAATATTTGCATACCCAATTGAACTTGGATTTTGACAAGTAAGCCCAATTTAAAAAGCTTAAGATGTCTAATTCAAATGTGAATAAGATAATTTTCTCATTATAAAGCTCTAAGGATGTCAAAAGCCTCATTAGATCTCAGAGGTCGAATCAGCCCACAATAATCATACTTCATTTTATTTTCCAATAGAGTCCTAACTTATACACACTTAAACAAACAAATTAAATGCTCAAAATTAAGATTTATTATTGTTAAGGTCAATAATCTCCCCTTTTTTATTTTGACAAACTTATTTTGAGTTTGATAAAAAAAATAAATACAAAGTGAAGTGTGTGATAACATTTGTGATAATAATGATACCAAATGAAATAAAAAACATTTCTTTATTTCTCCCCTTAAGAATATGGACATGATAAGAAATATAAATTTATATATTATTCCCCTTAAAAAAAATAAAAACAACATAAAATATAGAAAGAGAGGATAAAAACATGGCTTCTTATAACAAATGTATTAAAAACATAAAATATGATAATATGATCATTTAAATAAATGTTAGGCAATGTGAGGAAATAGTTTCAAACATATATGCATATAGTGCTAGTAAAATGCATCACAAAAATAGTACATATAATAATAATGCTAGGCGTGATTAATTATCATATGATCATATAAAGCTTAGCAAGCTAATCAATCATGTAGCACTTAGCATATAAAAAATAAACACAAATTATTCATAACATATTTTCCTCTCTTTGTACAAAGGCAAAAGGAAAAAAAAGAGATATAAGGGGAAATGAACCTAAAAGGACCAAAATTCCTATAGGAACAAAGCAAAGATACACCAAATTTTTGTAAAAATATTCATGCCTTATCAAAGATCAAAACAGTTCTTAAGAAGATATTCATGCCTTATCAAAAATTAAAACAATTCCTAAGAAGAAATTATACATGAATTATGCATGTATAAACACAATAATAAAATATTATACAAATGTATAATAACAAATAATAAACTCAAATATATTTCTCCCCCTTTGTCAAAAGCAAAAAGAAAAGAGAGAGACATAAGGGGAAAATGAAAACAAAGATACATGAAATCTTTATAAAATCTATGTCATACATAAATAAAGTAAGCAAAACAAAGCCTTTTGTCACATATGATATACGACAAAATTAGCCATACTTATAATGTTGATATGCATGCAAAAATTTAAACAAATTTTCTCCCCCTATATCAAACAAAAATATAATATTTCATTAACATAAACTCATTTTTTTTAAGAGAGTTTTAAATTAAAAAAATTACACATGTAAAAAAAATTAACTAGGTGCACAAGCAAACTCAAATTATTTCTCCTCCTTTGACAAAATGCAAAAGGAAATTTAAAAAGATAAACCAAATATAAACTAACAACTATATAAAATAAATTTTAAGATCAAAATCAAAATATTTATCAATTAAAGTAATCAATAAGCACAACACGGTTTCACATGAAAACAATTTAACCATCAATTAAACATAAAATCAAGATAAACTAAAACCATCAATCATGTCAAATTCATGCTTAATGAAATTTAATCTCTCTTCATTGAGAGGTTTGGTGATGATATCTGTAAATTGATTATTTGTATCAATAAATTCAAGTGAGATATCACCAATTTGAACATGATCACATAAGAAATGATATCTAATGTCTATATGCTTAGTTCTAGAATGCTGAATGAGATTTTTGCTAAGTTTGATAGCACTTGTTTTGTCACATTTAATTGGACTATGATTAAGTTTTACACCATAGTCTAATAATTGTTGTTTTTGCCATAAAACTTGTGAACAACAAAGACTTGATGCGATATATTCAGCTTCAATAATGGACAAGGCAGCTAAAACTTAGTTCTTGCTAAACTAAGAAACTAAACATTGTCCTAAAAATTGACAAGTTCTAGAAGTGCTTTTTCTATCTAGTAAACTATCGAAAAACTCCGCATCAGAATAACTAATCAAGTCAAAGGATGAACTCTTAGGATATCAAAGTCCTAAATGCATTGTACCATAAAGATATTTAAAAATTCTCTTGATAGCATTCAAATGAGACTCTCTAGGACTAGATTGAAATCTAGTACACGAGCAAGTAGCAAACCTAAGATTAGGTCTACTAGCAGTTAAATAAAGAAAGGATCCAATCATACCTCTAAATCACTTTTTATCAACTAGTTTGCCATTCTTATTTTGTTAAGTTTAGTTGTGGTGTTGATTGGAGTTTTATTTATCTTAGCTCCATCCATGCCAAATTTCTTGAGAACGTATCTTGCATACTTAATTTGATTTATGAAAATCTCATTTTTGCATTGTTTGATTTGTAGTTCAAGAAAGAATTTGAGTTCACCCATCATACTCATCTCAAATTCTACTTGCATTAAATTAGAGAATTCCTCACACAAGCAATGGTTAGTAGCACCGAATATAATGTCATCAACATATATTTGAACAATTAATAAATCATGTTGGATTTCTTTATGAAAAGAGTTGTATCAACTTTTCCTTTAAAGAAACCTTTCTCTAATAAGAAGTTGCTCAATCTTTCATACCAAGCTCTAGGAGCTTGTTTCAATCCATATAATGCTTTGGAAAGTTTGAATATATGATTTGGAAAATCAAAGCTTTTAAAACCTGGAGGTTGTTCAATAGACACCTCTTCTTCAATAAAACCATTTAAAAATGCATGTTTAACATCCATTTGATAAGATTTGAAATCCATGAATAATCCACATGCCAGTATTATCCTAATAGCTTATGACCTTGCAACGGGGGCAAAGACTTCATCAAAATCAATGCCTTCCTCTTGATTATAACCTTTAGCTACTAGTCTAGCTTTGTTCTTAGTTATGACACCTTGTTCATTCATCTTATTTCTAAATACCCATTTGGTGTCTATAATAGGATAATGTTTAGGTCTAGGAACTAAGGTCCAAACCTTATTTCTCTCAAATTGATTTAACTCTTCTTGCATAGCAAGGACCTAAAATTCATTATATAAAGCATCATCAATATTTTTAGGTTTAATTTGAGAAATGAAGGCTAAATTAACAATAGACTTTAATTGAGATCTAGTAGTTACCCCTTTTGTAGTGTCACTTATAATGAGGTCTGGAGGGTGAGCTTTCTTGAATTGCCAATCCTTTGGAAGTTCATCTTTCAAGGTAGGTTAAGATGTCTCCTCATTTTCCTCCTTGCTTGGATCTTCAAGTTCCAAAGGCTTACTAGCATTTTCTTCTTGTATTTCCATAATCTTATTGTCACCTATAAGATTATTAACACTACAAACATCCTTTTTAGGATCAAGTGAGTTTAATTCATCAAATACCATATGCATTGACTCTTCGACTACTAGAGTTCTCTTATTAAAGACCCTATATGCTTTACTAGAAATAGAATAGCCTCGAAAAATTCCCTCATCGGCTTTAGAATCAAATTTTCCAAGATTATCCTTGGTGTTTAATATAAAGCACTTACATCCAAATACTCTTAGATATGAGATTTTGGATTTCTATTATTCCATAGTTTATAAGAAGTTTTATTCAAAATTGATCTTTTGAAAAATCTATTTGAAATATAGAAAGACACATTAATGACTTCTACCTAAAAGTATAGAGGCAAATTATATTCATGAAGCATTGTTCTAGCCATTTTCGTAAGAGTTCTATTCATGAAGCATTGTTCTAGCCATTTTCATAAGAGTTCTATTTTTCCTTTTAAATACCTCATTTTGTTGAGGAGTTCTAGGAGAAAAATGTATATGAAATACCATTTTCATCACAAAAATTTTTGAAAAATTCATTTTCAAACTCGATTCCATTATCACTTCTAATAGAAGAAATACAAAAGTCTTTTTCTTTTTGAACTCTTTTTGCAAACTTTTCAAAAGCTTTAAATACATCATTCTTATGAGCAAGGAAACATACCCATATAAATCTAGAGTAATAATCAACCAATACATATGCATAGTGCATTCCATGAGACTAGCAACTCTAGTTGGTCCAAATAAATCCATATGTATAAGTTCAAGTGGCCTAGAGGTGGACACTACATTTTTTATCTTAAAAGAGGACCTAGATTGTTTTCCCTATTGGCAAGAATTACAACATTTATCCTTAGTGAATTCAAGCTTAGGTAAACCAATCACAAGTTCATATTTACAAAGATCATTCAAAAGCTCAAAATTTGCATGTCCTAACCTTCTATGCCATGTCCATGTGTCATGAGAGATAGACACTAAGTATTTTATGTCTTTGTTATAAATTTTATTCAAATCAATGAATTAATCATTGTCTACTCTTTTACCACTAAAAATAATTTTGTTTTCATCAAGACTATTAATAAAATAATTTTTAGGATAAAAAGTTACTTTATGTCCCATATCACATAATTGACTTATACTAAGCAAATTATGTTTAAGACCAGTAACAAATAACATATGATGTAGAGATAAGGATTGAGGATTACCTATTTCTCCAATGCCAATAATTTTTCCTTTTGCATTATATCCAAAAGTAATGTGTCCTTCATCCTTAACATCAAGTCTATTGAATTGCTCTTTGTCTCTCGTCATATGCTTTAAACATCCACTATCGAGATACCACTTGCTTTTTCTTCTTGTGGATTTTAATCACATCTACATAAAATAATTTAAATGTTCTTTTGGATCCAAACCTTTATTAGTCTAGGTTGGTTAGTTTCAAGATAATCTGTAGAAAGTAAATTCATATGTAGTCTTCTATAAAAGCACACATTGTTAGTATGTCCTTTGATCATACAATAAAAACATATAATATTTTTGAATTTATTCCTTAAAGGATTAAATGTTTTCCTAGTGTGTGCAACATGCCTTTAGTGTTGTATGTATCTCCTACTGTTTTGTGTCATTAAGTGAGACATGCATTGGCAATAGTGATGCGTATTTTGATAATTTTGTGTAACATGTTTATGTGCATTGTATTGTATAGCATGTCTATTATAATTATATCTAATGTACATATAAGCATGCTTGGGTTGAGGTGCTCTAGTTTAAGCCTTACCTCTTTATGTTAATGAAGGATGAATCTTATGAGACTTTCCCTTGCTATTTAACACATGAGATCTTTTAGCTTTAAAAGCTTTAGTCTTATTTGATTTGGAGGTTGAAGGAGTGGAATCATGTAAGCTTTTACAAAATTAATAAATGATGAAGATGATGAAGAAATTTCATTCTTATATCCAATTCCATGAGTATCTCTATGAAATTTTTGAGAGTCAAGAAAACTATCTAAGGTTTCTTTTCCTCTCTTAAATTTAGCAATGGAATTCTTTAATTCTAAGACCTCCTTAGAAAGCTTATGATTTTCATTATTTGCTTTCTTAAGTTGATCTTCCAAAGAATTAAAAGATTTTGCACTAACAAGTTTTTCATTTGATTTAATAAATTTAGCAAAATTAATTTTTAAATTTTCTAATTCTCTATTTAAGCTACCTAACTCATGCTTATAATGTTTCTTCTTAGATAATAAACTTTTGCATTTAATAAGTAATTTACTCATAATAGAGTGCCATTTTTATTTTTCAGGGCCATGAAGCAAAGATTGACCACTTCTTAATGTTCCTCTTCCCCTTTAGATTCGGAGGAATCATCCTAAGTAGTTTTGAATGCCTTCTTCTTATCTTTTGCTCCTTTGTTCTTGAATTTGAGATTGGGACACTCACTTCTAATATGTCCCGATTTCTTGTATTTATAACAAGTAACCTCCTTAGTTTTCTTCTTCCCATCTCCTTCGAACTTTTTGTTGAAGTCCCTTCTTTTTAAGAAGTTTTTCTTTCTCAAAATCTTCTTGAAGTTCCTAATGAGCATGGCAATGTCACAATCTTCATCATTAGAATCTTTTATATATCCCTCAAAACTATCTTCTTAAAGAGCTTTTAGAGAAATGTTTTTTTTTCTTTTCTTCTTTCTCTTTTTGTTCTTCACCTCTTTGTTTGACAGTGAGTTCACATGTTAAGAGCTTACCAATGAGCACATTAGTTGATAAAGTGGAGAGGTTTTAAGAATTAATATTAGATTCCCAATTCTTCTTAGGTAGGATTCTTAGAATCTTGTTATTTACCTCTTCATTGGAGAAATGTTTTCTAAGTTTCTTAAGGGTTATGAGAAGAGCATTGAGACAGTTTTTCATCTCTGTGATTGATTCATGAGGCTTTATTTTAAAGAGTTTATATTCATATATATGAAGTTGAACCTTTTTACTTCTTACTTGAATGTTTCCTTTATAGTGGTTTTCTAAGGTCTCCCACATTTCTTTAGCCGACATAAAATTTTGGAGCTTGCCTCCTTCTTCTCTTATCATTAAAAAGACTAAAGTAATCATAGCTTTTTTATTTTTGTGATTTTCTTCCTTTTGATCAATACTCTATTAGCTTCTTGTAAGAGTAGTTACCATACCATCAATAATAGTTATAGGTGGTTCCAAACCTCTTAGGACAATGTCCCAAAGTTTGATGGAATCATAATCAAGATATAATTCCATTTTGAATTTCCAATGTGGATAGTTACCACCATCAAAGAATGGTCTAAGAGAAGAGATGTTTTGTGATTCACTCCCTATGATCTTGTATTCTAGTAATGAAGTACCTAGAATTCAAGCTCTGATACCAATTGAAAAGAGTCCTAGAGGGGGGGTGAATAGGAAAATCAAATAAAAATGAGAAATTAAAAGAATTCTTTGCAAGAATTGAATGGAAGTTGAGAAGGAAGAATGAAGAACATAAAAATTTAAGCAGTTCGGATTCAATAACAATCCTACATCTCCACCTAATTTATCCCTAAGTTAGGATTTTTAATCACCCACAATATTATTCACAAGATTGAGATTACACAAGAGTTTTATGACTCACTCTTACAACCTTATAACTTGAGTTTTCAAGGCTCACTCATAAACCAAATCCTAAGTGTTTCAATGGACAACACTTAAAATAATTCCTTTAGAAATAAATCTCACTTCTGTTCTAATCTATCCCAAGATTTAAGATGAAAAGAAATTCTATTTCTAATACACAACCAACTCTCACAAGATTTATACAAACAAAGAATTTTTTTAGAGAATTTGAGAGCTCAATTAAAAGCTTAAGAAACAATGAATGATAAATAAGTTTCTTAACTTTCATTCAGCTCTAAAGGTGTTTAAATAGACAAAAACTCAAAAATATAGCTGTTATAGGTGTAAATAATGTGTCCAAAATCTATATTTGGAATTCAATATTTATAATTTTGAATTATTGTAGGCGATGATATCAGACAACTATGCATGGATTAAAACCATCATTGGCTATTGAAGACGTTTGATTTTTCCCATACTTTCTTCACAAATATTATAGATATTTGACTTAGATTTCCATATCATTTTTAATCACTTCAATTGGACTTTTTTAGTGCAAGATATGTCTAAAATACTAAGAGCTATGCAAACTACTGTCAGACAGCTATACACAAGTTGAACCCATGATTTTAAATTTAAGACATTTGAATTTGCCAAAAATTTCTTCATCAAAGTTATAGTTATTTGACTTATCTTTTCATATCATTTTGAATCACCTCAATTAGACATCTTTAGCTTAAAATATGTCTAAAATATTAGGAGCTATGCAATCTAAAATGGCAACTACATATGTTGATTTCAACTCAATATTTACATACCCAATTGAACTCGGATTTTTACAAGTAAGCCCAATTCAAAAAGCTCAAGATGTCTACTTAAAATGTGAAGAAAATAATTTTCTCATTATAAAGCTTTAAGGATGTCAAAAGCCACCTTAGATCTCAGAGGTTGAATCAGCTTAAGATAATCATACTTCATTTTATCTTCCAATAGAGTCCTAACTTATACACACTTAAACAAATCAAATCAAATGTTCAAAATTAAGTTTGTTAAGATCAAAATTAAGATTAATTATGGTTAAGGTCAACAACATATATATATATATATATATATATATATATATATATATATATATATATATATATATATATATATATATATATATATATATATATATATATATAGAATTTTGGTTTCTACATAGAATAAGGATTCTATTTCTAAATTTAAATTGACTTTGAGGATTTTTTTTTATAATTAATAATTTTGATTGTTAAACAAAAGTTTTATAAATTTGACAATGTCAACAAATATAACATAAAAATAAGCTGAAAATAATTTTTTGAAATTAATAAAGTATAATTTAGTTGTTTCTAAATTTAAATTGACTTTGAGTATTTTTTTTTTATAATTAATAATTTTGATTGTTAAAAAAAAGTTTAATAAAATTGAAAATGTTGACAAATATAACATAAAAGTAAGCTGAAAATAATTTTCTGAAATTAATAAAGTATAATTTAGTTGAATGAAGATGGACATATTTTTTAATTTGATGTAATTTAGTGTTGGGCTTGTATAATTACAATTAAATTAAGGCAAAACCCATTCCGAGGTCCTTAAATTTATCGGTTTTTTAGTTTTAGACTCCTAAAGTTTTATTTTGTATATCTAGATCCTCAAACTTTACAAATTTATTGTTTTAAACCTTTTTGTTAATTGTTTTAGCAAATATTAATTTCTTTTGGTCCCTGAAGTTTTATATTTCTAACATTCATACCATTTTTTATCTTTTAATATTTATATCACCTTTAAAATTTTTTCACCAGTAAAAAATAAATTTACTTATTTTAATCTCTAATATTTCAAATTAAAAACACAAACTTATATACATTTTTAAATAATTTTAAATTTTTAAAAATAAATATACAAGTCAATGTTAGATAAAAAAAATTATAATAAAACTACTATTTTTTAAAACAAAATATTATAATGAAAAAGAACACCATAATTAAAAGAGATTATGATAAAAAAGTATTTTATAATTCTTCAAAATATAAATTTTATATTTTTAATACATTTTTTAGTTTTTTTGTACAAAACTTTAATTAAATTATTGTGAATAATTTTTTATAATATAATTTTTATAAATAGTGAATATCAATGCTTGCATGTACATCACCAAAAAATTGTGATAGATTTTTCAACTAACTCAAACTTTTTATTACCGTTATCTTACCTTCATTTTTTATCATGATTTTTGGGTATATGAAAAAAATTTAGGTTATAAAAATTTAGTCACAATAATATAAAATATTGTAAAAAACAATAGTATTATTATAATTTTTTTATCTCAGCATTAACTTGTGTTGTTTATTTTTAAAATTTAAAATTATTTAAATATGTATATAATAATTTAAAATATTAGAAATTAAAATAAATAAATTTATTTTTTACCAGTGAAAAAATTTTAAAAGTGATACAAGTGTTAAAAAGTAAAAAATAGTATGAATATTAGAAATATTAAAACTTCAGGGATCAAAAGAAAATAATTTGGGTTAAAAATTGACATAAGGGTTTAAAACTTCAAATCTGTAAAGTTTACGAGCCTGAATATATAAAATGAAACTTTAGGGGGTCTAAAGCTAAAAAGTCAATAAGTTTAAAGGTCTCAGGATGATTTTGCCTTAATTTAATTCTAATCTTTTCGTTGTTATTAGATAACAGTAAGAGTTGGGGTTCCTATGGAAGTGATGGGATTGATGCTTGGGGAATTTATTGAAAATGCATTGTTCGTGTTGTTGATTTTTTGCAATGCCGTAAAGTGGTATTAGTGTCAGTGTTGAAGGTATTGATCATGTGTTTCAATGTGATTAATTCATTTGTTGTTTCAATTGGATGGTTTATCATTAAGCGATTCTCTTTCTCTTTCTCTCTCTCTCTCTCGTTTATGCCCTTAGACTTTGAATGGAACATGTTATTAGACCTTTAATTAACATGTTAGTGGGAAACTTATATGGAATGGGGAGCTAATGTAAGTAGTCGACATGACTAGTATGGTTATTATATGAATGCCACATGCGCGAAAGTAGTGCTACATATGCTCAATCTATTTAAATTAACTAAATAGGACTAATGGTTAAATTTTTACTCTCAGGACTTAATTATTACAAATTGAGTATTCAAAACTTAACTATAAAAAGTATATAACTTTTAAGATTATAAAAAGTATATATATTTTGAAGGCTTAATTGATCTTTTATAAGGTAAGTTGTGTGAAATTATTTTAATCAAAATTATTAGTATGTAAAATTTATTGGATTATAATTAATTCGGTTTGATCTCAATATGACTACAAAAATAACAAAGTTTTTTAATAGTTAATTTAATACGACTCAAATTCAAAATATTATTTAAATGAAAATAGCTATTGTGAATTAGCCTAAGGGTGATTGGTGTCTGAAGCATTTTAAAAACACACCACTTTTATATTGGGACATGGTGGAATAATTATGTCATATCAAAATCAATTTCACATTAAAATAATCATATGTATTAAAAAGTTTGAGTTGATTATGGTGTCAAATTCATGATCTTTCTAGTAGTTTCCATGAAGTTACATAAATGGTTGTTATAAAAAAAGTTACATATAACTTTTAGAACAAAAGTCTTTGAAAAAAACACAAGGATAAACATTCTCTTAGTGCTTTGCAATGGCTAAAGCTTCTTGTGCATCTACTACTGCTACTTTTATCTCGATTTAGCAATGTAGAAAACTACCACTGCCACTAAAATCATCCAACTATTATTTTACCAACCCTTAAACCCAATCACTAATGCTTCCACCAGACCTTTAATTCAACCATCTTCACTTCTAGAGACAAGTTGCCAGGCAAAAATCTCAGTGACAAAAAATATTCAAGTCACATGACCCAAATTTAAAAGGTATTTACCTCATGTGAAGATAACTCACATAGATTTTAAAATAATCAAGCATATGGTTCTTGGAAAAAAGCTCAACAAACAAAAAATGCTTTAAGGAGTTTCCATCTGAATTAGGATTCTAGCATATCCTTTAATTATGCAACAATAACTGCAAAAAGTAAGCACCCAATAGCTACAATGAATCATATCAATTCTAATCAAGTTTGTGGTTCAAGGATACATGAATGGCCAATGGAGAAGGTCTGGAGCTTTGTAACAGACTTTTAAGTCCAAGATTTGAGAATCAAGAACACCTTTATGTTTAACTTCTCAAATCAGGAAGACAATGATCAACTTAAATATGGTGTCCCATGTGTTGTGGGTCCCTCCTAGTGGAATCCACAAGTTTGAAAAAAAGTTAAATTTTGCAGCACCAAATTCAGTGCTGCAAAATTTAAAATCTTAGTTGATTTTTGGCAAACTTCGTAGCTATAAATAGCCATTTGGATGGAGAATAAAATGCAAGAAATGAGTGAAAGAAAAGCTAAAGTAAGGTGTGTGCTTGTGAGGGTAACCAAAGCAATTTTGCTTTGATGAGTGTGAAAGAGTTTTAAGGGTTTGGAAAAAAAATTTCAGAGGGTGAGTGACAAAATAATGAGATAATTATTTTTAGGGTGTTTGGGAAACACTTTGAGTGCCACTATTTTAGTGAAAACTTTTTTATTATACACCTTTAATGTTAACCTAGAGAAGACTCTATCTTGTACCTACTATTTATATAGTGGAAGAAAATTTTAGATTTTGTCCCATGGACATAGCCTAAGAATTAATGGTGAATCACGTTAAAATATTGGCATCATTTTCATTATTTATATGGCAAGTTTTGCTGGCTATTTTACTCACTCATTAGCCAGTTTAACTGCCTCTATTTATTTATTTATTTGATTATTTCTGCAGTAATTTTATTTTGTCTTTGTGAATATTATTCCACTACTCTAACCCTATTAATTTTCCTAACAACTGGTATCAGAGCTGTTGGTTTGTGTTCTGATCGCATTATTAAATATTGCAATGATGGAGGCTAAGATTAGCAAAATGGTCAGCTTAAATGGTACAAATTACCACATATAGAGAAACAAGATAAAGGATCTCCTAGTTGTGATGAAGTAGCATCTATCAATTTTTGCTACAATAAAACTCGAAGGTAAGATAGATAAGGAATGGGCATTTAAGTATGAGCAAGTGTGTGGCTACATCCGATAGTTCATTGAATACAATGTGTATAACCATATTTCTAATGAAACTCGTGTACGGACGTTGTGGAACAAGCTTGAGGAGCAGTACGTTTCAAAGACCAATAACAATAAATTATTTTATCTAACAAAATTAATGCAGATAAAATATCAAGAAGGCTCTTCTATCACCGATTACTTGAATGAAATGTAAGGGATCGTAGATTAGTTGTTAGGAATGGGCATAAATTTTGATAATGAAATTCTTGCTCTTATGTTGCTGGCTTCTCTGCTAGAATCATAAGAGACTTTGAAGATTTCACTTACAAACTCTGCACCAAATGATGTAGTGAATATGAAATTTATCAAAAGTGGTCTTCTGAATGAAGAGATGAGATGCAGATGAAATGGTGCTTCTTCAACACATTCAGATATCCTTATTGTAAATTTCAGGGGGAGAAGTGAAACTCGAAGCTCAAAGAAAAAAAGATAAAAGCAGAGGAAAGTCAAATAAGTATGCAAATATTGAATGTCATTACTGCAAAAAGAAAGGCCATACTAAGAAGTTTTGTCGAAAGTTTAAGAACAAGAACAAAGGGAAAGATGTGAGAAAAGATAACAACAGTAATGATGATGAAGAAAATCTTCTCTGAGAATTCAATGTCCTTTTTTATGATGATACTATTAATCTTACTACTTAGGAGACAACTAGGTGATTGACAGTGGTGCTTCCATTCATGCTACATCTCAAAGAGAATTCTTCTCATCCTACACTCTAAGAGATTCTAGATTTATGAAAATGGGAAATGGCAATCAAACAAGAGTTACTGGTGAAAGAGATGTGTGTTTGGAAATGGTGAATGGCACAAGACTAATCTTAAAGAATGTCAAGCATATTCCAGATATTTGCCTAAATTTGATCTCAATAAGCAAGCTTGATGATGAAGGTTTCTGCAAAACTTTCTATAATGGCCAATGGAAACTTACTAAAGGCTTCCTAGTGGTGGCTAGAGGTAAAAAGGACTCAGCACTATACTTTATGCATGCAAATATCTCCAAAGACATGGTGAATGCTATGAAGAAAGATAGTATAATTGAGTTATGGCATAAAAGACTTGGCCATATGAGTGAGAAAAGGATGATAGTGCTAGCCAAGAAAAATGTTTTATATGGAGTAGATCTTGTGTATCTAGAGAAACATGTTGATTATCTTGCAAGAAAGCAACATAGGGTTGCTTTTAGGAGTTCTCCTCCTTCCAAAATGAAGAATGTGCTGGATTTAATTCATTTAGACTTGCGTGGGCCAATGCCAAAGTCACTTAGTGGTTATCAGTACTTTATGACTTTCATTGATGATCATTCTCAGAAGACATAAGCATACACCTTAAAGTCAAAAGATCAGGTGCTAAATGTCTTCAAGGAATTTCACACCCTAATAAAGAGACAAACCAACAATAAGCTGAAATTCATTTGGATAGACAACGGTGGAGAGTATTCTAAACTATTTAATGCTTATTGTAAAGAGCATGGTATACAACATCAAATGACACCTCTAAAGATGTCGTAGTTGAATGATTTAACTAAGAGGATGAATAGGACTTTAATGTAGAGAGTCAGATCTTTGCTCTCACATTCAAAGCTGCCTAAGACATTTTGGGGTGAAGCTCTACTTACAGCAGTGCATGTGTTAAAACTTTCACCATGTGGTCCTCTATAGTATAACACTCTAGAGAGGGTGTAGTCAGGAAAAGATGTTTCCTATGGTCATCTGTGGGTTTTTAGGTGCAAAGCCTTTGTGCATATTCCTAAGGATGAGAGGTCTAAGCTTGATGTCAAGACATGACAGTGTGTGTTCATTAGCTATAATCAAAATCAACTGTGCTATAGATTTTATGATCCAATCTAGAAGAAACTTATCAGAAACCATGATGCAGTGTCTATTAAAGATAAGACAATCAAAGATATTACCAGAGTTAAGAAGAACATCCCCAACTTTGAAGATGATTCAAATTTGAATTTAGTTCCTCCAACAATGATGCAAGGGAAGTTGAAGATGAAAATGAAGTTATTGGACCAGATGTATGTAATGAAGATGCTCCCATTAAGATTCCATCTAAAAATGATGATGATGGTGTTCATGATCAACCACCTACAGATGAGGCTTCTCTAGTGCCACTAAGGACATCTGATATAAACAGACAACCTTCTACCAGATATCCTAGAGACCAGTTTGTGTTATTAACTGATGGGGGAGAGCTAGAAAGCTTTGAAGAAGCTATGAATGATGAACACAAGCAAAAATGGTTTAAAGCCATGCATAATGAGATGAAGTCTCTATATAAGAACAAGACATTTGAGCTTGTGAAATTGCTTGAAGGTAAGAGAGCTTTAAAGAATAAGTGGGTGTTTAGGATCAAGCATGAAGAACACAGTCTCCAACCATGATTCAAAGCTAGACTAGTTGTAAAAGGATTCAACTAAAGAAAGGGCATCGACTTTGATGAGATTTTTTCTCCAGTCATGAAGATGACATCCATTCATACTTTGTTGGGTTTAGTAGTAAGTTTTAATCTAGATATCGAGTAAATGGATGTTAAAACTATCTTCCTTCATAGTGAATTAGAAGAGGAAATATTTATAGAGCAGCCATTGGATTTCAAAGAAAAGGGAAAAAAGGACTATGTTTGCAGATTAAAGAAAAGCTTGTACGTCTTGAAATAGGTAAAACAATGGTATAAGAAGTTTGATTCTGTTATGGGGGAGTAAGGCTATAAGAAGATCACTTTAGACCATTGTGTATTAGTTCAGCTGATAATAACTTTATTATGTTGTTGCTCTATATGGATGACATGTTGATTGTTGGTCGGATTGTTTCCAAAATCAATAGCTTGAAGAAAGAGTTAAGTAAGTCTTTTACTATGAAAGACTTGGGACCAGCGAACCAGATTCTTAACATGAAGATTATTAGAGAAAGAGGTGTTAAGAAGCTGTGGTTATCATAAGAGAAGTATATTGAGAAGGTACTTCAAAGGTTCAACATGTACAATGCTAAAGCGGTTAGTTTTCTTCTTACTAATCACTTTAGATTGACTTCTCTACAAAGCCCTTGCACTAATAAGGAGAAGGAAAAGATGGAAAGAGTGTCATATACTTCAGCAGTTGGTAGTTTAATGTATGTCGTGGTATGTACACGGCCAAATATTGCATACTCGATTGGAGTTGTGAGTTAATTCCTTTCAAATCCTAGAAATGAGCATTAGGCTATAGTCAAATGGATTTTCAGGTATCTTTGTGGAACATCTAAAATGTGTTTGTGTTTTGGAGATGTCAAACCTATGTTAGATGGATACACAAATGCAAATATGGTAGGAGATGCTAATTTAAGAAAGTCAACCTCTGGTTACCTTATTACTTTTATAGGGGGAGCTGTGTCATGGCAGACAAACTTATAAAAATGTGTTGATTTGTCTATCACTAAAGAAAAGTTTAATGCATAAATGGAAGCTTGTAAAGAGTTGTTATGGATGAAAAAGTTCTTAAAGGAACTCAATTTTCAGCAAGATAGATAGAAGCTATTTTGTGATAGTAAGAGTGTTATCCACCTTAGTAAGACTTCCTCCTTTCATTCAAGGTCAAAGCACATTGATGTGAGATATCACTAGATATGGGATGTATTAGAGAAGAAGTTATTGCAGCTAGAGAAGATCTATATTGATGAAAATGAATCAAACATGTTAATGAAGACTCTACCAAGGGAGAAGTTCAAATTCTCTCGATTAGCCATTGGAATGGTAATAACCTCCATGTAGGCAGGACGGGGAGAATTATTCTGGGTCCCTCCTAGTGGAGTCCACAAGTTTAAAAAAAAAAAGTCAAATTTTGCAACACCAAATTCAATGCTACAAAAATTGAATTCTTAGTTGATTTTTGGCAAACCTTGTTGCTATAAATAGCCATTTGGATGTAGAAGGAAATGCAAGCAACGAGTGAGAGAAAAGCTAAAGTGAGGTGTGTGCTTATGAGGGTAACTAAAGTAATGTTGTTTTGATGAGTGTGAAAGAGCTTTAAAAGTTTGGAAAATTTTTCTCAAAGGGTGAGTGACAAAATAGTGAGATAATTATTTTTGGAGTGTTTGAAAAATATTTTAAGTGACACTATTTTGGTGAGAACTCTTTTATTGTGTACCTCTAGTGTTGATCTAGAGAAAAATCTCTCTTATACCTACCATTTTTATAGTGAAAGAAAATTTTGTCCCCTAAATGTAGCTCAAGAATTAAGGGTGAACCATGTTAAAATATTGATGTCATTTTTTATTATTTATATTGCAGGTTTTATCGTCTATTTTACTCACTCATTGGCCGGTTGAACCGCCTCCATTTATTTATTTATTTGATTATTTCTGCAGTAATTTTATTATCTCTGTAAATATTATTTCACTGCGCCAATTTTGTTAATTTTTCTAACACTATGGTCAATCCATAGGAACTTAATGGGCATTACATAGTAGGATCCAAATTATCAATTCAAGAGCTTGATTTCTCAATAGAAATTATTCATCCAACATATAGGCCATGGAAAAAATGTCGACTCGATGGACTTCTATTATCTCTGCAAGTAATAATCCATTCTTGCTCGTGGAAGGAATAGAGAAGGCTCTTTCTGAATTCTAACAATCCACAGGGGCATGCACCATAAATGCCTACAAGTGCAAGTGAAGAAAATCCAGCATTGGGAGGATGACCTTTGCGTGATGAGAAAGGAAAAGCCAAGGACAACATGACTTTTGCCTTTCTAGCTAATCTCTATAATCAAGATGACAACTATGCTCAATGGAGCCATGATGAGGGTTATGTCACTAGAAATCAAAATGACATCTCTAATTGCCCCAGTAAATGCACTATTCCACAGGCCGAAATTAAGGACTGCTTGCTTATGTCCACAGCTGATAGGCTTCACACCCAGGCCCATAACGGTAACCCACTCCCTAAAGCCGAACAATGCAAATCCAGAGACAGCACAAAGCTCTTCCAAGCTTTTTTTTTTTATGTTTCTATCCTATGTTAGTCAATATTGTTACTTTTACCCACTAGTGACTTACATTGTTGCTCCATGATGTTCCTTTCGTCTCGTTATGAGACTTGATGTTCTCTATTTCCTTGTGTTTCCTTGGTAATGAAATTAAGTTGTTAAAAAAAAAAAAAGTTTACACAGATGACTATAAATTTTCAAGAGTAGTTTCCATGAAGTAACACAAAAGAATATTGTATTTGCTTTCATATTAATATATTATTATCAATTCGAGTAGAAACATGAAAGGAAATATACATAAAGTTATAATTCAATATTAAATTTGTAGCATTAAATTATATCAAAATTTTGTGGCATTAAGTTACACAAATAAATAATGATTTTATTATTTTTATAAAATTTAATATAATAATAATAATAATAATAATAATATTATTATTATTATTATCGCAAGGTTTTTTTTTTAAATATCTTTGTGAAAAGCATGTGGTTATTTATTATAATTCATTTTATAAAAAAGGTCCACTACGTTTTATAATGTTCATACAAATTTATGTCTTTTAACTTTATATTAAGTTTTCAATGTGAAACAGAGCAAATTACAAAAAAAATATTTACTTATTATTATATAAAAATTGAATAATTTAATTATTTACTAATAAAAGTAAAATTAAATTAATTAAAATATAATTTTGATTTGATTGAAAGTTTATTTCCTATTTTAATGAGGTTAATTTTTATTTTATCTCTATTAAAAATTAAATTAACTAAAATATAATTATAAATTAATTGAAAGCATATTTACTATTTTAATTAGGTTAACTTTTATCTTATCTTTGACAAAAATTCTAAATTAATTGAAAGTATATTTTCAATTACAATTAGGTTAACTTCTATTTTATCTCTAATAAAAATTAAATTAATTAAAATATAATTTTAATTTAATTGAAAGTATATTTCCTATTCTAATTAGGTTAACTTCTATTTTATCTCTAATAAAAATGAAGTAACTAACATAAAATTATACTTTAATTGAAAGCATATTTCCTATTTTAATTAGGTTAAGTTCTATAATTTTATCTCTAACAAAATTAAATTAATTAAAATTTTAGAAGTAATTTTGTTAAAAGTATTTTTTTTTTCTACTTTAATTAGGTCTACTTATATTTTATCTAATATAAATCAAATTAGATAACATAATTTTATAAGTCTTACTATACTAAATTTAATAAGTAAAAATTAATAAATTTTATGAAATAATTAATTGTGAAAATTGTTAATAAGTAAAACCAATGAGAGAGTAGTCAAATGGTAACTATTCTCTAAGGACATCATAAGGTGCGGGGTTCGAATCCTACATTCGTTAATTTAAAAAAGGAGAACTGCCCCATGTTGTGCTATCTGTTAAGTCATATAACCTTCATATTTACCAAAACAAATTAATAATTAAATAATTAAAATTAAAATTAATAAAATTTATGAAATAATTAATTATGAAAATACTATTGTGAAAAATGTTGAAAGATTGTGATTTTTATATAGAATATTCATAAAGATAGTAATAAATTACTATATTATAACTCTATCAAATTTGTAAAATTAGATTATTATTTAGATAAAATATTGAAAGAGTGTTGTATAATTGTTCAAATGGAAAAGTTAATAAAATTGTAATAAATTATATGTTATAATGTAACACTATTAAGATTGAAAAAATAAATTAACATATGAATGAAATAATACTCTTATTAATTTTAAACACATATTAAATTAAAGTTTGTTAAGTAAATAATTATAATTAATAGAAATTTTTATTGTCTTGTATTTGTAATCATATTGTAAAAAATAGAGCATATAATGTATTTGAAAGTAGTGTTTTGTAAGAAAAGTAGTATAACACTATCAAGATTGAAAACTTAGATTAGCAGATAAATAAATTAATATTCTTATGATTTTTAAATACTTATTAAATTAAATTTTATTAAGTGAATAATTATAATTGAATTAATTAAAATTTTTGGTCTTGTATCTATGATCATGTTTTAAAAAATAGAGCACGTAATTTGTTTGAAAGTAGTATTTCTATAAGAAAAGTAGTATAATTATCATTTTTAAATATTTTTATAAAATTTAATAAAGAAAGAGTTAAAATTAAATTAATTAATCTTTATCATTTAATTATTAGTTGAAATTAAAATATTACATTAAATTACTTTTTGAGTAAATAAACTATTAATACAAAAATATTGAAGAAATATATTGTCACTGCTCTGTTGGGTTTCATCAATTCATACATGCGGCAGAAAACAAAAATTTTAATTAAGAAACCCTCACAGGATCCAAGTAATTCGAATAAATTGATTAAGAAAGAGATTCCAAAAATCTACCAAGACGATTTCAAGGCAAGAATGTTGGAAAGAAGAGAGGAGTCACTCCGGTGACACCCTACCTTAAGCTTTCACATTCTTTTATTAGATTAAGGTGCCACCAATAAAGTCATGTCCTCTACCGATATCCACACGAACAAGGTAACCAAAGCAAAGTTGGTGTGCTAGCACTTTTGAAGTCTCACCCTTTGTTTTTCTCTCTATGCAAGTTTCTTTCTTAAAAGAAGTGAAGGAAGAAGAATAAGGAGAAAAGCTCCTTAAAACCTTAAAGAAAAATATGCACTTATAGACATCCCATCTAGGGTTTCTTAAACCACTTACTTACCAAAATAGTTTTGGTAAGGTTAGACTTCCTTTTCTATTTGAATTCTAATTCCAAATTAGAATTATTTCCTATGTATTTAAATAACTCTTACTTTAAATAAATTGGGATATATGTATATATACACAACACACACTTAGTAAAAATTATAAATTTGGTGTCTGAACTTTTGTGGTTTTTTTATTTGAGTGTCTAAACTATTTTTCTTTTCTATTTGAGTGTCTGAACTTTAAAAAAACGTATTAATCAGGTGTATCTGGCCTATTTTAAGCTGATTGTGTGCTTAATTAGCTCAAATGGGGTCATGCCATATTTTTTAGCTTATCCCTATTTGAGCATTTGAACTTTAAAAAAATATATCATTCAGATGTATCTGACCTATTTTAAGCTGATTATGTGCTTAGTCGACTCAAACTAGGTCCACTTTTTTCCAGCTCACAAGCCATTTTTTTCAACTCATCCCTTACTATTGTCCACTTAAAAAAGGGTAAAGATAGCTGAAAAAAAGTGGATCTCAGTTGAGCTTACTAAGCATACAGTTAGTTTAAAATAAGTCGGAACACTCGATTGATTTGTTTTTTCAAAGTTCAAGAACTCAAATAGAAAAAAAATAATTCAGACACTCAAATAGAAAAATCACAAAAGTTCAAACATCAAATTTGTAATTTTTCCATTTACTTACTCCTTTAGAGAGATTATTATTGGGTTAATTAACCTAATTGTTCTTTGGGCATGTTATAAGTGTACAATCCTGTAGGTTCACACAATGTTGGAAGTGGGAATAAAATTCTCATTTTAGGTCACAAGTTATAATTGGTCTCTAGCAAGATATTATGACTACCCAAGTTATGTGAAAGCCGATAATTCAACATAACCTAATACATAGTATGTACTATAGTCCTTTTGTTATGCGATATCTTGATTGAACATAAAACATGATTTATGTCATTCTTATATAGTTTAATCATATTGTTTCTCAATCTTAAATAGATTAATACTGATAATTCTTTATTTAATATTGATTACTTTTTATCAATACGTTCTAGCATGGCTATGCATTTCTCTCAGTGTTGCTCATCAAGGGGTCCACATTTATCTTCTCATAATTAATGACTCTCAGTGTTACTCATTGAGGAGCCCACAGATATCTTCTCATAATTAATAAGAGACAAATTCCATCTTAATCACTCACATTCCTCACATAACTCATTCCATATCCAATCACAGGCTGTTTTACCATTAGGTTAAAGATGATTTAGGGATGTGTCAAAATACATAACTCATCATGCATGAAACCATGGTGATTTCAGTTTATAGGACTCAAATAATACTACTATGATGATAATTACTTATGACAATTATCCATGTAATTTTCTTATAGTAGGTCAATCTACTATATCATTTCTTTAAATATGTACCTATGAGTTTAACTCAATATCTCATATACATTATCAGTAAAATATAATCATCAGTTATCATCATACTAGTCTTTATTTATTGTTGTTGCCATAACAATGATCAATTAGGGATATTTATATTATAATTCAAGTATCACCTAAGAGTTTTATTATTTAGTCACATACTTAATGATCTTAGGTAGAATTAACTAATCAGGAATAATATTAGAATTAGCCAGTAATAATAGAAATGCCTCTTTATTAATAAAATAGATATATAACAAAGTCAAAATATGGTCATTACATAATTGGCTTAGGGCATATCACTTATATGCTCAAATAAAAAATTTACTAAAATTGTAATAAATTATAAGTTTAATGAGGTTATAATATTAAAATTATTATATAAAGAAAATATAAAATTTTGTTGTTTTTAAATTTTATTAAGAAAATAACTAATGGTTGTTAATTATCTTATTATTAATTATAACATTTATATTTTTTGTATAAAATTAGTTTTAGAGTTGAGAAAAATATTATTTATAAAAATATTGAATGAATGTGATATAATTATTTAAATAAAAAAATATCAAAACATCAATAAATTGTAACTATATTACGTTAATATCAAATTTACATCATTACTGATTAAAAATTTTCATCCAAATACAAATTAATAATGAGCTCCTTACATTTAAATATAGTATAAAAAATTTCTTAAAATTGAGAATTTTGATGATATTTGTATGATACGGTGGACATGATACTTTGAAGAAGTCAACAATATTAGTCCATGAGAGAAGGAGCGTGGAAATTCCCTTTTCTTTTGTTGCTTAACGCGATATTGGCATAACATTACATGGAAAATAATTGCATCTCCTTTAAAATCCAAAGAAAAGTCTTATATATATATATATATGAAACCGCTAATCATTAAAATCAACTAGCAGAAGATTATTTTTGTTTTTGAGTTCAAATTATTACATATATAATCATGTTAAATAAATTATTGAAAATATTTATCACCTTTATAGTTTTATCTATACCAAATGTAGTCAGAATTTATATTAGTGGTTTAAACAAAAAAATATAATGAATTTTGTTTTTTTAAGTTCAATGGTTAAAAAAATAATTCTTTTTGAATAATGAATTATAGAAAAAAATATTACATTTACATTATTTTAATGCAAAATTTATTGTACTTTAAAATTATGAATGGGAGATGGTCTAAGCTATATAGGCTGGTTTGAGCTGAAGTCTTTCATCAGAGTCCCAAGAGAGACACATCAAGGGATCCTGAGCTCCACAGGGCTGCTAGATCTGAAGACATCTCATGGGTGAAAACAAACATGTGCGGTGAAGATTCAACTCTTCTTTCCGAAACAACACCAAACAAAACACTGTCCTTCATGTTCCTGCGGAATTCAAGCAGACAGAGTTCATGAAGGAGGTTTGCCTCAAAACATTCAAAACACTAAAAATTATTTAAATTGATAAATAAATAAATGACAACAATGAATAAACAAAAAAATGAAAAATAAAAGTAAAAATTAAGCACTAAAAAAAGTATAAACCAAAAATTAATTTGAAATAAAGTTTGAAGTTAAGTGATCGCTCGTATAAATAACTTTTATGAAAGTTGATATGTGATATATTTTAAAATATTTTACTGTTGATAAAAATTAATTGAAAATTAGTTATGAATTTTTTTCCAAAATAAAATAAAAAGAAAAATTAAAGACTAATTATTTATAATAAAATAAAAATTTAGCTCACCATTGATGTATTTAATTTTTAAAAAACTTGAAATAACATATACGTCAACTACTTCAATCTATATAAAACATATAATAATTAAATGCATGAATTTGACCACCTAGCCCATATTTTTAGTAGCATGTGGCACTTTACAAGCTTCATAGGTACTTTCATTATCACTTCTGCAGTAGCAAAGATGTTCCTCATACAGTACAAAGCCAAGGTTTAATGCAGGCCATACCAGAAGGCACACCCATCAGTTATGAGAAGGAAGATAAGAGTCGGTGAAACACAAAAACACCTCGCCTGAAGAAAGAGCTAAAGCGACAATACAAAGCTGAGTTTTAATGTAAGGCATACGAAAAAGATGAGGTTTGTGTTGGTTGTGACTTTATTCACAATACGTGCTTCTAGCACATAGACATGTACGTTCACTGCCAGTGTCTTCAATGTCAATAATAGCTTTGATCCAATTTGAGCCTTAAAGCCATTTCTTGATTATTGTTTTCCTAAAATTGAGCTCAAGATCTTTAAAATCAAGAAACAGAGAGCCTGAGAGACATAGCTGGAGATTACTGTAGTTTTGATTGTATGTTTGTATAGAGCCAAAATGAAATGACACATAACACACAGAACACTAAGTGCATAAGAGTAGTGCCACATGGCACTAACAATCGAGAACCGGAGAAGTGAAACCTGTGAATATGCAATGACACACAAGCCTCATGGAAAGGAAACTTGCAGTTCATGTTGTTAGGGAAAAATGAGTTACTTACAATTCAACAAGTACTTTCATCACTTTAAATCATAATATAAATAAAAATACTTGAGAAATAAAAGAGAGAAAAATACTATAATTTAATGTGAAAAAATCTCAAATGGAGAAAAAATAACGGGCGTTGTCAAAAGAAAATCAAGAGAAAAAATATTCATTATATGGAACATTATCACAACCACACTATAAAATATTTAACTCTCACAAATACCCAAAAGTTCAAGTACACCCCAAGAGAATTTCTCATAAATTCTCTACTAGTATAGCTAATAACTATCAATGGTACACTCTCATGCATACCCAAGAGCTCAAATATACCTAAGATTTCATAAATTCTCTACTAGTATAGTTAATAGTTCTCAATGATATATCAAATATTATATAGTGATTAACCTACACCAAATATTTATGGTGATTGACACACTTAACAAAAGAGGAGGAGGAGTCCTTTTATAACCAACTAAGTCCCTCTTTCCTTCTCTTCTAACTAATGTGGGATAACATCCATTTTTATTTTATTTTTAATCCATCTTTCAATAATCTCCACCATGATTAAAAAAAATTAAAAGAACAATACCTACCGCACCATCATCTATGACATTCACAATTCTAAAAACAAGAATTGTTATACTCCACCATTTCAAGGATTTTCACTTCGATTAGTTCATGTCGAAAAAATGTGCTGAAATTTATAGTGCAATCCTCACCCTTGGTTTTTTTGAGAGTTCCTCAGCCATCAACATCCATGTGAAAACTTGTGGACCCACTAGCAATAATATGTCCTCTTCCATGGCAAACCTTGGAGATTAATAACATGCTAAAAGGATAATTCATTCTCTTATAGAGAAAAGAGATCTATTGCTAGCGACAATATCAACATCTCTATTTACTGATTTTGGAGCAATTTGTTGAACCCCGCTACACCAGTAATTTTTTTTAGGTGCCAAGATTACTCACACCTTCAAATTCTTATGTAAACCAAATTGATTATCATTGACATCATCTCGCCTCAAGTCAATATGAGCACACTCATAAAATTTCTCCACCTCAAACTTAAGCTCAATTTTGCTTAACAATGCGCAGTACCTCCTTATACTTGATCAGTACTTCCTGCTACAGTAACCTCACTCGTGATTAATGAGTGAACAATTGTATCTACAAAATACACTAAGAAAGTTTCCATGAGAGATTAGAGGACACAAGCGGTACTACTTAAGTCTCAACTTCCTTAGGCAATTATAACCTTTGTGACAAAATTTTCTTAGTTGTACTTACTTACACAATACCACACTCTATAAACACAATATAAAGGACCTCTAGTTGGATCACAACAATTTCTAAAAAATCTTTTCAGATGTGACAGATCGGACAAAGCTGCAACCACAAAGCATACTAAGAATTTTTAAAAAATTTCTATGCCACCTTTAAGCTCGTCCCTTATTGAACCATCGGTTCTGATACCAATTATTGGGGAAAAATGGGCCCCTTACAATCCAATAAGTATCTTCACCACTTTAGATCACAACAAGAATAAAAATATTTAAAAAATAAAAGATAAACACACAATAATTTAACATGAAAAACTCTCAAATGGAGAAAAAATCATGGACATTGAAAAAAATATTCACTATGTAAAAAGTTAGTACAACCATAATACAAAATATTTAACTCTCACACATACTCAAAAGTTCAAGTACACCCCAAGGGAATTTCTCATAAATTCTCTACTAGTATAGCTAATAGCTCTTAATGGTACACTCTCACATATACCCAAGAGCTCAAGTATATATACCCAAGAGAATTTTTCATAAATTTTGTACTAGTATAGCTAATAGTTTTTAATGATACAACAAATATTACACGGTGATTAACACATACCAAATATTTGTGGTGATTGACACACTTAACAAATGAGAGGGAGGAGTCATCTTATAACCAACTAATTCCTTCCTTCTTTCTCTTCTAACCAATATGGGATAACAAATATTTTTAATTTTTTTTTATCATCTTTCAACACGTGCATTGTTATTTTTGCTATCTAATTGCAAAATGGCTAACTATGAAGTTTCTTGATACTAAATTAATATGTTGCAGTAGAAAAATTTATTGAGTTAATAAGGATTAAGACATTGTTTCTCTCATTTACTTTAATCAGTTGATATGTCTAATGACATGTTTAGAAGGTTGCCTCTGTTGAGTTGTGGTCTCTGATGCACAGATACGTCACTCACCGAGCATTTTGGCGTTTCAGAAACGTTTTAGACACGAAACGTCAAAAAAATGTCCCCGAAACGTTCTAGGGCCGTTTCCGTAAAAACCAAAAATTGGAAATGCTTTTCTAACGGAAAAAAAAAAATTCAATTCCAGGAAAAAAAAAAATTCATTCCCAATTAACTCCAAATAGAACACAATTCTAATAATCCATAACTTTACCCATCTAATCTTCAACTTCATACAGAAAAAAGAAGAGAAGAGAGGGTCTCCTTGTAATTGTAACGGGAACATCTTTATCTCCACCTACGAGAAGAGCAACCTCATCTTCAACATCATACAAATACAAAGAAACAATTAATCGATACTGGAGGAATAGCATCTTTTATCTCCACCAACGAGAAGAGAAAAAAACAATCTCTCATGTCCTAAGTCCTCTCCTTTGTTTCTCATCGTTATCTTTGGAGTTTTTGCGTTATGCGTTTTGTGAAGTTTAGTTCATTTATTTGTTTATATTTGGGTTTGGGCTTTACTTTGAGTTTTTTTTTTTTTTTTTAACAAATCTAAATAATTTACTTGTTATACATGCGTTTTGTGAATTATTAATTTACTTGTTATTATTATTAACTATTTCTTTATTGAACTTCTAGTCATTTTTTTTAATAAATTTTAATTATTATTTTTATATTAATTGTTATTATGTTTAATAATATTGAATATTGAACCTAACTTAAATAATAATTTTTATTTTTATTTTTTTTGTATATATAAATATATAAAATTTAGGGATATTCTATTGTAACTTTGATTTTTTATTCCTTTTGTTTTATTTTGCTTTTATCGCCATTGGATAAGAGTGTATTTTATTTTCCAATGGTGGTTATTAAAAAAAGTTCATCTTACTTTGTAAAAAACAAAGTAATGATAGAATGCACCTTATATATATGTGTGTGTGTGTGTGTGTGTGTATGTATCTATGTATGTATGTATATATATAATAAAATTTATATATTTATGTATATACCCCTATATTTTTAATATTTAAGTGTTTCCCCATGTTTCAGTTTCCTACATTTTTATGAAATATCATTTCCCCAATCCATTTTCGCGTTTTCCTGTTTCTGCGTATCCATTTCCGTGCATCATAGGTTGTGGTCAATATTTTGATACATAATCTCATTACAATGCCAAATAATTTTAATCTCATTACAATTCCATACAATTTATTAATGTAGAATTTTAATTTGGGAGGTCAAAGTTGCCTAGGATTGTTGTGTTTGCCTTTGATTGAGTTTTAGGGTTGTGATTGCATAGCTCTATTCAGGTTGTAACTTGATTGCAGATTGCATATTAAAAGGTTGAGTCATTTGAACTTCTTCTATTGAGTGAGCAATCAAATATTTTATCCAGAATGTGATGTTCTATTTATCTAATTGTCTAAGCTCTATGATGTGGGTTCTGTGGCTTGATATTTTGAATGAACATTATTGGTGCAGCCCTTCTGTTTTCTATTTTCAGATTTTCTACTTTTGATAAAAATGGTTCAAATAAATCTTGATGTCTTATTAGATTGCTCTTTGACTGATCGGTGATGATGGAGAAATAACCACAACTCATGTACATCTAGGGATTTGGTAAGAAATAGAACCTGTTGGTTACAAGATTTTGGCTACTCTAGGTTTTAACAAAGAAAAAAGCCAAAGAACTTCCTAAATCTATAAGTTCGAATATTTAAACTGCTTGGGCTTAGCCTTTTCAGCATTTTTTTTTCACTTAAATGCAATTCTTTGTAAATGTAGATGAATGGAGATGTTGTCTTGAGTTCTAGATGTTAACTAATCTTCAATTTCTAATTTAAATTTAAATTTATAGTTATCACAATTTGTTGTCACCTGATTTAGAGGCCTAATCTAATATCTACCTTCTTATGTTCCTGATTATTAATTAGCCTCCAGGTTAGTACATTTATTTTTCTATCATGTGATAATTAGAAATTTAAATTTCTCTATTGCAATATGTAAACTTTCTAATTGGTCAATCTTAGGGGACTAAGCATGAAAAAGTTATAGTATTACTATGTATGAAGAAGTTATAATACTATCTGATCTAGCTTGCATTTTATTAAATTCGTTTTCCTTCCCCTTGAGGTGACAATTATTATTCAATTTAGATCACTAAAGATGATATTGAAGAGTTTGAAGCAAATTACAGGGGATTTAATTCTAAGAACAAGGATTCAATTGACCTTTATCAGAAATGCAAGTAGGAGAATACTTGGAGGCAAGCAAATTAAAAGTCAGTGTCTTGACCATAATTACACAACTTATTAGCTTTTTGGCTTTCATCTAGGATCTTTTATGCTGTTGAAGTCCCCAGATTTTCTTGCCCATTTTTAGTAATGCTAATGGGAACATTTTTGAAGATTTTATACTTATATCTATTAAATAATTTTTCTGCCTGGCATATTTTTCTAAATCATAATTAATTGAATTAAATTTTAGGACATGAGCAATTATTTTTAAATAATTTTTATTTCATTGTTCTATGAACAATTTGTTTACAATCAAGTAAATGATAAAATAAAAAATAAATTTAATTAAATACTAAGTGACTACTTAATAAATAATAAAATTTAATTAGATAATAAGTGACTATTTAATTAGTTAATTGCAATAATAAGTGCCGAATAAATTAATTATTAATTAAAATGGTATAAAGATAACCTAAAAATTAAAATTTTTATTCATTAATAATCAAAAAATTAATTACTAAAATTATATGTTATTATAATTAATTAAAACAACAATTTACTAATTAATTATAAATTAAAATAATGAAAAGTAACTTACAAAATTGAATTGATTATTAATTAAAAATAAAATAATTAATTAGATAATGACTGACCAATTAACTAAATGAGATTAAAATTAATGACACTAACATATGTCTAATTATAAGATTTGAATAAAAGCTAAGATTAAAACTAATTACAACAGTAAGTTTAATTAATTATAAAGGTATTAAATTATAAATTGAAATAATATAAAAATAACATATAAAATTAAAATGATTATTAATTAAAATTTTAAAATTAATTAAACAGTAAGTGGCCAATTAATTTATGAGATTAAACTTAATTAAAACAATAAATTTATAACTAATTCTAAAATCATAAAAATGAAATTAAAACTAATGATAAGAATTAATTTTTTATCATTCAATAATTTCTAAATATTTCACAAAAAAATATTGATAAATAATTATCTCCATAAAATTAATTTACTCCCATTATAAAATATAACTAACATTAACATCTTATTATTTTCTCACTAATTTTAAAAAATCAATTAATTTCAATATATTATTATATATAACTTTATTTCATATTTTAAAATAACATACCATTTATAAAAATAACACTTCCATATATCGCGCGGCCACCCGAGATACATGTCACAGTGCATTATTTTACATTGAAAGATAGGAAATTTTGTGATGATTTTTTATTTTTATCCCTACACTTTTTTAAGTAGCTCATTAAAACAAAGAGAAAATAATTACAGCCTCTTCATATACTGTAAATGTCGATGCATCTAACTTCACCACTTAAGTAATTTGGTGTTCTGTAACAACGCAAGAGAATTTCATCATGTTTCACGACCTGAACAATTGGAATGGCGGAATGGCCACGCACAGAATCCTGTCGACACGTCTGTTCACACAGGGAATCCTGCCATATGCTGAAAAAGCTGACCTGTAAATGGAAGTGTCCTCCTCATCAGTGTATCTCACTTGTGTTTGAACCTTAAGCTCATTCCCTTTCTCTGCTCTTCAATTTTCTTCTTCTTTCAATTTTTTTTTGTTTTTTATATTTTTTTAGAAGCTGTAGAGGAGGTATTTTGAAGATAAAAAGGTAAGTTGTTTAAATATATTATGATTTTGAACATAAGAAATTGTATATAGTTATTTTGACTTGTTAGTAAGAAAATTTTATTTCTCAATTTAGTGAAATAAATTTGTTTATTTATTTAAAAAAATTTATATATTTACTTTGAAGTGAAAATTTTTTATTTACTTAGTTAGTGAAAAATGTATATAGTAGGTAGTTAGTTAAAAAAAATTATTGAATTAGCTAGTGAAAAAAATTATTTATTTAGTCACAGAAAAATTTATTTATTTTTTAGTGAAAAAAATTGAATTAGTGATTTTTTTTTATTATTGTCTTATATAACTTTGATTTTATTTTGTAGAAGGTGTTCTTGAGGATGTGACTTTCAACATAAAAAGGTATGTTGTTTAAAAATAAAATTCTTTAATATATTGATTATTGGTAAAAATTGTTATATTTTGTTAAATATATTTGTTGGTAATATATTTATGGATATTTTTTAGTAAATATTTTTATGTATATTTGTTGGCAAAAATATATGTTGTACTTAGTTAGTGAAGAAAAAATTATATAGTTAGTAAGAAATATATGTTTCTCAATTTAGTGAAATAAATTTATTTAGTTAAAATTTTTTATATATTTATTTACTGAAAAAAAATTATTTATTTAATTAGTATTTTCAATTGTTACTTTACAGCTTTATTTTTATTTATTCTAATACGAACTATTACATATTAATCATTATTATTTTCTTTTTACTAGTTTACCTTCTTATATAATAATAATAATAATAATAATAATAATAAAATTATTATTATTATTATTATTATATTCTTGTGTTATTTTAAATTACAAATTTTTTAATTAACTATTTCCACATATTTTACACTCTTCTTATTATTCATAAAAATTAATAATAAATTTTATATAATTTAGATATTTAAACCTATATAATAATAATAATAATAATTATTATTATTATTATTATTATTATTATTATTATTATTATTATCACCTTTTCATTATCGTGTAATAATAAGGTCCTAATTAATTTCTATTATTATAATTACTAACTCATTATTGTGTTATGATTCTGTTAATGTTTTTTGGCCAAAATGCTTGTGCAGAATTGTGTAATGATTGTTCCATCAATTCATCAGTTCAAATAGACCAAAGTATGTTGTTGTCCATTCCGCCACTCACTTTGGCAAAATGGACACAAATATTATATATATTCTTCTCAGTCCGCCATTTGGACTGACAAAATGAGTTTTCTGCTAGCTTTAATAGCGGAATTCTTACAGTTCTTTCACCTTTTGCCACTAAGTTAAAATTATCATAAATTGAAAAAATCTTTCAAAATCACCACAAAAAGAAAATAATTTTAAAATTACTACAAATTGAGAAATAATTTTAATTTTTACCATAAAATGGTAAATAGCCCAAAAAACAATTACCATCCTTATAGTCTTATTTAGATCAAATGTGGTCAAAATTCGAATGAGTGAGTTAAAAATATACATATATACATGAATTTTTTTTTTTTTTTGAAGTTTAATGGTTAAAAATTTTTTTTGAATAATGAATTGTAAAAGAATATTATATATACATTATTTTAAAATTTATTGGAAAATACCTTGAGTAGGAAGTCCTCGGGTTAGTGGATAGGAGACCTTTGATCCAAGAGTTGCATGAGTTAGTGGATTAAGGTTTGATGATGAAGATTAATAGATCAGGTAGATTGCTAGCTCAGTTTAGAGTCAAATTAGTGTTGAGAGATAGGATTAAGGTAGCTTAGGGCTGAGATCTTATTCTAGCAAAGCTTGAGGAGAATGTTCGTGAGGGGAAGTTTATTGATTTTACACTAAATAATGAAGATGTTTTATGGATCAGTGGTAGATTATGTGTTCTTGATATGGATAATTTGAGAGAGGAGATCCTTGAAGAAGCACATTCTACAGCTTATAGTGTACATCCAGGTGTTACTAAGATGTACCACAGCATCCGAGATTTATACTAGTGGGATAGATTGAAGAAGGATGTAACTAATTATGTTTTTAAGTGCTTGACTTGTCAGCATGTGAAAGCTGAGCATCAGAAGCCTTTTGGGAATCTTTAACCTCTTTCTATTCCTGAGTGAAAATGGGAGAGAATTGCTATGGATTTTATGGTAGGGTTACCTTATTCGAAGGATGGATACGATTCCATTTGGGTGATTGTGGACAGGTTAACCAAATTAGCTCCTTCTTGTCAGTTAAAGCCACTTATTTTGTAGCTAAGTTGGCTAAGTTGTATGTTAAGCATATTGTGTGCCTTCATGGTGTGTCTGTTTCTATTATATCTGATAAAGTTTCAGTGTTTACCTCTCGATTTTGGGAGAAGTTACAGGAAGTAATGGGCACTAGGCTTGATTTTAGTAGTGTTTTTCACCCTCAGACAGATGGTCAATCTAAGAGGATGATCTAGACACTTGAGGATATGTTGAGGATGTGTGTTTTAGATCTTGGAGGTAGTTGGGATGATCATTTGCCACTAGTACAATTTGCTGATAAAAATAGCTACCATAGCAGTATTGAAATGGCACCGTATGAAGCTCTGTATAGAAGAAAGTGTAGATCTCCTCTATGTTGGGATGAAATTGGAGAGAGAGCATTAATTAGACCTGAGATTATTCAGGATGCAGCGGAGAAGGTTGCTGTGATTAAAAGAAGATTAGAAATCACAGCTAGCAAACATAAGAGCTCTAAGGATCCGAAGTGCAGAGATGTGGAGTTTCAGGTTGGAGACTATGTGTTTCTGAAGGTGTATCCAATGAAGGGTGTGATGAGGTTTGGCAAAAAGGGAAAATTAGCATCGAGATATATTGGACCGTTCAAGATTCTGGAGAGAGCGGGCATGGTTGCATATTGATTGGCATGGTTGCATATTGATTGGCTTTGCCTCCGAATCTGTCTCAAGTGCATCTAGTGTTCCATATCTTGATGCTAAGGAAGTATATTTCTAACCCTTCACACTTGTTGTAACCTGAGAGTGTGGAAGTGAATGAAGACCTGACATACGAGGAATAGTCAGTTGCAATAGTGGATTGTCAAGTTCATCAATTACGTTCGAAGTAGATCCCGATGGTCAAGGTGCTATGGAAGAACAATAACATGGAAGAGCACACGTAGGAGACTGAGGTTGAGATGCGAGTGGCCTACCTTAACCTTTTTCCTCGATAAATTCTTGTTGTCTATTCTTTTATTTGAAATTTGAGGACAAATTTTTGTAAGGGGGGAAGATTGTTATAACCCGATATTTTAAATTATTAAATATATTTTGGAATATTCAGTGTTAATAAATACTTTAAATTTTTATATATTATAATTATTGTGTGTAATTTAATTTTAGTGTTGTATATTATTATTATTTATCTAGTAATATTATTATTGTTATTGTTGTGAATAGTATTATTTTATTTTGTTTTAAATATTTTATTATATAGAGGAATTAATTTGAAAGTGATTATTATTTAAAAATATTATTATTATTATTATTATTATTATTATTATTATTATTATTATTATTATTATTATTATTATTATTATTATTATTGTTATTATATATGTGTGTGTGTGAGTATTTTTTCTTTTCTTATTTAATATATATAAAAAAAAAAGATATTTTTTTCGGGTTTTTTCTCTTTCCTCTTCCTTTTTTCTTCTTTCTTTTTTTTTTCTTCTTCTTCCTATGCAGATTTGTGCGCCACCACCCATGCCACCAATGACCACCACACTACCACTGTCATGTCACCAGCACCACCTCCTTTCTTCCCTCCACTCCCATCGTCAACAAAGCCCTTCCTTCCCTGATTTTTCATCGAAGATAGCAGCAGCTTGCAGCGTCGCCAATGACCATTTTTGGTGGTTTCAGCTCGCAATCCCGAGCTCTTTCAACTCCTCTCGGTTCGGGAAAGTCAATTTTCAAGTCGCTTTGAGCTTAGAACGTCTGGTTTGTGAGTTATCTTTAAGTTTTATTTTAGTTCAACTTAGGTTTTTCTTTTTTAGGTTGATTTTTTGTGATTTATGCTTAGTTCCTTTAGAAATATTGTTGTGTGAAGCTAGAGCTACTCAAATATTTTTTTTATTTTTCTGAATTTTTTGAATTTTGGTATTTTGGGTTTTTCGGAGAGTCACTATTCCGGTGACCCTCGCCGAAAATTTTTTATATTTTTAATAAATTTTTTAAATTATTTGGATGATAGTTCATGAAGAAAATTTGATGAGATTGATTTTCAATTTTTAGTTATGAATTGTCAAAAGTTTATGTAAGAAATTAATTTTTGGAAAAATTAATATAAATTAGTAAATTTTGTATTTTAATTGAATTCATTGTTAATTAGTGTGTTTTGAATAATTTTTTAATAATAAATAGTATTAAAATAATTTTTATGAATTATTTACTATTTTTAACTAATTAATAATATATTAAAATAATAATTTTATTTACTGTTTTTGCGATTAAATGAATTTTTAACTATTTTTATTACATATTTGAACTATTTAACTAATTATTTGTGAATTTTACTATTTAATTTCAAATAATTGAAAAATGGATTTTTATTAATATTACATAATTTATTTGAGATTTATTAACTAATTTGAAAATAATGAGCTTTAAGATATTTATTATTTAAATAACTTGAATTGAGGTATTTTATTTATTTTTATGGATTTTAATGATTTTTAATATATTATTATTAAATTATTGATTTTTGTGCATTTTGGTTCTCGGTTGGGCAAATTATGTAGTTCAAGGGCTCAACTCTAGAAGTTGTGCGTTTGTGGATATTGAAGTGTGTTTGCTTGCAGGGTCGGCTCTATTTTTAGTAGAGAGGCGTTTGTTTTACAAAGAAAATTTTATCGAATTTTTTGTAGAATTCTCGTAATACGTGATATCAGATCAATCCTGAGTTTTTAAATTGGTCGAGTCATGTCTTGGATCGAGTCATCCTTTTGAATTCCTAGAAGTATAAATTAGGAGTTCGATTCTAATATTATGATTATTTATTTATTTATTTTCTATAGTTGCGCTGAAACCGAGACCTATTGGATTAGACCAGTCTATCCCTTTTAGAGGTGCGCACAACTGTGAGTTATTATTTTATATATGCATTGCAGAAGCATACATAATTATAAGCATCCATATTTTTATAATGTATTTAAATATGAATTAATTTACTAAATGATTATGTATATGTTTGGTATATATTTGGTATATATGTGATATATATATTTGGTATATTTCTGTATATATCGGTATATTTTTAGTATATACGTAGCATATATTTGATATATCTTTGGTATACATTTGGTATATACGTGATATATATGTTTGGTATATATTCGGTATATTTTTGATATATTTTTTTAAAATGGATGCTATCATGTTTAAATTATGCATTTATTATTTTTAATAATGATAAGATTTATTTGAAAGATAACATTAGAACGTGCTACCTAGTGGATTGCACTATGACTGTGTATGTACCAGCACGTTAGATTTTAGGGTTGAGATTATGAAATTATTTGATGTGAGACTTGATTATTGAGGTTTAATGTGAGTGAGTAGTGTGATTGCAGAAGCTCAGTTGACTTAGTGTCTTAGGGTCAATCACACTGACAATAAGACTGCGGGAGCTCAGTTGACTTAGTGTCTCGGGGCCGGTCTATTATCCAAAAATAGAAAAGAGAAATATTTTGGAATTAAGTAAGCCTGTTGGTTAGTGAAATTTATTAATCGAGGTTGCAGACTATTTAGGGTTTTGCTCTGATCCTTCAACTAAAATAAACTTTTCTACATTTATTATTATATAAAAGTGGATTTTAACATCTGTATGAAATGCATGTATATGTATATTATTAGACTGATGCTTGATTGTATATGACTTAGGTTGCATGTATATATATTATAATAATTCACTCAGTGAGGTCTGACTCCCCTCAACATTTTTTTTCAGGATCTACTGCTTCAAACTTTCCTCGTAGTACTATTTGTCGGACTCTTTCCTCCTCGACTGATTTATGTAAATACTAAACTATTGTCTTATTGTATTTTAGTAATTACTGCAATAGTAGTATTGTTGTATTGGTAGTGTGTTGTAATTTTAGAGATCTTGTATCTGAATATTGTATAAAGATATTTTTAATATGTTATAAAATAAAGATTTAATTATAGCGTAATTTTATATTATTATTTGCATGTGTTTTTATTTTAAAGCTTGTTACGGGTTTCGAATTTGAAAGAATTCTTGTTCTCTGATGCTGGTCATAACTCCCCGATTTGGGTCGTGACAATTCATAATTTTTTTTATTTTTGTTGATTTTCAATGTTTTTCTCTAGTGAAAACCATCAATTTTATCCTAAAATTTAAGCAAATTATCAATTGAATCACACTTTAAAAGTCATTTCAATTTGCTCCTTTAACTTTATAAATCTTATCAATTCTATCCAATTTTATTTGAAAGGCCGCATTGTATTTTTAATATTACTTTTTGATCCCTATAAAATAAAATTGACATTTATTAAACTGTTTACCCTCTTTTTCCGCAAAAGTGTTTTTGAATTCTAATTTTGCACTCTTAACATAAATTTAAAAATTAATTTCTAAATATTTTCATAAATTTTTATTTTACACTAAAAATCCTTAAATTTTAACTATTTTAAAATTTACCTCTTAACTTTTAATAACATTATTTAGAAATTTTTTAATACAGGTCAAACTTAAAAAATATTACATAAAAAAGTGAGAATTTTCAGATGCTAAAAATATTAGTTAAGAATATAAAAAAATATTTAGCTTTTCTTAAAAATATGAAAAAATTTAATCAAATTAAATTTTATTGTTATTTATAGTAATAGTTAAAATTGCTTACTTTATTGATTTTTATTGTTATTAATGTTAGTCTATATAATAAATTGATTTACAAGTTATCATTTTATTTTTAATTGATACATAAAAAAGTTAAAATATTATATAATAATTTAAAAATTAAATTTTAAATTCATTTAAAATATGGTATATTTAAAACTTGAAAACAAATTTCAATTTTTATTTTTCTTAAAAAAGAAGAAAAATAGAATAACTATTAAATTTATTTTATAGGGATTTAACAATAATTTTTAAAAATACAATTAGATCTTTCAAATATAATTAGATAGAATTGACACAATTTATAAAGTTGAAAAAGTAAAGTGAAGTGACTTTTAAAGTAGAATTTAATTGATAAATAATGGCTTAAAGTTGAGGATAGAAAATATCATTTTCCCTTTCCTTCATTGTTTTTTCTTGTTTTCATTTTTTGTTTTTTGTTTTTCATTTGTTGATTTTTGTTGTTTCCGTTTGTAGATTTTTATTGATTTGGTTTGTTGATTTTTGTTGTTTTTTTGTTTTTGTTTGTTGATTTTTGTTGTTTTTATTTGTTGATTTTTGTTGTTTTTATTGTGAAAAACAACAAAAAGTGACTAAAACAACAAAAAAAAAACTTAAAAAAAAAACCAAAAATAACAAAGAAAAAATGAAATATATCAACAAATTTTTATTTTTATTATTAATACTAATAAAAGTAAAAATTTTATTTATGGCCTTAATTTTAATTTTATTATTAATACTGAAAAAATAACAAATAGCAACTAAATAAACAACTGCAAAAACAACAAAAAGCAACTAAAATCAACAAAAAATGACAACTAAGAAAACAACAAACAGTGAAAAAACAACAAAAAATAATAATCAAAAGACAAAAAAAAATTATGAAATATATCAAAAAATTATTATCTTTATTATGAATACTAATAAAATTAAAAATTTTATTGAAAAAATAATTATTGAAGATTATGGATAATTTTTAGTTTAATTAACTTAATTTTTATATTTTAAATAATGATAAATTCAAAATTAAAAAAATTATTATTTAGAATATAAAATTAAAATTATTTAAAATTTAGTAATTAAATAAATATATACAATCAACTTCATACAAAAATAAGAATAAATATATAAAAAATAAATAAATACATAAAATGAGTTAGATAGAAAAACAAAAAAGCCAAAACTGAAAATAAAAAAAGGGAATAAAGGAGGACCAAAATTCAAAGAAATAATAGCTCATAGACATTTGTGAAAACATAGAGATCAAATGGCCCACACGTTAAAATTTCTTCAAACATTAATGGTACCAACAAGGAACTCTATTTAGTTAAAAATAGAAGTCTCTCGTTTTTTCTCTGTCAACAATCTCCTTATACCGTATCTTCCTCTTTAATGGGTGATTGCTGGTTTTAAACCAGTAATCATCCCCTATTTTCTATTTTTTTTTTCTTTTCTTTTCTTCTCCTACTTTCTAGTTTTTAAATTTAATAATGATAGTAGTTATAGATATTTTGTCATGTCGTTGTCTCAGTGTGCTTTGATAAGGTTTTTGTGTAGTTTGTTATGCAAATTTGCAGATCTATGTCATAGGATGAAGTACTCAAGATATACTTTTGTTTTGGTGGTCTAGAACATCTTCTCCCTTATTCGAATGGCGACAGACTATTTTTCTTTTACAAAGGGAGTGGAATCATCTCAGTTGGCCTATAATCAAATAGAAGCAAAACTGATATTCAGTCTCTCAAACAAATAGATGCTTCACGACTGGATTAGGCATTTTCTCCTATAGCCAACTTTATCAAATTGCATGAAGAATTGTTCTTCTTGCTGTGTCTTCAACCAACAAATTAGGATTTTTTCACCAATATTGATAAACCACAAAATTGGGTGTACTCAATTCTCCTTGTACTACGGGTCTCAGTACTGGATTTTGTTCATTGTATCCCTATCTTTAAGCGAGTTCTCTTGTAACTTTGGACTTAATTAATGAAGTTTATTTAGTTGTTAAAAAAAAGGAACTCTGTATGAGTTTTTAAAAGGTATAAATGTGTACTAGCGTTATCTTGTGACATAGTCTTGATTCTTCGCTTGAAGTCTATTTACTAGTGTTAACTATGCTCGGTGGACACAATAATCATGTGTCACAAATCTCACATTAAAAAATTGTGAGAGAGGTCTTGAGCTTATAAATATGGACGCTGCACATCCTAATAGGCTAGTCTTTTTAGGGAGAGAGTAATGGTCTTGTGACAAGTGGTATTAGAGTCAATCCTACTCTTCTCCAATGTGAGGCCTTCACGAGAGATACTAGGATCGAGGTAGGTTCGGACCGGATGGGTCCCTCTTCTCCCTTAGGTAAGGAGCCGGTGCAACGAGGGCGTTGCACAATCGGGTGGTAGAATGTCACAAATTCAACATTGGAAAGATGTGGGGGAGGTCTTTGGCTTATAAATGTGGACTTATAAATGTGAAGGCTGCACATCCTAATAGGCTAATTTTTTGGAAAGAAGGTAATGGTCTTGTGATACTTGGCCTTTGTAACATTGGTTTTCTATTAAATGAGACAATAGGTTTGCTTTATACCAAAATGGCTTAAGCCATTTGGTTACTAACTCCCGTTTAGTTATGAGTCCTCTAAACTTGCTATATAAATATGGGGGTCCTTTGAATATCATGTATCGTGATAGGCCTATTGTAAGTATCTAATTTTGAATGATTTTGAGTAGAGATGTGATAGAAGACTCAATGATGAAAATTGATTGTAAAATTAAATTTATTAAATTTGATTTATTGGTTTTGAATTAAATTATAAATTTTTTTTAGAACCTATTTTTAAATTATATTTAATTTTTCAAAAAAATAAATTTTCAAAAAATACAAAATTAAATTTTCAAAAGACAATAAAAAAAAAGAGAGAATTCAAAAAAATAAACGTAAGGAATTCAAAAAAATTTACAAAAAAAAAAAAAAGGTGTGGCCGCCAAGAATGGGCCAATGGCCCAAAGTGGCCGAATGGCCACACATTGTCGTGGCATAAGGTCCATTTTATTTGTTAATGAGCAAATTGGCTTGGCCAATTCGCGAAATTGAATTGTTTTTATTTAGTTATTTGTTATCTAGTTGTATAATTTCATCATAATTCCTGATAATTTAGATTTATCAAATTGTTAGGATTAGATTTGTTTGATTTTATTTGATTTTTATTATTATCTTATTCTTTTTTATAAATAAAGAGATTTCTTTTCATAAGGAGGGTATGAGGCTTTTTATTTTTCTGTCTTTCTAATTCTTTATCGTGAGCCAAAACACACTCATCCTTCTTTATTTTTTAGGTATTTTTTAGTTCTTGGCCATCAATCAAATCAAATAAAAATTAAAAACTCATAGACAACACAAAAAAGCCATAGACTTCCATAAGTGGTAATCATCTTCTGCGGGAAACCAATATTGTATCTCATTTTCAAATCTTCATCTCCTTCTTTTTTTATTTTGATTTTGATTTTTTATTTGATTTTTGTTTATTATTTTTCAATCATTCATTAACTAATTTTTATTGGTTTATTTTTATTTTCATGATGGGTGGGGTAATATAAACACACTGTGGGTGACATAACATGTAGTTTTTCTTGTTATTTTGTATTTTTTGTATTATTTTAATTCTTTATAGTTTGTCATTATTAATTTTTTTTTGGTTGTATTAATTCTAATTTTAATTTTTATTTGTAGATCATTGTAATAACCCTAGTGGTGGGAATAGTAAATTTTTTACTTTACTGCACCTTAAAATTAATTAGTAAATTAAATTAAATTTGGTAAAATCTTAATAAAATCAATGGTAACTTTAAATTAATTTATGTTGCATATAAATTAAGTTAGGGTTAGAATATGTTTGATTGTTATTTGGGCTTATTTTTATGTTTTTTTATTTGTTTTGGGCCTCAAACTCACGTGTAGGTTAAATTCACTAATCATAAATAAGCCTTTTAAAACTTTTTTTTTTAATGTTTAATTAACTTAAAATAAATTTAGGCCCGTTAGCTTAATTTAGACTTAGGCCATTTTTAATTTAATTAAAATTTATTAGACTTAGCTCAGCCCATTAAAGTATTTCTTTTAAAATAAATAGATTAGGATCATTTTATTTAAATTAAAAATTAATTAGAACTAGGTCCATTAATTCATCCAATCCAATCCAACTTATTTGCAAAAAATTAGTAAACTTAGGCCCACTATCTTTAGAATTAAAATGGTAGACTTAGCCTCATTAATTTAATTAAAATGTAGGCTCACCTTTAGTTTTCTATTTCACTTGTAAATAAAAGCATGTAGAATTATCTAAATTTAATTAAAAGCTAAGTATATTAGACTAATTTAGTGATGTTGCACCTTATGTGAATGCAGTTCTTATGTGCTTTTTCATAACTAGTTATCTTAAAGTCAGATGAATGACATATTAGGATTTATTTGAAATTGCATGTAATTAGAGAATAATTTAGCAATTAATAAGGTAATTCTAAATGAATATAAGATTAAAAGAAGTTGGTATTCCATATCCAGAATCTCTCGGCTGTGGTGGTAACTTTTTTTTAGAGAATTAAGTTACCACCACTTTTGAATTGTCCCAATTATTACCTTGGGTGGCGACTCCTCATCTTCACACTATGTGTTTATGATGTAGTAGTGTGCTCTCTAGAGCCCTGAGCTCAAACAGTATCACGATTGCTAAATCTTGGACATGCACTAAACCCTGCCATCTACAGTGGCAACTCCACTAGAGATAAGAGATATTTATTCTACTTATATTCCTTAGAATTATTTTATTTATTATTATTTTATTCTTGCATTCATTTTACATGTCTCTATTAGCCGATGGAATTAGTTTATGGTTCCATGATTCCATTAGCTTCATAGGATTATAGATTGTCTAACTGTCACTCTTAGCCTTAACTCGGTTCAAGAGAGATTGTCGGGCTTATCTTACTAGAGTTTATAACCCAAGTCTTAAAAGGGGTTAGTATTCTCTTGAGTTTACAAAGGATGCTAGGCCCCTCTTACCTTAGCCTGCAACTCAAGTCTTAAAAGAAGGCATTTTACTAAGGGAATCTTAACTTTTCCATTGAACTCAACTCATGTAGTGGCCCAGTAACTTCCCCTAGATTTACCTAAATTGCTTGTGACTATTGCCATAAGGCATTTTTATCTATAAAGGCCTAACCCTATACATTAAAAGCCCATTTAGGCAAATAAAGATTGGGCTAAACTTTTATACCTCGAAATACTATTTCTATGCATTTACTGCTTTAAGAGATTTGGCATGCATATTGGTTCTTGATATCTCTTGTTGATATTAAGGCCAAAGCCAAAAATCCTAAGAACAGAAACTCGCTATTGAATTTGTGTGTGGGAGGAATAAGGTTGGAAGATTTAAATCTTGCTTTAACTTGTTACTTATTATTTAACACGTGCATTATGCATATATGCATCATACTAACACTGTATTTTTAGCCATTATAGATTCATTTAGGTCTTCCTATGTTTGAAAATAGAGTAGTGGCATATTAGCGAGAACTTATTTGAGTCCAAAATTGATAGCTAAAGAGATCCTTCGCAGTTTGGAAAAGAACCCTATCAACTCACTTTACTTAAAAGCTACACCAACTCAAACATAAAGAATTAGAACAACAATAGGTAGGAAACTGGACCCTAGAGGACATTAAGTGAGCTTTGATGAATGACCTGAGGGCCATGATTCAAAATGAATTGAGATAAGCCTTAGTTGGGTTAGCATCGCCACTTACACTACTACTGCCATACCACCTGTTACTGTTGTCCCACTTGTTATAGATGATCCACCTGTTAATAATGATAATGTTGGTGAACCACCACTAAATGTTGTTAGGAATATACCTACTGTGGAAATAAAATTTAAAGATGTTAAGAACTACATTGTAGAGAAAACTAAGAAAGAATCACCTAAGCTAGTTTAAGACCTTGAGTCCAAGCATATGCAAGCACTGACTCAAAAAATGTCCAAGATGGAAGAGCTGATGAGAGGACAAGTGTAAGCACCCATTTTCATAATATTTGAGTGTGGATACGACAAACGATGCCAATGATGAAAATTTATTGCAAATAGGTCTATGGTTATTGATTTATCAATCTCAAGGCTTAATTGCATTTTTTAAGGGCTTAATTGTAATGTTTTATTTAGGGACCTAATTGAAAAGTTTTGATTCTTTCAAGGGCCATTTGGTATCCACTTTGAATAATATCAAAAAGGCAAGGGAATACTCTGATAAGGAAGAAAAGCATATTAATAACTTAAAGACTATTTTAATGCTCAGAATTTGTTTTTTTTTATACTCAAATTCCATGAGTTTTGTATAGCAAATTCTCTTTGAAATTAGGTATGGAAGTTCTTCATTTAGTAAAAAATATGCTCTCAGCATAAGATGGTTAATAATATCTTTGACCTTTACAAATGGCAAATAAATGATAGCCATGAAATCAAGATTAGTGAGATTCAATGAGTACACGCTATCTCATGATAAAGTGATGAATTTTCTCATAAAATTTCAAAATTATAACGTACTTTTGTACATTCATCATGCTGACATAATACACTTTCAAAAAAAATTTGCTAGATGCTCCATAAGACCTAGAGCATGTTTGTACACTCTTTTTGCTAGATGCTTCATAGGACCAATAGCATGATCATGACTAGCTAGACATTGTACAGTAGTTATAGCATCACAATCATTAGATGTCCCATAAGTAATATAGTAAAAATTACAATCACTAGACGTCCCATAGGGAATATAATGAAAATCACAATCACTAGATGTCCCATAAGGAATATAATGAAAATCACAATCACTAGATGTCATATAAGGAATATAGTGAAAATCACAATCACTAAATGTCCCATAGGGAATATAATGAAAATCACTTGCTAAATGTCCCATAGGGATGATAGCCTATTTTCAAAATGCAATGAACACTGTGTCAATCACTATTCACTAAACACAATGATAACATCATCATTATATGTTCCACCGGAACTATAGCCTGTTTTATGCACTGAACACAGTGTTAATCACTATTCACTAAACACAGTGATAACATCATTACTATATGTTCCACAAGAATTATAGCCTATTTTTAAAATGCATTGAACATACTGTCGATTGTTATTCACTAAACATAGTGATAGCATGACTGCTATATGTTCCACCGGAACTATAGCCTATTTTCAAAATACATTGAATATAGTGTCAATTACTATTCACTGAACATAGTGATATCATCACTGCTATATGTTCTACCAAAACTATAGTCTATTTTCAAAACGCACTGAACACAGTGTCAATCGTTATTCATTGAATACAGTGATAACATCACAGCTAGAAATTCTATAGGAATTCTAGTGTTCCTTAAATTAAATTCAACCCTACATAGTGTTATGCATAGTCATGGCACACAAGTAAGTGTTTTAACTCTTTGCTTTAAAATTATGTACTTATTCACTTTGCCATAATTTGTCAAGCAAATAGCAATAAAGGGGGTCCAACTGTAAGCACCCAATTTTGAGATAGTTGAGTGTGGATGTGACAGAGGACTCCAACGATGAAAATTTATTGCAAATAGGTATGTGATTATTGATTTATCAATCTCAAGGCTTAATAGCATTTTTTTAAGGGCTTAATTGTAATGTTTTCTTTAGGAGTTAATTGAAAAGTTTTTATTCTTTCAAGGGTCATTTGGTAATTAAAAGTTTTAAAAAGGGAAGATTACCTATTGAAATTATAGATTTCATATCGGAATTCTATATTTTCGATTGGAAATCTACAATTTTAATCAAAATTCTAAATTTTAGATCGAAAATCTAGAATTCCGATCGGAATTGCGCTATTTTGATTGGTCCTGCATTGAATTTTCAATTGTTTTTATTTTTGAAAATTTTTTTATTGGCATTTTGATTGGTCAAAAACAATATTTGAAAATTAAAAGAAGATAAATGTACATTTATCATATTGTTTTATCAGATAAATAAAAGATTTTTGATCAAAAAAAGAAATAAAATATTTTTCTTAAATAATGCCCTGTGATTTTGGAAAATCAAAGGAGGTTATGCGACTTCCTTCAATAAAAAATGCTATGGGGATTTCATTGAGGGGCTCTCGACTAAAAAAAAATATCACAGAGAGCTTTTTCTTCGTCCTGCTCTTCTTCTTCCTGCCAAAAAAAAAATAAAAACAAAAAAACAAAAAAGGCAGAGAGAGATTTTACAAAATTCTTCTTTCACATTCTATTCTTTCAAAAAAAAAAAAAAGTAGGGTCCTTGTATTATGAATGCAGTTTAAGCCAAAGAAGAAAAAATTAAACTGACATATCCTATTCAACACGGTGATCAAATACTATGAGGAGCAAATCAATACAACATCGCACTTCATCCTTTTCTTCTTTTCTTTTTTATTTTTATTTGATTTTCATTTTTATTTTAAATTACTTTCTAACCATTTTTTTTATTTTCTTTGTTTTTTTTATGTTTTTTATTTTAATAGTGGGATGGCTTGCCTGAAGTGATTGAAGTAATTCAATCCATGAAATGCCATGAATTTAGATCATGTAGCTATTTCACATAAATTTTAAATTTTATTTTTATTATGTGTTTTTTGTGTTCTTATTTTATTATTTATTTGGTTTTATTTGGGTATGTAATTAATTAGTTTTAATTTACATACGTAGGAATTGTAATAGCCCCAGTAGTAGGAACAGTGAAACCCTTTATTTTTTCTGCATTTAAAATTGGTTAGTAATTAGATTCATTTGGTAAAAATTCTAATTCAAATCAATGAGGCAGTAGATTAATTTTAGGTTACATGAAATCAATTTAGGTTTTTTAGAAGAAGTAATTTTAATTGCTTATTTGATTTGTTTTTTTTTTTCTTTATGTTTTTTTAGGCTTTTCCTTATATTTATTTGTTTTGGACCTCAAGCCCATGTTAGGCTATAACTCATTTAATTAATAGGCTTTTAAAAATGGTTTTAGGTTTTAATTAGCTTAAAATAAACTTAGGCTTATTTAGGTTAATTTAGACGTAGGCTCATTTAGATTTAATTAAAATTAATTAAATATAGCCCATTAACTTAAAGACTTTTCCATAATTTGTAGATTTAATACCACCTTAAAATTAAAACATATAGAACTAGACCCACTAATTTAAATACTTCATAATTTATAGATTTAGGCATATTTTTAGAATTAAAATAAATAGACTTAGGTTCAATTAATTAAAATTGAGTAGGAATTAGGTCCATTAGCTTTTTAGGCTCAATTGTAAATTAAAACATGTAGACTTAGTCTATTTAATTAAAATCAATATATATTAGACTAATTTAGGGATTGTATGCTTTTGAATGAATGCATTGTTTATATACTTTTCATTAACCAATTGCCTTGAAGTTAGATGAATGGCATATTAGGGTTTATATGAAATTGTATGTAATTAGAAAATAAATTAGTAATTAATAAACTAATTTTGAATGAACGCAAAACTGAAAGAAGTTGGTATTCCGTATCCAAAATCTCCTTGTTATGGTGCTAACTTTTTTTTAGAGAATCGAGTTATCACCACCTTTGAATTGTCCCAGTTATTATCCTTGGGTGGTGACTCTTTATCTCCACATTATATTTCTATGATATGATAGTGTGTTCTTTAGAGCCCTGAGCTCAAATAGTGTTGCGATTGCTAAAATCTTAGATCCGCGCTAAACCCCATCGTCTATAACAAAGCATAGGTTACTCATTCGACTTTGATGATATACTATGCATGGAAGGTGACAAGTTGCCCGATAAGTTCAAAATGCCTTAATTGTAGAAATTCAATGGTTCAGGAGACCCAAAGATCCATCTGAGTCAATACATAACAACTATGAGCACTACTAAAGCTCTATTATATGTTGTCACAAAGTTTTTTATACTATCCTTAGAGGGTATTACTGTAAACCGGTATTATAGATTAGAGAAGTCTGTTAGAGCTTACTGGAGAGAACTATGTACTATTTTCCTAAAACAATATGACCATAACATTAAGCTAGAAGTATCCATCAGGGATCTGGAATTGACTAAATAAAAACCAAAGGAATCATCCTTTGATTTTCTTACTAGATTCATAAATAAGACAGGATTAATAAAAAATAAGTTGGCTAAAAAAATCAAGTTAGGATGATTGTCTGTAATGTATCTCCTAATTTGGTTGAGAGGCTTCATATTATGAATCTTATATCATTTAAGGACCTTTATAACAATGCATTGTAAGATGAAGAGATAGAGAGTGAAAAGGAAAAAAGCTTTAAAACTACTAGAGCAAAAAACTATCCAATTGGGGGCACACAACAAGGAAGCACTAGCCGAGTTATGGAAGTGCATATTGTCTAACAACCAAGGAGATTCTTTAATTTCAACCAACCCTTATCATAAGTCTTAAACCACTTAATGCAAAAGAGCTTGCTCAGACCCCTCACCTTTTCCAAACTGCCAAACCCAAATTTCCTAATATATGACCCGAATAGTTATTTGCAAATTACAAAAAGTTACTGGTCATTCCATAGACACTTGCATCTGCTTGAAAAATGAAATCTAAAACCTTATAGACTCTGGAAAGACTACATACCCTAAAAGCCCAAGTATGAGAAATAATCCTTTCCCAAACTACCAAAATGTCCAACCTCGCGACTATTATAATGATCAATTCAAGAGTTAGTGAGGATGAAGTACTAAGCTCTTTTGAGAACATAAACCTTTAAACTGATGAAAAGTTTTTAGATGCCCCTAATGATGTAAAGAAGATTATGGAACCTTTGACTCCTAAGTAGCCACAAAAAGGAGTTAAAGATTTGTTAGGAAAATTTGGCTATAAGGTGTTTTACATTAAAATACCTTCATTTGACATTCCCTTTGAGTCAATTACACCTAGAGGAATGATGAGAAGCTACTAGACAAGAAAGAAACATATAGAGTGGAAGTATAGAATAATGGAAACAAAACAAAATCACTGAAGGAGAGTTTATAAAAAAAGGACATAGGAAGTCCTACCTTAGTATAGAGGAATCTATTAATGTGCATGATGTGGATGTTCCTAGGATTGAGATATTCAAAGATCAAATCATTAAGAACCTGGTATGAGACAATAAGGATGAGAAAATGTAAGAATAGTTGCTATGTTAGCCACCTGAAGGACAGTTCCCTTGAGATTTAGCATCCGTAGCATTTAGATAGACAATAAATTTTCTTATTATTTTCTTTAAATAACATTTTAATTTCTTTAGAAATTTTGTTTTATTGATTGATGATATAAATTCTAATCATGCTTACTTATGTAATGTGTGTCCTGATAGTGCTACGCATTATGATATCGATTGCAGCTATATGTTTGACATAAATTCGATCTAATTATATTCATTTAGCATGGGAAAAATTTTAAAGAACATCCATATATCACATGATGCAACTTCTAAAGATAGAAAATTTGAGGGAAAAATTAAAAAGAATGATAAAAAAGAAAAAGTGAGAAAAGAGAAGAAAAAAAGAAGAAATCATAAAAGGATAGTCAGGTAAAAATAAGAGAAAAACAATTAGTGAGAAAATTTAAAAGGCCTAGCTGATAGCATGAGTTATGTTATGTGATGTAATGAATGTTCTCATTTTTGCCTTAATGAATAAGTAAAATTGAATCTGAAATTTTTATTCAAACATTGTATAGTCATATTTATCATCTTGCATAAGTATTTGAATAGAAAGACAAAACATAATCCAAACTATAAAATCACTATTATTGTTATGTCTTATCTTTTTGCCCACCTTTTATGATTTTATTTCTAAGTCTAGTGTCCTTTTATACATAAAGAATTTAGGTGTCTCAAAAACTTGCATTGCAACTCTTGTCTTGCAACTATCATCAATTACAGCACAACATCAAACCTTATATTCTGCTTAAGAAACCTTTGAAGCTATAAATCTTTCATCTTGTCTAGGAAATCTTGCCTTAAAGGATAACCCTTGAAATTAATAGTAAGAGTGATGATGAATAAGGATGAACACACTGATGATAAAGATGTGATGCAGAAAAAAAGGTTAAAGCATGTAAGCAAAATAAGAGAACACATATTACACAAGTTAATGATTACATACTTTAACTTCCAATAGGAGCAAGTCTAGTTAATTTCAGTATCAAGAACTCCTTTTAGTTAGTTCACTTACACCTTTGTATCTTTAATGCATAAGATCCTAACTAATGGGGTTGGATTAATAACATTAGTTATATAAAGGCGTTGATAAAATCTAACTAGAATAAGAGGTGTGTGATTAGCTCTATTCCCTAAAGAATACTGATGACCCTAGTGTAACCATCTTTGTCAAGGAAAATTATTAGAAACTGGGGGCAAAATAACTTTAGTGGCAAAATAAAATGCAAAGAGCTTAAGGTAAAATAATAAATTTATATTCAAAGATTAAAGATACAATATAGAAGTGTTAAAGTTAGTATAAGGATTCTAAGGCAAAAAGAAGTAAATTAAAAGCATACAAATACATAAGTTATCATACAACAAAAGTAGAAATAAAAGAAAAGTTTAATAATACATCAGTCAATCATAAGCTTCAATCTCAAGTTATAGATTCGAATCACTAGCCTGGTTATCTGTCCGGCTATCTATATCAAAAGCTTTAACATCAGAAGTACTAACATCAAAGCATTCAATGCTTAAGTTTGCAAGCTGCTGATGAAGCACTACATTTTTACACTCTGAGTTATAAGCATAACTCTACTCCAAACAAAAAACCTATTAGGATCATGCATATCATACATAGCATGCATATATTCGTTATGAAATACTTACCTTGTATAATAAAATTTTTTAAGTCTAGACAAGTTTGTATGAATACTCTACTACTAACATTTAAGATTAGTATTTTAAAAGTGTAGGAAAGTAGTCAGAGTCTAAAAGGGTGAAAAATAGAAAGAGTGATGCTATCAAAATGAATCTGATGCTTTATGGGCTTATTCAACAAGAACAAAAGTACTTAGAGAAGCCTCATCCTAGTAACATTAAGAGGCTAAATAGGATGCTCAAGCTCCTCAGACTCATCATCCATCTCTATAGCTTCATCCAGAGCATCATTTGGAATATTACCAGGAGCCTCAACAAGAGAAGTAATAAAAGACAAGCATACCTTAAATGAGTCAATGAGAATTTGCTATAAGAGATGCTTCTGATTATACCTTTGATAACCATGAGAATCCTCAAGAAAAAGATAGGGCATTAAATCCCTAAAAAGCCTCTATCAACTCCTCACCAATCAGAGCAGAAGTATAAGGTGTGGAATGCAGTGATGAGAAGGTACAACATGTTAGCGATGCATGTGCTCGACCCTTAAAAGGGAAGAATGCACTCTAAAACTGAGATAAACAACTCTGAAAACTTCTCTATGCATGAAATAAGACATTTAACACTTAAATATTTTTTTTGTAGGAGATGTCAAGAAGAGGAATAAAGCCCTTCATTATAGCATCAATGGAATGGTAGAAATACAAACGCAGCCCAAAGCCATAACTCTAATGGTAGAGTATCATGACCTTTATGATTAGAGGCATAATCACCACAATAAAAAGGGAGTGCAAAATAACAACATTACATTTTGATAAAATTTCTTTCCCTGAAATAGAACATATTAATTTGTGGATTTTATGCAGGGAAAATAAAAGAGAATAAAAAAGGTGAAAGGAACCAACACAACAATGAGAACATGCAAAATAACAAATGCTAATTGCTCATCAGAATACCACTCTGCATGGCAAACACCCTGATGAATAATCAAGGGAAGTAACATAATTCTAGATATTTGGTTTTCATAATAAAGTACAATCTCAATAATAAAATCCATAAATTGAAAGTAAATTCATCCACTTCACGAGATCATGTGCAAAAACTTATCTCATGAATTTTGTCATAGTGGCTCTTTTTTGTTAGCCTTATAGAATTTAGATGTTCAATTAAAAACTTTGAGCTAAGAGTTTCTAAACTCTAATCAATCTAATGCTTATTTTGCATTTAAACGAGGGGAAGAATTCGCAAAAACAAAATCTGTGGACCTAAAGCATAAATTGCTTGAATTTCATATTATTATTTTTGTCTTTTGAATAATAAATGTGCATATAATCTACTCCAAAGCTAAAAAATAAGTATAAATACAAGATCCTTTAATGGTATCCACACTGAGTAATACGAGAAAGGCAGATGAATACTAAAAGAGGAATCAAAATAAGAGCATGTGACAAAAGGCATTTCTAATCTACTCCAATGCTTAGAATTAAGTAAGAGTATCAATGTCAACCCTCTGGCAGTTTGCATGTTGAGTAATATGAGAAAGGCAAGGGAATACTAAAAGATCACCATGCTGAAAGCTACTTTATTTACTCCAATGCTCTAGAAAGAGTATGAGTATCCAAAAGACCTTTCCAACTATATACATGCTGAGTAATATTAGAAAGGCGAAGGGATACTAGGATAAGGAAGTAAAGCATAAAAATAACGCAAAGATTGCTTTGATACTCAAAATTCAATTTGTTTATGCTCAATTTCCATGAGTTTTGTTTAGTAATTCTCCTTGAATTTAGGTGTGGAAGTCATATTTTCACTTGATAAAAATATGCTGAGACAAATAAATGATAGCCATAAAAATCAAAATTAGTGAGATTCATTAAACGCATATTACCTCATGATGAATTGATGAATTTGATCAAACATAATGCATTTTTTATACAATCATCATGCTAAAACTAACTTCAACAAGTCTTCATGAATTGTGAATGCAAAACAAGATACACCCAACAAGTGAGATCAACACTAGTACTACTAAGGACCTATACAAGAGAATTATTAGATATCAAATTTCACTTAAGCATTGCATGGTAACTAGAAAACACATTTCACCATGTTATATGCTACACTATAGCTATAACATAATTTTCATAGTAACCTTGTTATATGTTACACAGTATTTATAACACAATTTTCAAATTAACCTTGTCATATGCTACACAGTTTTCAGATTCACCATGTTATATGATATACAGTAGCCATAACCTAATTTTCAGATTCACCTTGTTACATGCTACATAGTAGCCATAATATAGTTTTCATATTCACTTTGCAGTAGTTATACCAAAAATTCTAAAAAATCATAATTTGTTAGATGCTCCACAAAACCTATAGCAAAATTTTCATAACTTGCTAGACACTCCATAGGAACTATAACATGTTTGTACACTTTTTATCTAGACGCTCCATAGGACCTATAGCATGATCATGATTAGCTAGACACTACACTATAGTTATAGCATCAGAATCACTAAATATCCCATAGGGAATATAGTGAAATTCATAATTACATCATTAAATGTCCCACATGGAATATAGTGAAATCCACAATCACATCACTAAACGTCCTACAAGGAATATAATGAAATTCATAATCACTTCGCTAAACGTCCTAAAGGAATATAGCAAAAATCATAATCACTAAATGTGCCATAGGAAATATAGAAAAATTCACAATCACATTGCTAAACATCCCATAAGGAACATAATGAAAATCACATTGCTAAATGTCCTATAGGGAGTATAACAAAAATCACAATCATTAAACATCCTATAGGGAATACAGTGAAATTCACAATCACATTGCTAAATTTTCCATAGGGAATATAGAGAAAATCACGTTGCTAAACGTCCAACAGGGAATATAGTAAAATTAGCCAATCACAAAGCTAAACATCCTATAGGGAATATAGCTAAATTCACCAAAACATACTTCACTAGACATTACACAAGAAATATAGTGAAATATGCTTAATATTGCATAACAGCTAATCACAAGTCTGCAGTCACCCACAATAAAGAGCCTCACAGCACACAGGTAAGTATCCTAACTTTTTGTTTTTAAAATTGTGTGCTTATTTACTTTTCTACAATTTGTCAAGCAAACAACAACAAAAGAAGACAATTGTAAACACCCAATTTATAGATGATTTGAGTAGGGATGTAACAGAAGACCCAATAATAATTATTAACTGTGAAATTAAATTTATTAAATATAATTTATTGATTTTAAACTAAATTGTAAATTCTTTTTAGAACCTATTTTTAAATTTTATTTAATTTTTCAAAAAATAAAAAATAAATAAAAATAAAATTTCAAAAAATATAAAAATAATTTTTTAAAAAAAATAAAAAAGAGAAAAATTAAAAAAAATAAGGAATTAAAAAAAATTTAAAAGGGGGTGTGACCAAAGGGCCCAAAGTGGCCGAATGGCCACACATTGGCGTGGTCAATAATGGCCTAAGGGGTATTTTATTTGCTGATAAGCAAATTGGCTTGGCAATCTAGTTGTTTAATTTTATCATAATTCTTAATAATCTAAGTTTATCAAATTGTTAGGATTAGATTTGTTTGATTTTATTTGATTTTTATTATTATCTTATTCTTTTTTATAAATAAAGAGATATCTTTTAATAGGAATGTTTGGGGCTTTTTATTTTTCTCTACCTTTTCTGATTTTTTATCGTGAGTCCAAGTGCACCCACTCTTCTTTATTTTTTATACTTTTTAGTTTTTAGCCATCAATCAGATCAAATAAAAACTAAAAACTCACAGACAACACAAAAAAGCCATAGACTTCCATCAATGATGATCATCTTCTGAGGAAATTCAATACTGCATCCCATTCTCAAATCTTCATCTTCTTCTTCTGTTTTTTTATTTTGATTTTTTATTTGATTTTTGTTTATTATTTTTCAATCACTCATTGACTAATTTTTATTGGTTTATTTTTATTTTCATGATGGGTAAGATGACATAAACACACTATAGAATATCATTAATGGAAGAAATCAATAACCAATCCATGAAGATTCATGGAATGCCATGAATTAAATATGTACTTGCACATAGTTTTTTTATTATTTTGTATTTTTGGTATTATTTTAATTCTTTGTATTTTTTCATTATTTTTTTTTGGGTTGTATTAATTGTAATTGTAATTTCTAATTGGTAGATCATTATAATAGCCCAAGTAATGGGAATAGTAAAACCTTTACTTTACTACATCTCAAAATTAATTAGTAAATTATGTTCAATTTGGTAAAACCCTAATAAAATCAATGGTGCTTTTAGATTACTTTAGGTTGCATGTAAATTAAATTAGGGTTAGAAATCACAGAATTTATGTTTGATTGTTATTTGATTTGTTTTGTTATTTGGGCTTATTTTTATGTTTTTTTATTCTTTTTGGGCCCTGAACCCACGTGTAGGTTAAATTCACTAATAATAAATAGACCTTATAAAATTTGTTTTTTTAAGGTTTAATTAACTTAAAATAAATTTAGGCCCATTAGCTTAATTTAAACATAGGCCCATTTTTAGTTTAATTAAAATTGATTAGACTTAGCTCATATATTTCTTTTAAAATAATTAGATTAGGATCAATTCATTTAAATTAAAAATTAATTAGAACTAGGCCCATTAATTCATCCAATCTAATCCAACTCATTTCCATAAAATTAGTAGATTTAGACCCACTATCTTTAGAATTAAAATGGTAGACTTAGCCTCATTAATTTAATTAAAATGTAGGTTCACCTTTAGTTTTATATTTCACTTGTAAATAAAACATGTAGAATTAGCTAACTTTAATTAAATGCTAAGTAGATTAGACTAATTTAGTGACGTTGTGCCTTATGTAAATGCAGTTTTTATGTGCTTTTTCATAACTAGTTGCCTTGGAGTTAGATGAATGACATATTAGGGTTTTATGAAATTGTATGTAATTAAAGAATAATTTAGTAATTAATAAGGTAAATTCTAAATGAACATGAGACTGAAAAAAGTTAGTTTTCGTTTCTAGAATCCTAGTTATGGTGCTAACTTTCTTTTAGAGAATCAAGTTATCACCACCTTCAAATTATCCCAATTATTATTGTCATACCTCAAATTTGACTATCCCCAAAAAGGTTTAATGATGATATAAATCCTTGAGATGATTGAAGTTTGCTCGTTAGTAACACCTCTTAAGTGTGCAACCTTAAAACACCTTACCAACCCCACCATTGTGTAAAATCGATCACCGAGCCATTTGTGCTCCGACCTTGTGAAATACTAATTATTAGAACAACAAGAGGTTTATTTCAAGAAAAATCCTCTTGGAATACTCAACTTGTTGGGTCAATGCACATTTCGTTAAACTGGGACCCAACTTTGTAAAAAATAGAAATCAACTTTGATAAAATGGAGTTCGAAAACATGTCCGGAAGGCTCCAAAACCTTTGAAAGTGGTCCCAAAATGGTTCTAAAATGGTCCAACATAACCCAAGCATCAGCGCGTATCACTCAGAAGTGCACGCAAACACCCCTAGGTGTCATTTGCTAAAATCGAGGCTAAATTTGGCAAAACGGACTCTGAAAAAGTGTCTAGAAAGCCCCAAAACCTTGGAAATCAACCTCAGAACAACGCGTATCGAACCTAAGAAAAGCTCATAGAGCATCAAAGTGCACGTGAAAATGCACACAAGCGAGCATGGCCATGCGACAAGCACATGACCACACTCACATGCATGCCCAAAAATCCACTTTTACACACGTGACCACGCCTACACCACCCTATTCTACACATTTTTTTCTATAAATAGACCCCTTTACACCACTTTTTAAGGGGGGAGCAAGTAGAAACACATACACACTCAAAAATTAGTATGGTCGAAGGCGTGAGAAATCCCTTTCCATATAGTTTTTGTTCTCCCATAGCTTGTCCCTTAGGTTGTTAGATCCTTTTTTTCCACCAAACCAAGCCTCATCTTTGTCAAAGCATGCTTTAAAGTTATATAATCTAGCATCATTCTACTGTCATTTTGAACCTCTCAATGAGAAAAGCTTGATAATCTCTTGAAGCTAAAGCTTTAAAGCTCATAAAAACTTAGTCGAGTTTGAGGACCATACAATTATTTTAGCACGTTTATTTTATTGTATTGCATTTTATTTTACTATCGCCAGCATTTGGGGAAACTATTATGTTTGCGTGATGAGACTAGCAAGCTTGCATGCTGCGTGAATTATATATGCTTTATTATCATCATTCTGCATCCTCTATTTTTGAAGTTATGAAATCACATCATAAATATCAATAATATGAAAGGTTCATGTCCTGGAATAAAGTCATCATGCTCTTGGTCTAATGATGACCTCACTCATCCTTTATATTATATCATACATCATCATAGTATAAATAATCACTACAAGCATGCATGATCATCCTATCATTCATCCAATGAGCTATGTAAATTATTCTTGTAGATCTATCAAACTAGATTTATCTTTCCACAATCTTTCCTTTTTTTTTCATATGTATTTTATCAGGAAAGTGATGTAATAAATAAATTTTTAGCTTTATTATTTTATACTATCTGATGTACTATGTGAATGCTATACAAACTGTCATTACCGAAACTAGGGTGTTACGGTAGCTATACATTGAATAATGAGAAATAGTAAAAAAATAGATGCGATCCTTTGAACCCAAAAATTTCTACTAGGGACAATACTCGCTAAGTGACCCAATGTTGTTCTTTTATTTTCCCGATACACTTTCTAACAAAGTAATAATGCAACAAAAAAAAGAACAGGTCGCTCACAGTGGCGACTCCATTGGGGACTTCTAAGTAAGAGGGATCAACTCGAAAATGACTATTTCTCATTATGCAATACTCAATTATATAGAGCCCCTCACCACTGCATTTGCACTACACATCACACGTGCAACACTTGTCCTTAAAAGCCTTAATAATACTAAATGACATCGCCACCATGATTCTACTTGAGTCACGATGCGACGAAGATACGGTATTATCACCTTTAGTCTTTACTCATGCATTCGCCAGACTTATCTGACCAGAGTCTATAACCAAGTCCTTAAGGGGGGCGACCGAGTTATCAAAAGAATGCTAGACTCACTGACTGGGGTCTGTAACCTTAGTCATATGGGGGCATTCTCGCTTATCCTTTCGCCCTAACTTAGCTCATATAGATAAACTAGTAGCAACATCCATTAGGATTCCACCAAGCTATGCATGCTATCCTTGTCCTAACACCATCCATTTGACCTGATATTCATAAATGACATGACCCTTCTAGTGTCTATCAACGAATGACATTGTAATGTCAGTTTTCATGAACATTTATGCTTAAGACCATGTAATTCTCATATACCTCGTGTGAGCTCAAAGCATGAGGAATGATAAGAATCATGTACCTTAGCTTGAATAGTCTATACAAATTAACAAATAACGACATCCCTTGATGATGAAACCTATGAGATGTCATCCATTTATCTTTATCATATTAAATAAATGGGTTAGGAACCCAAATAGATTGTAGACCTTTATGTCAGAAAAATAAAATTGTAAAATATCAAATGATACTTTCATGACTCACGGTGAACATATCAAATATCTATATTGGGCAAGAACTCGAACTCCCTTTGATTGACCTTGGTCCTATGCATACAGGGGCATATGGGCTCTAGACATTATTTAAAGCCCGATAATTGACCCTCACATTGACATCGTGTGATTATCTCAAGCACATTTAAGTATCGTTCCTCAGTTGACCCTTTGGTTTTGACCGACATAAATCAAAATAGCCTAGTTCTGAGAGCAAAACCATAATCCCCTAATGACTATAGGTTCAAAACCCATTTAGGAAAGAGATTGAATGACCTCGTGGAGAAATAAGGTTAGAAGCGAGAGCTTGCTTATAATTGGTTTGTTCACTATATAGGAAAACTAACCAGCTTTAATCATGCATACATCATATACATGTAGCTAGCATATATTAACCATTATTTCTTGCAAGAATGATCATTTTTCCATCATAGTATTTTTGCATCCACTCCATGCATACATGCTCACCCTTTTCTTTTGCAAGCACACATCATGCATCATTCATTTAGGTAACCTTAATAAATGTATAGGAATATGACATTTAAACATGGGTGACCAAGAAGATACCTCTTATCAACAATTCGAAGACAAGCTAAAAGAGGGGATCCAAAAGTTGCTCACTAATGGCACCATAGCGGAAATCCTCTAAGCCTAAATCAAAGCCAAAAGTGCTTGAGATGGGAACAACATATCATTAAACAAAGCATCTGCATCTGTTCACTCAAGAGTAGATAAGGCAAAGGGAATTCCTCATACTCTAGTTCAAGTTGATAATGACAATGACTACTACCAAGATCTCAGGAATGCACTAAAAGCTATAAAAATTACTGACATGACCAAGCTTGAATCAATAAGGGAGGTCAAACTATTAGCCAACAGGATGGCTCAGTTGGAATTCGCCTTCAAAGATAAAGGAACTCATGGCAACAAAAGCTTTACCGACCTGGCACTGTTCAAAGATGATCCACTTCCAAATGATTTTAAGCTACCAAAATTTGCTAAGTTTGATGAAATAGGAGATTCAAGGGTCCATCTAAGGCAATATGCCACCTTCATGGTTTCCACAAAGCTTACAGATTCATAGATTGTTTGATTCTTCTTCACATTATTAGAGGAAGGACCAAGGGCATGGTTCTTTGACCTTGAATATGAAATAAAAAATGATTAGCTACTGCTAACTTAGAAGTTTATCAAGCAGTATGAATACAACACTTAGTTAGACATCACTTGAAGGGACTTTGAGACCATAAGACAGAAACCTGGTGAAGCTTTCTTTGATTATGTCACTAGATGGCAAGGAAAGGCAATCAAAATGAGAAACCATTCTCCTAAAGATGAACAAATAGAGCTGATAATCAAAGGGGCACCATCATATTTCAAAAAATAGATGATTTTTGCTCATTATCCTGACTTCAAAGCTCTCTATCAGGCAAGGATCAGAATTAAGGAGAGGAACCTCAGCAAGCCAGAAACACTTTTTGCCACAATACCCAACCAAACATTTAAAACACCTTCACCCGAGTCGTAGAAATAAACATGATCTAACCTAGCACCCACAACTCACCATCTATCAATACCATTAAACCACTAAGAAAATTCTCAAACTTTAACCTCCTACTATCCAAAGTATTCCAGAGACTTCAACAAAAGAACCTCCTACACCAATAAGAGCCTAGGCCTTTTCTAAACCCACTACCACCTCAAATTAACCAAAACTTGTTTTGCCACTTTCACTAGATGCCTGGCCATACCATTGATACATGTATAACTCTAAAAATGCAATCCAATACCTAATTGACTTAGGAAAAATCGATGACCGAAAAAAATGACCTAGTATCAAGACCAATCCTCTCCTAAACTATCAAAACGTGTCTCTACCAACCATCATTATAATCTCTTCCAATCTACTAGAAGACCTTATTGAAAAATCAATCCAAGAAACCCAAGATAAACCCTCAGAGGGCAAAACCTCAAATCACATTCTTGAGCCTTATGATTATAGTGAAGATGATCAATGCCCTTCTACCTTTAAATATATCCTAATGCCTTAAAAATTCCTTCCCCACTTGATAATGCAAAAAAGAGCCAGGGATATAACTCTCCTTATGAATGGTGAAGTGATTGATTGCCCTTACTCATAAAAAGCAGATGCAGACAAAAATTTTAGCAGTAAACATGAAGTATGGGATTTACTAGGCCAGCCATCTGGGAAGTTCAACTACAAAGTCAAGTACACAACACCTCCTGCTACCCATACACTCTTAGAAGACATAGTACCCTCAAGATAGGGAGAAGAATTTGACAACGAAGATGGGATGGTCAGTACTATTCAGCTTCAAAACTTACAAATCATGGGGATAGACATATGGTACGACTCTGATGATCCTGAAATCATTGTCTAGGACCAGAACAACAACACAAAAGTCGATAAGCAAGCAGCTGAGGAGTCCTCACTAGTAGTTAATCATGTAACTCATAGCAGGCGAGTATATCAAACCTTGAGAAAGAGAAGGAACCCTCTAAGGAGAAAGAAACAACAAGGGATCAAGCTCCGATTAAAAAGGAAGACACTATCCTTAAACAGCTTAAGAAAACTCAGGCATAAGCTAGTATTTGGGGCCTGCTCATGGCCTCTAAGAAGCATAAAGATGCCCTAGTCAGAGCACTATATAAAGCAAAGATTGCCATTGATGCCTCACCTTGTAAGATGATAGCCTCTCTAATGAAAGCTCCTTCCAATGCAATCATCTTTCATACAAAGATTTACCCCTCAAAGGAGGGGTCCACAATTGTCCTCTCTTCATAAGGCAATTGTCAAGACTAAAAAGACCCCATGTGTTATGTAAATGACAGGCCTGCCATTAATGTTTGCCCCCTGAGGTTACTATATAAGTATGGGATGAATATTGAAAACTTAGAAGAATCCAATGTGGTCGTACAAGCCTATGATGATTCAAATAAGCTAGTCATCAACACTTTCAAAGCAGTAGTTACAGTGGGAGATATCGAATTAGTAATAGAATTTACCATCCTAGACATCCCTCTAACTTTTTCCCTACTGTTAGGAAGACCTTAGTTCCACCCACTAGGGGCATACCTTCCACTGTACATCAAAAAATTAAGTTCCCTCTAAATGGAAAGGTCATTACCATCCTTGATAAAACAAATAACACTATTGCTTGTCTGAATGTAGTCCCACCATGATTCTAGGTCTCTATGATCAGTGATGGTCATGTCGATCCCAAAGTTGTTGATATGATGAAGAAGATGCAATATTTGCCTAGAACAGGATTAGGAGGAAGAAACATTGGAGTCACAAAAATCCTTGACTTCTAAGGATAAACCAACAGAAATGATCTACGGTACGATCCTGAAAAGGATACTAGGGCTAAGAAATCAACCTCTTTTATGGCTAAAAGCTCAATCCAAGTCTATCAAGGATAACCTGAGGAATGGATGAGCAATAAAATTAAAAAATTGGGGTTCGAGACCTTCAATGACACCCTTAAGGAGAAGCACTTAGCAGATATGATCACCAAGACTGACATTTATGAACTGATGAAAAATCTGGAGATAGAATTTAAGAGTGAAGCTATTAATCATGCCCAAGCTGCTACCATCCTTAAATCAAGCATTGATGACATCCTGTTTGAAGACATTGCTACTGATGATCTTTGTACTTTTTCTTTTTTTGAAAATGATGATATAATGAACTCTAAAGTTAATACAATGAAATCAAATTTTTCTTACTTGCTTGATGTCTTTCCTGATGGTAGCGTGCATTGCATTGATAAAAACATTAACATATTTAACATTCATTCCATATGCACTGAATCATTTAACATTGGCACAAAATCTAAACCACGCATTCTGCATATTTTGAAAGATGCTACCCCTAAAGAGATGAGAGAAATTAATAAAATATTCAAAAGTATTTTCCTGGATGTATGATGATATGCCTGGTATTGACAAAGACATTACTTAACACTTCATTCCTACCAAAAAAGGGTGTAAAGAGGAAAAACAGAAACTGAGAAGACTCAGACAAGAATGGGCCCAACTAGTAAAAGAGGACATGGAGAAACAGATCAAGGAAAAATTCCTGAAAGTAGTAGACTGTCCAGGATGGTTAGCAAATATGGTGCCAATACCGAAATAAGACAGAAGGGTTAGAATCTGTGTTGACTACAAAGATTCAAACAAAGCCTACCTATAGGATGATTTCCCACTACCCTACATAGACATATTGGTTGATAGTGCCGCCCATATGTGCAATATACTCCTTCATGGATGGATTCTCTGGGTACAATCAGATCCTAATGGCCATTACTGACAAAGCAAAGATAATTTTCAAAATATAATGGGGTACTTACTGTCACAGAGTAATGCCTTTTAGACTAAAGAATATAGGGGCAACCTATTAGAGGATGGCAACTGCAATGTTCCATGACATGATACAAAAGCAGTAGAGGTATATGTTGATGACATGATGGTCAAGTCAAGAACCAAGGAAGAACACCCCTCCGATCTCAAAAAATTCCTTAGAAGGGTTAAAAAGTATAGTTTCAGCCTAAATCCAAAGAAATGCGTATTCGGGGTCACTTTAGGAATGATACTGCAAAGCATGCTTTATTAATCAGAACGGGATTAAAATGGATCTAGACAAAGAAAAAACCATCCAAGAGATGTCAGTGCCAAAAATAGAGAAAAAAATCATAGGGTTTCTAGGGAAACTACAGTTCATCAACATATTCATCAGTAAATTGATAGCAGTGTGTGAACCAATCTTCAAGCTACTAAAAAAAGATTAGTCGGTTGAATGGAAGGAACAATGTCAACTAGCATTTAACAAGATCAAAAGCTACCTAGCCAACTCATTGGTTTTAAGACCACCTAAACTAGGGATGCCTCTAACCTTATATTTGGCCATCGAAGGGAATGCAATCAATGCAATGTTAGCCTAAGAGGGAGAAATGAAAGTAGAACACAAATTCTACTACTTGGGCAAGAAGATGCTACCATATGAGGAGAAGTACAACCAAGTCAAACATACATGCTTGACAATGGTATGGGCAATGAAGAAACTTAGACACTACTTTCAACCCTATAGAATTTAGGCCATGTCTAAGATGGACCCTATGAAGTACCTCTACGAAGCTCCCTCTTTAGTAGGGAAACTTGCCGAATGGCTCGTACTACTAATAGAATTTAACTGCAATATTTGACTAAAAAGGCAATAAAAGGGAGAGTAGTGGCTAAATTTCTAGCTCTCAACCCCATTCTAGACTAAGAAGAAATCTAACTAGACTTCCCATACAACCTCAGCTTAACTATTGAGATCCAAGGATAGCGCATGTACTTTGACAGAGCAGTCAATCAGTTCAACGTAGGAGTCAGTGTTATACAGTAATCTCTAGAAGGTGGAATAGTACTAATTGCTAGAAAACTCAAGTTCAAGGTCATAAATAATGAAGCAGAATATAAGTCATGCATGCTTAGAATAGAAGCACTAATAGCCCTAGATGTCATAGAAGTCGAAATCTTTGGAGATTCCATGCTAGTAATCAATCATGCCACAAAAGAGTGGGAACTGAAAGAGCAACACTTAAAGCCTTATCTGGATCACTTAAGGCTACTCACCATGTCCTTCCAAAAATGTAGATTCATTCATCTCCCTAGGAGTCATAATCAGATGGCAAATGCACTTGCTTCCCTAGCATCAGTATGGGAAGGGCCATCCAAAATGCTTATGAAGCATTTGATTCTACTTAGATCAGGATAACCTTATTATAAAAACTGCAATAGTGAAGATAGAAATAGCTCAAAAGCCCTAGTTCTATGACATCTAGAGATATCTGAAGGAACAAGCCTATCCTGATCAAGCAGATGAAAAAGACAAAGCAGTCATCCAGCGACTAGCATCGAAATTCACATTGCACCAGTGTGTGTTATGTATGAGAACCTCATATGGTTTATAACTCTGATGTCTAGATGAGACTGAGGCTACACGAGCAGTAAAAGAAGTACATGAGGGTGTTTATGGTCCACACATGAATGGAGAAATCCTGGCTAAGAAGCTAATTAGGCAAGGGTTCTTATGGATGACAATAATAGAAGATTGCATCAAATTTGTAAGGAAATGCCATAAGTGTCAGATCCACAGGAATGTCAACCATCTTCCCCCAACAGAACTACACTACATCTCCTCTCCATGGCCCTTCTCAATATGGGGACTAGACATAATTGGGGAAATCCACCTGACAGCCTCGAACAAACATAGATTCATTCTAATGGCAATGGATTACTTTACAAAATGGGTCATAGCAGAATCATTCGCAAGGATAGTAGCCAAACAAGTGGCTAAGTTTATAAAAAAAAAACCTGTTCTTTTAATATGGGATCCCTCATCATAACATCTTTAACAACGGTGTCCAATTCCAAAGGGAAGTTAGAGAGCTACTAAGGAGTTATAAGGTGGAACATCGCAAATCTTCTCCTTACTGACCACAAGCAAATGGGATCGTCAAAGCTGTAAACAAGAACATAAAAAAATCTTGTCAAAAATGACTCAGACTTATCGAGACTAGGCAAACAGATTGCCACATGCCTTATGGGGGTACCAAACAATAGTTAGAACTTTAATAGGAGCAACTCCTTTCTCACTAGTGTACGGATCAGAAGTAGTTCTTCCGATCAAAATAGAAATCAAGTCTCTTTAAGTAGCAATCAAATCTGAATTGCCATAAGTACAGTGGGCTCAACAGAGGCATGACAATCTCACTCTTTTAGACAACAAAAGGCTCAAGGCTCTATAACATACATAGTTGTATCAGGCTCGACTAGCTAAGACCTTTAACAGAAGAGTAAAACATAAGAGTGTGAAAGTAGGAGACTGGGTGCTAAAGCAAACTAGAAAGAACGTTCCAGACCCTAAAGGGAAATGCAAACCGAACTGGGAAGGCCAATACTTGGTCAAACATGTCTTATCAAAAGGAGCAGTCAAGTTGATGGATTCTAAAGGCAATGAATTCTCTGAATTTGTCAATATAGACTGCTTGAAGAAATACTATGTCTAAGGCAAAAAAAATCATCCCAATGAGTTGAAAACCTAAAAACGGTAGCTCAAGCAAAAGTTAGGACTTCCAGCTAAGTTAAAACCTAAAAACGACAGCTTAAGAAAAAATTAGGGAATGAGAGAAAATACTTAACTAGAAAACCTAAGAAGGCTAGTTAAGGATAGGGGTAACCTTAAATTTCAAATTTGTACAAATGCACTTGTGCTTTTCTTAAATGATTATAGTGAAATGTGAATAATTGCCAATTTATGCAAAATGTCTTTGAAAAGTGCAATACATTTTATCATCATGAATTACATCAAGTATGCTTTGCATTTTCTCTCATTACATAACTATGGTTCTTACCATCCTCTCTAAGCTCATTCCTTGAGATCAACCACTATTGTATAGCAAAAAAAAAAACTCAGCTAAGTGTGAAAAGCTCTGAAAAGGGACACCCTAGGCAAAAAAGGGAAGAAAAAGAAAACCCAGCAAAGTGTGAAAAGCTTCAAAAGGAGATGCCTTAGGCAAAAAAGGGAAAAAAAGGCAGACGATAGTGATAATAAACATCATCATTAATGATACACAATAGGAAGCATATATAGTCATCATCATACAAGCATCATACAATATAAGAGACAAACACCCAAATACAACACTTAGAGTCAAAAGAGAGATGCAAGTGCGCTAGTTGGTCTTATAGACAAAGGCAAAAACAAAAGAGGAAAATAGGTGAGGATCTGGGTTCAAGCTTTCCCCAGCCCCTTCTCATCAATGGACTCCCGATGTATACGAAGGAGTGTGGTTCATTTGATTGCTCTAAAGTCCTTCTTCTTCGTCTATACCCTTTTGAAAGGTCTTCCATTCTAAAGGAAGAGAGTGGTGATAAGAAAGATAGCCTTGGTGCTTTGACAACATCGATCATGGGGCTACTAATCTCAGCTCTTAAATTCAGTTAAGCCGGTCTAGTAGTATAGCCGTAAACTCGGTATAGCAGTAAAGCCCTAAGGTAAGGTAAGAGAGATCTACGAAGCAAGGGAATCCATATTCATTGCCTGAGGTGAACAGACACTTAAGGAAAGGCTACCTCTTTCTAAAGAGAATTAACTAGTCCATCCATAAACCCATCTATAGGTGCAAGTATACTACCATTAGTGCTTCTAGCCCAATTATGGACACCTCAATTACTAAAAGGAGATAGATTGTTTCAAATTCAAATTGTTGGTGTTCCTTAACCCGTGGCCAAAAGTGGTGATTCACCTCTTTGGAAAGGATTTTTTTTTGGCTAGAGCACCTAAAGTCGCTATATATTTGACATAGGTTTGCTGTAATGCTAAAACTATGGCGTTTAATTGGAATATGAAAACATGAAAAAATTTGTCCTACATTTCTTTCTCGATGTGGATCACAACCTACTTTCATAACCAAGCCAAGGGGCGAAGGGCAGAGAGTTTCATGACCGGAGCTGAGGAAAATAATAGGAATTGAGGGGTTCGCTCCTTCCTTTGGCTTGCGTTGCATAATAGACTGTTAACAAATGAGTAGCAGATACTTTTTCTACTTGGGAAGCTTGGGCAGAATAGAATCTATCCCACGCATGAGACCCTCAAGAAAATACTATAATAAAGCAAACCACAGGCCAAAAGTCCTACACCTAGCTCCTAAAACAACTACATCGATCGTGGCTACCATTAAAAGCAAGCATTGATCCTGCTCAAGTATCCCCCTGGTCTGATCCTGGCTCATTATTATTCATTGTAAAGGATGTTAGCTATGACTCCAGATCACTAATACGGTCACAATAAGCTACACGCTCCCGCTCCCATTCGCGACTAGTGAAATGGTGCTCAACCTGCATTACATATTACACTCATACATAAAATATATGCATAAAATAAATAGGAATAATAAAGAAGGCATACCCTTTGAGTGGTAGTGAACTGTAAAAAGCACTGTTATGCACTCCCAACAACATTATACCAATACTGACCAGAGGAGATAGGAATCTACAAAAGCAAGCAAATAAGTCAACCACCACTCACTAAATAAATGAAACACAGGCAAGAATAAGTGAAGAACATGATCGTGGGTAGCATCAGTAAGAGCAACACCCAACTGAGGAAAGTAAGGTTTAGGCAAATCGAAGCTCATTGCTCTATTAAGAATATCCATCCCAAGCAAAGATAAAGTTGGCTAAATCGTTAAGTTCTTAAGGATAGTACTACTAGAAGCCATACCACTGGCATGAGTAGTCACCTCAGTGCGAAGCATGCTCTTATCCTACTCGAAGCGGGATCCAGATCTCCTCCGATGTTTTTGCAAATAAGTTCACACAACTCATGTCAATTACACTTTATGACTAATAAAATTTTCTATATGCTTGCACCGAAATAGGAATAAAGGCTTATTGGATCAGAAGAAGCAACTCTCAATGACTCGCGTGATGGTCTACCCCTTGAACACGAGGGATGAGATGCATTTGCCTAAGAAGGTAGAGGTGAAGGAAAGGTCCCATCAACTACGACATTAATCAACGAGATCAATACATTGGCATAAGGCAAACCCTCACTCTCTAAGAGGCTCTCAGAGGGGAATCCTATCATAACAACTATAAGATTGTCACCACAAAGCTCATGGCCCCAGAACATGTCCCTAGGGGGAGCGATGGGAACTCACCTTATGTATAGGCCATCCCACCAATGATGGACTCACGTGCCCAAATACCACACCCTGTCGATGAAGCCAAGGAGTAATACTCATCTCTGTCAGCTACCATGTAGCCACCATCTCTGTTGTCCAGTGAGATCTTGCCACCCACCAATGAAGAAAGATATGATCAAAGGGCAATAATAAATGAATGATCCCTAAGGAAGGAATAGCCAACACAACAATAATCAAACATACCTGATCAAGGTACAACTTTCTCATATGGTCCCGAGCTACCATGCAATCCTCAATCAAATTAGTAGTCTTCTAGATCCAGTAAGAATAACAAGGGAAGCCATCCTTTTGGAAATGCTCAATGGACTGATGAGGAAGAATCATGAACTCATATGCCCAGATATATCAAAATCAGAGGGCTAGAAATAATAAACTAAAAACAAAAGAACAGATAGCATAACTCCTACTCACGACCAGCACGAATAAGCATATGCATATCCTTAAGCCACCTTGACATGCTGCATCAAGACTAGAGTACATTTGAGCGAAGGCATCAATGCCCCAATAATAGCCCAGCAGGCCATCCCGATCTCTTAAGATGGGTAGCAATCGCAGATCACCCATACTCAAAGGGTTTGGGAAGATACTAGCACTCAATAAATAAAATAAAAAGTAGTGAGCCCGCTGCTCCATTAAGATAAGACCATCATCATATAAAGCCCACATAGAGCAAACAAACTCCATGTATCGAGCAAGATATAGGCAACCAGACTTTATAGGAGTGACTACCCCAAGCAAATCCCTCATGAGACACCTCCTCACCATAGCAGCAGAAAACTCCTCCTCACTAAAAGGAATGGGCTCTCTAGAAAAGTTCAAGCCCGTAATGGCGGTAAAATTCAAGGGGGGTAATAGTCATCTCCCCGACAGGCAGATGGAAAATATGCATCGTGTCCATCCACCGCTCTACTAATGTATACATGGCAATCTGACTTGATGCATATAAGTCGTAAGACAATGCAATAATCACCCCATTAAAGCCCTTCCCAGTAACCATTTTATTCACACATATCGAGAGACCCTGATAGTACATGCTGACCCTATTAAAACTACTAGGTAGCACAGTGACATACCTATAAGGTGACAAATAATAGGTACTCTATCAAAAATTTACATAACTACTAAATACTAACACATCTCTCTCTATCACTCAACAGGATCAAAACCATAAAGGCCGAAAAGAAAAGCATTATGGCAAGTAGATAATCATGAAGAGAAAATAAAGTAAGAGCTATCAGCATCAACATCTATAATAAAGCTAGATAAGATCATTATAATAAGAGCTACAGACCAACAACTATAATAACCTCATACAACAAAATAAACAGCAAAACAGTCGACAAACAAGCTTCAGAAAATAAGGGCAAAGAGGGACCTACCTCACGATGATGATGCACCCAAGCATGAGTCTCCAAGCTAAGAACAATAGGGATAAGATCTCCCGAAGAAAGCCTAGAAGGCTGAGAACTCTGAGCACTAGATGTACTAGTCCCTACGATGGATGTCCCAGTGCCATTAGCCTCTGTAAAGTCACCCTCAAGATCAACATCAACATCAATAAAAATGTCCTCCAAACCCTCAGGAATGTTGGGAAACTCCATTGTACGCAAAAGAAAATGGAAGTATAAAAGTAAAAACATAGCAAAAAGCACTTGAAACACAAAAAGGGTCAAGAAAAGTTAGAAAACACTCAAAGAAGTCTAGACGAAGCCTCCCAAGACCTTCAAAAATGGCCAACCTAAAGGGGGGAAGCGTGTGACCACCCGCTAGGCGCATGACCATATGGCCCCCACATGCAATCACTAGCACTGTCCCCTTCCATGTGCTCTTTTATGGTTTTACACGTACTTCGAGACTTTGCACACTCACTTCTATAGTCCTAAACTTCCATTTGAGCATAAGATATGCACAAAACTCACATAAAAGTACACTGATGAGGACTCTATTTGTCTAAAGACATTGCATGAAAAATTCACTGTAAGGATATCTTACTGCAAATCATTAAAATAACATCCTCAACATGAAAAATCACTGTATCATCATTGTATCATCACTTCATCATTACTGTATCATCATTACTACCTCATTCGTTACTTAGAAGCACTCTCTCATTACTTAAAAGCACTCTCACACTCTCATATTGCTTAGAAGCACTTTCACATCGCTTAGAAGTATCTTCACATTACTTAGAAGCACTCATTCATTGCTTAAAAGCACTCACTCATTACATAGAAGCACTTTCACATGCTCACATTGCTTAAAAGCACTTTCACTTCTTAGAAGCACCTCCTCATTGCTTAGAAGCATCCTTACCTTATTTAAAAGCATTTATATTTTTTAGAAGCATCTTCTCATTACTTAGGAGCATCCACACTGCTTAGAAGAATTCTCATTTGCTTAGTAGCATGCTCATTTCGTGTGACACCTAAGAAGGTTATAGTCATATGTTCATTTTGCATGACACCTAAAAAGGTTATAGTCGTATGACACCTAAGAAGGTTATAGTCACATGTTCATTTCATGTGACACCTAAGAATGTTATAATCGCATATTCATTCGCGTGACACCTAAGAAGGTTATAGTCGCATGTTCATTTTACGTGACACCTAAGAAGGTTATAGTTGCATGTTCATTCGCATGACATGTAAGAAGATTATAATCATGTATTCATTTGCGTGACACCTAAGAAGGTTATACTCACATGTTCATTTTGCATGACACTTAAGAAGGTTATAGTCGCATGTTCATTTTGCGTGACAACTAAGAAGGTTATAGTCGCATGTTCATTTTGCGTGACACCTAAGAAGGTTATAGTCGCATGTTCATTTCACATGACACCTAAGAAGGTTATAGTCCCATGTTCATTTATTGTGACACCTAAGAAAGTTATAGTTGCATGTTCATTTCGCATGACACCTAAGAAGGTTATAGTTGTATGTTCATTCCATGTGACACTTAAGAAGGTTATAGTCGCATGCTTATTTCGTGGGACACTTTAGAAGGTTACAATTGCATGTTCATTTGCATGACACCTAAAAAGGTTATAGTCACATCCGCATTTTTATTGTTTAGTAGCATCTTCATTTGTGTGACACCTAAAAGGGTTATAATTGCACAAATCCTAAATGCACTTTGCATGAATCACGAGCTTGCATATGTACCAAAATAGCACCTTGTGTGATGACCAACTCACAGAACAACAACAATAAACAAAACAAAACAACAGTAGTCAAATCTTGACAAGACGTCTAAAGACAACCCACATGTAACTACTTTTCTCCCTGCTAAAATGTTTTTTTTGCATCTTTGCATTTACTTCATGTGTATTAACACTAGCGCTAGGTGGCTATACAACACATGTGAAGTAAGGGCCAACTATCATACCTTAAATTTGACTGTCCCCAAAATGGTCCAATGATGAAATAAATCTTTGAGATGACTAGAGTCTGCTCGTTCGTAACACCTTTGAAGTGTGCAACCTTAAAACACCTAACCGACCCCACGAGTGTGCAAAATTGATCACTGAGACATTAAATTATGCTATGACCTTGTGAAATACAAATTATCAGAACAACGAGAGGTTTATTTCAAGAAAACTCCTCTCATAATACTTAACTTATTGGGTCGGTGCACATTTTGTCAGACCGGGACCTGATTTTATGAAAAAATAGAAATTGATTTTAATAAAAAAAAACTTTAGAAACATGTCTGGAGGGCTCCAAAACCTCTGGAAGTGGTCTCGGTATGGTCCAACACAACCCAAGCATCATCGTGTATCGCTAAGAAGTGCGCATAAACACCCTTAGGTGTTATATGCTAAAATTGAGGCCGAATTTGGTAAAATGGACTCCAAAAATGCATCCTGAAGGCCCAAGAACCCTAGGAACCAACCTTGGAATAGCACGTATAAAACCCAAGAAGAGCACGTAGAGCATAAAAGTGCGCATAAAAATGCACATGTGCACACTGTGCATGGCCACACACACTTGGTGTGATCATGCACAAAAATCCACTTTTACATGCATGACCATGCCTACACACCCTATTCTACAAAATTTTTTCTATAAATAGACCCCTATACACCCCATTTTGAGGGAGCAGCTAATAGAAACACACACACACACAAAAATTAGTCCGATTGAAGGCGCAAGAAATCCCTTTCCATTTAGTTTTTGCTCTCCCACAACCTTTCCCTTAGGTTGTTAGATCCCTTTTTTCCACTAAACCAAGCCTCATCTTTATCAAAGCATGCTTCAAAGGTATACAATCTAGCATCATTCTGTTGTCATTTTGAACCTCTCGATGAGGAAAGCTTGATAATCTTTTAAACTTAAAGCTTTAAAGCTCACACAAGCTTAGTTGAGTCCAAGGACCATACAATCATTTTAGCACATTTATTTTATCATATTGCAATTTATTTTACTATTTCCAACATTTGGGAATATTGTTATGTTTGTGTGATGAGACTGGAAATCTTACATGCTGCGTGAATTATATATGCTTTATTATCATCATTCTGCATCCTCTATTTCTAAAGTTATGAAATCATATCGTAAATACCAATAATGTGAAAAGTTCATGTCCCAAAATAGAGTTATCATGCTCTCGGTCCAATGATGACCTCACGCATCCTTTATATTATCATTATACATCATCATAGTATAAATACTCACTACAAGCATGCATGATCATCCTATTATTCATCAAATGAGTTATGTAAATTATTCTTGTAGATCTTTCATACTAGATTTATCTTTCCATAATCTTTCCTTTTTTCATATGTATTTTATTAAGAAAGCGATGTAATAAATAAATTTTTAGCTTTATTATTTTATATTATCTGATGTACTATGTGAATGCTATACAAACTGTCATTATTAAAACTAGAATGTTGCAGTAGCAATACATCGAATATCATATAATGAGAAATAGTCAAAAAATATATGCAATCCCCCAAACCTAAAAATCTCTGCTAGGAGCAATACTCATTGAGTGACCCGATGTTGTCCCTTTCTTTTCTTGATTTTTTAAAAGTCGAGAGGTGACTCCATAAAATCAAAAGCGTCTTATCCCTTGAGACTAAACATTTGTCCCTATTTGGTAAATTTTTCATGTCTCTGAGAAACGGAAAGACCCGCTACACTTTCTATTAAAGTAATAACATAACAGTAAAAAGAAAAGAGTTCGCTCACAATTACCCTGGGTGGCGACTCCTTATCTCCATGCTATGTATTTGTGATGTAGTAGTGTGTTCTCTAGATCCTTCAGCTCAAACAGTGTTGCGGTTGCTAAAATCTTGAATGTGTGCTAAATTCCACCGTCTACACCTATATCAAGGGGTAGCATTTTATGGTCATAGGGGCATTTTAGACATTTTATATTTTATTTTATTTTTGTAATTCCAAGGGTGTGATAGGTGGAACATTGTGACGTCTACTCCTACTAACTCTCATGTTGCTCCTTATGCTATTTAGGGGGGGAGTGAATGGTCATCAAGGGCTTAAGGTTAAAGATCTAGTCACCATAGATGTTGGATATTTGCACTTCTCTTGTGTATGTTCCCCTTTACCTAAATCTTGGGGAGAATAATGTCTAAATCAATGTACTAATTTCTATAATGAATAACAGAAGTAGCCCCCATTCTACTCATTTTTTATGCCTTATCGGTTGTGCCTATGCTTGTGCCTAGAATTGTGTTTGTTGCCTTGCACTTGCCTGTTGAGCTACTATAGTAGCTTTGCAGGTTTCAACTTGAATATTGATCTATTCTTTTTTGTGCCTTTATAGAATTACTAATTTATCTCTGAGGTTGGCTTATTAGAAGATGTTCTAGACAAGTGATGCATAGTCCCTTTTTGTGAAGCTTTTATGGGCCCACGATAGCCTGCTACTTCAATTTCTTATAACCATCATAGGATATAATCTAGCATTTGAATACCAAACCTATTGGATTTTATATTATCAAGGTGTTTCTTTTATATGTGAAGTCATAAAAAAAATAATAACTTAAGATCAGAAATGAAATATCTACATTTTCACCATTGAAGGGTTGGATGAGTACATGTTAAATTTATGAAGAAATAATAATAATGTATGAGAAGAAAAATGTTTAGAGCATTTCAAATAAAGTATATAAATTTTTATTCATTTATTTTTATTTAGTGAATGATATATGCTATAGTGAATAAATAAATAATTACTATTTTTTTAAAATAATAAACTACATATTGTGAAAATATGAAAATTTTAAATAGTAAATTTATATAAAATTAGCATATTTTATAAATTTATGTTCATATGAACACAAAAAGTTCAAATATTATACGAATAATTGAGATTAGTGTTGTGTTCAAAACCCACAAGCACACGGATTATGAATTATAGTGCAAAAAATATCATTCGCATGAGTATTGAATATTTAATACTAATATTTCAACTTATATTCCTAGCCAGTAAATCAATAAAGTAATTTAAAAAATATAAATCTAAACAACTGAAATTAAAAGAAATCAAATGATAAAAACATGAAGCTCAGGTTTAGTTTCACTATTCCAATAAGACCATGAACACTTTAATTATTAAACACCTTGATTTCAATTATGGGTAATTATTCTAAAATACCTAAAAACTCTCTTGAGCTCAATTAAGCATGTCAATATTAAATTTTAACCTACCCTCGTGGTTCACCACCGAAGGGCTCCCTACTCTTATGGTCCCTTGAAGAGCTTGCCTACTCTCGTGGTCAAGTGGTCTAAGTCCTATGAGTCTTAAGCTGATAAATCCCCCTAACTCTCATTGGTTAATTTACCCATAAACATGCAATCAAACAGGCTTGGAATGATAACAAGACATTAAGCTCAACACATAGAATTAATTGAAAATTAAATTAATAAAGATTTGCATTCAATCACTTCATAAAATAGCTACTCCAAACCTAATTCCTAAAAGAAATTAGCCACACATAATTTTAGTGGCACAAATAAAATCTATGAATAATAAAATAAATAACAAGAGAATGAAGAAGAAGAATAGTTAAAACTTGTTTAAGCATGCTTCAATCCTCACACCCTTATTCGCCTTCTTAAGCTCTTGTTTGTTGCTTTTTATGTCTCCTCTGAATGGCTTCGTAATACTCCTCATATTCCCCTTTTTATAAGCATTGAATGATAGAGCCCTAATTGCCCTTGAATTCTCAAGTCCTTTTCAAGAAGGAAAACTTCTTTCATCTGACATAGCTTCAACATGGCCATGTTGATCTGGTGTTGTGTTACAACTCTTCAGCACGACTTCGACATGGTCTTAGCATGGCCATGTGGTTCTTCAAACCAGAATTCCATAAGGTAACACTAATTGCACACCCCCATGTTGAAGTCGTGCTTTAATATGCTTAAGGTCCTATAGCAAACATGGCTTCAACACGCCTATATCAAAGACATGTCATCCAATCCTTCGGCTTTTTAGATTTATATAATAAAATCTCCTATAAAAGAGGGAAAAATAATTAGGCACTTGAATAAATCTCTTTACTTGACTTAGAATTAAACAAAAAATAATAAAATCCTAAATAAAAATCAACTAAAAATATTTCTTAATTAACCTAAAATCTACCTAATTAACATTATTTATTAATTCAAAAATCATAAAATTCAACACAAAAATATGTAAATATTACACACATTAATTACCTCACACTAAAGATTTTCTTGTCCTCAAGCAAAAATCAAATTTGAAATTTAAAGACCAACTCAACTATAACCAAAGAATTTTAGTTTCTAAGTTATACAAATCTATAACACTAAGACTAAAAATTGTTTACTAAAGAAGATTATCAAACAAAAATACATCTTATATGAAAAATTTACTAATCACAACCCAAGCACATAACCTAATTGAAATTCATTAAACATAACTCTAAGAGAAATATTAAAGTCTATAACTCTTTTAAACAAAACTTTGGTTATGAATGTGTTTTACACTCCATTTCACAACATTTTTTCTTTTCTCTTTTGCTTTGATAAGTGCATTTAATGCTCAATCTCACCATGTTTTCTTTTTTTAATTAATCTCTCTAATTAAATCTTCCCACTCTTAGTCATCCCCCACCGTTTATATATTACTAAGTATGGATACTACTAAGTGGATATTTTGGATGCTCTTACTCTAATTAGAGCATTGGAGTAGATTCAGAGCAAAAAAATTAAGAATTAAGTATTGCTCTTACTAAGAAAAGAGGGATATATTTCTTTTAGAATTACAAACCAAAATGCACTCTCTCCTAAAATTATGCTAAAATTTAATTTTCCAAGTTTATGCTTAAGTTATAAAAACTAAATTTTTCATACATAATTGTTGGTGTTAATTTGCATATAGTTTTAGGATTCATTTGAGCATGCATTCACTTATTTTAGGTTAATTTAGCTATAAAAATATATACTTTTATATTTTATTTTGTTTTTCTAAGGAAAAGAGGTTTTGGAGGTGAATAATGGCCAAATGAGCATAAAAGGAGCAAAAATAGAGTAAGAGAGCAGAGCCGAGTTTTTGTCTTGATCGTGGGTCCATTACAGTTGAAGTTATAGTTTTGTGATTGGTACAGTTCCAATGCTATATTTTCACTATTGCAATAGTTCAACGATTATTGTAGTACTGATGGTATAGTGTTGCTACTACAGTAACATTGCTATAGTAATTTTCCATATTTTACTTGGTTGATTTATGAGTTGGAACACACCATTTTAATCAGAGATCTAAGGGTCATTTGAGAAGACTATAAAAGAGGGACTAAAAACCTAATTTAGGGGTTGAAGACCACATTTTAAAGATCAAATCAATACCCAAATGGGGATTATCTCCTCCTATAATCAAAGACCCAATACACTTAAGGAGAAGGAAGAAGAGGAAAAAAGTTTGGAGAGACCACCATTAAAGATCTTTAAAGCTCTTTGATAACTTTTCTCTTCCATTCTTTATTGTTTATAGAATCTTGTTATTTATTTGGGTTGTATTGTGGATGAATGATGGATATTAAAGCCATGAGTGGCTAATTTTATTTATGTTGTTGGGGATTAAAGACCCATTTAATTCAAGTTCATACAATAGATCTTATTTTTATTTATATTGCATATTGTGTTTGTTATGCTTATTGAGTGTTGTATTGTGGCTAAATACATCTTTTGTTTAGATCTACACATTGAGAGATTTTAGATCTAATAGACCTATAAACATAAGTTACATTGGTTAAATGACTTGAGAAAGCTTAACCTTATCTAATTCTCTTATGGGTTTTGCTTAATGCCTTGTATGTTTAATGTTGCCTTATTTTTATGGTGATGATGAGAGATAAGCCATAACTTTGAGTCTCAATTGATTAATGCATATTGATTTGAGTATTACTTAAGAGAGAGTGCTCAATGATTTTTGGAAAACCTAAAATGTGCAATTGATTTAATTATATCTATATATGAACTTGATGATTATATGGTGTTCAATCTCCTAAAAACATTATTCTTATAATTGGTTTCTCTCCTCCATTTAGCTAAGTTATTATTTCATTTAATAATTGTATTATTTTCTTAATTTACTTGTTATTTTAGTTTATTCATTACTTTATTCAAATTTAATTTGGAAGCTCTAAGCTAACTCAACTAAAACTAATAAGTGCTTAGTTTCTAATCCTTATGGGAATGATACTCTACTCACTAGTGATGTGCAGAATTGTTGCAATAATAATGACCATGTTCAACTATCTTAATTAATCAACCAATCAATATTTTGATAATTGAATAAAAAATGCACACTTATACACTATCACCCCTAATTGCAACTGAACTTCAATTTTGCACAAAACCAAAACAAAAGTTTTAACGATAAGCATCATAACAAATGTGGTGAAATCAAGTTAAAATTTAATGAATATTACCATTTTTTACAAATTTTTCATTTTTTTAATTTAACTAATATGCATGCAAAATAAATAAAATACACAAACATAATCCTAACATATGGCATCGTCCCTCACACTTATCTATGACATTGTTCTTTATTACAAAAATATTGAAATTAGAAAAAGAAAATGAGGACTTCCCTGGTAAGCTTTTCTTCCTTTTGTGCTTGATCCAAATGTTGGATGACCTACAAAATAAAATAACAAAAACTAAAAAAAATAAAAATAAACAAACTAAAAATAAACTTAAATAATAGAAATAAATCACGTTGGATTGCCTCCCAATAAGCACTAATTTTAGGTTATTAGCTTAACCCCTTGAATATGTAGTATCACGAGTGCAACCGAACATAAGGAAGTGTTATTAAAAGCATCTTCCTATCCTTTCTTTTGGTACTCTCCCTTATCGCCAAGTGATAAAGTGTGGACTCTACATGCCAAATCTTTAATTTTAAAATTACTTGAAGAATGTAAGGCTTCTCATGTAGGTTCTTAGATAACAAACACCTTTTATAGATTCCTCATATACGACTATAATAGGTCGTGGAACATATGCATTGTTATTTATAAATGGCTTATCTTCATCTTTATCCCATGTAACTTCAGGAATTGTTATGATTTTCTCATCTAACTCATATTGAAATTGAGTTGAGTGATGTTCTACCTTATCATCCTTGATGTCTACAAATTAATTCTTAGACTTAGAGACTTTTTTTTTTATTTTCTTGGTGATCACCTCTTCTTGTTCATCGTGGCACAACTCAAAAGTGACTTCATCATCTTGACTCAAAGTGTTATCATCATGCCATACATACTAAAGAATAACCAATTGTATGTGCAGTCATTTTAGACATGATTTGCTTCATCTTGATCTCTAATAATTGTTCTTTGATTCTATTGGTCTCCTCTTATTGATAACTCTAAGTATAATCCACACAACTGCTCCAAGATGGGTTATAGTGAGGTTGTGTAGGTGAATATGAATAATATAGGCAATATGCTCCATTTTAGTTCTCTCTACACCAATTACAAACCTAAAAAGAAGATGAAAAATAATTAAATAATATATGTTCTACATTACATACAGGATCACATGCATTAGACCTCAAAAATTGATAAGAAAATCTATCATTATTCATGATAAATTATTTATCAATATTAAAAAAATATGACACAAATTAAAATAAAACAAATGCTAGTCTAAGATAAGTAAAAATAAAATTAATATCAATATTGGCAATCCTCAGCAACAGTGCTAAAAACTTATTGTTTTCAAAACTCGCAAACACACAAATCGTGAATTATAGTACAAAAGATATCATTCCCATAAGGATTGAATATTTAATACTAATATTTCTACTTATATTCCTAACTAGAAAATTAATAAAGTAATTTATAAAATGAAAATATAAATCTAAATGATACCCTATATACATGTTCCTATTCTATTAAATGTTTATTTTCCTATATAGGGATGACTTGCAGATGAAGGATGTCCAAACCAAATAGGAGAACGATTCCTAATTAAGGAGACTCTCAAACAAGAATAAATACTCTCGAATAGGCACAAAATTTTCATTAAAAAGTGATCTTATTCCTCTCAAGCTTGAGCATCACTATCCCTATAAATAAGACACCATATCCCTCCTTTTTATTCATTATATTCTCTTATACTCTTTGCTCTTTTTGTCTCTCTAAACTCTCTTTCTCTATATTCTCTGACTTAGACATCGAAGGGGTTGTAGGGATCTTCCCTACATATTACCTTTCCCTTATTTGATTCCTTATAGGGCTTAAACTCGGGAGTTTCGAAACTCAGTTATCAAGTGGAGTTGTCTATGGGGAACTCTGAAGATAAAAACCATTAACCATCTACCGAATAAGATATTGGCATCATGACTTTCAGTCCACCACTAATCTTAACCCTAGACATGCATATTAATCCATCAGCCCCCATTCCTCCCATCAATATGTCAACACCTATTAAGCCAATAATTCTGTTAACACCCTTTCAGTATATTGGATCGTCATCATAGGCTCCACTGCGAGCATACCCTTTGACTAGTAATACCCAAGGATGGCCAACACTAGGCACCAACTTCCTTTATTATGCTCCTCTACAGTATAAAAATAGACCCATACCTTTTTCAAGCTTGCTAGAAACCCCTGTCATAAACACACAAAACCTAAACACAGTACCTAAACACTCAACCTACCTCCATTAAGTAAAAAATCAATGATTCAAAACATCCAAACCCAGATGCTCCTGATGCAATAACAGTTGAATACCTTAATCCAATGCAGTAATCTTGGAGTAATGCCTCTAAAAAATAACTAAGCAATACCAATAATAGCTTTAAATGTGTCTGGTGGAAATACAGAAAGTTATAAGGCTCTAGAGGGAGAATCTAGCCCAACAATCCTAGCCTTAGATGACTCACAAATAGCTCATAAAGCTGGAGAAGTCATGCATAAAGCTTATACTGGACTGAGGAAAGAAGATGAATGCATTTTAGAAGGAAAGACACCCTTTGTAAGCAGAATAATCAAGACAGAGATCCCAACCAAATTTAGAATGCCTTAATTAGATCAGTTTAATGGGACTAGGGATTCGATCAATCACATATCCTTGTTTAGGACTAGGATGCTACTTCATAATGTAAATGACAGAATCATATGCAAATTTTTTCCTAATACGCTCACTAAGAATGCTCAGAATTGGTTCCACTAGCTTCCTCAGAATTCTATCTCATCCTTTGAGGAATTAGTTAAGAAATTTCATATTCATTTTATCACCAATGTTCCTCCTACTAAAAACATCAATGACCTTTAGATGTGTAGACAAGAGCCCATAGAATCATTAAAAAGCTATTTGGATAGATTTAATAAAGTAATGATGTAGATAAAATATTTAATTGATGAAGTAGCCATAAGGCCTTGAAGAATGTGACCTAGTCGGGGAAGCTCAAAGACAAGATCATGACCAAAGAACTTAGCACCTTCGCTGAGGTAATGGCTATAATGATAAAAATGATGAAGATGGACGAAGATAGGAGGATGCACTGGGATAACAAGAAAGCACCTATAAAAAAAATAAAAGGTCATAACTACTAAGGCCCAGATTCCAATGAACAAATTTTAGAAACCTTATGGAAGGGTTCAGAGAGAGATAGATAAGTGCATGCCACTAAACACCTCTAGATCCAAAATCCTCATGTGGATCAGACAAAGTGGCTTAGGCATAACTCTAGCTAGAAGGCTAAGTCCAACCAAGAGGGCCATGTAAGACAGGTGGTACTACTGTTAATACCACTGGGACTATAGGCACGAGACTGAGGCATGTTGAGAATTAAAGAATGCTATAGAAAAATTAATACATAATGGGAAACTCGGTAACTTCACTGATACGACCAAAAGGAATAGAGACCCGAATGATCAAGATGGAGCTAAGCTGGAGCTAAAGAAAGCTTAGAATGAAGTAGCCATAGTTATCAACATGATTATCAGAGGAGAGGCGACTAAAAGAACTTAGAAGGAAGAAGGCCCCACCCCTAAAAATAAGCAGACTATCACATTTGGTCCAAAATATGGGAAACACATTCAACATCCTAATAATGATGCCTTAGTAGTAAGTGCTTTCATCAATAATTACTGAGTAAAAAGATTACTAATTAATGATGCCAATGTTGTCAATGCACTCTCTTGGAATGCTTTTAAGGTGATAGGAGGTTCTATCACTTATTTGAAAGCTATTCAAAATATCATTACAAGCTTTTACAAAAGAACTACACAACCAATGGGACTAGTAGAGTTAATGTTAGAATTCAGTAACTGGGATACTGGGAAGGTGAAAGCTGTCAAAACCTTGTTCAATGTGATAGATCTTCCTCTCACATACAATGGCATCATAAGCTGACCAATTCTCTATGGAATTGATGCAGTCACAAGTATTAGGCATATGACCATGAAGATTCCTCTTGAAGGCTGGGTCATAACAATCCATGAAGATCAACACATGGCTAGACCATGCTATCAACTGGCTATTAAGACCCAAGCGAAAGCATTCCCTCTAGAATCATTAGAAGCTGAGAAATAAGGAGCCAATCCTGAGCCTGTTAACCAGGTCCAAACCTTACAAATCACTAAGAGAAAGATAGTTAGAATTGGGAATGAGCTTAATAATGAAGTTAAGAATGGAATAAGCAAAGTCCTCATCAAACATTCATGCGGCTTTGCCTTTAAAACATCTTAGATCATTAGGGTAGATCCTCAAATTGCCTTGTATAGTCTTAACATTAAGCCATGAGTTAAACCTATTGTTTAGAAAAAGCAAAACTTCATATATGAGAGATAGAAGGTGATTTCTAAGGAAACAAAAAAATTGCTAGATGTAGGATTCATTAAAGAGGTGAGACACCCATAATGGGTAGCTAACATGGTGCTAGTGAAAAAATCAAATGGAAAGTATAAAATGTGTGGACTATACTTATCTCAACAAGGCATATCCCAAAGACAGCTATCCATTACTGATGATACATCAGCTAGTAAACTCAACCACCTATCATAGCTTGTATAGCTTTATGGATGTTGCTCAGGGATACCGTTAAATACTACTAAAGAAAGAAGATTAAGAGAAGACATCGTTTATCACTCATAAAGGTCTTTATTGCTATAAGGTTATGACTTTTAGACTAAAGAATGTTGGAGCAACGTACCAAAGGTTGATGAATCATATATTCCAAGATCAAATTAGGAAAAATGTGCAAGCATATATGGATGAAATCATTGTCAAGAGCCAATATGCAAAGCAACACTCTGATGACCTTGATCAAATCCTTCGAATATTGGACTAATACCATATCAAGCTTAACATAGAGACGTGTGTTTTTAGGGTGAAGGTAAGCAAATTCTTGGGATTCATGATATCTTATAGAGGAACTGAGGCTAATCCACAAAAGATGGAGGCCATACTTATAATGAAAGCTCCGACATCATTAAATGAGTTGTAGAAGCTAAATGGTAGAATAAAAGCTTTAGGGCGTTTCATCTCCTATTCAGCCAAACGATGTCTATCACTATTCTGAGCCTTAAAAAACTCTAAGAAGTTTATATGAAATAAAGAATATCAAGCTACTTTTGAAGACATTAAGAGGTTTCTATCCTCACCTCCTCTCCTCAATAGGCCAATCTCGGGAGAAGTTATGTACTTATATCTCTTTATCGGTCAAAAGTTAATTGCATCGGTATTGGTTAGGGAGGAAGGAAGCCAATAAAATCCAATATACTAAATCAGCAAAATACTTAAAGGATCATAAGTTTGGTATCCCAAACTGGATAAGTTAGCTATGGCCATTGTACACACATCCCAAAAACTCAGGTATTATTTTTAGGCTCACTCGATCATTATAAGATCCAGCTTCTCACTAAGGAAAATCTTATAAAGACTTAAGACATCTGATAGATTAGTTCAATTATCAACATTGCTTAGAGAATTTGATATAAGTTATGAAGCTCGGCAGTAGATCAAAGCCCAAACCCTAGCAGGCTTTTTATAAGAGATGATAGAGGAAGACTTTGCCCCTTCTGAATGATCAAAGTGGAAGTTATATATAGATGGAGCCTCGTCCATTCAAGGATCTAGCACTGAAGTCATCCTCAAAGGGCCACACAAGGTCATTATCAGATATGCAGTTCAAATAAAATATAAAGCCACCAATAATGCAACTGAGTATAAAGCACTCATCATAGGGTTGAAGTTAACTACAGAGGTCAGAGCCAAGCATCTCAAGATACACTCTAATTCATAATTGGTAGTAAACCAAATTAAAGGAACATACTAAATCAAGGAGCCAAGCATCCACAAGTATGTTGAGCAAGTCAAATAACTCCTAAAGAATCTCGAATAATATAGGGGACAATGGGAAATCATCCAAATTCCCAAAGTGAAAACTCAGAGGCAGACTCACTAGCCAAGTCAGTAGTAGAAGATAATCAGGCATTTAAAGAGCTTAAGCTTACTGAGGAATTGATGAAGTTAAGCACTAAGGAAGTAAAGATCATGGACATCCAAGAAGTAGCATAATGGATGAAACTGATCATTCAGCATCTCGAGCATTGGGTACTTATACATGATAAGTTAAAGGCTCAGAAGTTAAAAATAAAAGTTGCACACTACTCCATGCACAATGGGGAACTTTGCAGAAGTTTTCTCTTATATTCATAGTCTAAATATGTATCACTAGAGGAAGAAAATTATGTTCTTAAAGAAATTCATGAAGAGATTTATGGAGACCATGAATCTCATCATTCACTAAATAGAAAAGCATTACTCCAGGGTTATTATTGGCCCACCATGTCCCAAGATGCTCAAAAATTAGTTCAGGAATGCCACAAGTGTCAATAATTTGCTCGCCTCAACCATAAGCCTTTTAATCCTCAACATTCGATTAGGAGCCCATGGCCTTTCGTTGTAGGGGAATGGAAATTTTAGGCATGTTCCCTGTTTTAGCCTCTTAGAAGAAGTTCTTGATTGCGGCTATAGATCACTTCACCAAATGGATAGAATTTGAAGTTCTCCCAACCATTATTAAGGCTCGAATTTAATACTTTTTCTATAAAGAAATCATCTGCAGATTTGACATACTGCACACCTTGATAACAGACAATGGGAGGAAATTTAATAATGAGAAATTTAGAAAGTTCTGCTCTAATCTTAATATAAAGCTTTGATTTACTTCAGTAGCTCATCCGCATATGAATGGCCAAACAGAGTTCACCAATAAGATCATTATGCAAGGTCTAAAGAAGAGATTAGGCAAAACTAAGGGAAACTAGATTGAAGAACTCAAAATGTCATCTAGGCTTATAGAATAATACCTAAAACTTTTACAAGAGAAATACCTTTCAAACAGATTTATGGGATGGATGCGGTAATCCCAGTGGAGATTGGATCAATGAGCTACCGAGTAACTCAGGATTTAGATCAGGAAGTCAATAACATCAACACTCGGATATGCCTAAACCTATTTGAAGAAAAGAGAGAATGAGCATCCATTATGAAAAAAGCCTAGAAACAGAGGATCATGGAGTATTATAACATACATGCCCGACCAAAATAGTTTAAAGTTAGAGATTGGGTACTCAAAAGGGTTGACATTAATAAAGATAACTCTAACACATGCTAGCTCAGACCTAATTGGAAGGTCCTTATTAAGTCATGGAGAAGATAACCAAGGGGGCATACAAGATCAAGGATGAATGAGGAAAAGAATTACCTCAATACTAGAACTCAAACAGCCTCAGGAAATATTATCAAAAAAATGTATTGGAGTATACCAAGTTTGAGAAATAAAAAATACATACTTCATTCATTAATTGAAAATATTACAAGGATAAATATTTTAAAATATTTTACAAGTCAACCTCAGATCCAGGAGGCATAATCTCATCATTAAGATGAGCTTTAACATCTTTTAGAGAATGAGATTTAGGAATTGAAGCAGATTTGATGCCAGAAGAAGTAGCTCTAAAAGTATATCTCTCTTTAATGAGTTTTGGACCCTTAGGAGTAGACTTAGAAATAGCATCTTCAGCTGCAACCTGTCGCGCCAGATTATTAGGAGTGATCTTACCCATATCAGAGAAATCTAAGTCTGGACACTGAGTTGATAGTACCCTCTGACACTCGAACTTGTAGGCTTTAAGAAATCCCTTCACTATCTTTTAATAAGTTCTCAAGTCATCACCTCAGAATTTTTTTTCATTATCCAACTCTTTCCTCAAAGTCTTAAGCTTGGAATCTTACATCTCAATCCTTGATGTGAGCTGAGCTTGTGAATGTTTAAACTCTTGGGCCTTCTTCAAGCTCACCTCTATTTCTGACTTAAACTTCATGCTATCAGTCTTGGAGAGTTCCAGGGCACGCTTCACCATATCCAGCTTCTTCTCATAGTCAATTATGGTAGTCCCAACCTTAGCCTCCTTAATATTGTATTCACTCTGAAGGATAAAGTGATTATCCTTCACCAACAACAATCCTTGAGCTATCTGATAGAAAACTATAGAAAATTAGAAAGTAGATACATTAATGGAAATGATTATTGCACTAAGAAATTCAGACAATTTACTTCCAAGGTATGAGTAATCATCGAGTTGAATAACTCATTCCTTCCCTCCTCTTGCCACCTCTAGATATCGTCAGGCAATCGTAAGGACTCAGCATAGTGATCCCTAACTGGCAGATTGGAGATGCTAGTAGACTTCACCTTAGATAAGATCTTTTTTCAGATCTGGGCATCCGACGAGCTTAGGGCGCTTAATAAACACCTTCTCTTTGAGCTGCTCCTTATCACCTAACTCCTCACTCTAGGAGCAATTTTTAGGATGCTTAGATGCTTCTTTTTAAAGGTTACCAAGCACAGCTTTGCCTTTATTGCTTGGGCATTAATCAACATGAGACTCTGAGGTCTCTGTATCCCATATAGGAAGCTCAGTCAGATGTACAGCCTGCTCCTCTAGCTCCTCATCTAAAAAATTTTGCCCACAAAAGTAAAATAGTCAACCATCTATAAATAAAAGGAAAGAACAAAAGTTAGAATATACTTTTGGAATCTCAGAACTTACCATTAACATTTATATATTTAAGGAGATTCTTTGAAGGTATCTCTAAGATAGATTCTCAACAGATGTTACATCAGCTACACTCTAGATATGAAGCCTCAACACCAACTTGGTACTCTCTTTGGATAAGAGGATTGGAGACATTGGCAGGCTTCACCTTAGATAAGATCCTTTTTTTCGGATTCAGGTATTCGGTGAGCTTAATAAACACCTCTTCCCTGAGTTGCTCTTTATCACCTAACTCCCCACTTTGGGAGCTTTTTTTAGGAAGCTCAGATGCTTCCTTCTAAAGGTCACTAAGCACAACTTTGCCTTTATTGCTTGGGCATTAATCAACATGAGACTCTAAGGTCTTTATATCCCATATAGGAAGCTCAATCGAATGTGCAGCCTGCTCTTTTAGCTCCTCATCTAAAATGATTCCACCTATAAAAGTGCAATAGTCAACCATCTACAAATAAAAGGAAAGAATAAAAGTTAGAATATACTTTGGAATCTCAGAACTTACCATTAACATCTATACGCTTAAGGCAGATTCTCCGAAGGTATCACCAAGATAGATTCTCAATAGATGTCACATCAGCTACACTTTAGATATGTAGCCTCAGCACTAACTTAGTATCCTCTTTAAGTAACTTTGGAGGACAGTTCACTATTTGGCAATCATCAACCCACATTGATCAGATATTGATAAAATTTGATAGATGTTAAACTATGAAGAATCTATGCCTCCATTTCTTATGAAAGTCTGGAAGATTAACAAATAGACTATAGTTCAAAATAGCTGATAAAGAAAACATTAGCTCTCCCTTTTTTTATTCAAACTATATATGTATCGAAGAACATCTAGGTTCGGCTCTCTACTCTCTTCATGCATCAACTCTATAAAGCCGATCAAGATTCGATAATTGTTAGGATGAAGTTGGCCATGAGCTATATTATATCTATTTAGAAAGCTCCTAATAAAAAGGTTTAGGGGAAATTTTAACCCCCCCTTCTAACTGATTAAAGTATATCACTAGTTTCTACTAGTCTAATAGAGGAGTATGAGCCTTAAAGTCCTTATTTACAGTATATAAGACAAAATCTTAAGGAATGCTAATCAACATTAAAAAGACCTACATAAAATAGTTGGGGAGGAACAAGTTTGGCACAAACGAAGAGGAATATCAATCTAACTATGAGATCCTAAGAAAAATAAAATTTTAAGGGAATTAGATCTTACTAAGTGAATTAAAATTATAAAATGCATACTAGTTTTAAAATAGTTGCTTAAAACCTTTGAATTCTTTAAATAAATATTCAAAAAAATTTTATTTTACTAAAATTATTTTTATAAAATACATTTCCAAAGTATATAAATCCCTTTAGTATAAAATAAAATAACTCATACAAAATGACATTTTGTAATAAATAAAACCTTTAGTGGAAATCGTGGTAGAACCCTAAACCTCAATTCTACTAGCCTTTCGGCTCTCTTAAATCTAAGTGATTGTCGATCCTAGGGACAAAACTCGACTAAGGTCCAACCAGTAAATATATACCTACCCAGAGAGTCTTACTTAAATAAGGCTTAACCATAAACCTGCCCAGAAAGTCTCACTCAACTAGGGTTCATAATCAATAATCTTGCCCAAAGAGTCTCACTCAATCAAGGCTCATAATCAATAATCCTACATAGAGAGTCTCATTTAACCAGGTCTTGCAATCAATTAATAGCCCACTTATAAATCAACACTGGTGCGCACACAGTCCTGGTGACACCTACTAGGTGGCATGTATCCTTACCATTTTTCTCCAAAACATGCATCTCATATACAAATAAAAAATAAAATACAATAAAATGGGATGAAATCAAGCTATAACATTTTCTCAAAATCCTTGGCAATAATATAATCAATAAATCATGCTCACAGTAATATTCATATTCATAATTAAATTTATCTCGTGAAAATTCTCATTTATAAAATCTCAACAAACATTTTATAAAATTAACTTGCAGATGGAGCATGTCAACCAATGTATTATCAATTGCCCAATTGCTATAGCTCCCACTCAGGAATTCTCTATAATAAATAATATTTTTTAAAATATGCTTATAGATAACTAATAAAATTCATAATAATTTTTCAAAATTCTAGAAAAATTATTAAAATTAAGGAATTAATAAAATTTACTTGAAAACACCCTAAATATGACATTTGAGGCTAATGGAATCCATTTTGGTGAGCTAAGACAACTTAAATGGAAATTAGGACATTTTCACAAAAACACTTATGGGTTTTTTATCTTAAAATCCATGAGGAATCAGACCTAGGTCTAGTTACAGAAATTAATCCTCATAATTTATACTATTTATTAAAAATAAAATCAAAAATTTTCAGGCTAGTCACTATTCCTCACTAGAATCTGGTTGGGACTCACTGGATTTCTCACCAAAAAATGTCTTTTGCATAAAAAAAACATATTTATATGTTCACAGTACCATGGAGAAGATAAATACACACTCAACAAATTAATAGATCGGGCTAAAAATGGAAATTTATCAATCAAGCTCCGATGAGGCATTAAACAACAACACCTGATCGCGTGGTTGGTCTTTATGGACTACTGACAGCATGACGGTTTCAAAAGTGATGGTTGCAGCAGATGAAAGTCACAAAAAATGGAGATCTACCACAAGAAGTGGATGGCCGAAACTTTGAAGGTTTAACTAATCAAAATCGGGTCAATTTCTATAAAATAAAATTTGCTGAGATGTTAAGGAGGTTGATAAGTGTTTGTAGTTCAAATTTCTTGGCAAATTGACATCATTTGGCTGATGATCGAAGAGGAAGAATATTACAGTGCTACAGTGTCAATTAGGAGAGTTTATAGGATTAAATGAATTTTTTTGCAGCTGCAACTTATACTGAAGAGGGAGATGGAAAATTTCCACTTTAATCCCCACATTTCTAGAAAAATTTTCGGTTAGTCATTCCACTTTGAAGTCTACATAATTGTCAACAATTAAATGAGTTAATCACTTGAAAACTAGAAAATTAATAGCAACTATATGACTTAACACCATAGAACGTTCCAACAACCACTCAATAACCCATCAACAACAATAACTTATATATATTTATTTAAATAAATTTGGGTTATTACAGTATTAATCCTTTTTTATTTTATATATTTTATGTTATTTTCTTAAAATAAATAATCGATTATCTAGATCTAGTGTTATATATCTATTTTGCTCTCTTTTTGTGGAAATTTGCTCTCTTTTTATGAGAGTTCTCTAGGTAATGTAAGGAAGATTTGAATTTTGTGTCTCTTTTGAAGAAGAAGAAGAAGACATCATTATCTTTTAAAAGATCATTGATTTGTCTTACCCAATATTCAAAGTTTTCTTTATGATCTGTAAAATGGATTTTGCCACACCCTTTATTTGAATTCAAATTCCTTCAAATCATAATTTGGCTTTCTTCTTTGCCAAAACACAAATCCTCAAAATGTGGCACCGTTGTACTGGTGTATTGGTAGCTGTCTTATTTTCTAATGTTATCTTCTTCTGCATTTTTATGATGTATATTTTAGGAGTAAGATTAGTTGATATAATTAGTATGGGTAAAATCTTGCTCTCTTCCTTGTACCTCAAAGTTTAATTAATGACATATTTAGTTTTGAAAAAAAAAAGCGTGTTCTTAAATTTAATAAGTTAACAATTAAAATATAAACTAATAAATTATGAAAATATTAATGCGAAAAATATTGAAATTGTGGTGTCTATATAAAAAATTCATAAAGAATGTAATAAATTACTATATTGCAACTCTATCAAGTTTGTAAAATTATATTATTATTTGGATAAAATATTGAAAGAGTGTTGTATAATTGTTCAAATAGAATATTACTAAAATTATAATAAAATATATGTTATAATGTAACACTATCAAGTTTGAAAAATTAATTGACATATGAATAAAATAATATTCCTATTATTTTTAAATATGTATTAAATTAAAGTTTATTATGTAAATAATTACAATTAATTAAAATTTTAATTGTCTTGTATCTGTAATTATATTTTAAAAAATAGAGCATATAATATGTTTGAAAGTATATTTTTTGTAACAAAAATAGTATTATTATCATTTTCAAATATTTTTATAATTTTAACTAAAAAAAGTTAAAATTAAATTCATTTTTGACTAAATAAAAGTATAAATATTTAAAAAATTGAAGAATTAAAGTGTCATAGCTCAAATAAAAACTAAAATTGTAATAAATTATAACTTTAATGGGGTTCTAATATTTAAAGTGAGATATAAAGAAAATATAACTTTTATCATTTTAAAATTTTTATTAAAAAATAGCTCATAATTTTTTAATTATGTTATGACTAATTATGACCATAAAATATTGTTTTTATATGAAATAAGTTTTAGAGTTGAGAAAAATTAATTATAAAAAATATTGAAGGAATATCACATAATTATTTAAATAAAAGATTTAACATAATTACAATGAATTATAACTATATTAAGTTACTATCAAATTGTTATATAAATCAATAACATTGTTAATATTTTTAAAACATTTAAATAATAATAATAATAATAATTTATTTACTATATATCACAAATCTTAAAAAAATTGTGTTCACGTGTAAAGCACGTGATTGTTTACTAGTAAGTATATACAGTATGTTATCTTCTTCTACATTTTTATGATGTATATTTTAAGAGTTCAATTAGTTGATATATACACACACGTGTTGAGATTATCTTCTTCTACATTTTTCTGATGTGTAAAAGGAAGATAGTAAAATTTTATACATACTAAATATATCAACTCTTCTTACTCTATTCACATCATAAAAATGTAGAAGAATATAATATCAATGTGTGTGTGTGTATATATATATATATTACCCTGATGTTAGATTATAATTAGGGAAAATTGTTATTTGTTCCATGTGTTTTGACTTATTACACTACTTTATCCCTAACATTTGAAAAAATATTTATTCATCTCTGACATTTGCAACAGTTAACACTTATTAGTCCTTCTTTAAAGATGAAATAGTACATGATTTTCAAGGATAAATAAATATTTTTTTCAAATATTAGGGATGAAATAGTATAATAGGTCAAAACACGTAGGGCAAATAACAATTATCCCTTATAATTACTACTTAATCTCTCCTTTTTCAAAAGTGAATTATAGTCCCCTTCAATTTAATTTTATTAATTATTTACACCTTATGTTAAAAATAGGCGTTAACTAAAATAAAAAGACACTTTTGCCACCCTAATATTGTTAAATTTATAACGGATGACTTTCATTCTTTTACTTTTTTTTTATCAAGAAAACATTTGGAATTAAATAAAAAATAATAAGGCTACTTATACATAGCTTTGAACACACTTAGGTCATCTCCAACCATAAACATCAAAATGCAGCAAATTTTACTCTAAAATACATCTATTACAGTAAATTTGCTCCAACCAATTACTTCATTTTCAACTCCAAAAAGAATATTCTATACATATTCCTATTCAATACTAATATTAAATTATTTAAACATTTTACATATTACACCCATAATTTATTCAATACTTACAATATACACCAGTATATTTATTATTTGAATATATTTTTAAAAAATAAATAATATATAAATAAAATAATAATATATATTAATAATTTATAATATAAATACATTCTCATATTTTTAAATTTAAACAATATAATATATGAAGAGAATTAAAAGATAATAAAATAAATTTACTAAAAAAATAAAATTACATTTTAAAATTAAAGTAGTCTATTACAAGCGCTAATTAAATTGAAAAATACAAATCACATTATTAATAATTTAATCATTTGAATTTGAATATTTATTCCACAAATGTTCAATTAATGCATTCTGAAGTGTAATATGAGCATCTTTGTCCTTAATTCGTCTATGACGAGCAAGAAATATAATATAACTGTTGAAATTAAAAATAATATGATAAATATAATATAAATTTGGACTAAATTGAACAAATTTTTTTGGACTATATTGAAATAAATTATCACAATTGATTGTTATTGAAATTTTTAAAAAAAGTATAAATGCTGCCTATGCAAAGTTGGCTGCATATATGCAACCAACTTTGCAGAATATGCAAAATGCAACATGAAATAAAAGCAAGGTTGGAGAGAAAATATGGAGGAAAATTGAAGAAATTAAGTAAGGTTGGAGATGCCCTTAGGCACATCTTATTTACATAACTACCAAGGAACCATTATAATAGCCTAACAAGCTAAAGAGTGAGAAACCTAATTACAAGACTGAGGACTAAAGGTAAAGCTAATCTTAACAAATGAAATCTTAAGTCTAGAAAATTCTTCAAGAAAAATAAAGATATGAGACCAGTAAGAAGAAGTAAAATTAATCATATTAATAAGGGATAAAGACTATTTTGGCATCTGTATTTTCAGAAATTTAACAATTTGGTATCTATACTTTTAAAACTTAGTATTAAGTTATGCAACCGATAAAATTGTGACAAAATGGTGTACGTGGCCGGTAGCTAACAGGTAAGCTGTAACTTTATGTTGACATTAGAAAAGACTATATTGACATGGATGTGCATGTGACTTTTTAAAAAATGACAATATCATACATATACAATGTTTTTCTTCTCATTTTAAATTCTCACATTCTTCATCTTTTTCTAAAAAAAATCTCTTTTTTCTTTTCTTTTCTTTTTAATCTACTACATAAAAGTGGTTGGTGATATGTGCTTCTGCAATAGACCTTGCATGATTAGAACTTCATCTACATACTGAAATCCAGGAAGAAGATTCTCTACATATGACAATGGATTGTGTTCATTCTTTACATGGATTGATCTTCGATTTATGAAAGAGCAAGAGCAGCATTACTAGGTTTGTTAAGAAGAATTAATATCATGGAAGAAGCAATACGAAAGAGGTGAAGAATGGAAAAATATATCTAGACATAGGCAATTGTATCATTTATAATTATTGTATGCAAATGAAATGAAAATATGTGCATTTTATTGTAAAACCCTCATTGTACTCTTATTGTTAATGTATAACTCAAAATGCATTATGATATACTTTTGATAAGTTAATGGTAAGCTATGGTGTGTTTGCTTTTGGGGTAAACATACAACAATTTGTTATTGCAAACTTATTGGTTGATAATGTCCATACATTGCTTGATGAAATACTTAAGAGAAGTTTTTATAGTAAAGACTAAAATATTTTGATGATTCAAGCCATTTACTAATATGTATACATGTCTATACGAAATTGTAAAGAAATTAAATAAGAACAGTAGTTGTTATAAGTCAAATCTATTAGTAAACAAAGGCTATTCTAATAGTAAATATATTGTTAAAAAAATATGGTTGTTCTAACATCTCAAAAGAAACACAAGGATACTTGTCCCAACATAATAAATAAACATATTATGATTTGGCTATTCCTAACAACATTCATACACATCTACTTGACAGAAACTAAAGATTATGCGACACTGGGAAAAACTTGTAAAACAACATTCTAACAATTCAGAATCTTTACAACATTCATACACATTTACTTATTTTGTTTCTTTCTTGAAGCTTGAAGCAATTTTGGCTTCTTTGTGTAGTTAGAATATTCAAATCTTCAACTGCAAATGGCGTACCCATGACACTTTACTAAAGCTCTGCTAGGTATCCTAAAATGCATTTTCTCCAAATCTTTATTTCCCATTATATCTTTTATACATTTTCTAAATTTCTCTAGTATGAAATTTTTCACATCTACTCCAATATCTAACTTTGTCCCCCAATATATATTTTTCCTTTTTCACCATGATCACTCAAAAACATTCCACTATAAAAGACAAGAATACATGGCATGTCAAAATGAAAAAGAAATTCCATAAATCCCATAGCTTTTGTTTTCAAAAAACCATAACTAAAAAAAGAAGTTACCTTGTCATATATATATCATCTAACATTCAAATATAGCCTCTCTGATGTTCACTTGACGTTCAAAGTGGCAATTGATATTTCTTGTAAAGGAGTCGAGAATGGGTTTTTTTTTTTAATTGAGGTGAGGAAGTATTAGATCTTCCCTCCTCTTTCCCTTTTTAATTATAAGAAGGCCTTTTTTTTAATTTCATAGACTTAATGTACATCCATATCCTAAAGGTTTCCAACTCACAAAGAAAAGTGTTGAATTTATATTATATGTTAGTAGCTACCGGACACGTACACCATTTTGTCACAGTTTTATCGGTTGCACAATTTAATTGTAATTTTTAAAAGTACATGCACCAAATTGTTAAATTTCTGAAAGTAAAGACACCAAAATAGTCTTTATCCCTATTAATAATCACTATTAATCACCATCACATCACCTTCAAGCATAATACAATGGAAAAGAAAAGATTTAGCTATTTGGAGACTAAAACAAGCTGCCCCAGCTTCTACCAAATCAATCACCCAATAACCTGTGAGAACTTGAGTAGTAGAAACTAAAACACCACTTGAAATCAGAAGTAAGAACATGTAATTCACATAAACCCAAACAATAAATTAAATTGAAAACCTAGATAAACATAATAAACCCAACAAGAATGCAAATAAATAAAAGTTGAATAAATTATACAAATCATTTTAAAATACACAAAATCCAAATAATAATCATCTAGCTTATGTGTCATCCAACTATTGAAAAATGTAGTTAATGTTCTTGCTAGCAAGTAATCAAATTTGCAATACTCCCAACTATGAGCCAATTCATGGGCTACCTATATTCCATTTGAATCCCATATAATCATAATTGGAGTTAAGAAAACCATCTTAGAACTTTTTAATACATAAGAAAAACTTCAATACATAACAAATCAAACTTTTACCATGCCTAACCATTGGTAACACCACGTGATTTATAACCACCATCACTTAATCTTGAATAATGCGACCATCATTCTTTTTCTAGTTTATTATTACTGTAATTAATCTTGATGACTTGTATTTATTATTGTGGATCTTTTTGGAGTTTATGGCATTATTATGGATTTTTTAATAGTAGAGATGGCATTCTATGGTAGCCACGGTGGCAATAAATAATGGCATCCATGGTGGAAATAACGGTGGTGGTGGTAGTAGTAGTAGTAGAGATGATAGTTATGATAAGAAAAGCGATAGCAGTAGAGTCCAACCTGGGTGAGATGAGAGTGACAATGGCCTAGGTAAGATGAGTGTGGTGGTGGGATGAGTTACATCAGGAGTAGTTTTTATGGGACTGTTAGTATATTAATTCATTTTATCTATATATATATATATTTTTTTTTTTTTGTCATGGATGGGGGGGGGGGGGGATTGGGGGTTTGAACCTCCACCTCTTCTAACATGTTATGCCCCGTGATGGAATGGGTAACCATCCCATCCTAGGTGGGCTAGCCTCTAAACTTTATTTATACATTAAAAAGTATTAAATAATAATTTAAGGGTATTTTTAAAATTTTAGTAATTTTAAAGAGTTTGACTTCTTTCGACATTATATTTCTAAAATATCTAATAGAATGGGTGAAGAGTTTATGAAATCAAATATAAAAGGAATTATAATTCACTTTTAAAAAAGAATGGATCGAATAATAATTATAGTCTAACTTCAAAAATTAATATATATATATATATAGGCTCTTGCTATGGTGCAACCATTTGTACCTATGCAAATAAAATTAAAGCCATTGGATTTATTATTATTTAATTATAACCATTGATCATTTTTGTGTACCAATACCTATAAAATATATGAATGGTTATAATTAAATTAGTAGTAATTTAATGGTTCTAATTGCATTTGTATAAATACACATGTTTGTATTGTAGAATGACTCATATAGGCTCTTGTTATGGTGCAACCATTTGTATCTATGCAAATGAAATTAAAGCATACTATAAAATGACCCATATATATATATATTCATCCTCAATCTTTACCTCGAGGCTCGCATATGCCCCTCAACTAATTTTAGGGTCATTGAAATAAAAAATTCATGTTTTATTGTAATTTAGGCTTAGACCCCTCTATAAATGGCATATTTATATTAAACATAGCATTGATATCTTCTCAATAAATGGGACCACATAATTTCCATATGGGCAACAAAATCTAATACTTTTGTAGCCTTTTCTCTATCTTCTTCCTCATTTACTTCATTATAAAATACATAAACCTTAAAAATTTAGGGAAAAAAATTAAAATCATTGTAATTATTATGGAAAACTAATATGGATTCTTCACCTTCAATAATATAATTGTTGTAGATACTTGAAGAAAAACCTTCACTGCTATGATTACCATTATTGATAATTGAAAACAACAACAAAAAATATAGGGAAAGAAACTAAGATTTCACATAGGAGTATTATCAAACAGGTGGTGGCCAAATACATATAAGTGTGTAGCTTGTACAAATTTATAATTTTCATTATGCCGCCATTAGAAGGAGTTTTTAATGTTAGACATTGTTCATTAGGATTTAAACCCGAAAAAATAATTCAATTACACCAGCATACTACACAACTCTTCACGACTCTATCACTTCTCTTTGAAAGACTATTCTTCCTTTTCCTTTGAAGAAAAAAAGACTGCCTGCTACTCAACATAAGCTAGCCAAGATGCAATCTGGTAACTTAAAATGGCAACAAGATTCTTATCACCAGATCTTGGACTTGATGGGCCTTCATAAATAAGGGATTTTAGCTAAGAGTGAGGTTTCCACTTTCCAAATGCATTTGCTTAAGACCCTTATTGCTTCTCCAACTGAACATGAATAGTCGATCATTTTAAGAGATTAAGTAAGTCTTTTTATAGGTAAATTTTGTATTTTAATCTTTCAAGAAATAAAGAATTTAGATGTTTCTGGTTTTGGGTCTTAAGATTTTGTTATTGGGCTACTAAAAATTAACTAACTTAACAATGAAACACTTAGGCATGTGCAGGGGATAATTTTGTTATTTCTATGTTTTTGGTGACAAAATCATAATTCTGCTACTCTGTGTTATGGTTATATGAAAAGAAAAAAAAATTAGTGTTGTCATTATGAAAAAAAGGCACACCAAATTTGCAACTAATATAAACAAATACAAAATGGCCACTATCATCTTCATCTTCAGCATCTCCATATCTCCTCAATAGCATCTTCTGAAAAAATTTCTTATCTTTTTTCCATTCTATAAATTAACTCAAATCAATCTCCATTGTTGAGCTCTAAGCTTCTTCATTGCTGATACCTCATATACATATTCCTATTTAATTAAGATCTTTATTTTCCTATAAAGGGTTACTGGTAGGAGAAGGACACCCAAGACAAATAGGAAAATATTTCCAATTAAGGAGACTCCCGGATAGGAAGAAATACTCTCCTAGTAAGCATAGAACTTTCATCAAAGAGGAATCCTATTCCTCTCTGGTTTGAGCATCATTATCCATATAAATAGGCCCTCATTCTCATTCATTTTATTCTCTTATACTCATTTCTCTCTTTAACTCTCTAAACTCTCTCTTTCTCTATATATTCTTTGACTTAGGCATTGGAGGGTTTATGGGAATCCTCCCTATCTCTCACCTTGCTTTTCTTTAATCCCTTACAAGGTTCCAACTTAAGAGTTTCAAAAACAAGTTATGAAGTGGCATCATCTATAGGAATCTCTTGAGTTAAAAGCCATTCAAGCATCTACCAATTGAGACCTTGGCATCATGACTTCTAGTCCACCACTAATCTTGACTCCCGACACACATATTAACCCATTTGCTCCCATTCCTCTAATCAACTTGTTAATACCTACTCAGATGATAATTCCATCAGCCCCCTTTCAATATGTTAGACCCTTATCTCAAGTCTCGACTGGTACATACACACCACCTAATAATACTTAAGGGTGGCCAGCTCTTGGCATCAACCTCCTTTACTATGCCCCTCTTCAACACCATAACAGACCCATACCTTATGTACCTTTTTCGAACCTATTAGAAACACTTAACCTAAAACCAATAACCCAAACACTTAACCTATCCCCAATAAGCAAAGAAGTGATGATTCAAAATATTCAAACCCAGATGACCTTGATGCAATAATAATTGAATGCCCTGATTTAAAGTGGTAATCTCGAAATAACTCACATGGGAAATAATATGACGCCAGCACCAGCAACTCTGGAGGTATCTAGAGGAAATAAAGAAAAACACAAAGCTCTAAAACGAGAATCCAATTTGATAATCCTAGCCCTCGATGATTCAAAGATAGCCCAAAAAGTTGAAAAGGTCATGCATAAAGTTCGTAATGGGCCAAGGAAAGAAGATGAATGCATTATGGAAGGGAAAACGCCCTTTGTATGCATAATAATCTAGACAGAAATTCCAACCAAATTCAGAATGGCATAGTTAGATCAATTTAATAGAACTGGAGACCCAATCAACCACATATCTCCTCGTTTAGAACCATAATGTTACTCCAGAATGTGAATAACAAAATCATGTGCAAAGTCTTTCTAAGTACACTTACCAAGAATGCTAAAAAGTGGTTTCATCAACTCCCTGAGAATTATATCTCCTTCTTCAAAGAGTTAGCCGAGATATTTTGAACTCGGTTCATCACCAATGTCCCTCCAGCCAAAAATATCAATGATTTCTGGATATGACAACAGAAGGTCACTGAATCATTACGAAGCTATTTAGATTGATTCAATAAAGTATCCATGCAGATTGAAAATCTAGTTAATAAGGTAGCCATAAAGGCTTTGAAGAATAAAACTCAACTCAGAAAAGCTCAAAGATAAGATAATGACAAAAGAACCTAGCACCTTCGTTGAGATAATGGCAATGGTGATAAAGATTATAGAGATGGACAAAGATAGGAGGATGCGAAGGGATGATGAGAAAGCACCTACCAAGAGAGATAAAAGGTCAAGACTCAAAAGGCTGAACGTCTAGAGGTTAAACTTTAGAAACCTAGCATAAGGATTTGAGAAGGAGGCTAAGAAATATACGCCACTAAATACCTCTAAATCCAAGATCCTCATGTAGGTCAGGAAAAATAGTATGGGCATTACTCTAGCTATAAGACTGGGTTCGAACAGGAGAACCATATAGGATAAAAGGTACTACTGTCAATATCACTAAGATTATGGGCATGAAACTGAGGCATGCCGAGAATTAAAGAATGCCATAGAAAGATTAATATAGAATGGTAAACTCAGTAACTTCACCGACACATCTAGAGGGAGTAGAGATTCAAATGGTTAAGACATGGATAGGCTAAAACCAAAGAAAGCCCATAATGAACCGGCCAGCATTATTAATATGATTTTTTAAGGAGAAATCATGGAGAAGATGCTTAAGAGATTTCATAGAGAAGAAGGGTCTGCCCTTAAGAAAAAGTATACCTGGTGAAAAGATAACTGATCGATGATAGGAGTGCCATCAATGCACTCTCTTAGAATGCCTACAAAGTAACAGGAGGTTCTGTTATTGATTTAAAAGCTATTCAGAATCCCATTATAAGCTTCTATGGAGGAACTACACAACCAATAGGATTATTAGAGCTAAGTCTAGAATTCAGAGACCAAGATACTAGAGAAGTGAAAGCGGTTAAGGCTCAGTTCAATGTGGTAGATCTCTCGCTCGCATACAATGGCATTATAGGCTAATCAATACTTTATGAAATCGATGCAGTCACGAGTATTTAACATTTGACAATGAAGATTCCCATTGAAGGCCAAGTCCTAACAATTTATGGGCATCAATATATGGCTAGGAAATGCTACCAGATGGCAGTCAAACCTCAGATGGAGGCATTCCCTTTGGAATCTTGGGAAACATAGAAATAAGGAGCCAACCCTAAGCTAGTTAATAAGGTTCAAACATTACAAGTCATCGGTGGAAAAATGGTAAGGATCATCAACGAGCTTGATAGTAAAGTTAAGTATGGAATAAGTAAGGTCCTCATTAAATACTCAATCAGCTTCACCTCTTAAGCATCTGAAATCACTATAGTAGATCCTTGGATTGCCTCACACAGTCTGAATATTAAACCAAGAGTAAATCTAGTCATTAAAAAAAAGGACATTTACATACGAAAGACAAAAGATAATCACTAAAGAAACTAAGAAGTTGCTGAAAGTTAGATTTATTAAAGAAGTCACACACCCAGAATGGGTGGCTAACATAGTACTAGTGAAGAAGTCCAATGGCATATACAAGATGTGTGTGGATTATACCGACCTCAACAAAGCATACCCCAAAGATAGTTATTCGTTGCCAATGATAGATTAACTTGTAAACTCCACTACTGGTCACTGCTTATATAGCTTTCTGGATGCTACACAAGGGTACCATCAGATACCAATGAAGAAAGAAGATTAGGAAAAGACATCATTCATCACCTATGAAGGTCTTTATTGCTATAAAGTTATGCCCTTTGGACTAAAGAATGTCAGAGGAACATATCAAAGGCTAATGAACCATGTGTTTCAGGATCAAATTGGAAAGAATGTGGAGGTATATGTGGATGACATCATCATCAAGAGCCAACCTACGAAGTGACATTCTGATGACCTTAACCAAAACCTTCAAACACTGCACCAATACTAGATCAAGCTAAATCTATAGAAATGTGCTTTTAGAGTAAAGGCAAGCAAATTCCTAGGATTTATAATATCCCACAAGGGAATTAAAGCTAACCCGAAGAAGATAGAGGCCATTCTTAAAATGAAAGCTCCGATAACAATCAATGAGTTGTAGAAGCTAAATGGCAGAATAACAGCCTTGGGGCATTTCATCTCTTTTTTAGCCAAACAATGTCTACCACTATTCCAAGCCTTAAAAAATTCCAAGAAGTTTATATGGAATAAAGAATTCCAAGTAGCTTTTAAAGACATTAAAAATTCATGTCCTCACCATCTCTACTTAGTAGGCCAATTCCTAAAGAAACATTGTAACTATACCTCTCTCTTGGTCAGGAGTCAATCTTTTTGGTATTAGTGAAGGAAGAAGAAAGTCAATAAAGTCTAGTACACTACATCAGTAAGATACTCAGAGGTTTAGAAATTTGATATTCTAAACTGGATAAGTTAGCTATGGCCATTTTCCACACATCCCACAAACTTCGGCACTATTTTTAAGCCCATTTAATCATTATAAGATCCAGTTTCCCTCTAAAGAAAATCTTATAAAGACCTGAAAAATTTGGCAGACTAGTTCAATGGTCAATATTGCTCGAAGAATTTGACATCAGCTATGAACCTCAATAATAAATAAAAGCTTAAACCTTAGCAGACTTCGTACAAGAGATCTCGCTCCTTCTAAATGTCCCAAATGGAAACTCTGTATTAATTGAGCTTCATCCATATAAGGATCCAATGTTGGAATCATCCTCAAAAGGGCCACATAAAGTCACTATAAGATATACTGTCCATATAAAGTGCAATGCCACTAATAATGCAGTCGAGTATGAAGCACGCATTACAGGGTTAAAGTTGGCTACCGAGGTTAAAGCCAAGCGTCTCAAGATATACTCAGAGAAACCAAGTTAAAGGGACATTCTAGATTAAGGACCCAAGCAAGTATCACCAAGTATGTTGAGAAAGTCAAAAATCTCCTAAAGAAGCTTGAGCAAAAGGGGAGACAATGGGAGATCATCCATATCCTCAAAAGTAAACATTTTGAAGCTAATCTACTAGCCAAATTGGTTACCGAAGATAGTCAAACATTTAAAGAACTCGAGCTCACTAAAGCACTAATAAAGCCAAGCACCAAGGACCTAGAGATCATAGACATACAGGAAGTAGCAGAATGGATGAAACTGATCATTCAATATCTTGAATATGGGGTACTTCTAGAAGATAAGTTAAAAGCTCGAAAGTTAAAAATAAAGGTTACGCACTACTTCATCCACCGTGGGGAACTCTATAGAAGGCCTCTCTCACACCCATGGTTTAAAGTTGTATTGCCAGAAAAAGGAAATTACATGCTTAGGGAAATCCATGAAGGAATTTATAGAGCACATGAATCTCATCATTCATTAATCAAAAAGGCATTGCTACATGGATATTATTGGCCTACCATGTCCTGAGATGCTTAAAAACATACTCAAGAATGTCGCAAATTTCAATAATTTACCCACCTCATCCATAAGCCTTCTAATGCTTAGCATCTGATTGGGAGCCTTTGGCCTTTCGCAATATAGGGGATGGACACCCTGGGTCCCTTTCTTACCTCAACCTCCTAGAAGAAGTTATTAATCATGGCTATAGATCACTTTACCAAATGGATAGAAGTTGAATTTGTACCAACCATTACTAAAGCCCGAATCTAACACTTTTTCTGGAAAAAAATCATCTATAGATTTGGAATACTACATACCTTGATAACAGATAATAGGAAGCAATTTGACAATGAGAAGTTTAAAAAGTTTTGTTTAGATCTTAGAAGCTCTGGTTTACCTTAGTAGGTCATTCGCAAACAAATGGACAAATAGAGGTCACCAACAGAATCATCATGAAAGGGCTAAAGAAAAGACTTGACGAAAAGAAGGGGAACAACAACGTTGTCTGGGCCTATAGGACTACACCTAGAACCTCCACTGGAGAAACACCCTTTAAACTAACTTATAAGATGGATGCAGTAATCCTAGTGGAGATTATATTAACAAGTTACCGGATCAACGAGAATTTGGATTAGGAAGTTAATAACATCAATGCTCAAATTTATCTAGACTTACTTAAAAAGAGGAAAGAGTGGACATCTATTATCGTAGAAGCCCAGAGATAAAGGGTCATCAAATATCATAATCAGCACATCTGGCCAAGACACTTTAAAGTCAGAGATTGGGTACTTAGAAGAGCGGACATTGGAAAGGGTAACTCCAGCACATGCAAGCTCAGACCTAACTGGGAAGGTCCTTGTCAAGTCATTGAGAAGACAACTAAAAGGGTGTACAAGATTAAATATAGATAAGGAAAAGAGTTGCAGTGATATTGGAACTCGGATAGTCTTCGGAGATATTATTAATAAATGTACTCAAAATTTTAAGAAATAAAATACTTCATTTATTAATGGAAATGTTGTATTACAAAGTATTCTAAAAATAAAAGAAAAATTATCAACTAAGTAATTTACAATTGAGTATTAGAAGAAGGGAGACTCATCTCATGAGACTCGGACATAGAGGCTGGATCGAGTCCAGTGGAGATAGCTCTGGTAGACATCTCCCCAGCAGGGCTCAAATCTTTTGGTTGCTCAGCAGATGATTAATCAGGGGTAGTATGGTTGATTTTTTAAGATTCCTCAACTGCTTGGAAGAAACCTTCCTTCGAGCATCCTCTTCAGCAATTATCTTAGCTAGATCAGCAGGAGTTATTTTATCCAAGTCAGTGAAGTCCAGATTCGAGTTCTAGGAGAGCAAGACCTGACATTCAGACTTGTAGGCTTTAAGAAACCTCACTGATAGCTTCTTTTATCATCAATATGGGATTTCTCAGCTTCAGCTAGCTTCTCCTCCAAAGCCGTAATTCGGGAATCTTGCTCTTCAATTTTGGTTATAAGTTGAGCTTAGTTGTGTTCCAACTCCTCCACCATTTTCTGGCTCACCTTAGCTTCAGATCTCGCCTCTGTATGCTTGGTTTGGTAAAGCTCCAATGTTGCCTTTGCCTTCTCAAATTTCTTTTCAAATTCAATGGCTATAGTGCCAACCTCCATCTCCTTCAAGCTATACTAGTTCTTGAGATAATAATAGTTATCCTTCGATAGCAGCAAAGCCTAAGTCATTTGAGAAAAGAACAAAAGGGAGATGAGCATCATCAACTTAGGAACTTATAAACATAAATAAAATGAAGTGGATGATGGTTACCTTCAGCGAGTGCCCGATCATGGCATTGTACAGCTCCTCCTTATCCACATCTGTCCAACACTGGATGCCTTTGGGAAGCTATAAAGACTCGACATACTGATCCCTCACTTGTGCATTCATGATGCTCTGAAGCTTTATCTTTTTCATGATCTAGGACCTCATGTCCGGACACTTGGGTTAGCTTTAGTCACTTAACAAAGACCTCCTCACATAACTCTTTAGTTTCTGAGTCTTTATTTAGGGCCCGCTTCTTTCGACCCTCAGTTTTGTCCACCTAAAAAGTTTCTACCACAGCTTTTCCTTTTCGGATGGGTGCAGCCTCAGAGGAGACCTCTAGAGCAGGAGATTTGAAAATAGGAGAAGAAATTTGCACATCTTCTTGAGTCTTCAGCTCATCATCTACAAGTTGAATCTTGTCCGCAAAGGCAAAAAAGTCAACCATCTACAAATAAAAAGAAATAATAAAAGTTAGAATGATACCTTCTGAATCTTAAAACTTACCACTAAGTTGTATGTGGTTAGGACAGACTCTTCGAAGGTATCTTCTAGATAAATTTTTAGCAGATCTTGCATCAGTTATGCCATGAATATGAAGCCTCATGACCATCTTTATATCCCTATCAGATAGCTTTAAGGGTTTCTTCTGTTGGGATTCGTGATACAAACGCAACGAAAAAATTAAAATTTTATCACGTACCCAAGCCTAGATCCATGTAATTCGACTACTTGATTAAATCTAGGATTTCAAGAATCTCACCAAAATGTAGAAGAGGCAAGATTTTCTGGAAGGATGAGAGGAGGTTCACACCGGTGACACCTTACCTTGAGCTTTTAAGCTTGGTTGTTCGGATCAAGACGTCTCCAAAAGGATGCGTCCTCTATAGGTATCCACACGAACAGCCCTTCACAAAACAAATTGGAGTGTGTGTGCTAGCAACCTCCTTGATTGTCTTACAAATCAAGAACAAAAGAAAAACTCTATCTTTGTTTTCTAAGGAGAAAGAAAACTAATTTTGAGGCAGAAAATAAGTGTATGAAACCCTAGAGAATATAACATATTTATAGACTCCAAATTAGGGTTTCACCTACCAATGACCTTTTGGTAATTTCTATTTATTATATTCTGATTTTTTTTAAAAAAAATCAGAAATAATATCTTATTTATTTATTTAAAATAACATTTATCTTAAATAAATAAATAAATAAAACACTTTAATTATTTATTTCCACAGAGTTTATTTGGGCTTATTAAACCCATATTCGTTTTGGGCTTGTTCTAAGTGTGTGACCCTGTAGGTTCACATAACATTGGTAGTGGGCCTAAATCTCTATTTAGGCCTACAAGTCATAAGTGGCCTCTAGCAAGACATTATGACTACCCAAGTCATGTGAAGTCAATAATCTGACATAACCTAATTACAATGAATTTTATTGTCCCTTTATCATATGATATTTTAATTTAACATAAGGCATAGAATGTCATCCTTATAAAGCTCAATATTATGACTTGATTCCAAGTAGACTGAAAATGATAACTCTTTATCAATTCATTTCAACATGGCCATGCAATTTTCTTCAATCTATCTCATCAAGGGGCCCATAGATATCTTTCTCATATTAATGAGGGATAAATTCCTTCTGAATCACTCACATTCCTCATATAACTAATTTCATATCCAACAACATTCTAATTTAATCATCCAGTTAAAGACAATGTTAGAATGTGTCAAAACATAAAATAGCTATGTAGAAATCCATTATGATTTCAATGTCAAAGGACCGAAATAAAATTACTGTGATGAGAAATACTTATGACAATAATCTATATAGTATTCTCATAGTGGGTCAATCCAATATATGATCTCTCATCATGTACCTATGAATTGACTTAATATCTCATATTCATGATTAGTAAAACATAACCATCAGTCAACATCATACTAGCCTTAATACTTTAATATTTATATAATGAATAAATGGCTAGGGATAATTAGGATAGAACTCTTATTTTAATCTAAGGGTTTTACTATCAAGTCACATACTTGATGGCCTTAGTAAGAATTAACCATTCATATAATTATCATAAAATCAAATGATAATGAAATACCTCTTTATTAATAAAATAAGAAAGTCAATGCATAATCAAATGATTGACCTAGTGCATACCACTAACAGCTTCATCTTATGGCAATCATCAGACCACATCCACCAGACATTTATGAAGTCAGAATGGTGTTCAACGATAAAAAACCTATGCCTCCACTTCTTATGGAGGTCCGAAAGCTTTACTAAGGCTATAGTTTGGAATAGCTGATAGAGAGAACATCAACTCTCCTTTTTTTTCTTATTCAGGCTGTAAAGATATCCCAAGACATCCAGGTCTGGCTCTCTACCCTCCTCATACATCAATTTTATAAAACCAATCAAGATTAAATAGCTATTAGGATAGAGTTACCCGGGAGCTATGTTGTAATGATTTAGAAAGCTCCTAATGAAAGGGTCTAAGGGGAACTTCAATCCCCCCTCCAATTGATTAAACTATACCACTAATCTATTAAGACCTAGCATAGGAGTATGGGCTTTGAAGTTTTTATCTATGGTGTGTAGAGCAAAGTTTGTAGGAATGCTAAAATGTCTCTGCTACCATTTTAGCATTTCCTCATCAATCCTAGAGATAAATAAATAAGAACTAATTTGCTATTGAGGAGCCATAGATCCTATTAAGAAAATATGAAGAAAAAGTATGAAGGAGAAAAGAAGCTTCACCTGGGAAGTAGAATGCACGCTTACTAAAGAAGACTCTGAAGATAAAAGAACACACATAAGCAAACTTAATGTAGACACCCAATTTCGGGATGACATGTTACAGATGCAGCAAAGGGCTCCAATGATGAAAATGTCTTCAACACTTAATCTTTAAAAATTCTAAGGGTCTAAGGGCTTTTAAAGGAAGGATTTAATAATTTCAGGGACTAAACAGCAAAGTTCTTTTTAAGACCTAATTGCAAAATTTAAATTTTTTCAAAGGCCTTTTTGTAATTAAATGTTAAAAATACATAATTTCGATCGGAATTACAATAATTCCGATCGAAATTGCACAATCCCGGTCGGAATTGAATTCTTTCATTTTTTCTATTTCTAATTACTTTCAATTTAGTGTTTTAATTAGTTTAAACTTCCTAATTAATTCAATCCTAATTGATTTAAAACTCCTAAATACACTTTAGAAATTAAAATCGCATTAGGATTAGGGTTAGCTTCCTAGCTCCACTATAAAAAGGAGGAGGAGGAAAAGTAGAAAAGGGGGGCAAAAAGGAAAAGAAAGAGGGAGGAGCGTAGAAAAGAAAGAAGGACAAGAGAAGGAAGAAAATTTGATTTTATTCTTCTTATATTTATTTTTAATCAAAAAATTCCTTTTGATTCATCAATTAATTCAAGACTCGTGAAGAATTTTTAAAGAACAGATTCAAAGATTTATCAAGAATGGTGAATCACAAATCTAAAGAGCACCCTAAATCATTCATAAGCATATCATATTTTATATTCTTCTTTTATTTCTTCAATTGTTTTACATTATTATTTTTATTTATTTTTTTAGCTATTATCATAATTTATTCATTAATTATTATTTTATTTTATGTTTTGTGGTGATTATGGAGGAAAACGCATGGTGATCATGTGAGGGAGATGAATTTCATTAGAAGTACACAAAAGACTATGAATAAAGCCTCGTAGAGACTTAGTTTCTAGGGTTTTATTTTTTTTATCATCTTTATGTTTTATTTATTGTTTTAGAAATTAATGTAACAGCCCCAATAGTGAGAATAATAAAATTATGTATGTGATTGAATGTTTATTTTGATTAACTTAGTTAGTAAAGTTAGGTTTCAATTAGGTAATTATTTAAAATCAATGGAGGATGTAGATTAATTTAGATTAATAAAAATTAGGGTTTTAGTAAAGAATAAATTTAATTATTTGTTTGATCTTATTTAATTGTTTCTTTTATATTTTTATTTATTTTTGGGTTTATTCATTATTTTTGTATGTTTTGGGCCTTAAGCCCACTTTAGGTCTTGATTTATTTATTTAAGTTTAGGTCATTCTTTTAGCCCATCTCACTTAATAATTAATTAGTTAATTAATTAAAATATATTTTTAGGTCCATAATTAATTAGATTTTAGATTAGAAATATCCTTAGGCCCATTTAGTTAATTAGACATAGGCCCACCTAATTTAATTTAATTAATTTAGACTTAGCTCACTTAATTTAAGCCTTTCTTCCATAATTTGTAGATTTAAGATCATTATTTAATTAAAACATGTAGAATTAAGTCCACTAATTTAAATATTCCATAATTTGTAGAATTAGGCCCACTTTTGGAATTAAAATACATAGACTTAAGTTCATTTAATTAAAATCAAAAGGAATTAGGTCTTCGAGTTCACTTATAATTTAAAATATGTAGATTTAACTCATTTATTTAAAATCCATATCGATAAAACTAACTTAGGGATCATGTGATTTATTAAAAGCATTATTTACTTGTATATTTAATGACTAGTTTGCCTTGAAGTTGATTGTTTTTTTAGGGTTTATATGAAATTGCATGTAAATAGAGAATAAGATAATAATTCATAAAGTAATTCTAAATGAACACAAGACTGAAAGAAGTTGGTATTCCGTATCCAGAATCTCTTGGTTATGGTGCTAGCTTTCTTTTAGGGAATCGAGTACCACCTTTTCAATTTGTCCCAGTTATTACCCTGGGTGGTGACTCCTCATCTCCATGTCATGTCTTTGTGACAGTGGTTAGTGTGTTCTCTAAAGCCCTGAGCTCAAACAGTATCACAGTTGCTAAAATCTTGGACGCGCGCTGAACCCCGCCATCTGCACTTGGAAAGGGAAGAAGATAGCAAGAAAGCAAAAGTGCAAAAAACAAATGGGTTTGATCTATTTATAACACAACAGAAGCTTCTAGAATGATCATTATTGCCCTCATGAACATTTTCATTTATTTCATATCATCAAGGGAAATTTTGAAAATGAGAAAGGCCCACTAATCGAGTAGTTATTATTATGGTAGTTGAAACGTCTCATCTTTTAACACATGAACAGATGTGACAGTTACACAATTCAAAGCTCAAAGGAAAATGAAAAGACATGGCGATTACTAATCCTGCTCCTTTTGCTGCTAGCTGTCTCCTTCACTGGCACTCAGGTCGTGCTTCTAATGCACCGAGATTATAAGTCTAGCAATTGAAACTAGCACCCTCATGTCACTTCTATAGTACTTAGGTTATGAGCATGTAAGCCTCGAGTCATAGCACCAAACATCTAAGCCTCAATCATCTAATTCTAGTGACTGAAGTTGGTACACTCAGGTCGCTTCGATAGTACTGAGGCTATACGACACTTCGGTTGCGCTTTTAATGCACCGAGCATTAAAACTCCAGCGATAGCTGGTTTCGCCACATTGTCCCCATACGGGCGGGTTAATCCCTTACACCAAGCATTTTTATTGCAGGTCAGTTAAGTTCAACTGGCACTTCAACGATGTTCTTATACGATGATCTCAAGACTCAGTACCCAGCTTTATCTTTTCCTATGACTAAGGCTAGCCACCTTAATTCACCCTTCTGTGTCAGATGCAATGATGTTTTTCCTTACCCTACAAACCCGGACACATTGGACATAAATATCTGAACATACTTCCTGGGGGAACTCTTGATACCCCATATGTATATTCCTATTTAATTAAAATCTTTATTTTCCTATACAGGATTGCTTACATGAGAAGGACACCCAAGATAAATAGGAAAAAATTCCCAATTAAGGAGAAGCCTCGAGTCCTAAATATTTTATATATGTGAATATAATTTATTATATCTCATTTACTAAATAGTTTATATGTCTTTTTATCCGTTAACATTTTATAGTGTATTATTTTTTTCATTAATATCTTTAATTATTTAAATATATAATGAACAATTAAAATCTACACTATTTATTATAAATATTTTTAAAATTTCTAATATTATATATATTTCTAATATTATAATTTACGGAAAATAAATTATGTACATTTCAATTAGAAAAAAAATTAAAAATATGTAGTTTTTGAAATTTTTAATAAATTTAATTGAATTATTTTAGAAATTTTAAGAATTTAATAGTTAAAAATAAAATTATAAGGATTAAATAAATAAAATAAAATTACAGGACTAAACTCAATACTTTTTTAACTGGCGTTGTCCCTTTCCATCAATGCGTTGAAAAATAAAAGTGCAAGGGTGCAATGTGCCAAAATAAAAGTATAAGGGTGAAATGTCAAAAAAGTTGAAAGTACAAGAGTGTTAAGATGGTTTATTCCAAAAAAAATTACAACTTTCATAAGCAATTGAACAAAAATGGAGTAGGTACGTGATGTGGCAATTACATAGACCCACGAACAGTTGATATAACACTTCTGATAATAAAGGTTATTATGAATGTGAATGAACAATATATTGCTTGTGAATGAACAATATATTGCTTGTGAGAGAATAGTACTCAAATAATGAAAATAAAATCTCTATATAAAGGGATTGAAATTCATTAATGAGAAGGTTAAGATTAAGAAGAAGAAAAGATAGATTACTCTCCAAATTCTTTCAATATTATAGTTCTCTAAATTCTCTCCAAACTCTTTCTAAATTCTCTCAAAATCATTCTACTATAAAATATTTTTCTTCTAGTTAAATACTACTAAATTCAAGTTTAGTTCTATAACAAAATAAGTAATTCAATCTTTATTTCACAACACGTTATCAGCACGAGGAGCTCTCGATCAAAATAATAAGGTACATATTTCTTAATATTTAATATTTATGAATATATTAGTTGATTATATATTATCATGGATGGCTATGCCTCCTACTAATTTATATATTTATATTTATTTCTTCAATCTAACTTTATATTAATTGTTATTTTTATTTTGTTTTACTAACTACACCATTGATGCAAATATTGCTAGAAATGGTTCTAACCTTATGGATGGCTATGCCTCCTACCAATTTATATTTATGCACATTTATTTTTTTTATTATTTATGTTAATGGAAGGCTATACCCCATTTTATATTAATGGACGGTTTTGCCCCATATTTATACATATCGTTATGTTAATTCACTTGCTATAAATAATCATATCAACATTATTTATTGATTTTACTTTATACAATTTATTTCTCAATATATTATATTAAAAAAAAAAATTTCTAACGGCTATATTTTTATTACCAACGGTAATATAACGGTAATAAACGGCTATATTTTTCATTATAAATAGATGAGCTATAAATGTTATTCATTCACACAAATTCATACATTTTCTCTTTCTCTCTTTACTCTAAATTGTAAACATGATTTGGTATATTTATATTTGTGTTTTGATCATGACTATTATAATTGTTTTAGGAATAATTAATATGGAAGATGATTTTCTATTTGATATAATTTCAAGTATTATTGTATCATTTTTTGTACCACTATTATTTCTTGCAATATTCATTCATGATATAATTAATTAGTAAATTCTGATCATGTTTGATTTTTTTTAGTAGTCATCAAATTTATGAATTCTAATTGAGTTATATTTTTTTTATTAGTTATCATAATGACAAATCTAGCAAAGCTTGAGTTCGTTGCTCTTGACATCACGGGAAAAAATTATATGTCTTGGATTCTAGATGTAGAAATGCATCTTCAATCAATGGGGTTAATTGATACCATAAAAGAAAATAATAACACCTCATTGCAAGATAAGGCCAAGTCTATAATTTTTCTCCGTCGTCATCTTGATGAAGGATTAAAATGTGAATATTTGACTGTCAAAGATCCAAGTGTTCTTTGGAAGGATCTAAAAGACAGATATGATCATCAAAGAGATGTAATACTACCAGTAGTCACTGATGAATGGAGAGCTTTACGCTTTCAAGATTTCAAAAAAGTGAGTGACTATAATTCTGCAATGTTCAGAATAGTATCACAATTAAAATTCTGTGGACAAACAGTCACAGATGAGGATATGCTGGAGAAAACTTACTCCACATTTCATGCATCAAATGTTACACTGCAACAACAATACAGGATGCAGAGATTTAAAAAATATTCTGAACTAATTTCATGCCTACTGGTAGCTGAGAAAAATAATGAACTCTTGATGAAAAATCATCAGTCCCGTCCCACTGGCTCAATAGCATTTCCAGAAGCAAATGCTATAAATTATTCCAGATATAAAAATTATAATAGCCGTGGACGTGGGAGAGGTAGAGGTCGTGGACGTGGAAGAGGTCAATTCTTTGGCCATGGTCATGGAAATAAATATAGTAATACTCCACAACAAACTCAGACTCAACCTCAAAAGAAGTTAAAATCAGTCATCAGTGGTGTTCAAGAAAGGCCTCAATATAAGTCTGAAACTGTGTGTTTCAGATGTGGTAGTAAAGGACACTGGTCACGAATTTGTCGAACACCACCACATCTTTGCCAACTTTATAAGGCATCATTGAAAGGCAAAGAAAAGGAAATAAACTTCAATGAGCATCATACTCATGTTAATGATACAACTCATTTAGATGTTTCTGATTTTACTGATGATTTTACTGACAATGGAAATTGAGACATCTATAATTTTAAGTATATTGTTATTACTTATTTGATTCTGAAGAATATGTTATTGTTATGTATGTTATTTTTAAATTAAATAAAATGTCCTACTTTATAATTATTTTATGTTTTTACCTTAATTGATTAATTTTGTGTTTATCTATTTTGAAGTTTAATATGGATTGTACTCAACATAAAGACAATATTGGAGATCTCTGCATACCAGATAGTGGTACTACACATACTATCTTGAAAAATAGAGATTATTTCTCTGAAATAAAGCCCACAAAGGCAGTTGTAAAAACAATATCAGGTCCTGTAGATCTGATTGAAGGAATTGGCAAAGCTAAATTTATGTTACCAAATGGAACAAAGTTTATAATTGATGAAGCTTTGTTTTCACCAAAATCAACAAGAAATTTGTTGAGTTTTGATGACATATATCGAAATGGGTGTGATACCCAATCTATTACTATAAATGGTAACAAATATTTAAATATAGTTTCCTATGAATCAGGAAAAATGTAAGTATTGGAAAGACTGCCAAAACTCCCTACTGGATTGCATTACATGCATATACATGTAATTGAATCAAATATGGCAGTAAAAGAAAAATCTTATGATCCTTCAATAATAAATTTATGGCATGACAGATTAGGTCATCCTGGATCAGTAATGATGCGAAGGATAATTGAGAATTCACATGGGCATCCCTTGAAGGGGCAAAGAATTCCTCAATCAAATGAAATGCCATGTACAGCTTGTTCTCTTGGAAAATTAATCTTGAGACCTTCACCATCTAAAATTCAAAATGAATCACCTATGTTTCTTGAAAGAATTCAAGGTGATATATGTGGGCCAATTCACCCACCATGTGGACCATTCAGATATTTTATGGTATTAATTGATGCATCTAGTAGATGGTCACATGTTTGTTTATTGTCAACTCGTAATGTTGCATTTGCAAGGTTGCTTGCTGAAATTATTAAATTACGAGCACAATTCCCTGATTATACAATCAAGAGGGTAAGACTTGATAATGCTGGTGAATTTACATCTCAAGCATTCAATGATTATTGTATGTCTACTGGGATCATTGTTGAGCATCCCGTTGCCCATGTACATACTCAAAATGGTTTAGCTGAATCATTGATTAAACGACTTCAGTTTATTGCTAGACCATTAATAATGAGAACAAAGCTTCCCATTTCAGTTTGGGGTCATGCAATCCTACATGCTGCTTCATTAATTCGCATCAGACCTAGTGCATATCATAAATACTCCCCACTACAATTGGCATTTGGTCAAGAGCCAAATATTTCCCATCTCAAAATTTTTGGTTGTGCAGTATATGTACCCATTGCGCCACCTCAGCGCACAAAAATGGGTCCTCAACGAAGATTGGGAATTTATGTTGGGTTTGAAACACCCTCGATTATTAGATATCTTGAACCTCTAACTGGTGATGTTTTTACAGCACGTTTTGCTGATTGCCAATTTAATGAGGTTGTTTTCCCAACATTAGGAAAAGGGGAGAAAGAAGTGAAAAGGGATATTTCATGGAATGAACCATCATTATTGCATCTGGATCCTCACACAAAACAATGTGAATTAGAAGTGCAAAAGATTGTGCACTTACAAGCAATTGCAAATCAATTGCCAGATGCATTTACTGATACAAAAAGAGTGACTAAATCATATATACCAGCAGCCAATGCTCCTGCTCGTATTGAAATTCCAGAAATAAAATCTGAGAATAAAAACACTCATGAGTCTAAAACACGCCAGAAGCGTGGAAGACCAATTGGTTCTAAGGATAAAAATCCTCGAAAGAGAAAGGGAGTAGATAATCATATTGATAGCGAGGAAAATATCCCTGAAGAAATAGAAAATAAAGAAAGTCATGAAACATTGTCATATACTGTTGCATGTGAAATCATAAATGACAAAGATGATCCTGAACCAAAATCAGTCATGGAATGTCAAAATAGGCATGATTGGATAAAATGGAAAGATGCTATGCAGGCTGAATTGGACTCACTAAACAAACGAAATGTTTTTGGGCCAATTATTCCTATGCCTAAAAATGTGAAACCTGTAGGATACAAGTGGGTCTTTGTACGAAAGAGAAATGAGAAAAATGAAATAATAAGGTACAAAGCTAGACTTGTAGCTCAAGGTTTTTCACAAAGGCCAGGAATTGATTATGATGAAACGTATTCTCCTGTTATGGATGCAATTACGTTCAGGTATCTGATTAGCCTAGTAGTTTCTAAGAAATTAGAAATGCGTCTTATGGATGTTGTGACTGCTTATTTGTATGGATCATTTGATAGTGACATTTATATGAAAATCCCTGAAGGATTTAAAATGCCTGAAGCATTAAGTACAAAACCCAAAGAAATGTATTCGATCAAGCTCCAGAGATCTTTATATGGGTTAAAACAGTCTGGGCGCATGTGGTATAATCGTTTAAGCGATTATTTGATTAATAAAGGATATGTGAGTAATATTATTTGCCCATGCATTTTTATTAAGAAAACAATATCCGGATTTGTGATTATAGCTATATATGTTGATGATTTGAATATCATTGGAACAGAAAATGAGATCCATGAAGCAACAGTATACTTAAAGGAAGAATTTGAAATGAAAGATCTTGGAAAAACCAAGTATTGCCTTGGTTTACAAATTGAGCAAATGCACAATGGGATATTTGTGCATCAATCAAATTACACAGAAAAGATCTTGAAACGCTTTAATATGGATAAAGCAAATCCTTTAAGTACTCCAATGGTCGTTAGATCACTCAATATTGAAACTGATCCATTTCGACCCTGTGAAGAAAATGAAGAAATTCTTGGTCCTGAATTTCCATATCTCAGTGCCATTGGAGCTCTAATGTATCTTGCTAATTTTACTAGACCTGACATTTCTTTTGCAGTTAATTTATTAGCGAGGTTCAGTTCAGCTCCAACAAAAAGGCATTGGAAAGGGGTCAAACATATACTTCGATACCTTCGAGGAAATGTTGATTTGGGTTTATTTTATTCTAACAATTCAAAACAAGAATTGATTGGTTATGCAGATGCAGGTAGAGAGTGTGTGTGGCTTAAATCAATGACACATCATATTGAAGAATCTTGTGGTTTTCCAGTCAACAAAAGTCCAACAATTTTATATGAAGATAATGCAGCATGCATTGCACAGTTAAGGGAAGGATATATCAAAAGTGATAGAACCAAACATATACCTCCAAGATTCTTTTCATACACTCAAGAGCTAATAAAAGACAATTATATAGATATCAAGTATATTCAGTCTAGCCAGAATTCAGCTGATCTTTTCACAAAGGCACTTCCAACTGCAATCTTTAAAAAGCACGTTCACGATATTGGAATGCGACATCTACATACTATGTGAAGGAAGATTATACATATCAACTTGAGGGGGAGAATATCATGCACTGTACTCTTTTTCCTTAAGCTAAAGTTTTTCCCACTGGGTTTTATTTAGCAAGGTTTTAACGAGACAGTTGCAAAATATTGTTATTCAAGGGGGAGTATTATGAATGTGAATGAACAATATATTGCTTGTGAATGAACAATATATTGCTTGTGAGAGAATAGTACTCAAATAATGAAAATAAAATCTCTATATAAAGGGATTGAAATTCATTAATGAGAAGGTTAAGATTAAGAAGAAGAAAAGATAGATTACTCTCCAAATTCTTTCAATATTATAGTTCTCTAAATTCTCTCCAAATTCTTTCTAAATTCTCTCAAAATCATTCTACTATAAAATATTTTTCTTCTAGTTAAATACTACTAAATTCAAGTTTAGTTCTATAACAAAATAAGTAATTCAATCTTTATTTCACAACAGGGCATAAATATTAACAAGACTTAATTTTTGAGTATAAATGAGACAAAAGTTAGTTAATATATTTTAGGGGCAAAAATGTATCTTTTCCATATGTGCGTGTGTGTTTGATTGGCATGATGTTTTCAATTTCGAGGAAAAGCCATGAAGAAAACTGGAGACCTAAAATACTTGGTTATCGGATGTCATGTGAACGCGCTTTAATCAAAGCTTTTAATGGCCAAAGGGTCAAATTGTTTAGTTGGCCTGATGCTTTCAATTTCGAGGAAAAGTGTGTCGTTCCCAACTAGATAGCGAATTCCTCCTAGTTTAGTTGGGAGGTCCGCCTAGAAAGATAACCTTCATAGGAAGCTCCCCTATGCTGGCGACCGTTAATGAAGAAATCTACAACATGTCAATACTGGAAGTGTAAAACACTTTGGTTATTGGATGTCATGTCAACGCGCTTTAATCAGAGATTTTTAACGGTGAAAGGATCAAATTCCACCCTCAACTAGAGTTAAGAATGAGATGAAAAAATATTAAACATAAAAAATTATATTATTATTATTATTATTATTATTATTATTGTCGTTGATAAGTAAAAAATATAAAATGTCTATTATAACATCATTAAAATTTAAAATATAAAAAAATATTATTATTATTATTAAGTAAAAACGCGAAAAATTTCCTTACAATTTTTTATGAATTTAAAAATTTTTAAAACTTTACAAATGATATACAATTCAAAAAATTCATCAATTTTTATCATTAATTTTAATAATTTTTTATTAGTCAATTATTAAAATTAAATTGATGAATAAATTTTTTTATTAAACTATTAAAGTTAATTTATAAATAGAATTGATAAATTTTTCATATATATGTCACGTGATTCTAAAGTTTTTAAAATTTTTAAAATTAAAATATTTTTAAAAATTTATTAAATTAAAAAAAAAAGAATTTTAAAAATTATTGTATAGGTTAAAATTTTTTAATTATAAATATATACTTTTTAGAAAAACTTTATCAACTTTATTTATTAATCTAAGTAATTTTTATTGGTAAGAGTTTTGAAGATAAGGTTATATATGAATCAATTTTATTTCCTATTAGAATAAAAAATTTAAAAATCTAAACTTAATTTTGGGTATAATTAAAGGTCCAATTTGACCCACCACTAAACTCTGGCCTACGCTGTTTAAGATGGATTTGAGCTGAAGTCGTCGTCAGAGTTCCAAGAGAGACCTAACTATGGATCCTGAAATGTACAGGGCTGCTAGATCTGGAGACATCTCATTTGTAAAAACAAACATAAGCGGTGAAGATTCAACTTTTTTTTCCCAAACAAAAACACTGTCCTTCATGTTGCTGCGGAATTCAAGCAGACAGAATTCCTGAAGGAGGTTTGCCTCAAATGTCGTCCTGCTCTTATTTGGCAGCAAAATTCCAAAGACGACACTCCTTTGCATGTCGCTGCGAGAGTTGGAAGCTGTGAAATTGTTGACTTGTTGATCGAAAAGACATCATCTTCATCTGTAGACATTGAAAGCAGAGGAGGAAGTCAAGTAATTGGCAAGGAGCTGATAGGAAAGGTCAATGGGGAAATGGATACTGCTTTGCATTGTGCTGTCCGAAATGGTCATTATGAAGTAGTGAAGTTGATCGTTGCATATCCTGAGCGGCGACTCATCAACAATGCTGATGAGTCGCCGCTCTACCTTGCTGTACTCAACGTCTTCCTGAAAATTGCAATGCTAATCCTAGATTCCTGTGAGGGTTTATTTTCTTATAATGGAACCAACAGAGTGACAGCTCTGCATCTCCTATCATGTCTTAAACAAGGTAATTTCTACATATAACCTGAGCCGCACGCGAAATAAATTCAATGACAACAAATTAGTCCAACAATCTCAAATATAGGCACCAGTTTGGCTATAGCTCAATACCTACCTTTATTCATTTCTCATTTATGTTTTTTTTTTTTCTTCCTTCTCTCGGGTAAACTCCTTTAATGAAAAAACTAATTCGACAAAGACCATAAATTGCTGTTGAGGAAGTAAATATTTTTATTGTATATATTAGAAAGTAAATATTTGTATACAATTAAAAATAAAGTTCTATTCTATTTAGAATGTTATTCTATTCCTAATTAAATTGTGATTAGGATTCTTGTGTGTATATATAAGAGGTGTAACCCTTTTTTGAATATCATGAAAAAATATTTCTTTTGAATTTTCTCTTTTTCTCTGAATTTTATTTTTATGGTATCAGAGCATAACCATTAAAATCGAATTTTTTTTATTGAATCATTGCAAATCGTATTTTTTCCTTATTCCTTTGAATTTTTTGAATTTTTAAAATCATGACCACCGAAAACACATTCATCGTATCTTGTAGAACACCCAATTTTATTCAAACCCTTCAAGATAATTCTCCCTTTCCCACATGAATTATTCTTGATGATACGAACTATACTCTATGGTCACAGATCATGGAGATGCTAATTGGAGCCAGAAATAAATTTGGCTTTCTTAATGGCACTACGTCAAAGCCACCAGCATGAGATAAAGCGTTGAAAATTTGGCTCCTTAATAGTAATCGGGTAATATCACTGCTTCGATACCATGTTAACACGTCCACGGGCTTGATTCTGAATTTAATAATGCTCGGAGTGAAATACTCTGGAAGGATCCACCTCTTGATCTCGAGTCTAGTTATGTATATGTCCGAAGGGTTCACAACCGGCGACATATGATGGAAGAGCCGAAGATACTGCCAGACCATTTTGTACTTGTAGCAGCTCAGACTCGTCCCCAGTTCAAAGGAAAAATACCGAGTAAGCCCATCACATACACCTGTACTCATTGTGGTGAAGTTGGACACTCCAAGGAACGGTACCATGAAATTGTAGGATATCCGGAATGGTGGGATTTCAATAGAAAGCCTCGTAGGAAGCTCGGTAAGGCTGCAATTGCTACTTCTTCTAAACCAAGTGTTGATCTTAATACAACTTCAGGTATGACAAATCTTACTCGAAATAATACATGGATTATTGATATAGGTGCTACTGATCATATGACAAACTCCACTCACCAACTTACATCTATCTGTTTATCAACCCAATAAAATATTCTAACTGCTAATGGAGGCATAGCACCAATCACTCATGAGGGATCAGTATCTAACTCCGACTCTCTTAATTTAGATATTGTTCTTGTTGTTCCATCTCTTTCTTATAATCTACGATATGTTGGCTAAATCACTGAAACCTTGAATTGCACTGTCAAATTTTGGCCTAATTATTATGTATTTCAGGACATTGCAACGCACCGGATTCTTGGCTCTGGTGTTAAACGTGGAAAGTTGTACTATCTTGAGTTGCATGATGATTCAAGTCAGAAATCAAGTCAAGTTAATAGGGTTGGTAGAAGTTGTTCAAGTAAAGACTAAGTAATCTTATGGCATCATCATCTTAGTCATCTCTCTTTTCATTATCTTAGACAAATAAAACCTAATTTATTTTTACATACCATGGACTCAGAATTTAAGTGTGATGTTTGTGAATTGGCAAAAGGCCACCGAATTTCTTATATACTGAGTTATAATAAAAATTTAGTTACATTTATGACCATTCATTCTGATGTATGGATACCTGCTCGGATTCCTACTCTATCTAGTGCTCGATATTTTGTAATATTTATTGATGAATGTACCCAGATGACCTAGGTATCTCTACTTTACAATAAAGGAGATGTGTGCTCTAAGTTTCAGGACTTGTACAACATGGTGGCTACACAATACCAGAGTAAAATCTGAGTCTTGCAGTTTGACAATGGTAGGGAGTATGTTAACTCAATTCTCAATGATTTCTGCCTCAAGAAGGGCATTCGCCACCAAACATCTTATGTCGGCAGTCCTCAACAGAATGGTATAGCTGAATGGAAGAACTGGCAATTATTGGAAGTCATCCGAGCATCATTGTTTAACATGAATGTTCCTCAAGAATACTGGGGAGAGGTTGTTCGATCCGCTGCGTACCTCATAAACCGAACACCATCATGAGTACTCGATTTTAAAACTCCTCTTCAGAAACTTCAGGAACTTATCATATCTCCACCCCTTAATAATCTCAAACCTCGAGTTTTTGGATGCTCAGCATATGTTCATCAGACCCTCGAGCTATTCGGTGTATCTTTATTGGCTATACGAATTTACAAAAGGGATATTGTGTTATGATCTGAATACAAAGAAGATGTATGTCACTCGGGATGTTCGGTTTCATGAAAATTATCCTTTCTTCTCCCACCTTGAGTGCTCTCTTCAGGGGGAGAAAAATCTGAACCTCTTTGAGCTTGAAGATAGCATTCTGAGTGTTCCAAATTCGAGTCTCCCAAATGTTTCGAGCATCCCACCCGGACAAACATCTGGTGTTCCGAGTATGAGCATTCACCCGGACAGATCATCAAAGAAAATTCAAGTAATCAAGATAGTACATCTTCCCAACCCACACCAAAAGATGAAGAAACTCTGAATGCGGTGTATAATAAGGTAAACTTGTCTCCTTTAATTCCAAATACTGAGCCTCGTTATCCTTATAGGATTAATAGAAGGGTTCCAAAAAAATAATATGATTCGGACCTTCATACTAAAGCTAAATACCCTATCAATAACTTCATATTAACCAACCATTTGTCTAACTCACATGCACTTACTGTAAATCAATTATCTACTGTATCTATTTTGAGTAATGTGCAAGAAGCCTTAGATAATCCGGATTGGAAGAAAGCTATGAATGATGAAATGGAGGCATTGCAGAAGAACCAGACGTGGAATCTCGTTCCTCTTCTGGAAGGAAAGAAAACGGTGGGTTGTAGGTGGATATTCACTATCAAACTTAATCCAAATGGAAGCATAAATCGATATAAAGCTCGGTTGGTAGCAAAGGGGTACACTTAGAAGTATGGAATTGACTATGAAGATACATTTGCCCTATTAGCAAAAATGAACACCATCCGAGTCCTTATTTCCTTAGCCGCCAACCTGGACTGGCCGCTTCGATAATTTGATGTAAAGAATGCATTTTTTAATGGAACCATAGATGAAGAAATATATATGGATCCACCACCCAGAACTAAATGTACTGACCGAGTATGCAAACTAAAGAGAGCATTGCATGGACTCAAGCAATTGCCTCGAGCATGGTTTGGATGACTCTCAACCTTCATGAGGAAGCTCGGATATAAGCAAAGTGATGCTGATCACATACTATTCATCAAACAGAAGTTAGGTAAAGTCACCATGCTGACTGTATATGTTGATGATATAGTTGTAGCTGGAAATGATCCAAGTGAGACGACAATCTTGCAAAGACAGTTAGCATCCGAGTTTGAACTTAAGGATTTGGGTAACTTGAAGTATTTTTTAGGAATTGAAGTTGCAAAATCAGCTCAAGGAATTTCTCTTTGCCAACGAAAGTACGTAATAGATCTACTGACAAAGACAGGGATGCTTGATTGTAAGCCAGCCAAGACTCCCATTGAAGTCAACCATGAACTTTCAGTCCTAGAAGATCAAGTTCCAACTGATAGAGATCAATATCAAAGGTTGGTGGGAAGGTTGATTTACCTATCTCATACTCGGCCAAATATTGCTTATGCAGTAAGTGTTGTGAGTCAGTTCATGCATTCTCCGAATAAAGAACATATGAATATAGTATACCGAGTATTAAGATATCTAAAGTCTTCTTCAGGTAAAGGGTTATTCTTTGGGAGGAATAAGAATTATGAAATTACTGGCTATATTGATGCTGATTGGGCTGGAGATCGGATTAATCGAAAATCAACATCCAGGTACTTTACATTTGTTGGAAATAATTTAGTCACATGGAGAAACAAGAAGCAGAAAGTTGTAGCAAGGTCAAGTGTTAAAGCTGAGTTTAGAGGAATGACTCATGGAGTATGTGAGTTGCTCTGGGTAAGGCAAATTGTTCAGGATCTGGGATTAAAACATCCAAAGACTATGTTGTTACATTGTGATAACAAGGCAGCCATAGCAATTGCAAACAATTCGGTTCAACATAATCGAACTAAGCATGTAAAGGTTGACAGACATTTCATAAAAGATCATCTAAACCAAGGGACAATTGATCTTCTATATGTTTTATCTCAGACTCAATTAGCTAATATCCTCATAAAGACTGTGTCCGGAAAAACATTCTACAACTCACTTGACAAGTTGGAAATGATTGACATATATTCATCAACTTGAGAGGGAGTGTTGAGGAAATAAATATTTTTATTGTATATATTAGAAAATAAATATTTGTATACAATTAGGAATAAAGTTCTATTCTATTTAGGATATTATTCTATTCCTAATTAGATTGTGATTAGGATTCCTGTGTATATATATTAGGATATAACCCTTTTTTAAATATCATGAAAAAATAATTCCTTTGAATTTTCTCTTTTTCGCTAAATTTTATTCTTCAATTATGAGACAAACATACATTCAGGGATGGAGTCCTCTCCACTATGCTGCTAACTAGGGAAATATGGAAACAGTTAAAACTTTGTTAGAATATGATAGTTGTGCAGTTTACTTGGTAGACCAAGATGGAGATTCAGCTCTGCATATTGCAGCGCTTTTAGGCCACATTAATGTAATAGAGGAGTTAATACAATGTCGCCCTGACGTTTGCTATTTGATCAATGAAAAAGGCCAAACAGCTCTCCATATTGCAGTAGCAGGAAGACAAGAAAATGTGGTGAGGTATATCTTAGGAAATCCAGGACTAGTTTGCCTTATAAATGAAGCTGATAAAGATGGAAACACGCCCTTGCATCTGGCTGTTCTTCTCAAAGCATACAACATCATCACAATGCTTGCACAAGATAATAGAGTAAAACTCACTGCTATAAATAAGGAACTCAAAACGGCAAAGGAACTCTACTGTAGTTCTAAAAAGGTATGTACGCTGCTTCAAATCCATGGCTGATAAATTAGAATCTGAATATGTCCCTCACTAGGTAATAGAACAAAGACGTAAAATAATAGATTTGGATTTGCCATTAAGTGCATTAGCCCATTTGACAAAACAATAAATGTGAAAAAATTTATGTACCATCATGTGCTAACTTGTTCATACTCTGTTCAATTAGAATGGCTTTAAAGCCGCAAAGGTTGCATATTTATTCAAAGATGTGGGCAGTACGCTGGTTGTGCATTCGGCCAGGAATGAAGTCAAGAAGCTGATGAAAAATGAGGTTAGCCCACCTACTTCTGAAGCTGTTAAAAACCCGGAAAATGCTTGGCTTGAAGTATACCTTCTGGTGGCTATGCTTATCACCACTGTCAGCTTCGCGGCAGCATTCACCATGCCTGGTGGATACAACAATGATGGCCCAGATAAAGGCATGCCAATCTTTAAAGATAAGCTAGCTTTCAAAGTATTTCTGGTATCCGATGCCTTAGCATTTGCCTTTCTTTAGGAGCGGTAATTTTTCAGTTAAGTGCAGCAAGAAGCATGCGTGCTCGTGCACGGTACAATGAATTTCAGCAAAATTTTATTAGAGTTGCCATTGTGGCACTTACAATTGCATATGCCTCAGCCATGTACATAGTGCTGAGCAAATCAGGTGGACTAGGCTGGACCGGTTTTATAATCATTGCCTGCCTGTATTTGGTTTACCACGTCTGCTGGTTTGTGGACCCATATGCTAAACCTCCAATAAAAGCCATTATACCTGCACAGAGGCAAGCTAGAAACTTGTTGTATCGCTATGGGATTATTTAAAGCATGACATGCGTAGGATTTAGGTTAAAAACGATTGCAGGAAATATGTTCAATCAGATCCAATTTGAACTTTGTATCATTTACAGCACGTTGCATGTGTAAGCTCTAGTTGTGCAATGGTTCATGTAGCCCTCATCTAGAAAATTTTTTTGCTTTTACAGTTTTTATTTTTTTTTTCATATAAGTTGACTATTTTAAAATTCAAGTAAAATAAATTTTATAAAGTACCCTATTTTATTTATTTACTCCTCAGTTAATTAATGCTTATATGGATTCTCCAAGTCCAACCAAAAGAAAAACCGAATGACTAGAATCAATAGTTTATTAATATTTTGAGTTGAGTCTTTGAAACTTGAAAAAAATCATTCTAAATATTTCTTTAGTTACATGTCTGCATCATAAAGTTACATGAAAGTGAAGCATAAACCACAAGAGTGAAGAGACTTCATAGGGACACTATTGAATCCTGAATCCAACAACCATATGGAACCTTAGCTGTATAAAGCTGCTGTATCATGGGACATTGCTTTCACAAAAACAAATTTGTGCAATGGTGATTCAATGTTGCTTTTTGAAACAAAACACTATTAATCACATTGCAGTAGAATAAAAGCAGACAGAGATCATCAAGAAGGCTCGGATTAATTTATCTAAATTGAGTTTTTCCTTTCCACATAATTAAACTCCAGTAATAACTAATGCCACTTTCCTTTTAAAAATAATAAATCAATTAGAACTTTATTGTACAGTAGTTAAATAATCATGCTGTGCTCAGGTGCGTTTCTTTATGCTCACAAGTTATATTTAGAGGTGTAAATCAGCCTATCTGATCGTATTCAACTTGATAAAAATTCATTCGAATTCATTTATTAAAACTCATTTAACAAATAAGCCGAACTCAAATTATATAAAGTTCGGCTCATGAAACTCGCAAACAATGTCTAATAAAAGCTCACGAGTTAGCTCGTAATTTTAATGTAATAATTTGATTTTAGATATATAATATATTTTTTTTTTTTTGCAAAAAATATATTATTAGAATAAAATCATAATTTTTATAAAATATATTATAATTTATTAAGTAAATAATTTTTTTTTAATTTTTTAACATATAATTTTAATTTATGGTTTTTGTTTTTTAAAATTTTTTTAGGCTCGTTTACGCTCACGAACACTAAGTGATGTTGTAAGCTCGGCTTGATTATAAACGAACCAAGTCTGAACTAGTCAAAACTCAACTGAATTACACCCCTAGTTATATTTATGATATATATTTTAAATGCTTTAGACTTGACTAATCAAAGCCAGAATATTTATACATTACAAATTTAATTAAATGTTGTCTAATATAATGAGTTTTATAATTTTAAAATTATTTGTATAAATATTCATATATATTATCCTCCGATAAGTCCGCATATTGTCTGATACCCCATATACATATTCCTATTATAACAAAGGTAAATTGTACTAAACAATTATTACTTGTAGAAGAAAAATGCCCAAATAGGAAGAGAATCCTTAATGAAGAAGACTTTTAGATTGGAAGATACTCCTCAAAAGCACAAGTCATAGATAGATGAGGAATTCTAATCCTCTCAGGTTTGGGCATCATTATCTCTATAAATATTCTCTATCTCTCTCATTTTTATTCATTCTATTCGCTTGACTCGTTACTCTCTTTATCTCTCTAAACACAATCTCTTTATACTTATTCTAACTTAAGCATCAAAGGATTTATGGGGATCCTTTCCACCACTCACTTTGCCCTTGTTGATTACTTGCTTGCAAAGTTCAAAAGATTCCTGAAAACAAGTTATCAAATAGCGTTGTCTGTGGGAATCCTATTGAAACAAAGCTATTATTATCTACCAAACAAAGTAGTCACACTATGACTACCAGTGCACCATCAGCCCTTGTCTAGCTTAATCCATCAGCCCCTATCCAGTAGATTTAGCTCAATCTATTAGCCCTTATTTCCCCAATCAATCCATCGGCTCCCATTCAGCATATTGGATCTTGATCATTAACTCCCCTTGATACATATACAACACCCTGCGTTACTTAGGGATGGATAACTCCGGGAACTAACTTCTCTTGTTATGCACCTTTGCAATATACTAACAGACTCATACCCTTCATACCTTTCCCCAATTTGCCAAGCACTCCTACCATAAAACAAACTAGACCTAAACACTATAACCCAAACACTCAACCTACCTTCGTTAAACAAAGAAGCAATGATAAAAAAAATATCCAAGCCCTAATGGCCCAAATGCAATAATAGCTAAATGCCCTAATTCAAGACAATAATCTTGGAACATCTAATCTAAAGAATAATGTGGTAATACCACTGGTAGCAACTCAAAGCATACTCAGTGGAAGTAAAGAAGCTTGGAAAGATCTAGAAGGGGAGTCCAACACTAGTATTCCAGCCCTAGATGACTTCAAAATAGCTCAGAAGGTCCATAAAGTTATACAGAAAGCTCATACTAGTCCACGAAAGGAGGATGAATGAGTTTTGGACAAGACAATACACTTTTTTAGTAGAATAGTCAGAACAAAAATTCGATCTAAATTCAAACTGCCTCAATTATATCAATATAATGGTACCAAAGATCTCGTTAACTCCATATCATCATTCAGAACCAAGATAATGCTTCAGAATGTGAATGATGGGATCTTATACTGAGTCTTTCCCAATAAGCTCACCAAGAGTGCTCAAAGGTAGTTTCATAAGCTTTTGAAGAACTTTATCTCATCCTTTAAAGAATTAGTTGAGACATTTAGGACTCATTTTATCACCAATGTCCCTTCTACCAAAAATATAAATGATCTCCAGATGTGCAAACAATAAGCCAATGAATCGTTAAGGAGCTACCTGGATAGGTTTAATAAAATTGCTATGCATACTGAGAATCTGAGCAATGAAGAATGGAACTAGATTAGGAAGCTCAAAGATAAGATCATGAAAAAAAAAGCCTCATGCTTTCTCTGAGGTTAAGTCCATGGCCACAAAGTTGAACAAGTTAGATAATGATAGAAGGCTACATTGGGACGATGAAAGGCCACCTTACAAGAAGGCTAAAAGGGTTGATATAGGAAGGCCTACAGCTTCTCGCAACAACTTCAGAAATTCGACAAAGGGATTCAAAAAAGAAGTTAAAAGGTATACACCTTTAAATGCCCCAAGATTAAAAATTCTTTTATGGATCATGCAAAATGGCATAGGTATCACTACAACTAAACAATTAAGTCCATCTAAGGCAAGAATGCAGGATAGAAGATATTACTGACAATACCATAAAGACTATGGGCATGAAACAGATATGTGTCGAGACCTTAGATGGGCAAGCAAACGATTAATTAAAAATGGAAAGCTGGGTAGATTCATAAAAAATGTCAGAAAGGACCGAGACTCAGATAATTAGAATAAAAATAAGCCTGATAAAAAAAAGCAGGGAACGAGGTAGTCAGAGTCATTAACATAATTGTTGGTGGAGAAACACCAATTAAGAAGAAATTAAAGAGAACTCAGAAGGAGGGATGCTCAATGTCTAAGTAAAAACTGGTTATCACCTTCGGACCTGAGGATGGGGAACATGCTCAACATCTTTACAATGATGTATTAGGCATAAATGCCTACATCTAGAATTACCTAATAAAGAGGCTTCTGATTGATGATGGGAGTGTTGTCAATGCCTTATCTTGAAAGGCATACTAGGCGATGGGAGGCTCTATCACCGATTTAAAAATCATTTAAAACCTCATCACAAGCTTCTTTGGTAGAAAAAGCCAACCAATGGGAATAGTAGAACTAGTAATGGAACTTGGAAATTGAGAAACTAGAGACATCAAAGCTATCAAGTCCTCGTTTAATATAGTAGATCTCCTGCTCACTTACAATGGGATTATCAGACGACCAATCCTATACGAGCCTGATGTAGTCATAAGCATTAAATGACTGACCATGAAAATCCCTTTAGAAGAGCGAGTAATAACAATCCTCAAAGATCAGTCCATGGCCAAGCAGTGCTATTAATTGGCTGTCAAATCCTAGATGGAAGCATTCTGTTTAAAATCTTTAGAGATAAAAAAAATAAGGTGCTAATCTAGAGCCAATTGATTAGGTCCAAAGTTTACAGATAGACGAAGGAAAAACAATTAAGAATTGGCAATGACCTTGATGAAGAAATAAAAAAAGGGATAAGTAGAGTTCTCAGCAAGCACTCGAGCAGTTTTGCCTCCAAGGCATTTGAGATTATTGGAGTGGATCCTCGGATTGCATCGTATAGCTTAAACATCAACCCAAGGGCAAAACCTGTAATTTAAAAGAAGAGGAAATTTGCATATGAAAGGAAGAAGGTGATTGTTGAGGAAATAAAAAAGCTATTAAAGTCGGATTCATCAAGGAAGTCATACATCCGAACTAGGTAGCCAATGTAGTGTTGGTCAAAAAGTCAAAAGGAAGTACAGAATGTGTATGTATTACACTAACCTCAATAAAAGCATGTCCTTAGGATAGTTATCCATTGCCAATAATCGACTAGTTGGTAGATTCCACAGCTTGTCATAACTCATATAGCTTCATTAATGCAGCTCAAGGGTACCACCAGATTCCAATGAAAAAGGAGAATTAAGAGAAAACATCATTTATCACCCATGAAGGCCTTTTTTGCTACAAAGTTATGCCCTTTGGGTCAAAGAATATCGGTGCAACTAACCAAAGGTTGATAAACCATGTGTTCCAAGATCAAATTGGGAAGAATGTGGAAGTATATGTGGATAACATCATCGTAAAAAGCCAACAAGCATAGCAACATGTCAAGGATCTATTGTGTTGTTTTATTTGTTTCACATTCTTTACTTTATTTTTTAATATTTTTATTTTAAAAAAGTTTTAGTTCTTTTTAAAAAAATCAATTATTTTTTTATTTTTTATTATTTCTGAAAAAATTCTAATAATTAAGGAACCTTTAAAAAAATTGCATTTTTTAAATGTTTTCAACTAAAATACTCTTAATTTCATCAATTACAAAATTAATCTAACTTATTTACAAGTATGTCTCTTTTAATTATAAACATACCCTTTTTTTTCTTTTACTTTATTTTTATTTTTTCCTCCTTCCTTTCTTTTTTAATTTTATTTTCTCTTATTTTTTCTTTTTCTCCTTGTTTTTTATTTTTTTCTTTGTTTTTAAATTTTTATTTTCTTCTTTTTCCTTATTTTTTCCTCATTCCCTTTTTTTATTTCTCTTCTTTTTTTTTTCTTTTTCTCTTTTTTAAAAAAAATATTTTCTTTTTTTTCTCTTTTTTATTTGTGGAGCATTAGACAATATATTTTTTCTTTACTTTTTTTTATTTATTATTTTTTACGTTTTGCCCATTTTATTCCTTACATAATTTAACTTCTCTACTCTCTGAGTAGAGAGATGTCCGTTTTACAAGGGAGGTTCTGTCGGATTTTTGATAGAATTCTCGTAAAACGTGATGTCCGGTCGAATTTTGATTCTAATTCTGTGTCTAGTATTCTAGATCGAATTTCTAGAAATTTTCATTAGACTTATTCTGATTTTTTGCTATCATTTGTTTGTTTAGTTGCGCCGAGACCGAGGCCTAGTGGACCAGGCTTGTCGGCCCCATCTCGAGGAGTGCAATAACAGTGAGTTGTTATTTTATATATATATGTTTTAGGATTCATGTTTTCGAAATGTATGGTTTATCTTGATAAAATATGCATAAATGATTTAATTATTACTTAGGTTTACTTTTGGTATATTTTTGGTGTATTTTGATATATTTTAAATTATATGCATGTTTTATTAAACATTTATACTTAAAATGTTTTTAAATATATTTCTAATTTATTTTGCAATTATATTAGATTTATTTGATGTATCTATACTCGAAATATACCTAATTTACTTTTGGTATATTTCCAGTGTATATATGGTTTATGTTGATATTTTATTCAATCTCATGCATCATTTATTTATGAATGTATGTTTTATATTTAAATGAAGGATATCAATAGAACGTGCTACCTAGTGGGCAGCACTAGGACCGAGTACGTACCGATACGCTGATAGCATTTAGGCTTCATTACTAACCAATTGTGGATATTGATTGGATTGATTTATATGATGTGAGATGTGATTTGGGAGTGTGATTGCTGGAGCTCGGTTGACCAAGTGTCTTGGGGTCAATCACACTGACAGTCAGACTGCTGGAGCTCGATTGACTTAGTGTCTCGGGGCCAATCTACTGTCCAAATGGAACAAGTGAATATATTTGGAATAAGTGAGCCTGTATCGCTAGAGTGTTGTCTAACACTGTTTTGAGATTGCGATTTTCTAGGATTCTATTTGATCCTTCATAAATAGTGATTTTCAGAATATATATAAAAATGATTTTGCTGTATCTGTGTGTAATTGTCTGTATATATATTTATTATATACACTATTGACTATGTGCATTGTCATTTAGTTATACATGTATATATATTATAACAATTCACTCAGTGAGGTCTGACTCTCCTCCATTGACTATTTTTCAAGAAAGTCATCGTCTTCAGACCTCAATAGCAGACCCATACGTCGGATTTCTTCCGCCCCGGCTTCATTATGTAAACTGCTTACCTGAGCTTTACTTTATAATCTAGACACTGCAGTAGTTGTATACAGTTGTGTGAGTTATGTATTTTAAGGATTTGAACTGAAATTTGTATCAAAGGATTATTTATATATCTATATATATAAGATGAGGATGTTTGATTTAATTTCATTGGTGGATTATTATTTTAATATTTATGATTTCATTTCCACTGCAGAGCACTTTAATTATGTAAATATAATTATTGCATGTTTTAATTTATTTTAAGGCTTGCTACGGGTTTTGGATTCGAAAGAATTTCCGTTCCCTAGCGCCTATCATGGCTCCTATTTTGGCTCGTGACATTTTTTTACTGCTAGGACCAAGTAAAAAATGATGCAGCTCATGCTAAAAAATGACTCTTGCTTTTATTTTCTGAAGAAGAAGAAAAAAAAAGATAGAAAGAAAAAAGAAGTATAGTGATGTGGGAGAAGATGAAGAAGAAAGAAAGAAAGAAAGCAAGAAAGAAGGGAAGAAAATAAGACTAGGATGACACATAGGCATGCCATATGGATGGTGTCAGTCCACATAGAGATAACTAGGATGACATGTAGGTGAATAATTGCCACGTGTGCTCATTCCATTAGAGATAACGGTTTATTTTTTAAATTCCTTGTGTACTCAATTATAAAAAATTAATGTTATAAGACTAAATTTGAAATTGCCTATAACTTATAGGACTGGAATTATATATATATATATATATATATATATATATATATATATATAAAGATTTTTTCGATAATTATATTCAATTTTTTAATATTAAACTTACTAATTTAACATGTAATCTAAAGTAATAAATGTCATTTTAATTATTTGAAATAAAAAATTTCACTTATCAATCAAATTATTTTAAATCACATATTAAATTAATAAATAGCATTTCAAAATATTATAATATAGTTTATGTTGAAAGATATAAATTCATCTCCAAAAATAAAATTATAATATAATACACTTTTTTAATAGTTATTATTATTATTATTATTATTATTATTATTATTATTATTATTATTATTATTATTATTATGAATATGAATTTTTCATCGAAAAATACAATAAAGTGTGTTATATAAATTTTAATAAAATTTTTATAATAAAAAATAATGATACATAAAACTAAACTAGTAACTCATTTAATTTTATAATAAAATTATGAAAAGGTTCATAGTTTAATTGTTTGATTAGAATTAGAATTTATTTTTTTTTAATTTGGAGAAGAATTGATTTTCGAACCAATTTGAATTGAAAATTTTAATCTCCAAACTAAATTGAACCGAAAATTTAGAGTAATTCTAGAATTTTAATTTTTAAATATTCTATATTCTAAAACAATTTTAGAGAATTTCATCTTCTAAATGAAGCCGGACCATAATCACCCATGATCATGTGAAACAGAAAACAATCTCACAATATGTACAAAAATGAATTTAATAAGAGATATATAAATAGAAAAAAAAGGACATCGATAGACATTGCAGGTTCATTAAAGGATAAAATTTTTTTGGGTAGTTGCAATATTGCCCCTAATGATAATTAATATATTTTTTTATTTTTTTATTGTTTGAAAATTCAATTTTTTAAAAATAATTTTTTTCTTTTGGAATCTAAAATCTAAGGGTACTAGGGTGAACCCATTGTAGAAGAACTTATAGCTTATAATTTTTTTTAAAAAAAATTTGAATTCTTTTTGTTATAATGTAAATGAGAAAAGTTACAAATTGGACCCCAACATTTTACTCTAGTTTCACATTGGATCCTATGTTTTTTTTGGCTCAAATTGAAACTTCTATTTTAGAAATTTAGACCATATTGGACATTTACTAAGTATAATTAAATCCTGTAACTTTTTTTAGTACAGTTAAGTCCTATAAATTAATTAAAAAAACTAATTTTAATGGATACTAACAAATAAAATTGATAATTTTTTTAGAAATATATATATAATATATATATTTCTAAAAAAATTATCAATTTTATTTGTTAGTATCCATTAAAATTAGTTTTTTTAATTAATTTATAGGACTTAACTGTACTAAACAAAGTTACAAAATTTAATTTTATTCAGTAAAAATCCAATATGATCCAAATTTCCAAAACATAAATTCCAATTTGGGCCAAAAAAATATAGGGTCCAATATAACATCAAAGTAAAATGTGGGGTCCAATTTGCACCTTTTCCCTAATGAAAAAATAAATAAATGTCACTACTCGCAAATGTCACAAGTAGAGAGAACTGTCTTTATCCATAAAAAAAAAATATCATCAATATTTTAGAACTTATGAGTTAAACAATGGTTTCAAATTGGCCTTTAGTGTAAGCCACCTTTGAAAATTTTGCAAAGAGTAGTTTCCATGTGCAAACGTGAAAGAAAGTGATCTTGCTAGCTACAACAACCTTTCGATCAACTCATAGACTATTTTTATTTATTTAAACAACATTTCGAGTTTTAACTGCCTTATAGTCCTATGAGAGTCTTGCTAGATTTGTTTGATTGTATAGAAGGCCATGAAAGTGAACCAGAAATCAAGGTTGGAGATGAGAGCATTGTCACATCTGGAGCGACTGAAAAGATTGAGATGGACCCTGAGTTGTACAAGGCTGCTTCCTCCAGAGACATTTCTTTTGCTGCAATAAATATATGCAATAAGGATTCAACATTTCTTTCCCATAAAACACCAATACAAAGCATTCTTCTTCACATTGCAGCTGAGTTCAAGCAGAAGAAGGTTTGCGCTAATTGTCCTCCTCCACTTCTTTGGCAATAGAATTCCAAAGGCTACACTCCATTGCATATAGCTGCAAGAGTTGGGTGCTGCGAAATGGTAGACTTCTTGATCCAATAAGCATCATTTATAGACTTTGAAAGCAGACAAAAAGAAGTTTACAAGGACCTAATTCGGAAGGTGAACAAAGATTTAGATACTGCTTTGCATTTTGCTGTGAGAAGTGGCGACCATGAAGTGTTGAAGTGATGCAAGCATAAAAGAGCAAGCCCTTCAATTTACGGAAAAATTTGATAATTTACGGTAATGGCATTTTCATAATTTTTTACAAGTTCCAAGTATCGGATTTGAGTGATTCAAAAATCTATTTCATATGGAAGTGGGCAAACGATTCAAAGTCACCAACTTTGCTTGTGAAGTCCATCACTTTTTGGGCAGATTCCTTCGTTTAAGCCCTCAAACGGGCAATTTTGTGTTTTTTCTATTTTAGTATTTTATTTTCCTATTTCGTTTAGATTTGTTTTAGGGTTTACTATTTAAACTCTTTATTGTTATTAATGATCGGCAATTTTTTATGATTATTGAATTCTTTTCTGATTTCCAAAATTTTGTGAAAATTTTGATAACTATAGCCTAGTTTGGCCATAAAAGATTGATAATTAGTAGTCGTGCGCGATTTAAAAATTGTCGATTGTTACTATACCACCCTTTCGTTGCGTCATAAAGTCTTTAATGGTTGCATATCCTGAATTGTCTAGTTTTTTCAACAGTGGTGATGAGTCCCCACTTTATCTTGCTGCAGTCAACAAGTTCGCGAGGATCGCTAGGCTAATCATAGAGTTATGTCCAAGTTCATTTTCTTACAAGGTCCCAATGGAGAGACAGCTCTATTCTCACTTAAACAAGATTTTGAATTTGAATAATAGTATATACACTTGCATTAAATTAGTTATAAGGAAATTTTACTGCCTTTATAATCTTACATGGTCAAATTGGATTATCAGAATCCAATGGCCAAATTCTGAATACCAATGTTTTAAACCAAAAAATGCAATTAAACTAGCCAATATTTCTTTTATTATGGTGTACTTTTTTCATTAAAAAGGTTGCTTATGTCCTCCTCAAGTGAAAGCTACCATTGAAGAAATTATTGAACGAAGGCCACAAATTACCAAAGAAGTAGATGTTCTTGGATGGCATCCTCTTCACTGTGCTGCATTTATAAAAAATATTGAAGCACTTCAAATTTTATTGAAGTATGATAGTTCTGCAGTTTACCTTTTAGATAAAGATGGCAATTCATCTCTTCATATTGCAGTTTTTCGAGGCCATGTCAACGTAATAAAAGAGTTATTATAATGTCGTCCTAACGCTTACAAGTTGATCAATGAAAAAGGCCAAACAACTCTTCATGTTGCAATCATAGGAAGAAAGGAAAATGTGGTCAGACATATGTTAAATAGCCCAGGACTTGCTGGCCTTATAAATGAATTAGATAAAGATGGAAACACGCCCCTGCATTTGGTTGTTCTTTCTGAAGCATACAGAATCATTACATTCCTTGCATAAGATAAAAGAGTGAACATCAATGCTATAAACAGGGATCTCAAAATAGCATTCTAGATCTATACGAGTTTCAAAAAGGTTCACTTAACTAATTTTCTGTCAATTAATATAGAAGTTTAATCTGTAGAGTTATGCTTTTGAATGTTTTGCTAATGTAAATTATCTAACTTGTTCCTTATTATTCAATTAGTTGGGATTTAAAGCTGCAAAGGTTCTATATCTGTTGAAAGGTACTATTAGGCTAAGATATCGGCACTGCTGAGACAAATATGGCATCAACGAGGAGATGAAAAAAATTGATAATATGAGAACAAGATCACCATCCAACCCTGAATCTGTAGGAAAAAAGTACGATAAGCTGGACAGAAGTGCTTTCCTTGAAGTCTATTTACTAGTAGCAATGCTGATAGCCACAGTTACCTTTACAGCAACTTTCACTGTGCCCAGTGGATATAGTAACGATGGCCCAGATCAAGGCTTGCCAGTCTTTAGAGACAAACCATCCTTCAGAGCATTTATGGTCTTTGATTCTCTAGCATTCACCTTTTCTTTGGGTGCAGTACTTATTCAGGTATGTGCAGCAAATACCTACTATATGCATGCTCGCTACCGTAATCTTCAACTATGTTTAATTCTAATCGCTCTTGTAACATTGGTAGTTGCATTTTGTTAAAGTATATAAGCAGTGCTAATAACCAAATCAAATGGATTAGGTCTGTTCATGAGTTTCTATGCATGATGGTTTGTTGACCCTTGGGCTTATATGGTACAAGCCCTCAAATGGGCAAAAAAGCATGCAAGGAACTTGCTATATCGATACGGAGTACTTTAAATAACATGTATCCTAACAGGCCTGCTGCTTCCATTTCCTGTAACCATAACAGAAAGTACTTTAGTGTTTGAATACCTAAACAATTGATGGACTTTAGTGGATGTTATATTTATTGTGGGTCCCTCCTAGTGGAGCCCATAAGTTTGAAAAGAAAAAAAAAGAGTCAAATTTTACAACACCGAATTCGGTGCTTGTAAGCACCCAATTTTGAGATGACTTGAGTTTGGATGCGACGAAAGCCCCTATAATGAAATTAATTGAGAAATTGATCTCTAATGTCGATATTTCACGATTTAAAGGATTAGATTGTAACATTTTAAAGCTTAAATGCAAGAATTATAAGTTTTAGGGTTTAAATTGAAAAAAAAATCAAGTTTTAAGGTTTTTTTTATAAATTTGAGTTGGCACGTCAAATGCCAGTCGGCATTCAGCCAAATGCCAGTCGGCATTCAGCCAAATGCCAATCGGCATTAGATAAATTTCAATCGGCATTTCGCCTAATGTCAATCGACATTACACTGATTTTTTCTTTTTTCCAAATTCGATCTTTTTCTCGTGTCTAATTAGTTAATCATACATAATTAATACACATGCCCCGCTCTATGTGTTTAAAGAAGTCTCCATACTTTATTCAAAATAAATCATATCCTTTCTGTGTTTTTAAAAATCAAAATCTCAGACGCGTGCTACACAACTAAATCATGCATTTGTGCAGAAGAGGTTGGCTCCCTGACTTTAAAAGCCAAGGGAGAAGTCTACAGAAAAAAAAAAAAAGAAAAAAAGGGTTAGCGGTCTTCTTCTTCTTCTTATTCTTTTTCTTTTTTAAGAAAAATTATTAAAAAAAGGTTTGAGATTGATTTTCATTAAAAGCAACGAAAATTTTTTCTTTATTTGTGGAGCCTGTAAAACCTAGTTATTTACAGGAGGGTAAAAATCTCAGTTGCTCACTTTTGATTTTTAACCCTAAAAGACCAAATAAAACTGCATTCTATTTTAGTCCAAAGATCGTGAAAGAGTCATACAAAGCCAATTCCAAACGGTGAAAATCACAATATGAGGAGTCATCTAACTGCATTTGCATAGCATCTTCTACTCCTTTCTTTTCTTTTCTTTTCTTTTCTTTTCCTTTATTTTAATTTTACTTCTTTATTTTTTTTATTGATTCATTACTGATTTTTTTTATTATTTTTTTGTTTGTTTTGACTGATGTCCTGTGGTGCCTTAGAGGGGAGGTTGGAGATATGTGATTTTTTCTTGACAGTAACTATTGAAGAATCCATAGAATGTCATGGATTAAAGTTTGTAAAACTCCCGTAGGATTTAGATTTTTTATTCTTTCTTCATGTTATTTGTTCATTTATTACTTATGGGTTGTAATTAATTTTTTTTTACTGTAGGTTGTAATAGCCCTAATAGTGAAAAATAGTGGAGTTCTAATTCTTTGCACTAAAAATGATTAATGATTAGGATTTCACTTGGTAAAACCTCATTAAAATCAATGATAGTAGTAGTTAATTAGGGTTCATGAAATTGATTTAGGGTTTTTAGAAAATCATAAAAAATGTACGTTTGATTTTTTTTGTGTTTTATTTATTTTGGGCTTTTTTTTTTTTTATGTTTCCATCCTTTTAGGCCCCAAGCCCATGATTAGATCCAATTCATTTAAAATAGGTTTATAAATAGTTTAGGTTAATTAATTAATTAAAACCAATGTAGGCCCATTTTAGGTTAATTAGATTTAGGCCCATTTTAATTAATAAAATCAATTTAGATCTAGCTCAGCCCATTTAATTTCATTACTTTTAAAATAAATAGACTTAGACCCACATTTCACCTTAAAGGCCCATTTATAAAATTCAATTTCTTTAAAAACTTAGATTTAGGCCCACCTTTAGTCCGTTTCATTTGTAAATAAAAGTGTAAATCTAGCTAACTTTCATTAAAATTAACCTAGTTAGACTTAGGGACGACGCGCTTGAATGCATTTTTTGTATATGATTTTATTAACTAGATGCCTTAGAGTTAGATGGATGTTCAAATAGGGTTTAATAAAATTGTATGTAATTAAAGAATGAAGTAATAATTTATAAAGTAATTCTAAATGAACACGAGACTAAGAGAAGTTAGTATTCTATTCCCAAAATCTTCTGGTTGTGATGCTAACTTTCTTTTAGAGAATTGAGTACCACCAATCAAATTATCCCAATTATTACACTGAGTGGCGACTCCTATTCTCCACGCAATGACCATATGGTATAGTAATGTGTTCCCTAAGACCCTACCATTCCCAAAATCTCCTGGTTGTGGTCCTAACTTTCTTTTAGAGAATCGAGTACCACCAATCAAATTGTCCCAGTTATTACCCTAAGTGGCGACTCCTCTTCTCCACGCTATGACTATGTGGCATAATAATGTGTTCCCTAAGACCCTAAGCCTAAACGATGTCGCAGTTGCTAAAATCTTGGACGCGCGCTAAACCCCGCCATTTATAGTGGCAACTCCATTGGGGATCAAACCCAAAATCTCTAGTTGTGGTGCTAACTTTCTTTTAGAGAATCAAGTACCACCAAACAAATTGTCTCAATTATTACCCTGGGTGGCGACTCCTCTTCTCCACACTATGACTATATGGTATAGTAGTGTGTTTCCTAAGACCCTGAGCCTAAATAGTGTCACAGTTGATAAAATCTTGGACACGTGCTAAACCCCACCTCTACAGTGCTATAAAGTTTGAAATTTGAAAATTTGCTAATTTTTTTGTTCTTTTGTGTATGCCTAATGCCTATATAAAAGCATTTAGATGGAATGAAATAAACAAGGAGGAGAGGTAAGCAACGAGTGAAAAGCAAAAGAGAGATGTGTGCTTGTGAGGCTAATTAAAGCAATTTTGCTTTGATGAGTGTGAGAGAGTTTTAAGGGTTTGGGAAAAAAATTTTCTCAAAGCGTGAGTGACAAAATAATAAGGTAATTATTTTTGGGGTGTTTGAGAAACACTTTGAGTGCCACTATTTTGGTGAGAATTTTATTATATACCTTTAGTGTTGATCTAGAGAAGACTCTCTCTTGTACCTACTATTTTATAATGGAAAAAAATTTTAGATTTTATCTTATGGACATAGCCCAAGAATTAAGGGTGAACTACATTAAAATATTTATGTCATTAGTATTATTTATACGACAGTTTTTATCATCTATTATTATTTATACATAAGGTTTTACCGCCTATTTTACTCACTCATTGGCTAGTTTAACTATCTTTATTTGTTTATTTGTTTGATTATTTATGTAGTAATTTTATTTTGTTTCTGTGAAAATTATTCTATTGCACCAACTCTGTTGATTTTCCTAATAAGTGGTATCAGAGCTGTTGGTTCATGTTTTGGAGGCATTATTAAATACTGCAACGATGAAGGCTAAGACTAGCAAGATGGTCAGCTTAAATGGCACAAATTACCACATATGGAGAAATAAGATGAAGGATCTCCTATTCGTGATGAAGTTGCATCTACCGATTTTTGCTACAACAAAACCCGAAGGGAAGGTAGATGAGGAATGGGCATTTAAGCATGAGCAAGTGTGTGGCTACATCTGATAATTCATTGAAGACAATGTGTACAACCACATTTGCAATGAAACTCATGCACAAACATTATAGAACAAGCTTGAGGAGTTGTACGCTTCAAAGACCGGTAACAACAAATTATTTTATCTGATGAAATTAATGCAGATAAAATACCAAGAAGGCTCTTTTGTTATTGATCACTTAAATGAAATACAAGGGATCATGGATCAGTGGTCGCGAATGGGCATAAATTTTGATAATGAAATTCTTGCTCTTATGGTGCTAGCTTCTCTGCCAGAGTCATTGGAGACTTTGAAGATCTCACTCACAAACTTTGCACCAAATGGTGTAGTAAATATGGAATTTGTCAAAAGCAGTATTTTAAATAAAGAGATGAAATGCATATCAAAGGGTGCCTCTTCAACACATTCAGATATCCTTGTTGTAAATTCCAAGGGGAGAAGTGAGACTCGAAGCTCAAAGCAAAGAGATAAGAATAGAGGAAAGTCAAACAAGTATGCAAATATTGAATGTCATTACTACAAAAAGAAAGGCCACATCAAGAAGTTCTGTCGAAAGTTCAAGGACAAGAATAAATGCAAAGATATGAGAAAAGATGACAACAGTGATAATGATGAAGCAAATCTTCTGAGAGAATTCAATGTCCTTTTTTATGATGATGCTGTTAATCTCATTACCCATGAGACTAGCTGGGTGATTAACAGTGGTGCTTCCATTCACGCTACATCTTGAAGAGAATTCTTCTTATCCTACACTTCAAGAGATTTTGGATTTATTAAGATGGGAAAAGGCAATCGAACAAGAGTTTCTGGTGAAGGAGATGTGTGTTTGGAAATGACGAATGACACAAGACTAATCTTGAAGAATGTCAAGCATGTTCCAAATATTCGCCTGCATTTGATCTCAACAGTCAAGATTGATGATGAAGGTTTCTACAACACCTTCCATAACTACTAATGGAAACTCACCAAAGGCTCACTAGTGGTAGTTAAAGATAAAAAGGACTCACCACTATACTTTATGCATGCAAATATCTCCAAAGACATGGTGAATGTTATGGGAAAAGACAGTACAGTTAAATTATGGCATAAAATACTTGGCCACATAAGTGAGAAAGGGATGACAATGCTGGCCAAGAAAAATATGTTATATGGAGTATATCTTGTGCATCTAGAGAAATGTGCTTATTGTCTTATAGGAAGGCAACACAAGGTTACTTTCAGGAGTTCTCCTCCTTCCAGAATGAAGAATGTGCTGGATTTAATTCATTCAAATTTGTGTGGGCCAATGCCAAAGTCATTTGGTGGTTGTCAGTACTTTATGACTTTCATTGATGATCATTCTTTGAAGACGTGGACATACACCTTGAAGTCAAAAGATCAGGTGCTAAATGTCTTTAAGGAATTTCATACCCTGGTGGAGAGACAAACTGGCAAGAAGCTTAAGTGCATCTGGACAAATAATAATGGAGAGTATTTTAGACCATTTGATGCTTATTGTAAAGAGCATGGTATATGACATCAAATGACACCTCCAAAGACGTCGCAGTTGAATGGTTTAGTTAAGAGGATGAACAGGACTTTGATGGAGAGAGTAAGATATTTGCTCTCACATTCAAAGCTGCCTAAGATGTTTTGAGGTGAAGCTCTACTTACAGCAATGCATGTGTTGAACCTTTCACCATGTGTTTCTCTATAATCTAACACTCTAAAGAGGGTGTAGTCAGGAAAAGATGTTTCCTATGGTCATCTGTGGGTTTTTGGGTGCAAAGCCTTTGTGCATATTCCTAAGGATGAGAGGTCCAAACTTTATGTCAAGACACAATAGTGTATGTTCATTGGCTATTGTCAAGATCAACTTGGCTATAGATTTTATGATCCAATCCAGAAGAAGCTTGTCAAAAGTTATGATATTGTGTTTATTGAAGATAAGACAATTGAAGATATTATCAAAGTTGAGAAGAACATTCACAGCTCTGAAGATGATTCAAATTTGAAGTTAGTTCCTCCAACAATCGTGCTAAGGGAAGTTGGAGATGAAAATGAAGTTATTCTGCCAGATAAAGGTGATGAAGATGCTCCCATTGAGATTCCATCTAAAAATGATGGTGGCGGTGTTCATGATCAACCACCGGCAGATGAGGCTTCTCCAGTGCCACTAAGGAGATCTGATAGAATCAGACAACCTTTTACCAGATATCCTAGAGACCAATTTATGTTACTAACTGACAGGGGAGAGCTAGAAAGCTTTGAAGAAGCTAGGAATGATGAACATAAGTAGAAATGGTTTAAAGCCATGCAGGATGAGATGAAGTCTCTATATGAGAACAAGACATTTGAGTTGATGAAGTTACCTAAAGGCAAGAGAGCTTTAAAGAATAAGTGAGTGTTCAAGATCAAGCATGAAGAATGCAATCTCCAACCATGTTTTAAAGCTAAACTGGTTGTAAAAGGATTCAACCAAAGAAAGGGTATCGATTTTGATGAGATTTGTTCTCCAGTAGTGAAGATGACATTCATCCGTACTATGTTGGGTTTAGCTGCAAGTTTTGATTTGGAGATTGAGCAAATGGATGTTAAAACTGCCTTCCTTCATGGTGATTTGGAAGAGGAAATATTTATAGAGCAGTTAGAGGGTTTCAAAGAAAAGGGAAAAGATGACTATGTTTGCAGATTGAAGAAAAACTTATATGGCTTAAAACATGCACTAAGACAATGGTATAAGAAGTTTGAGTCTATTATGGGGGAGCAAGGCTATAAGAAGACCACTTCAAACCAGTGTATATTTATTCAAAAATTCTTTGATGATGACTTTATTATGTTATTACTCTATATGGATGACATGTTGATTGTTGGTCTGAAATATTTCCAGAATCAACAGCTTGAAGAAGTAGTTGAATAAGTCTTTTGCTATAAAAGACTTGGGACCAGCAAAACAAATTCTTGGCATGAAGATTATCAAAGAAAGAGGCATCAAGAAACTATGGTTGTCACAAGAAAAGTACATTGAGAAGGTACTTCAGAGGTTCAACATGTACAATGCTAAAGTAGTTAGTTATCCTCTTACTAATCACTTTAGATTGACTTCTCAACAAAGCCCTTCTAATGAAAAAGAGAAGGAAGAGATAGATAGAGTTCCATATGCTTTAGTAGTTGGTAGTTTAATGTATGTCATGGTGTGTACATGACCAAATATTGCACACTTAATTGGAGTTGTGAGTTGGTTCCTTTTAAATCCTTGGAAAGGAGCATTAGGCTGCAGTGAAATGGATTTTCAGATATCTTCATGGAACATCCAAAATATTTTTGTGTTTTGGATATGTAAGCCTATGTTAGCAAGATACACAGATGCAGATATGGTAGGAGATGTTGATTTAAGAAAATCAACCTCTTGTTACCTGATTACATTTACAGGGGGAGTTGTGTCATGGCAATCAAAATTAAAATAATGTGTTGCTTTATCTACCACTAAAGCAGAGTTTATTACAGCAATGGAAGCTTATAAAGAGTTTCTGTGGATAAAGAAGTTCTTAAATGAACTTGGTTTTCAGCAAGACAAATACGAGCTATTTTATGATAGTTAGAGTGTTATCCACCTTGGTAAGAATTCCTCCTTTCATTCAAGATCAAAGAACATTGATGTGAGATACACTTGATATAGGATGTATTGGAGAAGAAACTATTACAGCTTGAGAAGATTTATACTGATGAAAATATATTAGACATATTAACAAAGACTCTACCAGGGGAGAAGTTTGAATTTTGTCGATTAGCCACCGAAATGGAGATGGCCTCCATGTAGTCGGGAGGGGGAGAATTGTTGTGGATCCCTCCTAGTGAAGCCGGCAAGTTTGAAAAAATAATAATAAAAAAATAATTGTTGTGGGTCCATCCTAATGGAGCTCACAAGTTTGAAAAAAAAAGTTAAATTTTGTAGCATTAAATTCGATGCTGCAAAGTTTGAAATTTGAAAATTTGCTAATTTTTTTGTTCTTTTATGTATGCCTAATGCCTATATAAAGGCATTTAGATGGAGTGAAATAAACAAGGAGGAGAGGCAAGCAACGAGTGAAAAACAAAAGAGAGGTGTGTGCTTATTAGGGTAACTGTAGATGACGGGGTTCAGCACACGTCCAAGATTTTAGCAATCGCAACACTGTTTGAGCTCAGGGCTCTAGAGAATATACTAACCACCGTCACAAAGACATGGCATGGATATGAGGAGTTGCCACCTAGGGTAATAATTGGGACAAATCAAAAAGGTGGTACTCCATTCCTTAAAAGAAAGTTAGCACCACAACCAGGAGATTCTGGATACGAAATACCAACTTCTTTCAGTCTTGTGTTCATTTAGAATTACTTTATGAATTATTATATTATTCTCTATTTACATGCAATTTCATATAAACCCAAAATAATCAACTCCAAGGCAAACTAGTCATGAAATATACAAGTAAATAATGCATTCAATAAATCACATAATCCCTAAGTTAGTCTAATCTACATGGATTTTAAATAAATGAGCTAAAGTCTATATATTTTAAATTATAAGTGAACCTAAAGACCTAATTCCTTTTGATTTTAATTAAATGAACCTAAGTCTACTAATTTTAATTCTAAATATGGGCCTAATTCTACATGTTATGAAAGTATTTAAATTAATGGGTCTAATTCTACATGTTTTAATTAAATAGTGATCTTAAATTTACAAATTATGAAAAAGGTTTAAATTAAGTGAGCTAACTCTAAATTAATTAAATTAAATTAGGTGGGCCTATGTCTAATTGACTAGATGGGCCTAAGGATATTTCTAACATAAAATCTAATTAATTATGTACCTAAAGATATATTTTAATTAATTAAACCTAATTAATTATTTAATGATATATGCTAAAAGAATTACCTAAACTTAAATAAATAGATTAATGGCTAAAGTGGGCTTAAGGCCCAAAATATACAAAAATAATGAATAAACCTAAAAACAAATAATAACATAAAAGAAACAATTAAATAAGATCAAACAAATAATTACATTAATCCTTACTAAAACCCTAATTTTATTAATATGCAACCTAAATTAATTTACTTCCTCCATTGATTTTAAATAATTACCTAATTGAAACCTAATTTTACTAACCGATTTAATCAAAATAAACATACAACCACACACATAATTTTATTACTATTCCTACTATTGGAGCTATTACATTAATTCATAAAATAATTAATAGAATAAAAATAAAAAAATAATAAATAAAATAAAAATAATAAAAATAAATAAAATCCTAGAAACTAAGTCTCTACGAGGCTTTATCCATAGTTTTTCACGGACTTCTCATGAACTCATCCCTCTCACATAATCACCATACATTTTCCTCCATAATCACCACACACAAAAATAAAACAATGATTAACGAATAAATTATGATAATAACTTGAAAAAAAATAATAATGTAAAATAATCAAATAAATAAATAAGAAAATAAAGAATAGAAGAAGATTATATGCTTATGGATGATTTAGGGTGCTCCTCAGATTGATAGTTTACCATTCTTGAAAAATCTTCGAATCTTTCTCCTTAAAAATTCTTCACGAGTCTTGAATTAATTGATGAATCAAAAGGAATTTTTGTAAAACATTCAAAAGAAAATCACGTTTTTTCTTCTTCTCTTCCTCGTCTCCTTCTTTCTCACCCATCCTCCTTTCCTACCTCCTTTTCCTACGCTTTTCTCTTCTTTTCTTTCTTTAACGCCCCCTTTTTCCTTTGTATAGTGGAACTAAGAAGCCTAACCCTAATCCTAATGTGATTCTAATTCCTAAAGTGTATTTAGGAATTTTAAACCAATTAGGATTGAATTAATTAGGAAGTTTAAACCAATTATGATTGAATTAATTAGGAAGTTTAAACCAATTAAAACACTAAATTCGAAGTAATTAGAAATAGGAAAAAACGGAAGAATTCAATTCCAATCGGGATTGTGCAATTCTGATCGGAATTGTACAATCCCGATCGGAATTGTTGTAATTCTGATCGGAGTTGCATAATTTCATTCCGATCGGAATTATGTAATTCTAATCGGAATTACATAATTCTGGTCGGAATTATGGACTTCTGACATGCATTTTTTTTAACATTTAATTACAAAAAGGCCTCCGGAGAAATTTAAATTTTGTAATTAGGTTCTAAAAAGAACTTTGCACTTTAGTCCCTAAAAATATTAAATTCTTCCTTTAAAAACCCTTAGAATTTTTTAAAGATTAAGTATCGAAGATATTTTCATCATTGGAATCCTTTACTACATTCATAACATATCATCCCGAAATTAGGTGTCTATAGTAACCAAAACAATTTTGCTTTGATGAGTGTGAGAGAGTTTTAAGGGTTTGAGAAAAAAATTTTCTCAAAGGGTGAGTGACAAAATAGTGAGATAATTATTTTTGGGATGTTTGGAAAACACTTTGAGTGCCATTATTTTGGTGAGAATTTTATTGTATACCTCTAGTGTTGATTTAGAGAAAACTCATTCTTATACATATTATTTTATAGTGGAAGAAAATTTTAAATTTTATCCTATAGATATAGCCCAAGAATTAAGGGTGAACCACGTTAAAATATTTGTGTTATTATTATTATTTATACAACATATTTTACCGCCTATTATTATTTATACAAAAGGTTTTACCGTCTATTTTACTCACTCATTGATTGATTTAATCGTCTTTATTTATTTATTTGTTTGATTATTTCTACTATAATTTTATTTTATCTCTGAAAAAATTATTTCGTTGCACCAACTCTGTTGATTTTCCCAACAATATTAATGTTTGATCAAGGTGTTTCGGTTTTGGTAATTTTGATGGCTGAAAAAGGCCAAGCAGCTCTTCATGTTGCAGTGATAGGACTAGGAGAAAATGCAGTCCGATATTTTTTGGCATTCCTTAGAAATGAACCAGATAAAGATGGAAACACGTCCCAGCATTTGGCTGTTGTTTTTGAAGCATATGGCATCAACACACTAATTGCACAAGATCCACGAGTAAAAATCAATGCCATAAATGAGGAACTCAAAACTTCTCGCTAGATCCATGGGAATTTTGAACCATCAGATTCCGATTACCTCTATGCTATGCTAGCGCCAAACCTTGCACTAAACCACCAACTTCTGCTCGAATAACAGAGCATTGTTTGATTTATATATAATTTTATGGAATTGGTTAATGAAGGGAGATCGATGAGTAAAAATAAAAGTTTCTTCATTTTGGATCGATGGATTATGATCTGCTATCATTGTTTGTCTAACTTGTTGCTTGATTATTTGTTCAGTTAGCTCAGTTTCAAAGCTGCATATGTTGGATATTTGTTGAAGGATACTTGCAATCTCCTGTTTCTGCAGTAGTTTAATAGCAACATCAAAAGGAATTTGAAAAGAACGTGAGTCCATCTGTTCCTGTAGCTGGTGAAGTCCTGAAAAATCATCAGACCAGTGCTTGGCTCGAAGTCTATCTGTTGGTGCCAATGGTCATTATATAGCCACTGTTAGCTTTGCAGCAGTCTTCAAACTTCACAATGCCAGGCGGATACAAAAACGACCGCCCATACTAAGGCTTGCCAATCTTTAGATAAGCTACATTTCGAAGTATTTGTGGGACTGATTGTCTAGCATTTTTCCTCTAATTTATCAGTTAAAATGCAGCAACAACACCAAATTGCAGCTTCCAGACACGTGCTTATACCGTGCTCTTCAACAACAATTAATTGGGTATGCCATTTTAGCACTGGCCATTGCATCCAGTTCAGCCATTCACCTAATTCTAGCCAATTTAGGCTGTACAGGTAGGTTACATAACGGTTGCTTTCATTTCTGGGATGTTCACTGCCTGTTTGCTTCTTGATCCATGGACATATATATCAATTTCCAGGCCTCTTTGGATCACAAAAACAAACTAGAGACTTGCCTATGTCGATATTGAATACTTTGAAACTTCAAGTAGGGGCCTATTGTCTTTGTTTTAGCTTTATCGTCTCAAAGAAGATCATATCGAGCGAGCAAGCTGGCTAGCATATGCAATCTCTTTGCATACTATACACTCATGAACAATTTTAAAACCTGAGAAACCAGAACGGTAGAGATTAGCTTGAAGTCCATCATATGATAGCAATGCTGATAGCTACAATAAGGCAACCTTTGCAGCAGCAGCTTTCACTATGCTCGTGGATGCAGCAAAAATATCTTCAAAGGCAGGCTAGCTTTCAAAGCATTGTGGTACTTGATGTACAGTAGAATTAGCATTTTCTCCAGTGCAGCAATTTTTCAAAGAAAAATGTTGGACGTTACAAGCTATGAAAATGATCCCTTCAAAAAGTAGATGGAGGGTAAAAAAATAAAGTTGCCAGTTGCAAAAGTAGATGTTGCAAATTGCGAAAATGGCCTGTTGTACAGAGGACAAAAAATGATAGTAAAATTTTTTTTATAAAGGTTAAATATATTATTTTCTAAGGACTAAAGTGATTGTTTGCCCTGTTTGTGACAATCAGTATTTACGACATGTATTGTTGTCATTTTTCAAAATAAATAAATGAATAGTTGCATTAAAAATAGATAAAAATAGGCAAATCCCATATTGAAACCCTCTACATTTATCGACTTTTTATTTTTAATCTTTTAAAGTTTTATTTTATATATTAAATCCTTAAATTTCATAGATTGAAATTTAAAATTTTTTAACATAAATTATTTTCTTTTGGTCTTTAAAGTTTTATATTTTTAATATTCATATCATTTTTTACTTTTTAACACTTATATCACTGTTAAAAATTTTTATCAGTAAAGAATAATTTACTTATTTTTATTTCTAATATTTTAAATTATTATATACATATTTAAATAATTTTAAATTTTAAAAATAAACAAACAATTTAATGCTATAATGCTAAATTTTAAAAAAATTATAATAATACTAATGTTTTTCACAATATTTTTAATTATTGTGAATAAATTTTTATAATATAAATTTTTTCATGTACCCAAAAAGTATGATAAAACATGAAGGTTAAAATAACAGTTATAAAAATTTAAGTTGGTTGGAAAATTTATCTCCATTTGTTGATGATGCACACACATGCATTGATATCCACTATTTATAAAAATTATATTATAAAAAATTATTCACAATAATTTAATTAAAATTTTGTACAAAAACTAAAAAAGGTATTGAAAATATAAATTTTAAATTTTGAAGAATTATAAAATATTTTTTTATCATAATCTCTTTTAATTATGGTGTTCTTTTTCATTATAATATTTTATTTTGAAAATATAATATTTTATTCTAAAAAATGCTTTTATTATATTTTTTTAATCTTAACATTAACTTATTTATTTATTTATTTTTAAAATTTAAAGTTATTTAAAAATGTATATAAATTCATATTTTTAATTTAAAATATTAAAAACTAAAATAAATAATTTTTTTTTACTGATAAAAAATTATAAAAATGATATAAGTATTAAAAGATAAAAAATGATATAAATGTTAAAATTATAAAACTTTAAGGATCAAAAAGAAATAATTTTTAAAAAAAATTGATAAAAAATTTAAAATTTTAAACTCGTGAAGTTTGAAAAATTAAATATATAAAATAAAATTTTAAAAATCTAAAATTTAAAATTCAATAAATTTAAAAGTCTCAATATAGATTTTATCATAAAAATACTAATATTTTTATGTCAATAAATTTGGAGTCTCAACGTGGGTCTTACCATAAAAATATTAATATCTTTATGTCGACATGGTGCCAACAGAAGAAAAAACCTGCAACTGTCCAATTTCAAATGGATAAGATCTCCAGCAAAATAATATAGCATGATACATCACTCGCTCCAAGTAGCTGAGTGCTAAAATTCTCTTTAAAATTTTTAGATCATAGATCAATTTTATGCTACAGTATGGATAAAAATTCATCGTTTATTAAAAATAATAAATATTTTTATAAATAACTTAAGTTGCAAAAAGTCTATATATATATATATATATAGACAAGAAGTGATTATAGATTCAATAAATCTTATTTTCACTTACTTGTAAAATTTATCTAAAGTGATGATTCATAAAAATGATTTTTAAAATACTAATTGTTTCTTTTCTCATTTTGATAGAGTTTATTAAAAATAACAAATATTTTTATAAATAATTTAAATGATAAAATATAGATATAAATACTGAATATGAAAGTAGAGTTTAATTCCTATTTTTCTCTTTTTCTCTTCATTTATTTTGTAACGAGTAATTAACTACTTTATCTAGCTTAAAAAATAAAATATTCAATTTTTTTTAATTTTCAAAAATTGGTTTTTCTATTAGGAGAAAAAAAAGTCACACTCGTTCTTGTGTAAAGGTTGAAAAAAATTCACAACCCCCAGTCTCAGCGTGCACGCCTCTTCAGAATCAAGAAAAAAAAACCCACCTGCTCCCTTCACTCACAAGCGATACAAACAGGGACCCAATTCAAGAAACTCAACAAATACCCACTTGACTTTGCTAATTTTGCACTATCATCAGCACAAATACATGATCATCAACTCCGTCTCCTTCCAAGCTTGTACCTTGCTGTGACCATGAAGTTCATTTCTTTGTTACACTTTTTAACTATCTGTTTTGCTGGAATTTGCTTCACTGAATCGAAGTACATAGATTACAACACCACAGGAGGAATTGTTCCAGGTAAAATTAATGTTCATTTGGTACCTCACTCTCATGATGATGTTGGCTGGTTAAAGACTGTTGATCAGTACTATTTTGGTGGCAACAATTCAATTCGGGTAAAGTTCTCAGCTTTTTTCCCTACTAGAATTCAATTCTTTTAACTTAAGAAGAACAGTGAAATGCATTTTGAAAAAGATATGAGTTGTAAGATTTCAATTCTTGCATATGATTTACTCAATATGGCAAAGCATTTCTTAGTTTAATTTGTGCTTGTGGATTATTGGTATTAGATTTTGATGGGTTTTATTGTTGGCTTGATTGAGTAGGGAGCGTGTGTGCAGAATGTATTGGACTCTGTTGTATCCTCTTTGTTGGAGGACAAGAATCGCAAGTTCATTTATGTTGAAATAGTGAGCACTTTCTACTTTCTTCTTCCAATTTCTAAGGTTTTTTTTTTATTATTTTTTTTATTTTTTTAAAGTGTTGGTTTTATTCAGGCATTCTTCCAAAGATGGTGGAGACAGCAAAGTCATTCACTGAAGGTTAAAGTCAAGGAGCTTGTCAGTTCTGGTCAACTAGAATTCATGTAAATGTTCATTAAGTGTCGGTTGTTTTATATTTTTATGTTAATGACTATCGTTTCCATACTGGAGACTATATGAACCATGCCAAGTTATTAAGTTGCCTTTCTCCTTAACTGATGAGTTTTTGTTCCTTTGTCTTATATTTCTGTTTGGAAGAAATGGGGGAATGTGTATGCATGATGAGGCAACTCCCCATTACATTGACTTGATTGATCAGACAACTCTAGGTCATCAATTTATAAAAGATGAATTTGGTCAGCTTCCTAGAGTTGGTTGGCAGATTGACCCTTTTGGACATTCTGCTGTTCAAGCTTATTTGCTTGGTGCTGAGGTATATCCAATCAGTATTTTCTTTTGTTCGTTGATGATCTTCTTTGCTCTATTTGATATCTTGATATATGTATGTATATTTTCTGTTTCGCAAACAACAATGGTAGATGCTGTTAGTTATTGCACTTCCCTGAAACATTTGAGGCTAATTTCAGTATTTTTATTTCTTCAATATTTGGGCGATTGGGGTTTAGTTTTGAGTAAAGATAATTAGTTTCAGATAACATACTTATATATTGTAAAAGAAATAAAAAAAAAAAAAAAGTAAAGAGAGTTGTTTTGCATGTCTGATATTTGTGATATGAGTTACTGAGAAGAGAAAAGTTTCTTTCATTGTGCATCTGGAAATATGCTAAATGACATTCATTTAACTCTATGAGCTAATGAATTTGCCTGCTGCATTTTTTTTTTTTTGTTGCAGGTAGGATTTGACTCTCTCTATTTTGCTCGCATTGATTACCAAGACAGAGCTAAGAGACTGAAGGAGAAAACCCTTGAGGTTATCTGGCAAGGTTCCAAGTCCCTTGGTCCAAGTTCACAGGTTGGTCTGTAATCTACATATTTCTTTTGCCCTTTATGTTGTTTGATGTGAGAAGTGGGATTTTATTTCAATTTATGGATCTCAACGCTCCATATTGAGAAGTGAGCTTTATTTATTCCTTGTGATGTTCCTAGCATTCTATTGATTTATTTTGCCTTTTACATTGTTTGCATAACCAATTTTGTATACAGATATTTACTGGCATATTTCCAAGGCATTATGATCCTCCTGATGGTTTCACATTTGAAATAAATGATGTTTCTCCTCCTATTCAGGTAAATAATATGAAATAAACATGGATCAACTCAACTAAACTAAGCCTTAATCCCAAATTAATTGGGTTTGGGTTAATGGATTCTCTTTCTCCATTCCACATGAAACAAACATGGATATTTATGATTTTTGTTTCTTATCTGAAGCTATCATTACATGACCATTTTGTTTGTAGGATGATGTTCTCCTATTTGATTATAATGTTCAAGAGAGAGTTAATGACTTTGTAGCTGCTGCTTTAGCTCAGGTAATAACTTTTTTTTATTGATTGTTTAATGTAGGTTTCTGTTTCCATTGTTCTGGATTTAGATGTATCTCCAATGAATATTTAGTGTATGAGATAAGAAATTATGCAGATTATCGGTTGATAAATGTAATTAAATTTCCATTTCATTTGTCCTCAAGCCTCAGCATGTATGTTGATTGTGACAAATAATTCCATGGACATATCATACACATTTTTCAAAAAAGAACAAGTGCCACTGCAAATGTTTATGCTAAACTTGTAATACTTTTCTTAATGCAGTCGATATTTTCTGTTCTCCATTATGAATCTCTGATTAATGTCTGTTAATGAAGTGTTCTTTCTTTTTCCTTCCCATTTTAGGCTAATGTAACAAAAACAAATCATATAATGTGGCTGATGGGGACAGATTTTCGGTATCAATATGCAAATTCATGGTTTAGGCAGATAGACAAGTTCATTCATTATGTTAATCAGGTGAATCTTTTTTTATCCTTTTTGATGATTCAATCATTGAGAGACGTCTACTTGTCCTCCTTGTTTAAATTTCTACTAAATTCTAAAGCTACAATAACAACAAATTGAAGCAATTTTGAAATAAATGGTTTCATTTGCATTCTGCCAGGATGGTCGTGTAAATGCTTTTTATTCAACCCCTTCCATCTACACTGATGCAAAATTTGCAGCAGATGAACAATGGCCTCTCAAAACTGAAGATTTCTTCCCGTGATTTTTTTACTACTTTTGTGTTTACTATATCTGTGCACTTTCTTGGAATCTTACAGAGATAACAAAATTATTTACTTCTCCAGGTATGCAGATCACCCAAATGCATACTGGACAGGTTATTTTACAAGTCGGCCATCCTTTAAAGGTTATGTCAGAATGATGAGTAGTTACTACCTTGTAAGATTTTGTGCCCTTTTTGTTTCTTCAGGTAGTTAATTGTTTAAATGTCCCGACAGGATTTTATTTCTTTCTTCAAATATTAATTGTTGTCATTTTAAAACTTAGGCAGCAAGGCAACTTGAATTCTTTAAAGGTAGGAGTAGCTCAGGACCAAACACTGACAAACTTGCTGATGCTTTGGCAATTGCTCAACACCACGATGCAGTTAGTGGAACCCAAAGGCAGCATGTTGCTGCTGATTATGCTTTGCGATTATCAATTGGCTATTTGGAGGTTCATATCTGTTTTATATCCAATTCTGTACCATGACAGCACTAAATATAATCTAAAACTTATGAGTTTTGGTTATATTTCTGTGCAGGCTGAGAAGCTAGTTGCTTCTTCTCTTGCATTCTTGGCAGACTCAAGTTCAAGCATTAGACAGAAGAATATTGTCACAAACTTTCAGCAGGCAATATATGACTTTTCTTACAGTATTTCAATTATTTATGGAAATAATCTGCCTTATTATTCATTGGCTTGTAGTTCCAGGCCTAAAACTAATGCCATGACACTGTGAATGTGCTTTACAAGTGTATATGTTAAATAATTTCAAAGATCTATGATAATTTGAAGGATTGAAGTGCATCTTTATTTCCACAATTATTTATTCTACTTGCAGCTTCCTGTTCTCAATACCGTACATTTCTTATTCTTAATCTGCAGCAATATCCTTGCCTTCAGGCTCTAAGCTATGTTTTACTTTTTCATAGTAGTTTTTCTGGAGTAAAAAAGTAAAATAGTGAAGCTTTACCAAAGAAAGAACAGTCCTACTTGATGACAGTTTGGCATCATAGAGAACTTCATACTTGATTGTTTGTTATTGTCCCAAAATTAAGCATGGAAGTTTGCTGAACTCTTTTCTGTGGATTTTGTTGGCAGTGCCCCCTGCTCAATATAAGTTACTGTCCTCCATCAGAAGTCATTTTGCCTGATGGGAAAAGCTTGGTAAGAGTTTTTTCTTCATTCTTTTGAATGCTTCTGAGCTGTGGATTTTAGTAATTCTCTTCTGTTTTTGAAGGTTGTTGTTGCTTACAATTCCCTAGGATGGAAGCGAGAGGAAGTTATACGGATTCCCGTGAGTGTACCCATTTTTGTTATTGTGCATTGCAACTATAGGTGCTTCTCTTACGCAAAATAAGTTAAATTATGGGTGTCAGTACAGTTGGGCTAAATGATGGTTTGATGTTGTTGGGCACCATGCACGTTCTCAGAGAAATTTCTGATGCAGACAGCTTTATTCATTCATCTTTATCCATTTAAATTCCAAGTGCAAACTTTTTGAAGGATTTCTTTCTCACTAACTGTGCAATAGTTGATAAAATAATCAAGTCCTTTAAGAAAAAACATTTTCTTCATAATCTAGCGAACCTTATATCAAATTTGTTACAGGTTTCAACTGAAAAAGTAGTTGTTAAAGATTCTAGTGGAAGGGAAATTGAATCTCAGCTTCTACCCATGTCAAATGCAACTTTGCATTTGAGAAACAAATATGTCAAAGCATATCTGGGTAAATTCCCTAGTGAAACACTTAAGTATTGGCTTGCATTTTCAGTGTCCCTACCACCCCTTGGTTTCAGCACCTACACAGTTTCAAGTGCAAAGCAGACAGGTTAGTGATATTGCCTTTTTCCAAGTGACATATTTCTGTGAAATTGATGACTATGAAACAGATTATGCTGTATCCAAGACACTGACAGTTTTCCATTTTATAAATAAATCCTGCTTCACTAAAGGTTCCAGTGCAACCCTCTCTGTGGTATTCAAATCGGAGGAAAGTACAAATGAGACTATAGAAGTTGGCCAAGGAAGTTTAAAGCTACTTTATTCTGCTGATGAAGGCAAACTTACTCATTATCTCAATGGCAGAATGTTGGTATGCTAACTTTTAGTTTTGCTAACTTTTAGTTTTACTGCATTATTTGGTCAAGTAATGTGATTTGTGGCTTCTTATGTGCTGACTCTCTTTATGGCCCTTTCTGTGGTTTTATTTTACTCTTTGACACAACACTAATATTTCTAAGTAGCTCCACTAAACTCTTAATTTGCTGACATGCTGAAATTTTCTGACCCTTTTCGTTTTTTTTTTTTTTTTTTGCTCTTTTAAGGTTACCACTGCTGTTCAACAATCATATGGTTATTACCGTGGAAATGATGGTACTGATATAGATCCACAGGTAGTTAAACTTTCATATGTTAATTTTTCTACTACCCTCCTTGCTTTCTGTCACATGGAGCAAGTTCTGTTTCAGCCCTCATTGTGAGAGAAGGTTATTCCCTGACTGGTCAGTTTAATAATGTTTTTGTCATCTGTTGAAGGCATCTGGGGCATATGTTTTCCGTCCAAATGGTACCATTCCCATAAAATCTGAATACCAGGTAATTTTGTTCACTTAACAATTGAGACGCTCTTTGGTCTACTAAATGAGAAGCTGTCATACTCAAGGAAAGTGGAAATGTTTCTTTTCTCTCAGATTCCTTTGACATTTGTAAAGGGGCCTCTACTGGATGAAATACATCAGCAGCTGAACCCTTATATATCTCAGGTAGTTATGACACTAAAGACACCTATCTAAATGCACCAACTATATCATGAAACCATCTTGTTTCTATTTAAATCTATTCTAAGAATTTCATATATCCAAGAAATTGATGCTTTGTATTTTATCTTGAAGTTAAGCTTATATTTATGTTATGCCCTTGATCGAATGTAAAATAATGCACTCGGAGATGGTGAAGGTTAAGCAAGGATTGCATGTTTGTAATCCAGTAATCTTTTAATGGGATAGAACGTTTCTTGACGGGACGTATCAATATTTGCATTCACTTTAATTTCTTAAAATTTCACACGTCCTTTTGCAAGTGAATTCCTTGGTGCAAGTACCTCTTTATGCAAGTTGGGACATGGCAATGGTTGTATGGCCTACCATTGCTATGTCCAGCCTTTGCATATTTTTGCACAATTTTCTCTCTTGACTATTTTTGAGTAATCTCATTCTGAAAGTGACTGCAAAACTAGCAGTACTTCTGCCAAAGGTTTTTTTTTTTTTTTTTTGGTCTCTGCTACTTTGAGTAACAAAATGTCTTGTTCATTTACAGATCACCAGGGTCTACAAGGGAAAGGAGCATGCTGAGGTTGAGTATACTGTAAGTTACTCAATTCTGCAATTATTTGTTTAAGAGCCAGCATTATTGTTGTTTATTCAGGTACCAGCTATGGGTTTGATTGGATGACTGCCATTTTGGTCATTCAGGTTGGGCCTATACCTGTGGATGATAGGATTGGAAAAGAAATCACAACGCAAATTACAACTACCATGGCAACCAATAAGACATTCTATACTGACTCTAATGGACGTGACTTTATCAAACGGGTATATTGATGGTTCTATAAGTTATATTTCATCTAGCTTTATTTTCCCTTTATTTTAGTGCTTATGAATATTTGTAAGCAGTTGCTGGTGGTTTCATCTTGCAAGAAAACTTGTTTGATTTCATCAAAATATTTATGATTCTTAATGGATTTTACAAGAGAATATTTTGTAATGAGAAGCTTAACTTGATGTTGCAGGTTCGAGATTTCAGGACAGATTGGGCCCTTGAAGTGAATCAACCAGTTGCTGGAAATTATTACCCTGTATGTTTCTTCAATAAAATTATTTATCATCTATTTGTTTTCTTATGTTTAAATCATACAGCATAGTTATAATATATCCCAGGTCTTAATTTCATGGATGCCTGTTTTGCTGGTTATTGCAAACTGTTTCCTTACATCATTGTGAGTCAGTTTTTGAAAGTTGAACAGCAAGCAGTGTCTAATGACTGAAAGTCTTAAGACTTAATTATCGATATATGTCTGGAAATTTCTTCTTCTGTAGATGTGAGCTTTACGAAATTTGACTATTATTTGTTAATCCCGAAATCCTTGCATATTATCTGATATAATAGATTTTTTATTTTCTTTTCTTGTCTCTCCATTGGATGATCTAGACAACAAAAGGTTGGCCTCCACCCATAGAGCAGTTTGCATTTGATTATGCCTTCTGAATGACAAATAGTGGGATGTATGGGGTTATGTTATTGGTAGTGTATGTAGCTATTACTTAGATATCATTAGGGCTGAGGTCCTTGAATCTTTTGAAAGAATTCATATCTTAATACATCTATTTTCAATAAAATTTGTTTTAAGCACATTTGATGTATACTTGCGATCTTACATTTTCAAAATTTTCAGTTGTCTTTGTTCTGAGATTCTTATCTCTAACTGTTTTGTGTTTTTTTTTTTCCTTTACTTTTCTTGCCTCTCCTTTCCATACTTCCTCCCAGATCAATCTTGGAATTTATGTACAAGACGACAGCATGGAGCTGTCAGTGCTGGTGGACCGTTCAGTAGGAGGATCTAGTTTAGTGGATGGCCAAATAGAACTGATGCTCCATAGGTATATTAATCTTAGTCACTAAACATATATATAAAACAACTGTTATTTGCTTTTATCTTCTTTAATGTTTTTCTTCTATCTAATCAGGTTTTGTTGTTGGGATGCTTCATAACCATTATGCTTACTTTACAGGAGGTTGATTCATGATGATAATAGAGGTGTTGGTGAGGTGCTGAATGAGACAGTTTGTTTCACAAATGGATGTGAGGGTTTAACTGTAAGTTTGCATTGCAGACTTGTAATCACAAATCAAACTTTTTCAACAAAAATAGTTGTTTTTTCTGATTCATGATGCTGTCATGATTAGAATTAAATTTCACTTATTTGCTGGGTAATTTACATTTCTAGATCCGAGGAAGGTTTTTTGTTCGAATTGATCCTTTGGGTGAAGGTGCCAAGTGGCGTCGGACAGTTGGACAGGAGATATATTCCCCAGTTCTCCTGGCCTTTACGGAACAGGTATGATAAAATTTGAGTAGATTTTGTCACATGAAGTTGCAACTCTTAAATGATTTTTGGTTTTGCAGGATGGAAGTAATTGGATTAATTCCCATACACCAACGTTTTCGGGGATTGATCCATCATACACTTTGCCTAATAATGTTGCTGTCATAACCCTTCAGGTATGCAGGGAAAAGAATACGTTGTGAATTTCTTGGAATTAGCTCTTCTTTTTGCTCTTAAAAGAACAATAGATCCTTCCAACAATAGATTGACAAAAAATTTATAGAGCTTTATGATTTTTATCTTGATCTGTCAAGGAAGAAATAAAGTTTTGCTTCTTTCTTAATATTGTAGGAACTTGAAAATGGAAAAGTGCTTCTTCGGCTGGCTCACCTATATGAGGTCTTAATTCGCGTCTCATTTCTGTTAATCTTTGTTTTCTGTTAGTTTTTATGATTACTCACATACGATCTTTTTTTAATTGTGTTTGATGGGCATTTGATTATGTGAAGACTGGCGAGGACAAAGATTATTCTGTGATGGCAAGTGTGGAACTCAAAAAGCTATTCCCAAACAAGAAGGTAAATGCAGTAGTGATGTTGCAGTATGCTCTTTCCATGGATTAACAAGCCATAGATTTTGATGTTAAAACTTTTCCCTCACTTCTTTCTTCTATAGATCGCTAAAGTGACAGAGTTGAGTTTGTCTGCCAACCAAGAAAGAGCTGAGATGGAGAAGAAGAGGTTGGCTTGGAAAGTAGCAGGCTCAACTGAAGAACATAAGGTGGTGAGGGGAGGACCTGTAGATCCTGCTAAGTTAGTTGTGGAACTTGCTCCGATGGAAATTCGCACCTTCTTTGTAGATTTCAACTATCTGCAAATGTTTGCCACCTCAGGTGGAAAATGATGAGCTTCTGCAATGGATGCATAAGCAAGCAAGTGCAAGTACTTCCAGTGTTGTGATGAGTCCACCAAAGCTTAAGTTTCATAGATCAGTAATGCTTTAACATGTATACAAGAAGGGTGTCACTCTGTGCATCACAAACATCTTAGGTGCTTCACATCTGTTGTAAATTACAGAAAGTGATCTCTGCAAGAAAAAGAAAATAAAAATTTATTAACTTTTAAAGCTGTTGCAACAAGTTCATTAGAGCTCACCGCAAGTGTCAAGGGCACTTCGGTTCAAGTCCCCTCTCTTATGATGGGATTAATTCTTACCATTTATCTGGATAGGATCTATCATGTGGTGCCTCATATAAAGAATTTAAAAAATTATTAACCAACCATTGCAAAAATAAAAAATAAATAAAAGTTCAGCTACCCAATTAGAGCCAGACCTGCACCATCAGATTGCTAAAAATTTCAGCTGCCCAATTCAGGTTGCTTCTTTCGTGTTGTACACCCCAATGTGTACGGTTCGGTTAACCATCTGTTAGTATTTTTTTGAAAAATTATAAATTTGATGTTTGAAATTTCTAATTTTTTTGTATTTGAATGTTTAATTTTTTTTTTTTTACAATTAAATGTTTTAACTTTAGAAAAATATATCAATATATTGTTTACGACCGATTTGATACTAACTGAGTGTTCAATCAGATCAAATGAGATTTATTTTTATTTCAATCATTAATCATATCATTTGTCGTATGTTATATTATTTAAAAGATAAAATTACCCTTATTCGGTCACTTTTTATATCTGCGGTAGAAATTAATGTTTAGATTATTTTTGTCAATTTATAATATTTAATAAAATAATAAGAGTATTTTTATCTTTTAAATAATACAATACACGTGATATATAACATGACTAATAATTGAAATAAAAGTGAATCTAGTTTAATCTAATTCAGTACTCAATCAACATTAAATCAGCCAGAGATACTATATTGATATACTTTTCTAAAATTCAGACACTTTTGATTACAATAAAAAAAAAAATTAAACATTCAAATTGAAAAAATTGAAAAGTTTAAATTATTTTTAATCTAAACGAAAAGCTCAGTTTTTAAATTAATAAAATTTAAATTTGAACCATTTTAAATGGTTAATTGTTTAAATTGATTTGGATTTCTGATTTTTCAGTTATTAATTAATAAATTTTATACTAATTTTTAACTTATATAATATTATATTTTATGATAAATTATTTGGAAGTTTCTATATTTTTACTTATAAAACTCCAATTCTGATGTCATCCAAGTTAGGTTTTAAAGAGAAGATCAATAGATCTATACTTCATCTACTGGTATATTTATAGTCTGATAAAAAAATTTAGTGTATCATAGACTATTACATTACATGTAAATTAATGAGCCAACAAGTTATCCAAAGTCACCACCATGGAATTATTAATTTGATGGCTCTTATTAATTCAGGTAGAAATTAATATGCTACATTTTGTATACACTAGCTTTTTTTTTTTTTTTTTCAGGAAAAATTCAGGGTGCAAAATGTAGTTGAAAGGACAATAAGTTGTGCCCATTTTGAAAATATTGAATTGTGGTACAATTGGATAGGCAGCAAACCAACAAAACTATATTTTATTATATGCAAGTAAACAAACAAAAGACAAACCAACTACCTTTCTAATACTTCAAATCTAACAATCAACCCACCCACTGCCAACAAAATTCTGACCATATCAAAACTGTATTTGATTTTGGTAAAAATTAAGTTACTCAAAATTGCATCATAATCTCTCCCTTTGTGATTCCAAAAGTTCAGTAATCACAAAAACCTTTTTTTACATATATATCATTATTATTCATATTTTATTGGAATTTCAAAATTTCAATTCGATTTGAATAAAATTATAGAAAAGTTATAAATCTAATTACATATTATGATTGAAACTACTTCTGATTTCAAAAGAAAAAGAAAAAGAAAATTTCCTGCCTGTGGCACTTGGTTTGCCTTCAAAGTCACAATCTTTAAGCTTTATTATGGAGTAGGAGACAATCTATTAGTTTGTTGGGGTGGAGAAGTCCTCAAGTAACATTCCACTCCACTCCACTCTACTCCAGTAGCACTAGTTGCCTTCCAAATTATTTATTTTAATTTAAAAAAAAATAAAATTTATTTTCTTTATTTTCCCTCTTTTTTAAATCTAAATTCAATCCAAGATTTTAAAATTATTATTCCTATTTGTATAACCATTTCATTTTGAATTTGAGATTTTTTCATCACATCTAGTATTGTTTCTGTTTGGGACCAATTTTATTATTTTTTTCTGTTTCTTTTTTTTATTTCTTTCTTTTCAAAATAAATTAGGCTGATAAAATGTTTAAAATCTATTATATATTTTTATAATAGAAAACTAAAAATATTTTTTGCAAATACTATTTTAAAACAGTATTAAATAATTATAAGACTTAATGCATCTATGACGATTTATTAATTTATCTCTAAATGATTAATTGATTATTTTAATTAATTATTTTAATACATAAAAATATGACTAATAAACACTTTTTAAAATTAAAAATAGTCACTTAAATAGTTTTATCTTAATTAATAAAAATATCATTACCAGTTTATAAATTAAAAAAATAATAAATAGATAGAAAATACTAAATTTTAAAACTTAGTAATGTATTAAATCTAAAACTTGTTATTTTTTTATTTGAAAAATTTTTCTTTTACATAATATAGTCCAGATCTGCCGAAGGTTGCCTAGCTTGATAGGGTAGCTCAGACCTCGTCTCGGCCTCGCATTCCAGCAATGCAAGCGACTAGCCCAAGAACTGAAATTTAAGACCATATGGATAACGCGGACCGCAAAAAGATTAAAATAAGAATAATAATAATAATAATAATAATAATAATAATAAAGACAAAACCATATTTGAGATACTCAACTTTTCGACATTTTTTTATAAAGTTTTTTATTTTTTAATTTCGCTTTATTTAATTTTATAATTTTATTTTTTTTTTTCATTAAATTTTTATACTTTCTCTTCATTAAAATTTCAAGTCATGAATTTTAACATTATATCTAATTTAATCCTTATAAAAATATAATTGACTCTTTATATTTTTGTAAGGACTAAATTAGATATAGTATAAAACATAGAAACTGAAAATTTGAATGAGGATTCAATGTATAAAAAAAAATAAAAATATAAGAATTTAATAAAAAAAATAAACGTATAGATCATACAATACAAAATTAAAAAATAGAAACTTAATGAGAAAAAGTTGAAAAATTAAGAGATCTAAAGTACGATGTTTTAAAAAAAAATTAGATGCAATTTTAATATTGTTTCTTATATTAATTAATATTTGTTTTTTAATTTCTTTCTTTAAATTTTAAATTTTAAAATGTATTTAGATAAACCTACCGTTGTAAACTAAAAAAATTTTTATTTTTAATTTAAAAAAATAAAAAAATAATTGTCACCGAGGACGTCGCTGCCCGAATCAATAATCATTGCCCATTTTTATCAGATGCCCCGAAGGGACAATCATTATCCATTGATTTAATGAATAATAATCATATTTTTTTTATTGTTAATAAAAAGACAAACGATTTTCAAGAACTGAATAATTTAATGTTTTATTGAATGGGAGCAACACCGGAGATTGGAGAAACACGTGCTAAAAGATAGTTGACAACAGAAATCACAGTTCGTGCGATCCATTAGAAACCTAAAACTCTTCTGCTCATTAAGTAATTCACTCGTGTTCTTCCACTTCTCTATAACCCACTAAACAGCTATGATCTTTTTTATCAGCTGAGTTGTGGCTGTTTCTTACTGGGTCTCACTTAAAAAGCTCGAAAATGGTGATTAAAGTGCTGTTCTTTGTGTTTCTTTATCTGGGTATTGCTATTTCATGGGTAGAATCGAAGTACATGGTTTATAATACTTCACAAGGTATAGTTCCAGATAAACTCAATGTTCATTTGGTTGCTCATACTCATGATGATGTTGGTTGGTTAAAGACTATTGACCAGTACTACATTGGCTCGAACAATTCGATCCAAGTAATCCCCTTTTCTTTCTTTCTTTCTTTATGTTTATGCATATATTTATAGGTGTAACAATTGGTTGATTGTATATGCTATTTATGGATGAATATATTCATGAACTGTGCGTTTGCTGGTTTTTATTTTAAAGGGTGCTTGTGTGCAAAATGTGCTGGATTCGCTTATTCCTGCACTACTGGCTGACAAGAATCGTAAATTCATCTATGTTGAACAGGCAAGTGTTTTTCTATTTTTCCCAGTTCTGACGTTTATAGTTTTTAGCTCAATTTTGTTTGTTTGCTGAGCAAATGGTGTAAAGAAAAGGAATTCAGATAATCTGTTGACTGATATATGCGTCCAACAAATGGGAAATTGTTTGGAATTTTTTTTTTTTGGATCTTCAAAGCTTCTAATGATATTCCTGCATTGCCTGGAGTCAAGTGGGGCAACGGCTTTTGTACATTAGAAGGTGTGATTAAGAGAAACAGATGTACTATTAGGCCTAGAGAAATAGATGAATAGGTAGTTATATCAGAAATATAATGAAAAAACATCATTTCTTTCATGCTAAATTGCACCCATTATCCTTGTGTTATTCCTGTATTTAAGTTGCTATCACCATCTACAACATCTTGAAATTGAAAGAACTGCTCAGTTGTAGCCTATTTTTCCATTGCTTTCACATAGCCTCATAGTATAACTATCCATTTCAGTCCCATGCTGCATAAGGACTATGGAGCCACATCATATAAGCAATTGTGACGTACATTACCAAATAGCCACTATTATCTGTAACATGCTTTGTTCAGCTACTGTAATTCTAGTTTTCTTATCATATATTATTTTTCACTATAGTTCTTCTCTTGTCATGTAGGCATTTTTCCAACGATGGTGGAGAAATCAGAGAGAGTCTATGCAGCAAGTTGTAAAGCAACTTGTGAGATCTGGTCAACTTGAGTTCATGTAAAACACACTGTCACTGCCACAGACCTCTGTAACAAAATACTTTTTGATACTAAGTGCTGCTTAGCTTGTTTTCATATTTATCGAAATTATCATTTAGGATATCTAAAAATGTTTCCAGGATCTGTAAAAATTTGCTCTCTTTGGTTGGTGCAGAAATGGGGGCATATGCATGCACGATGAGGCAGTGGTGCATTATATAGACATGATTGACCAGACAACTCTGGGGCATCGATATATCAAAAATCAATTCGGTGTAACTCCAAGAATTGGTTGGCAAATAGATCCTTTTGGACATTCTGCAGTGCAGGCTTACTTGTTGGGAGCTGAAGTACATTATTCCATCTTGAGCATCAACCACATCTGCATTGTTTAGGATTTTTTCTCCTCTTTTTTCAAGCTTTACAACAAATTGATGTAATTACTGTGTGCAGGTTGGATTTGACTCTTTTTACTTTGGGCGGATAGATTATCAAGATAGGGCTAAGCGTAAAGATGAGAAGAGTCTTGAAGTTGTTTGGCAAGGTTCTAAGAGTCTTGGTTCATCTGCACAGGTTAATATTGCAAAGAATTTCTTAGATTTAAACAGTTGTATTACGTTCATTGCTTTCTGTGATTTTTTTTTTATTTTTTTATTTTTTTATGTTGGTCTGAACTTTTTTTCTCAATGTTGTAGATTTTTGCTGGTGCATTCCCTGTGAACTATGAGCCTCCACCTGGTGGTTTCTACTTTGAAGTCAATGATCCAGGCCCTCCTGTTCAAGTAAAACACAAGAAAAGCTTATTATTTTCATTTGTGTCCCAAATATTGCTACTCTGCAATGCTAAATGTTGCTTTTTTGTCCCTGGAAGGATGACATCAATTTGTTTGATTACAATGTCCAAGAACGAGTCAATGACTTTGTTGCTGCTGCAATTTCACAGGTAAACTTATCATGTAGGGACTTTTCTAGTTTTATTAGCCAGATATATTGAATGAATTTTTTCTCCATTTTTGTGGAATTTGTTTATGCACGATGTTGATGCTAAAAAAGTAATGATCTACACTGACATATTTTTCTTAGTACAGTGCTTTAAGTGTAAGAGCAAGTGTTCGAGTAATTTCTTAGACATGTAGATAGCTAGATTAGGTTTGAAATAATGTATTTTTTTTTCTCTTAGTACTGTGCCAAAGTCTAAAAACAAGTGGCTAAGCAGTCTTATCTAGATACCTAAACTTTGTACCAGTACTGCAATACACATTCATGACAAAAATAAGACTGGTTTGGAAAAGCTGTCCTGCTTTGAGTTTTTTCCCCATTATATATAATTCAAGGCTTAATTACAAGAATCAAATCTCCTCAATCTAAGTACCTACCAAGAATAGATCTACCCTAAGAAAGGAAATAGAATATACAAGTAAAGTCATATTTACAGCATATAGAAAGCTAAATCAGATCCCTAAATTTCAGCATATAATTCAGATGCTAGTCTGTCATGAGAGACAGTTAGCATTGACATCCCCCCTTAAATTGATGCTGGGACAGGAACCAACAGCAATTTGCTCACTAAAAACTCATGTCGTGGCTTAGGCAAGGCCTTTGTGAAGATGTCAGCTACTTGTAAAGAACTGGAGACATGTGGCAAAGAAATTTGTTGTCTATCAAAAGCGTCTCGTATAGAATGACAATCAACTTCAATATGTTTAGTACGTTCATGATAGACCGGATTTGCTGCAATTTGTATGGAACTAGTGTTGTCTGCATGTAAAGGAGTTGGAATAGATTGAACAAATCCAAGTTCAGCAAGAAGGCCACGTAACCAAATAATTTCAGAGCATGCTGCAGACATAGCTCGATCTTCTGCTTCTGTAGATGATTTAGAAACCCTTTCTTGTTTCTTGCACTTCCAAGAGATCAAAGCATGGCCAAGATACATACACCACCCTGATGTTAACCTACGTGTGTCCGGGCATCCAGCCCAATCTGCATCGCTATAGGCAACTAGAGTGAGATCAGATCCATTGGGAAAAAAGAGTCCACGGGTAGGAGAGCTTAGAAGATACCGAATGACTCGGTGGACAGCAGCCATATGAAGTTGTCTAGGTGAAGTCATAAATTGACTAACCTGATGTACAACATAAGAAATGTCTGGTCTAGTGACAGTTAAATACACAAGACTACCAACTAGTTTGCAATACAAGGTGGGATCATGGAAAAGGTCACCTTCATCTCTTTTGTATTTAACATTCACCTCCAAAGGAGTATCAACAGGAGCAGAATTTTCCAAACTAGCCAAAGCAATGAGGTCTTTAGTATATTTGTGTTGGTTTAAAAAAATGCCATCAGCAGATTTATGCACCTCTAATCCAAGAAAATAAGTGAGAGGATCGAGATCCTTCATTTTAAAAGTAGCATGAAGAGACTCTTGAAGTTGAGTAATGAAAGATGAATCAGATCCGGTGATGATAATATCATCTACATAAACAAGAAGAATTACAATACTCGTGGAAGTCTTATGGAGAAACATAGAGGTATCATATTGGCTTTGTACGAAGGAAAGCCCAAGAATAGTTTGCCGGAACTTTTCAAACCAAACCCTTGGAGCTTGCTTTAACCCATAAAGAGACTTGTTCAATCAACACACGTCGTTTGTAGAGATACTTGTCACTCCTGGAGGAAGATGCATATAAATTTCTTCCTTTAATTCCCCATGAAGGAATGCATTTTTCACATCCATTTGATGGATTGGCCAAGCTTTAGAGGCAGCTATAGCAAGAATTGTTCGAACAGAAGTCATTTTGGCCACGGGAGCAAACGTTTCTTCATAGTCCACTCCATATGCTTGACGATTTCCAAGAGCCACAAGCCTTGCCTTATATCTGTCTAAAGACCCATCAGATTGTAATTTTACAGTATACACCCATTTGCAGCCTATGGGTTTAACTGAAGGTGGACATTGAACTATGTCCCATGCACCATTCAGCTCTAGAGTATTTAATTCTTCTTGCATTGCTTGCTGCCAGCACTTATGTTTCATGGCCTGAGTATAACAAGAAGGTATAGAAATAGCAGATAAAGTAGTAGCCAAAGATGTAGCAGGATATCCATACCTATCAGGGGGTTTGGTTTGGCGAGCTAACTTGCGACATGGTTGTGGTATTGATGTAGATGCAGGCTCAGGTGTTGGAGTTGATTCTTGCAAAGGGTCTACATGATGGGCACGCCGTTGATACATAAAACCTAGTTTAAACCTGGCTGTAGAAGATGATAAAGATGTAGTACTTGCATCAGAAAAATCTGGTAAAAAAGATGGTGAAGATACGAACGAGGGTTCACTTGGGAGCATAAAAAAATATTGATTTTCAAAGAATATGACATTTCTTAATATTCGTATCCTTTTAGTTGTAGGATCATAGCATTGGAACCCTTTTTAATGAGGAGCATATCCAAGAAAAGCACACCTAATAGATTGGGCTGACAGTTTATGTCGTTCATGTGGAGGTAAATGGACAAAACAAACACAACCAAAAGTGTGGAGACCAGAATACTTAGGTTGAGAATGCTATAAGCGATAATACGGTGACTCATAGTTCAATTTAGGGGCTGGAAGACGATTAATTAAGTAAACTACAGTGCTAAGAGCTTCAACCCAAAACCGAGGTGTAACAAATGACTCAAGAAGCAAAGTTCTAACCATGTCAAGAAGATGACGGTTCTTTCTTTCAACAACACCGTTTTGTTATGGAGTGTATGGACATGACTGTTGAGAAATAATGCCTTTGTGTTTGAGAAATTCTTGAAATTTATGAGACATGTATTCTCCACCTGAATCTGTTCTTAAAGTCTTGATGCAGGTGGAAAATTGGGTTTCAATGAATGCCAAGAAATTTTTAAAGACATCAAAGACTTCATTTTTGGATTGAAGAAAATAGATCCATGTGAACCTACTATGATCATCAATGAATGTCACAAAGTACTTGTATTGAGAGTGAGACACAACAGGTGCAATACCCCAAACATCACTATGAATAAGATCAAAACAATTGGTAGACAAAGAACTATGAGTAGGAAAAGGAAGAACTTTGCTTTTCCCATTTTACAACTAGAATAATCAAACACAACATCTTTAGAGGAACATTGGATTTTATTGTCAAGTAAACCAGAATTTAGTACATGAAGCAAAACCTTTAAGTTTGGATGACCTAAACGATTATGCCACAACTGATTCTGATTTTTGGTAGGAAGACAAACCAAAGAAAACAAATTGGAATCATGAACAGCAGCTAGTATGTGTAAAGGAAAGATGCGCCCCCATTTAGGCCCCTTTGCGATCACCTTCCCCGACACTTGATCCTGTACAACACAACCAGCACCAGAAAACAGAACATTACAATTATTCTCAACCAATTGCCCAACAGAGATAAGATTATGAGTCAAACCAGGAGACAAGAAAACATCTTTCAAAATAGGAGAGACATCACCAACGGCTGTAATTGGTAAAGAATCCCCATTTGCTATTTGGATTTCCATATTACCACTAGGTTTCTTAACATTAGAAAAACTCTTGGGATCATATGTCATATGTTTTGATGCTCTAGAATCAAAAAGCCAAAGATTTGAAGAAGATTTGTGGTTACCTGAAAGTCCTAAAGCTGTAAAGGCAGAGAAAATCATCTACTGCACCATTTCAGGTGTTACAGAACCTGGGACAGCAGCTGTAAATGAAGAAGTTTGTACAGACATGGTAGTAACCTGATCAGAAATTCTGAAATCAGCACCTATAGTCTGGACAACAGCTTGAAAAGCTTTATGATTTTTGTTTTGTGGCCGAATTGGGCATGTTGTGATGATATGCCCTTGGCTTTGCAATAATTGCAAAACTTCTTCAAACAATGAGTTGCAATGTGGCCAAATTCTTTGCAACTATAGCATTTGATATTCCTCATGTCCTAACCTCTTGGCCTCCCATTTGCTGCAAAAGCAATATTAGGAGATTCTACAGCAGTCCTCTGTTGTTCCATGGCTGTTTTTGTAAGAGAATGCTACTCCTCTCTTAGAAGCTCACCTAAACAAGTATCCAAGGATGGTGTTGGACATCTACTCATTAAATTAGAGCGAATAGTTTCAAAATCTGGATGTAGTTTCATCAAAAATTGGTCTCGCTTGCTAGTTTCATGGACTGCTTGGATAACAGATAATGATTCTGTAGGGACTTTAGCATAAACAATAGCAGTGTAGTCAGTCCACATGTTGATAAAACCAGAATAGTATTCTTGAATGGACAAACTTCCTTAAGAGTAGTTGGCAATATCAAATTCTAATTGAAATCTTCTCGCATCATTATCCTGGTTGTACACACACTTCAAATAATCCCACATTTCTTTGGATGTTTTATATGGTCTAAGATTCAAAAGAATATGAGGCTCTACAGAACCTAAGATCCAACTCATGATACATGCATCCTTTACTTCCCACTCAGCCCCCTTTGTAACATCTCTAGGTTTAGAATCAGATCCATCAAGATGTCCCCACAATTCTCTCCCTTTGACATATGTTTAGAACTGAAATTCCTAAGCAAAATAATTCTTTCTCGTAAAACGAGTGCAAAAATACTCAAATTTTTCAGAAGACATGATTGCTATAACAAATGATTATACTAAACAAGAAGTGACAAAACCCACGGCCCACAACAACCCAAATAACTAGTGAAAAAAAAATTCAATAACTGAAAATTGAAAATCAGATCAACTTAGAATCCTTAACCTAGAAATGACAGAACTAAATCTAAAACTTACAAGACAAAGAAAGCCATGTAATTCAAATTTTGATTACAGGCTCTGATACCATGGCAAAAATAAGACTGATTTGGAAAAGCTGTCCTGCTTTGAGTTTCTTCCCCATTATATATAATTCAAGGCTTAATTACAAGAATCAAATCTCCTCAATCTAAGTACCTACCAAGAATAGATCTATCCTAAGAAAGGAAATAGAATATACAAGTAAAGTCATATTTACAGCATATAGAAAGCTAAATCAGATCCCTAAATTTCAGCATATAATTCAGATGCTAGTCTGTCATGAGAGACAGTTAGCATTGACAATTCACAATGAGAGACTAATTTGTTTTATTAGGGTTGGCCACTTCTACAGAAGAAGCCATAATGCATATCAGTTTGGCTTATTTGACACATTACAAGACTTCCTTACCATGTATGTCTTTAAGATGCATTACAGAACTACTTAGGATTTGAAGCATTTCACATTTACGTGGTTGAGTTTTATCTGTCTTTATCTAGGTTCTCTCCAAACTAGCAATGCAAGTATTGTTCTCTATTGACTAGTGCCTACCACCATTTAAAGCTAACTGATATTAATCAATTCTCAGGCTAATATTACTCGAACAAATCATATAATGTGGACCATGGGAACAGATTTTAAGTACCAGTATGCAGAGTCATGGTTCAGACAGATGGATAAGTTGATCCATTATGTTAACTTGGTAAGTGTTCTACCAAATCTTCTTGTTTGATATTTTTCTGAAAGTAAGCCATTGTAATTATCTAATATAAACCCTTTGTGTCTCTAGTTTTTGTCCTCAAAATGATTGTCATTTATTGGTAGTTGGACATTAATGGTAAAATTAGATCATTCCGTTACATGTGGTGATTATATTGGAATCTTCAGCGCATGCTTCCTTTATTATTGAAACATCGTTAGTTTAATTGTGGGGCTCAATTGCCATTTGAATCTCACCTTATTGTTTAACACTTGCAGATAAAGCTAGTCAGGAGTTACTTTTTCCTTTTTTTTTTTTTTTTAATCAACATGAAGATCATTATTGCCATATTAATTAATCTAAAGAGATAGAGATAATTCCTTGGAATTGTTTTATTATGATTTTCACGACCAATGTTGTAGAGAGACATTTTCTTTCTGTTATATTTAAAATTTACTTATCTTGTCTCATTTTCTTGTCTAAACTCTGTTTTCAATGGTCTTGCATAAATACTTCCTAGGATGGTCGTGTCAATGCTCTATATTCTACCCCGTCCATATATACTGATGCAAAGCATGCTGCAAACGAGTCCTGGCCAATAAAGACGGATGACTTTTTCCCGTGAGTTGAATATTTGATGACATTATAATCTGTTTGTGGCTTGCTTCTGTACGTTAATCAATTCTGAGAACTTGAAGAATGTGAACTTCAGTTATGCAGATCGTGTTAATGCTTACTGGACAGGATACTTTTCAAGTAGACCAGCCCTGAAACGCTATGTCAGGATGATGAGTGGCTACTACTTGGTATCATTCATGTTGTTATTGCTTTTTTTGAAGAACTACTCTATCATGATCCAGCAAATTTTTTCTGGCTATGATCTTATCTTTCTCATTTATTCCAGGTTGCAAGGCAACTAGAACACTTTAAAGGTAGAAGTAAGACAGGGCCGAACACAGAGTCATTGGCAGATGCTATGGCAATTGCACAGCATCATGATGCGGTTACTGGTACAGAAAAGCAACATGTGGCTAATGATTATGCCAAACGACTGTCAATAGGCTACACAGAGGTGAATATTTGGTTTGATGACAGTTTTTGTTTTACTCCATATTTCACTATTTGTTTCAAATGTTGATCATTCAGTCATCAATTAATGCAGGCTGAAAAAGTTGTTTCATCTTCACTTGCTTGCTTAGCTGAGTCAACATCACATAATGGGTGCCAGAGTCCAACTACAAAATTTCAACAGGCAAACAATCATTAGCTCTTAAGCTTAATTAAATGCAGTTCCATGGATCTTTTTCAATAAGATTAAATCATTCCTTGTCTCTTTTCCTCATGAATTCTCTTGTTCTTATTATCTCCTCCCTTGCTTTTATTCGTATTACTAGACATTCTTAATGTGAGAGTACATTGGTCTGTGATGATAAATGGAATAGCTCAATCATCAACTTGGAACTTTTGAATGCAAATGTAGGAACTTTGACCTTCTTTGATTTAGCTTCTTGAGGTCACATTTGCCATTACAGGGTTTCTTCTAATTTGACATCGGATGTTAACATAATGCAAGAATTATATAATATCTTTTTCTATGAACTGGGGTTCACATGCAAATTTTCTATGCTAATTTTTAATTTTTTTTTTTTTCTCATCTTCAGTGCCCACTTCTGAATATAAGTTACTGCCCTGCATCAGAAATTAAATTGTCTGGTGGGAAAAAATTGGTAAGCATAACATAGCATCTCAAGCAATGTTCAGCAGTAACCAACAATTTCTTAATTCCATGCTCAGATTTTATGTTTGTGTATTTTCTGATTCACAGATTGTTGTAGTCTACAATTCTCTAGGATGGCCAAGAGATGATGTTATTCAAATTCCTGTGAGTACTTCCATTCTGGCCACTAGGTTTATTATCTTGAACACCAATTGATATGCATGATTAGGTCTCAATTGTGGAAATGCATTATAACTGTTTCCATTACATAATTTTGCTAAATTTAAGTGGATGGGTTTATGTTTCATTCACTGCCTTATGACTCCAATTTACTGTAGGTTATCAGTGACAAAGTCACTGTGCATGATTCTGCTGGAAAAGAAATTGAAGCACAACTTCTTCCTCTAGCAGATGCTTACATACCTCTAAGGAGCTTCTATGTTCGTGCGTACTTGGGTAGACCACCAACAGATGCACCTAAGTATCAGCTTGCATTTGCTGTCTCCGTCCCACCTTTTGGTTTCAGCACTTACACCATTACAGGTGCCAAGAATGCAGGTTAGTTATGTTTGTCATATTTTGCTGTAATCAATCTTACTAAGCAAGGCAACTTTTGAATCCCATTTCTCCTAACTGATACTAAATTGTCATTTCAATGGTTTCACTTTCAACTCTAGATGCTCGTTCAATCAAGTCAGCCGTACACACATTTCAAAGAAATGAGCAATCTACTGTAGAAGTTGGTCAGGGAACTTTGAAGCTTACTTTTTCTGCAGATGAAAGCAAACAAATTAATTATGTTAATAGTCAAAGCTCAGTAAGTATGCCTGAATTGTTCTGTTTAATCTACGTCTTCCAGGTGTCCAGGATGATTTCTAAGATTATTAGTATTGTTCTTGTGTGTGTTGTCTGTTTGTTGGTATGTCTTCTTCATGCATGGTTATAAAATTGTTTTTCTAAACAACGTGTTCCTTATTTGTGAAGGTTGAAGAATCAATTGAACAGTCATTCAGTTTTTATGCCGCATACAATGGAACAAATGACAAAGATCCACAGGTATGAATACTCAAAAGGAAGTCCGCTTGCAATTCATCTGCTCCTTCACAAGGTCTTTTTTAGCTCAGTTTAATATCATAGGCTCTCCTTTTGACATGCATGTCTCATATATATATATTTTTTGGGTGCCCTTAAGAATGATGGAGCATATATCTTCCGTCCAAATGGGACATTTCCCATAGAGCCTGAAAGACAGGTGTGTAATGCCTTCCTTAATGAATCTAACATGAATAGATAGTCACTCATTCTTTCTGAAAAGGTTTTGTTCAATTTTCCAGCTTCCTTTGACTGTTATGAGTGGATCTATAGTTGATGAAGTGCATCAACAGATCAATAAATGGATATATCAGGTATTGCTCTTACAGCATGATTGTGTTTGTATTTAATGGTTTTTTTGTTCCAAAATTGTAAATTTTAACACATTGTACATGCTAAGAAAGTTAGACACAAAAATGATACGATGACGAACCCACTTTTCAAGTTAAACATAAGCCTAATGTTCAACATATAACTGGAAATTTAACTTCTTTTGATAACATTTTGAATGTTGTGTTCTAACATTTAAAATGTTCTAAATTTTATGGTTATGAAAAAAAAAAAAAAAAATCTCTGAATTTGCATGCCCAAAAGGTTGGAGAATAGGATGTTGGGAAAGAAGTTATTTTCTTCCAAGTATGTATGGTCTTAGATTGATCTATATACAAGAGCCTTAATGAGCTATTATTAACACCAGGGGGTTAATTTTTGGGCCATGGGTAAAGGCCCAGCCCCATCCCAGGTAGTTAGGTCAGTGGTACATGAGGACTCATGTCTTGAAATGTTAACAGAGCAACGATATGATATGTACATGAGTCATAATGAAATATTACTAACACCAGGGCGAGGGTGTTTTTGGGTTTTACTTTTAGATCTGTACTTTTCCTCACAAAGATTCTAGTTTTATGCTACTCTTAATTACAAACTTTCATACATGCATGCAGATCACCAGATTATACAAGGGGAGAGATCACGTTGAAGTTGAATTTATTGTAAGCGTGCCAGATGACTGCATAATTTTTAATTCTATTTGAGCAATTTAACTTGTTTGATTTTGTAGTGTAAAATAAAATGTAGACTTGTCTTTTAGTTTGATCAAGAAATTTATATTTTCATTGGATCTTAATTGCTGCACATTTTACGTGGTGCATTTCATGGCAACTCCAATAACAGGTTGGGCCTATACCTATTGATGATGGAATTGGCAAAGAAGTTGCAACACAAATTACAACTACTATGGAAACCAAAAAAACATTCTATACAGATTCTAGTGGACGCGATTTTATCAAAAGAGTAAGTTGAATATCTGCTATTCTGTCTCCTCCTGCTGCCAGTCAGCTCAGTTTTCATTCAGATCATGACTATGGCTGTTTGCTTAAAATTCTACTTGTTTCTCTTTTTCTTAGCAATATCCTCATAATATTTAAAATTTCATCTTTTACAAAATTAGCCTTCTCTATTGCATATTGGAAATTAGAACAATTGCTTTTTGCTGTTGATCATTCATTTTCTGATTTCAAACATCAAATGAACTAAAGGTTATTTTCTGTTTTAGATTCGTGATTATAGAGCAGACTGGGACCTGGAAGTAAATCAACCTGCTGCTGGAAATTACTACCCTGTATGTTTCTCTTAAGGCAATTGTGTTGCACGAGTGAGGGAAGCCTTTCAGCTTGCATTCACATACACTATCCATATTTAATATAAAAAAATGAATCTATTTTATGTTTAGAGTTAATAGGAGTGGGTATTTTCTTTTTCAATTACTGGATCACATAAAAGTGCTGAGAAGAAAAATTGGTGGTTGTGTTTCTCTAATGTCAATTTTTTAATCATCTTTGTTCATTCAGATAAATCTTGGAATTTACACGCAAGACAATAAGAAAGAATTTTCGGTTTTAGTGGACCGACCTCTAGGAGGATCTAGCTTAGTGGATGGACAAATAGAGCTTATGCTCCATCGGTATGTTATTTACCTTACTGATATTTAATCTTTTACAAGTCTGGACAGTGTTGTTACTCTCCTGCAAGATTAACCTCCATCATCCAATCACTGTAAATTGTTGGTCTCTGCTCCCTTAAAAGCCCTTTTTGCTACTGTCTTTCCAACGTTGTAGAAAGTAGTTGACTTATGTGTGTGCATTTTTTGTGGCATTACTTATATAAACATTTCTTTTTAGTAATGTGCTCCTATAGCTTTACTAAGCTGTAAACATATATGCCTTGTTCATTCATCTCCTACTCTTTTTGTGATGTAGGAGATTACTACTTGATGATTCTAGGGGTGTTGCGGAGGCTCTGAATGAAACAGTTTGTGTTAAGGATCAATGTGCAGGATTGGCGGTAAGCACATTCAACTGGCTATGAAGCACTAGTGCAACAGCTAACTAATTCTTCAAGAGAACCCTGGTTCTACAATCTGATTGGTCCCTTTCTTTGTTAACAAATGTTATAAGTTCTAGATCTTCGCATCCATGTTTTTGAAACAAAAATAGAAGCCTCAAGCTGTTGTTCCTGTAAACTGAAAATGTTGTAATTATTTTTAATTGTCATTTAGTTTATCATTGCCACTGAAATGCACATTAAGAAAGGACTTTGTGGATGCATTATTTGATCCATATGCTTAAATTTATTATCATGTGCATTAACTGACTGCTTTTTTTTTTTTTTTGGCTGCAGATCCAAGGAAAATATTACTTCAGAATTGATCCTGTGGGAGAAGGTGCCAAGTGGCGCCGTTCCTTTGGCCAGGAAATATATTCACCTCTCTTGTTGGCCTTTGCTGAAGAGGTAAAGCTATAAATTAATTCATTATTAGCCGCATGAATTGATTTCTTCTAAGTAATTCCTTCTTTCAGGATGGAGATAACTGGATGAATTCTCATATAACCACCTTCTCGGGTATTGACCCCTCCTACAGTTTACCTGACAATGTTGCAGTCATAACTCTCCAGGTAATCAGGGTTTCAGTGTTATTAAAGCAATTACCCTGTTTTTTTTTTTTTTTTTTTTTTGGTAGTTTATTTCTATAGTTGGTTTGATACACTGTGAATACGGAATTTGAATCTTCCCTAAATTTAGGACCAGAACTTTGCACAGCTCCTTCATAGGGCTATATGCCAAAGGCTAGTGAGATGCTTGGTGTCGGCCCCTTCTTTTGTTATCCGATGAAATTCTGTTTCAATTCTAACAATATTCTCCTTCCTTTAAATATGCAGGAGCTTGATGATGGAAAAGTTCTCCTTCGGCTAGCACATTTATATGAGGTTTTAAGTTCTTTCTTGAATTTTGCTTGTGTTTGGAGTGCCTCATTTAATGATTTAGTGATGAGAACTTGTGAACCTGTCTTCAGTGTCATGCTTTCTGCGAATTACATGCTGCCATCATTACTACACAACTGGCCTGCTAAAAGATTGGTAACCTTGGCGCTCTTTTGTGAAAACACAGATAATTGCTTTCTGTGAAACTTTAATGAGGTTGAAACGTAAGATAGTAGAAAATGCTACTATATACTTTACCATTCCCATGGACTGCATTCATTTGCTAATATGGTTTTCAATTCTGGAATAATTCAGCAAGCCGCTTCTATTTATTTTAGTAATGCCCATCAATCCTTTTAATATTGATTGAGAAACACAGCTCAGGCTCGTAGAAGCCTTTTATTTTATGTGAGGATGCTTTATCATGTGGCATATATGATTTCGGTCACATATATTGATTGTTCATTAATCTATCCAGTGGCATTTGATTTTGCCTCAAATTATTTCAATTTTCTTTTATTCAGCTTCACGAATCATGTACAGGTTGGTGAGGACAAAGATCTTTCTGTGATGACAAGAGTAGAACTGAAGAAGTTGTTCCCTGGAAAGAAGGTAGAAGCAATATTCTCCTAACATTGGACGAGGCATCTTATTTTTACTACATCCTGTAATAATGTTTTGTTCCCATGTTATCTTCAGATTGGCAAAGTGGTGGAGACAAGCTTATCTGCCAACCAAGAAAGGAAAGAAATGGAAAAGAAGAGACTTGTCTGGAAATCAGAAGGCGTACCAAGACAAGCAGCAGTAACAAGGGGTGGACCTGTAGATCCCGAAAAACTGGTGGTGGAACTTGCACCAATGGAAATCCGCACATTTGTTATTGATTTTGGTCACACATCCCACCATGTATATGATTTCTGATAAAATGCTCCAGTAAAAACCTTGCCAACTCAAGGTGGCAGGCACTGTGTTTCTGATTTTAGAAATCCTTTCGAGTTGTTCTTTGGTATGAGAATGTGTCATAGGCCATGGGTGTAATGTAATAATCACTTTGTACATTCCATCCTTGTGGAGTGTCACTATGAGAAATAAAGTTCGCAAAATGGCCCTGTACATTTCAGATACGTTCATGGATTTAATTTCCGCTTCATTTCATTTATTATCGAGTCACTATCATTTATTATTTATAAGATGCTTAAAAATTTATAAGAGCTTACTATTTTTTTTTGACAAAAAACAAAACCTAATGGAAAAGTCATGTGACATAATATAAAAAAGTTAACAAAATTGAAGTATAGAATGCTACTCTCTAATTTCTTCTAGGTACTTTAATTTGTAATTTTACTTTAATTTACCATATATTTTAATCTGCCACTCATTTTAGACGGATTAAGTTAACAAAACTTTTATCTATATTTCATTTTCAAAAGTTGAATTTTGTATAGCTAATAGCTTAAAGTAGTTGGGGTGATTTACATTTCTAGCAGTGTGTGGACTGTTCCTGAGGCGTCACAGTTTGATATCACTACAACCATTATTATTATTATTATTATTTGCAAAATTATAAATTTGTGGAAAATAAATATAAATAGATAGGTATGAAATGGAAATAAATGCGAAAAGTAAGGGCAGTAGTGTAAAATCAAGCACCCCACAACCGATATTCCGTGAGAGATGCGGCGGATACCGGTCCAGCGGAGATAGATACTACAGTGAAAACTTGTTTATGTTTTTCCGGTTCGGGTCTGGTATTATTACAAAAAAAAAAAAAAGGGGGCGGTTTGGGTCTTTTATTTGGTGGCAAAAGGCGAACACGAGGATCGGAGCTAGCGATAGTGAAGTGCTGCAACAGCAAATTTCTCAGTTTGTATTTTTCGAAATTTCATGTCCATCTCGCCCATCCAATCTCAAGGCTCTGCATCGTCTTCTTCCTTCGATTCACTCTCTCAAAACCCTAATTCTTTCAATCATGGCACTCACAACACTTCTCCTCTTTCTCCCTCTTCTATCTCCCGCCAATTTCAATCCCTCCAATTCAACAGTCCTTCTCAATCTCCAATCTCTGAATCAGGTTCCTTTTTCTCTTTTTTTTAAATTTCTTTTGTCTCTATCTACTTCAATTTCTTGTATTTTTGTTTGTTTCGACGAAGCGCTAGGAATTTTTTAGTTGAAATTTGTTTCTTTGGTTTGCTTTTCCATGTAATTTGTTTTTTTTATTCTACTTTGTGTTGCCTTTTCATGTAAAGATGTGTAATTTTTTTTTAATTGCTGCTGGATGTTTTTCATGTTTGATGCATTGTATAATCAAATGATAGGCGGATCAGCTACATCTGCAGAAGATTCTGGTGGATCCTCCAAAAAGGTACTAAATGTTCTTTTAATGTTTGTCAGTGTTAGGATAAGACTCTACACCACCACCACCTCTGCGGATGACCACTAAAATTGACATAGTAAACAAATGACTCTAGTTTTAACGCTTTAGTTGGTTGTTTTTTAGGTGAATGGATTAGGGACAGCAGATGGAGATGAAAGTTTGCCTCAGCACAATGGAGAGACACATTCTCAGTCTCGCCTTCGTGGGCAAGTGGCTGGGTATGCTCAGTCTAAAGGGAAAATGTCTGAAGCTATGGGCCCTCCTATGCGACGTCAGCAAAGTAGTTTTTCTATCAGTGGTCAAGGAGGCAATGTGCATTCACCGGGAAGAAGGGCACAGATGATGAATGCTAATCATTTATTGAATTTTCATTATGATCCCATTGTCCGTCATCATCCAAGAGGAGCTCCTCCTCCTCCTCCTCCAAGACGCCAGCAAAAGATAAAGCCTTACAACAAGGATTTGTTCCTTCAGGCTAATTACAAGTTTGTTGTGTTAGACACGGGGAATTATTCACCTGAATTGATGGATCCTGACAAAATGCTTGTTTGGGAGGACATAATTTGTGTAAGGTATGTCACCCCATCTCCAGTACAATGCCCAATTTGTCTGGAATATCCTTTGTGCCCACAGATAACTTCATGTGGACATATTTTTTGTTTCCCCTGTATCCTTCAATACTTGCTAATGGGCAAGGAGGATCATAAAGGTGATTGCTTTAAAAGATGCCCTTTATGTTTTGTGATGGTATCTCAAAAGGATTTGTACACTATATATATCGAGGACGTTGAGCCTTACAAGGTTGGTGATACCATAGATTTCATGCTTCTAACTAGACAAAAAGATTCATTTGCTCCATCGCAAAAAAATAAAACAGAAACTGAAACACTAATGAGTTGCAATGACAATGTCTATGATCCCTTCTCCAAGTTCACATTCACTTCAGATGTGGAGTTGTCCTTCAGAAAAGCAATATCAGATTTAGATAGTTGGTTAGCCAGAGCAGACTCAGGTCTTGTGGATGACTTGGAGAGGCTTCCATATGTTTGTGCTGCAATGGAGAAATTAGAACGAAGGAAAAAATACTGGAATGAGCAGCGGCTGTCTGATAATAGTGGAAATTACACATTTGTCAACAGCCAGAAACAATGTCAGGAGCTTTTGGCAGCTGCAAATGTAAACTATGTTGATAATGAAAATGGGAGTACAAAATGTTCAATACAATCTGTTGATTCCAATGATGAAGATAGGTGGCCAGATAATATGAAATTAGATGAGGTTGTTTCTGTGGAGGGCCATGGGACAACTTTATCACCCTCCGGCACTGAAAGCAAGAGCTTGCAGAGGATCTCAAATGAATCTAGAGATGTGAAGGGCTATGATTCCTACAATTTCTACCAGGTTAGGACTATAGAGATTTTATTTATGCTTATTGGGTGCATAATTATCATTCCGTATATCTCTCAAGTAGAAATATTGCTTAGTTGGACAATTGATTTAGCAGTAGATGGAATTGTACTAGGAGTTCAGTGGTAAGCATGCATGCTTTGGTTGCCTTCTTAATGAGATTTTAAATTGATTTAGCTATCATAATTTTTTAATGAAGCTGTGCCCATATAGTGTGCTTCGTATTTGTTAATCGGATACCATAGGTTAACGCTAATTGCAGTGGTCATACTTTTGACATGAATATTAGCATCATCTGTGCTAGTACTGTTGTAACAAATTCTTGGAGTTTGGCATCTAAAGTTGCTTTTCTCAATTATGCTTGGTTTTCAGGCAGTGGATGGTCAGCACCTCATTCTTCATCCGCTAAACATGAAATGTCTTTTGCACTATTTTGGGAGCTATGGTATGCTTCCGCACAGGTGTGTTGAACGCTAAATTTTAATCTCCTGTGAGTATGTGCATGTTGTTAATGTAAGTACAATAGAAGGACCCATGGATACTACAGTTAGTACTTTGATAGTTTTTATTTAGGTCAATCATATATATATATATATATATATATATATATATACTGCACTGTGATCATTTTTTCTGTCATTTTAGAATTGTGATTTTTTGTCAGAGCGGAGTTCCTAGGATTGAATCCCTGAGCTCTACCATGAAGGGGGCACTATGTGTGTGCTACTGTCCTAATAACTTTGTCCAACAACTGGAGTTGCCTAATCTCCAATATTTTAGAATTTTTTTTCTTTGTTTTTACTGGTAGTTTTTTTTTTCTCCTTGTTAATCATCTTAGAGAAATAATTTATCCTAAATTTGATGGATTTAGCATAGCTATATATTTTCAACTTTTGCTACTCATTCTGTGGTTGTTGTAATTGGAGCAATTAGAAAATGCAGAATGTCTTGGGTGTGTCTGATCAAATGTTGATTAGGTAGTTTTGTCTTAAGTTAGCTATTTGTTAATTGCAGAATAACTGGAAAAATCTTACAGTTGGAGATAGTGACCCAATCGGAGGCTATGAGAAGGCGCTATCGTTATTTGAGTCATTTTTCTTTGACAACAACATTTCAAGTACAGTTGTCATTATTTACTTCTGTATATATTACCAAATTCAATGTTTATGTAATGTTGATTAAACTTTCACTTTCTCAGCTATGTGAAATTGATTTAAGTGAGGTGCTACCTCCTGATGCCCTGTTTCCATTCATGGATGATATCAAGAAGCGCGAGAAGCAGAGGAAGGAACTTGCCAAAAAGGTTTGTTGACATATGGTTATAGTTGTAGTATTTGCTTGGTCCAGGAAGACCTCAATTTTTGGAATGGATTAAAATCTTTTATACAGCCAATATTTTGATATTTGTATGTTTTTTTTAGTTTAATTGTCACAATTTTCCCAGGACTATGCAACTTGAATTGTCAAAATGGATTTCTTTTTCAATGGGATGAAACACCTTAAAGAATGTTGGTATGGCTAAGTATTGAAACAAGATATTTGTTTGGAAAAATGATGATTGTATTGGTTTAGACTTATAGATTTTGTAGTATCAGTGGTGAATTTGTTGTTGTCATTTTATGCAGTTTTTGTATGAAATATCACTTGAATCCATCATGTGCTGCTCTTATTGTTAGGAACGAAAGGAGAAGATCAAAGCAGAAGCTCTTGCTGATGCATCACTTCCTATGAACATTTTATCTGGTTCTGGACGCTCTTCAGCTGATGACTCTCCTAAATTTTCCATGGATGATTTTGAAGGTAATATTTTGTTGTCATGTATATATTTGCTTCTTTGTAGTAGCAGCATATTTTATTGTGATGCCCATTAAGCTAAAGATCAATCTTGTCTCTTAAACTGTCTGATGATAGACTGTTGAAAAATTAGATATTGATTGATGGATGCTCAAGCTTTGCATGGCCTTATGCATAAAATTTGAAATGCACAAAGTCATGGTTCCGCAATAATAAGAGAACATCTTTAATAAATTTCTTTATCAAAGCATTGAAGCCTACTTGAGGGAATTTACATTTGCTATGGCATGGAGTAACTTTACGTCATGAACTTACCAGGTTCCATTATTTTTGGTGTGGCATTTTATTATGAAGCCACCTTTCTGGATGCATAATTCTTTGAATCTTATTGCTAATTAGTTTACAGATTGAAATTGTTACTTTTATGGAAAACCTTCTTTGGATCTGAAATTTGCAGTTTTTGTTGTTTTTCCTTTTATTTTGTGAATGGAATTTTGCAAATTCATAATATATATATATATATATATTGAATAATTATGTTTAATGGTTAAATTATGGCTTCCCTTTTTATTTAATGCCCAGCCCTCGGAAATTCTAATACAATGTCAGCTAGCCCCCCAATGTCATCAAGCCCTCCAGTGGTTGGGGGGAAAATACTTTTCTCAAATGTCACTAGGCTTGGTTTTGCTGCTGGCCATGATTCTCCAAATTTGAAAATTGAGGAAACCAGCACTCTGCATAACAACAGATTGACGAGTGATTCTACTGGTGCATCTGGTATGACTCCAGTTTAATGTTTCTCCCTTTTTTCTTGGCTTTTCTCTGCATGTAAGAGATTTGAATGCCCTATGCATCCTACCTTAATTGGGTGCAAAGCTGAAGAAAAATAAATGATGACACAAAAGAGTGCCGTGTTTTCTTTCCTTATGGCCTTGTACGCCCCGACCTTGAAAATTTTTTTCCAGTCTTTGGTTCATGGAATCTTTTTTGTCTATAAATATAGGTACAAGAAATTCAGGTACACCTACATTTGCCAATGTGACATCGAGATTCAATTCTGGAGAAAATTTGAATGCACCCAAGACAAATGAGATTGGGAAGAAAGGAAAAAAACAAAGTCGAGTCCTCTTGTCCACAGCAGGCGGTAGGCGCTATTGAAGCAAAATCATAAACTGTTCCAGCTACACTTGATGCTTGTTTCAGGATGTGGATACTATGAAATTGAACTTTGAATTAGCAAGACTACTTGTAGATGGTTGACAATAAAATGTTGCTACAACTTTGAAGGATATTTCAGACTGTACAGCTTGAGCTCATAGAGTATATCTACTCTTCTGTAAAGTAATCTGAATTCGAGTTATGAATAGCAACATCTCTTACGCAAGTGATAAACTTCATGATATGGTGGTTAAATAGAAGTAGAGAATTACATTCTAAATCTTTTTTAAAATAGCGCCGTTGGGTCTTGCGACATGCCCTTCAAGCATCATTTTAATTTATCCACAACAAGATGGTAATATATCTGTATCCAGCAAAACTGCAAACATAAAGTAACTGTTAGCTAGGGAGATTTGGATTAGAATTATGGCCGAGTGGGAGGCAGTGCATCTGGTTCTAGGTGCCAAGAACCTTGAGGAATATTATGTGTCTCAGCTTGTGGAAGTATGTAAGCAGGTACTTGGTGAGAGAAACTGAGCATTTCTGTTAATGGAACTGCCCTGACCAATTGAAAACCATCATAAAACTGTCTTCGAAAGAAAGTTGAGCAACCAGCCACCTCTTCTAAATTGGCTGCTATTAACCCAGATTCATCAGAATAGTCTGTAACAATCTCAACAATTCCACATTGACAGTTAATAAAATCATTGAGTTTCCACCCAACCCTCCAGCTCCTGTACTTTGCCCAAATCTCACCTTTGTTTGGAAATACCTTGTAAAAAAAATTATTCCGCTCACACTTCACCAGATGTGAGAACATAGACAACTTCAAGTTGAGTGTGGTCTTGCCAGCTTCAAACAATCCACAACCAAATGGTAGATTTTCTTTGATCCAGTGGATTTCATCAATCAATATGGGTTAAGGCTCCAAGAATGTAACGCATATTTCACTCTCTGAAACCACATTGTTCACCGCAACATATCGCCTGGGCATTGAATCCGGACCATCAAATACAGCCCATACTTGGTCTGAAGCAAAATCTTTTGTTGTTCTTTTTTGGTTCACTGGTTCTGTCTCAGATAATGGCAGAGGAATAGATTCAGCAGGTGTGAAGCAGTTGATAACAGCTGACGGGTCGAGCTTAAACATCCTGTTAGATAGCTTGTCCATCTCTTCATCTGCATATGTTTGTGCTGGAATTCTATGGGAAAACATATACAAGTTTCTTCCAGGAATCTGAAAATAAGACTCACTATCGTTTTCTGTGATATAGATATTTCTAAATCCCTTGACTTTCACCAAACCTACCACCAGCATACTCTCCAGACTGGAATATCCAGATAGAATTTCTACTATCTGCAATGAGCAGCGCTTCCTTGCTCTGGGATTTGAACACCATGCTAGTGGTTTGACATCCCTGTAAATTCCCAAACCTCTCCTTTTCTGGGGTAAATTTCGACCAGCTCACTTGCATTAGGAGACACCATGTGTGAGAATGACGTTGGTTCAATTGGAGTTGTCCGACTTCTGTCCAAGTTGTACAGTCCACAGACCATGGGCAACCCTGCCTCGCACCATTTCTTACCGTGTGCAGTATCAGGAGCACGTTTCAACCAGTTGACATAAATTTTACAAGGAGATTCATGAACCTTCACGTAAATAATCTTTGCATAGTTTCTAGGCATGCCTTCATCGTCATAAGTAGCCCAGACTTGAAAAGCTGCAAAAACATCAGTCGTTGTAACAAATTTGTGATGATCCTGATCAGTACTAATCGTTGATGTAATAACCCAAGGAAACCTTGCACTAATAAACCCATTAATTTCCCTTTTAAAATTAGCAGAACCATCACTGGTATGATCACCAGTGGCTTTAACCTTAGTTTCATTCAGCATACCACATTGATACCCAATAGACTTCAGTTCAGCCTCCTTCCATTTGGCAGTTTGAAGGTAACCCTGAGGAGAATCAACAGCATGATTTTCCAGCAAATTTTCAAAAGTACAAGATTGCAACCCCATAGCCCTCTTCATATCAAACATCAAACGTTTCTTTGGTTCAGCAAGCACAGCAAATGCATCATGGACGACTTTCGGAGCTGATGCACCACAAGGGAAATTGTTCTGAATTGGCTTTAAAAGTGCAACCAACTTGTTATACTGAATTTTAATAGCAAGTTCGGTGGCAGATGGTGAAACTCAAGAACCCAGTAGCAGTCAGGGTCACAGCCCAAGAATCCAATACCAGCAGAGTGCAAAACATCGCAGACAGTGATCATGCCCGAAATATTGTCAAAGGCTGGAAGATAACACTGAATATTTAGCAAAATTTTTCTGCTCATGATCCTTTCTTTAGCTTTTTCTACATCACGAAGAGCCTGGTGCAGGTTCAAATCCATCCTTGGGGCACAACTAGCTAAACCAGTTATAGACTATAAAATCTTAGATTAAACTAGTACACTACTCACTACTTAACCCTCAAATCAATAGCAATAGCAAGAGCAACAAAACAAAACAAATAAAATACATAAGAGATTGAACAGTTGAAAAATGAACTCACTTTATTCTCGTTGTTGTTAATGCTCTTGATTCAAAGCCAAAGACGAATAAAACCCCATTGGCACACTGCAAATCAGGTTCACAAGAATTGGACCCTACTGGCAAGTTGGCAGCAAAAACATGGATATGACTCTGCACTGGGCTGGCCATGCGAGTACTGTACCAGTACCGCGGCACCTTTTTTTTTTTTTAAAGAAAAATAAAATTCCAAGAAGGGAAGGCCCATTAAAACGGCGTCGTTTATTTTATCCTCTCACCCTCCCCTCCCCTCCTCTCCCTTCTGTACTGGCATGGCATGACAGGGAGCATCTTTCAGAAAACTTGAAGAAGAAAAGAATTAGAGTTTGAGTGAGTAGTGTAGAGAAAATGAGGCAGCAGCAGCATCACCACCATAACAAGAATAGTAGAAAACCAGCAGTTCTGCATTTAGTATGTGCTGCTGTTCTTTTCTCTCTTCTCGTTTTCGCTATCCAGTCCTCTTTTTTCTCAGGTTTCGCTTCCCTTTCTTCTCTTCCTTTGATTTCCTTTTTTTAAATACCCAAGAATAAAAACCCTAAAACTTTTATGAATTTTTCACTTTCGGTTTGATTTCGTTATTAATTCGATAGATTTTGCAGGTAATGAAAGCTCAGACCTCTACAAAGAAGAAATCCGGACTTTATCCGAATTCCAAACCTCTCTTCAACAATGCGTGGTTAGCTTATTTATTTATTTATCAACTCCATCAGATTTAGATCTGCATCCTCCTCTGCTGTTTTAATCAATTTTTGATTTATTAGTGGTGAAATTGATTGAATTCTGTGTGCTAACTAAAAATGTAGGCAAATAGAGGGCTTGGTTTGACTGCACATATCGCCGACCATTGCAAGTTAACTCTTAAGTTTCCTCCAGGCACTAACAGCACTTGGGTCTCTGCTCTTCTCTCTTTCAATCATATTTTAAGATTCTTTTTTTTGGGGGTGATTGTTTTATTCATTTTAAAGATACTGACTACTGAATCTGATTGTTATATGTTTTTTTTTTTTTCCGTTGATCTCAGTACAATGCGCAATTCAAAATTTTTGAACCATTGGGGTATCATTATGATGTTTGTGATGCTATTCTATTGTGGGAACAGGTTAGTGCTTAATTTGGGTTCTTTTTTTATTAGATTTAGGTGGTTGGACTTTATCGAAATGATTCATTCTAATGTCTTTAGTAATGCAGTATCGTAACATGACTACAGTGCTTACAAGAGAATATCTCGATGTTCGACCAGATGGGTGGTTGGAGTATGCAGCTAAAAGGATTGCTCAATTGTATGAAATTTATCGTTTCCCCTCTTGTGGTTTTTGTTTTCCAAGTTCTGTGACTTTACTGGAATACCTTCTTATGTTAGGATATGGATCAAATAATAAATATTCCTTTTTAGGTGGTCTACTATCTGCTGCTTGATTGATTAGTTATGAAATACCATTAAGTCTTTGTTTGAATGCAGAAGTAAACTTAGTTCACCCGATTTCTTTTGGTTTCAGGGGAGCTGATAAATGCTACAATCAGACTCTTTGTGAGGAACATCTTAATTTGATTCTGCCAGCAAAACCTCCTTTTCATCCCCGGCAATTTAAAACCTGTGCTGTTGTTGGCAACTCAGGAGATTTACTAAAGACAGAGTTTGGAGAAGAGATTGATAGTCATGATGCTGTTATACGAGATAATGAGGCCCCTGTTAATGAGGTAATCTGGCAATAGTAATTGCAATTAATTAAAACCAAAATGTGAATTGTTGCTTTTTTGTTTTCTTTTCTCTCATAATAAGACCAGTCCCATCTCAGGTGCCAGCCATGAAAAACCTATTGTTTCCCTATTTTTCCTTCCCTAGAGGTTGGGCTGTGCTAATAATTGAACAGTTTCTAACTCATCTTTTTAAAATTTTATTTTATTTGTGGATGTTGAGCCATTTCAACGTTGTCTTTTAGATGTTGCATTGTAAGCTATATTGTGTTCTTCTCTACTTTTTTCTGGTAGTGGTTGAGAGTGCTCATCTTGCCTTCTGATTTCCTGAGCAGAAATTTGCCAAGCATGTTGGTATAAAGAGGGATTTCCGCCTTGTAGTTAGGGGTGCCGCTCGTAACATGGTTAAAATTCTCAATGGATCTAGTAAGTTTTTATCTTTATTTGACACTACAATTTAAACTGATACCACCAGTTTATGTAGTTTTCATTTGTATCTTATAATAACCAAAATCTACCAAGCTTTGTCTGAGTGTACTTTGATCATGTGTGTGAACTTAAAATGTGATGAGAGCATTGATGTTTAGGTTCAATGTTGGCACGTTAGCTACTAGAGCTACTGTATTTTTCTGTCCATGATAATGTTTATGTTGAAGACAATCAAATGTGAGTTATTGATGCTGTTATGCTTTTTCAAAATTTAAAGGAAAACATCTATTCTAAGCCTTTTACATGCACAATTACAATGGAAGAACTTAGTTTAGATGTCTTAATACTATCAATCCACAGGGGTACAGTGTTGTATAGAATACAGAGTACAGATTGACGTATTTTCTCACTCTCTATGATAGCATGGGGATCTTTCTATTTCTTTTTCACTAAAAATGGGTAGTGGAACAAAAGAAGGTTTGTTGATTCTGGTTTTAGTTTGTCTTGCATATGATTCAGGTCCCCACATATCTATTCTCCTGTACAGTTGTTCCTGAATTTTCTTTCTACTGAGCAAAGATGAAAGTCTGAATTGATTGTATTCTGTGAATTTAAAAGACAATGCTAATGAGCTTTTTTCTTCTGCAGCTGATGAGGTACTTATAATTAAAAGTGTGACTCACAGAGACTTTAATGCAATGATAAAGGTAAGTTGGCATCCCAAAAGGCTTTATCATTTCTGTACAATGTAAGTGTGTTACAACTATCTGATATTTAGTTAACTTTATGCTTTGTTTTGGCCATTTCATGAGATCATATCCCTTGCATGCCACTGTTTTCAACGTTATTCCTTCCATTTTCCTAGTAGGTGTCTTGGCCAGGGAAATTATTGCTTTCAGTAGTCTGATTAAGTAATTCAACCATTATCAAAAGCACCTAATATTCTTGTAACATTCGTATTACAGAGTATTCCAAATCCTGTTTATCTCTTCCAAGGAATTGTGCTTCGCAGAGGCGCCAAGGGAACTGGAATGAAATCTATTGAACTAGCACTTTCTATGTGTGACATTGTTGATATATATGGATTTACAGTTGATCCTGGCTATACTGAGTGGTAATTTAATTTTCAAGTCTTTGATTTACTTTTATTACACCGTATTCTTAATCAAATGTGTTTTATATGTTATTATATTAATATTTGAGCCCTTTAGTTTTCATCTTGCCAATTGTTCTCTATGATGTTTCTCTAACGTGGGTACAAACATAAGTTGCAGTAACTTAAAACATAAGGTATTTGAAATGTTCTCATGTAATAATTTTCTTTCATAGTTATCCACAAACATTTGAAATAAGTCGACACCTCTTTTATCTCCAATTTTTTAGCATTTTTCATAGTCGTCTTCTTTCTTAAATAACTTTGGGATTTTAAAAGTGCAAAGGTCCACAGGATATTTGATGCCGTCTTTATTCCCCCTTTGTTGCTAACTATTAAAGTGATGCTTCTTGTAGGACACGATACTTTTCTACTCCCAGGAAAGGGCATAATCCACTTCAAGGACGTGCATATTATCAGCTCCTGGAATGCCTTGGTGTATGACTACATTTCCTTTTAGTGCAAATAGACCATGCTAGTTGATCCTTCAAACAATATTTGTGATGAACCATAGATATTGATTGTGTTTTACTGTGTATACTTGCAGGTTATTAGAATTCATTCTCCCATGAGATCTCAGAGGAAACAAGACTGGTCAGATGTGCCAAGTCGAGAAATGATAAGCAGAGCTCATGCTGCTGCTTTGCGCTTAAAAAGGGGTCAGGGGCCAGGACAGTTTGGAAGTTGCAAGGTGTGGGGAAATGTTGACCCTAACAATAATGGGCCCATCTCAGGGTCTTCAGACATGAGTGATGTCAGGAAGTTCTCAAATTACAACAAATGGGAGGTCATGCCATTTGAGAGTCTAAGAAAGGAAGCATGTGATCACTATGTCCAGATGGAAGGTGTCTCTCTCTATAAAATGGATGGTAATAAATTGGATGATTTAGTATGCGTGAGGCATTCCTCAAAATCTGAGGTATGAGAAGCTGCTTCCATTGTTGCAACTCCTTATTTTTGTCCTTGTGTAGCTTGCCAGCAGGCCTTGTGTTGCTTGCAAGCAGGCAGACCTCTGCTGGTTATTGTCAAGTTGGCATGTGAATTCTAATGGGACGGGTTTCTTGGATGATGAATATGTGAACTCATCATTTCTGCTGCTAATGTTTAATTGCTTCAGTGAAGTACTGAAGTTATTAAACGAGGGATTTTTGAAATTTAGAAACCATTTTAGTTATATGACCATGTGCAAAGGAGAAACATCATAAGATACTAGTCGACTGTACAACATTAGGAAATCTCAAGCTCTTTCTACTTTATTATTGTGCAAAGGAGACATTCTTTTTAAGTAATTCACAAGTCAAGTCCTACTTGTTTTTCTGAGGATTCTTCTAAGGGATCACATTAAAGGCATATGTTGATGAATTAGATCTAACGGTTGTTGATGAATTAGATAGAGTATTTGTCATGCTCGCTATGTTTGTACAACTTCAATGGACTTTAACACACGGGAATTCATGGACTTGGATGGTCTGAGAGTTATAGTGCTTGGCGGCTTGTATTTATTTTGTGGAACATGTCAAAATTTATTATATTTGTTATGATGTAATAAAATAAGGATGATAGTGTTGTGTTTTTTTTTTGTTCAATTTATTTATCAATCTGTAATTGTTTGGCAAGAAAAAACTCGATTAACATCAGTTCATTAATTGATAATGGAAGTTTAAAAAAGTGAGAGTTAAAAAGAAACAACACTTCAACTATTTTGACCTTATTTGATATTCAGGGATTAATTTGGTTTAACTGGATAGACCCTTCTCCACATGAATAAGAAACCAAAATTAAAACGGTCAAGGTGTTCTACTAAAGATCTTTACCTGTAATTGGTAATAGATGATTTATGGCTACACACATTAGTTAAGGGTTCTTTACCAAGTCAAACTGCAACTGAGTTACTTACTCTTCTATGCATAAAGTACACTGTTAATATATACATTGGATTATAAAGATTTTTGTATTATGTAATTTCTGAAAAGAAATTTAATATTATTTGAATTAATGGATTAAATTTTTTATAAAGTCAACATTAATACAAACATTTATTGTTTAAGTTAGAATATTCATATTAGAAGTAAAATAGAACTAGTATATTACAATAAATTGAATAAATGTTAATAAAATTACAGTGTTAATTAAGTTAACAAAATTTTAAAAATAATGCCTTTAACTAAATTAATATAGAAAAATATCAAAATGCAAAATTTAATCTCAATTCTTCAAATCACCGGTTTGCTACGATAGCTTTCTTCATATATAAGTTATTATCAAGTATTGAATTAACTATCATATTAAAATTATATCACCAATTTATTCTACAACGAACCTCCAAAAGACAAAATAGGAAACACAACTAGAGCTCGCCTTTGGGTGTTATCACCTCAGTCGTATGAAACCTAACTTACTAAATTTCCGGTGTGGAGAATGCTCCCTCGCGATGTTACAAGTGGATGAAATACTCTAGGTTTATAATTAAGGAATTTGCATACATAGTATTTTATGAACATTAAGTATTAATTTCTTCCAGTATCTAAAAAAAAAAATTTCAACATCTTACAATTTAGGAGTAATTTTTTTTTTCTTTGGCCTATGTAGCTAGTGAGTGATTATAGGTGCAAACAATTTTCATGATTATAGGTGCATAAGGTTCCCAAATTTAAATCAGAAATCATTCTTTTTAAATGATTCTGTTATAGTTATTGTCATGAGTTTCTCTTTGACTGTTATGGAGTTTTTTTTTTTTTTTTTTAAATTGCAATATATTTGGTAAGGATAATCTTAGCTAAAGCACTCCTAGAACCAAAAATAAAATCTTCAAGCAAATCATAGTTTTGTCCCGCTATTCAAAATGCCAATTCTGTTTGTTTAGTACACGTTCAGTATCCATTTCCCAATCTGAAAATATACTCTTTGCACAATTATATGAAAGATGAATATATTAAAATGATGAATCCTTATTTAACTACTTCAGCAAAGCGGAAATTAAAAAATTGAAAAATAAAAAGTTAAAAGAAAATTTGTATTCATATCTATAGTATTACATTTAACAAATTGATTCAATATATGTAAATATATTATAAAAATTCAACTTTTGGATATAATACATTCGAATGAATTAATAATTTTTTTAAAAAAAAATTAATTTGATTTTTAGCTAGTTTTTTTAATCACCCTCAAAACAGGATTGCCTTCAGTAAATGACAAAGTACAAAGACATATTACGTATTTTTTTTTAGCATGATGATGTGAAATTTTTTTTTAAAAGATGATATTACCTATGAGATTTGTACTTTTTATGGTTCATTTTATATAACGAGCGGCTATAAATATCTTTTTCGATATAAATATTTTCATAACTCAATAAAAAAAGTTCTCTTACATGATTGTAACCCGATAAAATTCCTCCATCCCTTACAAGACAATAACAAGAGAAAAAGTAACCCTTATCCAAAGAAGCAAAAATATCTTGCATCTTAGCCATCCTATGTATAAATTTGCACCAACTCCATTTTCCTGTTCCTGCAAATTATTAACCTTTTTTTTTTCTCTCAAATTAAAACACTATCAAAGATGCAGTCAGCTTTGAGCATTGCACCTCCTGTTGTCCCACTACTACCCTCTAAGCACTTGTCACAGCTCACCTTATCTCCATCAAAGTTGAGCACTTCATCTCGTGCTCCTTGTCCCTCTGCAATCAAAGCAGCTGCTACTACTGTCGCTCATGACACATCCTCCACTGTTGATTACAGCTCCCTGATCTCGTAAGTATATAAATATATTTTCTGCTACTTTAATCATAATTCTTACTACGTACTTGTTTCTTGGAACTGGGTTTTACTTCAAAGTTAGAGCTGAACTGGGTTTTGCTTCAAAGTTAGAGCTAGACTTTAAACATATATAATTCTTAATAGTTTCTTGGAACTGGGTTCTACTTCAAAGTTAGAGCTAGGCTTTAACTGACAGAGTGTTTTGGTCAGTGTGTTTCCAGCAGAGGCATGTGAAACCATAGGTGGAGATGCCTGCTTGGCAGACATTTTTCCTGAAGTAAAGCTTGAGGTCAGAAATGAAGCAGCAGCTACCATTGCTTCAGAGCCTTTTGACAGAGAGCATCTTGAATACAATGACGAAAAAACGTAATGCCCTGAAGACTGAAGTAGCCAAATTTAGCATCATCTTCTGTTTACAAGTAGATTACCAGTCTTGTGCAGGGATGTACTGATTAATGATAGATCTTTCTTCATTTTGCAGGGTTTTCTGTGCAGAAGCATGCGATGATCTTGGTGGAGAATTCTGTAGCCGTGAGTATCAGAGAGGAGTGTACTAGAATTGATTGAAGAGAAACAAACAAACATGTCCAGCAAATGCTAGCTAGCAAAGACTTCTTTATCAAAAAAATTATTTTTGCTTTGAATGTCTGTATTATTTTTACTCAGCTGAATCAAATTAATTTTTTATGATTGGAAATTCTCTGTTGCTCTCTTTATATTACTCGCACATTATAATAGTTTATACCATAACTTTTCAGTCTAAATCAAAAATTATTTTGAATGCAATAATTGGAATGTTAGTGTTAGTATTTTGAGAGAAGTGGAGATCAAATTTGGAACTCTTTAAATTTCATGTTTGTCCTGAGCGTTATCACGATGAACAAGCACAAACTTCATATCTTAATATTACAAAATAAATAATAGAAAAATTATGTAGACAATTCTTAATTACATCATCCTGTATTATATCAAATCTTTAGGTAATTTGACTAGGATTCCCCTGCTCCAATGCAAACACCGTATCTACCATAAGTTGCAAACAATGCCGGATATTAATTTTTAATTGTAGTTAAATAGTAACTTTTTTTAAAGGTATTTTAAAGTGTTAAATATTATTTATTTAAAATGAATATACAATTTATTAATACTTAAATCATATAAAAACTAAATAAAATAGTAAACGAAATATAATACTATTTTTTTAAAAAAATGTATATATATGCATCGCTGCTTCAGTATATCCATTTTTTAATGGTGCATATGGCACCATTGCAAATCTGTTGGTGAATATATAGCTAGATAAGTTTTTGTCATTATTTGAAATATAATGAATTTATAAGGTTATGCAAAGTAATATATTTTTGCCAATTGTTTTTTTATTATACAAAATAATTGAGAAAGATTCATAATCAGGCCAAGAGCCTCTCTGTTTATGAATTTTGAGTATTTCATTTAGACAATGTTAGTTCTTAGTAACATCTTTATAATCCGGTTTGAGAAATAAAATTCTAACCCCTCACAAATTATTTCGATAATAACAAATTTAAAAGTATTGTTTAATCTAATATTTTTATATATATAATTTAACATTATTTAATTTTTCAAAATTTATTTTTTAATATATTAGTTGAAAAGGTTATTCCACTTAATTAACTTCTCATATTAGACTAAAAAATTTAAGCTAATTTAGCTATTTCTACACTGAATTGGTCAATACATATTTTACTATAATAAATTAAAAATAAATAAATAATTTTTTCATAAAAGAGTTGCATGAAAAAAATAGTAATTTATTCTCAATAAGTTATTATTTTTTAATGAAAAAACTACAAATTTAATGCCTCAACTTTTCAATTTTTTCTATTTAAATTTTTAACTTTTATTTTTTTTACAATCAAGTGTTTGAATTTTTGAAAAACATACCAATATAATGTCTTTGACCGATTTTGATACTGACTATCTACTTAATTAAATCAAACATGACCCATTTTTATTTTAGTTATTAATCATATCATTTATCATATGTGTTACATTATTAAAATGATAAAATTATCATTATTCAGTCACTCTCTATGTCTTTAATAAATGTAATATTGAGGTTATTTTTATCAATTCATAATCTTTAACAAAGGTAATTTTATCATGTAAATAATGCAATACATACAGCACATAATGTGGATAATAATTAAAATAAAAATGAGTCTCATTTAATCCTACTCAATATCCAATCAATATCAAATCTAATAAAAATACTACATTGATATTTTTTTAACGATATTTAATTACAAAAAAATTTAAACACTCAAAATAAAAAAAAACTAAAAAGTTGAAACACTAAATTTGTAATTTTAGCTTTTTGAATTTGCTAGATAAGAAGAATGGCAATTAGGAATTGCGACTTTGTCAAAAAAAAAAAAAAAAAGGGAATAGCGACGACATACCCTGTTGCGTATAAACGGTCGTACATTTTTAAATATGCATCAGCGCGCTTAATTAACTGCCAAAACCGTTCGTATGAAATTATCATCCAGAAAATTTCCACTTAAAACTCTAACTTCTTTAGCATCCTCTCAACCTCCAAGAATCTCCCCCCAGAATGCCAAAACCTCTATCGATGCCCGCATCATCAAAACCGGTTTCGACCCAAACACTTCTCGCTCCAATTTCCAAGTCAAGAACCTTCTTCAAAGAGGCCAATTATCCGAAGCACGCAACATGTTCGATAAAATGCCTCACAAAAATACCATCTCCACAAATATGATGATTCAGGGTTACGTTAAAGAGGGTAATTTTTCTAGTGCTAGAGAGCTTTTTGATAGCATGATTGATCGTACTGCTGTTACTTGGACAATTTTGATTGGTGGGTATTGTCAGATCTATCAATTTAGTGAGGCTTTTAAGGTTTTTGTTGATATGAATAGGGATCGCTTGAAGCCTGATTATGTGACATTCGCTACTCTATTATCAGGATGTAATGAGCCGAAGATGGTGGAAGAATTATTTCAACTTCATTCTTATATTGTTAAATTGGGACATGATTCAGCCGTTATAATTTGCAATTCTTTGGTTGATTCTTATTGCAAAATGCATCGTTTAGATTTAGCTCATCAGATATTTAAGGAAATGAATTTAAGGGATTCTGTTACTTATAATGCATTGATAACGGGATATGGAAAAGGAGGATTGAATGAAGAAGCCATAAAGCTTTTCATGGAGATGCATAATTTGGGGTTTGAACCTTCAGATTTTACGTTTCAGGGGGTTTTATGTGCTTGTATTGGGTTAGATGATACAACATTTGGGCAGCAGGTTCATGGTTACGCAGTGAAGTCTGATCTTGTTTCAAATGTGTTTGTAGGGAATGCATTGCTTGACTTCTACTCAAAGCATGATTGTGTAGATGAAGCTAGGAAACTTTTCAATAAGATGCCAGAGTTGGACGGTGTTTCTTACAATGTGATGATTACTGCTTATTCATGGATTGGGCAATATAAAGAATCTATTTATCTTTTCCATGAGCTACAATTCACAAAATTTGATAGGAGGAATTTCCCTTTTGCGACCATGTTGAGTGTAGCGACAAATACACTAAACTTACAAATGGGTAAGCAACTTCATTCCCAGGCCATTGTGACAACAGCTGATTTAGAAGCCCTGGTAGCAAATTCTTTAGTTGACATGTATGCTAAGTGTGGAAGATCAGAGGACGCTGAAAGGATATTTCTGAAACTAAGCAGTAAATGCACTGTTCCATGGACAGCCATGATTTCTGCCAATATTCAGAAAGGACTTTTTGAAGAAGGGCTAAAACTGTTTAATGAGATGCGCAGAGCCACTGTAAGTGCTGACCAGGCTACTTTTGCCAGTGTCTTAAAAGCCTCCGCAAATTTGGCTTCAATATCTTTTGGGAAACAGTTGCACTCATATATAATCAAATTAGGTTTTAGGTCAAACGTTTATTCTGGGAGTGCACTAGTGGACATGTATGCGAAATGCGGTTCTCTGACAGCTGCAATTGAAACTTTTAAAGAGATGCCTGAAAGAAATGTAATCTCTTGGAATGCATTAATGTCAGCGTATGCACAAAATGGGGATGGTGATGCCACTCTTAAATCATTTGAAGAGATGATTCGGTCAGGTTATCAACCAGATTCAGTTAGCTTCCTTTGCATTTTATCAGCTTGTAGCCACTCTGGACTGATTGAAGAAGGATTGAAACATTTCAATTCCATGACTACAATCTATGAACTTATTCCAAAAAGAGAACACTATGCGTCAATGGTTGACATGCTATGTAGGAGTGGACGATTCAATGAGGCAGTGAAGTTGATATCTCAAATGCCATTTGAACCTGATGAGGTAATGTGGTCATCAGTTTTGAACTCGTGCAGGATTCATAAGAACCATGACTTGGCAAAGATAGCAGCACACCAGCTCTTCAATATGGAGGTCCTCAGGGATGCTGCCCCGTATGTCACCATGTCCAATATCCTTGCTGCAGCAGGTCAGTGGGACAGCGTAGGGAAGATTAAGAAGGAAATGAGAGAACGTGGACTCAAGAAGGTTCCAGCCCATAGTTGGCTTGAGATTAAACACAAAGTTCATGTATTCACAGCAAATGACAGGAGCCATCCACAGATGAAGGAAATCATACTAAAAATCGATATGCTATCAGAGCAAATGGAAAAAGAAGGATATATTCCGGATACAAGTTGTGCTCTACACAATGTGGATGAAGATACCAAAATCGAATCACTCAAATATCATAGTGAACGATTAGCAATAGCTTTTGCACTGATCAGCACGCCGGAGGGATCACCAATACTGGTAATGAAGAATTTACGCGCCTGCAGAGACTGCCATTCTGCAATCAAGGTGATATCTAAACTCGTTGGAAGGGGGATTACAGTTAGAGATTCAAGCAGGTTTCATCATTTTAGAGATGGGTTCTGCTCCTGCAAGGATTACTGGTAACAACTGCAGTGTAATTGCTTAGTACAGAAATTGTATAGGTCTGCAAAACCCAATTCAAGAATTCAATTCTGAAAGTGAACAAATCAATGGAAAACAAAGAATAAATTTCCAAAACTGAAAAATACTCATTAAATGTCTTCAAAACTCTTACATTAACATTATAATTGAATTGATAACACTCAAGAAACAAAACTCAAAAAGCCCAAAAACCAGAAGAAAACCCTAATTATCATTCTTAATTTTCCTGTTATTTCTGTTAACAACATCATCAGGAACAACCTTAAGCAACTTCCTATCTTTACTCTTAGCAATCTTCTTCAAAGTCTTAGGGTTAGTAATCTTCTGCAACTTGGTACCAGACCTTAAAATGTTCTCTTGCTTCTTCTTCTCTCTTTCCTCTCTTAATCTCCTTTTCTCTTGCTTATTCCTCTTTATTTCTTCTTTAAGCTCATTCATCCTCTCCCTGTAAGCTCTCTTTACCTCCTTCTGCCGCTCCCTGTCCTCGAAGCTCGACCCTTTTAAGCTCACATGCTTGGCCGACGCTCTCTGTTTCCTCACCTGTTTCCACTTCCGTCCTGACGCTTTTCCGGCTATTACGCCGTCGTACGTCGGTTTTCCGTACACTGGTTTGTTTGGATCCTCTGCTGATTGAAAAGCTGATCGCTTTGCCGGTGGAGGAAGAGCGTTAAGATCGATATCCATTGATAAGCCGTTGTTTTCGTCTGTTGGGGTAATGGCTTGTGATTGTGATTCGCGCTTTCGCTTGTAGGTTTTGCCGCCGAAGCCTTCGTCTAGGCCCCGGAAATCGATCGTGCAAGCCATCGTTTTTTTTTTTTCCTCAGCTCTCGCTCTGCAGATGAATTCAGAAACCCTAATTGGTTTTTTTTAAGCATTTATAGTCGGGTTATGGGCTTTTTTTGGTTTCGGGTATCTTTTTACATTTTATTTTTATTATCTAAAAGTCTTTTTCACAAAAATTTAACTTTTTTTTCTTTTGACATACAAAAATTTAACTTTTAATAACCTCAAGAAATTAAAAAAATTTTATTGGCCAATAAAGTTTTCTTAGTAGTCATGGTGTTAGAAATTATTTTAACAATTTTTTAAAATCATATTATCCAAGAAAATTATAGTACTTAAAAAAAATTAGAGGTGAGTAGAGAATTGATAGAAGATATTTTTAAGATATTAATAGATTAAGAGATTGATTCTTATCTCTTTTTCTTTAGAGTTAAATAAATTTAAGGTTTTTTTTAATTTTGCCTGAATAATTTTTTAGGATTAATAAGGAGAAATTTTTGAATTAAATATAATATACTAATTTTTGTCATATTATTTGAGTAATGAATTTATCAAGGGATAATTACAATTACTCTTGAGATTAGACCATAATTATTATTTCATCTCTATTTTAAAAAAATAATCAAAAAATTTTTTAGTTTTAAATTTTTCAAATAATTTAACCCCTCCACTAAAAAAGTGTAAGAATATTGTTAAAATATATCCTGTTAGATAAATATTAAAATGTCAATAATTATTAAAAATTTCAAAAATATTCTTAAAATTTTCAAATTTGGCCTTAATTTAATTAAAATTTACAAATGTTCTTAAAAATAAAATACAAATACTCATGCAATTTGATGTTTGCTAAAAAAAAAAAATGTGAAGCAATAAAATCATTAATTTGTTAATTGGCGTCCATTTACACCTCGGCAACTACTCATTAATTTGTTGGAATTGTAATTTTTTAATTTAATTAAAGAATATCTGAAATTTCCATTATTTTCTATACTGTCATGGTGAAAAAAAGTACATGATTTGAAAAAATAAATTAAATATGGTATAATATTATAAATTTAATCAAATATTGAGAATAAATATGTATTTTATGTTATTTAATTTTGCAACGGAAATTTTTTGTCAAAGTTATAATTTTTAATTTAATTTGATTTGATTTAATTAAATCATAGGTTTAAATTTTTATTACTTTTAAATATTATAATCCTGTGTTAAAGGTAAATGAATTTTTTTCAGAAAATTGAAAACAAGCAGTTAATTAAGTACAATACTATTATAGATATAATAAAATGAGTATTTTTTAAAATTTTTTGTTGAAGTTATAACTTTTAATGTAATTTAATTTCATTTAATTAATTTTAGTTTTTTATTTTTAATATTATTGTAGCATAAAAGAAAAAAATGAATGAATTTTTTATTAAAAAAATAAGAATTTAATTAAATATTGTGCAGTATTATAAATTTATTTAAGTATTGAGAGTAAATATATCTTTTCGATAAATATCATTTTTTTTCTTAAGGAGGGAAAATTATTTGACAAATCCAAAACTTGAGAGTTAATTATTTTTTAAAATAGAGGGATGGAGCAATAACTATGGTCTAATAACGTGAAAATTGAAAATTGTAATTATTTCTGGGAAACACAGGAAACAGTACTCAAAAATGACATTGAAGAGGTCCGAATACCCAATTTTGTTTTTTTAGGTAGGTGGAAGATTTTGAACCCTCCCTCTTACAAGGCGTGCCAAACCTCTATCACCAGACTAGGCCGATGAACTCTCCATAGAAGCAAAAAGGTTGCCAGATATTTTTCGAGTGATTATGCTTTTCAAAAAGTGATTGGCTTTGGAGGAGCGTGGTTTCAGTTAGATTGTGAAGATGAGAGTGACCATTTTTCACGATAATTCTCGACTTGAGTCATTTTAATTTCTAATTACTTTACTAGACAAGAACTGAGGCATCAGTTGAGATAATTTGTGATCATTACTGATTCGGGAGCTGTAACATTTTGTCAGGCTTATCAATTAACCCGTCCTATTTTCCAAGCTTTCTACCTCCAGAGTTACAAATGTCACTCAACCTATAAAGAATATGATCAGTTGCGAATCATCTGTCCAACATTGCAGATGCCATAACATTGCAGCAATCGCATCATATACTGCGACGCACACAAATCAGAAAATACCAAAATGGAAATATGCGTAAATCATAATACCTTTTAATTAGCCATTACTGGCCGGACCTCACGGCAACAAAATTATAATATTCCAAATACAATGAGACAACAAGGTTACATGCTAAACTCACAGGATGAAAAGAATTCCCTAAACATGGGGAAAAAAAATCAGAAACTAACGTTGAAGACCATGATGCTAATATCATAACCACATGAAAATCAATGGATGACCTGGTCGAGTTGAGGTGGATCTATAGTTTGACATTCTTAATCTAGTTCATATATGTCGCTTTCAAAAAATGTTTCATGGAGAGACCTCACACACTGCTCTGCTTCGTCATCATTCACAATTAATGAGATATTAACCTAGATGGCAAAATCAAAATCAGATAGTTCCTTGGTTACACCAAATTCTTCAGAGAAAAACAAAAATTCTCAACACTGAGAGACGTATATGCACCAGATGCATGCAAACAACAAGAAGCAACTCCAAGACCTATATGCAGGTCTAAAGGTGGTGCTCACAATCACAAAGCTTGGGTTCTGAAAACTGAGATGGCAAGCATGCATTGTGCAATGTGAATGGGAACAAAAAACACAAGAGGAAATCAAAACAGTAGGATATACCTTAGATGCCCCCTGGGAGATCATCTGAACATTGACACCAGTTTTTCGGAGAACATTAAAAACCTGCCACAGCAGCAAGTCAGCAACCCAGTAAATGGACGAGGGCAGAGAAAGAAATTATAATGATGGAAAACAAGCAACAGCATCAATGATAGTTGGAAAGTATAAGCTACTATTGCCATTTCTAGCCATATCTCTCCCTAAAAATAGCTTGAAGGCAATGCATATCATATACCTATATAAGGTCAATTCCTGTAACAAGGCTTCCCGCTTTGCAGCTTCATGGAAGATGGTATGTTTAATAAGAAAAAAACAAATATTTATAAAAAAAGTATAGCCCATAAGTTTGCCATCGAAATTTCAATTTAGAGCCATCCGTTCAATCTAGCTAAAACATGTCATAGCAAGGGCTGATATAAATCTATATGGCATTTAAAATATAACATTAATACTAGTGTATAGGATCACTCTAAATACAGTGAACTCAGATAATAATTTTAAATAGTGTGAAAAGAGTATAAAGCAATGGAAGTGTAATAGAGTACCTTCTCCAATATCAAGGATGATCTCTGAACATTCCCAATAAGAGAAATAATTGATCGATGCTGAAGGAGATTGACTACAGCAATTTTCTCGAGCTCTTCCACCACATGGTCAAGTTCCTGAAAAGGAAATGTGCAATAGCACAACATGTCAACAGTGAAAAAAATACAAAATCCAGCTGTAAAGTACAATTTGAGCCTGGAGTTGAAGAAAATTTTTCACAATCACCCAAAAGAACAAAAATAAACATAAAAGCCATACGCTTGCCTGCTGAATGAGTTCCCTGCTCCAAAGCTTTGATGGGTCTAGTGTCAAGGAAATACTAACTTCACTAGTTGCTACAACATCCACTGATATGCCCAAATCTTCAAAGATTGAAAATACCTGATTGAGCAAAATGTCTTATATAAGTTTACAACACTGAAGACCTGAGAGGCCAAGAGCTTCAAAATCAAATTTTATACCTCTTACCTTGGCAAGAAACCCATACTGACCAAGCATGCGAGTACTAACAATATCCAACATGGTCACATTACGTTTTAAAACAATACTAGTTAGGACCGCCTGAAATAGAAGGAAAGAAAGATTAATGTGGTTTAATTGTGTCCACAAGAAAATCAAGTTGCTTGTTCTGATACACACCTTACTCATATCCCGTGCCCTTGTGATAAGAGTTCCAGGAGCATTTGGGTTGTACGAATTCTTAACCCTGACAGGAATATCACCCTCCCTAGCAGGTCTCATGGATTGAGGATGCAGGACCTGCAGAAGGGCCAGAATACAAGTTAAAACAAGCCATGATTGTACTGGCTATCCATATCTCTCTTGAATATATTTTCTCTCATTATTATCTGGAACCATCAATAGACTAGTTATTACTCCCATGTATATGCTTCAATTGATTTCAACTTACCAGCACCAATCAATTTAACAGAAAACATGGTGCATATTAATTACATGGTTAATAAGACTATAAGCAAAATTAAATAAAAATTGTTTAAAGCACCTCAAGCAAAAATTCTGCACAGACAATGCAAAACAATGGTTATAAAAAATAAAAATAAATAAATAAATAAGAAGAAAATTCAACATTGTATAATCAAGGCAGAACCAGAATCATGCAATTTATAGAAGATCAAATGCAGCAAGTCCATATGTGTGTAAGAAGTACGATGCATTGATATATCAAATTTAAATCAAATCTTGTCATCTATCTAACTTGAGTCTTGGATAAAAGGAGGGACAGATTAGAAAAAGAGAGAGAGAGGACCAGATTTTCATGATTTTGCTACCAGTTATAAATGACAATCTGAATTCAGTTAATAAAAAGCAGTTGCACACTCAGCCAGGTCAAAATACATTGAAAAATGATACCTGCGCGCCAAAATATGCAAGTTCAGCTGCCTCCTCAAATGTTAGGTATGGTACAGGTTCTGCCTCTGGATATATATTAGGATCACATGTCAAGACACCATCAACATCTTTCCATACCTGTAATTAAATAGAAACATCAATATCTTTGATTTCTATCAAAATAAGCAACCTGATGCACAAACCAATTCAGAACATTGTACTACATTTGATAAAAACGAATTCATTATAACTTATGTTTTTCAAGAAAAAGTCATCCAAATTGCTGACAGTTGATGTTGCATTTATATGGTTGTTAAAACAGTACAAACATAGGAGGAATGAGGAAGCAAATAAAAAAAAAAGGGCAAAAATTTACATGTATTCTTTTTATGCCTGCATTTACCTGAATCTCTCTCAAACCTAATGCTTTTCCAATGGTTGTGGCAGTCAAGTCGCTACCACCCCTACCCAACGTTGTAATGGCACAAGATCTCCAGCCCTGAAATTTGAATTGTTAAAATATTAACTACAGCATCATTTGAAGCTGTTCTAAAACTCTCCATTTTGGAAAGTTGATTAATTTTCACAAACAATATTCCCTGAGCATGTAAAAAAACCTTTCCAAGAAATCCAGTAACAATTGGAATCGCAGGATCACTAATATGATCCTCATGTAATCTCTTTGCAATCGCTGGATAGGTTGCTTCTAGAATGTCTGCATTTGTGAAGTCATCAGTGGTGATAAAACCAATATCGAAGGCATCATACTGTCACGACAAGAAAAAGCATGTTATTATTGGTGATCATCAGGGATGGCATTTGTTAACATGAAAGAAATGAATCAAATGACAATTTTTGTTTGTTAATCTGCTGCACTTTCTACTTGTGAAATTAGCTACAATTCTCCATGAAACATACATGTTATTATATACTCTATTCTCTATCCATGTTATGACAAAATGTTCACCAGTGTGTGAAACAATACACAACACTCTTCAAGAAAAAATAAATTGACCAAGTGAAGCCATAGTCCAAGCTTTGTTATCACAATTTAATGCTCTACTTCTTTTCCTGTTTGTAGAATAAAATCTCTGCCAATTCAAAATTTTTTTAAGTGGCTTCAAACAACAAAATATAATCCAAGAAGTTCAGGCTTATTCCATTCCTAGGTTTATGCTCAAATTGAAAAAATAATAACAGACAGAATGAGACTTAAACAGTTTCTTGCATATAGTAAAATAGTGGGTAAAAGAAGAAAAAGACTTACTTGGCGAGCTTTTGCACCAATTTTATTTAAATATGCAGCAAAGATCCTCGTGGACATGCATTCCCCAAATGAAACTAAATAGTCTCTTGTCCGTGGAGTCAATTCTTTCATCATAGCTATTCCCTTGAGAAGCTGCTCCAATTCTTCTAGGTGATCTGCAAAAAGGAACATAGACAACGTAAGCAGTCCACAACCTGGTATTCTATCATGCTTTTTAACAACTCTTGTGCCCACAATGCCTGGTAATACGAGTACAATTTACAAAACTAAACTAACTTGCAATAACTGACTCGTCAATTCCCAGCTCTTCGACAGTCCTGATGATATAACACAACACAAAGTGAGAAAACATTGAACTACAACTTTTGGTTCAGAAGGGGAGAAAAACAAAAAGAAAGAACTAATTTTTCTTACTTGAGATGCAATTCCTTTATGATGCTGAGCTCGTCAATAGCATCTACATTACTAACACCACAACAAACAGCCTTTTCTCCAGCCTAATAATAATAATCAGAGCAACAAATTCACACCAAAGCCATTCTAAGAATGACATCAAACAACGAATGCGAATAATAATATACATATAGATATGTTACCAGCAAAAGCTTGTTAGTGGACTTCCCCATAGCAGAAAGAACAATAATAGGCCTTTCATCAGGGAAACTAAGTATAAGATCAGCAACTTCTCGCATCCTTTCAGCAGAAGCCAAAGAAGAACCGCCAAACTTCATTACACAAGTAAACTGCTTCTCAAATTCAACACTACCATCATCAAAAAAATCATCACTTTCATAATTCCTTTCAAGCACATCAACGCTGCCGCTGCTCCGGCCATCGCACCTGACTCGGAAACCGCTACTTGTACATGAAAATGCCACGCTTTTAAAGAGTCCTTTAGAACTCGAAACCGCAACAGAATTCGCAAAGCCTAAACCATGACATTTCAATGCTCTCTTCAGAAAAATTGGAGTAGCAACTTTACCACCGGAAAAATGCAACGCCGCAGCAGCCGCCGCCATGGTAATAACTAACTAACAATACAAAGCTATGTCGACAAATGAAGCAATCAAATTCCGGAACTCGATCTGCGTAGATGAACGAAAACAGAACGATCATTTCAGGAAACATAAATATGTATAGAGAATCACCGGAAAAAAAAAATGTTACCTTCGACCGAGCTCCGAAAAAATAAAGGAAATGCGATGTTGAGAGGAAATTGTTTGCAGAGATATCCGGCGAAGAAGAAGAGGAAAAAGCAAAATGTGTGTTTTGATGTGTTATTGGTCCAAAAAAGGAAGTGCCAACGGCGGCGGGTCTTCTACTATGGACGCCAAAAACCGTGTGTTTTCTGTTTTTTTTTTTTCTTGTTTGATTGTTTTATTTTTGGAGGGTAAGCAAAACCCTTCCCTCTGTCAATTTTGACGGTCAGGATTTGAAACTAGAGATGGCCGACAGTCGGCTCACGTTCTGCGTTTGAGAGAATCAATAATCATTGTCTGTGTCGTAGAGATCAAACGGTGGAGACAGCAAAATTATTATAAAAAAACCGGTGTCGATTTTATAATATATGTGCGCGCACGCGAAAAGAGAAATAACAAATAAATTGTCTTTGACTATATATATACACATACGGTCTGGTGGCACACCGATCCGCATCATAGGCAAACACTTATGTTACGTACGCACCATCTTATATTGTCCCACATCTCACGTTAAGCTCGGTGTATTTCGGTTAAAATCAATATGTACTATTGTTTGAACAAAATAAATAAATAAATTATCTTTGATTATTACTATACAAAAACTAAATGGATTTAGTTCTTTATTAAAAAAATTAAATTAAAAATATAACTTTAATTTAATTAGATATATTTTAATTAGTTTAATTTTTATATGAGTCAAAGTGGATTGTCTTGCACTAGCACTTTCACGTAATAACTCTACCAAAGGCGATCCTATTACAGGAATCGCTTCTATTTTTAATAAAAAATAAATTAAATAAAATTTAACTATAATTTAGTTAAATTATTTTTTATTTTTTGTTTTGTACTTGATCAACATTGACTTCATATCATTAGACTGGTGTATAAATATTATAGTAATTAACCTTTAAATTTATTTTGTACTTGATCATCACCAGTGGAATCATTGTTAAATAACTACAATAAAAACAAAACAAGAGCTGCAGGTTGCGAAAAGTCTACCGACAAATGACATATGTCGCCCTTACCCACAGTGAACGACAATTTCGCACCCTCACTTAGAAGTGAAATTGGGGAGAAATTATATGTTAAAAAAAAAAGAAGCATAAAGATTTATGTCGCAGGTTTCAATACGGACAGTGTTGTTATAGAACCTGTGATATGAGCAAAACACCCCATTTTAGATAGATGACCTCCCTATATATAAAAGTAAATTAATTAATTATAATTATAATTATAATTATAATTTAGTTAAAATTATATTTTTATTATTTATTTTATCAAATATAAATCAAATTCGTACTTGATCTATTTGCACAAATACCTTGGTGATTCCCGCTTGTTAATACATAAAGCCAAATAAGCATATCTTGAGTTGGTATGGAAATGGGATCTCTGATAGTTGGAGATAAGAGATTCATATGAGAAAACATAAGTAAACAAGCCTCCACTTGAGCCTCCAACGATAAAGGTATATGAATAGCCATTTGATCCCCATTAAAGTCTGCATTGAACCCCTTACAAACTAATGAATGTAAACAAATAGCACAGTTGACACTAACTCCATTCCACTAGACTGTAGGAAAAGTACAAAAAATACTTTGTAGTTTCAACCCTAATCAACTTCCACAATGTGGTTTTAACTTTTAACCCAAACAAACTAGTACTTTAAGTTTCATTATGTTAGCAAATTACAGCAAATCGACTAAAATCATTATAGATATTGATGTGACAGAGGGTATTATCGTCTCATTACTTACCATTTGTTTAATACCTTTGTCATGTCAGCATCTTTTTAATGTCTTCTTTAAAAAAAAAGGTTGATGGGAATCACCTAAGGAATACCCAAATTCACAAGCATTTCTGCACTAACTTCACTAGTAAAATAACCACCTTTCTTAACCTAACAATTTTGAGCGGCAATATGAACAACGAGAATACAATAATTTTTTAGAATTAAACATGCACTAACTTCACTAGTAAAGGCTGCTTGTCCCATTGCATTTGTAGTTACCACCTATAAAAATATAATAATTTTTTAGAATTAAATATGCAAATAGAATACTGCATCAAACAAGGTGTTAGTTAAAAAAAAAAGAAGTGAAGCATCAAATTCCAAGACTATATATATTATTCATTACTTCTCTACAAATGTAATAAAGCAAAACACATGACCTCTACCAGAAAGTAAATCTTCTTTTACTAAAAAAAAAAAAGTAAGCAAGCAAATTGTTCTTTAGGGATTCTCAATCAAGTAACAAGTACCAATCAACCCAAAATTAAAATTTATAACAAGGAATAATGCCAATTCTCTATCATGAAAAGCAAGTAATTAATATTAGACTTCAAATGTTACAAACTTTATATTAAACATCAAATTGTTCATAGAAAAATCAACCAAGCATTAGTCAATTACTTCTCATGAGCACAAATGAATAAAAACAAAATCAGAATAATCACCTATTTTATCTATGCAGCTACATGCACACAAGGTGTTTGAAGAAATTTACAAAAAGAAATACACGAGTAAAAGAGAAAAAAGGATTGGCTGATAGTTGCCTAAAACCATATTGACGCATTCCACAAACTCCTTCCTTTGCAAATACCTCTCCAAAAATAATGAGAAACTAGTGGGAACTTACAGTTAAGGACCAGTAGTACTAAATTAGCATTCTCTGCGGTTTTTCTTTATCTTCCTCGACGTCCATAGCTTATCAAAAGCTACACTAACAAAAAAGAAGAAAACAAATATTCCAATTATATTTCTATTAACATGAGGTGATTAGATTGGGTGTATAACACGATGGTGGTAAAGTGAATCGAGTTCTAATGGAGGCAAAGGTGGCAATGGTGGTAGAGTGAATTGATACTAAGCAACCTTTTTTTTTTTTAAAGAAGACATTAAAAAGATGCTGACGTGGTAGAGGTGATAATAATACCCTATGCCATGTCAGCATCTATAGCGATATTAGTTGATTTACCATGATTTGCTAATGAAATGAAACTTAGGGTACTAGTGAAAGTACCTTAAAAGGAGAGTGAATAAGGCTAATGAAGGATTTAAAAAAATTAAAATGAATTTAAGGAATGAATAAGAATTAAAAGAGAATAGAGTAAGAAGAACAATGAACACATAAATTTAAAGAATTTGGATTCTCGACAATCATATGTCTCCACCTAACTTATCTCCAAATTATGATTTGTTAATATCCACAATCTTATTCACAAGATTGAGATTAAAAAAGTTTGAGGCTCACTCTTCAACCTTACACAAAAAAGAGTTTTAAGGCTAACTCTTCAATTAAATAAACAAGAGTTTCTAGGCTCACTCTTAAATCAATTCTTAAGTGTTTTAATGACTAAACACTTAAATTAATTCCATTAGAAATATACCTCACTTTCCTTCTAATTTATCCCAAAAATTAGATGAAGATGAAGTCTTATTTTTATCACACAACCAACTCTCATAAGAGTTAATTAATATAAAGAATATTAATACAAAGAAAAATGAATGGTTAGAGAGTTTTTTTTATAATCAAAGAGTAATGCAATGTGTGTTCTTGTTATTATAACTCTAGAACACATATATAGATCAAGCTTAAAAAATATGGTTGTTGTAGCCAATGATTATGTTTCCAACGTCTCTTTTTTTCAAAAAATTCAAAAATATATCAATTGGATATTTTTTAAGTTTATTGTCACCATAGAACTAAAGCTTCAGTTGCAACTTACTGTTGAGACAAGCTTTCTGTCACCATGGCAGCCTTACTTTAGTCACAACCTATTGTTCATGTTATGTCTCCAACGTCTCTTTTAATTTCAAAAATATATTTGCTAGGTCGTCACCATAGAAGTAGAGCTTCAGTCATAACTTACTATTGAGCTCATCATGGCAGCCTTACTTCAGTCATAACTTACTATTGAACTCATCATGGCAACCTTGCTTCAATCACAGCTTACTATTGAGCTTGGCTTTTTATCACCATAGCAGTCTTGCTTTAGTCATAGCTTACTATTGAGCTTGGCTTTCTATCACCATAGCAACCTTGCTTCAATTGCAGCTTACTATTAACTTAGGTTTCTTTAAGAGTAATATTGTACCTATGCTTATAATCACACTCAAATAAAACATATTAAATGCTCAAAATTAAGTTTATTAAAATCAAAATTAAGATTGATTATTATTAAGGTCAACAATCTCCCTTTTTTTTATTTTGATAAACTTATTTTGAGTTTGAGAAGGATAATATAAAGTGAAGTGTGTGTTGATTTGAATCCTAATAAAGTGTGTGAATTATACGCCCTCTTAATTTATGCTTATTATAAAAATAATGAATTTAAGGAGTAAGGAATTCAAATAGTGAAGAATATTAATGGAATAAGAATGATACCAATTTTAAAAGCAATGAAATTTTAAGAATTTCCCCTTTTGTGCTATACAATTATCAATTGAACAACTCTTAAAAAAATTCAATTGATAAATATACCAATTAAAATATTTAATATATTTCTTAATTACTCTCCTTTTTGGATATGATAAGAAATATAAATTTATAAATCATCCCCCTTAACAAAAATAGAAACAACATAAAACATAACATGAGGGACATAAAAACATGGCCTAACATTAAAAATGTGTTAAAAACATAAAAAAAAACATAATAACATGATCATTTAAATAAATGATAGGCAATATAAAGGAAATAATTTCAAATATATTAAAAAAAATTAGTAGCACTTAACAAATCACAAATATATTACATATTTCATATGATCATATAGAGCTTATTTCTTAAAAGAAACTAAAGATCAAGAACCAAAATAATGAAAACAAAGGTAGACCAAATCTAAGAAAGTTTAAGTCCATCTTGCCACGTATCACACATATATACATATAAATAAAGTAATTAAAACAAAACTTTTTATCACAGATAAAAATATGACAAAACTAGCCACACTTACAATGTACTATGCATGCATAAACAAAATTATGTAAAATAAATTCAAACAACTATACATAAAAAATTTAATTCAAACTCAAATATTTTTCCCCCTTTGTCAAAAAGCAAAAGGAAATTTTAATAAAATAAAAATTGCATCAATGAAAAGGATAGAGTTACAATAATATTAAAATATTAATTGTAAACAAGCCATAACAAGACATAAAACTAACTTCTCATGGCTTATATCCAAAAAATAAATCGAACCTAAATTGACACAAAATTACCATAAAAACAAACTAACAGCTCAAAGCTTAGATATGAAAAATATACTAAAAGTAAACCAAACAAAAACTGACGAAAACAAATAAAATAAAACATAAAAATCTAGTCTTATTGAGGAGGAGGTGGAATTAAAAAAATCATAATGCATATTTAAATATATATAAATGCATGACAATTATATTAAAAAAATGCGAGATTTGAATAGTTAATTTATTAAAATAATTTCAATAAATAATTATTAAATAGCAAAAAAAATTAAAAAATTTTTAAGATCAAAATCAAAATTAATAATCAAAGCAATCAATAAGCACAACCTGATTTCATATGAAAACAGTCCAACCATCAATTAAGCATAAAATCAAGACAAACTAGAACCATCAATCATGTCTAGTTCATGCTTAATGAAATTCAATCTCTCTACATTGAGAGGTTTGGTGAAGATATCTACAAGTTGATTATTTGTATTAATAAATTCAAGTGAGATATCACCATTTTGCATATGATCACGTAAGAAATGATTTCTAATATCTATATTCTTAGTTCTAGAATGTTGAATTTAATTCTTGCTAAGGTTTATAGCACTTGTATTATCACATTTGATTTGAATGTGATCAAGTTTTATACTATAGTCTAAAAATTATTGTTTTTACCATAAGACTTATGAATAACAAAGACTTGTTGTAATATATTTAGCTTCAGTAATGGACAAGGCAATTAAAACTTGTTTCTTGTTAAACCAAGAAACTAAATGTTGTCTTAAAAATTGACAAATTTTGAAAGTTCTCTTTATATCTAGTAAACTACTGGCAACGTCTGCATATGAATAACTAATCAAGTCAAAGGAAGAACTCCTAGGATACCAAAGTCCTAAATGCATACTTCCACTTAAATATTTAAAAATTCTTTTGATTGTATTCAAATGAGACTCTCTAGGACTAGATTGAAACCTAGCACACAAGTAAGTAGCAAACATAATATCAGGTCTACCAGCGGTTAAATAAAGAAGGGATCTGATCATACCTCTAAATCACTTTTCACCAACCAACTTTCCATTCTCATCTTTGTTGAGTTTGGTAGTGGTACTCATAGGAGTTTTGCTTGATTTAGCTACATCCATGCCAAACTTCTTAAGAATATTTTTTGCATATTTAGTTTGATTAATGAATATCTCCTCCTTACATTACTTAATTTATAGTCCAAAGAAGAATTTGAGTTCACCCATCATGCTCATTTCAAATTCTCCTTGCATTAACTTAGAGAATTCCTCACACAAACAATGGATAGTATCACCGAAAATAATATCATCAACATATATTTGCACAATAACTAAATCATGTTTGGATTTCTTTATGAGAAGAGTTGTGTCAACTTTTCCTTTAGAGAAACTTTCTCTAATAGAAAGTTACTCAATCTTTCATACCAAACTCTTGGAGCTTATTTCAATCTATATAATGTTTTTAAAAATTTCAAAATATGATTTAGAGAATTAAAATTTTCAAAACCCTGAGGTTGTTTAACATATACCTCCTCTTCAATAAAACTATTTAAAAATGCACTTTTAACATCCATTTGATAAATTTTCAAATCTATGAATGATGCAAATGAAAGTAGCATTCTAATAGCTTTTAACCTTGCAACTAGGGCAAAGGTTTCATTATACTCAATGTCTTCCTCTTCATTATAACCTTTAACTACTAGTCTAGTTTTGTTCTTAGTTATGATACCTTGTTTATTCATATTATTTTTAAACACCCATTTGGTGTCTATAATAGGATGATGTTTAGGTCTAGGGATCAAGGTCCAAACCTTGTTTCTCTTAAATTGATTTAACTCTTCTTGTATAGCAAGGACCCAAAGTTCATCACTTAAGGCATCATTAACAATTTTTGGCTCAATTTGAGATATGAAAGCTAAATTAACAATAGACTTAAATTAAGATATAATAGTTACTCCTTTTGTAGTGTCACCTATGATAAGTTCTTGAGGATGTGCTTTCTTGAATTGTCAATCTTTTGGAATTTCATCCTTCAAGGTAGGTTGAGACATCTCCTCATTGTCCTCCTTGTTTGAACCTTCAAGTTTCAAAAGCTTACTAGCATTTTCTTATTGAGTGTTCACATTCATATGCTCATCTACAAAACCATTAACACTATAAACATCTTTTCTAGGATTAAGTGAGTTTGATTTATTAAATATAATATGCATTGACTCATCAACTACTAGTGTTCTTTTATTAAAGACTCTATATGCTTTACTAGAAGTAGAATAGCCTAGGAAAATTCCTTCATCAGCTTTAGAATCAAGTTTCTCAAGATTATCCTTGGTGTTCAATATAAAACATTTGCATCCAAATACTCTTAAATATGATATTTTGAGTTGTCTATTATTCTAAAGCTTATAAGAAGTTTTGCTTCAAAGGAGTCTTTTAAAAACTCTATTTAAAATGTAGCAAGATGTGTTAATGGCTTTCGCGCAAAAGTATAGTGGTAAGTTATACTCATGAAGCATTGTTCGTGCTATTTTTACTAAAGTTCTATTTTTTCTTTCAACTACCCTATTTTGTTAAGGAGTTCAAGGAGAAGAAAATGTATGTGAAATACCATTTTCATTGCGAAAGGCTTTGAAGAATTCATTTTAAATTTGGTTCCATTATCACTCCTAATAAATGAAATGCAAAAATCTTTTTCTCTTTAAACTCTTTTTGAAAAATTTTCAAATGCTTTAAAAGCATCATTCTTATGAGTAAGAAAACACATCCAAGTAAATCTAGAGTAAACATTAACTAATACTGTGGACACCCTTAGTTTGATAGGCCCGCAATGAATGCCCAGTGATGAGATAACATAAATTTTGAATGCAAGAATAACCCGACATCTTCTTTAAAATGAATTCAGGAGTTTAAACCTAACGTGAAGCTTTCATATCTAACCAAAACCCAAAATAATAAGTCTATTAGCCTTTTATCAAGCCCAAACTAGGCCTTTTAGGCCCAAAGGCCTAGTGAAGAGGCGATCGCCTCTTCACCTTGGCCATTGGTAAGGTAACACCTCACCAAAGAGATGTCGCCTCTTCAAACATGTCCCCTGCAGCTATAAATGCTATTTATTGTTACATTTAACATAAAAAAAATTGACCTTCTTACCTCTAGTTTAGAGTTTTGAATAAAACAATAAGACTTTTGGGGCATGAAATTATGAGAAAAGAAAGGAGGCAATAATGAAAAGGCAAGGTGGAAAATAACCTTGATTTTTGGAGGACAATTAAAGAGAGAGATGGTAGAGGCTTAAAAAGGAGTTTTGGCCATTCAAAAAGGAGGTTTTTTGGAGGACCCTTTTTAGGAAGAAAAAAGAAAGAAAGAAAAAAACACTCTTAAGAAAAAGAAAAAAAGAAGGAAGAAAAAGGAAGAAAAGGAACTTGAAGCTAGGAATCCATCTCTTGAGAACGAGGAAGGAGATTCTTACATTCAATACATCGAAAATGAATCAAACAAACTCTGAGGGCTTCAGTTAGGAGCATTAAATCGGTTCAAATAAATAAGAATCCCTATTTTTAAGCTTTAAGTTCTTTATTTTGTTTGAAACTTCATTTCTTTATTTTATACCTCTTTCGTGTTCATTGCTTTCTTAGGATTGCATCTAGAGCTTGAATATATGAATTATTGAGTTTTTAGTTGTTGGTTTACATTGATTTTTATGAATATTTGAGTTACTTAGGATTTAAGAAACCTATAGTTTTCTATGTTGCCGTGACTACTAAAGAGGGCGTCACCTCTTAACCTAGTAGCGATCACCTCTCATGTAGAGTCTTGCACAATTCTGCTTTGTTTTAATATCATTTTAATATATTTTCAGTATATGATGCGTATATGCTGCCTGATTATTTTGATATTACATATGAATGCTATACTTTTAAGACTAGTTAAATGATTGATCCATGTTTATATGAATCTGCATGCCTTTGTTTATATTAATATAATTTGAACTTTTTTGTAAATAAAGCTGTTCATTTGAATATGAAACTAACCTTTATTTGTTATAGGTTTTAGTGATTTTAATCACTATGTAATTAGTGAATTAATTAGTTTTTGAGAGGTTTCATTTGGGTTCATTATTGTAATAATTGTACAAATTATTGTAATCCCTAATGTCTTCCCCATTTATTTAAAGTGAATGTTTGTAAATTTATTCTTAATAATTTATTCGAATGCCAAGGCAATAAACATGCAAAAGGACTAATGTGCAAACTTATATTAAATTGTAAAATTGAAAGCATTTGCAAACCATAATAGTAAGGAAATAATTAAATAATCATGGGTAATAAAATACAAAACATAAATGGAGGCCAACCATAAGGTTAGGTGGGCATTCAAAGCCCATACCCAGTTTCTGAACTCGAATCTCTGATGATGGCTTTTGGGAACCTCCATGGAATCCAGTTGCTATGAAAGTGTCCCGATTTTCATCCGGGTGGTAACTCCATCTCCTTGTCGGGCCTTAAAAAACCCCATTTAGTAATCCTAGTAGGCCTTAAGCCCACACAATGTCATGGTCATTGTATACTTGGGTGCGTGGTTTAAACCTCAGTGCCCATAAATACATATGCATAGTATATTCCATGGAGACTAGCAACTCTAGTTGGTCCAAACAAATCTATATGTATAAGTTCAAGTGGCCTAGAAGTGGACTCTACATTCTTGAGCTTAAATGAGGACTTAGATTTTATTTTCTTTTTGGCAAGCATCACAAGGTTTATCCTTAGTGTATTCAAGCTTAGGTAAACTAATCATAAGTTTGTGTTTACAAAAATTATTCAAAAGCTCAAAATTTGCATGTCCTAACCTTTTATATTATGTCCATGTGTCATGGGAGATAGAGATTAAGCATTTTATATCTTTGTTATCAATTTTATTCAAATTAATAACATAAACATTGTCTACTCTTTCACCACTAAAAATTAGTTTGCCTGCATAAAGACTACTAACAAAGCAATTTCTAGGATAGAAAGTGACTTTATTTCCCATGTCATATAATTAACTTATACTTAACAAATTATGTTTAAGATCATCAACAAGAAATACATGGTGTATAGATAAGAGTTGAGGATTATCGATTTCTTTAATGCCTATTATCTTTCCTTTGGCATTGTCCCCGAATGTGACATGTCCTCCATCCTTTGCATCAAGCTTGTTTAATTACTCCTTATCTCCCTCATGTGTCTTAAACATCCAATATTGAGATACCACTTGCTTTTTATTCTTCTGGATTTCAAGCACACCTACACAAGATAATCTCAGTGTTCTTTTAAACATAAACCTTTCTTGGTCTAGGTTGGTTAGTCTCAAGATAATTCAAATGAAGCAAGTTCATGTTTAATCTTCTATAGAAACACACATTGTTAGTGTGTCCTTTCATCATAAAATATAAACATACAATATTTTCAAATTTATTTCTCCTAGGACGATACAAATTTCTAGTAAATGAGATGTGCCTTTGGTATTGTGGTTACGTATAATTCCTAAAATTTCTTTGTGCTATATGCAAAGAGTATGACATACATTGATAATGAAAATGTATATTTTGATAGGTTTGAGCAACATGTTTAGGTGCATTGTGTTGTGTAACATGCTTATGAGTGTTGTGTCTAGTATACATATAAGTATGTTTAGGTTGTGCCTTCCTAGCATGAAATTTACCTTTTTATGTCATATAGTATTGATTCTTATAAGACTTTCCTCTAATATTTGACACATAAGACTTATTAGCTTTGAAGGCTTGAGTCTCAATATTTTTATAGGTAGAGGGAATAAAATTACATGAAGCTTTAATAAATTTATTGTGAGATGATGATAAGGACAAAGGCATTCCATTTTCATATCTAATTTCATGAGTTTTTCCAAGGAGTTTTGAGAGTTAAGTAGACTATCTAAGCTCTCCTTTCCTCTCTTGAATTTTGAAATGGATTTTTTTAACTGTATTACCTCATTGGAAAGCTTATAATTTTCATCACTTGCTTTCTTGAGTTACTCTTCTAAGGAATTTGAAGATTTTAAATCACAAGTAAGTTTTTCATTAGATTTAACAAGCTTAGCAAAATCATTCTTTAAATTTTTGAATTCCTTAGTTAAGCTAGTTAACTCATGCTTATAATGTTTCTTCTTAGATAATAAGCTTTTGCATTTAATCAAGAGTTTACTCACAATAGTGCTCTTATCATCATCATCATCATTATCATCATCATCATCATCATCATCATTATAATCATAATAATCATCACAAGAGGAGTTAGAAGTAAATGGTACCTCATTTTTGTTTTCAAGAGCCATGAAGCAAAGGTTGATAGCCTTTTATTGCTCTTTCTCTATCTCATATTCAGAAGAGTTATCCCAAGTGGCTTTAAAAGCTCTTCTCTTTTCTTTTCTTCCTTTGCCTTTGTGCTTGAGCCGTAGACACTCACTTATAATATGTCAAGGCTTCTTGCATTCATAACATAAGACTTCTTTATTCTTTATGAAGTCACTCTTATCAAATAATGGTTCAAAGGATTGAAAAGAAAAAAATTCACTTCCCATGATCTTGAATTCTAGCAACTAAGTACCTAGAACCCAAGCTCTAATACTAATAGAAAGTGCCTTAGAGGGGGGTGAATAAGGCTAATGAAGGATTTAAAAAAAAAATAAAATAAACTTAAGGAATGAACAAGAATTGAAAGAGAAAAGAGTATGAAGAACAATGAACACAGAAATTTAAGAAGTTCAGATTCTCAACAATCTTACATCTCCCCAATTTAGGATTTTTCAATACCCATAGTCTTATTCACAAGATTGAGATTATAGGAGTTTGAGGCTCACTCTTTAACCTTACACAAAATGAGTTTTAAGGCTAACTCTTCAACCAAACAAATAAGAGTTTCTAGGCTCAATCTTAAACTAATTACTAAGTATTTTAATGGCTTAACACTTTGTCACGACCCAAAACAGGGGCCATGACCGGCGCTAGGGAACGGGAATTCCTTCGAATCCGGAACCCGTAGCAAGCCTAAAAATAAAATAAATCATGCCATAATAACAGTAACAATATAATATGCAGCGGAAAATAAAAATCATAATATCATAATATTATTCACATCAACTGGATTTAAATCACCTCTCATCCCATAGATATATGATCTCTTTAATACAAATCCAGTTTCAATATAATACATCTCTTTAAAATAAAATACATGAAATCCAATACTGTAATTCACAACTACTGCAGTGTCTAGATAAAATAAACAAGACTCAAGTAAACAATTTACATAAGGAAGCCGGGGCGGAAGAAATCCGGCGTATCGACCTGCTACTGAGGTCTGAAGAAGTTGACTCTCCTGAAAAATAGTCAACAGAGGGGAGTCAGACCTCACTGAGTGAATTACTATAATATATATACATACATACTAAGTGATAATGCATACAGTCAATAGTATATAATATGTATATATACAGGCAATTGCACACAGATGCAATAAAATCATTTTATATATATTTTCATTAAAAATCATCTTTTATGAAGGATCACATAGAACCCTAGAATAACGCAACCTCAGAAAACAGTGTTAAACAACACTCTAGCCATATAGGCTCACTTATTCCAAGTATATCCACTTAATCCATTTGGACAATAGACTGGCCCCGAGACACTAAGTCAACCGAGCTCCAGCAGTCTGACTGCCAGTGTGATTGGCCCCGAGACACTTGGTCAACCGAGCTCCAACAATCACACCTCCAAACCACATCTCACATATCAATAATCACATTAAATCAATATCCATAAATAAGTTAGTAATATAGCCTAAAGCTATAGGCGTACCGGTACGTACTCGGTCCTAGTGCTGCCCACCAGGTAGCACGTTCTATTGATATCCTTCATTAATAAATAATATAAAATATTCATTCACAAAAATAAATGATGCATGAATGTAAATGAAATAACAATATAATCCATATATATACCAGAAATATACCAAAAGTAAACCAGGTATATTTCGAGTATATATACGTTAAATAAATCCAATCAAATTATAACTTAAGCTCGAATATATTTAAAAACATTTTAAATATATTTTATTTACAAAACATGCATATAATTTAATATATACCAAAAATATACTTAATGTAAACTTAAGAAATAATCAAATTATTTATGCATATTTAATCAACATAAAACATGCATTTCTAAATCCTGCATCCTAAGCATATATATATAGTATAATAACTCACCTAGTGCGCTCCACGAGACGGGTCCGACGGGCCTGGTCCACTAGCCCTCGGTCTCCGTGCAACTAAACAAGAAATAAATAACCGACATTAGAATAAACCTAACAGAAATCCTAGAATTCAATCTAGAGTATTAAACACAGAATCGAAAATTAGGGTTCGACTGGATATCACGTTTTACGAGAATTCTACCGAAAATCCGGCAGAACCTCCCCTGTAAAACGGACATCTCTCTACTCAAAAGAGTAGAGCCGACCCTGCAAAGAAATACACTTCGAAATACAAGCTCAACACAATCAAAATCCCACGGTCGGACTCCAAACTACAGTCCACCGACCGGGGTCCATAAACACAGAATAATTCCAGATATACCAAAAATATCCTTAAAACCTAGAAATACATCTCATAGGTAGAAATTACATAATTAACCTTTAAACACCGTAAAAACCGAATAAAACTCATTTTATTAGTAAAACCGTATATTATATATATAATTGAAAATAATTCACGAAAAATAGTTTTAATTAGTTAAAAATACCAAATATTTTATAGAAATCATTTTTATACCTTAAATAACTATTAAAACCAATTAAATTACATTTTTAGACAATTTAGGGTAAAATTACCAAAATACCCCTATATATATAAATATACTTAAATTACTTCAAAAATTCACCAAAAATTATACAATTATCCAAAATTAATTTTCTCAACATATTTATCAATAATATCAATAATTAAACTCAATTAACCAATTAATTTCAAATAAAAACACAATTAACCCTAATTTCTCAAAATCACATAAACTTCAATAATTCAAAATAAATACTTAGAAATTCATAAAAATTCCAAATAAATTCCTATAATTCATTTAAACACCTAATTTAACCATAAACTCCAATTTCATAATTTAAACAATTAATTTCCGAAAATTAGAAAATAATATTAAAATATTCAAAAATACCCAAAAATCCAAAAATTCTACAAAAATTCATACATGTAGATTTAACTACTAGGAACAACATTTGTGAAGGAAGTTTTCATGAATCAATCAATTCAAAGCTCAAAAAAATCAAAAACCCTAATAAGCCGAACTTGACAAAATCGAAACCTAAGCAATTCTAGACCATTTTAGCTCAAACCAAAGCTAGAATCACACTCACCGGAGCTCAAGGAGAAGAAAGAGATAGGCGGTGTCGAAAACGGTGGCCGGAATCAGCGTGATCGACGGTGGATCGATTTTCGGCTTCTCCGGCCAAAATCGACTTCCAGGCACCGGAAACGGCTACTTCAGGCGGCGAAAATGGTTGGGGAAGGCGGTGGCACACCGGACGGCACACCCACAGTGAAGAAACAGCAGTAGCAGCGACCGGACGACGAGGAGAAGGATCGGGAGGAAGAAGAAGACTTGGGGGGCAAAATGGTAATTTTCCAATTCTTTTGATTTTTGATGTATATATGTATATATATATACTTTATACTATATATTAAAATAATATTAAATTACACACATCAAATATACACCACACACATAAAATCTAATATTTTAATAATTTATACTAAATAAAATTAATTAAATAATAATAAAACAAATAAATAATTAATAAAATATTAGGGTAATAATAAACCCTAATTAAATAAATATACACACACAGGCTTTATTTAATAATTTAAAAATACGCATGAGTTAATGCAAGTCCGAAAATATATTTAAAATAATTAATAATACATTGTTTACGTGAAAATTTCCCCGAAAATGCAAGTCCCGGAAAAATTTTACGTAAAATACTGAAAATAATACACAGTAATTAAAATAGATTTTAAATACATATTAACTCGTAAAAATATCATATAATGTACAGAAATTATTAACACTGCATATCCCGGTACAGTGTAAAAATATTTTTTAAAAACACGAGATATTACAGTATTCCCCCCTTACAGGAATTCGTCCCTGAATTCCAGAAAAACAAGATCAAGAAGGAAAGAGATACGGATAAGAAGCTCGCATCTTAGCTTCAGTCTCCCACGTATGCTCCTTGACTCTGTCGCTACGCCACAGAACCTTGACCATCGGAATCTGCTTCGATCTCAACTGTCGAACTTGATAGTCAACGATCGCCACAGGTTCTTCCACAAACGTCAAATCTTCACTCACTTCTACACTGTCAGGTTGCAACACGTGTGAAGGGTCTGAGATATACTTCCTCAACATCGAGATATGAAATACTGGATGCACTTGTGACATACTCGGAGGCAAATCCAACCGATATGCAACAGTGCCAACTCTCTCCAGAATCTCAAACTGTCCAATGTATCTCGGTGCTAACTTACCCTTCCTGCCAAATCTCATCACACCCTTCATCGGAGATACTTTCAGAAAAATAAAATCTCCAACCTAAAACTCCACATCTCTGCGCCTAGGGTCTGCATAACTCTTCTATCTACTAACTGCGGTCTCTAATCTGCGCTTAATCACGGCGACTTTCTCTGCAGCATCCTGAACCATCTCTGGTCCAATCAAAGCTCTCTCACCAATCTCATCCCAACTCAATGGGGATCTACACTTCCTTCCATACAATGCCTCATACGGTGCCATGCCAATATTGCTATGGTAGCTGTTATTATATGCAAACTCAACAAGCGACAAATGATCATCCCAGCTACCTCCCAAATCCAGGACACACATCCTCAACATATCTTCCAGTGTCTGGATCGTCCTCTCAGACTGGCCATCTGTCTGAGGATGAAAAGCAGTACTGAAATCCAACCTAGTGCCCATCGCTTCTTGCAACTTCTGCCAAAAACGAGAAGTAAACACCGAACCTCTATCTGACACAATGGACACAGGTACTCCATGAAGGCACACAATATGCTTCACATACAACTTCGCCAATCTAGCAACTGAATATGTGGCTTTCACAGGCAAGAAATGTGCAAACTTTGTCAACCTGTCTACAATCACCCAGATGGAGTCGTATCCATCCTTCGAACGAGGTAAACCTACCACAAAATCCATAGTTATCCTTTCCCACTTCCACTCGGGAATAGGAAGAGGCTAAAGCTTCCCAAAAGGCTTCTGATGTTCGGCTTTCACTTGCTGACACGTCAAGCACTTAGCAACATAATCAGCGATATCCTTCTTCAATCCATCCCACCAGTATAAATCTCTGATACTGTGGTACATCTTAGTAATGCCCGGATGAATGCTGTAGGCTGTAGAATGTGCTTCCTCTAAAATCTCTTCTCTCAAGTCATCCACATCTGGAACACATAATCTACCACTGATCCACAATACACCATCATCATCAATTGTGAAATCAGTGAACTTCCCTGCTCTGACATTCTCTACAAGCTCTTCCAGAATAGGATCTCGGCTCTGAGCTGCTTTAACCCTATCCCTTAGTACAGATCGTACTTTAAACTGAGCTAGCAGTCCACCTGATCTGCTGATCTTCATCATCAGACCTTGATCCACCAACAGATGCAACTCTTGGATCAATAGTCTCCTCTCTACACCGATGTGAGCAAGACTACCTGAGGACTTCCTACTCAAGGCATCTGCTACTACATTAGCTTTACCCGGATGGTAAAGAATCTCACAATCATAATCCTTCAACAATTCCAACCATCTTCTCTGCCTCAAATTCAAATCTCACTGCTGGAAAATGTACTTAAGGCTCTTGTGATCAGTAAATATCTCTCAAGTCACCCCGTACAAATAATGTCTCCAAATCTTCAAAGCAAAGATCACTGCAGCCATCTCAAGATCATGTGTAGGATAGTTCTGCTCATGCTTCTTCAACTGCCTCGAAGCATAGGCTATCACCCTTCCATTCTGCATCAACACACAACCAAGACCAATTCTAGAAGCATCACAGTAAACTGTGAACTTATCCACACTATTAGGCAAAGCTAATACTGGCGCTGTGGTCAACTTCTCCTTCAATAACTGAAAACTATTCTCACAAGCTTCTGACCACTCGAATCTAACATTCTTCTGAGTCAAGCGAGTCATAGGGGCTGCTATTCTGGAAAAATCCTGCACAAACCACCTATAATACCCGGCTAAACCCAAAAAACTCCGAATCTCTGTGATAGAAGTAGGTCTAGGCCACTCAGATACTGCCTCAACCTTCTGTGGATCAACCTGAATACCTTCTTTAGACACCACGTGTCCAAGAAAAGAAACACTCTCCATCCAGAAATCACACTTCGAGAATTTAGCATAAAGCTAATGATCTCTCAGTGTCTGTAGTACAATCCTCAAATGATATACATGCTCTTCCATACTCCTTGAATATACCAGTATATCATCAATGAAGACTACCACAAACTGATCCATATACGGTCTGAATACTCTGTTCATCAGATCCATAAAAGCTGCTGGTGCATTAGTCAAACCAAAAGACATCACCAGAAACTCATAATGGCCATATCGAGTGCGGAACGCTGTCTTCGGGATATCGGATTCACTGATCCGCAACTGATGATAACTCGACCTCAAGTCAACCTTAGAAAAGAACTGTGCACCCTGTAACTGATCAAACAAGTCATCTATCCTCGGGAGAGGATACTTGTTCTTCACCGTCACCTTATTCAGCTCTCTGTAGTCAATGCACAGTCTCAAGGTACCATCCTTCTTCTTCACAAACAGGACTGGTGCACCCCAAGGAGAAACACTAGGTCTAATAAAACCCTTATCCAACAACTCTTGCAACTGCTCCTTCAACTCTCTCAACTCTGCAGGAGCCATATGATAGGGTGGCATAGATATAAGAGTAGTACCTGGTACCACATCTATACAGAACTTAATCTCTCTATAAGGTGGCAAACCTGGTAACTCCTCAGGAAAAACATCAGGAAACTCACAAGCAACAGGAACATCTGTGAGTGACAACTTCTCCACTGACGTATCCCTAACCAATGCCAAATATCCCTGACAACCTTTCCTCAATAACTTCCTAGCTGTAATAGCAGAAATAAGATTCTGAGGTGCTGAACTCCTATCACCAACAAACTTAAATTCTACTTCACCAGGAATTTTGAAAGTTACCTCCTTATTCCTGCAATCTACCACGGCAAAGTGCTGAGATAACCAATCCATTCCCAAAATAACATCGAACTCCATCACATCCAACAAAATCAAATCAGCGGGTAATTCTCTATCTCCCACGAGAACTGGACAACCAGAAAGAACAATATTGGCGTCCAAGGAATCACTCAGAGGAGTGGCAATAGACAAGGGAAAAGCCATCCTCGAAGCTTGCCAATAAGATTTAGAAGCAAAAACAGGAGAAACAAACGAATGCGTGGCACCCGGATCAAACAAATCCCAAGCATCCAGGTAACAAACAGAAAGAATACCTGCCACGACTGCATTAGATGCCTGAGCATCCTGCTGAGTCAGATGAAAAACTCTGGCCTGACCTCGACCTCCCTGCTGACTGGTAGAAGCCTGGCCAATACCTCTGGCACCTCCTCTAGTACCTCTACCACGACTCTGCTATGGAACAAACTGAGTGGAACTCTGATGCTGAGCTGGTGGTAACTGAAATGGCAGGGTGCTGCACTAGCAATCGATTGCTGTGGGAATCGCGGAATCTGCTGCTGCTGATACCCGGAATAAGGACACGATCTGGCAAAATGTCCTGTCTGCCTGCATCTGAAACATGTCAGTGATGTCAGATAACACGGTCCCTGATGGACTCTACCATAAGTCTGACAAACACTGGCTGCTGATCCAGAACTACGACCACTGCTGCTGCTCGAAGCACCTGATCCGAATCTGAATGATCTACGCTGACCTCCACGGCCATGTCTACTGCTCCGATGCACTCGCTGCTGCTGTCTTTGACTCTGCCGAGTCGAACCTCGCTGTTGATTACTCGAACCAACATGAAAACTCGAATATGGAGTAGCCTGCGATCCACTCGACTGAACTCCCAACTGGTAATAATCAGGCATCGCTCCCTGCCTAACTAACCTCAGCTCGATCTCCTTAGCTAGCTCAATCACAGATTCGAGAGTAAGGCCTGCTGTAGGCATACCAGCAAAAGCTGAACCCAAACCAGTAACGTAGGTAGTAACTGTGAAATACTGATCTCGCATCAGATCCTCAGCATATCTACCCAGACAAAGAAACTCTCGGGTATACTCCTCTACTGATCGATCTCCACGAGAAATACTGGTCAGACGAAGACGATAACTCAAACGAAGAGGCTCTGGACAAAATCTCCTCATGAACCGCTCTTGAAACTGAGCCCATGTCATCGTCATCATATAAGGCTGGATCATCTGAATGAACCAATCTAAGGCTGGTCCCTCGACAGACAACTCAACGATCATGATCCGCTGGTACTCGGTATGAGCAGTCCGAGTCCTAGTCTCAATTGCATGCAGAAAATCTAATGGATCAGAAGTACCATCAAACATAATCCTGCCAACTCGGGCATAGAATAAAGCTGCCTTAGGGTCAGACATACCCTGCTGATAGGCAGGCTAAACAGGCTGAACAACTGGAGGAACAGGAACATTAAACTCAGGCTCAACAGGCTCCTCGTCCTGTAACTCTCTCTGCCTACGGCGACCTGCCGCTCCTCAAGGTCTACCTCTGCCACGACCTCTACGTCTAACTGGCTGCTCAGGAGGTAAAACCTCATCCTGAAAAGACTCATCATCCTCGGCCTCAACGACCGATAGAGCGACACGCGCTCGCCTCCTCATTCTGAAAAGACAAATGGAAAGATTCAGACAAAATAGACAACAGAGGAATAACGCTGAAAACTACAGCAAGGAATACTCATCAAGACATACTCGAACCTAATACACTGCAGTAGTCCAACAGAAAAACACAACTTTAAAACTAGGGCCACAACTCACAACTAAGCCCTGACACAGAATTCCGCTCTGATACCAACTTTGTCACGACCCAAAACAGGGGCCATGACCGACGCTAGGGAACGGGAATTCCTTCTAATTCGGAACTCGTAGCAAGCCTAAAAATAAAATAAATCATGCCATAATAACAGTAACAATATAATATGCAACGGAAAATAAAAATCATAATATCATAATATTATTCACATCAACTGGATTTAAATCAACCTAAAATTAATCGCATGCAATAATAATTGTTGACCATTTGCATGATCAAACTCCTAATTTTAGACTTTGACAAACAATTTTGATTCTAATGATTTCAACTAAGTGTATAGGAACTTTTGTATCAAAACTATCAGTTCAAGTGTGGAAATATAAAATATTATCATTATACTATATTTTGGTAAGGAATAATATCTCAATATTTGTAATAACCCTGTATTTTAAATAATATAAATATATTTTAAGATATGCAGTGTTAATAAAATTTTAAATTTTATTTATATATTATTATTAATTGCATATATTCTTCATTTATTTTATTTTTAAAAGTTTATTTAAGTAAAATAATTTATTTGGGAATTTTATTATTTAAAAATATTAAAGATATTAATAATACTATTGTTGTTTTATTATTATTATTTTCATTATCATTAGCATGCATGTGCATTATTTTTATTGTTATTATTATTATTATTATTATTATTATTAATTTTTAATATTTTATTATTAATGCATGTGTTGGGTGTGATATGTATATATATATTATATAAAATATATAGTCAAAAAGCATTACCACGGGTGTCAACCACTCATTTCTTCCCCACTAATTCTTCCATTTCTTTTTTTCTCTTCATGCCATTTTCTCTTTTTTACTGTGCAAACCAACTTCTAGCACCTCGCACCACCACGTTGGACGCCAACAGCCACCACCATCATCTCTTCTTCTTCCTCTCATCCTCACCATCACCTGAGCGTCACCTGAAGCTCACCGGAGCACCTGGACAACAACAAAGACTGAGAGGCTACCATTCTTTCCATTGAAGGCTCCGGTCACTTCAGCTCCTCATTCCAATGTTAATCTACTCCTCTTGGACCAGTGAGTCCATATCTAAGCTCCATTTAACAATCTTCCTTGATTTTGAGTTATAGCAAATTTTTAGTTTATGTGTTTTAGGGTTTCAAATTTTTATTTTATGTTTGGGTTTGATCCATGGTTTTTCTCTTTGGTAATGTTGTTTAGAATAGCTCAAGCTTCTCAAAAATAATTTTTGTGTATTTTTTTGAATTAATTTGAATTATGAGTATTTTTTAATATTTTAATAATTTATATTGAATTTTTATAATTATATTAATTATTTATTTTTTATGGAAATTTCAGTTATTTAGTGTTATTAATTTGAGTTAATAATTTTAGAATTTATACAATAATTTTTATCGATTTTATATAAATTTTGAGAAATTATTAATATTATGTGAATATTGGAAATTATAGATTAATTGTGTAGTTTGATTGAAATTATAGTTAAATAATATGTTTTAAATGATTTTAGAATTTTATAGGGTATTAAAATAATTTTATAAATTATTTACTATTTTTAACTAATTAATACTAATTTTCAAAAATTATATTCAAATAATATATTATTTACTATTTTGGGGATTAAATGGATTTTTAATTACTTTTATTATATATTTAAGCTATTTGAGTATATAAAAATGAATTTTACTATTATATGTCGAATTATTGAAAAATTAGATTTTTATTTATATTATATTATTATTTGAAATTTTTATTTAATTATTGTGAAAAAAATGATATTTAGTGATTTAATATTTAAATATGTTATATTTTGGTATTTTATGGATATTTTTGAAATTTAATGATTTTTAATATATTATTATTTAATATTTATTTTGTTGCGAATTATGAATCTCGGTTGGGAATTTTATAGTTCGAGGTCCTAACTCGAAGTGTTGAGCTATTGTATTGTTAGAAGTGTATTTTTCCGTGCAGAATCAGCTCTACTTGTATAGAGAGATCTCCATTTTATAAAGGAAGTTCTGTTGATTTTTCTGTAAAATTATCATAAAACGTGACGTCGGGTCGATCCTGAATTTCTGTGTTTGACCGAGTTTTTAATCATTAAATCGAGTCTTCTTTAGAATTCCTAAAAGTATAAGTTAGAAATTTATTTTGATTTTATTATTATTTATTTTTCGAGCTGCGCCGAGACCAAAACCTATCAAACCAGGCCTGTCGAGTCAGCCTCGAGGAGCGCAAACTTGTGAGTTATTATTCTATATATACATTGCATATAGAATACATGCTTTTGAGAATCCATGTTTTTATTATGTTTTGATATGAATTATTTTATTAAATGAATAAGTATATGCTTATTATACTTTCAATATACATTTAGTATATTTTTGATATATTTATGGTTGATTTTGAATTATATGTAGTATACATACTTGAAATATATTTAGTATATTTTTGGTATAGTTCTGGTATATAAATGGTATATTTTTCGGTTATGAATGTCATTTATGTTTAGTTATGCATTTATTTATTTTCCATAAATATACAATTTTATTCGAAGGATATCAATAGAATATGCTACCTAATGGGCTGCACTAGGACCGTGTATGTACAAGTGTGATAAATTTTAGGGTTAAGTTATTAAATCACTTGAGGTGACATTTGATTGATCGATCATTGAAAATTGATGTGATTGAGTAGTGTAATTGTGGGAACTCGGTTGACCTAATGTCTCATGGCCAATCATATTGACAATGAGACTGTTAGAGCTCGGTTGACTTAGTGTCTTGGGACCAGTCTATTGTCTAAATTTGAATAAGAGAATTTATTTGGAATTAAGTAAGCCTGCATGACTAGTGAGATATTTGTTTAAGGTTACGAATGTTTTAGGGTTCTATTTGGTCCTTCACCTAAATAAATGATTTCTACATTTATATATATAAAAGTGGATTTTAGCATCTGTGTGAAATGTTTGTATATATTTATATATATATTGATGTTTGATTGCACATGACATTAGGAGGTGTGTGTATATATATTATAATAATTAACTCAGTGAGGTCTGATTCCCCTCAATATTTTTTTAGGAGATTCCTTATCGTCAAACCTTAGTAGTAAACCTCTACGCCAGACTTCTTCAGCTCCGGCTAGATTATGTAATTTATTTATCTGAACTTTTATTATATTTTAGAAAACTGCAGTAGTAATGTATTGTATCAGTAAAATATTATGTCAGTAAGAGACCTATCTCTGAATATTGTATGAATATATTTTTATTTTAAAAAATGACATTTAAGTATTTATTTTTATATCAATTTAAGTTTTAATTCTGTCATATTTTTATTTATTTATTGCATACATTTTTATTTTTTAGGCTTGCTATAGGTTCCAGATTCGAAAAAATTCCTGTTCTCTAGTGCCGGTCATGACTCCCTAGTTTGGGTCGTGACAATATTATAGCTAAAGTATCTAGAGCTGCTATGAGTTACCCCACAACCTGAATGATAAGTTTTGCTTTTGGGTTAATTTGACCTTTGGGATTTAAGAAGGCCTTTTGACATCTTTAGAGCTCTATAATGAGAAAATAATCTTCTTCACTTTTGAAGTAGACACCTTAAGCTTTCTAAATTGAGCTTACTTGTCAAATCCAATCTCATTTATGTGTGCAAATCTTCAGTCGAAGTCAGTATATGCAGCTTTCATTTAAGGTTGCATAACTCTCAGTATTTCAGCAATATCTTGAGCTACAAATATTCAATTGAGGTGATTTAAAGTGCTATAAAAAGGTAAGACAATTATCTACAACTTTTATGCATAAAGTTTAGGCTGATTAGATCTTCTTTAGTCCTCTTTATAAGCATCTTATGAGCTGGTCACGAGCTGTCCCCATTTAGTGTTCATTTTGAACAAAGGGACAGTGCCGCTCATGAGTAAGAGTCACGAGCACTATTCACTTATAAGCAGCTCATGAGGGTAGTGTTGATAGCTTTTAATGGATGGCTAGTATTTTTTCTCCTCACTGTTCACCCGTGAGCGGCATTTTGATAGAATTAAATCCAAGATGATTTAAAAATCAATTATAGATGTTGAAGACATTTTTTATACGTCCAACAGTCATATTTTTGAGTGTTTTTCTATATAAAAACTCCTTAGAGTTCAATTTAAAGGTGAAGAAACTTGTTTATTATTCATTCTCCCTTAAGCATTCAATTGAGCGCTTAAATTCTCTTAAATAATTCTTTGTTTATATAACTCTTGTAGGAGTTGGTTGTGTGTTAAAAATAGAATTTCTCTTCATCTTAAATCTTAGGATAAATTAGAAGGGAAGTGAGATTTATTTCTAATGGAATTGGTTTAAGTGTTGTCCATTGAAACACTTGCGATTTAGTTTTTGAGAGAGCCTTGAAAAATCAAGTTGTTAGGTTGTAAGAGTGAGCCATAAAAGTCTTGTGTAATCTCAATCTTGTGAATATGATTGTGGGTGATTGAAAATCCTAACTTGGGGATAATTTAAGTGGAGACTTAGGATTGTTGTTGAATCCAAACTCCTTAAATTTTTGTGTTCTTTATTCCTCCTTCTCAACTTCCATTCAATTCTTGCAAAGACTTCTATTAATTTCTCATTTTTATTTGTTAGTCCTATTCACACACCCCTTCTAGGACTCTTTTAATTTATTATTAGAGCTTGAATTCTAAGAACTTTATTACTAGAATACAAGATCATAGGGAGTGAATCACAAACCATTTTTTCACTTAGACCATTCTTTGATGGTAGTGACAATCCTCATTAGAAGTTCAAAATGGAGTTATATCTTGATTATGATTCCATGAAACTTTAGAACATTGTCCTAAATGGTTGGGAACCACCTACAACTATCATTGATAATGTGGTAACTACTCTTACAAGAAGCCAATGGAGCATTGATCAAAAAGAAGAAAATCATAAAAATAAAAAGGTTATGATCACTTTAGTCTCCTCAATGACAAAAGAAGAAAGAGGCAAGCTTAAATATTGCATTTCGGCTAAAGAAATGTGGGAGATCTTAGAAAACCACTATGAAGGCAACATTCAAGTAAGAAGTAAGAAGGTTCAACTTTATATGTATGAATATAAACTCTTCAAAATGAAGTCTCAAGAATCAATTATGGAGATGACAAACTGTCTCAATGATCTCCTCATAACTCTCAAGAAAGTTGGAAAACATTTCTCTAAGGAAGAGGTAAACAATAAGATTCTAAGAATCCTACCTATGAAGGATTGAGAATCTCATATTACTTCAATTGAGGAAGCTCAAAACCTCTCTACTCTATCAACTGATGTGCTCATTGGTAAGCTCTTAACACATAAGCTCACCATCAAGCAAAAAGGTGAAGAACAAGAAGAGAAAGAAGAAAAGAAAAAGAAAATTGCTCTAAAGCTCTTTAAGAAGATAATGAAGAGAAAAACATCAAAGATTGTGGTGATGAAGATGGTGATATTGACATGCTCATTAGGAACTTCAAGAAATTTTTGAGAAAGAAAAATTTCTCAATAACAAAGGACTTCAATAAGTTCAAAGGAAATGGAAAGAAGAAAACTGAAAAGGTTACTTGCTATGAATATAAGAAACCGGGACATATTAGAAGTGAGTTTCCTGAACTCAAATTCAAAAATAAGGAAGTAAAAGATAAGAAAAAGGCATTCAAAGTTACTTGGGATGATTCTTCCGAATTTGAAGAGGAAGAGGAACAACAAGAAGTGGCCAATCTTTGCTTCATTACACTTAAAAACAAAAATGAGGTACCATCTACTTCTTATTCTTCCTTTGATGATTATGATAATTATTATGATATTGATGATGATAATTATGATTATAAGAGCTCTACTGTGAGCAAATTACTTATTAAATGCAAAAGTTTATTATCTAAGAAGAAACATTATAAGCATGAGTTAGGTAGCTTAAATAGAGAATTAGAAAATTTAAAAATTAATTTTGCTAAACTTGTTGAATCAAATGAAAAACTTGTCAGTGATGTAAAATCTTCTAATTCTTTGGAAAATCAATGTCACGACCCAAACTAGGAGTCATGACCGGCGCTAGGAAACGGGAATTCTTTCGAATCCGGAACCCGTAGCAAGCCTAAGAAAATAAAATCATACAATAAATAAATAAAAGTACGACCAAATTAAAATTTTTTTGAATCAATATATAAAATAAATACTCCAAATTCTTTTATAAATGAATACATATTCGTACAATGTTCAAATACAAATTCTCAAAGTATTTAATATCCAAACAAAATAATACACTTCCAAAAATTATAACACTACTACTGCAGTTTCTAGAATACAATTCAACGTTCAGAATATACATTTGCATAAAATAGCCGGGACTAAAGAACACCGGCGAGGAACTCTACAACTAAGGTCTGACGATATGGGATCTCCTGAAAAAAATAATTGAGGGGGGGGGGGGGGGGGTCAGACCTCACTGAGTGAATTATTATACTATATATACATGCAAACTAAACCATAACAATCAGGCATTCTTATATATATATGTATATAAACATTTCACATGAATGCCAAACTTTGCTTTTATAAAATATACAGAATGTAGGAAAACATTTAATTAAATTCATGAAGGATCCATAGAACCCTAATAATAATAACCTCAATAACCCCATCATCACTCTAGCCATGTAGGCTCACTTAATTCCAAATAGAACACTTATTCCAATCTGGACAGTAGACTGGCCCCGAGACACTAAGTCGACCGAGCTCCAGCAGTCTGACTGTGTCACGACCCAAAACAGGGGCCATGACCGGCGCTAGGGAACGGGAATTCCTTCGAATCCGGAACCCGTAGCAAGCCTAAAAATAAAATAAATCATGCCATAATAACAGTAACAATATAATATGCAGCGGAAAATAAAAATCATAATATCATAATATTATTCACATCAACTGGATTTAAATCACATCTCATCCCATAGATATATGATCTCTTTAATACAAATCCAGTTTCAATATAATACATCTCTTTAAAATAAAATACATGAAATCCAATACTGTAATTCATAACTACTGCAGTGTCTAGATAAAATAAACAAGACTCAAGTAAACAATTTACATAAGGAAGCCGAGGCGGAAGAAATCCGGCGTATCGACCTACTACTGAGGTCTGAAGAAGTTGACTCTCCTGAAAAATAGTCAACGGAGGGGAGTCAGACCTCACTGAGTGAATTACTATAATATATATACATACACACTAAGTGATAATGCATACAATCAACAGTATATATATATCTAATATATATACAGGCAAATACACACAGATGAAGAAAATCATTTTATATGTTTTATTGAAAATCATCTTTTATGAAGGATCACATAGAACCCTAGAATAACGCAACCTCAGAAAACAGTGTTAAACAACACTCTAGCCATACAGGCTCACTTATTCCAAGTATATCCACTTAATCCATTTGGACAGTAGACTAGCCCTGAGACACTAAGTCAACCGAGCTCCAGCAGTCTGACTGCCAGTGTGATTGGCCCCGAGACACTTGGTCAATCGAGCTCCAGCAATCACACCTCCAAACCATATCTCACACATATCAATAATCACATCAAATCAATATCCACAAATAAGTTAGTAATATAGCCTAAAGCTATAGGCGTACCGGTACGTACTCGGTCCTAGTGCTGCCCACTAGGTAGCACGTTCTATTGATATCCTTCATTAGTAATATAAATCATTCATTCACAAAAATAAATGATGCATGAATATAAATGAAATAACAATATAATCCATATATATACCAGAAATATACCAAAAGTAAACCAGGTATATTTCGAGTATATATACGTCAAATGCATTCAATCAAATTATAAATTTAGCTGGAAATATATTTAAAAACATTTTAAGTATATTTTATTAACAAAACATGTATATAATTTAATATATACCAAAAATAAACCAAAAATATACTTAATGTAAACTTAAGAAATAATCAAATTATTTATGCATATTTAATCAACATAAAACATGCATTTCTAAATCATGCATCCTAAGCATATATATATATAGTATAGTAACTCACCTAATGCGCTCCACGAGACAGGTCCGACGGGCCTGGTCCACTAGCCCTCGGTCTCGGCGCAACTAAACAAGAAATAAATAATCGACATCAGAATAACCCTAATAGAAATCCTAGAATTCAGTCTAGAGTATTAAAATACGGAAACAGAATTAGGGTTCGACTGGATATCACGTTTTACGAGAATTCTACCGAAAATCCGGCAGAACCTCCCCTGTAAAACGGACATCTCTCTACTCAAAAGAGTAGAGTCGACCATGCAAAGAAATACACTTCGAAATACAAGCTCAACACAATCAAAATCTCACGGTCGGACTCTAAACTACAGTCCACCGACCGGGGTCCACAAACACAGAATAATTTCAGATATACCAAAAATATCCTTAAAACCTAGAAATACATCTCATAGGTAGAAATTACATAATTAACCTTTAAACACCGTAAAAACCAAATAAAAGTCATTTTATTAGTAAAACCGTATATTATATATATAATTGAAAATAATTCACGAAAAATAGTTTTAATTAGTTAAAAATACCAAATATTTTATAGAAATCATTTTTATACCTTAAATAACTATTAAAACCAATTAAATTACATTTTTAGACAATTTAGGGTAAAATTACCAAAATACCCCTATATATATAAATATACTTAAATTACTTCAAAAATTCACCAAAAATTATAAAATTATCCAAAATTAATTTTCTCAACATATTTATCAATAATATCAATAATTAAACTCAATTAACCAATTAATTTCAAATAAAAACACAATTAACCCTAATTTCTCAAAATCACATAAACTTCAATAATTCAAAATAAATACTTAGAAATTCATAAAAATTCCAAATAAATTCCTATAATTCATTTCAACACCTAATTTAACCATAAATTCCAATTTCATAATTGAAACAATTAATTTCCGAAAATTAGAAAATAATATTAAAATATTCAAAAATACCCAAAAATCCAAAAAATCTCAAAAAATTCTAAAAAAATTCATACATGTATATTGAACTACTAGGAACAACATTTGTGAAGGAATTTTTCATGAATCAATCAATTCGAAGCTCAAAAAAATAAAAAACCCTAATAGGCCGAAATTGACAAAATCGAAACCTAAGCAATTCTAGACCATTTTAGCTCAAACCAAAGCTAGAATCACACTCACCGGAGCTCAAGGAGAAGAAAGAGACCGGCGGTGTCGAAAACGGTGGCCGGAATCGACGTGATCGACGGTGGATCAATTTTCGGCTTCTCCGGCCAAAATCGACTTCCAGGCGCCGGAAACGGCTACCTCAGGCGATTGAAATGGTTGGGGAAGGCGGTGGCACACCGGACGGCACACCCACGGTGAAGAAACGGCAGTAGCAGCGACCGGACGGCGAGGAGAAGGATCGGGAGGAAGAAGAAGACTTGGGGGGCAAAATGGTAATTTTCCAATTCTTTTGATTTTTGATGTATATATGTATATATATATACTTTATACTATATATTAAAATAATATTAAATTACACACATCAAATATACACCACACACATAAAATCTAATATTTTAATAATTTATACTAAATAAAATTAATTAAATAACAATAAAACAAATAAATAATTAATAAAATATTAGGGTAATAATAAACCCTAATTAAATAAATATACACACACATGCTTTATTTAATAATTTAAAAATACGCATGAGTTCATGCAAGTCCGAAAATATATTTAAAATAATTAATAATACATTGTTTACGTGAAAATTTTCCCGAAAATGTAAGTCCCGGGAAAATTTTATGTAAAACACTGAAAATAATATACAGTAATTAAAATAGATTTTAAATACATATTAACTCGTAAAAATATCATATAATGTACAGAAATTATTAACACTGCATATCCCGGTACAGTGTAAAAATATTTTTAAAAAACACGGGATATTACAGACTGTTAGTGTGATTGGCCCCGAGACACTTGGTCAACTGAGCTCCAGCAATCACACTATCTATCACCTCCCATCTCAATCGACCTAATAGATTCATTCCACTATGGACAGTAGACTGGCCCCGAGACATTAAGTCGACCGAACTCCAACAGTCTGACTGTCAGTATAATTGGCCCCGCAATCACACTATCTATCATATCATTAATCTTAATCAAATCAATTATAATCACCAAAATTAATTGTCACTCAACCCTTATCTATCGCACCGGTACGTACACAGTCCTAGTGCTGCCCACTAGGAAGCACGTTCTATTGATATCCTTCACTTAAAATAAATCATTCATTTGGAAAATAATTAATATAAAATGATTTTCATAATAATAAAATCAAATATATATATATATATATATATATATATATATATATATATATATATATATATATATATATATATATATATATATATATAAAAGTCAAATAAAGTATGAATTATACTGAAGGTAAACCATTAATATAGTTAAAAACAATTAAGTGTATACCAATAGTATAACATGCACTTACTTAAAAATATACTTAAACATATAAAAGATATACCCTAATCACATAAATCATCTAATAAAACAATTATGCACAGATATTCATGTAAAACATACATATGTATTAAAACATGCATTTTAGGTTTACATATATTGGCAAATAAACCCTAAGTATACCACTAATGTGTTAAGTTTGAATTAAATGATAAAACATGCATTTATTTGGAAATATATCAAAATATACCAAAAATAAACTTAAAAACAAGTAAGTATAAATCAATAATATGACATACAATTATTTAAGAATATACCTAAAATATACTAAAAATATACCTAAAGTATTATAATCATTTAATAAAATAATCATGAATAAATATACATTTAAAACGTGTATTTAATTTTGACATATATCCAAATATACTAAAATAAACCGAAATATACCAAATCATATTATAAATTAAATTAGTATTTAAAACATATAATGAAAATGAAAAATCCTAAATCATGTATCCTATATGGAATGCATATATATAGAGTATAATAACTCACTGGTGTGCGTTCCTCGAGACAGACTCAACGGGCCTGGTTCGTTAGGCCTCTATCCCGGTGCAACTAGAAAGATAAAGTAAAAATAACCGTCAGAATAAACTTCTAACTCTATACATCTAGGATTACTATAGACAGATTCAATCAAGAATTCAGAATTAGACTCGGACTAGTTGTCACATTTTACGAGAAATCTACCGAAATTTCGACAGAGTCTCCTTTGTAAAACAGACATCTCCCTACAAAAGTAGGGCTGATCCTGCACAGAAAACACACTTCGAAAATACACAACCACAACCCTCAGTCGGACTCCCAAATTACAATTCTCCCGACCGAGGCTCATAATTCACGAAATAAACATAGAATACATGAAAATTCCAAAAATACAAAAAAAAATACCCTTTAATACTCAAAATATAGCAATTCAAATATTTAAAATGCTGAAAATAATTATTTTGCTGATAATTAAAATAAAATCCCAATTTTAATATAATATTATTAAAAATTGATAGTTCTTTATAAATTCATAAATATTGACTAGAATACATTTTAAAACTCCAAATTATGCAATTAACCCTAAAACATATTAAAAACCAATAAAAACTCAATTATTTAGAAAAATAGTATGTTATATATAATTTGAAAATAATTTTTGAAAAATATAGTATTAATTAGTTGAAAATAGTAAATAATTTATAAAAATTATTTTTATACTTCAAATAATTATTAAAACCAATTAAAGTTAATATTTAGCCAAAATTACTATCAAGTTACCAAAATGCCCCTAAGATATAAAATTTCAATTTCAATAATATTCAAAATTTCAATAAAAATTATGTAATTACTCAAAATTTATTTCCCCAACATATTATTCACTAAAATCAACAAATACACCTAATTAACCAATAATTTCTATAAAAATACATATTTAATATATTAATCCCAAAATACACATAAACTATATAAAATTCCATAAAATTATATAAATTCATAAAAATTATTTTATAAATAAATAACATTTTAATATCAACTCAAACACACAATTAACCTTTAAATTTGACCAAAGTACTCATTTAATTCAATACTTTAAAATTTACATAAACTATAAATTTTTCTGAAAATTATATAATAATTCTCAAAAATTAATTTCTCAACATTATAATTATTAACAATTTGTAACAACAATAATTTAACCAAATTTATAATTAAAATAATTAATTAACAAAAATTTTAATAATTAATAATTAAGTATAAAATAACAAAAAAAATACCCATAAATAAAATAAATTTAGAAAAATTAACCAAAAATATAATTGAAAAGCTTAAATCTCACACATCATTGTTTCAAAAAGAAATCAACACAAATTATACTCATTCAAGCTTAAAATAAAAATAAAAACGAAAATAAGTTACAAATAAAACATTAAACAAAACTCACCCTCGAATGGATTTGAGCTCAAATCATGTTTGGAATCATCATCTATGGAGCTTAAGGAATCGAACAAGCTACAGAACACAGCTCTCGCCATCTGGAAGTCATTGGCGATGTCTGTTCCCTATTGTTGCCGCTGCTGCTTCTGTGTGCTGTCCACCGACAGCTTCTACAGCTCTTCAATGGCAATGGCAATGAGAAGGAGAATATGATGGCACTGGTAATGGTTGAGCAATCATGAGGAAGAAGAAGAAGGAGCATAGTGAAGAGGGAGGGCCAGAAATTTTGGGAAGAAAAGGAAAAGATAACTCTGCTCTCTGTTTTTATGTGTACATATATATATATATATATATACACACACACACACATAAAAATAAACACATAAAATTTATTTAAAAATAACAATAATAAGAACCATAGTTATTAAATGATTAATAATACAAATAACATATATTTAATAAAATAAATAATAAATAATAATAATAAAATTAGTAATAATAACTCACATAAATAACAATGAAAATAATAACATTAATAATAATAGTGGAATACTTTTAAAATATTAATAATACATAAATCACATCAAGTAATAGAATAATATTAATGCTTAAAGAAATAATATTAAAAATAGTATTAAAATATTCATGCACTAAATTAGCTTTATTAAAACCATAGTATTCGAAAATAATAACTTTACACAATGGAATTTAAATGTTCAAAATAATTTATTTACGTAGAAAATTCAATTAACATACAATAATGATAATAAGTCACAAAATAGTAAAATAATTAAATATAACTTTTAAACTTTATTAATACTGCATATCTCATTATTTAATAAAATAAATTAAAAACAAGGGTTATTACAATCAACTTAAGAAAGAAGATGATAAAAATCATAAACTTTCTAAGGAGATCTTAGAATTAAAGAATTACATTGCTAAATTTAAGAGAGGAAAAGAAACTTTAGATAGTTTTCTTGATTCTCAAAAATTTCATAGAGATACCCATGGAATTGGATATAAGAATGGAATGTCTTCATCATTTTGATCACATATTAATTTTGTAAAAGCTTCACATGATTCCACTCCTTCAACCTCCAAATCAAATAAGACTCAAGCTTTCACAGCTAAAAGATCCCATGTGTTAAATAGCAAAGGAAAGTTTCATAAGATTCATCCTTCATTAACACAAAAAGGTAAGGCTCAAACTAGAGTACCTCAACCCAAGCATGTTTATATGCACACTAAACACAATTATAATAGGCATGCTATACAACACAATGCACATAAACATGTTGCACAAAATTATTGAAATATGCATCACCACTGCCAATGCATATCTCACTTAATGACATAAAACAATAAGAGATATACACAACACAAAAAACATGTTGCACACACTAAGAAAGCATTTCATTCTAGGAGTAATAAATTCAAAAATATTGTATCTTCTTATTGCATGATCAAAGGACATACTAATAATGTGTGCTTCTATAGAAGACTACACATGAATTTACTTCCTACAAATTATCTTAAAACTAACCAACCTAGACCAAGAAAAGTTGAGGTCCAAAAGAATACTTAAATTATTTTGTATAGGTGTGCTTGAAATCCATAAGAACAAAAAGCAAGTGGTATCTCGATAGTGGACGTTCAAGGCACATGACGGGAAATAAAGAGCAATTCAATAAACTTGATGCTAAGGGTGGAGGACACGTTACTTTTTGAGATAATGCAAAAGGAAAAATTATTGGCATTGGAGAAATAGGTAATCCTCACGTGTTATTTGTTAATGGTCTTAAACATAATTTGCTTAGTATAAGTCAATTATATGACATGGGAAATAAAGTAACTTTTTATCCTAAAAATTGCTTTGTTAAAAGTCTTGATGAAAACAAAGTTCTTTTTAGTGGTGAAAGAGTAGATAATGTTTATGTCATGGATTTGAATAAAATTGATAACAAAAACATAAAATTCTTAGTGTCTATCTCCCATGATACATGGACATGGGATAAATGGTTAGGACATGCAAATTTTGAGCTTTTGAATGATCTTTGTAAACATGAACTTGTGATTAATTTACTTAAGCTTGAATTCACTAAGGATAAACCTTATGATGCTTGCTAAAAGGGAAAAAAATTCAAGTTTTCATTTAAGCTCAAAAATGTAGTGTCCACCTCTAGGCCACTTAAACTTATACATATGGATTTATTTGGACCAACTAGAGTTGCTAGTCTCGGTGGAATGCACTATGCATATGTATTGGTTGATGACTACTCTAGATTTACTTGGGTATGTTTTCTTACTTATAAGAATAATGCATGTAAAGCTTTTGAAAATTTTTTCAAAAAGAAAAAGGATTTTGTATTTCATCCATTAGAAGTGATCATGGAACCGAATTTGAAAATGAATTTTTCAAAAATTTTTGTAATGAAAATGGTATTTCACATACATTTTAATCTCCTAAAACTCCTTAACAAAATAGGGTAGTTGAAAAGAAAAATAAAAATCTTGTCGAAATGGCTAAAACAATGCTTTATGAGTGTAATTTGCCTCTATACTTTTAGGCAAAAGCCGTTAATACATCTTGTTATATTTCCAACCGAATTTTCAAAAGACCAATTTTAAATAAAATATTTTGTGATCTATGGAACAATAGAATACCCATAATCTCATATCTAAGAGTATTTGGATGCAAGTTCTTTATATTGAACACTAAGGATAATTTTGGAAAATTTGATTCCAAAGCCGATGAAGGAATTTTCCTAGGCTATTCTATTTCTAGTAAAGCATATAAGGTCTTTAATAAGAGAACTCTAGTAGTTGAAGAGTCAATGCATGTTGTATTTGATGAATCAAACTCACTTGATCTTAGAAAGGATGTTTGTAGTGTTGATGATCGTGTAGGTAACAATGAGATTATGGATACACAATAAGAAAATGCTAGTAAGCTTTTGGAAATTAAAGGTCTAAGCAAAGAGAAAAATGAGGAGACATCTCAACCTACCTTGAAGGATGAACTTCCAAAGGATTAGCAATTCAAGAAAGCACATCCTTAAGACCTCATCATAGGTGATACTACAAAAAGGGTAACTACTAAATCAAAATTTAAATCTATTGTTAGCTTTGAGAGTTGGTTATGTGTTAGAAATAAAATTTCTCTTAATTTTAAATCTTGGGATAGATTAGAAGGAAAGTGAGATTTATTTCTAAAGAAATTCGTTTAAGTATTGTCCATTGAAACACTTGCGATTTGGTTTTTGAGTGAGTCTTGAAAACTCAAGTTGTAAGGTTGTAAGAGTGAGCCATAAAACTCTTGTGTAATGAAATAACCCTATTTTTAATTTAATTTATTTTAAAAATGAGATATGCAGTATTAATAAATTCAAAAATTATATTTGAGTATTTTATTATTTTATGGTTAATATTTATTATTTTATGTTTAATTACGATTTCCAACGTAAATAGTTATTTCGAGACTTATTATTTCAGGTAACTAAATTACGTTATTTATATTTATTACTTTGAATAATATTATTTTGATAATATTCAATTTAGTGCATTTTTTTTAATGTTATTGTTATTATTTTTATTAATAAATTACATTGTGTGTATTATTATTTTATGAGTTATTATATATATACATACACATATATAAATTAGGGTTATTAATATTTTAGGTGTTATATATGTATAAGTATGTGTGTGTATATATATATATAGATGAGTGTATATGTATATATATGTATATATGTGTGTATATATATAGTATATATAAATTAGAGGTTAATATACATGTATATATATATATATAATAAATTATTAAAATATAAAGTATATTATAATATATATATATATATTGTTATTATTTTTATTCATAAATTACATTGTGTGTATTATTATTTTATGAGTTATTATATATATACATACACATATATAAATTAGGGTTATTAATATTTTAGGTGTTATATATGTATAAGTATGTGTGTGTATAAATATATATAGTATATATAAATTAGAGGTTAATATACATGTATATATATATATATATATATATATATATATATGAATATACATATACATATGCACCAAAACACCAAAAATGCAACACCCTCCCCCTCACCGTGCGACATCTCCGACCACCACCCTCACTATGCCTCTCAGCCTTCTTTCGGACCGCCACCATCCTCCGTCGTCTTCTCCCTCCCCTTATCGTCTTCTCTTCTCTTCCCCAGCACCGGTGGAGTCCATTTTGAAGAGAAACCGAGAATTGGCCATTAAAACTGGCCAAGCTTCGTTCGGCCACCATTTCACGCCATTCTCCTCCTCTTGCACCGGTGAGACTTATTCCAAGCTTAGTTTAAGCTTTGATATTAGTTTGGTTGATTTTTGTTTTGAGCTCTAGGGTTTTGAAATTTTTTTTAGCTTGATCTAGCTTGATTTATGAAAACTCCATTTACAAATGTAATTCCTAATAGCTCAATCTACCTCTATAAATTTTTGTAGGAATTTATTTTGATTTTTGTGAATTTTTGAATATTTTATTATTATTTTATTAATTTTCATAAATTAATTATTAAAATTATAAATTTGGTATTTTTGGTGTTACTACGAGTTAATATTAATTTTAGAATAAAGAAAATAATTTTTAAGGATATTATATGATTTTTCAGAGTTTATGTGAAAATTAAATAATTAGGTTAGAGTTGGATTTTTGTTGGAATATTGGTTAAAATATGTGTTTTAATTAATATTAATAATATCTATGTTGAGAAAATAATTTTTAGGCATTTGTATAATTTTTAGGGAATTTTTGAGTAATAATAGTATATTATGCATATTTTTGTATTATAGGGGCAAAAACATAATTTTTTGCTAATTATAGCTAAATAATATATATTAGTTGGTTTTAATAATATTTAAGGAATTAAAAGGATTTTTACCAATTATTTACTATTTTTGACTAATTAACACTAATTTTTGAAAATTATGTTTAATTAATATATGATGTATTATTTTTGAGTATTAGGTGAGATTGGGATATTTTGGTATTAAATTATGAATTTGATAGTAAATATATTTATTGTAGAGATTTATTAATATGAGTAATTAATTTTAGGTTATATTTATATTTTGATAATGAAATGTAAGTTTGGTTATTTAATTGTTGAATAATTGATATTTTTATATTAGTATATATTTTTGGTATATATGTTTGTGAAATATTGTTTTTAAACTTTAATGAGAAATGATTTTCTAAGTTATGGATATTTATATGTAATATATATTTTTGGGAATTAAATGATTTAATTATTAAATCAAGTTTATTATAAAGAAAATTTAAGTATTTAATTTGATTTAATTTCTATAAAAATTAAGTTGCTTATTTTCACATTCTTTTAAAATAAATTTTGTGATGTTTGGTTACGTTTGTGATCTTAGTCGGGGCTAAGTGTAGTTTTGGGAGCCCGACTCGAGTGCGAATATCTGTGAATACTAGAAGTGCGTTTTTATTGCAGGAACGGCTCTACCTACGGTATAGAGATGTTTATTTTATAGGAGAGACTCTGCCAAAATTTCAATAGATTTTCTCGTAAAACATGACATCTTTCATAAATTTCTAACATAAATTAAGGTATTCCCGTCTCAAGTCTTATGTGATTTTTCCTGAGTCATTCTAGAGTCTCGTAATTTTATTAATTTCCCTTTTTATTCCATAAGTATGATTTTAAAAATAAATATGTTATTTTTTTTAGAGAGTTCCGAAGCGGGAGCTTCTGGATTGAGGCAGATGTGCGGTCGTCAGCCATCTCGCTCATACTGTAAGTTAATGAATTGATCTGTGCGTGTGTTTTCTTTAAAATTTGCATGCGCTTATATTTTCAGCATTGTTTACATGGTTGAGAAATTTCATTTGTAATGTATTTATTCATTTATTTATTTCAAAATTAGTTTTTTGAGGAATTTTGGTAGAATGGGCTACCTGGTAGGTTTCACCAGGACCGTGTGCATATGGTAGAGATTAAGAGATGGATCCAAAATATGTATGACTTGTGGTTATAAACTAGGATGGGTGCCTCGGTGGAAGCCTCTGCTCTCAGGGTCCCCCAGTGATGTGGAAAAGTTAAAAATGGACTAGGATGGGTGACTCAGTGGATGTCTTCGCTCTCAAGGACCGCCAGTGCCATGTGTTTGGATTAAGTGGATAACTGTGGCTTGGTACCTCGGTTGATGCCTCTACTCTCGAGGACCGACAGTCTAGTTGGATTAAGTGGGCCCAGTTGGCAATTTAGAATTGGGTTTAGAGTTCTATCAAGATTTTTCAATATATATATATATTATAAATTATTTTTGATACATCTATATAGTTTTTAAAAAGGTTTTCAAACCGTACAGCTCTTTAATTAACTTACTCAATGAGGTCTGACTCCCCTCAATTTATTTTTTTAGGGGTTTGGGACTTTTCCATTAGGCCTACCTCTCTTCGTCGAGTAGCATTGTCATCGGCTATTCTGTGTAGGTCTACTTAGTTATGTTGTGTTTACTTTTATGTATTGCAGTAGAGAAAACTGTTTAACTGAATATTTTATTCGGGTATATTATGTACTTATGATATTGTATAACTGATGTTTAATTACATTATGTACTACGATGCTATGGTTTAAATTATATTAAGAAAAATCAATTTGATAATGTGTATTGTAATTTAAATATTTAATGTATGGTTTCAAAGTTCCTTTTTATTTATTTATTTCGCATTTTCTTTAAGGCTTACTACGGGATTCGATAGCTTTATGCTTTCCCATTCCCTAGTGTCAGTCACATGCGCTGGGTTCGAGTTGTGACAAAGTTAGTATCAGAGCATTGTTTGAATTATTGTCTATGTCTGTCTTTTTGTGTAACTACTACAGTACATTAGGTTGATAATTGTTTTTGTGATATCCTTGTTTCTAAATTTTGTGTATGTGTTAAATACTCTTGTCTTGCTTTGAATTTGGCTTTCTCTGTCTTTTTTAGAATGAGGCATGTGCAAATAAACCCTGCTGCCGATGCGACATTTGGACTTGATGAACAATCTGTACATGATGAGGCTCTTCCTCCTGCTCCATGTCGTAGGGGCAAAGGTAGAGGTAGAGTTAGAGATAGGGCAACTACAGCTGAGGTTCAGGATCAGCTGCCAGTGGAGCCTAAAGCTCCAGTTGTAGACCCCACGGCTTTTGCAGCTGGTCTAGTAGGAATTAATCAGGGTCTTGCAGCTTTGAATCAAGCAATGCCCTTAATGCAGCAAATGCTATAATAGCAAAATTAGGAGATGTCAGACACCGATGCAGCACTTCTCTACTCCCAAATTGGTAGAGTTTCTTTTGATGGTACTGGTGATGCCTTAGACTTCATTAATGCTATTGAGGCACGTACCAGGACAGGACATATAGACTACCAACGGATCATGATTGTTGAGCTGTCAGTCCAAGTGGCAACCCAAGACTGGTTTATACAGTCAATTCAACCGTTCATGCATGAGTTGACTTGGCTAGAGTGTAAGGACCACTTTCTGAGATTTTTTTATCCTCCAACCACCAGAGATGCCTACAGGTGGCAATTGCTTCATATCACCAGAGGGGATAGGTATGTTGAGGACTACACCATGGAGTTTAACAGGTTATCCCAACACGCAGAGGATGTTAAGAGTGATCCCTATAGAGCAATCGAGTTGTATATTACTGGTTTGGGGCCAGCTTTTGTGGGTATACGTACCGAGGACCGTACCCTGGAGAGTATAATTGAAGAGGCCCATTTGATCGAGAGGCAATACATCCATCAGGGTACCATGATAGATCCTTATATGGCTAGTGGTAGTGGATATGGTGTAGCTCCTGGGTACCAACAACCAATATTTCATATTGGTAGCACGAGTCAGTAGGCTGAGGGTAGTTCACAGCATGGTGGTAGAATGTCTAGAACACACAGAGTTGGTCAATATGGTTATGCCACAAATAGAAAAAGTGGCAGAGGACACAGATTTGGTACTGGAGTTAGTAGCAGCAGTAGTGGGCAGAGCTCCGAATAGAGTAGTTCTGGGGTTTGGAGCCAATGCATGTGCTAGTTGTGGCCGATTTCATCAAGGCCCATGTCATCTGTTATCGGGTGCTTTCTTTAGATGTGGGCAGGTTGGTCATCTTGCTAGAGCTTGTCCTCACTTTGGATATCAGCCATAGTATACTTAGGGTTCATCTTCATCAGTGGCTTAGCCTTTCTATCCAATGCCACAATAGTACAGAGCACCAGTATAGCCACAGCAGAGACCGCCATAGTTTATGGGCCAGTAGGGCCGAGGTTCAGTTGGTAAACCTAGTGGTCGTGGTTTTGGGCAACCTTTGATATCTCAGTAGGCAGGTCGTGGCCAGGCGCGAGTTTTCACTCTAACACCACAGGATGCTCAGACTTCTAATGCAATGGTCATAGGTATTCTCTCAGTTTGTTCTTGTGATACTAATGTATTGTTTGACCCTGGCACTTTGCATTCCTTCATATCCCCCGTGTTTGCTTCGAGAATCGAGTGGTAGCCTTCCAGGTTGTCCTTTCCTCTATCTATATCAACTCCTCTTAGTGATGAGTTGGAGACAGATATTTTTTTCCTTCTTGTCCAGTGTTAGTTAAGGGTAGAGAATTATTGGCGGATTTAGTGTTGCTTGATGTGTTGGAATTCAACGTCATCTTGGGTATGGATTGGCTGTCGAGATATTATGCTTATGTGAATTATCGGGAAAAAGAAGTGGTGTTCAGAATCCCGAATGAAGAAGAAATCTGTTTTAAATATGAAAATAGCTCTATGCCTCGCAATCTCATTTCTGCCATTACAGCCCAGAAGATGCTTAGAAGGGGTTATCAAGGCTACTTGGCAGTAGTAAGAGATGTTAAAACAGAGAGAGGGGTAATTAAACAAGTGCCAGTGGTGCATGAATTTTTGGATGTCTTCCCTGAAGAATTATCGGGATTACCACCAGATAGGGAGATAGAGTTCTATATCGATGTTATACCTAGTACAAATCCTATTTCTATGCCAACCTACAAAATGGCACCAGTTGAATTGCAGGAACTAAAGGAGTAGTTATAGGTGTTGCTCGATAAGGGTTTCATAAGGCCCAGTACATCGCTTTGGGGTGCTCTGATGTTGTTCATGAAGAAAAAGGATGGTAGCCTTCAACTCTATATTGATTACAGGCAGTTGAACAAGGTCACTATCAAGAACAAGTATCCACTTCCAAGGATCAATGACTTGTTCGATCAACTTCAAGGTGCTACATGCTTTTCCAAGATAGACTTAAGGTCTGGATATCACCAGTTGAGGATCAGAAGTGATGATGAGCCCAAGATAGCATTTCGGACGAGATATGGCCACTATGAGTTTCTAGTAATGTCCTTTGGGTTGACTAACACTCCAGCAGCCTTTATGGACTTAATGAATTGGGTGTTCAGGCCATACTTGGAACGATTTATAATAGTCTTCATTGATGAAATCTTGGTTTATTCCAAGAGTGAAGCTGAGCATATTATGCATCTGAGAAGGGTGCTTCAGACTTTAAGGGAGCACAAGTTGTATGCCAAGTTTTTGAAGTGCTAGTTTTGGTTGAGTCAAGTGGCATTTTTAGGCCACATAGTTTCTAAGGATGGTATACAAGCTGATCCCAAGAAGATAAAAGCTATCACAGAATGGCCGAGGCCAACTATAGTCAGAGAAGTACGAAGTTTCCTGGGTCTAATAGGCTACTACAGGAGATTTGTGAAGGACTTCTCTAAAATTACCACACCTTTGACAAGGTTGACACCGAAGAGTGCTAAGTTTGTGTGGACAGACAGATGCGAAGAACACTTCCATCTATTAAAGGATTTGTTGACATTAGCTCCAATTCTGACTTTGCCCTCTGGAAATGAAGGGTATACGGTGTATTCTGATGCTTGAAGAGTAGGATTGGGCTGCGTATTAATGCAAAATGGCCAAGTAATTGCTTATGCTTTAAGGGAGCTGAAGAAGCAGGAGCAAAACTATCCTACTCATGACCTGGAGATGGTAGCTATTGTGTTTGCTTTGAAGATATGGAGGCATTACTTGTATGGGGTTACTTTCGAGATTTACACCGATCATAAGAGCTTGAAGTATATCTTCCAGCAAAGGGACTTGAACTTGAGGCAGAGAAGGTGGATGGAACTCCTTAAGGACTATGACTGTTCTATTTTGTACCATCCAAGCAAGGCAAATGTTGTTGTTGATGCCTTGAGTAGGAAGTCAATGGGCAGTCTTTCCCACATCAACTCAGATATAAGGCCTATTATAAAGGAGATGCATGAATTGATTGATCAAGGGTTGCAGTTGAAAGTTACTAAAAAGTGCCTTTTTGCTCAATTCAGGGTACGATCAGTATACTTGGATCGAGTTAAGACAGCTCAGAATAGAGACCCACAGTTGCAGAGGATTACATATGAAGTGCAATAAGGACAGTCAAGAGATTTTATGATTAACAAAGAAGGTGTGTTGCGTTTGGGTACTAGGATTTGTGTGCCGAATGTTGATGACTTGAGGAAAGAAATTATGGAAGAGGCACATTTTTCTGCTTATAGTATCCATCTAGGTTCTACCAAGATGTATCATGACTTGAAAGATGCATATTGGTGGAATGGAATGAAGAAGGATATTGCAGAGTTTGTATCTAGATGCCTGACTTGTCAGCAAGTGAAGCTTGAACATTAAAGACCTTCGGGATTGTTGCAACCTATGCCAATTCCCGAATGGAAATGGGACATGATAGTTATGGACTTTGTGACTGGATTACCTCAAACTATAAGAGGCTATGATGCTATTTGGGTGATTGTTGATAGGCTAACTAAGTCAACAGACTTTCTACTAGTGAAGAAGACGTACTCTACTGATAGACTGGCACGACTTTATGTCAACAAGATTGTTTGTCTATATAGGTTACGAGTAAGTATAGTTGTAGACACCCAATTTCGGGATGACATGTTATGGATGCAACAAAAGACTCCAATGATGAAGATGTCTTCAATACTTAATCTTGAAAATTTTAAGGGCTTAAATGTAGCTTTTAAGGGAAGGATTTAATGTTTTCAGGGACTAAATTGCAAGATTTTTTTAGTACCTAATTGCAAAATTTAAATTCTTCCAGGGGCCTTTTAGTAAATAAATATTTAAAAAAATATATGTCGGAATTTCATAATTCCGACTGGAATTATGTAATTTCGATTGAAATTACACCAATTCCGATCAGGATTGTGTAATTCCAATCAGAATTACACAATCTCATTCGGAATTGAATTCTTCCGTCTCTGTTTTCCTATTTTTAATTCAGTTTCAATTGGTTTAAAATTCCTAATTACCTCAGTCCTAATTGGTTTAAAATTCCTAAATATAATTTTAAGTCTTAATCTTATACTTTAAGAATTAGAATCATATTAGGATTGGGGTTAGGCTTCCTAATTCCACTATATAAAGAAAGGGGGTGAAGAGGAAAAAGAGGAGGAAGAAAAAAGGGAGGAAAAAAATAAGGAAAAAAAAGGGAGGAAGAAGGAAACGTGATTTTCTTTTGAGTTTTTTTATAAAAAGTTCCGTTTAATTGAACAATTAATTCAAGATTCGTGGAGAATTTTTGAAGGGCAAGATTCGAAGATTTATCAAGAACGGTGAACTACCAATCTGAGGAGTACCCTAAATCATTCATAATTATATCATCTTCTTCTTATTCTTTCTTTATTTATTTATTTATTGTTTTTTTTTATTTTTTATTATTATTCTTTCAAGTTATTATCATAATTTATTCATTAATCATTATTTTATCTTTTTTTTTTGTGATTATGGAGGAAAACGCATGGTGATCATATGGGAGGGATGAATTCATGAGAAGTCCGTGGAAGACTATAGATAAAGCCTCGTAGAGACTTAGTTTTTAGGGTTTATTTTTATTTCTATTATCTTTATTTTATTCTTTATTTTTATTTTATTAATTATTTTATGAATTAATGTAATAGCCTCAATAGTGGGATTAATAAAATTATATGTGTGGTTGCTTGTTTATTTTGATTAAATTGGTAAGTAAAAATTAGGCTTTTAATTAGGTAATTACTTAAAATCAATGGATGAAGTAGATTAATTTAGGTTGCATGTTAATAAAAATTAGAGTTTTAGTAAGAATTAATTTAATTATTTGTTTAATCTTATTTAATTATTTTTTATGTTTTTGTTTTTTTTTTTGGGTTTTATTTATTATTTTTATGTGTTTTGAACCTTAAGTCCATTTTAAGTTTTGATTTATTTATTTAAGTTTAGTAATTCTTTTAGCCCATCTCACTTAATAATTAATTAGGTTTAATTAATTAAAATATATTTTTTTAAGTCCATAATTAATTAGATTTTAGGTTAAAAATATCCTTAGGCCCATCTAGTCAATTAGACATAGGTCCACCTAATTTAATTTAATTAATTTAGACTTAGCCCATTTAATTTAAGCCTTTTTTCATAATTTGTAGATTTAAGATCACTACTTAATTAAAACATCTAGAATTAAGCCCACTAATTTAAATATTCCATAATTTGTAGAATTAGGCCCATTTTTTTTGTTAAAACAAGTAGATTTAAGTTCATTTAATTAAAATCAAAGGGAATTAGGTCTTTAGGTTTACTTATAATTTAAAACATGTAGATTTAACTCATTTATTTAAAATCCATATAGATTAGACTAACTTAGGGATTATATGATTTATTGAATGCATTATTTACTTATATATTTCATGACTAGTTTGCCTTGGAGTTGATTTTTTTGGGTTTATATGAAATCGCATGTAAATAGAGAATAAGATAATAATTCAGAAAGTAATTCTAAATGAACACAAGACTGAAAGAAGTTGGTATTCCGTATCCAGAATCTCCTGGTTGTGGTGCTAGCTTTCTTTTAGGAAATCGAGTACCACCTTTTCGATTTGTCCCAGTTATTACCATAGGTGACGACTCCTCATCTCCATGCCATGTCTTTATGACAGTGGTTAGTATGTTCTCTAGAGTCCTGAGCTCAAACAGTGTCGTGGTTGCTAAAATCTTCGATGCGCACTGAACCTCACCTTCTACAGTGGCGACTCCACTGGGGATAAGAGATACTGATTCTACTTATGTTCTTTAGAATTATTTTATTAATTATTATTTTATTCTTGCATTCATTCTGCATGTCCCTACTAAACCGATGGCGTTGGTTTATGATTCCATGATTCCACTAGCTTTATGGGGTTGTAGATTGGTTAACCATCACTCTTAGCCTTAACTCGGTCCAAGAGAGATTACCAGGCTCATCTGACCAGAGCCTGTAACCTAAGTCCTTAAGGGGGGTAGTCTTCTCTCAAGTTTGCAAAGGATGCTGGGCCCCTCTGACCATGGCTTGTAACTCAAATTCCATAATGAAGAGCATCTTGCTAAGGAAACCTTGACCTTTTTATCGGACCCTAACCACATATAATGGCTTAGTTATTTCCCCTAGGATCTACCCAAATTGCTTGTGAATGTTGCCATGAGGTATTCCTATCTGTAAGGGCCCAAGCCCATACTTTAGAAACCTATTTAGGTTAATAAAGAATGGGTTAATCTTTTACACCTAGGAATGTTGTTTCTGTGCTTCTATTACTTTGAGAGACTTGGCATGTGTGTCGGTCCCTGATATCCCCTGTTGATATTAATACCAAGACAAAAAATCCTAGGAAAAGAGACTCGCCATCGAATATGTGTGCGGGATGAATAAGATTGGAAGGATGTATATATACCTAACTTGTTACCTGCTACTTGTTGCATAGCACATGCATCATGCATACATGCTAACAATTTTTCTTTCAACCATCATAGATTCATCTGGGTCTTCCTATGTTTGGAGTCGAAAAGGTGGCAAACCGGTGAGAACTGATTCAAGCCCCCAATTGATCATGAAAGAGATCCTTAGCAGACTGGAAAAGAGCTCTATTTGGAAGCTATGCAACCTAAACAAATCAAAAAAATGGAACAGCAACAGGTAGGAAACTAGACCTTAGAAGGTGTCAAAGGAGCACTGATGGATGATATGAGAGCAATGATGCAAGACGAGTTAAGACAAGCTCTAGCGAGACTAATGCCACCAGCTGCTACTGCTGCACTACCCACCTTGGCCAACCCACCTACTATGGGTCTGCTACCTATTAATAATGACAATGTTAGAGAAATGAAACTCAAGGATGTTGAGAGTTACATGGTTGAAAAAGCAAAAAAGGAATCACTTGAACAAGTTCAAGCGCTAGAATCCAGACAGATGAAGGCATTAACTCAGAAGATGTCTAAGATAGGGGAGTTAATGAGGGGACAAGGCCTAGGATACTCTTTTGACTTTGATGATGTGATGTAATTTGAGGAAGATAGGCTACCTAACAAATTCAAAATGCCACAGTTTTAGAAGTTTGATGGTACTAGGGACCCGAGGATTCATCTCAGTTAATACACAACTACTATAAGTACCACTAAGGCTCCTTTGGCCATGGTTACTAAGCTGTTTGTACTGTCCTTGGAGGGTATGGCCGTTAACTGGTATCACGGGTTAGAAAAGTCTATTCGAGCAAATTGGAGGGAGTTCTGCAATGCTTTTCTAAAGCAATATGACTATAATACTAGGCTTGAGGTGTCTATAAGAGATCTAGAACTAACCAAGCAAAAACCCAATGAATCATTTTCAGATTTTTTGACTAGGTTCATGAATAAAGTGGGAATGATGAAGAATAAATTGGCAGAGAAGGATCAGGTTAGGATGATAGTTTGAAATGTGTCACCTATCCTAGTGGAGAGGTTGCAAATGATGAACCCCAAGACGTTCGTGGACCTTTATGATGATGGGTTATAGGCTGAAGAGATTGAAAATGAGAAAAAGAAAGCCACTAGGAACACTGGAGTGAGAAATTATCCAATTGGGAGCACATAACAAGGAAATACCAGCCGAGTCATAAGAGTTCATGCCATCCAACAACCTAGGAGATTCTTAAATTTCAACCAACCCTTATCCAAAGTCCTAGACCGTCTCATTCAAAAAGGCCTCTTTAGACCCTTAACCCCTTTTAGACCACCAAACCTGAACCTCCTTGGATTTGATCAAAATAGTTATTGCAAGTTTCATCAAGTTGTTGGCCATTCTATCGACTTTTGCATGCATCTTAAACATGAAATCCAAAACCTTATAGACTCTAGAAAGATCACAGACCTTGAAAAGTCAAGCCCGAACCCAAACACCCGAAATAATCCTTTCCTAAATTACCGAATGTGCTACCCCCAACCACCATGATGATCAACTCAAGAGTAAGCAATGAAGAAGTGTTAAACTCTTTTGAGGATCTAAACCTTAAAACTACTGAGAAATCTCCTAATGCTCCCAAAGGTGTGAAAGAGGCAGAAGACTTACTGGGTCAGCCCTCATGCAAGTTTGATTATAAGGTGTTTTACTTAAAACCACCTTCTTTTGACATATCCATTGATACAATCGAGCCTACAGGATGGGGTGAGGAGTTTGATGATGAAAAGTTACTAGTCAAGAAGGAAAAATGTATGGTCAAGGTATGGAAAGAAGGGAAGAAAGATCAAACTATAGGGATGATTGATATTTGGTATAATTCTGATGAGGAAGGAACTAAAGGGTATGATGTATAGGAAGATAATCCCAAAGTCAGCCATATTACCAGAAACGAGAAGGGTTATAAGCCAGTAGAGAAAGCCATAGAGAGGGAAGAAGCTATTGAAGGAGAAGACTCAAATGAATAGGGAAATGACTTGATTCTCGAACGACTCAAGAAAGCAAAGGCCAACGTAAGCATTTGGGAGCTCTTGATGCATTCAAGCAACCACAGAAGAGCTCTGGTTAAAGCCTTGACTAAGATGAATATTGAAACTACAGTAACTCCTGAAGCAATAGTGGCCAAGGTTACTGAGAAAAAGCACGGGGTCATTACTTTCTCGGATGAGGATTTACCTGTGGAAGGAAGGAACCATAATAAAGCATTATTCATCCCAACTGAAGTAAGGGGGAAAAGGACCAATTATATGATGGTGGATGATGGATCCGCGATTAATGTTTGTCCACTATAGATCTTACCTAATTTAGGAGTGAAGGTGGAGGATTTGGCAAAATCAGACCTTGTAATAAGGGCTTATAATGATAGTATGAGGAGTGTAGAAGGAACCTTTATGGCTTCTGTGAAGACTAGACCTATAGAAGCAATAGTGGAATTCACTGTGCTAGATATTCCTATCACCTATGCCCTTCTTCTGGGTAGACCTTGGTATCATGTCTTGGGAGGAGTGCCTTCGACTGTGCATCAAAAGGTGAAATTCTTATTTAATAGGGAAGTGGTGACTTTAGATGCTAGTATGGGCAAGACGGTGTCCCCAGTTATTGGTAGTCAGAAATAGGTAGTCACTCCCCTAGGTTACCAGGTGGTCATGATTTCAGAGGGAGTCACAATGGATATAAGGGTTATGAACATTATCAAGAAGATGAATTACCGACTAGTACAAGGACTAGGGAAAAATGAGCAAGGAAGCCTAGAACTGCCAGATTTCAAAACCCATGATGACATAAGAGGATTGGAGTATACTAGAGCTGGGTTTAGCAGTAAAAGGGCAAGAAAAAGGTTTTTCAACGAGAATGGCCTAGGGAATTTGGGACCCTTGAAAGGTAACCTTATCAAGCAGGTGAAGGAGAAGTTCTACTAGGGTGAAAAGGAGCCTATCTAAATAGCTGGTGTGGATGTCCCTAGATTTGAGATTTTTAAGGAACAGATAGTTGAAAAGCTAGTGCAAGACAACAAGGACAAGGTGATGAAGACAGTTGCCGAAAAGATAAAAATCGAAGACATTGAAGAACTGCTTTGTCTGCCACCTAACAAAGAACCACCACAAGAATTAACTAGTATCATTAATAATAGTTTTACTGATGTTTTTTATGAAGAAACTGATGTAATAACGTCCAGTCTGTTTGAGGACGAAAACATTATTTCCTTTATGGTCAATGATATAAATTATGGTTTAGCTTACTTGTATGATTTTGATTCTGATGGTCTTATGCATTTTAATAATGATCATTCATGCATGCTTGACATTAATTCTATTCAATTAGATTCATTAAACATGGGCACAAATGAATAACCAAAACACATTTCTATATCATATGACTTAACTCCTGAAGGGAGGAAAAAATTTGAGAGAATATTAATAAAAAGAAAGGTAGTATTTGTTTGGTCCTATAAGGATATGCCAGATCTAGATAGGGGAATTGTGGAGCATCATATTTTGACATATCCTAAAGCTAAACCTGTTAAGCAAAAACTTCGTAGGTTAAGGCCCGAGTGGATAGAAAAAATAAGGGAAGAAGTCGCTAAGCAAATCCAAGCTGGTTTTCTAGAAGTTGTGGAATACCCTCAATGGTTGGCAAATATAGTACCAGTTCCCAAGAAAGATGGAAAAGTTCAAATGTGTGTAGACTTCAGGGACCTAAATAAGGCATGTACAAAGGATGATTTTCCTTTACCCTATATTAATGTGATTGTGGATAGTACAGCATCTAGTACGATATACTCATTTATTGATGGGTTCTCAGGTTATAATCAGATAATGATGGCAGTTATGGACAGGATCAAAACTGCTTTCATCATGGAATGGGGAACATACTGCTACAAGGTGATGCCTTTCGGATTAAAGAACGCAGAAGCAACTTATCAAAGAGCAGCCACTACCTTATTTCATGATATGATGCATAAGGAAGTGGAAGTTTATATTGATGACATGATGGTTAAGTCTAAAACAAGAGAGGGACACTTTGAGGCTTTAGATAAATTCCTAGCGAGAATAGAAAAATACAACCTAAGGCTTAATCCGAAGAAATGCATCTTTGGGGTAACTTCAGGAAAGTTATTGGGGCACATAATCAATAATAGAGGAATAGAAGTCGATCCAGACAAGATCAAAGCCATCCAGAAGATGCCAGCAACAAGAATAGAGAAGGAAGTATGAGGGTTTATCAGATAACTATAATACATCAGCAGGTTTATCGCGAGACTTACCATGGTTTGAGATTCGATCTTCAAGCTCTTGAGGAAGAGTCAACCCATGGAGTGGAATGAAGAATGCCAGAAAGCCTTTGATAAAATTAAGGAATACCTTACTAACCCGCCTGTATTAAGGCCACTAAAATAAGGTAAGCCTTTAATCTTATATTTGGCTTTAGAAGAAAAGGCGATGGGAACAATGCTAACACAAGAAGGGCCCAAAGGGGTGGAGTACGATATATATTACCTCAGTAAAAAGTTCCTACCACATGAAGAAAAGTACGATCTTATAGAAAACACATGTTTGATAATGATCTGGGCTACAAACAAGTTAAGGCATCATTTCCAGTCCTACAAAGTACAAGCTGTTTCAAGAATAGATCCTTTAAAATACTTGTTCTAAACACCAGCTTTAACTAGAAAGATGTTTAGATGGTTGGTACTTCTAACTGAGTTCGATATATAATACATCACTACAAAGGTCATCAAAGGTAGAGTTGCAGCAGAGTTTCTAGCCCAGAATGCAGTTAAAGGAAACGAGCAGTGGAACCTGGAGTTTCCAGATAAGGACCTAGCAGTAATAGAACAACGAGAATGGAAACTTTACTTTGTTGGAGCTATGAATAATAGAGGAGCAGGATTGGGAGTAATTCTTATCACACCAAAAGGAGAAACCATCCCAATGGCCAAGAAATTAGACTTCAGGGTTATAAAAAATATGGCTGAGTACGAAGCATGTAACTATGGCATGGAAGTAGCATTGGCAGTTGGAGTTAAGAACCTATTGGTCTATGGAGATTCCATGTTAGTCATCAGCCAGGCTAACGAAGAGTAGGAAGTAAAAGAAGAGAGATTGAAACCCTATGCCCGCTATCTGAGAAAACTGATAAGGAATTTCACCAAATGTCTCTTTATGCATTTACCAAGAGAGGAGAATCAAATGGAGGATGCTTTGGTAACACTTTCTTCAATATGGGATAAACCGACGGGATTGATGATGAAACCCTTGGTGATAATGAAGATGAAAGCTCCATGTAATGGCAAAGAACATATCATGAATATTCAGATAGGGCCAGAGGAAAAGCCATGGTTTTATAACATCCAGAGATTTATCGAGGAAAGAAGATATCCAAATGAAGCAACTTCTAAAGATAGATATGCTCTTTGTGTTCTTGCACGCCATTATATAAGTCATGATAGGATACTATACAGAAGGATGCCGAATGGAAGACAGTTGAGATGTCTCAAGAAGGATGAAGCAAAACAAATAATGAGAGAGATTCATGCAGGAGTTTGTGGACCACACATTAATGGGATAATTCTAGCAAAGAAGATTACTTGGCAAGGGTATTATTCGGGGAGTATGGAAAAGGACTGTATCTAAATAGTGAGAGAATGCCATCAATGTCAAATACACAAGAATCTCAATCACCTTCCCCCTACAGTTCTAAACAGTTTAACATCTCCATGGCCCTTTGCAGCCTGGGGAATGGATATAATAAGGGAAGTAAAACCAACTGCTTCAAACGGGCATAAATATATAGTAGTTGCAATTGACTACTTTTTAAGATGGATAGAAGTAGAATCCTTTGGCACCTTAAAAGCTAGACATATGGCAAAGTTCATTGAGAAGAACCTTATTTACAGGTATGGGATCCCACACCATGTTGTGACAGACAACAGAGTTCAGTTTCAGGCAGAAACCACTGAGTTGTTACAAAGATACAAGATTGAGCATCATAAGTCCTCACCTTATTGACCTCAGGCTAATGGTGCAGTGGAAGCGGCTAATAAGAATATAAAGAAGATTCTCTCTAAAATGATAAAGACACATAAGGATTGGTCTGAATACCTCCCTTTCACTTTATGGGGATACAGAACTACAACACGTACCGCTACAGGACAAACTTTGTTCTTGTTAGTATACGGTTGTGAAGTAGTTCTACCCATAGAGTCAAAAATTAAATCCTTAAGAGTGGTTATGGAAGTAAAAATCCCCAAGAGTGAATGGGTACAAAAGAGGTTTGATTACCTTGTATCTCTGGATGAGAAAAGGATGGATGCGTTATTCCATACTCAGATTTATTATAGGAGAATAGCAAGAGCGTTCAACAAAAAGGTTAAGCCGAGAAAGATAAAAGCTGGAGATATGGCATTAAAGCACACAAGGGCAATGGTGTTTGACCCGAGAGGAAAATTCATACCAAACTAGGAAGGACCGTATTTAGTCAAAATAATCTTACCCAAGGGAGCCGCAAAGATATCAGATCTAGAAGGGAATGAATTCACTAAGCCAATCAACCTTGATCACCTTAAGAAAACCTAAAAAGGCTGGTTAGGCAAAAGTTAGGATATTCCCGCTGTTCAAAAAACCTATAAAGGGCTAATCAAGTAGAAATTAGGGAAATGAAAATGGGAGAAAAAATGTTCAATTAGAAAATCTGAAAGGACTAGCTGATAATATGAGTTATGTCATATGATGTAATAAATGTACTTATTTTTACCCTGGTTAATGAAATGAATTGAAAAGACATTTTTGTTAAATATTGCATCTTCTATCTTTATTACAAGACACAAAGACTTGAAGGAAAAATAAAATATAAGAAATCAAACTTATGAGACCACTACTTCTGTTTTTGTTTCTTTCTTGACTCATCTAATAATATTTGAGTCCTTTTGTATTTAATAAGTTCTAGTGATTTTGTAGATTGTATAGTAACCCAAGTCTTGTAGTTGTCATCAGTACTCATATCAGCATCCAGGCACATATTTCGTTCCAAAGCTCTACGAGGCCACAAGTTCTTCACCTTGTCCAAAAAATCTTGTCTCATGAGAAACCTTTGAAGTCAATTATAATAGCAACAATGAATTGAGGGTGACCATACTAACGGCAGAGGCGTGAAGGAGAAAGAAAGGTCAAAAAGTGTAATCTGGGAATAGAGACACAATTGTCATACAAGTTGATGGTTATGAATTTTAATCTCCACCAAGGACAGATCCAAGTAATCTCAGTATCAGTAATGCCTTTCATCCAATCAATCCATTGATTCGTAGTATGCTTATCCTTTATCTTCAAAGGATGAGATTGTAGATGATGAGGTTGATAAATCAAAGCATTGGGAGGATCATCAAGTAGACTCAATTTCTCCTGTAACTAAATCTTTAAAAAAAAGAGAGAGAGCTAAGCTGAAAACTTGAAAGGGTAGCTTAAGCAAAAAAAAAAAAAAAAAAGAGGGTTACATACCTGAAGGAGAAGCAAACTGCCTGAGAGTCGATTTTAAACTTTGAAATTATCTAACCTAATGATAGTTTCAACAAGTATGACAGGCGTGGGATTAGCTCTAGTTTCTACCTGTTCTAAGATACTGATAATCCTTACATCAGCATCTCCATGAGAAGATACTAGCAGAAACTAAGCATATAGGCAGAAGGTGACAGTTTTGATCCAAGCAGCATTGGTTTTGTCTCTAGTTCCACAAGAGGAAATTAGAAAAGGAAGACTAATGGTTCTAGCATTATGCGCATGCATGTAGATAACATATAGGGGCATATCAAAGAATGCTATTAATCTGATGGGAAACTCAATCTCAAAGTCTAGGAGAGCAATAGTAGCAGTCAAACTTAGTGAACATCCCATAATAGCAGTAAATTCCTTGATCAGGGGACACAACTCTTGTCCATTGAATTTAAATACATGATCCTTAGCATCCCAAAAAGTGGTAGCAACGTGGAAGAAATTATTGTCTATCTTCAGATGTTGAAAGGACTTTAAGGGTTTGGCATGAAAGGGCAGAATTTTATTCCAATCATCTCCATTAAGGGTCTTGAGAAATTTCTTCATCAAAGTAAGCGTGGCTTATGTCATAATGGAGGCGAAGAATGGAATTGATGCAATATATTTGTCTTATAGTTCTTATATAGGCCGTAAATCAGATACATAAAGGATTAAGATTGATTTTTGGACCAAATTCATGTCGAAGTAAGAAAAGAAGCAGAATCGGAGCCAAAATTTTTGATCAAAAATTCAAAATTCCGATCGGAATTCTAGGTTTTCGATCGAAAATCCATAATTTCGATTGGAATTCTAGATTTTCGATTGAAAATCTAGGACGCTGGCTGGACTTCCAATGTTTCCGACCAAAAAAAAAGGGACGAAATGGAAATTACGGTTTGGTCCAGAATAAAAGTCCATGATGCATAAAAGGAGACAGTTCTAAAATATCTCAAAGTACAGTCACGCTAATACAATTCATAAAGAAAGTCAGTCATCCTGAGCTCCAGCGTCTGGCTAGGGTCTCCACTCTCTAGCTGGATCATCACTTTGATCTGGGGGCATGGGAGTCCCGGCATAGTGTCCATTAAAACCAAAGCTAGCAAGCTGTTGCTAGAGCCTCTCATTCTTACATTCCAGATCCCCGGCATAATTCTGTTGCATTAGAAAATAGTTAGAATCCTGTATATCATGCATAACATGCATACATTTGCATATTTATTATGAATACTAACCCTCCAAGTATCTGTAACCTACATAGTAAATAATCTCTGGGAAGAGGCAATTCCATAAAAATACTCTATTTGTGTCTTGGGGACCTGTAAAATAAATTTTACTAATTCAGCAACAAGTGCAGGTTTGTGCAGGGTTGGTAAGGGAGCAAATTGAACTTACATGTGAAGCATCAAGGGGTGAGAAGCTAGGAATCTGAGCTGTATCAAAATACATGTGTCATTCAATAGGAGTCTGTACCATGGGAGCCCACTAATACATCAACCTATCAAATAGGGGAACATCACCCTAGAATCATACCCGAGGAAGCCTCACCATGAGCAGTCTCAGTATAATGAATAAGCTCGACTTCCAGCTTGGTCTCCTCAGTATCATCCTCAGTCTCCTCTATAGCGATATTAAGGACTCCTTCAAACTATACAGAGAACCAAATGTCAATAATGATAAGAGAATTAAAGTAAAGTAGTGAGAGAAAGAATACCTCAGATAGGTCTGTAGGAGCCTGCTCTAAGAGGTTCTCTCAAATATACTCCCGATAATGACGAGAACGCTCAAGCATGGTCAAAGCGTCATATCCCTTAAGAGCAGCTCTAAGCTCAGGGCCAGTCATGCTGCTACTCCGTAACAAGGTTTCTGTATGATGAATAAGCTCAGGAAACTCGAGCGAGTCACAAACGTAACGACTCCTAGCATCCTCCGGAAGGGTACAGTAATGGATATCAAAAGGAAATGGGGTACCTCTAAATGCAATCCTGGTAATAGCAAAAAAACTCATCGGGGAAATAGTCAGCTCACCCATTCGTGTGTGGAAGGTGTGAGTGGTGTCCATCCACCTCTCAATAAGTGCAAAAAGGGAATAGTGATCTGACCTACCTCAAGTAGTCAGTAAAGCAGCAACAAAATGTCAAAAGCCGGATGCCCAGACATGCTGTGCTACCTCCCCAGACAAGTCATGGAACAACTCTTACGCCAAGTGAAAACAATCAAAGAATTTTAGGGGTTTCTAAAAAATACAAAAACAACATGATCATTTTTCTTTCCTAAATCTCTGATTTTTGACACCATTTTAAAAAAAAAAAGAAAAAATTAAATCAAAAGTCTAGATTTCTAATTAAAAATCTAGAATTCCAATCGGATTTCCTAATTTCCAATTGGAAATTTGAGAAATTTGATTGCAAATCTGGGATTTCAATCTGGAAATTCAGACTTCTTATGAAAATTCTAGTGAAATTTAACATATTTTGATTTTAATTTGTCAATTTTTCATGATTTACATCTACTTTGTCCATTAAATTGCATGCATATAAACATTAATTTTATATACTAAAATAAATATGTTTATTGCAGAATTGAAAACAGAGATAAGAAATTTGCCTCATCTCCAGCCTGAAAACATCTGTGGAGGTGCAAGTGGGTCAAAGTAAATATCTCTTCATCTTCACGAAGTCCCAAATCATTCTGGGAAAAATGCAGATGCAAAGTGATGGGATCTAATTGCCTGGAACTACTCCCGCATAGCCTACACTGTGGGTGGGCCATAAGATCAAATAAATCCAAAATCATACGTCGGATGAGAGAATAATTGAAGGAAGAAAATTTAAAAATCAAGAGAAAATGAAAAGAAAAAAGAGAAGAAGACTAGGAAAAAGAGGTAATGAATCGGAAAAGGAGGAAAGGAATATATAAAGGAGAAAATATCACTTTGGTCCTTCAACTTTGGTTTACATTTAAGTCCACTTGATTTTTTGCAATTTAGTAAAGCTTTATAGTTTAGCAATTTAGGAAATTATTAAAACTATCGGAAGTATCTTCAATTGATTATACGACCAAGTATAATCAGTGTCACATGATCGAGTGTGATGCCTTTTTTCAAATTAGACTATACGACCTAGTGTAGTCAGGATTGTACGATCGAGTGCAATTTATCTTTAATCGATTATACGATTAAGTATAATCAGCATCACACGACCGAGTGTGATGCCTTTTTTCAAATCAGACTATACGACTGAGTGTAGTTAGCATTATACGACTGAGTGCAATGTATCTTCAATCAATTATACAACCAAGTATAATCAACATCACACGACTGAGTATGATGCCTCTTTTTAAATCAGACTATACGACCGAGTGTAGTTAGCATTGTACAACTGAGTGCAATATATCTTCAATCGATTATATGACCGAGTATAATCAACATCACACGATCGAGTGTGATGCCTTTTCTCAAATCAGACTATACGACCGAGTGTAATCAGCATTGTATGACCGAGTGGAATATATCTTCAATTGATTATATGATCGAGTATAATCAGCATCACACGACCGAATGTGATGCCTCTTTTCAAATTAGACTATACAACCAAGTGTAGTCAGCATTGTACGACCGAGTGCAATGTATCTTCAATCGATTATACGATCGAGTATCTCGTGTGATGCCTTTTTTCAAATCAGACTATACGACCAAGTGTAGTCAGCATTATATGACCGAGTGCAATGTATCTTCAATTAATTATACGACCAACTATAATCAACATCACATGACCGAGTGTGATGCCTTTTTTAAAAATAGACTATACGACCAAGTATAGTCAGTATTATACGACCAAGTGTAGTCAGTATTGTACGATCGAGTGCAATGCATCTTCAATCAATCATACGACCGAGTGTAGTCGGCATTGTACGATCCTCAATCGATTATATGAACGAGTATAATTGGCATCATACGATCGAGTATGATGTAATTTTTCAATTCAATGTTATACGTCCGAGTATAGTCAAACATTGTACGTCCGAGTACAATGTGTTTCATTCACTTAAGGTTATACGACTGAGTATAATCAATATCATACGATCAAGTATGATATGAAATGTTGTACGTCCGAGTATAGCAAATTCACAAGCAAAAACTTCAAGGAGCAGGTAAGTATCTTAACTTTCAATTTAAAAATTGGGTGCTATTTTGCTTTGCTGTAATTCATCAAGCAAATAGTGACAAAGGGGGCAACTGTAGACACCCAATTTCGGGATAACATGTTATGGATGAAGCAAAGGACTCCAGTGATGAAGATGTCTTTGATACATAATCTTTAAAATTTTAAGGGCTTAAATGCAGCTTTTAAGGGAAGGATTTAATGTTTTCAGGGACAAAATTGTAAGGTTTTTTTAGGACCTAATTATAAAATTTAAATTCTTCCAGGGGCCTTTTAGTAATTAAATGTTTAAAAAATATATGTTGGAATTCCATAATTCCAATCGAAATTACACCAATTTTGATCGGGATTGTATAATTCCGATCGGAATTACACAATCCCAGTCGGAATTGAATTATTTTGTCTCTATTTTCCTATTTTTAATTCAGTTTTAATTGGTTTAAAATTTCTAATTAACTCAATCCTAACTGGTTTAAAATTCTTAAATATAATTTTAAGCATTAATCTTATACTTTAGGAATTAGAATCATATTAGGATTGGGGTTAAGCTTCCTAATTCCACTATATAAAGAGGGGGGTGAAGAGGAAAAAGAGGAGGAAGAAAAAAGGGAGGAAAAAGAGAAGGAAGAAAAAGGGAGGAAGAAGGAAACGTCATTTTCTTTTGAGTTTTTTATAAAAAATTCCCTTTAATTGAACAATTAATTTAAGATTCGTGGAGAATTTTTAAAGGGTAAGATTCAAAGATTTATCAAGAACGGTGAACTACCAATCTAAGAAGTACCCTAAATCATTCATAATCATATAATCTCTTATTATTATTTATTTAGTTGTTTTTTTGTTTTTTATTATTATTCTTTCAAGTTATTATCATAATTTATTCATTAATCATTATTTTATCTTATTTTTTATGGTGATTATGGAGAAAAACGCATAGTGATCATGTGGGAGGGATGAATTCATGAGAAGTTCGTGGAAGACTATGGATAAAGCCTCGTAGAGACTTAGTTTCTAGGGTTTTATTTTTATTTCTATTATCTTTATTTTATTCTTTATTTTTATTTTATTAATTATTTTTTGAATTAATGTAATAGCCCCAATAGTGGGAGTAATAAAATTATATGTGTGGTTGCATGTTTATTTTGATTAAATTGGTTAGTAAAAATTAGGCTTTTAATTAGGTAATTACTTAAAATCAATGGATGAAGTAGATTAATTTAGGTTGCATGTTAATAAAAATTAGGGTTTTAATAAGAATTAATTTAATTATTTGTTTAATCTTTTTTAATTGTTTTTTATGTTTTTGCTTTTTTTTTTTTTGGGTTTGATTTATTATTTTTATGTGTTTTGGGCCTTAAGCCCATTTTAGGTTTTGATATATTTATTTAAGTTTAATAATTCTTTTAGCTTATCTTACTTAATAATTAATTAGGTTTAATTAATTAAACTATATTTTTTAGGTCCATAATTAACTAGATTTTAGGTTAGAAATATCCTTAGACCCATTTAGTCAATTAGATATAGGCCCACCTAATTTAATTTAATTAATTTAGACTTAGCCCATTTAATTTAAGCCTTCTTTCATAATTTGTAGATTTAAGATCACTAGTTAATTAAAATATGTAGAATTAAGCCCACTAATTTAAATATTCCATAATTTGTAGAATTAGGCCCATTTTTTGTTAAAACAAGTAGATTTAAGTTCATTTAATTAAAATCAAAGGGAATTAGGCCTTTAGGTTCACTTATAATTTAAAACATGTAGATTTAACTCATTTATTTAAAATCCATGTAGATTAGACTAACTTAGGGATTATGTGATTTATTGAATGCATTATTTACTTGTATATTTCATGACTAGTTTGCCTTGGAGTTTATTGTTTTGGGTTTATATGAAATTGCATGTAAATAGAGAATAAGATAATAATTCATAAAGTAATTCTAAATGAACACAAGACTAAAAGAAGTTGGTATTCCATATCCAGAATCTCCTAGTTGTGGTGCTAGCTTTCTTTTAGGAAATCGAGTGCCACCTTTTCGATTTGTCCCAGTTATTACCCTGCGTGGTGACTCCTCATCTCCACACCATGTCTTTGTGACAGTGGTTAGTGTGTTCTCTAGAGCCCTGAGCTCAAACAGTGTCGTGGTTGCTAAAATCTTAGACGCGCGCTAAACCCCGCCATCTACAATAATGTTGGACAGAGGAGCCACATTCACCTCAGTCTTTTGGCAAGAATTACATAAAGCTTTAGGCACCTGACTGGATTTTAGTACAGCCTTCCATCCTCAAACAAATGGTCAGTCGAAGAGGACCATCCAGGCGTTAGAAGATATACTGAGGATGTGTATGATGGATTTTGGAGGACAGTGGGATTTGCATTTGCCATTGATTGAGTTTGCCTATAATAATAGCTATCATGCTAGCATTGAAATGGCTCCGTATGAGGCACTGAACGGTAGAAAGTGCAGATCACCATTATGTTGGGAGATTGGTGAGAGGCAGCTGACAGGTCCGGAGTTGGTACAGGTGACTTCAGAAAAATTTTCCATCATACAACAGAGATTGAAGACAGCCTTCAACAGATAGAAGAACTATATTGACCCTAGAAGAAAGGATGTATCCTTTATGGTTGGAGACATGGTGTTCCTGAAAGTGTCTCCAATGAAAGGAGTCATAAGATTTGACAAGAAGGGTAAGTTAGCTCCTAGATACATTGAACCGTTTGAGATTTAGTCAAGAGTGGGTAAAGTAGCATATAGGTTGGTGTTACCACCAGAACTGTCGAGAATCCATCCTGTATTTCATGTGTCTATGCTAAAGAAATACATTCCTGACCCATCTCCCGTTCTGCAACATCAAGCCGTAGAGCTTAGTGATGATCTAACCCACGAAGATTATCTGGTGGTGATTGTGGATCGCCAAATTTGACAGTTGCGAACCAAGGAGATACCGATGGTAAAAGTGTTGTGGAGTAACCATACTACCGTCTTCTCGTCTCTTCCCCAGCACCGGTGGAGTCCATTTCAAAGAGAAACCGAGAATTGGCCAGTAAAACCAGTCAAGCTCCATCCGGCCACCATTTCACGCCATTCTCCTCCTCTTTGACCGGTGAGACTCATTCCAAGCTTAGTTTAAGCTCTGATCTTAGTTTGGTTGAGTTTTTGGTTGATTTTTATTTTAAACTCTAGGGTTTCAAAAAAAATTTTAGCACGATATAGCTTAATTCATGCAAACTCCCTTTACAAATGTGATTCCTAGTAGCTCAATCTACCTCTATGAATTTTTGTATAATTTTTGGAATTTATTTTGATTTTTGTGAATTTTTGAATATTTTATTATTATTTTATTAATTTTCATAAATTAATTATTAAAATTATAAATTTGGTATTTTTGGTGTTACTATGAGTTAATATTAATTTTAGAATAAAGAAAATAATTTTTAAGGATATTATATGATTTTTTAGAGTTTATGTGAAAATTAAATAATTAGGTTAGAGTTGGATTTTTGTTGGAATATTGGTTTAAATATGTGTTTTAATTAATATTAATAATATATATGTTGAGAAAACAATTTTTAGGCATTTGTATAATTTTTAGGAAATTTTTGAGTAATAATAGTATATTATGCATATTTTTGTATTATAGGGGCAAAAATGTAATTTTTTGCTAATTATAGCTAAATAATATATATTATTTGGTTTTAATAATATTTAAGGAATTAAAAGGATTTTTACAAATTATTTACTATTTTTGACTAATTAACACTAATTTTCAAAAATTATGTTCAATTAATATATTATGTATTATTTTTTAGTATTAGGTGAGATTGGGATATTTTGGTATTAAATTATGAATTTGATAGTAAATATATTTATTGTAGAGATTTATTAATATGAGTAATTAATTTTAGGTTATATTTATATTTTGTGTAAGTTTCGTTATTTAATTGTTGAATAATTGATATTTTTATATTAGTATATATTTTTGGTATATATGTTTGTGAAATATTGTTTTTAAACTTTAATGAGAAATGATTTTCTAAGTTATGGATATTTATATGTAATATATATTTTTAGGAATTAAATGATTTAATTATTAAATCAAGTTTATTATAAAGAAAATTTAAGTATTTAATTTGATTTAATTTCTATAAATATTAAGTTTCCTATTTTCACATTCTTTTAAAATAAATTTTGTGTGTTTGGTTGTGTTTGTAATCTCAATCAGGGTTAAGTGTAGTTTTGGGAGCCCGATTCGAGTGTGAATATCTGTGAATACTAGAAGTGCATTTTTATTGCAAGAATGGCTCTACTTACGGTAGAGAGATGTCCGTTTTACAGGGGAGACTCAGTCAAAATTTCGATAGATTTTCTCGTAAAACGTGACATCTTCCATAAATTTCTAGCATAAATTAGGGTATTCCCGTCTCAAGTCTTATCCGATTTTTCCCAAGTCATTCTAAAGTCTCGTAATTTTATTAATTTCCCTTCTTATTCCATAAGTATGATTTTAAAAATAAATATGTTATTTTTTTTAGAGAGTTCCGGAGCGGAAGCTTCTAAATTGAGGCAGACGTGCGGTCGTCAGCCATCTCGCTCATCCTGCAAGTTAATGAATTGATCTGTGTGTGTGTTTTCTTTAAAATTTGCATGCGCTTATATTTTCAGCATTGTTTACATGGTTGAGAAATTTCATTTGTAATGTATTTATTCATTTATTTATTTCAAAATTAGTTTTTTGAGGAATTTTGGTAGAACGGGCTACCTAGTGAGTTTCACCAGGACCGTGTGCACATGGTAGAGATTAAGAGATGGATCCAAAATATGTATGACTTGTGGTTATAAACTAGGATGGGTGCCTCGGTGGAAGCCTCTACTCTCGGGGTCCGCCAGTGATGTGGAAAAGTTAAAAATGGACTAGGATGGGTGACTCGGTAGATGTCTTCACTCTCGGGGACTGCCAGTGCCATGTGTTTGGATTAAGTGGATGACTGTGGCTTGGTACCTCAGTTGATGCCTCTGCTCTCAGGGACCAGCAATTTAGTTGGATTAAGTGGACCCAGTTGGCAATTTAGAATTTGGTTTAGGGTTCTGTCAAGATTTTTCAAAAGCTGTATATATATATATATATATATATATATATATATATATATATATATATATATATATATATATATATATGTATATTATAAATCATTTTTGATACATCTATACGGTTTTCAAACCGTACAACTCTTTAATTAACTCACTCAGTGAGGTCTGACTCCCCTCAATTTATTTTTTTCAGGAGTTTGGGACTTTTCCATTAGGCCTACCTCTCTCCGCCGAGTAGCATCGTCACCAACTATTCTATGTAGGTCTATTTACTTATGTTGTATTTACTTTTGTGTACCGCAGTAGAGAAAATTATTTAACTGAATATTTTATTCGGGTGTATTATGTACTTATGATATTGTATAACTGATGTTTAATTACATTATGTACTACGATGCTATGGTTTAAATTATATTAAGAAAAATCAGTTTGATAATGTGTATTGTAATTTAAATATTTAATGTATAGTTTCAAAGTTTCTTTTTATTTATTTATTCCGCATTTTCTTTAAGGCTTACTATGGGATTCGGTAGTTTTATGCTTTCCCATTCCCTAGCGCCGGTCGCGTGGCTTGAGTTCGAGTCATGACATGTAACCTCAATCTTGTGAATAAGATTGTGGGTAATTGAAAATTCTAACTTAAGGATAAGTTAAGTGGAGACGAAGGATTGTTGTTGAATCCGAACTCTTTAAATTTTTGTGTTTTTCATTCTTCCTTCTCAACTTCCATTCAATTCTTGCAAAGAATTCTTTTAATTTCTCATTTTTATTCGATAGTCTCATTCACCCCCCCCCCCCTCTCCCCTCTCTAGGACTCTTTTTAATAATGGAAAATAAAAATGACAAACTTTGCACTAAGGTCCATTATGAAGTGACGAAACTGTCACTTTGAATCATTCCTAAAAATTTAATTAATTAGTCTCCACACAAAATAAAGAGCCTACAAGAAAGATCATAAAGTTAAATTCTTAAAAATAAATCAAACAATCACACTTAATTTAATTATATGAATTATAATTGATAACCAAAGCAATTATAACTAATAAGCAAAATGAACAAAATGAAATAAATAATTCCCAAAATAAAAATTAAATAAAGAAACTGCACAAAAATGACCAAGATTTTATTCAAGAGAAAGCATACAAAGAAAATAAAAAAATATCTATAAGATGGCAAAAAACATACATTAATCTAAAAAGTAATAAATTAAATGGATTTTAAACATATAAAAAATGCAAATAAATACAAATAAACCAAAACGGCGAGGAAAGCTTAATTTAAACATTAAAAAAAATACTAAAGCAAATAGAAAATTAACGTAAAAATTCTATGTTTAAACAAATATAGAGACGCCTTAATGCAATAAGGTGTTGCCTTAATTCAATAGGGTGACGCCTCATCGCATAAGTGCTGCCTTAGGGCCTAATAGACTTTTCTAGAAAAAATCTTGCTTTTAGGAATGCAGAAATGCAAATTTCATATAACAATATAGTTTTAAACTCAAATAACCATAAAATAGTAAATTTAAATCAAGGCATGTTCACAACACATAATTCCAACAAAAATAAGAATGACTTAAAAAATAGAATAATAGAGATTACTATTTAGCATAAAAGAATTCAACTTCTGTCTTTGCCCCTCAGAAAAATTAGAATGGTTATAGCAACGATAAGTCTCAAATTGTTTAAAGCCAACCTTTTCTCTCTTATCAAGCCAATCCCCTTATTATCTTCATTCTTTTCTTGTTGTTCCTTTTTCTTGTTAATTCTCATAGCTCCTTCCTTTTTGATTTCTCAACTCATTGTCTTTTTTATAACTCTCTCCCCATTTCTTATGTTTCTTTTTCATGTTATATTTTTTGGCTAGCAGCCTCCCCCCTCTTACTGTGATTCTCTCTCCTTTTTATCCTCTACCTCCAAAAACCACCATTCACCATCTCTCCTCCATTTTCTCCATGTTCACAGTGATTTTCAACGTCTTTTCCCGTGAAATCAAAGAGAAAATTGCGTCAGAACGTGATTTTCTCCACTATATAAAAAATTGCTCTACACCACCTTAGTATTAAGGCAATTATCTTAGTGCTAAGGCTACCGCCTTAGTGACTCATCAAAATACTTTCTTAGGCCATTGGCCTATTAAGGGAAAAAGGAAGTTGGGCTTTACACTACTAAGATCATTTTTCTTGGATTTTCTTTATTGGGCTTCACTCATGGGCCAACCAAACCCAAGTGTCAATAGTTTGCCCCCCTGCTTTTCAAAAATTAAAATGCAAGCAAAGAATTAAGATTTATGAAAAAGCACAAATGCAAACAATTAAAAGGATACAAACTTTTGGAGCTAGCTATCTGATAAAAGATAATAATCAAATTTTTAATCTTAGTGCCATTAACCTCGTGATACAATATGAGAATTTTTAATCAGCAAACTTTATTTTCTGCATCGTCATCTTTAAAGTATATTTTAAAAGGTGAACTTGTGCACCGTCGTCTTTAAAGTACTATTTGAAAGGTGAAATCTGATACTTCAACCAATAAATTTTGTCTTATGCACCATCATCTTTAAAGCACTGTGATTATGGTCTTCTACATTATCATATTCAAAGCACAATCTAAAAGGTTAAATTTTGATTCTTCGATGAGCGAGTTCTATCTTCGTCCATCCTGATGTATCAATCAGGAGATTTAAGACTATTTTTTCCATCATCCTCGAGCTATAACTTGAGAGGTCTTAAAATAAGGAACTTCACTCAAACATGTAGATTCATGTTATTAGTGCTAAAATGTCACATAAGATAAAAGTCTTATAGTCACTTTCAGTGTTAAATGAGGTTAACCAAAAATTGCATTGTATAGCCACTAAAGCATCAGGCGAGGGCAACTAAAAAGATGTCATATAGCCTATGGGATGTTAAGTGAGGATAACTAAAAAGATGCTCTATAGACTCTAGGGCATCAGACAAGGTCAATCAAAATGTGCCATAAAGCCTCTGGGGTTTCAGGCAAGATCAATAAAAAATGTGCCATATAGCCTCTAGGGCATCAAGCAAGATAAATCCAAATAAACCATATAGCCTTTAAGGTGTCAAACAAGATCAACTAAATGTCGTATAGCCTCTAGGGCTTTAAATAAGTCAAGCAAAATGTGTCATATAGCCTCTGAGGCATTATGCAAGTTTAACCAAATGTCGTATAGTCTTTGGGGCTTTAGAAAAGTCAAGCAAAATGTGCCATATAGCCTCTAAGACATTAGGCAAGATTAACCAAATGTCATATAACCTCTAGGGGGTCAAACAAGTTAAGAAAAATGTTGTATAGCCTTGGGGCATCAAATAAAGTTAACTAGAAAGCGTCATAAGGCTATAGTATAGTTTGAAAGGTGAACTTCAGCACCGTCGTCTTCAAAATACTATCTGAAAAGTGAAATATGATACTTCAACTAGCAAATTTTATCTTTTTCACCATCACCTTCAAAGTACAATCTGAAAGGTGAAATTTTAATTCTTCAATCAATGAGTTCTATCTTCTGCATCGTCATCTTCAAAGTACAATCTAAAAGGTGAAATTCTGATTCTTTGATTAATAAGTTTTGTCTTCATCCATCCTAATGTATTAATTAAAAATTTGAGAATGTTTTGTCCATCATCCTCGAGCTATAACTTGAGAGGTCTGAAAATAAGGAATTTCACTCAAACATGTAGATTCATGTTATTAGTGCTAAGATGTCACACTAGTCATACAGCCACTTTCAGTGTCAAACGAGGTTAACAAAAAATTGCATCATATAGCCTCTAGGAATCAGGTGAGGGCAACTAAAAAGATGTCATATAACCTCTAGGGCATCAGGAAAAGGCAACTAAAAAGATGCCATATAGACTCTGGGGCATCAGTGAGGGCAACAAAATAGATGTCATGTAGCCTCTGGGGCGTCAAGCAATATCAATAAAAAAAATATGCCATATAGCCTCTAAGGCGTTAAGCAGGATAAATCCATATAAGCCATATAGCTTCTAAGGCGTCAGGAAAGATCAACCAAATGTTGTATAGCCTCTGGGGCTTTAAACAAGTCAAGCAAAATGTGCCATATAGCCTTTAAGGCATTAGACAAGTTCAACCAAATGTCGTATAGCCTTTAAGGCTTCAGACAAGTCAAATAAAATGTGCCATATAGCCTTTGAGGTGTCAGGAAAGATCAACCAAATGTCGTATAACCTCTGGGGTGTCAGATAAGTCAAGAAAAATGTCGTATAGCCTTAAGGGCATCAAATAGGGTCAACTAGAAAGCGTCATAAGTTTATAGTATCATAGGTGTTGAGTAAGATTAATCAGAATGTGCCATATAGCCTTTGGGCCATCAGGCAAATCATTATAGCAAAATTCCATCCTATGCAATGAGGCTAGCTCACTCTTTAAAAAATATATTTAAAAAAGTTCAAAATTGGTGTATGCATGATCATGATCTTTAAAAGCTTTTGGAAGTGATTTGACAAGACAAGCTTATATGTGCAATATTTATGGAAAACATGCATTATTCTGATACACACATATATGAGATGTGTAAATACTTTTTATAAAAAATTTCATGTATGCATGAGCCAATAGTCAAGAAAATAAGCAATGCATTAACTAGCCAAGTACATTTTCTGTTTAAAGCTAATCTTCAGTAATTGGCCCTTATTCTATCAAAGAATCCGAGTTCAAAAGTGAAGTTTGTCAAAGACAATCCTTGAGACCAGTATTATCATATGGAATAAAAATTGAGACCTTCTGGTGATTAAATTAGGATGATGATAATAAATGCTCTCTGTTTTGTCTCCTCCTTAGAATGTTTTGCTATCGTAGGAAGGTAGTGCATAACCTTCTATTTTCCCCCTAATTTATATCACTCTTGAGGTTCATATAATTTTAAAAATTGCCCCTCAGTTGAGGAATTGATAGACCCTATCACTCTTGCATTATAAAATAGAATCTTATAATTTCTCAAACTGCTTTTATCAAAATGAAAATACAACCAATTTTATTTTATATTCTCTCTTTTACCTAAGTCGCCCCCTTTTGGGAGTTTTTGAATCTAGCTAGGTCTTTCATTTTTTTCTTTTTTTATTTTCTCTCTTTTACCTAGGCCGCTCCTTTTTTGGGAGATTTTAACCTAGCTACGTGGTTGCAAGTTTGTGATGATGATTAACCACTGTTTTGTTACACTTAATGTTCATGTTGCCACTTTAGTTATTGATCACTTAATGCGCCTACTGCTGATTATCAGACATTGATGTTACTCACACTGTTGATTACTGTGAAGGTTATAAAAAGTCCATGTCTAACACTTCATGTCCTAACATTATGTTGGTCATGACTATCTTACATTATAACTCCTTTGTTATAATTAGGCATACTACATTATACTTGTTATTAATCAGCCCTTTGCGGGTTTGTTGACCAACTATTTTTCAACTCACAATTGGTAGAAATTTCATATCAGAATGAATCATGAGGACTTTTGAAGGGTTACACAAGATCAACCTTTTTTTTTAATGTGGGTGGCACAAATAAAGATTTTTTTCTTTTTTTTCCCTTTCTTAGTGAATATGGTGAATTCATTTCAAGAAAAGCTGAGGTTTGAAAGTGCCCAAAGGGAAATTGAAAGTCAATTATGACATTTAGTCCTCTTGATTTAGTATTTCTTTTTCTTATGAATCTCTCTCTCATTCAAGCATAAGGTTGCATGCACAATCATAACAAGTTTAGAATCATGTAAATCAGGTAATCAAATATTTATTAGCATTAAAGAAAAAATGTTACAATAAAATGTTATTCTGAATTATTACAATCTTAAAGAATAATAATCATTTAAAGATGATAATCATTCATGAGTGGTCAAATTCAAGCCAGCTTCAATTTGTACTAAAAAATGATTAAACTCTTTGAAGTCCTTTGTGCATATGTCCTTCAACTTATTGGCAAAAGGTGGAATGCATGCTTTTATGGCTATAATTAACTGGACTAATTATGTAAGTTTGTGCTTCATTTGAGCCAACTTTCCTCTCCATCTATTCAAGAAGCTCATAAAGGACTCATTAGATCTTTGTTTTGTATTTTGTAGCTCGTGGAGGGAGACTTTAAATTGAGAATTTAACCCATACTACTTGATAAAGGCTAAACACAGCTCTCTCTAGTCCTGTTAAATATGTGCAATCAAAGTGTAGTACCACTTGATAACAACTCCTTCTAAGGATAATGGAAATTATTTAATAATTTGAGCTTTAATGGCCTTCATAAAGGTGACATACTACTTTAGGTGCAGGTGAGGATCATCAGTGCTAAAGTATTTCTTTATATTTTGGAATTTGTATTTCGGGGGCAATAGTTCTTCCTCCTTTAAATCAAGGTCTAGGTCAGTAAAGTCAGGATTGAGCCCGTACTTTTTAATCATAGTCTGTAATTGATTCAACTATTTTTCCATGTCTTTCATCCGTTCGGACTCAATTGAATCTCTTATTGCTTTTAGTTTTCCTCTAAATGGTTTACCAATAATGGTCCTGGTTTTAAAGTCTTTTTCATCGACGAACCTCTTTCCTAATTCTTTAATAACCATGTCTCTGATTATCTATCGTGTCTCATCCCTAATTTTTTGTAAGAGTTCTTGCTTGAAAGATTTATAATTAAAATTAGAGGATCATGACATTTTGGTCCCTTGTGAAGTAGTCTTAATTATTTGATTAGATCCTTGATATAGTGGGCCGAATTTACCTTAGATCTGCTTTTAAACAATAAAAGACTTATGGCTAGGAAAAATGCATTTTTAAAAATTACAATGAATGTCATGTATGCATGAAATGTAAAATTCTTTATAATTATTTATTTACAAACACAAGCATATCACATAACGAAACCTCTGAACCTTAGTTCTCCTACACACGTGTTCAATGGCAAGTCTCTTATGCTAGGATTTTTTGTTTGAGTTTTGATTATCATTAGGGGATAATAAAACTAATGAATAAAATACATCTCTCGGACGATATCATCAAACAAGTAGCAAATCTTATAAATAAAACTAAAGTCCAATGTATTAGGACATGATAAGAGGATTGGGCCTAACTTAATATGGCTCATCAACAATGGGCTTAGGCTTTATAAATGAGACAACTATATGACATCAAACACATGCATTTTGGAAAAACCTAAGGAAAGTTGCTAAGTCACTACATGGGCTAAGTGGGTGAAAAGCTTCAGTTCCATAGCGATATACCTCCATTATGTCTCCCCACTTAAGGGCCTGTGCGACGTAGGATAAGTATGTGTCGTGAGTGACAATAACTGTATACCCTACCACCAGGTTTGAGTAAAATAAGGTAGTAAAGCAACAACTATTATTGGGTTATTCAGGAGTGAGTTCTCATTATTTGAAAAGTGTTGTGAATGCAAAGGAAATAATAAAATAACTAAAAATGATAAAACATAAAACACTAGAATCAATTTATCTATCCCTAGTGGAGTTGCCACTATGGGCAATGAGATTCAGTGCACGCCCAAGTGTTTGGTGATCACAACACTATGTGGGCTCAAGGCCTACTAGAAAATACAAAAAGGGCTTATAGCCCAAGTCGAAGATGGGAGTCACCACTCTGATGAGACCGAAGAGACTTTTACAGCAACTAGATCCCATGGAGGGCTCCCAGCAGCCATCCTCAAAAATTGGATTCGGAAATTGGGTATGGCCTTTTGAATGCCCACCTAACCTTACGGTTGATTTCCATTTGTGTTTTATGTTTTATTATTTTTAATTATTAAATTTATTCCTTATTTACATGCAAATTGCAGTTGCCACCATACAATTCTCAAATTTTACAATTTAGCCCATGTGATTAATTAATTCTAATTTCATCCAATTTGCTCTATCATCTATCATCATACAATCAAAGTACAAAATAAATAATTAAATAAAAAATCAAATATAAAGTAAATGAGAGCACATGCAAAGAAATGGGGGGAGGTGAAAAGAATTACAATCCTTGGCATGCAATAAAAATAAAATAAATAAATAAAAGAATAAAAATGAACTAAAAAACGCACACAAAAAAAAGGAGAAAGAAAAAAGATTACATCCCTTTCCGCATGCAAGAATAATGGAAAATAAAATTAATAAACTCTGCACTAAGGTCCACTATGAAGTGACCAAACTGTCATTTTGAATCATTCCTAAAAATTTAATTAATTAGTCTCCACACAAAATAAAAAGCCTACAAGAAAGATCATAAAGTTAAATTCTTAAAAATAAAATCAAATATAGAAAATAATCACACTTAATTTAATTATATGAATTATAATTGATTACCAAAGTAATTATAATTAATAAGCAAAATGAATAAAATGAAATAAATAATTCCCAAAATAACAACTAAATAAAGAAACTGCACATAAATGACCAAGATTCTATTCAAGAGAAAGCATACAAAGAAGATAAAAAATATCTATAAGATGGCAAAAAACATACAGTACTCTAAAAAGCAATAAATTAAATGGATTTTAAATATATAAAAAATTGAAAATAAATACAAATAAACCAAAACAACGAGGAAAGCTTGATTTAAACATAAAATAAATACTAAAGCAAAAATCATGTGTTTAAACAAATATAGCAGCGTTTTAATGCGATAAGGCGTTGCCTTAGGGTCTGACAGACTTTTGTAAAAAAAATCTTGCTTTTAGGAATGTAGAAATACAAATTTCAGATAATAGTATAGTTTTAGACTCAAATGACCATAAAACAACAAATTTAAATCAAGGCATGTTCACAACAAATAATTCCAACAAAAATAAGAATGACTTAAAAAATATAATGATAGAGATTACTATTTAGCACAGAAGAATTCAACTTAAGTCTTTGGCCATCAGGAAAATTAGAATGGTTGCATCAACGTTAAGTCTCAAATTGTGTAAAGCCAACCCTTTCTCTCTTATCAAGCCAACCCTTTCTCTCAAAACTCCTTCCTTTTTTATTTCTCAGTGCATTATCTTTTTTAGAATTCTCTCCCTATTTCCTGTGTTGCTTTTTCACGTTATATTTTTTTGCCAATAGCCTCCCCCCTCTTATTATGATTTTCTTTCCTTTTTATCCTCTAACTCTAAAAACTACCATCCACCATCTCTCCTTCATCTTCTCCACGTTCATAGTGATTTTCAACATCTTTCCGCATGAAATCACGAAAAAAATCATGTCAAAACATGGTTTTTTTCGCTATATAAAAAACAGCTCAACACCTTAGTACGAAGGTGCACCGCCTTAGTGACTCATAAAAAAAAATTTTTGGGTCATTGGCCCATTAAGAGAAAAAGATATTAAACTTTGCACTACTAAACTCATTTTGCTTGGATTTTCTTCATTGAGTTTTGCTCGTGGACCGATCAAACCCTAGTGTCCACAGTAATATATTTTATTTTAAATTTATTAAGTTATCTTTTTCTCTTTATAAAAGTTTTTATTTTAAAATATATATATTTTATTTAATATAAAACATTTTAATTATATTATATCTAAAATACTACTCTTATTTTTCATTAGAAATTATGTTTTTTATTCTAATTATAACATCCACCTTTTATTCAATTAAAAACATATTTTTCTTTAAATTTAACGTAAATATAAATGTGTAACTAATTATCAATTATTTTCTATTTTATTTCTTCAAAATATATATATATATACTTTTAATAAAAATTATTATAATAACTTTTTAAACTTTCACTTTTATGTTTAATTAATTAATTTGCTGTTTTAAATTCATTAAAATTATGTAATAATTATATTAAAATATATATATTATTTAAAATCCGTTATATGTGCACATTTACAACTAGTTTTTATTAGCTCTACAGCCCATACACTAAATGCTCTTATTGGTAACCCAAGAGAATGTAATAAAGGAATGTATGTTTCATACGTGTATTTTAGCAATGGAGTACAAAATTATTGTTAGGTACTTTTGTTTGGATGACTGCACATGTAGCTAGTTAACAAAATGCAATATCTAGTGAATGTGTAATCACAATCACTCATTGAATTTCTAGTAATATGGACATGCAACCACTGATAGGCGGACCTTGTGGTTGTAGGCCGTCCAAATTAAGTAGTAAATTAAATCTGTGGATGACCATGTTGATCATATTCATACAAAAGTAGGAAGGATGATGAGGACTAGTTCTAACTGTAGCAATTGAGCCAACTAGTGGCTCAGAGCCCTCCGTGACAAAAAAAAAAGCAGCCGAACCCATACTTAACTCCCTGAAATTATAGTGAAAATCTTTTTAGCCACCTGAACTTTATAAATGATCTTGTAGACAATTGAACTTATATATATATATATATTTTTTTGTATATTTTAAATAACTAGCTGCCTTGCTCACAGTCTGTGTGCAAACAAACGCAGAGTGTGCGAAAAAAAAAATTGTTGACATGTCATATCCTCGCTACATTTAGGTTTAGGAATGGCTATTTCCTCTCTATTTCTATTTTTGCTTTTCTTAAATATGTAAAATAAAAACAAATAAAAGCAAAATTCAACACCCAAAACCCAATGCAGCCATTATCAAATCAAAAAGCACAGACTGATCAATAATTACCTCTTTCACTAAACCCTCATAAAAGGCCTTCAAATCTTCATTCTCATTAGAACTGCCGCCATATGAAGAAGTAGAAACAACATCGCTGCCGGTAGTTTCTTTAAAGATGACGTAGTACTCTTTCAAGTAATGTGTAACTTTCGCCATGATTGTACCGGTGACATTTGGCAGAGGAATCACAGTGGTCAGAGTGTCTTCGATTAAGTGTTTGATTGTTTTGGAGAGTGAAGGTACCGGTTTGATTACTGCGAATAGTTGATCATCCAAGGATTAGGCGAATGATTCTTGGAGGGCGAACAGGAAGCGGAATGGAGTTTAAAGAAGATGGTATAAAAAATCCTTGAATTCCAATTGGGAATTGGTTCAATATCCTACAAAAGAATTCCCAAAAACCAATCCAATCACTAGGTTCCCTATGCCAAGAAATATAACTGATGCAGCAATTTCCAGTTGGGATCCTTTTAAGAACCCAATTTTCTAGTGTTCCCAAGTGATCTTCAAGACACTAATTCTTGAGGGTCCAAATTTGAGATCTTTGATAATAGAAGGATCGTGGATTGACTTACCTCTAGGAAGAGCGACCATCGTGCTCCTCGTCATGACTGATGTTGCGATGATCAGCACCGGACCTCCAATGGCATTTGATGTAAAACTTTTGAAAGTTTGGTTGCCATGCTTGTTCTTAATTAATTTTTTTGGTCAAATGCCTATGTCCTTTGATTTTTTGTTCCTTGTTTATCTATTTTTTAGTGCAATGGCAAGACTCGTGATGACATGCCACTTGCTAAATTTGAAAGTGTCCACACTGGCTCTCGTGACCAAGGTTCTTCAGTGGTTAGTCAAGGATCTTGTCTGCTCTTGCTAGTATAATTCAGACAGAGACAGTTATTTCTATTGTTTAGTTTTCAATATATATGTGGCCGTTGATTTTATCCTTGTAGTTTGTATTGAATGTGGAACAAGGACTTCCCCTTTGGCCTGAGTGGCTCTTTTTCAACAGAGTAAATGCTTGTGCTAAAAAGGGTGTAGAAATTGGTCATGCTCTTTTCCTTCTAAGGTACTATACCTATATGGATTTTCCCCTGTTCCAGAGCATCAGTTAAACTTTGGATATCATAATTGGGAAAAATGTTTCAAATCTGCCATCACCCTTTCAAAACTCACACATCGATAGCAAGAATAAAGAGGGTGGTGGCAGTGGAGGCTCCAGCGGAGGCTCGAAGACGGCGACTGCAGCGATGGCTTCATGGGTTGAACGAGCATAGGAAGACCAAAGAGAAGACCTGTGGCAATATTGTAAAGGGCAGTGAACATTAGACCTGTGTGTTTGATTTTGTAACTATAAAATTTGATGACGTGGATCACTTTTGGACTATTCAATGCGAGTGGAAGTAAAGCCTTTCTTGTTTGCCGGTCAGGTGTCTTTTAGGTGTTTAAAATATACAAAAAATATAATTCAAGTGTCTCTAAGTTCATTTATAAAGTTTAGATGGCTGAAAAGATTTTCACTAGAGGCTAACATTCTTGTTTTTTTTTTTTTAATAAGTGGCGGACCTTGACAAATGTTGGCGACTGACTTTTTTTTCTTTTTCTATTTTTTTTACCATTGGTAAAATATTTAACTTTTTACCATAAATTGTCAAAAAAATCTCTTGTTTACAGACCTGCTTCCAATTCATATATTACGAACCCTTGTACATATTATAATACAGATCAGAAATTTATAACACATGTGACAAGTATAAAAATGCATTCCTATTTTTTTTAATTATTAAATTAACGAAGGTTAACTTATCAAACACACGACTCAACTTTCTCTCTAAGCTCAAAAATTTATCAAAGGCACACTCTTTCTCAATCTCTCAAAAAGAAATTTCTGGTAATGTCTCTTACTTTAAACTCCACTCTATCCAAGTAAGCTAGCTGTTCATTTGAAAAAAAAAATTAAGAGGATTAAAAGTAGAATAATGAGTTTGAATATTAAAAATGTTGAACTTATAATTGATAAATAATGAATCTTCATTATTCAATTAATAAACCTATATTATATGACTAATGCACCTACAGATTATAACCAAACCAACAAATTAATGAATTTAACAAACAATATTTTAAATTATATGAACCTATAAGTTTTAACTAATAAATCAGTGTGTAAAAATTAATGAACCGGTACTTTATAACCAAATAAATGAACAAACGCAAAAAACTGAAAAAAAAAAAAAAAAACCTATATAAATCTCAACTCTATAATAAATGAACTTCTAAATTTCAACTAATAAACTTATATGTACATTCTAATGAACCTATACTAAAAAACTAAGCAAACAAAAACAAAATGAACCTATATGAACTTTCACTTTATAATAAATGAATATTTGAGTTTAAACTAATGAACCAATAATATTTACCTTATGAATTTCATGAACATTATATAAAATTATGATGAACCTCAACTATAACAAATGAATATTTACGTTATAACTAATGAATCTATATATACAAACTAATGAATTTGCAGTTATAATTAATACAAACAAACAAACAAAATTAAAAAATAAAAAAAACCACAGAAATCACAAATTCAAACAATAGAGTTTGAATCAAGAACTGAAAACTAAATAATCAAACAATAAAAGCAGCAAATCAAAGATACAAAAAAAAAAAGAGAGATTTTACCTGAATTCTCACAAGTCACATACTCACAAATAACATTATCATTTGAAATCTATTCATCCATTTAAAACCGTAGAAGAACAAAAAGAAGAAATTTGAATAGAAGAATAAGAAGAAGATATTTTACTAGAAGAACAAGCAAAATTCTATGAATATCAACAATTAAAAGAGATTTGAATCAAAGAACAACAAATAAGAAGAAGAAGAAGAAGAATTGAAAAACAACAAATAGAAATCGAACGAGATTCTCAAACTCAAACGTAAAAAATCTACAAAAAAAAATGCATGCAAAAAAGAAAATCTCTCGTAACATCTAAAAAAATAAGAGATTTAAGTAAGAAAATCTCTCAAAACAACAGAAAAAGAGATATTTTTGACTGAAAATCAAAGTTAACAGCCGTTAACTTTTAAAAACCAAAAACGTAATTAAAAAACAAAAAGCACATGCTTTTTTAGTCCACACATATAATGGATAGGGATCTATAACATAATTTACCCCCTGCCTCCACCCAAGAAGCAAGCGTGTGCAAAAATGGAACTGCGCCAATATTCCTTCTTGCACGTGGTATGGCTTAGCCATTGATCAATTGTTCTTCCACTCGCTATCAATCGGTCGAGGAGGAGCACCGTGTATTTACATTGTGAGGGTTCTCCCCAGGTGTATGGACGGGGTACATTTCTGTCACTTATGGTTGCAATCAGATTATCGTACGTGACGAGGACGTGGGAAACTCGTCACTTAGCATCACAGTATGTTCGGTCTCTGAAAGGGTTGTTGTTGGATGCCTTTGTGAGACTGCTTATTCCGAGGTTTGTTAATTAGTTCAGCCAATGCTTTTTTATTTTTCTTTTTGAAGGAGGAAGTCTTACCATTAATAATTGTTATATGATTTTGATGGTAAATGCCTTAGCACAATCAGTGATACAGACTAAAGTTTGACATCATATTCCAAAGGATGTTTTTCTTATAAAGAAATTTTGAATATTATTAAAGTTGTGGTGTTCAAAGACACTGACTTCAAACATTTAACACAACAATGCAGTTAGTTTTGCTCTACAAAGACAACCGATTTGCGAATACATGACAGAGACCAAGAACCTCAAAAAAGTTATGGGAAAAGCTTGAAACCTGACTACGGAGCCTCACTACAAAACCCGACTTACCAATTTCAATTCATTTTTTTAAGACATGTCAAGAGACAAGCACCACTATAGGAGGGGCACAAATTGCATTCTGAATCAATCTATCATCTATACATCATTTCCAGCCTTGCACTATTGTGCATCATGTGACAAAGAATAGAAAGGAGAACCCAGAAACCTTTCGTTCTCAGAAAAACCATAAGTACAAGATTCATCATCACCATCAGTACCAGACAAGGTGTCAAATGAATTCGTCGACTCGTCGTCCAAAACTTTCCCCCAATTCAAAAATTTCATCATCGCGTAGTTCTGATACAAAAGGATGATTCAATAGCATCTCAGCGTTAAATCTAAATGCAGGCTCGTTCACTTAACAAGCTTTCAAGAAATCCTTACCATCCTTTCAAATCTTATAAAGGAACTAATCAGTTGTCACATCAGGTTTTTTAATCCCAAATATTCTTCCCAGTGAACATCTCCAAAACAATGCATCCCAGAGCCCAGATATCAGATGGAAGCCCTTGAATACTTTTTTCTCAAAGCACTCAGAGAAAAAAAAAATCTTTTGATCTGATTCGATTCAAGTTCTGAAATCTAGTTCCAGAATTCGAACTCAGTAGTAGAATTCAATTCGAATTCTTTTGATCAGAACTCATCAGTGGTTGATTGCATACTTTACATTTTATGCAAAAATGTTATTTGAATTGTATTTTATAACCATCCTATGTAATTCAAAATTGTAACTCACATATAATCAATTTACAGCTCACAGAATTACAGGTAAAAGCTAGTTCATATCTTATCACTTTTGGCAGGACTAAAATGGAATTTCAGGCATGATTCATTTCTTTTTCTTTATTTTGGATAGTTAAAAGAATTACTAGGTTCTATAAAGCAAAATCATCTGCACTAGGATTTCTCTAGTATTGACAAGTGATCACTGAAAAGTGATTGTGTCAGGACTTTGTAGCCAGCCATCCACTGCTACTCTTAACCAACAGAATTTGTTCATTTTCTTCTGCAACTCTTTCTGGGCGCAGCTTAATTAGTGTCTTCTTATCCTGGACAGCCATAAACTCCACCCGCTTGCGTTTGGACGATCACGGTTCACCCTTAATTCTCTAATCACCATTTTGTTCGCATTGATCAGTTCTGATAAGCGTGTTTGATTCCCCTTTATGATTTTTTTTAATTTATGTTAAAAATGGAACTAAAGAACGTTGGCAAATCAAGAAAGCAAAAGGAAAAAAAAAATCGTTTCTTGCACATGTAATGCTTAATTTATCGAAAGATAAGAATGGGGGAGATATAGAATGAAAGAATCAACAATCAAAAAAAAAAAAAAAACTCTCAACAAAGATCAGTATCAACGTGATACAAAAAGAGGGAGGAGTAAAAGAAAATGTTACCTTCGAACACAACAGAAACGATATGTTGTTTAAAATCCAAGGTTTCAGGATTGCAAGAATTGAACAAAAAAATCTTCAGAAATAGGAAGAAATCAAGAATTGCCTGGAAGAGGTGATGAAGATTATAATCTTCGTCCTTCCCAGGTTCGACATCCCTCTTTCAGGTGGAAAGTTGTATTGTAACCATACAACAAAAGCTGGTAAAATTTACTAATACTATTCGCCGCAAGCACACAAAAAAATAATAATAATAAATAAATAAAATAAAACCTTCTCTTTACCATCTTAGTTGCATGCTTTTTTTGGTCATTACCATCCTTAACCTTAGACAAACGTCATATCTTAATCGTCCAAGTAAATTTCTTTAATTTTCATCAACTTGACACACACATAAAGCATCCATGAGTTCGTAGTTTCTTCCATAAAAAAGCATTGAGCTTGTTGATTCTGAAGAGATGAACATGCATAAACCATGCGTAAGATGGGTTACCTACGGCCAAAAAAAGCATTCAGAAAGTGCATAAATGTTAAATCAGGAGTCGCGAGCATAAAAGAGAAGATAAACTAAAGATGTTTTATTCTAGAAGGTAAAAGAAATACTAAAGACAACAACATAATTTTCCTGCTGCTTTGAATAGCATATTTTTGCTAGTGATAATTATCGACCTACAAATCTCATCATGCGTATGATGACAATGGTGGAAATTGCAAAGCAAAAACCATCCAAAGACTGCTTGAGCTAGAGAACTACAGTTAGTGCCTCAGTTTGTGATATGACGTCATATGCAAACGCTGGGTGGGGCTACATCATTCCATGAAAGCCAGCTGAATCAAGGAGCACTGCTTTGATTTGATCTGGTGAGACATCTTGACCCTCCCCGCTTTGCTGGTAAACAAGAAAAGAGAAAAAAAATCAATATCTTCATGAATCATAACCATACTTTTCTTTAGCAGAAAAGAATGAGAAAATCTTTTTTTTTTTTTTTTTGGGTCTTCCTCAGGCCACAAACAAGAGGAAAAAGTTATGTTGCGATTACATAAAAGCTATGTGTGATTTGACTCCATTTGATGCTCATACCAGTTTAGGAAATTTAAGGTGCTCCATTCCAAAAGATATCTCAAGTGGTTGCAATTTGCTGTGACTATATGGTGAACTTGCATGATGAACGAATTGCATAGAGAAAATTTAATACTGTAACCGTATTGATCCAAACCTTACAGATTTGTCTAGGATAAGATAATAGATAGTAATACTTTGCATCAGAATGGGTAGAGGGCTAACTAAGACAACAAAGAGCAAATCCTAATATCAGGTCTCTAACTCTATCCATATCCTTAACTGACTCAACTCTGCCCCCCCATGAATTGATGTCCTGCTACCTCAGGCAAGTACACCATACACATGCATGGAAATGACAGCAGAAGCTCTCTTAACATAAAATGTGCCTTTACAGATAATCTCTATGTTTAATTCTATTATCCTTGCAAGAAAAAGCAAACACTTCTGTGGAGCATACAAATGTGAGTATGCTGATATGTATGTCAAAAGCAATATGGCATCATGCTTCATGGAAAACAACATAGAAAGGAAGAAGCACACCATTAAGTAAACATGTTAAATATTCAAACAAACAAAAATTGTATGACCAAGTACCAAAATTAAGGGCAAAGCAATAATAGCTGAAGCATAAAAATGTGAGTATGATTATATGCACGTCAAAAGCAATATGCTATCATTCTTCATGGAAAGGAAGAAACACACCTCAGCTCGAAAAACATCCAGTGCAAACCCATTGAAACAGCTTATAACAGCCTGCTGAATATCCAAGCCAAGGTTGTCCAGAGCCCTCATAGTGGAGAGGAGTAAACCAGGTCTGCGGGCACAAAACATATGGATATTGACTGCCCTTCCTTCCCTTACTCTAACTTCCACCTGCAAATTCCATTTATCATCAAGTTGATAAGAGCTAAGCACACAATTCATCGTGTGCCTAAGCACATGCACAGGAACTCATTTATTCGAGAGATTACTCATCATTTGCCTAAGCACAGGCAACAATTCATCTATTCTGGAAATTCATCACATTATTTTGGTTCCAGAATTGTGCTGTGCCCACAAACTAGGCAGAGGTTTGTCTTTTTACGGCCAATTACAAAGGCCACAAAACCAAGTAATAAGTCTCTCCAAATCTTGCTTCTTTGCTATGTCAGTCACACTCATAATACAATGGACATGAATGATCACAAAAACAAAACCAATGATGTAATCTTAAGGATTTTTCAGGTCCATCACACACTATTTATCCAACGTGTACGAGAAGATTATCACCTCTCCAAATATAAGCATCCAGCAACAATGAAAAACTAAAGCAACCAAAACACCAACTTTGGAAGCATTGAAGCTGAAATAAACCACTTCTACTACAATCAAGACGACAGAATTTACCCTAGCAGGTTGGTTTTTAGGACTGTGTAATGAGCTGGGGCATAGTTCCTCCTTCACACGGCATGGAAGGGTAGGAGGAGTTGGTGTCAAAGGGTGCAAACTTGTAGATTGAGGCAGCAAAGTGCCAGGAGGTGTTGCCTCCAGTTCATTATGAAGGTCATTAATCCTCTGCAGAAGCTCCTTTAAGTAATCAATGGAATCCCCAAGAATTGAAGCTCTGTCCATCTGCGAACATAACAAACTTAATCAGAAGGCAAGTGGGAGTTCCTCTTTTCAACTTGAGGAACAAAATATTAGGACCCAAAAGCACCTTAAAATATTGCACTTGGGGAACACAAAGCTTTTTTAATCCAGAACAGTCACATGCTCAAAGTTCACATAATTTAATCCTTTCACTTGCCAGCCTCTTTAAGCATGGAGAGGAATATATGTAAATTTAAAATTAATTAGACAATTTTAAAATATTAATTAACAAGGACAGGCATCAACCTATATCACAACAATATATGTTTCTCATTCTTTTAACATAACAATGATTAGCATGAAAGACCTGAACATAAGCTAGATAGAGTATAAAAGGGGTGAAAATCAATTTGCTACCAAGAGCCATTAACGAACCACAAGATTAAAAAAAATGAACTACAAGAGAGAGCATAAAGTATTTAAAAAAACAGAAAAACAAAACAAAACAAAACGATTAAGGTGAAAGAACAGGAAAAAACATGTCGAAATTTTAAGCAGAGGCTAAAAGAACTGATGTATCACCATCTATTACCTTGCTAATCTTGGGGACAACTGATCTAAGCATATAGAGCCTATCATTTAGTCTCTTCCTTCTCCTTCTTTCAGCCATCAAATTCTTTGCAGGCAATCCTTTCTTCTTCCCCTTTTGATCACCAACACCTCCACCAGTCACAGTGCTATTAGCATTAGAATTACTTCCGCCATTATTCTTTGCAGTTTCTTCCACCTTACAATCATCTCCGTTGTTCTCATCAGAATCATAATTAAAACCTGAAACATCAAAGCTGACTTCTTCAATTTCACCTTCCTCATCACCCCTTTTTCTCTTCCTCTCAATTCCTCCTCCCCAATTCCCACCTCCAATTTCTCCTGCCCCATATCTCAACCCCGATATCTCCAAATTCCCCAATTTATCATCACTCTGTCTCAACAAAGCTCGCTTTTGAAACAGTGTAGGGGGTGAAGGCGAATCCACTTCAAGTGTCTTCAAAACCTTAGCTTTACTCAAAAACATACTACTCCCTGGAGAACCTTCAACACCCTCAAGACCCACATTTCCAAAACCACCACTTGCAAACCCAATACCATTATCAGGGACTGAGAACAACTGGGTAGGAGCTTGAAACTCAGACCCACACCCACCAAAACCCATGAAGTTAGAAGCTTGATTTGAGTGATACTGAGAAAGAAAGGAACTTTCACAACCCAAATCAAAGCCATTACCACTATCGGCATCAAAAGGGATAGTAACATTAAGAAAAGAAGAGTAACAAGACTTTGGTGGCAAAAAGTGGTGGGATTGTGAAGGGTCGAGATTAAACGTCTGTGAAGGAGAACAAGAAGAGGAAGAATCCAGAGGCTGTAAGAGAAGGTTGTCGGGGGTGGAATTAGAACAGAAAGCAAGGTCTCTAATTTCATGGTGATTTTGCTGGAGAGCAAGAATATCAGAAGAACAGATATTAGTATTAATATTAGTATTAGCACTAGTATACCAGTCAGCTTCAAGCATGGATTTGAAAGTGGAAAGAGACCCACCAGCAGCAGCACCACTAATGATGCCTAAATCATCTTCATCTTCTTTAGAGTCATGAGCATGATGATCATGGGTAGCTCTGGTCCATGAAGAAATAGCTTCTTCTTCTTCCTCCTCATCTGGCTGGTGGTGGTGCTGCTGCTGTTGAAGAGCTGGTCCTTCCATCCAAACGACGGCGTTGAGAACCATGTTTTTGAGTTCTGTTTTGGTGAGGCTGTTGCTTACAGGTGGTGTAACAGAGGCAGCCAGAGAAGGAGAAGAAGAAAGAGATAGAAGGGAAGAGAAGAGGAGTCAGTTATAGAAAGGCGCAGTTGCTTTTAAAGGATTTGATTTGAGAGAAGAGACTGAGTTACGTTTTCAATGTAATAATTTATTATTATTATTATTATTTTAAATTTTGTTTTTGGTTATTATTACAGCTACAAAACAAACAAAACACAAAGAAAAACGAATGGAGAGCACAGCCTCCGTGGCTTATCTATCTATCTATCTCTGTGTCTGCTGGCTGCTGCTCTGCTCTCTCTTTGCGTTTACATCCACTGAAAATAGTTTTTTCCGTTTTAAGTAATGATTCTGCCCCAGCATACTACTTTCTCAGTCTCTCTATATATATACACTAAGGCTGCAACTGCATGCCATTGCCAAGCAAGTTTATGCTCTTCTTGTTCTTCTTCAGCTGCTTCATAATGCCTCATTTCCTTCAAATTTTTTCATTTCATTTTTTATATTAATTCTTCATCAGACAACTTAAGCAATAATGACTGCACAATACAATGAAGATAATCTCTCTCTTCTAAATAAAGTACAAAATAATTTTATATTTCCTTTAGCAAGATGAAGTAATTAATTTTTCGTCCTAAGAATAGAATTTTACTTTTTATATTTAAATATTTACACATTTTATTACTTTAACGGTTTATTAGGGCTAATTTTGTATGTTAATAACCCTGAAATTCAAATTACACATTTCATTATTAATAGTAATTGGTATTTCAATAGATTTGATGTATTATATGAATAAAATTTGTAATAATATAAATAAACATTGAATAATTATCATTAACCAATTATAGTTTTTCTTGCTCAAAGATATGGCTCCATGATAACATTTTTCCATAAGAAAGCAAAATATAAAGTTTATAAACTGTGAGGTTATTTTCATTAAATAATAATAATAATAATAAATTGGTTAGTTTGCTATGGGGGGTGAGCAAACGTTTTGGTTCGATTATTCAGTTAATTTCGTTCGATTTTCATTTAAATTCAATTTAATTTGGTTTGGTTCTAAATATTAAAAATTAAATTATTTTTTATTCATTCAGATTTTATATATAAAAATTTTGATTACCTTAAAAACCAAATAAACTGAAATTTCATTCTTATTTTTAAAATATTTGAAATAATATATAAATAACAATGATTTATATAAAAAAATATTAAAATAAATTATAGTTTGAAATTTCAATTTTAATTCTGTCAATTCAGTTTTTGGGATAAAAAGTTTAGTTGATTCAATTTAATTCAATTTAATTTTTATATTTATAGATTCCCTTAATTTGATTTTTAGTGATTCTGATTCAATTTTAAATAGTTTTAATTCGATTTTAAATGAATTAACTGAATGCTCATCTCTAATTTATGCAAAAGGGACAAAATTTATTGAACACCACAAAAGTTTACTTATTCGAGCTAAATATTATAATAAATAAAATAATGATACATATAAATGTATAGAATGTTTTTATAGTTAATTTATTTCAAAATAAAGTAACTTATTTTGTTTAAACAAATTTATCTAAATTTACGAAAACTGTAAAATTTTTATTTTACTTTTTGTAAAATATTATTATTTTTCATAAATATAAGTATTAGTGTTTCTTTTATTATAATTTAATATATTTTTTGTTAAATTGTTATTTTGTAAAAAATTAAACTATTTTTATGGAATTAATTGTTATAACTGTATAATTTTTTTTCTATATGTATTAGGACTAATTTAGAAAAATTTAGTTTATTTAGGAAAAAATGTGGAAAGATTATTATTTTTCTGTGAAATAACATTATATTTTCTGAGTGTAAAAATTAATATTTTTTATTACAATTTTATATATTTTTATAAACCATCACTACTTTTTGTTAATTTCAAATAATTTTGCATAAAATAGTTAAAATAATTTTAATTTATATAATTTTAAAAACTATAAAAATTAATTTCATAAAAAATGTTTTATTTTTCTATGGTGCAACAATTTAATGTAAAATATATTAAGTTATAATGAAAAAACACTATAATTTTTATATTTTTTTGCGAAAATGATGTTAATTTAAAAAAAAACAATATTTTTTTCCTTTTTTTTTGTAAATTTAGATAAAATTTCCTAAATAAAGTATATTATTTTATTTTAAAACAAAATAAGCATAAAAATCACCATATTTTTGTTATTTAATATTAATAACTATTATTTATTTAATATGTATGTATGTATGAACAGGTGGGGAAAGAATTTTTGGAATTGTAGCAGTACATGACGCCCTGGATGTTTGGTCTTAATTAAATGAAGTCACATAAATGATGTGTATGTTGTTTAAGTTGGGTGAATATTTTTATTCATTTATTTGCACATTTATTTACTTATTGCCCATCTGACATGCAAATTCAATCTTTCATGAGAGTGAGAATTTTGTACGCAATTTTTAACATTTTTTGGACCAGCGGAAGCGGGAAGTAGCAGTGGACTTCAATTGTTAGGTTCAAAATCATAGATATGTTCGCAACCCACATTAAAATATCTTTTTTACGGAATTAAAATGTATTTAAATTTTAGTATTCTTATTAGTGAAAGGTTTGATTACTGATTTTTTTAATAAAATATTTATATTTTTTACCATTTAAACTACTTATAAGACTTATTTCTTTCCTTATAAGTTAAAAAGTTTAACTATTTAGAATAATTATAAAAAAAAAAAATTATACACATTTGTAACTTCAAAACTAATTGAATTTTTCAAACCATACAACATGAAATAGTTTTAAAAGCAAAAATTGAAATTTATAAAGTAGTTGTTCATAAATATAATGCTTATAGGAGAAAATATTTTGTTGAATTATTTCTCAAGTTTGTTCTTCTTTTTCTTTTTCTCAAGTTGATATTTAGAGTATAAACTCTTACTAAGTCAGATTAATTTAAAGAAAATTATAAAAAAAATAAAAAAAATTTAAAAATTAATTTTATTTAACGATAAGCATATATTATAATTTAAATTCAAGATCATCAGTAATTTTATGTAAAATTAAACTTGGTACTAAAAAAAATAAAAGAGATTTAAGAAAGTAAAGGTTTTTTTTTTTTAAATAAAAGAAGACAATAAAGGTATTGATGCATGCATTTGGATTGTATTTATTATGATAAAAATTAATTAACGTGATCCTTAAATTGAGATTAATTAAATAGTATAATTATATGATTAATTATGAACAAGTATAATATTCAATAATGATATTGAATGCCCTGGCAAACAAGCATACAAGATATAGATATGGTTGGCTGCTTCAAAAGTTTGAATTGAATTGAACTGGTATTTGGCTAGCTGCTATATATTTACGCATTGAAATTGAAAACCCAATTGCCAGTTGCAAAAGAAAAGCTAATGATGGAATAAATTCTGCAGAGGAAAACCCAAGTTTCTCGTGAAGCTCTTTTTACCTTTCACCGCACCTACTACCCAACCAAATTCATATCCATCTCATCTCTGCCTTTTCCTGCTTTCTTCTTCTTCTTCTTCTTCTTCTTCTTCTTCTTCTATTACATTACACTTGTCACACCTTCATTTTCAATTTTCTCTTTTTAATCTGTTGAATAGTTATAACACAGCTTTAACACCTTTTGATTAGTAATTATTTTATATATCCAATGAGCTATGGCTACCAAAAACTACTGGCTGCGCCTCTGATTGCGTAGCTAACCGAAATTCTCTACTTCTAGTTTTCAGCTTTTGTAAATTTTACAACTGAGAAGAAGAAAATGCTACAGTGTCGGCTTCTTCGTTTTTCTCTTCTATGCTTATACTGTTACTATTAAAAAAATATAAATTTCTATATACTTTGACTGTATAAAATCGTACCGATGAATTTGTGACGCATACTTTAAATATTTTTATTTAATTAATAAAAATCAAGTACTTATATTTTTTATCAAAATCTAATTATGGGGTGAGAATATATGTATATTATTATGAATGTGAATGAACAATATATTGCTTGTGAATGAACAATATATTGCTTGTGAGAGAATAGTACTCAAATAGTGAAAATAAAATCTCTATATAAAGGGATTGAAATTCATTAATGAGTAGAAGAAGAAAAGATAGATTACTCTCCAAATTCTTTCAATATTATAGTTCTCTAAATTCTCTCCAAACTCTTTCTAAATTCTCTCAAAATCATTCTACTATAAAATATTTTTCTTCTAGTTAAATACTACTAAATTCAAGTTTAGTTCTATAACAAAATAAGTAATTCAATCTTTATTTCACAACACGTTATCAGCACGAGGAGCTCTCGATCAAAATAATAAGGTACATATTTCTTAATATTTAATATTTATGAATATATTAGTTGATTATATATTATCATGGATGGCTATGCCTCCTACTAATTTATATATTTATATTTATTTCTTCAATCTAACTTTATATTAATTGTTATTTTTATTTTGTTTTACTAACTACACCATTGATGCAAATATTGCTAGAAATGGTTCTAACCTTATGGATGGCTATGCCTCCTACCAATTTATATTTATGCACATTTATTTTTTTTATTATTTATGTTAATGGAAGGCTATACCCCATTTTATATTAATGGACGGTTTTGCCCCATATTTATACATATCGTTATGTTAATTCACTTGCTATAAATAATCATATCAACATTATTTATTGATTTTACTTTATACAATTTATTTCTCAATATATTATATTAAAAAAAAAAAATATTTCTAACGGCTATATTTTTATTACCAACGGTAATATAACGGTAATAAACGGCTATATTTTTCATTATAAATAGATGAGCTATAAATGTTATTCATTCACACAAATTCATACATTTTCTCTTTCTCTCTTTACTCTAAATTGTAAACATGATTTGGTATATTTATATTTGTGTTTTGATCATGACTATTATAATTGTTTTAGGAATAATTAATATGGAAGATGATTTTCTATTTGATATAATTTCAAGTATTATTGTATCATTTTTTGTACCACTATTATTTCTTGCAATATTCATTCATGATATAATTAATTAGTAAATTCTGATCATGTTTGATTTTTTTTTAGTAGTCATCAAATTTATGAATTCTAATTGAGTTATATTTTTTTTTATTAGTTATCATAATGACAAATCTAGCAAAGCTTGAGTTCGTTGCTCTTGACATCACGGGAAAAAATTATATGTCTTGGATTCTAGATGTAGAAATGCATCTTCAATCAATGGGGTTAATTGATACCATAAAAGAAAATAATAACACCTCATTGCAAGATAAGGCCAAGTCTATAATTTTTCTCCGTCGTCATCTTGATGAAGGATTAAAATGTGAATATTTGACTGTCAAAGATCCAAGTGTTCTTTGGAAGGATCTAAAAGACAGATATGATCATCAAAGAGATGTAATACTACCAGTAGTCACTGATGAATGGAGAGCTTTACGCTTTCAAGATTTCAAAAAAAGTGAGTGACTATAATTCTGCAATGTTCAGAATAGTATCACAATTAAAATTCTGTGGACAAACAGTCACAGATGAGGATATGCTGGAGAAAACTTACTCCACATTTCATGCATCAAATGTTACACTGCAACAACAATACAGGATGCAGAGATTTAAAAAATATTCTGAACTAATTTCATGCCTACTGGTAGCTGAGAAAAATAATGAACTCTTAATGAAAAATCATCAGTCTCGTCCCACTGGCTCAATAGCATTTCCAGAAGCAAATGCTACAAATTATTCCAGATATAAAAATTATAATAGCCGTGGACGTGGGAGAGGTAGAGGTCGTGGACGTGGAAGAGGTCAATTCTTTGGCCATGGTCATGGAAATAAATATAGTAATACTCCACAACAAACTCAGACTCAACCTCAAAAGAAGTTAAAATCAGTCATCAGTGGTGTTCAAGAAAGGCCTCAATATAAGTCTGAAACTGTGTGTTTCAGATGTGGTAGTAAAGGACACTGGTCACGAATTTGTCGAACACCACCACATCTTTGCCAACTTTATAAGGCATCATTGAAAGGCAAAGAAAAGGAAATAAACTTCAATGAGCATCATACTCATGTTAATGATACAACTCATTTAGATGTTTCTGATTTTACTGATGATTTTACTGACAATGGAAATTGAGACATCTATAATTTTAAGTATATTGTTATTACTTATTTGATTCTGAAGAATATGTTATTGTTATGTATGTTATTTTTAAATTAAATAAAATGTCCTACTTTATAATTATTTTATGTTTTTACCTTAATTGATTAATTTTGTGTTTATCTATTTTGAAGTTTAATATGGATTGTACTCAACATAAAGACAATATTGGAGATCTCTGCATACCAGATAGTGGTACTACACATACTATCTTGAAAAATAGAGATTATTTCTCTGAAATAAAGCCCACAAAGGCAGTTGTAAAAACAATATCAGGTCCTGTAGATCTGATTGAAGGAATTGGCAAAGCTAAATTTATGTTACCAAATGGAACAAAGTTTATAATTGATGAAGCTTTGTTTTCACCAAAATCAACAAGAAATTTGTTGAGTTTTGATGACATATATCGAAATGGGTGTGATACCCAATCTATTACTATAAATGGTAACAAATATTTAAATATAGTTTCCTATGAATCAGGAAAAATGCAAGTATTGGAAAGACTGCCAAAACTCCCTACTGGATTGCATTACATGCATATACATGTAATTGAATCAAATATGGCAGTAAAAGAAAAATCTTATGATCCTTCAATAATAAATTTATGGCATGACAGATTAGGTCATCCTGGATCAGTAATGATGCGAAGGATAATTGAGAATTCACATGGGCATCCCTTGAAGGGGCAAAGAATTCCTCAATCAAATGAAATGCCATGTACAGCTTGTTCTCTTGGAAAATTAATCTTGAGACCTTCACCATCTAAAATTCAAAATGAATCACCTATGTTTCTTGAAAGAATTCAAGGTGATATATGTGGGCCAATTCACCCACCATGTGGACCATTCAGATATTTTATGGTATTAATTGATGCATCTAGTAGATGGTCACATGTTTGTCTATTGTCAACTCGTAATGTTGCATTTGCAAGGTTGCTTGCTGAAATTATTAAATTACGAGCACAATTCCCTGATTATACAATCAAGAGGGTAAGACTTGATAATGCTGGTGAATTTACATCTCAAGCATTCAATGATTATTGTATGTCTACTGGGATCATTGTTGAGCATCCCGTTGCCCATGTACATACTCAAAATGGTTTAGCTGAATCATTGATTAAACGACTTCAGTTTATTGCTAGACCATTAATAATGAGAACAAAGCTTCCCATTTCAGTTTGGGGTCATGCAATCCTACATGCTGCTTCATTAATTCGCATCAGACCTAGTGCATATCATAAATACTCCCCACTACAATTGGCATTTGGTCAAGAGCCAAATATTTCCCATCTCAAAATTTTTGGTTGTGCAGTATATGTATCCATTGCGCCACCTCAGCGCACAAAAATGGGTCCTCAACGAAGATTGGGAATTTATGTTGGGTTTGAAACACCCTCGATTATTAGATATCTTGAACCTCTAACTGGTGATGTTTTTACAGCACGTTTTGCTGATTACCAATTTAATGAGGTTATTTTCCCAACATTAGGAAAATGGGAGAAAGAAGTGAAAAGGGATATTTCATGGAATGAACCATCATTATTGCATCTGGATCCTCACACAAAACAATGTGAATTAGAAGTGCAAAAGATTGTGCACTTACAAGCAATTGCAAATCAATTGCCAGATGCATTTACTGATACAAAAAGAGTGACTAAATCATATATACCAGCAGCCAATGCTCCTGCTCGTATTGAAATTCCAGAAATAAAATCTGAGAATAAAGACACTCATGAGTCTAAAACACGCCAGAAGCGTGGAAGACCAATTGGTTCTAAGGATAAAAATCCTCGAAAGAGAAAGGGAGTAGATAATCATATTGATAGCGAGGAAAATATCCCTGAAGAAATAGAAAATAAAGAAAGTCATGAAACATTGTCATATACTGTTGCATGTGAAATCATAAATGACAAAGATGATCCTGAACCAAAATCAGTCATGGAATGTCAAAATAGGCATGATTGGATAAAATGGAAAGATGCTATGCAGGCTGAATTGGACTCACTAAACAAACGAAATGTTTTTGGGCCAATTATTCCTATGCCTAAAAATGTGAAACCTGTAGGATACAAGTGGGTCTTTGTACGAAAGAGAAATGAGAAAAATGAAATAATAAGGTACAAAGCTAGACTTGTAGCTCAAGGTTTTTCACAAAGGCCAGGAATTGATTATGATGAAACGTATTCTCCTGTTATGGATGCAATTACGTTCAGGTATCTGATTAGCCTAGTAGTTTCTAAGAAATTAGAAATGCGTCTTATGGATGTTGTGACTGCTTATTTGTATGGATCACTTGATAGTGACATTTATATGAAAATCCCTGAAGGATTTAAAATGCCTGAAGCATTAAGTACAAAACCCAAAGAAATGTATTCGATCAAGCTCCAGAGATCTTTATATGGGTTAAAACAGTCTGGGCGCATGTGGTATAATCGTTTAAGCGATTATTTGATTAATAAAGGATATGTGAGTAATATTATTTGCCCATGCATTTTTATTAAGAAAACAATATCCGGATTTGTGATTATAGCTGTATATGTTGATGATTTGAATATCATTGGAACAGAAAATGAGATCCATGAAGCAACAGTATACTTAAAGGAAGAATTTGAAATGAAAGATCTTGGAAAAACCAAGTATTGCCTTGGTTTACAAATTGAGCAAATGCACAATGGGATATTTGTGCATCAATCAAATTACACAGAAAAGATCTTGAAACGCTTTAATATGGATAAAGCAAATCCTTTAAGTACTCCAATGGTCGTTAGATCACTCAATATTGAAACTAATCCATTTCGACCCTGTGAAGAAAATGAAGAAATTCTTGGTCCTGAATTTCCATATCTCAGTGCCATTGGAGCTCTAATGTATCTTGCTAATTTTACTAGACCTGACATTTCTTTTGCAGTTAATTTATTAGCGAGGTTCAGTTCAGCTCCAACAAAAAGGCATTGGAAAGGGGTCAAACATATACTTCGATACCTTCGAGGAAATGTTGATTTGGGTTTATTTTATTCTAACAATTCAAAACAAGAATTGATTGGTTATGCAGATGCAGGACATTTATCTGATCCTCATAAAGCGAAATCTCAAACAGGCTATGTGTTCACAAATAATGGAACTGCAATTTCTTGGCGTTCCTAGAAACAAACGCTTGTCACTACTTCCTCAAATCATTCTGAAATTATTGCACTACATGAAGCAAGTAGAGAGTGTGTGTGGCTTAGATCAATGACACATCATATTGAAGAATCTTGTGGTTTTCCAGTCAACAAAAGTCCAACAATTTTATATGAAGATAATGCAGCATGCATTGCACAGTTAAGGGAAGGATATATCAAAAGTGATAGAACCAAACATATACCTCCAAGATTCTTTTCATACACTCAAGAGCTAATAAAAGACAATTATATAGATATCAAGTATATTCAGTCTAGCCAGAATTCAGCTGATCTTTTCACAAAGGCACTTCCAACTGCAATCTTTAAAAAGCACGTTCACGATATTGGAATGCGACATCTACATACTATGTGAAGGAAGATTATACATATCAACTTGAGGGGGAGAATATCATGCACTGTACTCTTTTTCCTTAAGCTAAAGTTTTTCCCACTGGGTTTTATTTAGCAAGGTTTTAACGAGGCAGTTGCAAAATATTGTTATTCAAGGGGGAGTATTATGAATGTGAATGAACAATATATTGCTTGTGAATGAACAATATATTGCTTGTGAGAGAATAGTACTCAAATAGTGAAAATAAAATCTCTATATAAAGGGATTGAAATTCATTAATGAGTAGAAGAAGAAAAGATAGATTACTCTCCAAATTCTTTCAATATTATAGTTCTCTAAATTCTCTCCAAACTCTTTCTAAATTCTCTCAAAATCATTCTACTATAAAATATTTTTCTTCTAGTTAAATACTACTAAATTCAAATTTAGTTCTATAACAAAATAAGTAATTCAATCTTTATTTCACAACATATATGTAATTTTAGCCATCAAGTTAAATGTCCGCAGACACTTTTTTTTTTATTACTCTAAGCTGAGGCTCATGTGACCCACGACTTGGATTACCAAGTAGATTGCTGCTTGGGATAGAACCAGTAAGTGTGGTGACTCGTTATCATAGTTAATAGTATATAATATTTTATCCTCCGACAATACTAATAATTAACGGTCGTAATTTTATAAAATATTAACTAATAAATTGCAAAAAATAAAATTACTGCAAAATTTGTGTGCTTGATTTAAATATATGAATTAAAGATGATTTTAACTAATTTTCTCAGAAACTATTCTAGTTCTACTAAACTAAAACTCGCTGATCGTTTATGTAGTTATGGAAAATTCTGAGGAGATAAGGGCGGGAATTGACTCTTTTTTGTGAAGAAGATGGGCAGTAACTCGCAAGTTATTGTGTTGCATGTGGTCTCATAAATCGTTATAACAAATTTCTGATGTAAGAATAAGAAAAAGCCCGACTGAATTTTATAGCCGCCAAAGAATTAATTAGCTTTATTACAAGCATACATCCTTCTCCTACTTCTATCCTATATGAAAAGTATTTAATCTGTGATTAAGCCATAAAAATTGTTTGGAAATTTGAATTTTTTTAAAGATGATAATAATAAACGTTATAAAAGTGCTTTGTTTTGTAGTTTGATATCTTAAAGTTGTGGCATATGATTTTTTTCATTTATTTTATATCTCATTTCCAACAACTAATCAACAGAATTCTAGTAGCCAACGATTAATCAGTAGCCTTCTCATAGCGAATGAGCACTTAAAAAAATTTTCATCAAAACTGAGTTTACATCAACTGTAACTTTTTATTATGTAATAAACATAATATCATAATTTGATTGATATTAACTGAGAAATGGTATAAGCAATCCTTTCTAATTAGGAACACTAATTAAACAATGCATTTATTTAGTCACATGTGAAATAAATTAATATTTTTTTTTTAACAACAAAATATTACTCAATATCACACTCTATATATATTATCTATCTATATTATTATATATATATAGAACGTAAAATGTATCAAGTATCAAGTTTTAATTTTGAGCACTTTAAAATTTAAACCCATGATCATAAATATATATTATCTATCGATTATCTATCTAATATCTATATTCATATTAACTATTGTATTATCTATTTATATTATTATATATATAAAACGTAGAATGCATCAAGGATCAAATTTTAATTTTGAGCACCTTAAAATTTAAGCCCATGACTTTATGGTCATGGGTGTCTCTCCCTAATCAACTAGGCTAGGGGTCATTGGCTGAAACAAATTAATGTTATTGATAATTTTTTAAAAAATAAATCAGTATCCGTCTTAACAATAGTAAAGAAATTAATTAGTAACTAGTTAACACATTGGTTAGAGTATATATTTCTTTTTGATAATAAATTAACATTAATTGTTGGAAATATAATTCTAATTTAACTAGGATCAAAATTTATATTTAATAACTATATTTTACTTAAATGAGTTATTTGCCCTGGTGTATGCAGAATAGAAATAGGATAACATGTTTTTATATGATTCTTCTAGTTTTAGGAGGCTTTAAATACACATAAAAATATATTTGTTTTATATGATTTATTTCTATTTTTTAATCAGATCATTATATTTCTTTAATTTTTCATAAACTGTGACTTGTTAGAAACAAAAATTGATGGTACATGTAATTTTGCATATGATAAATAAAATGGGTAATTTAGAAATTTTGGTTCTTGATCAATATGGGCTCACCCAGACTAGAAAAGTCCTAAACAAAAGGCCTTAGAGAAAATTTTTGCTCAAGATTCTGTTTTTTTTTCTTCGAACAACTCAAGAATGTCTGTTCCATTGCTAGTACAAGTGCAATTCTTAAAAAAGCAAGGGAAGGCTTTTTTTTTTTTTTTATAATGTTTCTTTTTTCAGGTGCTGTCGTAATCCGTAAAAAGATTTTTATATCCTCCCCATTAGTAGATGACTCCTGTATTAGCAGGTAAAATAGGTAAAAAAAGATTATTTTACAGGTGCCGTTGCAATTAGCAATATGTATTGGAATCCTTTTTTTTTTTATGATGTTATTTATTGGTTTCTTTGATTGTTCATACTTATACAGTGTCTCCATTTTTATTTATCTTCCCTATACATATTTAATCGTATGTTGAGTGGATCCCATAAGCAACTGGGACCCATAAGCCTACAAATTTAAAGATTAGTGTATAAATTTGACAAAAATAAAGTAGTCAAATTTTACAGCATCAAATTCGATGTTATATTTGTTGAAAAATTTTTAATTTACCAACATTTTGCATGGCTTGCATGGTAAGAATTTTTGGAAGAGTGTTTTTTCTTGTTTTGTAAGTGCAAGAGGTGTGTGTGTGTTGTGAGTACTGTGAGCAAGAGCAAAAAGTGGGAGAGTTGTGTGTACAAGAGTGAGTGGTGTGAGTAAATAAAAATAGAGAAATTTAGGTATAAGTTTTGGGTGAGTATAAAATATTTGTGTGAGCTTCTTTTTGGTATAAAGGGAAAGAGTGAGAAAAATAAATATTATTTGAGAGAGCCAATTTGTGAGGGTCAACCACAAATTGAGGGTTGTAATTTGTAATCCCATTATTTTTATAGTGGAAGATTTAATTGGACTAGCTCCAATAGTTTTTTCCTTTTATAAGGTTTCCACAAAAAAAATATTGGTATTCTATTTATTTATTTTTCTCAATTTATACAACAAGTTTTTTTATCACTTATTTTAATTCACTTATTGGTTGGTTTGACCATCTTATTAATTTTATTATTTTAATTTGACAGGCTAAGCTACCTTTATATTACTGTGCACACTTTACCGTTCTTATTTATTTTTGTAAATCTCATTTATTATCTAGCAGAAAAATCTAATTAACCCTAACAAAGTTGTATCAGAGCTTGATTTTTTTAAATATTTTTTTTCTATCTAAATAAAAATGGAGTACACAGACAACATGTTCAAACTGACTCCAACAAATTATTTAGTTTGGAAATCAATGATAAAAGACCTTTTATACATGAAAGATTTGTGGCAACCTATTAAAACTGTCAATGGCGTAGCTATTGTTAAGCCAACAGAAATTAAAATATAGATTAGGAAGTGCTCAATAGAAAGTGTGCAACTTAAATTAGACGGTGGATTGATAGGAGCATTACGTAGAGCGTTGCCAAAGAAACTGATGCCTACAAGCTGTGGGAAAAATTGGAGAAGAAGTACGTGCAACCAAGTGCACAAAATGTAGCTAATTTGATACGCCGTCTGATTACCTTGAAATACAAAGATGGCAGCAGCATGTCAGAACACATCAATAATTTGAAAGTGTTGCAGATCAACTCTCAATAATGAATTGCAAATTTGATGACAATCAATTGGCAACATTTTTACTGATCTCTTTGCCAAAAAGTTGGGATACACTTTTTGTATATGTTACAAACTCAGCTCCTAATGGAAGGGTGACCTTAGAGATGATGAAGGACAGATTGTTCAATGAAGAATCCAAATGAAAGGAAAATGGCAAAACATTTGAAGCTCCTATGTCAGAAAAATAAGAACGACGTGGAAGAAGTAAAAGTAGATTTTGTCAAAATCATCAAAGGGGCCAATCAAAATCTCAGTCAAAGAAATACTTCACTTGCCATCACTGTGGTAAGCATGGACATTTTAAAAGGGAATGTAGAATATGGAAAGTTGAGCAATTAAGGAATCAACCAATAGAAGCTCCACAAACAAATGTTGTAATAGCCAGAGATGAAGTTGAAATTGTCTTAGATGAAAATATTATCAATCTCACATATCAAGGTCAAACCTGGGTGGTTGACACAAATGCCTCCTTCCATGTCACTTCTAGGAAGGATATCTTCTTATCCTCTGTTTCTAGAGACTTTGGCTTGGTATGGATGGGAAATGATGGAGCATCCAAAATTATTGGCATGAGAGATGTTTATTTAGAAACTAACATTGCATGTGAATTACTCTTAAAAATTGTAAGACATGTTTCAGACATCAGGTCGAAGTTAATCTTCATCAGAAAGCTTAATGATAAAGGCTAAAAAAGCTATTTTGGTAGACAGAAGTGGAAGCTCACTAAAGGTTCTCTAGTGATGGCTAGAGGGAAGAAAATTAACTCCCTCTATACAACAGAAGCAAAGCTGTAGAAAAACTGGATGAATGTAATGGAAAAATAAGTTCCAATCGAGTTATGGCATAAACGACTCGGTCATATGAGTGAGAAAGGTCTCAAGAGGCTAACAAGGAAAGATCTCTTACCAGGGATTAAAGGTGTATATCTACAAAATTGTGTTGATTGTATTCATGGAAAATAACACAAAGTTGCATTTCGGAGTTCCATACCATCAAGAAATCCAAATATTCTTGATTTAGTACATACTGATGTATGCATAATACAAACCAAAAGTCTTTGTGATACCTTGTATTTTGTAACATTCATTGATGATTGCTCCATAAAATTATGGGCATTTGGTTTAAAAACTAAAGACCAAGTGCTAGAAGTTTTCAAAGAACTTCACACAAAGGTGGAAAGAGAAACTAGAAGATAGTTGAAGTGTGTTCATACAGACAATGGTGGTGAATACAAATGTCCATTTAAAGAATACTGTAGAAAATTTAACATCCGGCTTGAGAAGTAAGTACCAAAAAACCTCAGCATAATGGTGTTGTAAAAAGGATGAATATAATAATTTATGAAAGAATTAGATGTATGCTTTCAAATGTAAAATTTCCAAACTCCTTTTAGGGGGAGGCAATGAGAACTTCAGTTGATCTAATCAACCTGTCACCTTCAGTTCCATTTAATAGCGACATACCATAAAGAGTGTAGACTAAAAAGGATATTTCTTACAAGTATTTAAAAGTGTTCGGTTGTAGAGCCTTTGTTCATATTCCACAAGATAAAAGAACTAAGCTTGATGGAAAATCCAAGGAATGTATATTATTGGGTTATGCTTATGAAGAATTCGGCTACAGACTCTGGGATCTTGCTGATAAGAAGATCATAAAAAGTAGAGATGTTATCTTCTTTGAAGATCAAACCATTGAAGATATCAAGAAAAAGAAGAAAACCAAACAAACAAAAGAATATCCAATAAATATGGAGTCAGTTCCTCTACATGCTAGTCATAATGAAGGGGGAGCCTTACCAGAACATAATGAAGGGGGAGCTAGCGAGAATGACGACAATGAACCTCCTATTATACAACCTAATTTGAGAAAATTAGCTAGAAGTCGAGTAGAAAGCCATAAATACCTTTCAGATGAGTATGTGGTACTAACTGAAGGAGGAGAACCAGAATGCTATGAAGAAGCTGTTTTAGGTGAATACAAAGAAAAGTGGGTAGAAGCTATGCAAGAGGAGATAAAATCCTTGCAAGACAACAGTACCTTTAAACTGGTGCAACTTCTTAAAGGCAAAAGGGCACTCAAGAATAAATAGGTGTTCAAATTGAAGCATGAAGAAAGTAACTCACAACTGAGGTACAAGGCAAGGCTGGTTGTGAAAGGCTTCAAACAAAAAAAGGGCATTGATTTTGAAGAAATATTTTCACCAATTATAAAAATGTCTTCAATCATATTAGCACTCGAGTTAACAGGTAGCATGAACCTAGAGATTGAACAACTTGATGTGAAGACGACATTTCTTCATGGAGATCTGGAGGAAGAAATTTACATAGACCAACCAAAAGGATTTGAAGTCAAAGGAAAGGAGAAACTTGTATGCAGATTGAAGAAGAGCCTTTATGGATTAAAACAGGCTCTAAGACAGTGGTACAAAAAGTTTGAGTCATTCATGGCGAACCATGGCTATATGAAGACAAACTCTTATCACTGTGTCTTTGTGCAGAAATTCTCTGATGATAATTTTATCATTTTTTTTACTATATGTGGATGATATGTTGATTATCGGTCGAGACATTACAAAGATAAAAGATCTTAAAAAGGAGATAAGCAAAACCTTTACCATAAAAGATTTGGGAACAGTTAAACAAATTCTTGGCATAAGAATTCTTCATGATAGAAAGAACAAGAACTGTGGCTGTCTCAAGAAAAGTACATTAAAAAGGTACTGGAGAGATTTAACATGGGCAATTCAAAACCAGTTAGCACTCCTCTTGCAGGACATTTCAAGTTAAGTTCTAAACAATGTCCAACAAGTGAGAAAGATAAAGAAGAAATGAAGAAAGTGCTTTATGCATTAGTTGTTGGTAGCTTAATGTATGTTACAGGATGCCCAAAGCCGGATATTACTCATGCGGTTGGAGTAGTTAGCAGATTTCTCTCTAATCCTGGCAAGGACCACTGGCTTGGATTCTCATATATCTCAGAGGTACTTTTAAAGTTTGTTTACGCTTTGGTGATGGTAAACATATATTATATGGATACATAGATGTAGATATAGCCGGTGAAGTCAACACTAGAAAGTCAACCTCTGGGTGCATGATGACACTTGTAGGGGGAGTAGTGTTTTAGCAATCAAATTGCAAAAATGTGTTGTTTTGTCTACCACTGAAGCAGAGCACATTGCTACTACAGAAGTTGTAAAATAACTCTTGTGGATGAAGAAATTTATTCAAGAGTTGGGTTGTAATCAAGAAAAATTTATTATATATTGTGATAATCAAAGTGCAATTCATCTTAGTAAGAATTCAACATTCCACTCAAGGTCAAAGCACATTGATGTACGGTATCATTAGATTCATGATGCAATGGAGATGAAGATGTTTTCATGGGAGAAAATCCATACTGATGACAATGGGTTAAATATGATGACTAAAGCCTTGACTTTAAAGAAATTAATGTTTTGTTCAGAGAAAGAAGGTTTATTTCCATGCTCCACTTGAGGCGTGAGGGGGAGATTTGTTGAGTGGGTCCCGCCTGCAAGTGGGACCCATAAGCCTACAAATTTGAAGATTAGTGTACAAATCTGACAAAAAAAAGGTAGTCAAACTTTACAACACTGAACCGTGCTGCAATTATTGAAAATTTTTTAACTTACTAACCTTTTGCATGGCTATAAATAGTTGTAGATAGCGGGGTTTAGCGCGCATCCAAGATTTTAGCAACCACGACATTGTTTAGGCTCAGGGCCTTAGAGAACACACTAATCACTGTCACAGAGACATGACCTGGAGATGAGGAGTCGCCACCCAGGGTAATAACTGGAACAAATTGAAAAGGTGGTACTCAATTCTCTAAAAGAAAACTAACACCACAACCAGGAGATTCTGGATACAGAATACTAACTTCTCTTAGTATCATGTTCTTTTAGAATAATTTTATAAATGATTATTTCATCCTCTAATTACATGCAATTTTATTAAACCCTAATTAACATCCATCTATCCAAAAAGGCAACAAGTCAATAAAATTACAAGTAAAAATGCATCAAAAGGGCAATGTCCCTAAACTATGTTAATTTTATTTTATAAGTTAGCTAAATCTATATTTTATTTAGAAGTGAAATGAAATAAAAATAGGCCTACATTTTATTAATTAGTGAGACTAAATCTATTTTTTAGTCTTTCTAAGATATGGGCTTAAGTCTATTCAATTTTAAAGAAAAATTAAATTAGTGGGTTTAAGTCTAAATTGGTTTTACTTTAAGTGAAATGTGGACCTAGGTCTATTTATTTGAAAAGAAATGCAATTAAGTGGGCTGGGCTAAGTCTAGACAAGTTTTAATTAACTACGTGGGCCTAAAATCTAATTAACTTAATGGGCCTAAATTGATTTTAATTATTTAAAACCTAAACCATTTTTTAAGCCTACTTATTAAGTGAGTTAGACCTAAATATGGGTTTGGGGACCAAAAACATAAAAACATAAAAAACAAGCCCAAAATAAACAAAACACAAAAAATGGATCAAATAAACATTATAATGATTTTCTAAAAAAAAAAACCTTAAATTAATTACATGCAAACCCTAATTTAAACTATAGTCACCATTGATTTTAATTGATTTTTTTACCCAATTGAACCTAATTACTAATTAATTCTAAAGTACAGAAAATTAAATTTTTCACTATTTCCACTACTGGGGCTATTACAAACTATGTATAGAATTAAAATTAAATGATTATACACCCAGAAATTAAAATAACTACACAGAACACCAAAAATGGAAAAAATAATAAATAAAAAAAAATCCTAAATCCTATTGGGAAACAACACAGGTTCTTCCATGACATTCCATGGACCTTCTGCTCAATTTAAATATAGGCAGTATCCTCCCCAATCCACATGCACATATCAAAACAAAAATAAATAAATAATCAGATTAATAGTGAAATTAAACAATAAAAAAGAGAATAACATAATAAAAAAATCGCAAAAGAAATAAATAGAAAGAATAAAAATAACATAAAAAAACACTGATGATTTAGATGATGTGTAAATGCCCCTTTTTGACCTCTCATATTAGGATTTTCATCGTTGAAATTAAATTATTGTTGATTCTGGACTGGGATTTAATAAAATCTAAATTTTAGGGTTTTTGCATTTTTTTTTTTTGTGTAAAAACTCTCCAGAAAGAAAAAAAATCCTCCCGAAAAGAAAGAGAAGTCCCCCGCACTCATCCAAACTCCGCTTTTTAAAACAGAGTCAGCGCGTACTGGTTTCCTCCAAAGGAGGAACAAACTCATCTATTAAAAAACAACCTGATAAGAATTTTGATTTTTAAAGCATTTTGAACGCGTTGAAATTTTTGTTAGATAATAATAAAGATAAAATTGAATTTTCAACCAATCAAAATGCTGAAAAATAAAAAAAACACGCAAAAAAATTAACTTTTACGAGTCAGAATTGTGCAATGCTAATCAACATTGTGCAATGTCGATCGGCATTAAATGCTTTTTTCTAACTTTTAATTACCAAAAGACCCCTGAAAAATTGACTTATTTGCAACCAAACCCTAAAAAAATATTGCAATTTAGTCTTTAAAGTCTAAAAAGTCGACAATCAAGTTCAATTTTTGAATGAATTTCATCATAGGGGCTTACGTCGCAATTGTGCACAATTGCATCCTGAAATTGGGTGTTTACAATAGCCATGCATGGTAAGAGTTTTTGTGAGAGTGTTTTTTCTTGTTTGGTAAGTGTAGGAGGTGTGTGTGTTGTGAATGCTGTGAATGAGAGCAAAAAGTGGGAGAGTTGTATGTGCAAGAGTGAGTGGTGTGAGTAAATAAAAATAGAGAGATTTGGGTATAAGTTTTGGGTGAGTGTAAAATATTTGTGTGAGCTTCTCTTTGGTATAAAGGAAAAGGGTGAGAAAAATAAATATTATTTGAGAGAGCTAATTTGTGAGGGTAAACCACAAATTGAGGGTTGTAATTTGTAATCCCATTATTTTTATAGTAGAAGATTTAACTGGACTAGGTCCCGTGGTTTTTTTCCTTTTATAAGGTTTCCATATAAAAAATATTGGTGTTCTATTTATTTATTTTTCTCAATTTATACGGCAAGTTTTTCTACTGCCTATTTTAATTCACTTATTGGTTGGTTTGACTACCTTATTAATTTTATTATTTTAATTTGGCATGCTAAGCTGCCTTTATATTACTGTACATACTTCACCGCTCTTATTTATTTTTGTAAATCTTATTTATTATCTAGTAGAAAAATTTAATTAATCCCAACATCATCTTATTTATGTATGTTTCTTCTCTTTAATTTTTATGGTGTGGTAGTTGTCTATCAATGTATTACAACTTCATAAAACCATTTTTTAAAGAAGTGCAAGAGATGATGATGAAAAGTAACAAGCAACTATATTCAAATAAGGTAGTACAACCCACTAAAAGTTGCTCTATTTGTAGTACTAAACAAAAGGTTTGCACTTTGCAGCTTTATACCATTAGCATGTAATGACTTGACTTGCCCAATACTTTACATATTATGTTGGTGTCTATGTATCAATTTGTAATGTTTATGTGATTATTTGAGAGAATAAGGTATTTGCTGAATTAGGTTCATATGACAATGGAGGGTTTGATTTATTTGTATATATATGTTCAATCTTCTTTTTAAATGTTATTATATTACACCATAAAGTGAATTTGTATAGACATAAAGGTTGTTTGCGTCACTTGCATATTGAAAGATTGGGCATTAGTGCATATGGGTTTAGAATTGGCTTCATTTCATGGAAGAAAAAAAATGTTTATACATTCAAGTGAAAGATTTTAGTTTCTTAAATTGCTATTGTGCAGTATCATGAACCAGTTTTCTTAAATTTCACCATCAAATTAAGTTTTCTTGTTTGTGTGTAATTGCTCTTATGATCTAATTCTTGAATGTGATTTTAAACTTATGCAACTACAAGTTAGCTAACCATGCTAGAGAAAATTCCTTTGCAAGAAATAAAAAAACCCATGAATTATCAGATGCAGAATCAAGACCAGGCACAAACTTAGCAATAGCTAATGAAAATAATCAGAAGAAGAAAGGCGACACTTTGAAAAAGGCTAAGAAAGGTGACACCACAAAGTAAATTTGTATAGACATAAAGGTTGTTTGTGTCACTTTCATATTGAAAGATTGGGCATTAGTGCATGTGGGTTTAGAATTGGCTTCATTTCATGGAAGGAAAAAATGTTTATACATTCAAGTGAAAAGATTTTAGTTTCTTAAGTTGTTGTTGTGCAGTGTCATGAACCGGTTTTCTTAAATTTCATCGTCAAATTAAGTTTTCTTGTTTGTGTGTAATTGCTCTTATGATCTAATTCTTGAATGTGATTTTAAACTTATGCAACTACAAGTTAGCTAACCATGCTAAAGAAAATTCCTTTGCAAGAAATAAAAAAAAACCCATGAACTATCAGATGAAGAATCAAGACCAGGCACAAACTTAGCAATAGCTAATGAAAATAATCAGAAGAAGAAGGGCAACCTAATTTTACTTTGAAAGAGGCTAAGAAAGTGAAAAGGAGAGAGAGATTACCATTGAGGAGTTGTAATATTCAAAATTTTATTTTAAAAGTAAGTAACCAACTAGAAAAAGATATGGCCCTTCAAGAAAAGTTTAGTCGTGTACTAGGAGAACACTCAAGCATTACAATGGTGATTTATGCATTCAGAAGTTTGGAGTTTAATGACCATTTACATCATCAAATCTTAATCACCCTTATTTTGACTTTAATAAACTAAAATTTGAGTCATTGATGTGTGTGATATAAGTTTTTTTAAGATAGGTCCAAAATAAATCTCATTCAAGGCTTAAAAAATGAAGTTTCTTATAAAGATAATAATGCTTAAGAGCAAAGTCACAATCATAAGTATTACCACGATCTAAATTCTTCTAAATGCCTAAGTAAAGAAAAGAGATAGAGAACCTTATGGTCTTTATCATGATCATGATGGTGATTGTGATGACATTGATCATGATTGAGAGCATGTGATCACAATCAGGAGTCCATTAAAAGACTTTTCCAAAACTCAAGCAGTGACTCTCATGATCCAGGTCATGGTATGAGGTGTATATCATGATTATGATTAAGTTTTCATGAGTTAAGTCACAAGCCTGATCAAAATGGATTAAGCTAAATATTGAAGACAATAAGCCTCATGATCCAAGGTCACAATTGTAATGGTGATCACCATCTAATGCCACAATCATGATGATGGTCATGATCCCCTTGTCAACTCTTCAACAACTACTTTTAAGTTGTAACGACTACTTTTATTGGAGTTCACGATCATAATAGAGATAGTTATGAAGTGAGCAGTGAATTTCTTATAACAAGTTGAATGTTCATTAAATGAGCATCGAAAAGGTTAGGGATGAAGCTAATGCACTCTAATATCCATATTTTAATTTCCAACTGTAAAAGCATCAAATGGAACTTTATTTAAGATGTTAAATAGTCAAGTGAATAAATTTCTTTAAGAATTTATTATGCATTCAAAGCTCCAATTGTATTTCTTTAAATCTTTTGAGTGTAGGTTGTATTTTCTAGATTAGATTCTTATTCATTTATTTTCTTAGGTTAAAAAAGGAAGTAAGGAACTTAACTAGAGGAATTGGTTGAAGTGTTGTCCATTAAAACACTTGGGAACTTGGAATTTTGGTTATATCTAAGCCAATAAAAGCTCTATTGTTGTAAGCTTAGAGTTAAGCCTTAAAACTCTTGTTTACTCAATCTTGGGAATAGAATTAAAGTGAGAGATTAAAAATTCTAACTTAAGATAAATTAGGTGGAGACGTAGGTTCATTGAGGAACCAAACTCCTAAAATTGCTTGTCTTAATTTATTTATTCTTGTTCTTAATTTTTCCTCTTCATTTCTTATTTACCTCCTAATCTTTCTTTAGAATTTTGATTAAGTCTATTCACCCTCCTCTAGGGCCTTTTTCAAAGTTCAATTATGATTCACAATATTAACTTACACTTGCAATCTTGTTGCAGAGAGACCTTCCTTATTGGATTGGAGAAATTAAGGTCTATATTCCTCTTTCTCCTACAGATATTATTATCTTAGACAAATTTGATTACAAAGTTCTAACAATCAATGAGAACTGTCATAAATGTGTTGAGAAACTAATATTATTCTTCGTGCCTAATTCTTTTTGCCAGATATTAGTAAACCTGCTTTAGACAAATTGGTATCCTTCAAGAATTAACCAAATGATCTAGTTAGCTCATAGCTTCAAGAGTTTTTATAAAGATCAAGATAAAAAAGGAAAAGGAGAAGGAGAAATGATACATTTAATCCAATATATTAAGGCCCTTTAGAGGAATACAAAAGAAGTTATGCTTCCTGCAAAATATGGCTATCAATGGTCATTAGATAGAAATGTTCGTTAATTTTCTTGACATTTCTTTAGTGTGAAGCCCAAAATTAATACGAAGAGACTGTTGTCTGTTATGGTCTAGCCTTTTTCTCCTTCCTTTTCTTGTGTTTTCCCCCTTTTTATGTCAAAATTGATTGATTAATATCTTTCATTATTGCTAAATTGTAAGTTTTTCATCTAATAAAAGAAGATTCAAGCTTGGACAAAAATACAATAAGATGGTATCATCTCTAAGGGACTATAAAGAACTCGAGAGGTATGTTAAATCTAAGAAGAACCCTTTCCATTATACATCTTCAGACAACATTTATCACAAAACCTATAATAAGAAACTGATAGAGAAATGGTACTTGTCCTGGCATTAATGCCTAGAAAATATTTCAAGACATCCTTGCAAGGAAAGAGACTCATTTAAAGAATATTAGTATATGGATATATACAAGTGTACCAAGAAGCCCCTACAAATACCAATGGAGATCGCAAGCCCCTCCAGCTAAGTGGGTGACGCTAAACTTAACTAGAAAATGATGTGATGAAAATGGTCCTGCAGGGTATGTAGGAATTTTTCAGGATGAAAATAACAAATGTTTAGCAATTTACAACGCAAGAATAGAAGAAGAGGAAACAATAAATTATATGCAGCTATAGAGGCGCTAAGGCGCTGGTTCCAGTGCAAGGAGATGCCCCTAGTGAAAATTTGATTGTTGAAGGATATCTGCAACTAATTAGATGGATAAACTTTTTTACAAAGCCATCTTATGATATTCAACAAGCTTTTAGAGAAACAACCAGTTACTTGTTAAAAGGTACAGGATGCTTAGTCTTTCATATCTATAAAGAAGCCAATCTTCCAGCAATTAAGTTGGCAAGAAAAGGGTCCAAGCTTCAAGATAGTCCTTATAGGATAGCAAAACATGAAGCATACTAGCATCTCTATATTTGTATTTATCCTTTTGTTCTTGTTCTCTTAGTTCAATCTCTGGTTTTGTTAGTTTGTTAACACAAAAATTTACACTTACCTATTCTTATTGAGTGAACATGATTTTTTTTTTTTTTTTATTAAGACGCACCCTGAAAACAGTTCACAACCGAAAGCAACATCAAAAACAAAAACGAAATGCCAAATATTACATAACTTGGTCAGGACAAGGGAAGTTAAAGCTTTTAAAGCAAGTAAATCCACCATCAACAACAAGATTATGACCCGTAATGTATTTGGCTTCATCTGATGCCAAATACAAGGCAGCTTTTGCCACGTCTATTTCTTCACAATTTTGTCCCTTTAACTCTCCTGGTCCATTGATGATCTCAATTATCTTCTCTTTACTAGCTCTGGTGTAGATTTGGGCCATATGCCCCACAGTCGTTGATGTCGGAATTGGGCCTGGCGATATACAATTAATCCGAATTCCATTTTTGCATAGCTCACTTGCTACCGACTTTACTATCCCAGGTATTGTGAATTTTGAGATTGTGTATGGATGTGGGGCAATTCCACCCAAAACCCCTGTTATACTGGCTGTACATAAAATGGATCCTGAGCCCACAGGTATCATTACTCGGGCTGCATGCTTTATTCCAGCCACTGTGCCCCGAACATTGGTCTGTATTACCTTATCGAACTCATCAAGGTCTAGATCCGCAATGCTGGGTGGAAACCATGGGCCGGCGATTCCAGCATTGTTATACATTATGTCGAGTTTACCATGCCGAGCCATCGCAGCGTCTACCGCATCTTTTACTTGGGTCTCCACAGTCACATCACATTGGACAAAGTGGGTTGCATGGCCCAATTCATCGGCAACTTGTTGACCTAACTTAGAGTTAATGTCAGCTATTATAACATGGGCTCCATGTTGGAGAAATTGGTGTGCTGTGGCCTTGCCAAGTCCACTTGCACCTCCAGTTATGAGTGCCACTTTGCCTTGCAGCCTAATTATAATTTCCAAAGCAATGATAAAAGTAAAGGAATCATTAGTATTAACAGAAAAAGGAGAATTGATATCAATTCCATGGGTATTGCATTTAATGATTATATATATTTTTGGACATTTTTACCTACATTTATATTATTATAGTACATATCTTAAAAATATAACTTATATATTATTTACTGATAAATTTAACTACTAAGTATAATACATGTAGAATAAATAAAATTTTTAATATTTTTATTAATGAAGCATAAAATATACAAAATGTAATATGATGAAAATCTGCCTTTAGAAAATGAAGCATTCAAGGAGATCATGTCATCTTGAAAAATAATTGATTAAGGCAGCTGAGAGCACACCATAGTAGAAAAAAGATAAATGCCCATAATGGTGAAAAATGAATATTATTCCACATTTCAATGTCTAATCATATAAATTCTGTGCTTTTACAAGGTCAATAATTGTCTGTGGACCATATTTTCTGTGGTCAAACCAAAAAGAACTTCAAGAATTGTTGCTGGGATGTCTAGCTTTTCAGAAATGATGTACCCGTTACGGTAATAGCTTTAGTGATTAAGCACATCTTCGCTCATAAAAAGAGGTAAAAGAAAAAAAAAAAGAGAGATGGACACTTGGCTAGATTTAATTTTAGAAAAGTTGTTAGACACAAATTAAAATGCTTAAATTTCTTTTGCATTATTTATTGCCTATAATAATAATAAAAAAAAAGTTGATAAGTTTTTTCTTATTAAATTAATTAACTAATTAATTAATTATTAATGGCAGAAATTAAAAAAATAATGAAGGGGTTGCTAGATCTTCGGAATAAGAACATGCAATGATGCAAGAATCTGGGCAAGTTATTAGTCACTAAACAGTCACTTGTCGCTAATGTTGTCGTCTTAAAGGACAGATGTCCACACCATCCTCTCATTTATTTATGAACTTGCAAAAAAAAAAATAATAATAAAAAAAAAAAAAAAATATATATATATATATATATATATATATATATATATAACCACTTATATTTCACATGAATGAAAAAATTTATTTAACTTATAATATATAGTAAATAAATAATTAAATATATTATTAATATTATTAAATAAAAATTTTAAAATAATAACATCGTTATTTACTTATACAACAACTTGATATTAATTTACTACGGTTATAATTAATTACAATTTTTATAAATTTTTTATTTAAATAATTATATGATATTATTCATTATTTTTTATAATTAATTTTTCTCAATTCTAGAATTGATTTTATATAAAAAAATATCATAATCATAATTAATCATATGATAATTAAAAAAAATCATTAGTTATTTGTTAATAAAAAATTTTAAAATAATAAAAGTTATATTTTATTTATATAACAATTTAAATATTAAAACCCCATTAAACATATAATTTATTATAATTTTAACAAATTTTTTATTTAAACTACAACACTTTATTTCTTTAATATTTTTATTTTTATTTACACAAAATAATTTGATGTAATGTTTTAAGTTCAACTAATAATTAAATGATAAATATTAATTAATTTAATTTCAACTTTTTTTGTAAAATTTTATAAAAATATCTAAAAGTGAGATAATTATATTACTTTTTTAATAGAAAATATACTTTCAAACAAATTATATACTCTATTTTTTATTTATTAATTTTAAATTTATAAAATATATACTTTTAAAATAAATTATATACTTTTCCTATTTTCATAAAATTTATTAATTTTGATTTTAATTATTTACTTATTAAATTTAATATAATAAAACTTATAAAATTATGATATTTAATTTGATTTATATTAGATAAAATATAAGTAGATTTAATTAAAATAGAAATATATATATTTTTAATAAAATTATCACTAAAACTTTAATTAATTTAATTTTATTAGAGATAAAATAAAATTAACATAATGAAAATAGGAAATATATTTTCAATTAAATTAGATTTTGATGTTATGTAATATCATTTTTATTAGAGATAAATTAGAAGTTAACTTAATTATAATAGGAAATATATACTTTCAATTAAAATTACATTTTAATTAATTTAATTTTGTTAGAGATAAAATAAAAGTTAATCTAATTAAAATAAAAAACATACTTCATTTTTATTAGAGATAAAATAGAAGTTAACCTAATTAGAATAAGAAATATATACTTTCAATTAAATTAGAATTACATTTTAATTAATTTAATTTTGTTAGAGATAAAATAAAAGTTAACCTAATTAAAATAGGAAACATACTTTCAATTATATTAAAGTATATTTTAATTAAATTAATTTTTATTTGAGATAAAATAGAAGTTAATCTAATTAAATATACTTTTAATTAAATTAGAATAGAAAATATACTTCCAGTTAAATTAGAATAGAAAATATATTTTCAATTAAATTAGAATTTTTGTTAGAGATAAAATATAAGTTAATCTAATTAAAATGATTTAATATCTATTAGAGATAAAATAGAAAATAGAAGTTAACCTAATTAAAATAGGAAATAGACTTTCTATCAAATTAAAATTAAAATTTATTTTATTTTTATTAATAAATGACTTAATTATTCAACTTTTATATAATAATGAATGAATAATTTTTTGTCATTTTGCTTATCCTCCCCCTCTTCATATATATACATATGTTGGCCTGCCTCTCATCTTATGCTATGTGAAAAAAAAAAATATTTCAAAAAATATTTTTTAGTATCTAGATTACTAAAAAAAATAAGACAAAAAAAAAATTAGTTAAAAGAAAATAACTTTGGAATAAGGAAAATGATTTCCTATTCTAAAAGCATATCCAACTCATTTTTTATTTAGCCTAAACTTTTTATTATAAAAAGTTATTGTAAAATAATACTTCCATCCACTATTCAAATCTAAATTATAAATTAAAAAATGAGTTTAACTCTCTACATGTAGAGAACTAAAATTCACTCTCTATAAAAAAGATCAATTAATACACATCCATTTTTTATGTATATTCTTATTTTCTGTTGGTTTCTTTTATTACCTAAAAACTTTTCTTCTTTTTTCCCACGATATTTAAAAATTAATATTAAATGCCATTAGAATAAAATAAAACAAAGAGTGAAACATAAAGAATGAATTAGACTTAAATAAAATTGTTTGCTTTTTATATTGAAAGATTCCTTAAGATACTCTTTATTATCTAAAATATGCTCTTAATTTTAAAGAGAACCATTGGAGATGCTCATCTCCAATATAAAAAGCATATTTTAAGTAATAAAGAGTATATCAAGGAACATTTTAATATAAAGAGTAAATAATTTTATTTAAGTCTAATGCATTCTTTATATTTTACTTTCATTTTGTTTTATCCTATAAATATTTAATTTTAATTTTTGAATATTGTGGGAAGAAAGAAAAAATTTTTAGGTAATAAAAGAAACCAATAAAAAACAAAGATATGTATGAAAAATAGAGTTATATTAATTAACCTTTTTATATATAGAGTGATTTTAGCTCTTTTCAAACTCACAATCTAATATATAATTTAGATTTAAAAGTTCTATTTTTTAAGATTACTCTTTATAATAAAGAGTTTAGATTAAATAAAAAGTGAGTTGGAGATGTTCTAGAAATAGAAAATAATTTTTCAATACATTTTTTAATATTTTATCTACTTATTTATTATTTTCTCGTTTATTTTTCAATTCATTCTCTTCTTATTTATTGCCTTTTATTATTGCAGCCAAGCATTCAAAAATATTTTCTTTGAAAGATATTTTTTCTGCAGAAAATATTTTCCAACAATCGGAGCCTTAGTGGTAAAAAAATTCTCTTTAAAATGCATTTAAAGTCAAGACAATGTGAATTAAAAAAAAAATTGCAATCTGAGTGTTCGACATAAACAATAAATTCAGTACTTAAACCTGGCAGTAAGAAATGAAATAATTTATTTTAATAAAATAAGAACTATAAGTTAATCTAGTAGTTTTTCTAAAAAAATAGAAATATATTTTCTTTTATTTATAATTATATATTTCTTTTATATGGATATTAAATAGTGAAAATTCATCATATTTATAAATTTTAAAAACTAGATTATTAATTAATAATAGTGGAAGCTGACCTGATGAAGAATTTCAAAACTTGCATATAGAATCAGTCAAGAAATGTGGGTATGAGACTATAAATTAAAACACATCTATTGCAACTTACAGTAACTTGGAAAGAGATAAAAATGAAGCAGGCAAGCAAGTTTAAAGAACTTACCTTTGAGCAGTAGCAGTGGAGTATGATCTTGCATGCGTAGTCAACGAATCTTGAGTGATTATCTTCAACCCTCTATTGATTAAAGAAAAAATAATATCATTATCTATGTGAAAATCAATTTACAGCAATTTGAGCAAGATCGTAGCAGATTCAAGAACCTGGAAATTGAACGAAGCATGTTTTGTGTATTTATATAATTCGGAAGAGAAGATCTGATAAGAGAAGACGGAGCAGGAGCAGGTGAAAGTACTTCAGATGGATCTCGAGATTGATGAAGAAGCTAAACGGTTAGCAGAGGCGTAGAATTTACTGAAGTTTATCAGACCCACATTTCCATGCACAGTAAACGGAAGCGAAGGGAAGAGGAGGAGAAAGAGAGAGAAATAAAGGAAGTGAAAATATTAAAGATGTGGATCATAGCTTTTTATCACCTCTCCTATTTATTATTCAATTTTAGTTTGAACGATTTATTTAACAACTAATGCATATTTCATGCCTTGAAATATGCATTACTTGTTAAATCGTTCATATTAATATATAATAAATAAGTAACCAATAATCTTAATTAGGTTAACAATAAAAAAGTAATTTTAATTAGATTGCTATCATTATTAATATCTTTATTAATATTTATAACTTATATTTAAATCCAAGTAAAAAAAAAAATTTTGATTCCCTTGAATAAAATTTTGAATTCAAATTTTATAAATAGAGAAAATATGTGCTCGAAAAATTTTATTTTTCTTACAAATCCACTCAACTCGAATTCTAAAATAGTCAAAAATTCTTATAATTATTAGATATCAGGAGCACTAGATAATAATAATAATAATAATAATAATAATAATAATAATAATAATAATAAGTATAAAATTTTCACCAATCAAATAATCCAAAGTTAATTATTGTAACTTTATTTTAGGTTATATATATATATATATTATCAATAGCTAGTGTTTTAGGGATTAATTTTTTTCCTTGAAAATCAGAAGTATATGTTAATCTTGAAATTAATTTTTGTTTAATTGAAACAAGATAAAATTATTTGTTATTATGTAATCTGATAGTGTTTGAATTATTATTATTATTATTATTTATTCATTTGAATGGCAATATATTAATTTTTTTGACCAAAATTATTGATAAAAATTGTTTGTAGTTTTTTTATATCGATAATTAAACTAATTACATTGATAAACTTATAAGAAATGTAAACGATTTAAGATATTGTAGTTTTATTAATTTTTTATGACATCATAAAATCTCTGAGGATAAATAATACAGTACAAATATAACAATAATAATAACAGAAATAAAACTTTGGGGAACAGCATACAACTGTGTTTAGTGCATACTTTATTTGACTTAAAATTTCAATTCCAGATAGTGATTTTGTGCACATTTGAAATAATATATATATATATATATATATATATATATATATTTATTTATTTATTTCATTTTGATGAAACAATGTTTGTAGTAGTTTTATTTTCCACTTATAGTAAGAGAAATATCATGCTTGTAAATTGATTGTGTATTTTTTTTTTTTTTTGCACTTTGTTTTGAATGACTTTGATTTTAAATTTTATTAATTAAAATTATAATGGTTTAATTATTAAATATATTTTATTTAATTTATTGTTAGTATATGATAGTGAATGGCTTCTTTCAAGTTAATTTTTTTAAAAAGTTTTTCTCCAATATTATTGACATTTATATTTATTAATATTTTTATATTTGTCCATTTATATTTATTTTATTTTATTTATAGTTGCATGTTATAATAAAATATCATTAAATTTAAGTTAACCATAATTAGAAAAATAGTGAAAAGAAGGAAATCTGTTTCATAAAATTGCAAAGAATAAAAAAAATATTGCAAATAGGACTAGCTATAGCCATTTTATATTTATATCATAGTTATATTCCTTCAAAAAATGCCTTTACCATGTTTTCTTGCTCTTAACTTCACTTTCAATATTCCTTCAAAAAATCACACTTTCAATATTTGTAGAAAGGGATAAATTAAACTATATGAATGTCATATTTTGAAATGAACGCAAGCTTTTTTTTAATAAAAAAAGGGTTTTAAAGTAGGCTTGCTTTTCACATAGAACCATATAAATATCCGTTATGTGATGCCTAATTATGTTTATTTATAATGAAGAATAATTGACCAGCAAAAATGTTGTTGCATTTTGTGTAAATGAAAAAAGTTCAAGGCATCTAATTACCTAGTTTTTTTTTTTTTTTTTAAATTTCAATTAAATGTCAATTAGAGTAACTTTTAAAGTTTAAATTTGCTAAATCGTGATAAATTTTTATGTTGAAAATAATACTTTAATTAAGTTAAGTTTTATTTTCAAATAATATAATTGTATAAAGCAATATATGTTAGGTTTAAAAGAGTTTTATCCTGAAATTCACTTGAATTAAATTTTAAAATATTCAGAATTCATATAATTATGGAATGTAATGACATTATTTAGAAAAAAAAAGAAAATACAATGACATTATTTCAGGGAAGGATGATTATTTTTATATAAAATTCGTAATTGGCAGAACAAATTGAGCAACCTATATAGCACGATAAAATGAGTAATTTTTTAAAAATTAATATAAATAATTAAATTTTCAATACCATGAAGGGAGAAATGATGGTGAGAGGTTTAAACTCTACTCTTTTCAATTAGATATACACATATTTTGTTCTTGTAACTAGAGGGACAAAATGAGTACTTAAGTATAATTAATTAAACAAATAATATAATTGTAATTAAAAATAATATCACCAACAAGATTTTGATTCTCACGCAAGTTTAGATTGGTGGACCGACCATATATTTCCCTCTCAATTAATTAAAGTTTAGATTGATGGACCGACCATATATTTTCCTCTAAATTAATTAATTAATTATCCTTGATTATGGATATAATTAAAGATAAAAGGAACTTTTATAAAGACTAACCTAAAAAGTCTACCATTGCCTACATAACTTATTATGCTATACAACACATACTATGGATAGATAAAATTTTCCCCCTTTATACAAAATTAATAATTTTCAGGAGAATTTATCAGTTTAAGGGTTGTTTATGTTTTGAATTCAACTTGTGATATATGCAGTTATGTTATATCAGTTATTTAATGATTTTTCTATCTTTATATTTTACATGGATTGAAATAAATTAATTAGAATTAAATACCTATAATTTAAATAAAAAAAATTATATTAAAATTAAATTATATGAAGGGAAAATTGAAATCAAGATTAAAAAATAATTTAATTATATGGTACATGATAAATAAAGCATTCGATATTTAAATTACCAGTAGTGACATAATTATTTTAGCTAGGTTAAATTAAATTGGTAGAACTTTAAGGAAAATTGCCTGGAAATCTTAGAATGAAGCAAAAATCACTTTTCTCTTGAAAAAAGAAAGTGATAGTCATGATAGTTAACATTAGTATATATACATCAATTTATGTTATGAACTATACAATAAGAGACATTTTTTTTTTATTTAAATCGAAGTTAGGAAAAATTAAATTATGCACCTTAAAATATATTTAAAGAAAAATTATTACTTAACTACATTTAAAGAAGAATTATTACTTAACTATTCTCTCACTTATTTATATTTCATAATTTGATAGTACTGAAGTTGTTGTAATACCCTGTTTTGGGAAGAAACTGTCCAAAAAAACGACATTAACATAGGCATATGCAATGAAAACGACATTAAATATGCACATCTATTTATGTAATGGTCACCACTCATCATATATTTCATACCTGGAAACAAGTAAGTGATAACTATATATACCTATAAATGTACAAGCTAAGGCTGGACATTTGTGCAAATATTAAATGGAGCAACATGCATGTGAAAGTATCTAGCTGTTTTTATTCGTGTTTAATATATTGCTCTTTAAATTTGATATATTTTATTAATTTAACTTTTTTAATTTATAAAATTAATTATTGATATTTTATATCAGTATCCTATTTTAATAAAAGTTATATTCCCTAAAGATGAAGATTACTTGAATAAAAAAAAAACTTAATAAAGAAATTTATTTCAATTAAAAAGATTACTCTACAAAGAAGTCTTATTTTCTTCTAAACAAGATAATTCTACAAAACTAAGAAATCATATTCCTAAAATATTTGAACAACACCTTCTCCTATAAATACATCTCATAAATCTCATGTCATTCATTCTCATATTTACTCATCTCCCCATTCTCATCATACAACATCACCAAGACATCATTCCATCATTCTATCATCACATCATCCAATCAATCATTCTTTATTCTCTATTATATTATGTCTATTTGCTTTATTATATTTTTTCTTACACCGTTATTAACTTAAGCTTTGAAGTATTTATGAGGGAAACTCCGCCCCTTTACCTATTCTCCTCATTAATGTAGGTTCCACAAGTTAAATATCAATTCGGAGTTATCAAGTGACACCGTTTGTAGGAAAAATCATATTTAATTCCAAATTATCTTTGTTTGCTAGGAATTTAGCTCGACCTCTCAAAGACGCAACCAAATCACAATTTCTCTAAGCATAAATATAAAGAAATCCAATTCAGTCATCGGTGATAAATTCATATTGAAATAATGCAAAGATTGTCAAGGCAATACTTTCTTATCTACTTTGCATGGAAGATTGATCCATTCTTACAATACACATTCCTCGGAAGTTGATCATGTTGTTTATAATACAATCTTGGCTTCAAATTTTACCTCTGGTGGTTAGTAGCTTATTATTGATTAAAGGAGGCACATATGATTTGAGATAGTTGAAGCAGAGACTTAAAGTGCCCAAGCGGTTGACGGAGTTATGCAGCTTCAAGCTTCTAATTACCCAAGCAGTAGATTGGTATATAAAGAATTGGTTGGAAATTGTTGGTAGAATGAGCTTCCAACTATAAGCAACAACTTCATTGTATCTTTGATGAGGTGCAGAACACAAAGGCATGACATTCAAGATCTATCCATTTACGATCACGATATTGATGAGCTTTAAGATCCCTTGCATTAGCAGATAAATTTCCATATTTATATTTGTCTTATTTAAATACTTGATTAAACAGTCTCATGATTGTATACCTCACAAACTCATTGTACCCTAAACTGGATCATGTCTTAATAAAAATTTATTGTAAAGTTGTGTGGTTAGATGATCAAGTCACGAGGCATGAAAGGTTCAACAATGTTGTAATAACATTCTTATCGACTAACTTGCTGCAGGATTAGCCTTCTATGACGATGAGTTAGTTGGAAAAGAAGCCAAGATTGACCTCTGCTCAAAATGCAAAAAGATTGGTCGTTGGAAGAAGCAAGCTCACTACCAGTCCATATGTCCCACTCCATTTAGATTTACAAATACTAAAAACAACATATAATTCAAATCAAGAACTCAGAAAATGGAAGTTTTGGTAATAGTTAAACTCGAATGACCATTTCACATCACCACAGCTTCACCAGAAGGGGGGATAAGAAAAAAGAAGGGGGATGCATCTAAGTTTTAAAGAAAGTTTTGTTGTTGATGTGGTAGTTCCTAAGGTTAGAATTCAGAGCATGTAGTAAGATAGCTGGGCAACCAAAATGAATCACTGAGATTGAGGCTTGGAAGTAGTTTGACACTCAGATCAAATGTAGTGACGAAAAGAAGTTGGACGTCTATATGTTTTCCTCTAAATTCATAAAGCTGGACCACATGACCTTATACCGAGATAAAGAATGCAAATATTCAATGAATGGTTCTAAAAACTAAAATCGAGTATCAAGTGAACATCAAACATCAAATACCGAACATTGACTTCTTGAGACTTCAAGCGCCGAGCATCGAGCATGGAGCTTCAGAGCACTGACACTGAATATTTGAGCTGACTGAGCACCAAAGCACCATCGAAGCTAGGAATAATTAGAAATGCAGGATTTAAATCATTTTCTTCATTACTGAGCCTTGAAATTCCATACGTCAAAACTTCAAATGAGCATAGGATACTAAACATCTGCTTTGTGAGCATCCATCAAGCTCTGAGTGATAAAGTTTAAAAGTATAAGACCATCGAGCATTCGAGTCTGAGCATCAAAGAACATAAATAAGTTTTTGTTGAACATCGAAGTCTTTGATATCTGAGCATTAACTGAGCATCAAGCTTAGGACATTGGGCATCCAACAAGCACCCTTCATAAGCACTCAGACTCCGACCATCCAAACAACATGAGTACCATCCACTAAAGCCTTGAAAATCCAAGCATCTACTACCAAACATTGATTTCATGGACACTCAAACTCTGAATAATGAGCAAGTATGGAAGAGTTGGACATTTATTTTATGGGCATCTCTTGATCTCCGAGCATCTCCTGAGTTTTAGCATTACAGGAATATCCAAGGCAACCACGATAACAACTTCACAAGTATATATTAATAAGTTAATTTCAATTGCAGGAGCTCGGATAGCAAAGCAAAAAAAAATGAATGAACCATGAGCTCCATGAGGAATTAATGGGTTTTTCAAATTAATCAACAACAATTATTCATATCCATAACAAATATAAATATTTATTACTTCAAGAGGTGGAAAAAGAGCACTACAACCAAGATAAGTTTCTTTCCTAATTATTTATCTTTATATCCATTTTCTTAAATTATTATCACTTGGATTGATCATTAATTGAGATGAATCAAGCGATCTCGAGATTCTAGTTCTTTTATTGTTTATTATTACAGTAAAACAATATAAGTGTAAATGTTACCATGAGCACCTCAACATCGATACTCATGAATATCAATAAAAAAATCATCATGGCCTTTGAAAACTTGATCCAGCTGATAATCTTGGTGCAATATATTCGGATGGTATATTTTCATGAAGCTAAATATACACAAAATGCCAATAAATTGGACACACACAAACTTGGGCAACATCTTCAAAGACAAGGTCATTCAAATAACAATTGAAGCAAACAACGAACATAAATATTAGTGAATTCAAAGGCAAGACAAGAGTACATCAGGAGATAAGTTTCTCTAGTTTCTCTTGATATTATTTAATTTATTTATTTTCGCATCTTATTTATTCTTATATGATTATTTATAGCTCATCATATAAGCATGCTTACACATCTATACATAGATGCTCGTCCATATATACATGATTATTATTTATGCAAAATATACATCAATTACATTGGATATATTTATTACACAAGGACTGACCATCAAATGACATGGATTATACGATCCCAAAACTATTATTCTTTTATCTATCACTACAGATAAGGAAAATGTATTTATTGAAAACACTACTTTAAAGCACCCATCAGTACAAATAATTGGACACTCTAATCATCTCACTCGGCATCAACGTGCAGAAATTGTCAAAAGACATTAGACACATTAACGAACAAGCACTCATTCATGCTCAGACAATAAATGGTGGCTCTTGCTCAAAGCCGAATCCAACAATACTCAAGCAAATCCTACTCTATAGTCGATCCTTATTCATGAAATTTTACAGAATGTTTAGCAAGAAAAAGATAAAATAGAGATAAGTATACCCCCTACATAGCCGTATAACTTAAAGCACAATTCTAAAACATTATAACCAACATCACACACTACCCTTTATTTAAAAAGAAGGGCAACCTTGGCCTTTCACCTTAACTACAATGCTCATCCCATGACTTGGATTGAATAAGCTCAGGTCCTTCAAAAACCCACCTTCCATCATTTCAAAAAACTCTCACTAAATTACTATCCCATATCATGGAGCTTAGATTGAAAGGGCTCAAACTCACTATTAAGATCACAAACATCCTTCCTTTTGCAAAAATACTACCAATAACAAATGCTCAAAAAATCAAACATCTACAGCAATAATGTCCAAACTCAACATCAATAAATATTTTAACAATGCAGTAGCCATCAATAGAGTCATTAAAGTTCATAAATTGAGCAACATAATACGACACTCAGGCCATGCTTCTAATGCACTAAGAATAAGTTTAGTGACTGAAGCTGGCACCCTCAGGTTGCTTCTACGGTACTGAGGTTTCGAGCATATAAGTCTCGTGTCCTTGCATCAAGTAACTAAGCCTCAAGCATCTAAGTCCAATGACAGAAGCTGGCATCTTCAGGTCGCTTCTATAGTACTAAGATTCGGCACTCGAGCCGTACTTTTAATGCATCGAGCATTAAAAATCCAATGAAGACTAGTTCCATTATGTTGTCTTCACACTGGTGGGTTAATCCATTACATATTATGCACTCAAGTCTAGCTGGCGCTTCAACGATAATCTTATACAATGATTTTAACACTCGGTACTGAGCTTTATCTTTTCTTGTAACTGAGGCTGGCCACCTCAGTTTACCCTTTCATATCAAACGCAGTGATTCAAGGAGTCTCTCTCTATACAGAAGATTGATGTTTCTATCATCTTACGGACTCGGATACATCGAATATAAATATTCGAATAGAATTTCAGGGGGGACTCTTGATATCCTATATCAGTATCTTATTCTAATAAGGGTTATATTCCCCTAAAGAGGAGGATTACTTGAATAAAAAGAAAACTTAATAAGGAAGTCTATTTCAATTAGGAAGATTACTCTACAAAGGAAGTTTCCTTCTCTCCTAAACAAGGTAATCCTACAAGACTAAGAAATCACATTCCTAAGAGGTTTGAGCAATATCTTCTCCTATAAATACATCTCATGACATCTCATGTCATTCATTCTTATATTCTCATTGTCATATTCACTTACATCCCCATTCTCATCATACAATATCACCACGACATCATTCCATCACTCTATTATCACATCATCCAAGCAATCACTCTTTATTCTCTATTCTATTATGCCTATTCGCTTTATTATTTTTTTCTTCATACCATTACTGACTTAAGCTTCGGAGTGTTTATGGGAGAAACCCTGCCCCTTTACCCATTTTACTCGTCAATGCAGGTTTCACAAGCAAAATATTAATTCGGAGTTATCAATTATTTTAACATTTTAACTTAGAAATAACAACATTTGTAGTCCTAAAAATTATATAATTTTTACAATTAACTCATGAATGCTTAATTTTTAACAATCAAGTTCTATAAGTTTTAAAAAGTTTTTATATTAGTTTCATCCATTAGTCAAACTAATTTTCCGTTTGTCAACCATTAAAATAATTTTTTTTTTTTACATTTTAGTTCTAAAATTTGAAATTTTTTTATATTTTAAATAAATATTTTTATTTTTATTTATAATTTATTATATTATTAAATTTTGATAATAACTGTATTTACTCAGTAAAAATAATATCAAAAAATTAAAAATTAAAAATATTTCTTTCTTAAATCATTAGTTTCAATAACAATGATAAATAAAATTAATAAAGTATTATTGTAATAATTTAAAATAAATAATTTTAATTTATATATCATATTCGAATAAATTTTTTCATATTTACATAAATTCAATTAGTTTTGTCAATATTATACTTTGTTTTAGATTTTAAATATCTATTGAATTCAATTGTTTATTTTAAATTCAATCGAGTTTAAACATTATTTAAAATATAACACAAATTATAATATTGTTAAAATTAATTGAGCTTTATCAATATAAAAATTTGATTCATTTATGATATATTAATTAAAATTATATATTCAATAATATCAACAATAGATATTATTTTAGTGATAACAACGTTCTAAGTATTTAATAACTATATATCTCACTAAATACTAAATACTATTTTTTAAATGTATAATTTTAAATAATGTTATAATTCAATTGAATTCAATAGATATTTTGTTGAATTCCATAATGTTATAATTTGGATACTAACCATATCAAATAAAAAAAAAAGACAAATTGGTAGTAAGGCTTAAAGATAAACAAATAAAATTCAAAAAGAAATCCGGATATTGAGACACAAAGATTAGTTATTAAAGATAAAAAGCCAACATTACTACATATAAAAATTAGATTATGATCACAAAAAGCAAATAATTGGGTGATCAAAGGAATAAAAAATTTGTCATTTCACTGGGACTGTGGAGACAATGGCTAGACAACTTGATGATCCTACAACCTGTACTCCTTAATTGTTGTTTTTTGATTAATCTAATCACACCTGCACTCTGAACCATGTTATATTATATATACATAATTGTTGATTATTATACAACTCTTAATTAATTAATCCAATAATGCCATTAATTATAGCTAATTGATGTATAGACTAATAATATATACTAATAATTACTTTTGCTTAATTTCATGTATCTCCGGACAAATGCAAGGACATGTCTAGTGATAAGTAGGATCCACTAGCTGATTAATGTTTAACTGTTACATTGAAATGTTAAATGAGTTAAAAAGTTTATTTTGTATATGGTTCAAGATTGTTGAAATTAGAGGGTGGTGGAACTAATTTTATTTGTATCCCCTAATGGCTTTAATTCAAATCAAATCTCCTCTCGTCAATGAGCTTTAAATCGATTGATTTAAAAGAAGACTCTGAAACTCTAAAAATTTTAAATTTAAATCTTAGAAGGTGTAAGAGTTTGAGAAGATTATAAAATTAAACCATTTCATTTTGTGGCTGGTTTACATTAAAATGTCTTACCATTTTTATTATATCATTTTTTTCTTTTTTAAATTTTCATTTGTTTCTATTTTTTTTTTTAAAATGGTTTAAATTAATTATCTTTTTATGATGTTTCTTTTAATTTTTATTTTCTCTTTTTTATTTTTATTTTCTCATATCTTTTTATTCTCATTATTTTTTCTTTTTTCTTTTTATTTTCTTTTTTTCCTTTCCATTTCTTTTTTCCCTTTATTTTTCACTCCTTTTTTTTTAACTTTAATAAATAATTCAAGTTTCAGATATCTTAATGTGTATATATATATATATATATATATATATATACATAGAAAATAAATTAAAATATGTAAAAATTAAAATAGAAATAAATGAAAAAAATTCAAGTTTCATGCATTTGAAAAAAGATGGGCACTTGGATTCAAATTAATTAATATGTATATATCAATTAATTGTATTTATTTTTTATTTTAATTAATTGAATACAATTATATTTGAATTTTATTACTCAATTCCAACTATTTATTTGATAATTTGTCTAACAATAAATACTTACTCAAATTATCATATTCAGATATTATTTTAAATTTCATATATGAATAATATTTAGAAGATATACTTTTGGTTAGAGGATAATATGTGAATAATATTAAGATAATATATTGTTTTTCGTATCTGATACGATTTTGAAATTTCACGACTTGATACCATCTAGAATGTTCCCACCTAATTAGGGGTCCTCCACCCCCTTAAATAGGAACACATGGACAAAGGAGAAGACAGATTCGTCCAAGGAATTACCTCAAAGAGGAATCCTAACTGAAGTAGGAACACTCTCCCACAAGGATTCCTATTCCTCCCAGGTTTGAGTATCACTATATATAACACCATATACCCCTCATAAGGGGACATTTCATTCACACATATTCAAGCTATCTTTCCTCCACCCGCTTTCTATTCCCTAACTTAGGCATCAGAGTGTTTATGGGGATTCCCCCCACCTCTCACCTTGTCCTCTGCTCAGTGCTTTGCAGGACGTTCGGCCCAGGAGTCCCGGAAATCAGTTATCAAGTGGCGCTGTCTGTGGGAACTCCTTGGGAAAAGCCATTCATTCACTTGCTAAGCTAAAGACACCTTCACCATGACTTCCAGCCCACCTCCAGCCCAAATTCCTGAGGGCAGCACCAATCCTTCTGCACTCATCCTTTTGACTGACCTTTCAAGCCCTTTCCCAGCAATAATACCACCGCCCACCTTGCAGCTTATTGGGGCCACATCTGATCATGCACCTTTACCTTCGAAAAACACCCTGAGATACCCGTCCTTGGGAATAGATCTCCCATATTACGCTCTGCTGCAGCACCATCGATCAATACCCTCAATACCTTTTCCAAGCCTACTAGAAATACCAGCAATAACCACTCCAAACCTAAATACAGTAACCCAAACACTTGGCCTTGACCAAGCAAGTAAAGAGGCCATGATAAAAAATATTTAGGCACAAATAACCTTGATGCAACAACAGTTAAGCGTTATAATACAGAGCGAGCATACTGAACTAGCTCCAAATAATGATAATGCAGCACCTCGATAGGCTCTAGGGATAAGCACAGGGAAGGGTAAATCACCAGAATGGGAGTGTAGTTCGTCCATCCCAGCTCTCAATGATTCAAAATTAGCACAAAAAGTTGAGGAAGCAATGAACAAGGCTCGGACTAAACTTAGAAAGGAAGAAGAATGGGTGATGGATAGCATAACTCCGTTTGTCAGTAGAATAATTCAAACGGAGATTCCTAGTAAGTTCAGAATCCTGCAGCTCGATCAGTACGATGGGACAAGAGACCCTATTAGTCATATATCTGCTTTCTGAATAAAGATGCTGCTCCAGAATGTGAACGATGGAATCATGTATAGAGTCTTCCCAAGTACACTCATAAAGAGCGCCCAAAAATGGTTTCATCGGCTCTCGGAGAATTCTGTCACTTTTTTTGAAGACCTAGTCGAGCAGTTTCGTATCAGATTCATCACCAATATCCCTCCTGCCAAAAACATCAATGACCTCCGGGTGTGCCGGCAGGAAGCTGATGAATCTCTATGAAGTTACCTTGACTGTTTCAATAAAATAGCTATGCAGATTGAGCACCTCATTGATGAAGTCGTCATAGAAGCTTTGAAAAATGGCACGAGACTCAATAAGCTAAAAGATAGATTAATGACTAAAGAACCGAGTACCTTTGCCGAGGCAATGGCGATAGCGGTTCGGATGATAAAGATGGACGAGGACATGAGGATGCATCGGGAAGAAGATAGGCCACCGACTAGAGATGAACAGCCAAAGCAGAGATGAGTAAGCTTCCCAAAAATGAATTTCAGAGCTTCGACAAACAGATTTGATAGGGAAGTAGATAGATATACACCCCTGAACACTTCTCGATCAAGGATCCTCATGTGGGTCAGGCAGAATGGAGTGGAAATTACACCGGCCAAAAGAATTAGCCCAAGTTGGAGATTTACTCATGATAGAAGCCAGTACTACGAGTACCATAGAGAATACGACCATAACACAGAGGGCTGTAGAGAACTAAAGAGTGCCATAGAAAAACTAGTGCAGCGGGGAAAGCTTAATAATTTCACTGACACACCGAGGAGACGTGGAAACACGAAAAACCATGACCGTGACAAAGCTGAGGCAAAAAAAGCTAGGAAAGAATCGATTGGAATGATCAACATGAATGTGGGAGGAGAAAATACCAGGAAACGATTAAAATGCAGTAGAGGAGGAAAAATGATACCCGATAAAAGCGATAACATTCTTAACTCAGAAGATAATTTGCATATACATCACCCTCATAGTGATGCCCTAGTGATAACCATGTGCATAAATAAGTATCGAGTCAAAAGGCTATTGGTCGATAATGGAAGTGCTATCAATGTTTTATCTTGGAATGCATACAAAGCTATAGGCGGCTCCATCACCAACTTAACGGCCATCCAGAACCCCATCACTAGTTTTTATGGAGGAATGGTGCAACCAATGGGGACTGTCAATCTGGATCTAGAATTCGGAAACCAAGAGGATGAGGAAACAAAAATTGTCCGGACCCCATTCAACGTGGTAGACATACCATTAGCCTATAATGGGATAATAGGACGATCGGTACTTTACAAAGCAGATGTAGTCACCAGCATCCGATAATTAACCATGAAAATCCCGATCAAAATGGGGACCCTTACTATCAGGAGAGATCAGCAGATGGCTAGACAATGCTATCAGATGACCATGAAATCTCTGGCGGAAGCTTTTCATTTGGAAGCATGGGAAATTGAGAAGCAAGGTGCTGATCCACAACCGGTGGAAGACATGGAGACATTGCGAATCAAGGGAGGAAAATCTCTAAAAATTGGTAATGCCCTTAATCAAGACATCAAAGACACATTAAGGGACGTCCTTATTAGACACTCAGAAGATTTTTCTTCTTAAGCCTCCGAGATCATCGGCATGGACCCGCGAGTTGCTTGTCACTGCCTAAACATCAAACTAAGGGCCAAGCCAGTAGCACAGAAGAAAAGAACTTTCGCCTATGAAAGATAAAAAATCATTGCCAAGGAAACAGCGAAGCTTTTAGCAGCTGGATTCATTAAAGAGGTTGCTCACCTGGACTGGGTAGCCAATGTAGTACTCATCAAAAAAGCAAATAGGAAGTACAGAATGTGTGTAGACTACACCAACCTCAACTAGGCATGCCCCAAAGACAGCTACCCGTTACCAACGATTGATCAGCTCGTCGATTCCACCGCTGGCCATGGCCTATACAGCTTCATAGATGCAACCCAAGGTTATCACCAGATCCCCATGAAGAAAGAAGACCAGGAGAAAACGTCCTTCATCACACACAAAGGGCTGTACTGCTACAAGGTGATGCCCTTCGGACTGAAAAATACTGGAGCCATATACCAAAGAATGATGAACCAAGTCCTTCAGAGCTAGATTGGGACCAGCATGGAGGTATATGTGGATGACATCATCATCAAAAGCAAGCACTCTGAGCACCACCCAGCAGACGTGGATCAAGTCCTCCAGTTACTAAGCCAATCCAGGATCAAGTTGAATCTTGATAAATGCGTCTTCGGAGTCTAGGCCGGAAAATTCCTGGGGTTCATGATTTCTCACCGAGGCATTGAAGCCAACCCAGAAAAAATGGAAGCCATACTCAACATGGCAGCACCAAAGAGCATCCGTGATATACAAAAGCTAAACGGAAGAATAACCGCACTAGGGCGCTTTATTTCTTGCTTAGCTAGGCGATGTCTACCATTGTTCTGAGCTCTCAAAAGTTTCGACAAGTTCCAGTGGTCCGCTGATTGCCAAGTACTATTTGAAGAAATTAAAAGATTCTTATCTTCCCCACCATTAATCAGCTGTCCAATACCGAACGAGACCTTATACTTATACCTCTATGTTGGTCAAGAATGCATCGCCTCAGTACTGATAAGGGAAGACGGAAGCCAGCAAAGCCCTGTCTACTATGTCAGTAAGATGCTCCAAGGACCTGAAGTCTGATACCCCATGCTGGACAAATTCGCCTTAGCTGTGGTTCATGCTTCTCGAAAGCTTCATCACTACTTCCAAGCTCACCATATCATAGTCTGGTCCCGTTTTCCACTGTGCAAAATATTATAGAGACTAGAGACTTCATGCAGGCTAGTGCAATGGTCGGTCTTACTCGACGAGTTCGATATTGATTACGAGCCTCGACAGCAGATGAAAGTCCAGGCCTTAGCGGATTTTGTACAAGAAATGGCTCTAGAAGATGTAACCTTGACCAATATGCCAGAATGGAAGCTCTATGTCGATGGAGCATCCTCAACTCACGGTTTTGATGCGGGAATAATCCTCAGGGGACCACATAAAGTTCATATCTAGTACGCAGTCCGTATAGAGTATAATGCCACCAATAATGCAGCTGAATACGAAGCACTCATTACAGGGTTGAAGCTAGCCGCGGAAGTCAGGGCCGAACACCTCATTATACACTCGGATTCCCAACTAGTAGTCAACTAAGTCAGCAGAGCATTTCAAGTCAAAGATGCCTGCATTGCCAAATACATAGACAAAGCCAGGCGACTTTTGCAACACATCGGGCAAGACGGAGGCCAATGGAATATCATCCAGATTCTTAAAGAAGACAACAATGAGGTCGATTACCTTGCTAAATCTGCAGATGAGAACAGTCAAGCATTTAGGGATATGGATTTCACCGAATCACTCACCAATCCCAACACAGAGGATATTGAAATTTTCAGAACACAAGTAGTCTTGGAATGGATACAGCCCATCATCCAATATCTTGAACATGGCATACTTCCGGAAGACAAGCTGTAAGCTCGGAAGCTCAAGGCCAAGGCAGCCCACTATTCTGTCCACCGAGGGGAGTTCTACCAAAAATCCCTCTCGCACCCTTGGTCGAAGTGCGTTTCTCCAAAGGAGGGAAATTACATACTACGAGAAATCCATGAAGGAACCTGTGGTGCACATGAGTCCCATTATTCGCTCACTAGAAAGGTCCTGCTCCAGGGGTATTACTGGCCCACCATGTCCAAGGATGCCTAGTTGCTAACACAATCATATCACCAGTGCTAGTACCATGCCTAACTTAGCCATAAATCTTCTCGGCCTCTACATCCCATTGGCAGCCCATGGCCTTTCGCCATGTGGGGGATGGACATCCTGGGTCCTTTTCCTCTATCTACCTCATAGAAAAAGTTCTTAATCATGGACATTAACCATTTCATAAAATGGGTAGAAGTAGAAGCAGTCCCAACCATCACAGAAGCTCGGATACATCACTTTTTCTGAAAGGAAATCATTTGCAGATTCGGCATCCCCTACACTTTAATTACAGACAATGGCAAACAGTTTGACAACTAACAATTCAAAAGTTTCTGCTCAGACCTTGGCATAAAATTGTGCTTCACCTCAGTAGCTCACCCGCAGACGAACAGACAAACTGAGGTCACCAACAGAATCCTCATGTAAGGGTTGAAGAAAAGACTCGATGACAAGAAAGGGAACTGGGTCGAAGAGCTGAACAATGTAATCTAGGCCTACAGAACCACACCCTGATCATCCACTGGTGAAATGCCGTTCAGACTAACTTACGGCATGGATGCAGTAATTCTAGTAGAGGTTGGGTCCCCAAGTTACCGGGTAAGCCAAGACCTTGACCACGCCGTTAATAACATCAATGCACGAATATGCCTTGACATACTAGAGGAATGAAGAGAACAAGCGACAACAACGGTAGAGGCACATCGGTAAAGGATAACTCAGTACCACTATCTTCATAAACCAACAGAGAATTTCAGGATGGGTGACTGAGTACTTAAAAGAGCAGATATAGGCAAAGGCACCTCGGGTACCGGCAAGTTAGGCCCTAATTGGGAAGGTCCGTATCAGATCTCAGAATGCACAATAAAGGGGGCGTATAAACTAAGAGAAAGAGGAGGCAAAGAACTACCGAGGTTATAGAACTCAGACTCCCTTAAAAAATATTATTAGTAATCTTGTATTCAAGCACATAATTCGATTCAATGAAAAATATCTTTTTTGATAAAGAATATCTTTATAGATGATTGATAAAAAAAAAAGATACATAAAACCTATCTACTATAGTATCTTTACACCCGGACCCCCTGTCCCAGAAACTGAGGGGGAAGCATCATTGGTAGCCTCTGAAGGCTTGCCAGACCCAGCTGTAGCAGCGGAATCTTCAGACTCCCTCACAGAAAAGGAACTGGCCTTTCGATGGGCATCATCCTCTGCAGCAAGCCTTGCCAGATCGGCTAGGGTTATTCGATCTAAGGCCCCTATATCCAATCCTAAGTCTTGAGAGAGCAAGATCCTTTTGCATTCAGCTCGGTAAGCCTTGAGGAACCCCCCTACCATGCTTTGATATGTCTTCTTATCATTGGCATGAGATTTCTTAAGCTCAGCTAGCCTCTCCTGAAGTCCAGCAATCTGAAGATCCTATTCCTCGATCCTCCTTGTCAGTTGGGCCTGGCTATGTTCCAGTTCAGAAACCTTCTTTTAATTTGCCTCCGCATCAGATTTAGCCTCCGCGTATCTTATCTGACAGTGCTCCAGAGCTGCTTTGGCCCTATCCAGTTTTTTCTTAAAATCTATAGCGATCGTCCCTACCTCAGTTTCCTTTAAGTTATACTGGCTCTTCAAGTAGAAGTACTGATCCTTCGCCAGCAGCAAGGCCTGAGTCATCTGCCAAAAACAACCAAAAAACTTAGCCAAAATCCCACTACAAACAGTTATATCAAGTACTAGAAACTCCATTACCTCCAATGACTGGCCGATCATAGAATCAAGCAATCCGTCCGGTCCCTCGTCTGACCAACACTGTATATCTCTGGGTAACTGCAGCGACTCGGCGTACTGGTCCCATACTTGACTGTTGGAGATGCTCGGGGGTTCATCTTTTTTAATATCCAGCCCCGCATATCTAGACAACCAAATAATCGGGGATGTTGGACGTAAATCTCTTCGTCCAGCCCCTCTGCATCTGACTCTACTTCGATCAGCCGCCTTTTTCGTCGTCTGACCCATTCTGGCCGCTCACTTTCCACTGTTGCTTTGCCCTTAAGATCGACAGGAACGAACTTCGGAGCAGCCAGAGCCTCAGCTTCAGGGGAATGATAATCCCGGCACTCCTCCACTGCAGTTGGCTCATCTACTAGGGAAATCCCTCCCGCAAAATAAAAAAAGTCAGCCATCTACAAATGGAAAGATAAGACTAGTTAGACAAGACAAAACTCAAAACAAAAAATCATATCAGGGAAATGGTCGTGACTTGGACAGACTCTCCCTCTACGGATCGAGCTTCAGCGAGTCTGTCTAGATGTAGCCACAAAACTAATTCCGTATCCGGATCAGAAAGTTTCACTGGACGGGTCACTTTGTGACACTCGTCTGACCACATCCTTTAGACATCCAGGAAGTCCGATTGATGCTCCACAATAAAAAAATGGTATCTCCACTTCTTGTGAAGATCCGAAAGTTTAACAAAAAGAGAATGGTTAGGTATGGCCAAAAGGGAGAACATCAGCTCTCCCTTCTTCCTAGTCATCCTATACAAATACTGGAGGACGTCTAGATCAGGAACCCTACCCTCCTCATGCATCAGCTGGATGAACTCGGTCAGTATCCGATAACTATTCGGATGAAGCTGACCGGGCGCAATGTTATTTCTATTAAGGAAATCCTTGATAAAGGGATCCAGGGGAAATTTCAGACCCCCCTCTAATTGGTCGAAGTACACCACTAATCTACTTAGCCTCGATATAGGGGTATGGGCCCTAAACCTTCTATCTACAGTGTGGAGGGCATAATCAGTGGGGATGCAGAACCGCCACCGATACTACCTTAGCAATTCACTATCTACGTTGGACACAAAGAGGTCAGAGCTAATCTCTTCCCGAGGAGCCATAGCAAAGAAGGGAATGAAAACCCAATGATAAAAAAGGGGGTAAAAAAGAGAAGGAAGAAATGATAAAAGAATCACCTGGCAACCTCAAGCGAGAGTAATGGCAGGAAGGAACAAAAATGGTGGATGCAGTAGAAACGCAGCAAAAACAGAATGAAAGAGTGAAGAAAGCAAAATGTGCCAGTTAGCAAATGCAACAGTATTTATAGAGACATGGAAGGACCTGGAAGCACGCCATTAACTGCCCTCATCATTACTGCACTCCTCCCTAGACCACCAAGGGCCTATTGGGAATAAAAAAACCCATTAGGTGAAGAGTCACGATGATGGCTGTATGAGCGTTTCGCTCACAGACACACGAAACGACACATCAATCACATGATCTTAAGAGTTGAAACAGAATCACCCTGTGTTGGCCCACTCACATTTTTGAATGGGCTGCTCCATCAAGCGAATCGGGAAATGTATCAAGCATCACTCCCAGCCCATTCCATACACAGTCCAGTGACTGAAGCTGACACCCTCAGGTCGCTTCCGTAGTACCGAGGTTCCGAGCATGTAAGCCTAGCGCCCCTGTGTCGAGCATCTAAGTCTCGCTCACATAAAGTCCACTGACTGAAGCTGGCACCCTCAGGTCGCTTCCATAGTATTGAGGTTCCGAGCATGTAAGCCTCATGCCCCTGTGCCGAGCATCTAAGCCTCGCTCATATAAAGTCCAATGACTGAAGCTGGCACCCTCAGGTCGCTTCCGTAGTACTGAGGTTCCGAGCATGTAAGCCTCGTGCCCCTGTGCCGAGCATCTAAGTCTCGCTCACATAAAGTCCAGTGACTGAAGCTGGCACCCTCAGGTCGCTTTTGTAGTACTGAGGTTCCGAGCATGTAAGCCTCACGCCCCTGTGCTGAGCATCTAAGTCGCTCACATAAAAGTCCAGTGACTGAAGCTGGCACCCTTAGGTCGCTTCCGTAGTACTGAGGTTCCAACTATGTAAGCCTCGTGCCCTTGTGCCGAGCATCTACAAATCCAGTAATAACTGGTTCCGTCTTGTCCTAAAATGAATGGGTTAATCTATTGCGTTGATCATACTCACTCATTAGGTACCCCAGTTCCACAGATTATGATTCGAGGACAAATCAACCAAATATACTCGTCACCAAGCTCTGCTTATTGGGACGGAGGCTGGCCACCTCAGCTCACTTGCATCTTATCACCCATATAAAGGCACCACTGCATCTTACTTGGACGCAACGGACATAAATATCCACATACTCCAGGGGGAACTCTTGATACTATCTAGAATGTTCCCACCTAATTAGGGGTCCTCCACCCCCCTAAATAGGAACACATGGACAAAGGAGAAGACAGATTCGTCCAAGGAACTACCTCAAAGAGGAATCCTAACTGAAGTAGGAACACTCTCCCACAAGGATTCCTATTCCTCCCAGGTTTGAGTATCACTATATATAACACCATATACCCCTTATAAGGGGACATCTCATTCACACATATTCAAGCTATCTTTCCTCCACCCGCTTTCTATTCCCTAACTTAGGCATCGGAGTGTTTATGGGGATTCCCCCCACCTCTCACCTTGCCCTCTGCTCAGTGCTTTGCAGGATGTTCGGCCCAGGAGTCCCAGAAATCAGTTATCAACATACATTTAATATTCAGATAATATATTGTATTTATGAGTCTGAGATACTAGTTTTAATTTTTAAATATTATTTTGAGTTTTAGATACTTATAATATTCAAATAATATACTATTTTGATTGCATTATATACAAATAATATTTAAAAAATATATCATTTTTAGGTATCATTCATTATTACTACTTAAACTTGTTGTGTAACAAAAATTTTAGTTAATTTTTAACATAATTGAATAATATAGACCTACTTTTTTTAAAAAAAAAATATAACTTCTTATTTTTTCAATGATAATATACTGATCTAAAATATAAAAAATGTTAGAGATAGTAATTTCTATAGCAATGCTACTCCTTATGACACACACACACACACACACACACACACACACACACACACACACACACACACACACACACACACATATATATATATCATTACAATTAAATTTTTTGACTATCAAATCACTGAGCTATCTACTACATAATGATCGAGGACTGAAATATAAAAAAGATTGCAAGGCTATATATGTATATCAAATTAATAATTTAATGCCGAAAATCAGTAAGCTTTATATCCTTATTGTGAGCAAGTTAAACAATTCTTTTGCAAGAGGAAAGTTTTACCAGAAACATCCAACAATATAGTCTATGAGAAGGGTAAAAAATATGATAGAATGTAACAATTTGCTTGAAGAAAATAAAAGTCAAATTTGGAATTGATAAAAGTACACAAATATTCAACAACCCATTCACAGAATCTACATCTAGACCCAAGCCATAATTTTTTTTGGGTTCCTTTCTTCCAATTTCATATTTTTTTCCTGTTAATTGGCAATCTCTAGAAGCAAATATGGAGCTGAGAAAATCCATCAACATGAAGAATGAAGAACTGGTGGCCTGTTGATGGATTCGACAGAATTTTCATCAATAAACAAAATGACATGTAATGAAGAACTGGTGGCCTGTTGATGGATTCGACGAAATTTTCATCAATAAACAAAAGGATTTATTGTATTGTTGGTACCATAACTTTAGACCATATTTCATTTTGATATCAAAATTTTAATTTTTTTCTTCTCAATTCCAAAAATTCTATTTTTATTTCAAGTTGAAGTACCTTGAGTATATCCAATCAAATTTAATATATATGACAGTCAGAATAAATATATTTTTAGTATATTTATCTTGTAAGCATTTTATTAAACAATTTAATCATTTTTTTGGCCCCATAAAACAAAATTTGTTTATGGTCCCCATAAAATAAAAATTTAGCAAAATTTATTTTATGGACCTTATAAAGTGATTAGATTGCATAATGGGATGCTTACGTGGTGAATATACTTATTTTGGCTGCCTTGTATGCTAAATTTGATAAGATATATTCGATATATTTTAACTTGAAACAAGGATAAAATTTTTGGGATTAAAAAGAAAAAAATTGAAAATTTGGTACCAAAGTGCAATATGACCTAAAGTTATAATACCAATAGTGAACTAAACCCATAAAAAAAAACCCAACTAGAATACCAATCCACTAAATTCATAATTCCAATCCCAAAATAAATCTAAAAACAAATTCTTCCCAGCTCCTTCAATAAAGTCTGTTATAACAAGATCCACATCAAGTATCGAAGGATGGTGATAAAGAGGAGGTGGAGTAGCAATTGTGTGAGGAGAAGGAGGAGGTGGAGCATTAGTTGTAAAAATCAATCACTTGTAAACAATGATCCGATTGAAAAAAGAAAAGAAAGGAGATGAAGTTGAGGTCTGAGGAGATGACTGATAACTCTGAATTGATATTTTATTTATGTAACCTACATTAACGAGGAGAATGGGTAAAGGGGCAGAGTTTCCCCCATAAACACTCTGAATCTTAAGTCAGTAATAGTATGAGGAAAAATATAATAAAGCAAATAAGCATAATAGAATAGAGTAGAGAATAAAGGAATAAAGGATGATTAGTTGTATGATAAGGTGATGAAATAATGTTTTGATGTAGAGAGTGATGTTATGTGTAGATGATAAATGAATGACACGAGATGTTATGAGATGTATTTATAGGAGAAGATATTGCTCAAACCTCTTAGGAATATGATTCTTTAGTCTTGTAGGATTGCCTTATTTAGGAGAGAAGGAGACTTCTTTTATAGAGAAATCTTCCTAATTAAAATAGACTTTCTTACTACACTTTCTTCTCATTTAAGTAATCCTCCTCTTTGGGAGAAATATAACCCTTACTAGAATAGGATACTGATATAGGATATCAAGAGTCCCCCCTTGGAAGTATGTTCGGATATTTATGTCTAATGTATCTAGATCTGTAAGGTGATGGAAACGTTATTCTTCCATCGAGAGAGAGACTACTTGAATCACTACATTTGATATGGAAGGGTGAGCTGAGGTGGCTAGCCTCAATCACAGAAAAAGATAAGACTCTGTACCAACTCTTAAAATCATTATATAAGAACATCGTTGAAGTGCCAACTGGACTTGAGTGCACAAAACCTATAATAAAAATGCTTTAGGGTAAAAGACTAACCCACCAGTATGGAGATAACTTGGCAAAATCAGCCATCATTGGAGTTTTAATGATCAGTGCATTAAAAGCATGGTATGAGTGCTAGATAATCTCGATGCATTAAAAGCGTGGCCCGAGTGCCGAACCTCAATACTATAAAAAAGACCTGAGGGTGCCAACTTCAGTCACTAGATTTAGATGCTTGAGGCTTAGATGCTTGGTGCTATGACTCAAGGCTTATGTGCTCGAAACCTCAGTACTATAAAAGCAACTTGAGGGTGCTAGCTTCAATCACTGGACTCTGGATGATTGAGGCTTAGATGCTCAGTGCAAGGACTCGAGGCTTATGTGTTCAATAGTGTGTCAGATGTCATTTGAAAATTTCTACAAGTTGATGCTAAGTGAGGTAATCAAAATGTCTAACTGCTTGGGCTGATTGGTGCTTAAAGTAGCGTCTTCAGTAAATATGTTTTCCTTATCTGTAGTGATAGATAAAAGAACAATAGTTTTAGGATCGTTTAATTGATCTCCATTTAATGATAAGTCCTCATGTAATAAATATATCAAATGTAATTGATGTATGTTTTGCATGAATAATAATTATGTATATATGGACGAGTATCTATATGTAGATGTGTAAGCGTGCTTGTGTGACAAGCTATAAATATTCATATAAGAATAAATAATTAAGTGAAAATAAATAATAATAAAAATAAAAATAAATAATTGTGAAAGGAAACTTATCTCTTGATGACCTCTTATCCTGCCTTTGAGTTTAATGAATATTTTTATTTGCCTTTATTTGTGTAATTGTTGCTGAGTGATTGTAGAAAATTGAGGACTCCGAGTCAAACCAAAGCTTATTTCTCGATCCTCTATAATATTTCTCTTTAACATGTCATATCCTTGGACACTGCAAAAGAGTGTTGATTCATCAATATGTAATTTTGGAACCATTTTAAAATCCTCTAGCTATAGGCTCTTGGCATTGCTTTTTTTAGTGCTTGTGTTGATAATTTTGTTACATAAATTTGAGAGTCAAATGTTGCATGCGATCACCTACTCTGTGTGAAGATCTAAACTTAGCTTCAATGAGATGTATTATAGCCTTATATTATTGATTTCTACATCTCAGGTTGATGAAAGAAAAGCATCAAAATTATTAACATCTTCAAAAGATTCCTTTACCCCACACAATTAATCCATGGACAATTGAAGCACCACTTCTTGAAATTGTTGCTTTAATCACTTTCTAAAATTGTCCTTTTCTACTTTTATCCACTTTTATGTATAAATATAAAGGGATAATGTTCTAACAGAGTGAGAATTTTCCATTGGACCATTATGCATGGCAATAGGCTTTCTAGCTTGTGGCTTTCTTCTTTAAAGTATAATAAGACCAGAACTAGAAGTTCCATTAAATCTGGGTTTTGGTGCTTAAGGATAATATGAAGGAAGATTTGAGTCTAGAAATCTAGCTCAGACACAGCTTGCTCAAAAACCAGGTGCTCCAAGATTTCGACATGCTTCTAAACTTAACGTTGGTTTCAAATAAAAATGAAGCATGTCTGAGAATCAAGACTCAGTCTATATATTTAAAGACCTTAATACCTTAAAGCTTTATGCTCGAAGTTCAACGTTCAGAACTTAAACTCGAATGCTCAAGAATTCAATGCTCGGAGCTTGGTGAATGCCTATGAAGTGAATGGCTGACTTTTTATAATTGCTCATTACTAGGAGTCTGAGTGTCCATGAAGATGGTGTCTGGTGGTGGATGCTCGGTATTTGAGCTTAGTGGGCACCTTATGGAGTTAATGCTTGGTGAGTGTTTATGAAATTGACACATGGTTTCAATCGAAGGACCCAAACTCTTACCTTTTAAATTCAGGATTAACGTTGAATGAAAATGAAGCTTAGTTGAGAATCATAACCCAGACGTCTGAATATCTTTAAGACTTTGGTGTTCGATGCTTGATGGAGCATAGCTTTATCTCTCTCATATGCTTTCACATTCCCTTTTTTTTATTTGGAGATTTGTAGAAGATCAAAATCTGTAGTCGGATGCCTTATGCTTTGCTACTTCTTGTATCTTGAATGTTGTAAAGGAACTCGAACTGTAGTTAACAAGCTTGGTGTTCACTTTAAATAAGATCGAAACTGAGTACATGAGCAACTCACTCGGAAGTCTGATTGTAATTAAGCTTCAGTGCTCCAATGCCTAGTGATTGAATGGGCATTCCAACATGGAATCTCAATCCTTTTAAGATCTCCTACGATGTTTCAATCTTTTTTTTAACACTGCTCATATTGGCATAACTAATGACCTAGTTATTCCATCTTTATCAATATGATTTTGGATCAAATGAATGCATTTTCACCGTCATGGAGGTAGAAGCTCTCCAGAAAAACCAGAATCATACTCATATGTTTGACTTTACTTTTCGATACTCAGTGCTCGTTGCTAGGTTAACTTAACCTTCAGTGCCTGGTGATATGGTTGATGCTCGAAGATTGGTGGATGCTTGATGCTCGGACATGACCCATGCTCGTCTTCCGAAGCTTTGATGCTCAATGCCCGATAAGTACTCAATAATCAGAGCTTAGTTTCTGATATGAGAACACTTCTTATTTAAGGTCTTATTCTATATCAACTCTTTTTTTTATATATAAATATATGTATTGGGTTGCAGGTTTTGTTGAAGATGAGATTTTCGTATCTCCCGTATATTGATAATGGAGCTTGTGAGTGGTTGAAAAAGATGGTCAGTGTAGTAATGACTAAGGATGGATTAACTACCTTTTGAAGATGAGTTGAGGCTTTGCGGAATCATTCTTTATAAATCTCTCTATGGAGCTTTGCCCAAAATGCTAAATCTCAATCTTGATTTTGATTCGAGGGTATAAAGAATGATCAACTTGTTGGATAACTATTTTGAGACTTATTATAATTTTCTTTTATCTTAAAGATGATTCGATGTTCAATACTTCCTTAGAGGTATATGAAAATTATTATGTAAGGAATAATCAAAAGGGAGATCTCCCAACTATTTAAGAATTAATTCACTATGTTTTTCTATAATGAATTATTGCTCTGATCTTGAAAAGGACCACTTATAATGCTCTTGACACTTGTTATTTAAAAATATCATCTGGACAGGCTGTGCTAACACTACAGCTTAGAATTGACCATCAATGCTTTGATTTTGAATCTCGTAAGCCTACCAACACGACATTATTTTTCTCTTTTGCCCTTGGAGGCTTCCTTTCTTCACATATGCTGATCTAGATTTTGGCAAGTTGTATGGATCTAGATTTTAATCTCGTCTTGTTCGTTATTGTCTTCTGGAATATTTTATAATCTTTACTTCTAAATTTACAAATTTGGTCTCTGTGAATATTTACGTTCACTTCGTGACGATTTGGAACTAGTTCCAATACTAGCCTTATACAATGAACACCATATATGGTACTAATCTAAATGCCACCACTCTATTAAACTATTGTAATTTGTTCCTTTTAGAGCTGTTACCTATAACTTTGACTTCTTCCTCTCAACCTAATATGTCCAATAATTGATGCTTTGATGACCTCTATCAATAAAAGCCCAAAACTAAGTTTATCTTTTGAAAAGATGGTCATGAAAGCAATGGCACCACTAGATGAAGAAAACCTATACAACCTATATGTTGAGACACATGTTCCTTTCTTTGGGCTAAGATATGGCTTTTGCCTCATAAAATTTATCCACCACTATTAATGGTGGTACTATTGTTCCTCTACTCGCCATATGGATGATCAATGACTAATAAAATAAGTAAAGTTGACTTCATTTAGGAAAGCGCTGATTTAGTAGCATGTTTGAATTGTCGACTTAGGTTCCCAACAATTAGCGATAATTCAGAATTTAATTTGATTGTGCCTAGCTCTTAATTATTTTATTTTGAAACAAATAAAAAAAGCTAGGTTTTTCACACAGACGGTGCCACTTGATAACTCCAAATTGATATTTTATTTGTGGAACTTGTATTGACGAGGAGAATGGGTAAAGGGGTGGGGTTTTCCTCATAAACACTCCGAAACTTAAATCAGCAATAATATGAGAAAAAATATAATAAAGCAAATAAGCATAATAGAATAGAGTAGAGAATAAATGAGTAAATGATAATTGGTTGTATGATGAGGTGATAGAATGATGTTTTGATGTAGAGTGTGATGTTAAGTGGAGATGATATATGAATGACATGAGATACCATGAGATATATTTATAGGAGAAGGTATTGCTTAAACCTCTTGGGAATATGATTTCTTAATCTTGTAGGATTGCTTTGTTTAGGAGAGAAGAAGACTTATTTTGTAGAGTAATATTCCTAATTGAAATAGGCTTCCTCATTAGACTTTCTTCTCATTTAAGTAATTATTCTCTTTGGGGGAAATATAACACTTATTAGATTATAATACTGATATGGGATATCAATGGCGGAGGAAGAAGAAGAAGAAGAACAATAAGAAGATAATGATGATGGTGAATGAGGAAAATAAGGTGGAAGAAGGAGAAAGGTGAAGAACTTTGGAAATGACGGAAAAAAAAAAAGCATGCGTGAATTTTTTTAGAAACAAAAGGCACACATGTAAATTATTAAAAAAAAGGAGACATTTGATGTTAATACTTTCTGTTTTTTTGGATATTTTTATAAAAATTCTCAAAAGTTTTAGACTAATATATATATATAATTTATAGTTTAGTCGTTGTTGCTGCCGCAGTCATAGTTAGTGATAAGTTTTAATTTTAAAATAGTATTATAATTGTTGTATTTTCCAACTTATGAAAAGATCCATTCAAAAAAAATAAAAGCTTAGCTCGAATTAACTCGTTAACTAGTTAAATAAATCAAATTCAATTATGATTTCTGTTTTTTTAAAATACGGTACTGTTTTAATATTAGATAATTTTAATATGTATTATTATATTATTTTTGCATAAATGAATGTTCTCGCTTAAGATAAAAAAAGGTCGAAAGCTTCTATATAGCTTTTTTTTTTTTTTTTTTTTTTTTTTTTTTGTAAATTTAACAAATTCCAGTGTATTTTGCAATATAATGTATTTTTTTCTTTTAGTCGTATTATTCCTGTTAAAATCGAGTATCCCCTCAGCAAAGAAAAACGGAAAGAAATACCCTTTTTAAAATGGAAATGTGCAAATATTGTGTCTATATATGGTAAAAAAAATTTATTACCATCAAATCATAGTTGAATTATAAATTATTTTATTTAGTTTTAAAAATACAATTTTTTGGCTAGTGATAGAACAGTTAAGTGGTAACTCATCTCTTCTGATGTGGCTATTTGTGACTATGAATGTAATCGAGTCGAACGGTTTGTAATTTGTTTATAGCTCGATTCAGAAAAAACTAGTCAGAATTTGTTTGTTAAGCTAAATGAGCTGAACCCAAACTCCATTTTGAAACTTATAAGGTAAATGAGCTGAACCTGAGTTTCTTTAAGTTCGGTTCATTAAAACTTGCGAATAGGCTTGTTCAGCTTGATTACAGGCTCGTTTATAGGCTTATGAACATACTCATTATATTAGGTAGTGATATTAAATATGTATAATTTAATTTAAAAATTAATATTCAATAAATATCTTTTAATTTAGTAAGTCAATATTATATAATAGTAATTTTATATTAAGCAAAGACAATGTTAATTACATTAGTAATAATTAATATAAAATATTACATATGATAATATTATGTACTTATGATAATTTTATATAATTTTTTGTGTATAAATTAACATTAATATTATAATAAGTAAATATTATAAAATACTAATTAAAATATTTAGCAAATAATAAATTTCTTTAAATAAATAAAAAATTAAGTAATAGTTGTATTTTAAAGTAATATATAAATATTAATATTAATTAATGTAAATTGAAAGTAATAGATGAATACTATAAATATAATATTAAGTAACATTCGTATTTTAAATCAAAACTATAAATTTTTAATGTTATAGGCAATTTTAATGTTACAAAAATACGTAATTTGAGGTTATAAAATAATGTGATATCTTATTATAAAAATATGTTGTTGACCTCACTTGACTCGTGAGCTCGACTCGAGTTTGTTAAATAGAATCCGAGCTGAGTTTGAGTCAAACTTTTGAAAGTTTGAGTTCGGCTCGAGTTTTTTAATTTTTAAACGAAACAAACCTGAACTTTAGAAGTTGAGCTTGATTCCACTCAATTACACGCCTATTTGTGAAAAGATTACATTGCCAAAGTAATGCTCAATTATTACTAGTTAAGTTGTTAATTCAAACTCATCATCAGGTATTTTATATAGACATGGCCAGCCTGCTTGCTGATCTAATGTTCTGCGGACAAGTTGAAGAAAGGCTAAAGAAGTTGATAGATGAATTGAAGGATGATAATGGAGGAATAATTCTATTGTGGAAACAGGAGCCGTTGGGGGAGCACTTGATGCTGCTAATATATTGAAACCTGCCCTTGCAAAAGAAAATCAGTTGCAGGCAACTACGCACACAGTACACAGAGAGAGAAACATGGAGCACTGGCTAGGTGTTTTTAGAAGGTCGATGCTCCTGAGCCCTCATTGATGAAGCCAACAAAATACTCAAAGGGCTATGCCCAAACTATGAATGTCATCATAAGGCTTTGGTTGCAGCTGTTCATTTATCTAAGCAATACCTGAAGTTAGGTTTCTGTTGTTTAACTAGTTTATAACTATGGCTCAGATTAGCAGATATCAGCATTACAAGTCTCTAATCTGCATTATATTTAAATGTCTGCATTTCAAGGACAAATTTCTTCCTGACAATGCAATTGATTTGATAGATGAAGCTGGTGCTAGCTCGAATTCAGCTACAGAGTACTAAGTCATGGTCCTCAAAGAAGTGTCATTAATTATGACTGAAAGTGGCATACAAAATGTTGTCTCTGTTTGGACTGGAATTCCCATCGATGAAATGACAATCCAAGAAGGCTATGAGCTACTAAACATGGAAACGAAACTGCACGAATGAATTATAGGACAACATGAAGCTATTAAGACTGTTTCTTATGCAATTCAGTGAACTAGAGCTAGCATAAGAGACCCAAATAGACCTATTGCAAGCTTCTTGTTCCCTGGTCTTACAGGGTTAGGCAAAACTGAACAGGCTAATGTACTAGCTACTAAGTATTTTGGGTCCAAAGAAGCAATGTTGAGGCTTGACATGAGCGAGTACATGGAGAAATACTCTATAACAAGGCTTTGTAATTCACCTCCTGGATATATAGGCTATGGTGAAGGAGGCTAGCTGACTCAAGCTATTTGCCGGCAACCCCACTCTTTAATTCTCTTTTTTTAGAGTTAATACTTTTCTTAATACTCCAAAGCTAATGTATTTTCTTTTGTATGTGTATTGCTGATGTATTTGCAATAAATGGTTGCAGAAAATTTATCTTGAACTAGTGGAGTTAGTTGTCAAGTAAGTATGGTTGTAGGAATGGTACAAGTAAAGTTAAGTAATATGCACCACACTTAAAAGTGTTGGTGTCAGTTCAATATGGACTTTACTTGTAAATAATGTAATATTGCTGCTATATAAAGAGCAGCTTTATCAATGAAATGGTGTGTGTGTGAGAGAGTGAAAATTATCTAGTTACAATGTTTCATAGTTATGTTCTTCTTTACTGTGTATGTTCATGTTCTTGTTGTTCATGGTTATGTTTTATGGTCTTAAAAATTAATAATGAGATGTATGTTTGAATGGTTAGAGGGAAATTTCAGTGTTAATTTTTTTAGCTTTGTTTTCTCTTGCTATCGTTCAAGTTTATATCTTAAGTTTTAATTTATTTGATGGTGAGTGTTCCAATAATGGTATCAAAGCTGATTTTTAGGGTTGTGAGGTTTAAACACCACCTATGAGTGATCAATGGCTTCAAGTAGTAATATTACTCTTAGTGTTCCTCAATTTTCTGGGGAAAATTATCAAATATGGGTGGTGAAAATGAAGTCTTATTTGAAGTCTTAGCGTTTATGTGAGATTGTAGATGAAGATAAACAAGTTCCTCCATTAAGAGCTAATCCCACCATAGCTCAAATGAAGCAACATGAAGAGGAGAAGCAGAAAAGGGACAAAGTTGTAAGATGCTTGCATTCATCTTTAATAGATGGTGTATTTACAAGTATTATGCATCTTGAGATAGCCAAACAAATATAGGATGGATTGAAGGAAAGATGTGAAGGAAATGAAAGAGTAAAGGCTATGAAATTATTAACTCTCACAAGGGAATTTGAAATGTTGAGAATGAAGGAGAATGAATCTATCAAAAATTATTCTTTAAAGCTAATAGAATTAGTCAACCAAATGAGGCTTTATGGAGAGGTTATAGAAGATCACAAAGTTGTCAAGAAAATATTGGTTAGCCTACTTGAGAAATTTAAAGCAAAAGCTACAGCCTTTGAGGAGTCTTGTGACCTCAAGAAGCTAACTATTGCTGAAATGCTCAGCAAATTGCAAGCTCAAAAGGAAAGAAATTCCATGAAAGATGGTGATGCTATTGAAGGTGCCTTTCAAGCAAAAAAAACAGGTGTGCAACCTTCAACAAAGAATAAAAATGGTTGAAACATGAAAAAAATGGTGGTGATGAAAAGGAAAAAGGAAAAATGGGTGAGAACTCAAGTGCATCTACTGAAAGTAACAAATTTTCTCCTTGTACTATATGTAAAAGAACAAATCACTTGGCTAAAGATTGTTGGCACAAGGAGAAGCCTCAGATTCAATGTCATTATTATAAGAAATAGGGGCATAAGGAGATGTTTTGCAAAGCCAAACAAAATCAAACTGAAAAGCAAGTTGCACAACAAGTTAACTTTGTCGATGAGCAACCTCAAGCTGAAGAACAATTATTCATGGCTACGCAAACATGTCATTCAACTCCAAAGGATGTGTAGTGTATGGATAGTGGTTGTACAAATCACATGGAAAAGGATGAAAGCTTCTTCACTTCTCTTGATAGAGTTGTTAGAAGCAAAGTACAGTTATAAAATGGAGAGGTTCAATTTCTATTCACACTAACCAAGGTTTAAAATTAATTTATGATGTGTTGCTGGTTCTTGATTTATATCAAAATGTGATTAGTGTGACTCAATTGTTGAAACATGGTTATGATTTTTGTTTCAAGGCTGATTATTGTTTAATTGTTGATTCATGTGGTGGTGAGATTGTTAAGATTAAAATGGATGGGAATAGCTTTTATCTAAAGCTTGATGTTATGAAAATCATGGATATAATGGTAGTATGGTCAGGTATAAGAGGTTTGGAAATGAAAATTCCAAAATTTATACATGTATGGAAGATGATGGTATGATTGTTGATTTTTTCAAAATTGTTGAATGTGATGATATTGATGAAGAATGTGTTGTGGTGAGCAATGAGCATTTATATGGATGTGCTTATTTGAATGAGAATATGCAAAATGTCAAAGATAATGAATTAAATTTTTTTCTTTAATGCAAGCTATGAATGATGGTAATATTAATGCTGTAAATATGGAAATTAATGGTTTATGTCTAAAAATCAAGTTAATGGCTTATTTTTATGGAAGATGGAATTTGTGTTTTCAAGAATCAACCCATGGCACAACACTTCAAAAAATTCAAGAGGAGTTTCATTTATGTGAACGACTTATGGAGGCATCCAAATATTGGTGTAACATAATTAACATGAAAAAAAATTTCAAGAGGAGCCAGGTTAGCTTTGTTCTCCATAAAAGTGAAAAAATGTTGACGGAGTCCATGTACGACGATGATTTTTTGATAGTAGATGAAGATGTTCCTAAAATTCGATAGGTTGAAAAGAATAAGAATGTTAAGTGGATGTATTTTAGGTCTACAATGTTTGATGTATTGATCAAAAAGCTTAGAGTCTTTAAGAAAAGTATCAAGGAGGAGTGTTAGAGTTGATATTTTTCTCAATACTCCAAAGCTAATGTATTTTTTTTTGTATATGTATTGCTGATGTATGTGTAGGAAATGGTTGCTGAAAATTTAGCTTTGACTAGTGGTGTTAGGTGTCAAGTAGGTATGTTTGTAGGAATGGTACAAGTAAAGGTAAGTAGTATGCACCACACTTAGAAGAGATAAATTATTTGAATGGTTACTAAACTTTAGTTAGTTTTCCAAAAAGGTCACTTAACTTCAATTTGTGACATTTTGGTCACTAAATTTTGATTTTTATTTTAAACGTAGTCTTTTTTCAAGATTTTAAGTCTTAAAGTTATATAATATTACCATTTTAGTCTAAACGATTATTTCCTTACAAATAAGTTCTCAAGTTCTAAAAGATAATAAATAAAATAAAAATATATATTTTTTGTTTTCTTTATGCCTTTCATTATAGAGAGTCTTGTCCATTATTTGTGTTTATTTGACTGGTCTAATACTAATAGTTTGAGAGTTTTAAGATAAAAATTATTCAACGTAGGACAAAAGAGGTTAGTATTCATGAAAAATATTATAATCAATATTGTGATTATATTGAATACAATAGAAAGTTGTGTGTGTTATTAATATTATTATTATATTTTTAGATCATTGCTTGGTTTAGACTAAACTAATTTCTAGATAAATGGGAAATTGAACAGAGAGTTCGGATTCCAGTAATCCATCAAGATTACAACAATTGAACTTTAAAAAAAAAATTTAACTCAAATTGTACAATAAATTAAAATTAAATAAGTGTTTTTTTGAATGAAACATAGTATTTTTAGAAATTTTTGTGAACATAGAGAACGAAGATAAGAATTAAATAGACTATTGTCATTAGAATATTCAACATTTATCACCGCATTTTATAAAAAATTAAACAATTATAATTTGTTATAAGTTTAGTTTATAATTTGACTTTTAAATGACAGTTTATTGATAAGAAAAATTTGTTGTATAGTTTGTATTAATTTTTTTTTAAAAAAATGCTTAATTGTTGTTATTTTGATGAATTATTGAAATCCGAACTCTCTGTTCGATTTCTCATTTATCTAGCAATTATTTTAATCTAAACGAAGCAAATGCTCTAAAAATATAATAATAATATTAATAAGACACAATTTTCTATTGTATTCAACACAGTCACCATATTTATTATGATATTCTTTGTCACGACCCAAATGATACAAGTTCATACTCAACTACTGCGGTATTTAGAGTACGATTATACAATAGAAAAATCAATTAAATATACATAAAGCAGCCGATGAAGAAGAAACTTGGCGCAGACAATAACTATTGGTAGACTGACAATGAGATCTTGAAAAAAATAAGTTGAGGGGAATCAGACCTCACTGAGTGAATCAATTTTATGAAATGCATGCTAGTTTGAAAACAATTATGAAATCCTTTTTTAAAGATAAAATAAATATAAATATTAAAATCCTTTACTTTTCTCAAATATTCTTAAGATATAAAATACCTTTCAAATCACAATTCACTTTATTATAAAATTTTAACAAGAAATCAAATAAATATCAGTTTAGGTGAAAAATATGGTAGAACACCTAAACCATTAAATTCTAATAGCCTTTCGGCTCACTTAGTCCAAATGACTGCCGTCCCAAGAGCAAACTCAACCAAGTTACATCCTATTTCTAGCCCGAGAGCATAAGTCTCCATCGAGCTCAATCACAACATTGCTCGAGAGCACAAGTCTCCATCGAACTCATTCACATACACAATACATTATCATACCCGTGCGCATGTGGTCCTAATGATACCCACTAGGTAGCACGTTCTACCATTTTCTCCAAATTATTTGAATCATAATTAAATAAATAAAATAATTAATTAATTAAAGCGAGATAAAATAAATTCCGCAAAACATGCTCTCGAATTCAAATCATGATTATAAATAGAGTAATCATGCATGTGGAAATATAAATGAATTTATAAATAAATTGTTATAATCAATTCATTATCATTTTAATCATACGAAAGTAAAATTTAAAATTCGACAACAAACATTCCATAAAATTAACTCATAGGTCGAGCATGCTGGGCGATGCGTCTTCTGTTACCCAATTATTACAGCTCTGATTTCAGAGTCCTCTAAAATAAATAATATTTATTTAAAATATGCTTATTTGATAAAATAAATAAATTCGTAAAAATTCTCAAAATTTATTAAAAACATGGAAGGATGAGATTAACTCGATCTAAGATAAAATGCTATAGAGACTCGAAATTTAACAGATACCAATGTCACATTTTACGAGAAATCTATCAAAAATTCAGCAAAGTGTCCTCTATAAAACATACATCTCTCCATCGAAGTAGAGCTGTTCTTGCATGAAAACAATATTTTTAATAGTCTCACAGCTCAACAACTCAAGTTGGGCCTCACATTGCATTTTATGCCCAATTAAGATCCACAATTCACAATGTATATAAAAATAATATAAGTTCTCTCAAATCATTAATAATTCATAAAAATTTAGTTAACTAATACAAATTAATTTATTTATATATAACGAAAATATAACGGAAATTTATTTCCAAATAAATAATAAAAAAATAGTTAATCTCATAAAACCCCCATTTAAACCTCTTTTAATAAAATCACCTTTAATTAAACATAAACTATTTAAATAATCAAAATATATCATAAAATCACAAATAACTCATTTAAAGCTTAAAAACAATAAATAAATGTATTATTTTCTTACTTTCCAAAAAATACTACTAATTAACTAAAATTTAGAATTAAATTATAAAAATTATTTTTATACTTTATTATTCAAAAATCTATCTAAAAAAGAATAAATACTAATAAATTTAATTAAACTTAAAAAATTACTAATTTCGAACAATTTTTCAAAAAATGCATATTTATACATAAACTTTAAAAATTTATATCTTAAATTTTAAAACTAGTCTCACAAAACTTCCTTCATAAAGATTACTCTGCATAATATATAGAATTTAATAAAAATATGTTCACATTTCTCGTCCTGAACAGTACCATGAACAACAACCGAGACCCAAAATAGTGACTCGAAATTCAACTTCCTAGAAAATTTGCAAACCATACATCAAATGAGAGCTCTCAACCTCAATTTAAATAATCTAAACTCAATTTGACATGAAACAACCGAATACAAGCTCGATTTCACAAATTAACATAAAAACCTAAAATAGAATTTCTCAAGATTAAGGAATTTATCGGAGTTGGAACTTAAAATTAATGGAGGGCTTTTGAAACCCAGAGGAAGAGGAATGTTTTGAGACTAGTGTCAAGCCAAGGGGTGGCCGGAATCTCACGGTGTCGAGGAGCAAAGAAAGGGGCAAAAAGAGAGAATAGTGGAAGAGGAAGAGAAAGGGGAGGAGCTGGTGATCTGCTGGTGGTGGTGGTAGCGCAATGAGGAGGAGGTGGCACAATGGTAGTGGTTGTGTTAGTGGTGGGGGTGGTGAGGTAGAGAAGAAGGGAAAGAAGAAGAAGAAGGAAAAGAAAGAGGAGGGGGTGGGGGGTCTGCACATTTTTTTTATTTAAAAAAAGTACCAAAAGTATAATTTCAAATTATATATATATATATATATATATATATATATATATGTCACAACCCAAACAGGAGTCATGACCGGCACTAGAGAACGAGAATTTTTTCGGATCCGGAACTCGTAGCAAACCTTAAAAATAAAAAGCATGCAATAAATAAATAAAAATACACCAGAATTAAAATCTTAAATTGATATAAAAATAAATACTTAATATCATATCATAAAATAAAAATATTTGCATACAATATTCAGAGAAAGGTCTCTAACATTAAAACAACATACTATTGATATAAAGCACTATTACTACTACTGTCATTTTCTAGAATACAATAAAAGTCAGATAAGCAATTTACATAAACTAGCAGGGGCTAAAAAATTCCGACGTATGGGCCTACTACTGAGGTCTGAGGAAGAAGAATCTCCTGTAAAATAAACAACTGAGGGGAGTTAGACCTCACTGAATAAATTATTATATTATATATACATGCACCTCCTAATGTCATATGCAATCAAACATCAGTATATATATGTATATATATACAGACATTTCACACAAATGCTGAAATCACTTTTATATATATAAATGCTGAAAAATGTTTATATTAGTAAAGGATCAAATAGAACCCTAATTATTCGCAACCTCAACCACAAAATATCTCTCTAGCGATAAAAGCTCACTTAATTCCAAATTAATTCTCTTATTCCATTTTGAATAGTAGACTGACCCCAAGACACTAAGTCAATCGAGCTTCAGCAGTCTCATTCTTAATGTGATTGGCCCTGAGACACTAGGTCAACCGAGCTCTAGCGATCATACTACTCAATCACATCAATCTCAAAATCAAGCAATCAAATAATTGTCACCTCAAGTGATTTAACAACTCAACCCTTACTAGGTAGCACGTTCTATTGATATCCTTCAAATAAAATTCAATATACATATAGGAAATAAATAATGCATATTTAAACATAATAACATTCATAACAACGAAATAAACCATATATATACTAGAAATATATCAAAATATACTAAATATATTTCAAGTATATATATATATATATATATATATATATATATATATATATATATATATATATATATATATATGCTACATATAACCAAAACCAACCATAAATATACCAAAACCATATGTTAAGTGTATAATGAAAATATAACAAGCATATATATTGAAATATATCAAAAATATATTGAAAATATACCTAACATATACTAAAACATTTAATAAAACAATTTATGTATAAATACATATTAAAAACATGAATACTCAATATCATGCATCCTATATGCAATGTATATATAAAATAATAACTCACAATTTTGTGCTCCTCGAGACTAGTTTGACGGGCCTCATCTAATAGGTCTCGGTCTTGCAATTAGAAAATAAATAATAGTAAATCAGAATAAATTTTAACTTATACTTCTAAAAGAGACTCGATCTAGAAATACAAAAACTCAGACAAATACGGAAATTCAGAATCGACCCAACGTTACATTTTACAAGAATTCTACCAAAAATTCAGTAGAACCTTCTCTGTAAAATGGACATCTCTCTACCAAAAAGTAGAGTCAATCTTGCAAGAAAAAGACACTTATAACACAGATTGCACAACATCTCGGGTTGGGACTCTGAACTGCACAATTTCCCAAATGGTTCACAATTCACCAAAAATACAATTAAAATAATAAATATATTAAAAATCAATAAATTCCATAAATATCCTCAAAATACCAAGATATAATATATTTAAACATTAAAGCACTAAATAAAATTATTTTCACAATAATTAAATAAAAATCTCAAATAATAATATAATATTAATAAAAATCCAAATTTTCAATAATTCAACTTAAAATAGTAAAAATTCACTTTGATATATTCAAATAGCTTAAATATATATTAAAAGTAATTAAAAATCCATTTAATCACCAAAATAGTAAATAATATATTATTTGAATATAATTTTCAAAAATTAGTATTAATTATCTAAAAATAGTAAATAAATTACAAAAATCATTTTAATACCCTATATAATTCTAAAATCATTTAAAAGATATTATTTAGCTATAATTTCTACAAAATTACACAATTAACTTAATAATACAAAATATACATATTATAATTAATATTCTCAAAAATTATATAAATTCACCAAAAATTATTTTAAATATTCTAAAATTATTAACTCACATTATAAACACAAATTCAACTAAATTTTCAATAAAAATAATTAATTAACATAATTATAAAAAATTCAATATTTAATATTAAAATAATAAAAAATTAATGAAATTTCAAATTAATTAAAAAAAATTCACAAAAAATATATTTGAGAAGCTTGAGCTACAAAAAACAACATTTCTTAAGTAAGTTTGCAGGAATCAAACATTATCAAGCTAAAAAATAAAAAAATAAAAAACCCTAAATCACATAAACTAAAAATTGAAGATATCTAAACATTTAGAGGATTTGAGCTCAAACGGAGCTTGAAAATGGACTCACTGGAGGAAAAGCTTTCAAACAAGTCCGGTTCAACAAGCTAGGGTGGCTGAAAGCTCACTGGCATGAGGAAGCTCCAAGCTTCGACTTCTCTTTGTCTGGCAGTTCTAGCGGCGGCAGGCAGCTTTGCTGGTGGTGAGGAGGTGGAGGAGGAAGGGAGGAGTTGATGGCAACTAGTGGTTGAGGTTGGGGCGGTCCGATGGTGGTAGCTTGAAGTGACGGTGAGAAGAAGAAGAAGAAGAAGAAAAAGAAAAAGAGAGGGAGGAGTTTGATCCGAAAATTTTCTGCTTTTTGACCCTTTTTTTAGTTATGCAATTACCATATTGCCCTTCCATCAAATTTAATAATAATAATAATAATAATAATAATAATAATAATAATAATAATAATAATAATAACTTTGATACATTTAAATAATAATGATAATAATAATACTATTAACTTTGATACATTTAAATAATAAAATTCCCACATAAAATAAATTATTTTACGTAAAGAAATCTCTTAAAATAATTACGTAAATAATATTAGTAATTAACAATAATAATATACAATTAAAATTTAAAATTATTAATACTGCATATCCCAAAATAACAATATATATATATATACTCCTTAACAATTAATTAAAAATAAAATTTACTAAAATCACACAAGTATTACTAATCTCATAATAATTAACACTAATTAATTAAAATAATAATGAAACTTAATAATCCACATTCAATATTAATAATAAAAAATGTAGGTCTTTACAATTTTCTCCCCTTATAAAAATTCGTTCTTGAATTTTAACAAAAATAGAAAACATAAAAAGTTTTACTAATGAAAAAGGTAAGGGTATGTCACCCACATATTTGCCTCGGTCTTCCAAGTACAGTCTTCTACCGCATGATTGCTCCACAACACTTTAACCATAAGGATCTCGTTGGTGCGAAGCTGACGAACTTGTTAATCCACTTTCACCACTAGATACCGCCCCATAAGTCAAATCCTCATTGAGCTCAATTGTCTGAGGCTAAAGGACATACGAAGGATTAGAGATGTATTTTTGCAACATCGACACGTGGAACACTGGATGAATACGCGATAACTTTAATGGTAGCACCAATCTATAAGCCACATCTCTTACCCTTGAACAAATATCGAAGGGTCCGATAAGCCTTATCACTCCCTTCATTGAAGACATTTTAAGGAACACCATATCTCTAGCAGAAAATGACACATCCTTCCTCTTAGAATCAACATAGCTTTTCTGTCTGTTAAAAGGTAGCCTTAATCTTTGTTGGATGATGAGAATCTTCTCTGAAGTCACTTACACCAATTATGGACCCGTCAACTATCTATCGCCAACTTCCTAACACAAGGGTGATATACACTTCCTTTCATACAACGCTTCATATGGAAGCATCTCGATACTTGCATGATAATTGTTATTATATGCAAATTTAATTAATGGAAGGTTCAAATCCCATTGACCATTAAAATCCATCACACACATTTGAAGTATATCATCTAAAGTTTGAATGGTCCTTTCAGACTGACCATCTGTTTGAAAATGAAAAGCTGTGCTGAAATCCATTCTTATACCCAAAGCCTTCTGCAATTCTTGCCAAAAGACTGAAGTAAAAGTTGGTCCTCTATCTGACACTATATATTCTGGCACCCCGTGTAGACACACAATCCTGTTGATATAAAATCTAGCTAGCCTATCTATAGTGTAAGTCTTCTTAATTGCAAAAAAATGGGTTATCTTGGTCAACCTATCAACTATTACCCATATGACATCATATCCACTTGATGTGCAAGGAAAACCAGAAACAAAATCCATTGTAATCATGTACCATTTCCACTATGGGATGGGCAACTATTGCAACAATCCTGAGGGTCTCTGATGCTCTAATTTCACATGCTGACAAGTGAAACACTTAGATATAAATTTTGTAGCATCTCTCTTCATCCCATTCCACTAATATGTATCTTTTAAATTATGATACATTTTAGTAGATCCTAAGTGAACACAGTAAATAGGAAAATGAACTTCCTCCATGATCTCCTTTTTTAAATCATCCACACCTAACACACACAAGCTAGTACCCAAGCGTAATATACCCTTACTGTTGATTACAAAATCTCGAGACTAACCTCATTGTACCTCCATCCTTATCTTCTGCAACAGTGGGTCCCTTCTTTGCGTTGCTTTAACTTTATCCAAGTACATAAAGTGTACTTTAAATTGAGTTAAAAGACATTTCTTGGTTACCTTCAATTGCAACCTTTGATCAATCAGCTCATGCAACTCCTTAACAATCGGTCTCCTTCCTGAGCTAATATAAGCCAGACTTCTTGCTAACTTCCTACTTAAAGTGTTAGCTACCACATTAGCCTTACTTGGATGATAAATATTGGAGCAATCATAATCTTTCAGGAGTTCCATCCATCTTCTTTGCCTCAAATTTAAGTCTCTCCATTGAAATATATACTTCAGACTATTATGATCATTGTAGATTTTACAAGTCACACTATACAAGTAATGCCTCTAAATCTTTAAAGTAAACACCATAATTGCCATTTCCAAATCATGGGTAGAATAGTTTTATTTGTGTTTCTTTAACTATCGTGAAGCATAAACAACTACCCTTCCATTCTGCATCAGAATACAACCTAATCCTATTCGAGAAGCATCACAATATATAATATACCCTTTACTTCCTGATGGTAAGGTCAACACAAGAGCTGAAGTCAACCTGTCTTAAGCATAAGAAAATTCTCCTCACACTTGTCTATCCACACAAACTTAGCCTTCTTTTGGGTCAACCTCATCAAAGGTTCATATATCTTGGAAAAATCTTTCACAAATCTCCTATAATAGCCAGTTAAACTTAGAAAACTCTTGACTTCTGTCACCATTGTGGGCCTCGGCCACTTTATAATAGCTTTAATCTTTTTTAGATCCACTTGTATGCCATCTCTAGACACCACATGGCCTAAGAATGCCACTTGATCCAACTAAAATTAACATTTAGAGAATTTGACATACAACTGATGTTCTCTTAAAGTCTAAAGCACCATTCTTAAATACATGACATGCTCAGCTTCACTCTTAGAATACACTACAATACCATCAATAAATACTATCATAAATCAATCCAAGAATGGCCTAAACACCCGATTCATCAAGTTTATAAAGGTTACTAGGGCATTAGTTAACCTAAAGGACATCACCAAAAATTCATAGTGGCTATATCTCATGTGAAACGCAGTCTTGGGTACATCTCCATTTCTAATCCTTAACTGATAATACCCTGATCTCAAGTCGATCTTAGAAAAATATTGAGCTCCTTAAAGCTGATAAAAAAAGTCATCAATCTTGGGGATAGGATATTTGTTCTTAATGGTGACTTTGTTCAACTGTCTGTAATTGATAAAATATCAAAGGCTACCATTTTTCTTCTTCATAAATAACACAGAAGCACTTTAAGGAGATGAACTAGGTCTAATGAAACCCTTATTGAGAAACTCTTGTAACTGCTCCTTAAGCTCCTTCAATTTTATTGGTGCCATTTTATAAGGTGGCATTAAGATAGGATTCTATCTCTTTATCTGGTGGCAATCCTGGTAATTCTTCAAGGAAAACATCAAGAAACTCGCACACCACTAGCACATTCTCAGTTGTCCCCTTATCCACCTTTGTATCCCTAACCACAACTAAATAGCCTTGACATCCTCTTTGAAATATCTTTCTAGCTGTGATTGCAGAGATTATATTTTGAGGTATTGAACTCTTATCGCCTTTGAACTAAGACTCCTCATCGTTAGGGTTTTTGAAAATGACCTCTTTCTCTTAACAATCCATATTGGCATAATGTTAAGCTAACCAATCCATCCCTAATATCATGCCAAAATCAATCACATCTAACAAAACTAAGTTTTCCAATAACTCTTTACCTTCCACAAATACTAGACAAGATTAAAAGACTATATTTGTCTCTAACTTGTCACTAAGTGGAGTCACTACAGACAAAGGAATCAATAACTTGGATGATTGTCATCCCATTCTCGAAGCAATTATAAAAGAAATAAATGAATATGATGCACTAGGATCAAATAAAACTCTAGCATCCTAAGAATAAACTGAGAGAGTACCTGCCATAACCACATTAGATGCCTAAGCATCCTGGGGAGTCAAAGTGAATACCCTAGCCTGACCACGTCCTGCTTGCTGAGAAGTAGATGGTTATGAAAATCTTCTACCACTTGGTCTCCCCTATGACCTACTCCATGCACCTTGGCCTTGCTGGCCTATAAACTAAGGCGGTCTCTATTGAGGATACACAGGTGCTTAATAAGGTTGATACACCTGTTGAAATGGTTGAACTATAAATGATGAAGATCCCTGAACAAATGATGGTTGATAACTAGAGTTAGGATAAGCTCTAGCAAGGTGTCCTATTTGTCCACACCTGAAGCATGCTCTTATCAACAAGTGACATGGTCCTTGATGTATATGACCATAAGTAAAATATGCACTGGGCCTTAAGCCTGTGCTGTCATACCCAAAGCTCTGACTGCTACTACTACTACTGGGTTTAGATTCAAATCTAATAAGACTACTCTACCTATGAGTATGTCTCCCAGATCTATATCTCCTTTGACCTCTAAGCTGCTAGGAGGTATCGATAGTTTGAATGCCAAAACTACCCATCTGGAACATAGGCTACTAGGTCCCTTGAACTGCTACTGATCCACTACTACTACTCATGTAGGGGTCAGGAATAGTCCCATGCCTAATGTGTCTCCCCAGTCATAAATAAGTCCATGGCTCTCCGCTTATCTTGCATCACGTCCACAATATGACGTGATAGCCTAAAGAACTCACGGGTGTACTCCTCAATCGATCTATCACCCCTGACTATATGCATCAACTGCCATCTATAGTTATCTCTCATAGATGTTGGGTAGAAATATCTCAAAAATCACTCCTTAAACTCTAGCCAAGTCATGGTAATCATGTACGACTGAATGGTTTGTATGAACTAGTTTTTAGCTACAGCCTATACTAATAACTCCACTATCATAATCCTCTGATAATCCATATATTCGATCCTGGTCTTAGCCTTGATGGTGTTAATGAAATTCAAGGCATCACTCGTACCATCGAAAGAAACTCTGCTAACTCTCGAATACAATAGAGCTGCATCTGCATCTGACATTCCCTGATTCCTCTGTTGTAACATCTGTTATACTAAAGACATAGCTTGATTCATTGTTGTTAAGCCTTGGTTAATCCCTACCATGCCAGCTACAAAAGCTGCATGATCCACTTCTGGTGCTTCTGGCTTAACTTCTTGTTGTTACGCCTATCTCTTTGCTGAAGCAGCTATAGGTCTAGCCTTTCCTCTGCATTGTGGGTAGGAGGAGCTTCATCCTGAATGGATTTTTTGTCCTCATCATAAGTTGCATCTACAGTAGGAGCATTCCATGCCCTCCGTCTCATTCTGAAAAAGACAAAACCAATGAAATTTAAAAAATGACAAGGAATCGACAAATACACAAAAATCTAGAAATAACGATAACAACAATTGACATACACCACCTATTTACCACAGTAGTTCAAGAAAAGACATATTCCAATGACCTAAAGATTAAATAAATAAATGATAAGCTCTCATACCAGCTTTGTCATGACTCGAACCCAAAGGTACGTGACCGACACTAAAGAATGGGAAATGCAAAAATGCATCTAAAACCCATAGTAAGCCTTAAAAATTTTTCAAAAATTAAAAACAATTAACAAAACAACAATATTAAAATAAATCCATCAATACTAAATGTAGAAAACAATATTCCAAATGCATTAGTATCACAATTTTAAAACAATCCATAAAACAATGATACAAGTTCATACTCAACTACTGCGGTATCTAGAGTATGATTATACAATACAAAAATCAATTAAACATACATAAAGTAGCCGGTGAAGAAGAAACCCGATGCAGACAGTGACTACTGGCAAACTAACTGTGAGGTCCTAAAAAAAATAAGTTTAGGGGAATTAGACCTTACTGAATGAATCAATTTTATAAAATGCATGCTGATTTGAAAGATAAAATAAAATAAAATAAAATCAATATAAATATAAATATATATATTAAAATGCTTTACTTTTCCCAAATATTCGTAAGATATAAAATACCTTTCAAAATCGCAATTCACTTTATAATAAAATTTTAATACGAAATAAAATAAATATCACTTTAGGTGGAAAAATATGGTAGAACACCTAAACCATCAAATTCTAATAGCCTTTCAACTAACTTAGTCCAAATGACTGTCGTCCCGAGAGCAAGCTCAACCGAGTTACAGTCGCAGTCTAATCACTTAACCCAATATAGATGTAACTTGGTCTCAAGAGTAAGCTCAATCGAGTTACATCCCATTCCGGCCTTAGAGCACAAGTCTCCACTGAGCTTAATCACAACGTTGCATGAGAGCACAAGTCTCCACTAAGCTCATTCACATACACAATACATGATCATACATGTGCACACGTGCTCCTAGTGATACCCATTAGGTAGCACGTTGTACCATTTTCTCCAAATCATTTGAATCATAAATAAATAAATAAATAAAATAAAATAAATAATTAAAGTGAGATAAAATAAATTCCATAAACACATGCTTTCAAATACAAATCATGATTATAAATAGAGTAATCATGCATGTGGCAATATAAATGAATTCATAAATAAATTCTTATAATAAAATAATTATCATTTTAATCATATGAAAATAGAATTTAAAATTCCACAACAAACATTACATAAAATCAATTCACAGGTCGAGCATACTAGGCGACGCGTCCTCTGCTGCCCAATTATTAAAACTCTGGTCCCGAAGTCTTCTAAAATAAATAATATTTATTTAAAATATGCTTATTTGATAAAATAAATAAATCCATAAAAATTCTTAAAATTTATTAAAAACATGGAAGGATGAGATTGACTCGATTTAAGACAAAATGCTATATAGACTTGGAATTTAACAAATACTGATGTCATGTTTTATAAGAAATTTATAAAAAATTCGGCAGAGTCTCCTCTATAAAATAGACATTTCTCTACTGAAGTAGAGCTGTTCCTACACGAAAACAATACTTCTAACAGTCTCACAACTCAACAACTCAAGTTGGATCCCATATGACACTTTATGCCCAACTGAGATCCACAATTCACAATATATATACAAATAATATAAGTTATCTTAAATCATTAATAATTCATAAAAATTTAGTTAACTAATGCAAATTAATTTATTTATATATAACGAAAATATAAGGAAATTTATTTCCAAATAAATAATAAAAAAATAGTTAATCTCATAAAACCCCCTTTAAACCTCATTTAGTAAAATCACCATTAATTACACATAAACTATTTAAATAATCAAAATATATCATAAAAATAATCAATACTCATTTAAAGCTTAAAAACAATAAATAAATTTATTATTTGCTTATTTTCCTAAAATTACTACTAATGAACTAAAATTTAGAATTTAATTATAAAAATTATTTTTATACTTTTATTATTAAAAAATTTGTCTAAAACAGAATAAATACTAATAAATTTAATTAAACTTAAATAATTACTAATTTCAAACAATTTTTCCAAAAATACATATTTATAGATAAACTTTAAAAATTCATATCTTAAATTCTAAAACTAATCTCACAAAACTTCCTTCCCAAATACTACTCCACATAATATATAGAATTTAATAAAAATATGTTCACATTTCGGATCCAGAATAGTACCGTAAACAATAACCGAGAACAGGAATAGTGACCCGAAATTCAACTTCCTCGAAAATTTCCACACATACATCAAATGAAAGCTCTCAACCTCAATTTAAATAATCTAAACTCAATTTGACATGAATCAACGAATACAAGCTCAATTTCACAAATTAACATAAAAACCTAGAATAAAATTTCTCCAAATTGAGGGACTTATTGGAGTTGGAATTTAAAATTGATAGAGGGCTTTTGAAGTCCAAAAGATGAGGAACATTGGAGGCAACGCCGGCAAGCCCTTAAATCTCATGGTGCCGAGGAGAAGAGAAAGGGAGAGAAAGAAAGAGAATGGTAGAAGAGGAAGAGAAGGGGGAGGAGCCGGTGTTTTGTTGGTGGCGGTGGTAGTGCGGCGAGAAGGAAGTGGTACAGTGGTGGTGGCTGTGTCGATGGTGGAGGTGGTGAGGTAGAGAAGAAAGGAAAGAAGAAGAGGAGGGAAAAGAAAAAGGAAGGGGGGGGGGGGGGTTGCATTTTTTTTATTTAAACAAAAGTATAATTTAAAATATTATATATATATAACACTCTTTAACAATTAATTAAAAATAAAATTTACTAAAATCACACAAATATTACTAATCTCATAATAATTAACACTAATTAATAAAAATAATAATTTAATTTAATTTAATAATCCATATTTAATATTAATAATAATTAAAAATTTGGATTTTTACTTTCTTGATGAATGCTAACCTTTTCCTGTTTTGCAACGAATAATTCTTATCTTACAATTTTCAAACTATTTGTATTAGATTAGTCAAATAAACCCAAATAATGGACAAGATTTTCTATAATAGAAGGCATGGAGAAAACAAAAATATATATTTTTTATTTTATTTATTATCTTTAGAACCTATGGATTTATTTGTAAAGAAATAATTTTTTGGACTACAATGGTAATATTATATAACTTTAAAACTTAAAATCTTAAAAAAAAAAAAAACTATATTTGAAACAAAAATTAAAGTTTAGTGATTAAAATATCACAAATTGAAGTTAAATGACCTTTTTTAAAAACTAACCAAAATTTAGTAACTATTCAAATAATTTACCCCATTTAGAAGTATTGGTGTCAGTTCAATATGGACTTTACTTGTAAATCATGTAATATTGCTGCTATTTAAAGAGCAGCTCTGTCAAGGAAATGGTGTGTGCGTGTGAGAGTGAAAAATATTTAGTTACAATGTTTCACAGTTGTGTTCTTCTTTACTGTGTATCTTCATGTTCTTGTTGTTCATGGTTGTGTTTTATGGTCTGAATAATTAATAGTGAGATGTATGTTTGAATGATTAGAGGGAAATTTCAATTTTAATTTTTTTAGCTCTGTTTTCTCTTGCTCTTGTTCAAGTTTGTGTCTTAAATTTTATTGTTTGATGGTGAGTGTTCCAACATCTTTAATGAGATTGAGAAAGCACAGATAAATGTTTATGATGCTTTGCTTCAGATTTTGGATGATGGTATATTGACAGATATTAAAGGGCAAAAAGTTGACTTCAAGAACACTATCATCATTTTGACTTCTAATTTAGGAAGAGTGCAGTTCTCCAGGGAGAGAAGCTTAGTTTGCAGCAGGTGCAAACATTTGTAGCTGAAGAATTGAAGAAGCAGTTCAGGCCAGAGTTCTTGAATAGGATAGATGGGACAATAGTTTTCGAGCAACTTACAAAATCCCAGCTGAAACAGATTGTAGATTTTATGCTTGAACAAGTTAGTCAAAGGCTTAAAACCAAGAATATAGAACTTCAAGTGACAGAGGAACTGAAGAAGAAGTTGATTAAAGAAAGAAATAATCCAAGTTACGGAGCTAGACCGTTGAAGAGGGCAATTGTATGGCCGCTGGAAGACAAGTTAGCAGAAGGAATCTTAACTGGAGCTATAAAAAGAGTCAGTTCTGTTAATGGATGTTGATCCACATGGTTACAGTATGCATCCATACGGTTGTAACCAACTGAGATACTCGCGAGTTTCCTGGAGCTTAGCTTGTTCAAAATTCGTTCCAGGACGCAGTCAGTTTAAATAATATAAAGTTGGGCTTATAAAATTTATAAATAAATTTGAATAAAAGTTGGAATTAACTTATAACTTTAATATGTATTAATAATATAATATATAATATATAATATATAAATTTTTATTCACAATAAACGTAATGTATTTAGAAATATATATTTTCAGAATAACTGTATAGTTTTTATTACATATATTATAATATATTTAATAAATAATTTATTTAAAACTTTTTAATAATTTCTTTTATTTTATAGTTTTTATTTTTAAATTTATTAAGGCTCATTTAACTTATCAACAGCTTATAAACGTTAAGTAGTATAATGGGTTCAGCTCAAGTATAAAGAAATCAAATCCAAAAGCTCAGCTTGCCTTGTTTATACCCTATCCATCCATCCATCCATCCATGATAAGAGGCTTAGTTTGCAGTTGATTTTTTTTTTTTAAACAATGGTACATATTAATTACAATCGAAACACACTATATATTATTATTATTATTATTATTACTACTACTACTATTATATATTAGTTATATATAGAATGTGAGAAATATCATTTCTAGCAACATATTATGGATTAAGAGTCATGATTTTACGTACTCTAAAAATTGAACTCATGACCTTTTGATTATGAGTGTCTCACCCTTGCCACTTGGGTTAGGGCTCATTGGCATTTGCAGCTGATTCGTGATGTAAAATACAATGATTTTAATTATTAATCTATGTGACTAAAGTACACAAATTTTTGATAAAACTATTGGCCATCTCCGCACCATAATAAATAAGAAACTAATTTTTATTTACATTTTATTACTGGCACTAACCTAAAAGAATTTAACTTTAAAATTCAAATACATAATCACTCACTATAAAATATGCTCATTCCTCATGTAGAAATCCCGTGGGCTTTACACCATTGAATCAATCCTATTGGTTCAATTTTATCAAAAAATTCATTTAATTTCCAAATGAATTACAAGTAAAATTCATTTACAAATGAATTTTTATTAATGAAGTGTGTTTGGTTGAAATAAATGGTTTGTAAAGTTCATTTTAAATGAAGTTCATATTATATTGTGTTTGGTATTAATCTAGAATTCAAGTTAATTTTGATTTTGGTCAACAATACCCTTCTAAATTGATTGTGTTTTTTTTTTTTTTCAAAATAAAATTGATGAAGACATTTTAGTCATTTTAGAAATAGCCTTAAAAATTGTGAAATTCATTTGTAAATTCCAACTATTTTATTAGAATTTCATTTAGTTATAATGAATTTCAAATATTTAAAAACATGACATTGGAAATGAATTCTACAACTTATTCATTAAAACCAAACATACATCATTTGGAATTTCAAATGAATACCACAAAATTTTGTTGGATTCATATATCCCAAACACTCTCTTACCCTTTGTTTTGTTCAATTTTACTAAAAAATTAATTTTATTTCCAAATAAATTTTAAATTCATTTAAACCAAATATACTTCATTAATTCTTAATAATTTAATTTCAAATAATTTTATAAAATTAAAAAGTTGGAATTCGACATAAATTTTATAAAATTTTCATTTAAACAAAATGTGTTCACTTAAATTTGCAAATGAATTATACAAAATTTTATGGAATTCTTTTGATCCAAGTTGAAGTTAAAAAATTTTGGTTTAACAGATAGTAGCCATATCCTATATATCATGAGCTAATTAAGGCATGCAAAGTTGGACTAGGGGAAGGCATTATAGTAGTCCAAAAGAAAAATGAAGAAATGTTAATGGAAGCTCAAGAACGGATCAATTCAAAACTAAATAACAATTCGGGAATTAATGGTGGACCCTGATCGTCTTAACGCAACCGGAGTTTATGGTTGGAAATTAAACTCATAGTTCGACAACACTAAATGAATTGAATTGCAAAAAATTTTTATAACTCAAATGTTATTCTAATTTTTTTTATCTACCACCGGTATATTGGTGTAAAAAATTCATTTATTTTAATTGATCAAATTCGATTAAGATAGAACCACAAGAACATTAAAAGTTTTACAATAATTAATTTAACGTAATTGTACATAATACAACTTAAATTTGAGACATCGTTAGCATCGTTAGTACCATAATTTTGGATCATATTTTACTTTAGTATAAAATATTTAATTTTTTTTTTTCAGTTTTAAAAATTCTATTTTTATTTCAAATTAAAGTATTTAGAATATATCCAATTAAATTTAGCATACATGCCCGCCGGAATAAATATATTCACTATGTAAACATCCCATTAAGCGGCCTAATCACCACAAGCGAATTTTATTTTATAGGTCCAACAAGATAATTAAATTATTTAATAGGGTGCTTACAAGTTAAATATACTAAAAGTATATTTATTCATTGCTACCGCGTATATTAAATTTAATCGGATATTTTCGAAATACTTTAATTTGAAACAAAAATAACATTTTTAGAACTGAAAAGAAAAAAATTAAAATTTTAACACCAAAGTAAAACATTACTCAAAATTGATATCATCGGTACAACAAATCCGTTGCTTTAAGTAAAAATAACACCTACTAACTCATCCAAATAATTGTTGATAATAATACTCTAATTTATATGCACTTTCAAAGATATTAATTTAAAGCAGGACCAATTCTTAGCCTGATAAACTTTGAAAAGAAGGAATTAAAACGTGTATTGGAACGAATTCTACATTTTTTGGCTATATTTTCAAAAAAATAAAATAAAGTTAATAAAATGTAAAACCTCTTCTCAAATAAATAAATAAAATATAACACGTAAAATATATTTTTTTATATGACGGCTAAAAGACAGCACGTTAATTTCAGGGTTGAGTAACAGCTTGTCTAGACCGGTAGCTTTTATTCTGGTATTTAGGTTTTTAAGGCGGCAAGACATTCCAATCAAAAGTAGGATTATGGAAACTTGAACCTCGGGGAACATTAGGTTCTTACTTATACATTAGTTTACTAGTTTAGAAAATTCAGATTGTTATTTACAATTCAGAGGAAAAGAGAGTTGCCTGAAGATGAAATTTGAGGAGTCAGTGATCATGGAAGGAGAAGAGGGTTTGCATAATCGTGGAGTGGCTTGGTCGAGAGGGCCATTGATTGGCAAAGGAGGATTTGGGTCTGTTTACTTAGCTACTTTAAAGAAACCCAAATCAAGAAACAGGATTTATCCCCCAGTTATGGCTGTTAAATCCGCAGAGGTCTCTGAATCGTGTTCATTGCAGAAGGAGAAGGAGGTGTTCAACAATCTTTATAGCTGTCCTTACATTCTTCAATGCTATGGTGAAGAAACTACTACCAACAAGGCTGGAGTGATGTTTTACAATGTTCTTTTAGAGTATGCTTCTGGTGGAACCCTCGCTTCTCTTATTAAGCAATCAGGCGCTTCTGGGTTGCCTGAATCTGATGTGAAAAGATACGCAAGGTGTATTCTTAAGGGAATTGATTATATTCATAGTCATGGTTATGTGCATTGCGATTTGAAGCCTGAGAATGTGCTGCTTGTGTCTAATGGTGGCCCAGTTGGTGGTGAATTCGTTCCGAAAATAGGCGATTTTGGGTTGGCAAAGAAAGTTGTGAAGAGTAAGAGGAGGAAGCTTGATTATGTTTATATTGGAGGGACTACTTCGTATATGGCACCAGAGACACTGATTGATCATATTCAGGGGCCTCCATCTGATATTTGGGCTCTGGGATGCATTGTCTTTGAGATGTTCACTGGGAAGAAAGTTTGGGATTCAAAACCTGATACCATAGATAATGAGTTTCTTAATAAGATTGATGATTGTTATGAATTGCCCAAAATTCCTTCTCAGATTTCAAAGGATGGGAAGGATTTCTTGAAAGCCTGTTTAGTGAAGAATCCTGCATTTAGATTTACTGCTGAGATGCTATTGAATCATCCTTTCATATCAGAACCAGGCGACGATGAAACCAGCAAATTGGGGGAGGTATGGGATGAAGATTCAATGAATTCACTTGACACATTGACTGGTACTGATGATCACGATGAATTTTGTGCTTCTAGTTTTTCTGAGAGTTGGAGCTTTATATTTGAAGAGGCTCCTCTTAAGCTTAGAAATTGCTGTGTTCTTGAAGTCTGAATCTTCTGGGGCTAAAGCTGAGGTGTGGTTTTAATGTTCTGCTTTCAAGATGAACCAATATGGCAGGCATAGCTTCTTCGGCAATAGACATCTTGATTCTACGGTCTGTCCCTCACCTGCATTGGTGAATGTCCTTCCGAAACTTGTTACGAGCTTCTTGATTTATGACAGCTGTTCATAAATACAGCAATTGCAGTGTTGGGCAAAAGATATTTGAAGTGATAAGTGCTGCAGTATACAACATGTTGTTGGCTTGTGCCATCATGATCTGGATGTAGAGATATCTGAGCAAATTGGATTGGAAAGAAAAAGGCAGAACTTTTCCAGTTCTGGTACCATTTCCTCCACAATATGCATGTAGTTGATCAAAGCAATGGAATTGCAATTAACTTGATTTTATTGAGGTTGCTGAGCCAGAGTTTATGGATAGCCAACTCTTCGCCAAGGAATTGTAATTTGATAAATTCAAATGTTATATAAGTAAAATAAGATACTGCTAATCACTTCAATGTTATTTGATTTTGGCCTTGTCATAGTGATCATTCAATGAGTCACATAATCATTTAGATACAAATCAACATTTACTTATCCAATCTGAACATCGTGAAAGAGGTAATTTCTGAAACAGATCTCTCACTATAAAGTCATCTGAGATCCTGATTCCTGAACTATTGCCCTACTGAAAATTTTGCAGAACTCTTATGAAGAAAACTTCCAATATCCTGAGCATTTCTTGTGCTTCTTGGCTAGCGCTGGCCTAAGGGTGTGGTCAGAAATTTTTTAATTTTTTATGAGTGAATGAGACTGGTTAAGAGTTGAATTCACGGCCAACAGGCATGCGACATTACTAAGTTTAGCTCATCAGCCTTCTCTCATTATTATTCTGCTCTATGAAAATCGAAGTTGTTACAATAGACTAGTAATATGAGAAGCAAATTGCAGATAATTTGGTTGCGGTCCTATAACTTTTTTTATTTATTTATTTTGTAACTAACAGGTCAAAAATTATATAGACAAACTAAAATATATGATCTGAATATAGCTTATATTTGCAAAAATAATAAACAAAAAATAGTGGACTATAGTCTATAGTTTTCTCCACTAAAAATAGTAATTATTGGCATGCAAAAATTGGCATCAGTTTTGCATTTAAAGAAACGAAAAGTTGCATATTGATGTGCATGTGTGCTACTGCTGTGCCAAGAGTCAAGTAAAATTCATTAAGGGAGAACAGAAGTGAAAGAAGGAACACTAATGGTCATCAAATGAAAAAACAAAAACGCTATTTCAAAATTAATGCTCATGGGCTCATTGAAAAAGCTGCACCCTCATAAATTATTTGATAATATACACAGAGAGGGAAATGCAATGGCTTGATTTGGAGCAACTCGGGAAGTGCAAGCAATGACTTTGGAAATTGGTTTGGCATGTATGCAGATGCCTTGGATATAGCAGTGCATTGATCTAAATCAAGGACCCTGTGTATATATATATATATATATATATATATATATATAAGCAACTACATATAAGGCCAGTAGCAGTAACAGTTATAGCAATGGAGAAGCTTGAGAACAAAGCTTTGAATACACGGAAGCTTAACAAGTACGGAACAAGTTTAACAAAAGAAGCAGAAGAGGTAAACCCATTTCTTTTATCTGTAGTATAAAACTATTCTCGGCTAATGGCAGAAGAGGCAAACCCATTTCCTTTATCTGTAGTATAAGACTATTCTCAGCTAGTGGATCCTCTTATTACAGGGCAAGTTGGACCCTCTTATTGGAAGGCAAAAGCAACTGGAAAGAGTGATGCAAATATTGTGCAAAAGAAGAAAGCACAATCCATGCCTTATTGGCGATCCTGGCGTAGGGAAGACTGTAATAGTAGAAGGCCTTGCAATGAGGATAGTTAATGGAGAAGTTCCTCGAAAACTTCAGGGAAAAAAGGTACACAAAAATCCAACAAGTTCTTTTAGCATAAATCAACGTATTGCTGTTCTTGTGTTGGTTAATGTATCATTTAAAACTCAGGTATTTTCTCTGGACTTGGGCCGTCTGGTTGCTGGTACAATGTATCGGGGCGAATTTGAAAAACGGCTAACGAAGGTGGTAGATGAAGTGAAGGAAGCTAACGGAGAAATCATTGTGTTCATTGATGAATTGCACACCCTCATAGGAGCTGGTTCTTGCAGTAGAGCACTAGATGCGGCTAATATGCTGAAACCAGCTCTTGCAAGAGGAGAACTGAAGGTGAAATCAACAGTGTCATAAAATTGTGGAATTTTTAAGTTTTCATTGTCTACTTTGTTTAGTTTTAGTTCTTCTTTGTGCATGTGCAGTGCATTGGGGCTACTACGCTGCATGAATATCGAATGTACATAGAAAAAGATGGAGCATTAAAAAGGCGTTTTCAAATGGTAGATGTTCATGAGCCCTCCATCGATGAAGCAGCTGAAATCCTAAAATGACTATGTGAAGAATAAAATTCAGAGAAAAAAAAAAATTCAAAAGAAATATTTTTTCATATATTAAAAGAAAAGTTATAACCTATATATACACATAAGAATTCTAATCACAATCTAATTAAGAATGAAATAATATCTTAAATAAAATAAAGACTTTATTTCTAATTGTATACTAATATTTACTTCCTCAACACTTTTTTTCAAGTTAGTGAATGTATGTCAACTATTCTCAACTTACCAAGTGAGTTGTGGAACAATTTTCTATATACTGCCTTTATGAGGATGTTAGCCAGTTGAGTTTGAGAAGAAACAAATTGAAGGTGAATTGTTCCTTGATTCAGATGATTTTTTATGAAATGTTTGTCAATCTCTACGTGTTTAATTCGATCATGTTGAATTGGATTGTTTGCAATTGCTATGGCTGCCTTATTATCACAATGTAAAAACATAGGTTTTAGATGTTTTAGTCCTAGATCTTGAATAATCTGCTTTATTCAAAGCAACTCACATACTCCATGAGCCATTCCTCTATACTCAGCTTTAGCACTTGACCTTGCTACGAATTTCTGTTTATTACTTCTCCAAGTGACTAAATTCTTTTCAACAAACGTAAAGTACCCGGATGTTAACTTTCGATCAGTATGATCTCTGGCCCAATCAGCATTAGTATAGTCAGTAATTTCATAATCATTATTCCTTCCAAAGAATAAACCTTTACCTGGAGAAAACTTTAGATATCTTAATATTCGGTATACTGCATCCATATGTTCTTTACTCGGAGAATGCATGATTGACTTACAACACTTACTGCATAAGCAATATCTGGTCGAGTATGAGATAAGTAAATCAACCTTCCCACTAGCTTTTGGTACTAATTTTTATCAGTTGAGACTTGATCTTCTAGGACTAAAAGTCCATGGTTGACTTCAATTGGAGTCTCGGTTAGCTTACAATCAAGCATGCCCGCCTCTGTTAGTAGGTCCATTACATACTTTCCTTGGCAGAGGGAAATCCTTTGAGCTAATCTTGCAACTTCAATTCCTAAAAAATACTTTAAGTTACCCAAATCCTTAAGTTCAAACTCGGATGCTAATTGTCTTTATAAGATTGTTGTCTCACTTGGATCATTCCCAATGACCACCATATCATCAACATATCATCAACATATACAATCAGAGCGGTGACTTTACCTAACTTCTATTTGATGAGTAGTGTATGATCAACATCACTTTGCTTATATCCGAGCTTTCTCATGAAAGTTAAGAGTCGTCCAAAGTATGCTCGAGGCGACTGCTTGAGTCCACACAATGCCCTTTTTAGTTTGCACACTCGGTCAGTACATCTAGTTTCTGGTGGTGGATCTATATACACTTCTTCATCTATAGTTTCATTCAAAAAAACATTTTTCACATCAAATTGTCATGACAGCCAGTCGAGGTTAGCGGTAAAGGAAATAAGAACTCAAATGGTGTTCATTTTTGCTACTCTGATAAATGTATCTTCATAGTCAATTCCATACTTCTGAGTATATCCCTTTGCTACCAACTGAGCTTTATACCAATTTATGCTTCCATCTAAATTAAGTTTGAAAGTGAATATCCACCTGCACCCCACCATTTTTTTTCCTTCAGGAAGTGGAACAAGATCCCATGTGTGGTTCTTCTGCAATGCCTCCATTTCATCATTTATGACTTTCTTCCAATCTGGATCATCTAAAGCCTCCTGCACATTACTCGAAATATATATAGTAGATAATTGATTTATAGTAAATGCATGTGAGTTAGACAAACGGTTGGTTGATATGAAGTTATTGATAGGATATTTAGCTTTGGTATGAAGGTCCGGATCATATTATTTTTTTGGAACCCCTCTATTGATTCTAGAAGGATAACAAGGCTCGGTATTTGGAGTTACTAAGGGAGATAATTTTACTTTATTAAGCACATCCGCATCCAGAGTTTCTTTAAATTCTAGTATGGGTTGGGAAGATGTACTATCTTGATTATTCAGATTATCTTCAATTATCTATCCAAAGTGAGATGCTTGGAATCAGATTATCAAATGTTTGTGAGATGCTCAGAACATTCGAGAGACTCGGCTGTGAGATGCTCAGAACATTTGGGAAACTCAGTTGTGAGATGCTCGGGAAACTCGGCTGTAAGATGCTTGGAACATTCGAAAAACTCAGAATACCATCTTCAAATTCAAAGAGGTTTGGATTTTTCTCACCCTGAAGAGAGCACTCAGAGCGAGAGAAGAAAGGAACATTTTCATAGAACCAAACATCTTGAGTTATATATAACTTCTTTGCATTTGGATCATAACAAAATTCATACACCTATATCCCTTTTTTAGATCCGCATAGCCAATAAAGATACACTGGATAACTCGAGGATTTAATTTTTTGAGTGTTTGATGAACATATGCCGAACATCCAAAGACCCTGCTCTAGATTAATAAGAGGTGGAGATATGACAAATTCCTGAAGTTTTTGAAGAGGTGTTTGGAAATTGAGTACTCTTAATGGTGTCCGATTTATGAGATATGCAGTAGATTGAACAGCCTGTCCCTAGTATTTTTGAGAAACATTCATGTTAAATAATGATATTTGGATAACTTCCAATAACTGTCAGTTCTTTCGTTCAACTATACCATTTTATTAAGGAGTGCCGACATAGGATGTTTAGTGACGAATGCCCAGCTCGCGACAAAAATCATTTAGAACTGAGTTAAGATACTCCCCACCATTGTCAGACTACAAGACTCAGATTTTACTTTGGTATTGCATGGCCACCATTTTGTATAGGGCCCAAAACGCGAAGCACACATCTCCTTTATTTGAAAGTAGTGATACCCAAGTCATCCGAGTACATTCATTAATAAACGTTACAAAATATCAAGCACCAGATATAGTAGGAATTCGAGCAGATTCCCATACATCAGAATGAACGGTCATGAATGGGATTGGATTTTTATTATAACTCAGTACATAAAAGATTCGGTGGCTTTTTGCCAATTCACAAATATCACACTTGAATTCTGAGTCTGTGGTATTCAAAAATAATTTTGATTTTATTTGTTTAAGATAATGAAAAGAGAGATGACTAAGATGACGATGCCATAAGATTACTTGGTCTTTAGCCGAGCAACTTCTGCCAACTCTATTGACTTGACTTTTGACTTGAATCACATGCAAATCAAGATAGTACTACTTTCCTTGTTTAATACCAGAGCCAATAATTTAGTGCGTTGCAATGTCCTAAAATACACAATAATTAGGCTAAAATTTGACAGTGCAATTCAAGGTTTCAATGATTTGGCCAACAGATTATAGATTACAAGAAAGAGATGGAACAACAAGAACATTATCTAGATTAAGAGTCAGAGTTAGATATTGATCTTTCATGAGTGACCAGTGCTATGCCTCTATTAGCTGTTAGAATATTTTATTGGGTTGATGGGTGGATAGATGTAAGATGGTGAGTGGAGTTTGTCATATGATTATTAGCAATTGTATCAATAATCCATGTATTATTTCAAGTGACCAGTGCTATGCCTCTATTAGCTGTTAGAATATTTTGTTGGGTTGATGGGTGGATAGATGTAAGATGGTGAGTGGAGTTTGTCATATGATTATTAGCAGTTGTATCAATAATCCATATATTATTTCGAGTAAGATTTATCATACCTGATGTTGCATCAAGATCACCACTTGGTTTAGTGCCATTAGAGGTAACAATTGTAGCCTTTCTGAGCTTCTTATGAGGCTTTCTATGAAATTCCACCATCTCAGATATCCCATAATTTCATAGCACTGTTCTTTGAAATGTCCAACTTTACCACAATGAGTATAGGTGTATGTGATGAACTGACTAGGTATTTTCCTTTTAAACTGGGGACAAGTCCGAGCTGCTACAAGTACCGTATGGTCTGGCAGTACCTTTGACTCTTCCATTGTATGGTATTGGTTGTGATCCCTCCGCACATATGCATAACTAGACTCAAGATTAAGAGGTGCATCCTTTCGAAGTATTTCACTATGAGCATTATTAAATTCCTAATCAAGCATGAGTAGGAAAATATGTGTTTGAATCCGGGTAATGTGTTTGTGGAGTGATACTATTCCGTTAACATCCTCCCCTTGTGCACACGTTCGAGCATCAATTTCTTGAAGTATTCCAACCAGTTGATTATAATATGCAGGTAATGACTTACCATTCTAACGTGTTATGAATGATTTTCAGTTTAATTTGAACAACTGAGTTTCATCAGATCTATCATAGAAGGTTTTTGAGACAACATCTCATATCTCCTTTGCTGTTGGAAGACGGATGAATCTTTTGATCAATGTCAGACTCATGGAATCAATCAGCCAACTTTTGACTCGATTATTATCAAGAATCCAGGTCTCCAAAGTTTTATCTCCTGCTGGTGGTTTTAGCGTAGTGCCATTAAGAAAGACAGATTTATTTTTAGCTCCAATTCGCATCTCCATGAGTTGTGACCATAGAGGATAGTTTGTATTATCAATAATAATTTCTGTAGGAAAGAGAGAATTATCTTGAAAGTTTGAATAAAATTGGGTGTTCCATGAGATATGATGGAAGTGTTTTTGGTGGTCATGATTTCGAAGATTTAAAAGGATTCAAAGAAAGAGAAAAAATATGATTTCAAGAATTCAATACAAAAAAAAAAATCAATTTCAATGGATACGCTCCGATACCATGAAGAATAAAATTTAGAGAAAAAAATAAAAAATTCAAAGGAAATATTTTTTCATGATATTCAAAGAAGGGTTACAACCTATATATACATATAAAAATTCTAATCACAACCTCCTAATTAGAAATAGAATAACATTTTTAATAGAATAAAAAATTTATTTCTAATTATATACAAATATTTACTTCCTCAACACTATATCCAAAATATGAAGCTCATCATGGTGTCAATTATTCACATTAATCGTTAGTTGCAGCTGCTCATTTATCTAAGCAATACATCAGGTCATTTTCCTGATTTCCATTTTCTTTTTCTGTCAATTTGTGAAGTGAACATTACTGAAAAATTAATGAACAGTCTGTTATGGTGGACTCTAATTCTGTTCTATGCTTAAATGCACATCAGTGAACAGTTTCTACCAGATAAGGCAATCGATTTGATAGATGAAGCTGGGGCTAGGATTCAAGTAAATACTAACTCACCATGGTCATCAATTGTGACTGAAAGGGACATACAGGATATTGTCTCAATGTGGACTGGAATTCCTGTAGGAAAAGCAACAGTCCGAGAAGCCAGGGGGCTATTGAACATGGAGATGAACCTGCAGCAACACATCATAGGACAGGATGAAGCTATTAAGGCTGTCTATCGCGCAATTCATCGAGCTAGAGTTGGAATTACAGACCCAAGCAAACCTGTAGCAAGCTTCTTGTTCGCTGGTCGTATAGGTATACGCAAAACTGAACTGGTTAATGCATTAGCTGTTGAGTATTTTGGGTCCAAAGAAGCAATGATGAGGCTTGACATCAGCGAATATATGGAGAAACATTCAGTATCAAGACTTTTTGGCTCACCTCCTGGCCATGTAGGCTATAATGAAGGAGGGCATCTAACTGAAGCCATTCTCCGGCGACCCTATTCTTTGATTCTCTTTGATGAGATTGAGAAAGCACATAGAGAAGTTTATAATGCCTTGCTTCAGATTTTGGATGATGGTAGTTTTGTTGGTTTTTTGGACTTAATTTAGAGAGGGAAGACGTAAATTAAAGAGCTGGAAAGGTTCATCCTTTTTCATTAGCTAGCATACATTTTTATACAGAAAAAAGTTGATACAACAGCTTACTAGCTCCCCTTAATTTAAGGAAGTTTGGTTTGGTAATTATAAACTCTACCGCAAGTTGCTAACCTCTCCATATCTTCTATAAAATTCTGGAGCTTTTACAAAAGTTATAATCATTATAAAATATAAAAATATCAAAGCAAAATATCAAGAAACTATACTAACAGCATGTTGCATCAAAGCTTTGTTTCAACGGTCAACAACAAGTTTGACAGATGGTAAAGAGAAAAAAGTTGACTTCAAGAATTGTATCATAATCATGACTTCTAATGTCTTCGGAAAGGCAGTTCTCCAAGGAAACAAACTTGGTTCTGAGCAGGTTAAGGCATTAGTAGCCGAAGAACTGAAGCAGCGTTTCACGCTGGAGTTTTTGAATAGAATTGATGAAATGATAGTATTTGAGCAACTTTCAGAATCCCAGCTAGAACAGATTGTGGAGATTATCCTTGAAAAATTGTATCAAAGGCTGAGAAGCAAGGACATAGTGCTCCAAGTGAGAAAGAAAGGATATGGAGAAGGGAAAAATTCAAGTTATGGAGCTAGACTCTTGAAGAGGGCTATTGTAAGTCTGGTAGAAGACAAGATAGCAGAAGGAATCTTAAATGGAGATATACATGAAGGAGATCATGTGAAACTGGGTGTTGATCTCCTAGTTGCCGAAAAGCAATATAAAATAACTTTAAAATTATAAAAATTTATAATGAATTTTTTTATATATGCAGGAGTAAAAAATTCAAATGTTTATGACTTTTTATAGTTTTAAACGAAACATACTTTATTAATAAAAATTAATTTAATTTCAAATAATTCTCTAAAATTAAAAAATTTAAAATTTGAAATAAATTTTACAAAATTTTCATTACGGAAAAATTTTAGTTTTAACAGATAGTAGCCATATCTTATATATCATGAGCTAATTAAGGCATGCAAAGTTGGACTAGGGGAAGGCATTATAGTAGTCCAAAAGAAAAATGAAGAAATGTTAATGGAAGCTCAAGAACGGATCAATTCAAAACTAAATAACAATTCGGGAATTAATGGTGAACCCTGATCGTCTTAACGCAACCGGAGTTTATGGTTGCTTTAGTCACTAACTAGCCAGTAGCCATAGAGGAAATTGCAGAAGAAACTTACCAACTTGTTGATTAAGAACAACAATGGACTGACTATATAAAATCCTAACACAATCACATTTCAATGATCACCTGTCAAATTTTAGAGTAGTCTTAGCGCTAACAATTATGCTTCAATTGTTATAGAAACTTGCATGATCTGTCCCATAAAGAGTATGTCTGTTATTTCATTTTAGTCCTGCCACAACGATCACATCATAACTAGATAGTTAGGGCATAATTTAACTTTTATTTGTCTGATTCAGGAGCCTGGGGCCTGTATACGTGATTGCATATGAGTCACAACCTTCTTGTCGCGCTTAACTGTTCTTATCAAATAAAGTTTCAAGATCCAGCTATAACCAAATTACGTTTTTTTTTTTACTTCGGACCAAAAATTTTCTCAACTCCCCGTGCTTAGAAATTAAACTCATAATTCGACATCACTAAATGAATTGAATTGCAAAAAATGTTTATAACTCAAATGGTACTCTAATTTCTTTTATCTAAACCACCAGTATATCAGTATCAAAAATTCATTGATTTTAATTAATCAAATTCGATTTAGATAGAACAATAATGACATTAAAAGTCTTACAACAATTAATTTAACATAATTGTATATATCATAACATAAATTTGAGACATCGCTTAAAGGTTTTTTGCACTATTAGTACCATAATTTTGGGTTATGTTTCACTTCGATACCAAATATTTAATTTTTTTATTTTTAGTTCCTTAAATTTTTTTTGTTTCAAGTTAAATTACCTCGAACATATTTGATCAAATTTAGCATATATAACAGTCAAAATAAGTATATTTTTACTATATTTACTATGTAAACATCTCATTAAGTAGCCTAATCACCACAAACAAATTTTGTTTTATGGGATCAACAAGATAATTAAATTGTTTAATAGGGTGCTTACAAGTATTAAAAATATATTTATTCCAGTTGCCACATATATTAAATTTGATTAGATATTTTCAAGATATTTCAACTTGAAACAAAATAGAACTTTTAAGACTGAAAAAAATCTTAAACATTTGAATTTTTTACTCCTGCATATATAAAAAAATTCATTATAAATTTTTATAATTTTAAAGTTATTTTAAAATTATAAAAATTCAAATGTAATAAGTTAATAAAATGTAAAACCTCTTCTCAAATAAATAAATAAAATATAACATGTAAAATATATATATTTTTTATATGACGGTTAAAACACAGCACGTTAATTTCAGGGTTGAGTAACAGCTTGTCTAGACGGGTAGCTTTTTTTAAGGCCGCAAGACATTCCAAACAGAATTAGGGTTATGGAAACTTGAACCTCACGGAACAGTAGGTTCTTACTTATACATTAGTTTACTAGTTTAGAAAATTCAGATTGTTATTTACAATTCAGAAGAAAAGAGAGTTGCCTGAAGATGAAATTTGAGGAGTCAGTGATCATGGAAGGAGAAGAGGGTTTGCATAATCGTGGAGTGGCTTGGTCGAGAGGGCCATTGATTGGCAAAGGAGGATTTGGGTCTGTTTACTTAGCTACTTTAAAGAAACCCAAATCAAGAAACAGGATTTATCCCCCAGTTATGGCTGTTAAATCCGCAGAGGTCTCTGAATCGTGTTCATTGCAGAAGGAGAAGGAGGTGTTCAACAATCTTTATAGCTGTCCTTACATTCTTCAATGCTATGGTGAAGAAACTACTACCAACAAGGCTGGAGTGATGTTTTACAATGTTCTTTTAGAGTATGCTTCTGGTGGAACCCTTTCTTCCCTTATTAAGCAATCAGGCGCTTCTGGGTTGCCTGAATCTGATGTGAAAAGATACGCAAGGTGTATTCTTAAGGGAATTGATTATATTCATAGTCATGGTTATGTGCATTGCGATTTGAAGCCTGAGAATGTGCTGCTTGTGTCTAATGGTGGTCCAGTTGGTGGTGAATTCGTTCCGAAAATAGGCGATTTTGGGTTGGCAAAGAAAGTTGTTAAAAGTAAGAGGAGGAAGCTTGACTATGTTTATGTTGGAGGGACTACTTCGTATATGGCACCAGAGACTCTGGTTGATCATATTCAGGGGCCTCCATCTGATATTTGGGCTCTGGGATGCATTGTTTTTGAGATGTTCACTGGGAAGAAAGTTTGGGATTCAAAATCCGATGCAATAGATAATGAGTTTCTTAATAAGATTGCTGATTGCTATGAATTGCCTAAAATTCCTTCTCAGATTTCAAAGGATGGGAAGGATTTCTTGAAAGCTTGTTTAGTGAAGAATCCTGCATTTAGATTTACTGCGGAGATGTTATTGAATCATCCTTTCATATCAGAAACAGGCGATGATGAAACCAGCGAATTGGGGGAGGTATGGGATGAAGATTCAATGAATTCACTTGACACATTGAATGGCACTGATGATGACGATGAATCTTGTGCTTCTAGTTTTTCTGAGAGTTGGAGCTTTATATCTGAAGAGGCTCCTCTTAAGCTTCGAAATTGCAATATTCTTGAAGTCTGAATCTTCTGGGGCTAAAGCTGAGGTGTGGTTTTAATGTTCTGCTTTCAAGCTGTACCAATATGGCAGGCATAGCTTCTTCGGCAATATACGTCTTCTTGATTCTACAGTCTGTCCCTCACCTGCATTGGTGAATGTCCTTCCAAAACTTGTTACGAGCTTCTTGATTTATGACAGCTGTTCATAAATACAGCGATTGCAGTGTTGGGCAAAAGATAATTGAAGTGATAAGTGCTGCAGTATACAACATGCTGTTGGCTTGTGCCATCGTGAGCTGGATGTAGAGATATCTGAGCAAATTGTATTGGAAAGAAAAAGGCAGAACTTTTGCAGTTCTGGAACCATTTCATCCACAATATGCATGTAGTTGATCAAAGCAATGGAAGTGCAATTAACTTGATTTCAGGCACCAGTTTATTGTCGTTGCTGAGCCAGAGTTTTAATTATAGCCAACTCTTCGCCAAGGAATTGTAATTTGCCAATTTTAAATGTTATATAAGTAAAATAAGATACCACTATTCACTTTAATGTTATTTGATTTTGGCCTCGTCATAGTGATCATTCAATGGTCACATAATTTAGATACAAATCAAGATTTACTTATCCAATCTGAACACGTGAAAGGCGTAATTTGTGAAACAGATCTCTCACTATAAAGTCATTTGAGATCCTGATTCCTGAACGATTGCCCTACTGAAAATTTTGCAGAACTCTTATTAAGAAACTTCCAATATCTTGAGCATTTCTTGTGCTTCGTAGCTAGCACTGACCTAAGGGTGTGTTCAGAAATTTTTTAATTTCTTATGAATGAATGTGGCTGGTTAAGAGTTGAATTCACGGCTGACAGGCATATGAAATTATTGGCATACAAAAATAATATGGACAAACTAAAATATATGATCCGAATATAATTTATATTTGCAAAAATTTTTTTAAAAAAAAAGATAGTGGACCATAGTTTTCTCCACTAAAAATAGTAATTATTGGCATGCAAAAATTGGCATCAGTTTAGCATTTAAAGAAACAAAAAGTTGCATATTGATGTGCATGCGTGCTACTACTGTGCCAAGAATCAAGTAAAATTCATTAGGGGAGAACAGAAGTGAAAGAGGGAACACTAATGGTCTCATCAAATGAAAAAACAAAAAAGGCATTTCAAAATTAATGCTCATGGGCTCATTGAAAAAGCTGCACCCTCATAAAATTTTTTGATAATATACACAGAGAGGGAAATGCAATGGCTTGATTTGGAGCAGCTCAGGAAATGCAAGCAATGACTTTGGAAATTGGTTTGGCATGTATGCAGATGCCTTGGAATTAGCAGTACATCAAGGACTCTGTGTGTGTGTATATATAAGCAACCACATATAAGGCCAGTAGCAGTAACAGTTATAGCAATGGAGAAGCTTGAGAACAAAGCTTTGAATAGATGGATGCTTAACAAGTATGGAACGGATTTAACGAAAATGGCAGAAGAGGTAAACCAATTTCCTTTATCTGTAGTATAAAACTATTCTCAGCGGGTGAATGCCTTTGATTAGCATTGTCGGTTCTGCTTTTTTACAGAGCAAGTTGGATCCTCTTATTGGAAGGCAACAGCAACTAGAACGAATGATGCAGATCTTGTGCAAAAGAAGAAAGAACAATCCATGCCTTATTGGCGACCCTGGCGTTGGGAAGACTGTTGTAGTAGAAGGCCTTACAATGAGGATAGTTAATGGAACAGTTCCTATAAAACTTGAGGGAAAAAAGGTACACAAAAATTTCAACAAAGTTTTTTAGCATAATTAATGCATTACTGTTCTTGTGTTGTTTAATGTATCATTTAAAACTCAGGTACAATGTATCGGGGACAGTTTGAAGAACGGCTAACAATGGTGGTAGATGAAGTGAAGGAAGCTAATGGAGAAATCATTCTGTTCATTGATGAATTGCACACCCTCATAGGAGCTGGTTCTTGCAGTAGAGCACTAGATGCAGCTAATATGCTGAAATCAGCTCTTGCAAGAGGGGAACTGAAGGTGAAATCAACAGTGTCATAACACTGTGGAATTTTTAAGTTTTCATTGTCTACTTTGTTTAGTTTAGATCTTCTTTGTGCATGTGCAGTGCATTGGGGCTGCTACGCTGCAGGAATATCGAAAGTACATAGAGAAAGATGGAGCATTAAAAAGGCGGTTTCAAAAGGTAGATGTTCCTGAGCCCTCCATCGATGAAGCGGTTGAAATCCTAAGCGGGCCATGTCCAAAATATGAAGATCATCATGGTATCCATTATGCATATGATTCTTTGGTTGCAGCTGTTAATTTATCGAAGCAATACATCAGGTCATTTTCCTGATTTTCATTTTCTTTTTCTCTAAATTTATGAAGTGAACATTACTGAAAAATTTATTAACAGTATGCTATGGTAGACTAATTCTGTTCTGTGCTTAAATGCACATCAGTGAACAGTTTCTACCAGATAAGGCAATCGATTTGATAGATGAAGCTGGAGCTAGAGTTCAAATAAATACTCAATCAGTTGTGACTGAAAGGGACATACAGGATGTTGTCTCAATGTGGACTGGAATTCCTGTAGGGAAAGCAACCGTCCAAGAAGCCAGGGAGTTATTGAATATGGAGGAGAACCTCCAACAACACATCACAGGACAGGATGAAGCTATTAAGGCAGTCTGTCGCGCGATTCGTCGAGCCAGAGTTGGAATTAGAGACCCAAACAAACCTGTAGCAAGCTTCTTTTTCACTGGTCCTACAGGTTTAGGCAAAACAGAACCGGCTAATGCATTAGTTGTTGAGTATTTTTGGTCCAAAGAGGCAATGGTGAGGCTTGACATGAGCGAATATAAGGAGAAACATTCAGTATCAAGACTTTTTGGCTCACCTCCTGGCTATGCAGGCTATAATGAAGGAGGGCAGCTAACTGAAGCCATTCTCCGGCGACCCTATTCTTTGATTCTCTTTGATGAGATTGCGAAAGCACATAGAGAAGTTTGTAATGCCTTGCTTCAGATTTAGGATGATGGTAGTTTGACAGATGGTAAAGGGAAAAAAGTTGACTTCAAGAATTGTATCATAATCATGACTTCTAATGTCGTCGGAAAGGCAGTTCTCCAAGGAAACACACTTGGTTCTGAGCAGGTGAAGGCATTAGTAGCCGAAGAACTGAAGCAGCGTTTCACGCTGGAGTTTTTGAATAGAATTGATGAAATGATAATATTTGAGCAACTTACAGAATCCCAGCTAGAACAGACTGTAGAGATTGTGCTTGAAAATTTGTGTCAAAGGCTGAGGAGCAAGGACATAGTGCTCCAAGTGAGAAAGGATACGAAGAAGATGCTGGTTGAGGAAGGGAAGAATTCAAGTTATGGAGCTAGACCCTTGAAGAGGGCTATTGTAAGTCTGGTAGAAGACAAGATAGCAGAAGGAATCTTAAATGGAGATGTAAATGAAGGATATTATGTGAAACTGGGTGCTGATCTCCTAGTTGCCGAAAAGCAATATAAAATAATTTTAAAATTATAAAAATTTATTATGAAATTTTTTATATATGCAAGGCGTAAAAAAATTCAAATGTTTATGGTTTTTTGCAGATTTATTTTAATTTTTTAATTTTGATAAAAATATCTCGATTTATTAAATGTGTAGCAATTTTAGCACAAATATTTTTTTTATCAAAATTGAAAAATTGTTGATGTGGCATATTATAAAATATCAAACTTTTTTAATTTTCTAAATTTATTATGTTCTATTTGTATAAAAAATTCAAATGTTCGAAAATGACAATTTTATCTCTAACTTTTGATTAAATTTTTAATTTAATAAATTTATTAATATATATGATTATTTATTTAAAGTTAAACAAAATACAAACATAATAATAAAAAAATAAATTTATTATTTAAAAATTGTTTAAATTCATCAATAATTTTCATTATAATTATTTTAAAATTAAAAATTTTAATAATCATAAATGATTTCATCAATGATTTTCATTATTACTTAAAAGTAATTTAAAATTTTTAATTATTTCAAAATTATATATTTAAAAGTATTTAAAATATCAAATTTTAAAATGTAAAGAAAATTTATCAAATAAAAAACCTATATAAAAAGTTTATTTACAAACAATTATACTATTTGCATACGTACCTATTGATATAAAAAAATCCAAATATTTGGGGTAATTTTTAATTTTATTCCAATTTTTTAATTTTGACAAATATATTTCAATTTCATCAATTTTTCGCAATTTTACTACAAATAGACATTTGATCATAAAAATATATTGACATTTTTTTATATAGATTTTTTTATTAAGTTGCAAAGGGAAGAAAAAGGGGACAGAAGATAAAATTCAAAATTAATTGTCTAAAAGGGATGATTTATCACTCTATTACAAAACCAAAACATTAATAAAAAGTATAAATTCAATTTCCACTCTCCCATAATCTTCTCCTAATATAAGGACCAAGTGACAAAAAAAATTCAATTTTTTCATACATTGATAAATGTCTATTCCACGATACTACAAAGGTGGTGGTAAATAAATTAATGTGTTAAATAAAATAAATATTATATTTGAAATAAGATTTTTTTAACAATTATTTGAAATAAGTTTAATAACTTAATTTTTCCAAAAGTTAATATCTTAATTGATAAATATCTTAACATATTTTGAATTACAGATGAATAGCACACGACATGCACTTTGAGCAGTTGAGTTGTGTAAATTGTCTTTTCTAAAAAAAAAAAAGAGCTATTTAAATTGTTCAAAAAAAAAAAAAAGCATGATGCACTCGAGCACATAAAATACGACACAAAAACATGTGTCGCTTAGTTTGAAAACTGGACAGTTAAGTTAAGCAAATAGCATACGACATAAAAAATGTGTCTTTTCTTTTGAAAACGGATAGTGAACGAACACAACAACTAGATCTAATTTCCCTCGTAGACATGTAAAGTTAAAAAAAAAATAATTAGATAAAAAATAATTAAGTAACAGAAATTAATAGATCCGGCGCTTCTCGCTCCTCCCTTTTTCACACAATGAACAGAAACCCTAATCATTAGATTCTTCAGCTTCCAATTCAATTCTATATACAATCGATCTATTAACCCTAAACATGTCGTCTCTTGTTTCAATTCCAATTCCCATTTCCAAAATCTGATCTCTTTCACCTCATTGCATTTAACCTCAAATCCATGGGCTCCGCGCAGTCCGTGCAAGTACCCGAAGAAGATGATGAAGAAGAAGAAGAAGAGAGCGAAGATGGGGAGCAAGAAGAAGATGATGATGATAATGGAGTAGGGATTACAAGAGATATTGATGCTAACAATTTAATCAAGAAAGTTCTGGAACAAGAACCTGAAATGTTACCTTGCCACGCGTCTGCATCTCCGCTTTCTCCGCAGCCTTCTTCGCTAGGGACTCCGCGTCTTGGTCCCTCCATTAAAGTCTGGGACCCTTACAATGTTCTCGCCCCGCCGCCTCCTCCTCCTCCTCCTCCTGTTTTCTCCCGGAGCTTTTCGTCCAACAGTGGGATTTCTGTTGATGAAGATCGGACCGTAACAGCTGCTGCCGTCACGGAGGTGTTTTTGATTAGTCATGGAGAGTGTGACCTCAATTTGAGGCCTGATTTGGTCGGTGGGAGATGCCATGTGGCTGCTTTGACTCCCAATGGGAAACGCCAGGCTAGGGCTTTAGCTGTGTTTTTGAACTCGCAAGGAGTAAGGTTTAATGCTGTTTACTCTTCGCCTTTGGGTCGTGCTAGATCAATGGCGGTTTCTGTTTGTCAGGTAACCTTTTTCTTCCATTTTTATGATTAAGTTCAATGTTGATACTAATGTTGTAGATGAAGATTAAAATCTTTATAAATGGATTATATAATTGAGACCAAATATATTGCCTTTTACATCTTGTAAACTATGTCTTCAATATTAGATATAAGCCCAGATGGAAAGTTTTGATATTTTTTATGAGTTTGATGTGGAGGTAAATTCGATGCCTGGTATAATAAATTGGAGTGCATGTTTTAGATTCAATTCCCTTCTATATTGCCAATCTCATTTATCAATTTTATTTGCAAATCGAATGTCTTTTGGAAATTTATTTTAATTTGTGTATGGCTTCCAGTAGATTGAGTGATTTTCTAATGAAATATTTTGGTGTGCGTGAGATTTTGAAGCTGGGGTAGGTAGGACAAGTTAGGAGTAGAGATGGTTGATCTGTGAAACTCATAGCAGGGGATACGAATGAGAGGGTACCAAAAAAATTATTTTTCAGTAACATTCCTAGTGACAGTGTTTTGTTCATAAATGAAGATTAATAGGTGGACTGTGCAGTTGAAGCTCTTCAAATACAGTAGTGATACTGCATGATAATTATGCCATTTCATTTGAGAATTAAATGGTGGAAATAAAATATTTGTTTACATGAGACAGGAGAACAACATATAATCGAGATATCATCTGATTATTGGATCCTTTGAATCAGAAGCATCAATGAACTAGTAAGAGAGGTTCCTTGGATGTTGAAGATAATGAAAATACTAGAGGAAAGTAACAAATTTGATGATGATTGATGGCTGTGAGAGATGAATGGCAGTCTGTCATTTAATGATAGGTGTGCTGCCCACTGGTAACTGAACAAACTGTGAGCACTATCTATGTTGCTGTCTCTGAGTCATTGGTCATCAAAACATTTAGGAAATGTCCTAGATGTTGAGGTGTAAGGCTTGCCATATGTGGTGAAACAGCTTACACTTTTGTGTATGATAAAAATGATGGATCTTGGCTATCAATTGTAGTTATTATAGCTTATGATTTTGATGGTTTATGATTTATGTACTTATCATTTCCTGATTGATAGGAGAAGCTCAGATATTTCCGTGTATATTTTGGTTTCATCTTTACTTGTTAAATTGAACAAATTGTGTACATATAAAATCATGCAGGAAATGAATTTTGCAGAGGAACAAATACATTCATCAGATGCACTTGTAGAGATGAGTCTCGGGCATTGGGAGGGCTGCCCAAGTTCAGAAATATATACAACTGAAGTGCTGAGCTTGATTGAAAGTTTTCAGCCGGATTTTTGTGCACCGTCCGGGGAATCACTTAGGCAGGTGGAATTTAGGATGGTTCAGTTCCTTAATGGGACAATCCTTGGACTGCCTGCAAAGTTGAGATCTGATTTGTCATTGCATCATCAAAATGAGGGCCATGTATTTTCTCATGACCGAGATCCTCCTGCCTTACTGCCACAGCACTGGGATATGCTTCATAGGCACAAAAATTGGCTTTCAAAGAAGAAGTCTGGTAAGAGCAGGCTACAAAATGTGACTACCACTGGTAATCATGATGGTGAGGATGAGATTTCTCCAAGGGAAGACACTCACCAAAGTCCACTCCATAACTTAAATGTCAGGAGCTCATCTTCCTCCGTCTCTTCATGTGTTGGTGTTTTTTCTCATTCAATTCCTATCAAGTGCCTCCTCACAGGCCTTTTGGGCTGCAGCCCGGTAATGTCACATAAAATTTGCATAGAAGATTCTTCTGTAACAGTATTGCAGCACTCATGGAGAACAGGTTGGCAGATAAAACGCCTGAATGATACTTCACATCTCAGGCTTCTCTAATTGCAGTGTTATCATTCCTGGCCTGGACTCCATTGATGAATGACGAGCTGTTAAATATTAGATGAAAGAAGTTAATGTGTTCATTTTTGGACCATGTTGCAGCTCATGCTTTCTCATGAAATGATGGTTCTTTCTCTCTCACCTTTATTGTTTGACATATATTTCCTTAGAGATTCACCACCTTCGAAGAAAAGAAAAGATTGGTTTGGGAGTTGTTTTGTAGCATTTACAAATGTTGTTATTGTAGAGTGACAAAATGTTTTATTTTTTTCCCTTGTAATAGGGAAACAATAAGTTATTATAGGATGAAGAATTGTGTACTTGTATTTTTTTTTTTTTGTCCGATTAATACAATTTTTGTTCGAATTTTGCCTGAGACATCCTGGTTACTCCTCGCTCTACCCCTCCAATACCCTCTCTTTTGCAAAGGAATTCTTTCTGAAAGCACCAATTTAACTAGGGACAATTGTTATACTACGGACGTGTGAATTAAAGGGAAAACATGCTTTTTTTTTTTAATGTTTTTAGTGTTCTTTTTTTTATTCACGAGTTTGCTTTTCTAATCTCCAGCTCTCTCTGTTCCTCTTAGTAGGCAAAAATTGTTGTGAAAATGATGTGGAATTATGTGCAGGATCAGATTATGAACCAACTAGAGCAAATTGCAGCTAGATTATTAGAAATAATAAAAATGAAGAAAATATGGGACACATAAATTTAATGTGGAAAATCCTAAACAAATTAGGAAAAAATCATGGTAAAACTAGAAGAATTTCACTATAAAAACTTATAAAAGTTATAACAACTTTCTCACTATATAACCAAGAATCTCTCTTAAAGTAGGAGAAAACACACTCACATTCTCTCTATTACCCAAGAAAAGAACAATTAACACTCTCTCTTGAAATAGGAAAAATTTATTCTCCATATTTTTTTTCAAATAAGGAGATTACTCTCAAAACACCCAACTCACCAACTCATTCTTTCACAATGCCCATAACCACCAACAACACACAAATGGCCATCCTCTCATGCCTATAAATTATAGGCTCACAATTCTCAAGTATTAAGTAGAGAAAGTTAGCAGATCCAATTGTTAAACAACTTGCAAAGTAACCAAAGCCAAATTGGTTTTGGCAATCAAGAATTCAAAGTTAAGTTGGCCACTTTTTCCCAATAAGTTGGTTAACAATTGGCAAAAATTGCTTGGACAGGCACTGTAGAGGCTTGGCTCGTGATGCACTCGTGAAATGTGAGGGGATCAGTGTAAGTCCAATTTGGTATATTTTTGGTATATAATTGCTTCTCAAAAATTGGAGACATGCATAGGTTGAGATACTTTATCGAAATTCATATTAATACTTTTTTAAGGAGTATTTTATTATCTCAAATCATTAAACAATTAATCTTGATACTTGATCAACCTCCTACACTTAAATGAAATCATTAGAGTCTAAATTGTTTATCAAAGTCCAAAATTAGAGTTTGATCATGCAAATGGTTAACAATCTTCCCTTTTTTAGCTTTGACAACCAATTTGATAAGATAATAAACAAAATGTGTGTGTGTGTTAAAAACAAATAACATGAATAAGTGCATATTATACAAAGTAGTTCCTCATTACAAATAAAATAGGTGCACTGTGTAACAAGAATATTTTCCTCCGCTCTTACTATATGCATCATGTATCAAATCATTAAAAAAATATTGAATTAACATAGCATATAAGGTGTTATAACCCAAAGTTTTGAAAAATTATAAAAATTATATTTTTGGAAATTTGAAGTGTTAATAATTATTTAAATGATTTTGTGATATTAGGATCAAGTTATGAAATTAAATTTTATAAAGTAAAGTATTATTATTTATTTGATTATTAGTTAAATTAAATTTGAATTTTTGGTGTTGAATATTATTTTAATATTGTTAATATTATCATTTATATAAATTACTGATTTAATGTATTTTAATACATTTTAATGAATTTTAAGTGTGTATATACGTGTATATTTGTTGTATTAAAAATTGGGGAATATTTTATTCTAAAGTAATATTATTTAATTATTTTAAGAGATTAATATTATTTGTGGTGGAGATTTTATTTTAATATTTAAAGTTATTAGATTTTTAAAGTATTATGTGGTGTATATTATTTTTTAAGAATTATTAAAGTATTATTATATTATATAGTGTATGCGCTTATTAAAAAAAATGTTGGCAGCACTGACCATTCATTCTTCTCCTCATTATTATTTCTTTTTTTTTCCTTTTTCTTATTCTTTCTCTTCCTCTCCCCGACACCTCCACCAACCACCGCCACCATTGCCACTAGAGACCATTGGAATGCCGTTCAGCTCCTCCTTAGGCAATCACCTCTCTTCCTTCTCTATGTCTCTTCCTTCTTTCTCTTTGTTTTCTCTTTCTTACTGGATTGCTCCATATCTCACAAAAGACGATTTTAGTGACGACGAGGGTCGACTTTGGTCTTAAATGAAAGCTCATCCTCTGGGCATTTTTTTCCCATTCTAATTCGTCCGGGTAACACCATAATCAACATCAATTTTTGGAAATTCAATTCTAGGTATTTTCAATTCTTTTGTTAAATTGAGTTAAATTGATTTTATTTGATATATTTTCTTTGAGATTAATTGTTGTAGAGGTTGTGAGGTATCTAGATATGATTTTTTTAATTTTTTCTGAAAATTTTGAATTTTCGAGGCTTGGAGTTACTATTTACATATTGTTCCGAGCTCGGAGAAATTTTTATATTTTTAATAAATTCTAATAATTATGTAGATTAAACTTCATGCAGGAAGTTTATTAAAATTTTGTGTTGAATTTTTATTATAAATTTTTGAAGGTTTACGTAAAAAATTAATTTTTGAAAAAATTAGTATAAATTAGTAATTTTTATATTTTAGTTGAAATTATTGTTAATTACTATGTTTTGGGCAATTTTTGAGTAGTAAATAGGATTAAAATAATTTTTACAAATTATTATGTATTTTTAGCTAATTATTAGTAATTTCTGGAAATATATCCAAATAATAAACTTATTTATTATTTTTAAGCTTAAATGAGTTTTTGGCCATTTCTATTATATATTTGAGCAATTTCAATAATTATTTGTAATTTATGCTATTTAATTGCAAAAATTGAAAAATAGATTTTTATTAATATAATTTAATTATAAATTAGAATTGTATTAGTTATTTTGAAAAGAAATATCTTTTATGCCTTTATTATGTAAATAGATTGAATTGCGGTGTTTAATTGAATTTTTATAGTTTGAAATTGTTGTTAGTTATTTTGTTTTAGACTATTTTTGGATTAATAAAAGAATGGAAAACACTTTTTTTATATTATTTCCAATTATTAGTTAGTTTGTGATAATTTTGGAATAATACATGAATAATAAATTTATTCATTATTTTTAAGCTTAAATGGGCATTTTACTATTTTAAGAAATAATTATTTACAATTTATACTAATTTAATTGTAAAATGGGAATTTTATTCCATTTATGGATTTTATTTATTAGCAAATATTATTTAAAAACTAAAATTTTATTATTTATTTGGAGAATAAAGGTTTTTAATATTTTTATGAGATATTTTGGTGATTTGAGAAATTACTATATTTTTATATAGATTTTATGATTTTTGGTGAATTATTGAGATTTATATTATTTTGGATTTTTGTTAATGAATTGGTTCTCGATTGGACAATAATTGTAATTCGGGGGTCCAACCCAAGATTTTAAGTGCTATGAATTTTTGAAGTGTGTTTGCGTGTAGAAACGACACTACTTTTAGTAGAAAGATATCCATTTTACAAAGGAGATTTTGTCAAATTTTTGGTAGATTTCTTGTAAAACGTGGCATCGGATCAATTTTAGTAGAGTCGTATTTTAATCAAGTCTTTCTTTAAAAATCTAGCAATTATAGGATTTTCATTTTAAATTCTCTTTTATTTATTTCTTTTTTTTAGCCGCACCTCAAGTCAAGTCGACAAGTCGAGGTCGAGCACGACTGCACAGAGGAGTGCATTCAACCTATAAGTTAATAATTGAACTGTGTATAAGATATTTATATTAAATATAAATTTATTCATTTTGATAAATGAGAGAATTTATTAAAAAATTATATTATTATAAGAAAATATATTTGAATTAAATTCCCCTATTATTTGCTATAGTTATATAAGCATGTTTATATTAAAATTTCATATAATTAGTTAATTTTAATTTAATTGTAATCTTTCTTGTTTTATTTATATTTATTTATTTTAAAATAAACTATGGTAGAACGGGCTACCTGATGGGTTTCATCAGGACCGTGTGCACACGAGTAGGATTGAGAGTGAGTGTTGGAAGTTATATGACTCGGTGAAACTTTGCTTTTGGACATGATTTACACATCACTGGGGTCGATAGCTTGGTTATGCTTTGCTCTCGGGAACCGCCATTAAATATTGATTTAAGTGATTTGACTGTGGCTGGTAGCTTGGTAGATGTTTTGCTTTCGGAAATCGACAATTTCTAGATTATAAGAGAGTTGAAAGACTATTATAATTGTGGACTAGGGTTCCACCTAGTTTTCTTATAAAAATGATTTAATGAAGCTTATTGTATTTTATATAGTAATTTATGATTTTCAAATACTTTATTTCGGTAGAGGGAGATTTCAATAAATCAAATGGTTTTAAATTATAAATTTTATATTTTCATAAATATACTTTTAAAGGAGATTTTCATACTATATACATTTCTTTTATTAATTTACTTAGTTAGATATGCCTCCCCTCAATTATTTTTTTTTCAGGATCTCAGGAGTCATCGGTTAGTCAGCCTACTTTACATCGGGCTTCTTCTTCTATGGCTATTTTTTGTAGGTCTATATGATATACACTGTTATGTATTTAAAATCTAGAATGCTGCAATAATAATGGTGGATAACTGTTATATTGTATTTTATGGATTATTACTTGTATTAAGGATTTGTACTAAAGTTAATTATTATGTTTTTATCAAAGATGGTTTTGGGTATCAATTTATTTGTATTATTTATTTTTATTTAAATATTTCATTTTAAGTATTGTCTATATTTTATTATAAATTTTTTGTAATATCTCGTGTTTTTAAATATTTTAATACTGTACCGGGATATACAGTGTTAATAATTTTTATATATATATTACGATATTTTTATGAGTTGATATGTATTTAAAACCTATTTTAATTATTGTGTATTATTTATAGTGCTTTACGTAAAATTTTCCCTGGACTTGCATTTTCGGGGAAATTTTCACATAAATAATTTATTGTTAATTATCTTAAATATATTTTCGGACTTGCATGAACTCATACGTATTTTTAAAATACTAAATAAAGCCTATGTGTGCAATATTTATTTAATTAGGGTTTAATATATTACCCTAATATTTTATTATTTGTTTATTAATTTATTGTTATTTAATTATTTTATTTATTATTAAATTATTAAAATATTAAATTATATGTGTGGGTGTGATTTTTTTTAAATATTTTATTAAAATTATTATTTTTATTATTTTTCTTTTCTTTTTCTTTTCTTTTTCTTTTCTTTTTCTTCTTCTTCTTCTTCTTCTTCTTCTTCTTCTTCTTCTTCTTCTTCTTCTTCTTCTTCTTCTTCTTCTCCCGAGTGCCCGACCACCCCTCACCACCGTCTGTCACGTCGATCACCTACCGTCGGTGTGCCTCCCGGCTTGCCACCGCCGTTCCCAGCCGTCCCCCACCGCCAGCAGCCTCCTTCCCCGGCGCCGGCAGCCCTTTTCTTCCATTTTGGCCGAAATTCTTCTCCTCGTTGTCAACGACGATTCCGGCCACCATTTTTGACACCGCCGGTCTGTTTCTTCTCCTTGAGCTCCGGTGAGTGTGATTATAGCTTTGGTTTGAGCTTAAATAGTCTAGAATTGCTTAGGTTTCGAATTTTCAATTTTGGTCACATTAGGGTTTTTGATTTTTTTGAGCTTCGAATTGATTGATTCATGGAAACTACCTTCACAAATGTTGATCCTAGTAGCTTAATCTACATGTATGAATTTTTGTAGAATTTTTGGAGATTTTTTGGATTTTTGGGTATTTTTGAATATTTTAATATTATTTTCTAATTTTGGGAAATTAATTATTTAAATTATGAAATTGGGTTTTATGGTTAAATTAGGTGTTTAAATGAATTATAGGAATTTATTTGGAATTTTTATGAATTTCTAAGTATTTATTTTGAATTATTGAAGTTTATGTAATTTTGGGAAATTAGGGTTAATTATGTTTTTAATTGAATTTAATTGGTTAATTGAGTTTAATTATTAATATTATTGATAAATATGTTGAGAAAATTAATTTTGGATAATTGCATAATTTTTGGTGAATTTTTGAAGTAATTATAGTATATTTATATATATAGGGGTATTTTGGTAATTTTACCCTAAATTGTCTAAAAATGTAATTTAATTGGTTTTAATAGTTATTTAAGGTATAAAAATGATTTCTATAAATTATTTAGTATTTTTAACTAATTAAAACTATTTTTCGTGAATTATTTTCAATTATATATATAATATACGATTTTATTAATAAAATGAGTTTTATCGATTTTTATTGTGTTTAAAGGTTAATTATGTAATTTCTACCTATAAAATGTAATTTTTAGGTTTTAAGGGTATTTTTGGTATTACCAGAATTGTTCTGTGATTGTGGACCCTGGTCGGTGGATTGTAGTTTGGAGTCCGACCGTGGGATTTTGATTGTGCTCTGTGTAGTTTTTCGAAGTGTATTTCTTTACAGGGTCGGCTCTACTTTTTTGAGTAGAGAGATGTCTGTTTTACAGGGGAGGTTCTGTCGAATTTTCGATAGAATTCTCGTAAAACGTGATATCCGGTCGAACCCTAATTCTGTTTCTGTGTTTAATACTCTAGATCGAATTCTAAGATTTCTATTCGGTTTATTCTGATGTCTATTATTTATTGCTTGTTCAGTTGCGCCGAGACCGAGGGCTAGTGGACTAGACCCGTCGGACCCGTCTCGTGGAGCGCACTAGGGTGAGTTACTATACTATATATATATGCTTAGGATGCATGATTTAGAAATGCATGTTTTATTTTGATTAAATATGCATAAATAACGTGATTTGTATTTAAGTATATTTTTGGTATATTTTTGGTATATATTAAATTATATGCATGTTTTGTTAATAAATTATTTTTAAAATGTTTTTAAATATATTTTGAGCTTAATTCATGATTTAATTGGATTTATTTGATGTATTTATACTCGAAATATACCTGGTTTACTTTTGGTATATTTCCGATATATATATGGTTTATATGGTTGTTTTATTTAATTTCATGCATCATTTATTTGTGAATGAATGTTTTATATTTATTAATGAAGGATGTCGATAGAACGTGCTACCCAGTGGGCAGCACTAGGACCGAGTACGTACCGGTACGCCTATAACATTTAGGCTATATTACTAACTTGTTTGTGGATATTGATTTGGATGGATTGATTTATGTGATGTGAGATATGATTGATGGTGTGATTGCTGGAGCTCGGTTGACCAAGTGTCTCGGGGCCAATCACACAGGCAGTCAGACTGCTGGAGCTCGGTTGACTTAGTGTCTCGGGGCCAGTCTACTGTCTAAATGGATTAAGTGGATATATTTGGATTAAGTGAGCCTGTGTGGCTAGAGTGTTGTCTAACACTGTTTTTGAGGTTGCAATATTATAGGGTTCTATTTGATCCTTCATAAACGATGATTTTCAATGAAATATATATAAAATGATTTTATTGCATCTGTGTGTATTTGCCTGTATATATATTAGATATATATATATACTGTTGATTGTATGCATTGTCATTTAGTGTGTATGTATATATATTATAGTAATTCACTCAGTGAGGTCTGACTCCCCTCCATTGATAATTTTTCAGGAGAGTCAACATCTTCAGACCTTAGTAGCAGGCCTATACGCCGAATTTCTTTCGCCCCGGCTTCTTTGTGTAAACTGCTTACTTGAGTCTTATTTTTATAATCTAGACACTGCAGTAATTGTAAATTAATTATGAGACATTATGTATTTTATTTATGCGAGATGCATTTTAAGAATTTGAACTGGATTGTATTAAAGAGATTTTATATATGTGATGATTTGAGATTTAAATTAAATCCAGTTGATGGAAATGTTATTATTATATTTATGATTTTTATTTTTGCTGCATTAAATATTGTTATTATTATTGCATGTTTTATTTTTTTTAGGCTTGCTACGGGTTCCGGATTCGAAAGAATTCCCGTTCCCTAGCGCCGGTCATGGCCCCTGTTTTGGATCGTGACAAAGTTGGTATCAGAGCAGAGTTCTGTGTCAGGGCTTAGTTATGTGAGTTGTGGCCCTAGTTTTTGAGTTTTATTTTCTGTTGAACTACTACAGTGTATTAGGTTCGAGTATGTCTTGATAAGTATTCCTTGCTTAGTTTTCAGCATTATTCCTCCGTTTTCTATTTTGTCTGAATCTTTTCGTTTGTATTTTCAGTATGAGGAGGCGAGCACATGTCGCTCCACCGGTCGTTGAGGCCGAGGATGATGAGTCTTTTCAGGATGAGGTTTTACCTCCTGACCAGCCAGTTAGACGTAGAGGTCGTGGCAGAGGTAGACCTCGAGGAGCGATAGGTCACCGTAGGCAGAGAGAGTTACAGGACGAGGAGCCTGTAGAGCCTGAATTTGATGTTCCTGTTCCTCCAGTTGTTCAGCCTGTTCAGCCTGCCTATCAGCAGGGTATGTCTGACCTTGAGGCAGCTTTATTCTATGCCCGAGTTGGCAGGATTGCGTTTGATGGGACTTCCGATCCATTAGATTTTCTGCATACGATTAAGACTAGGACTCGGACTGCTCATACCGAGTACCAGCGGATCATGATTATTGAGTTGTCTGTCGAGGGACCAGCTCTAGATTGGTTCATTCAGATGATCCAGCCTCATATGATGACGATGACATGGGCTCAGTTTCGAGAGCGATTTATGAGGAGATTTTGTCCAAAACCTCTTCGTTTGAACTATCGTCTTTGTTTGACCAGTATTTCTCATGGAGATCGATCTGTAGAGGAGTATACCCGAGAGTTTCTTTGTCTGGGTAGATATGCAGAGGATCTGATGCGAGATCAGTATTTTTTGGTCACTACCTAAGTTACTGGTTTGGGTTCAGCTTTTGCTGGTATGCCTACAGCAGGCCTTACTCTCAAGTCTGTGATTGAGTTGGCCAAGGAGATTGAGCTGAGACTAGTTAGGCTGGGAGCGATGCCTGATTATTACCAGCTAGGAGTTCAGTCGAGTGGATTGCAGGCTACTCCGTATTCGAGTTTTCATGTTGGATCGAGTAGTCAGCAGCGAGGTCCGACTCAGCAGAGTCAGAGACAACAGCAGCGAGTGCATCAGAGTAGTAGACATGGCCGTGGAGGTCAGCGTAGATCGTTTAGATTCGGGTCAGGTGCTTCGAGCAGCAGCAGTGGTCGTAGTTCTGGATCAGCGGCCAGTGTTTGCCAGACTTGTGGTAGAGTCCATCAGGGATCGTGTTATCTGACACCATTGACATGCTTCAGATGCGGGCAGATAGGACATTTTGCTAGATCGTGTCCTTATTCCAGGTATCAACAGCAGCAGATTCCGCGATTCCCACAGTAGTCGATTGCTAGTGCAGCACCCGTGCCATTTCAGTTACCACCAGCCCAGCATCAGAGTTCCACTCAGTTTGTTCCATAGCAGAGTCATGGTAGAGGTACTAGAGGAGGTGCCAGAGGTGTTGGCCAGGCTTCTACCAGTCAGCAGGGAGGTCGAGGTCAGGCCAGAGTTTTCCATCTGACTCAGCAGGATGCTCAGGCATCTAATGCAGTCGTGGCAGGTATTGTTTCTATTTGTTACCTGGATGCATGGGTTTTGTTTGATCCGGGTGCCACGCATTCATTTGTTTCTCCTGTTTTTGCTTCTAAATCTTGTTGGCAAGCTTCGAGGATGGCTTTTCCCTTGTCTGTTGCCACTCCTCTGAGTGATTCCTTGGACGCCGATATTGTTCTTTCTGGTTGTCCAATTCTCGTGGGAGATAGAGAATTACCCGCTGATTTGATTTTGTTGGATGTGATGGAGTTCGATGTTATTTTGGGAATGGATTGGTTATCTCAGCACTTTGCCGTGGTAGATGGCAGGAATAAGGAGGTGACTTTCAGAATTCCTGGTGAAGTAGAATTTAAGTTTGTTGGTGATAGGAGTTCAGCACCTCAGAATCTTATTTCTGCTATTACAGCTAGGAAGTTATTGAGGAAAGGTTGTCAGGGATATTTGGCATTGGTTAGGGATACGTCAGTGGAGAAGTTGTCAATCACAGATGTTCCTGTTGCTTGTGAGTTTCCTGATGTTTTTCCCGAGGAGTTACCAGGTTTGCCACCTCATAGAGAGATTGAGTTATGTATAGATGTGGTACCAGGTACTACTCTTATATCTATGCCACCCTATCGTATGGCTCCTGCAGAGTTGAGAGAGTTGAAGGAGCAGTTGCAAGAGTTATTGGATAAGGGTTTTATTAGACCTAGTGTTTCTCCTTGGGGTGCACCAGTCCTGTTTGTGAAGAAGAAGGATGGTACCCTGAGACTATGCATTGACTACAGAGAGTTGAATAAGGTAACAGTGAAGAACAAGTATCCTCTCCCGAGGATAGATGATTTGTTTGATCAGTTACAGGGTGCACAGTTCTTTTCTAAGGTTGACTTGAGGTCGGGTTATCATCAGCTACGGATTAGTGAGGCTGATATTCCTAAGACAGCGTTCCGCACTCGATATGGTCATTATGAGTTTCTGGTGATGTCTTTTGGTTTGACTAATGCACCAGCAGCTTTTATGGACCTGATGAATAGGGTATTCAGATCGTATGTGGATCAGTTTGTGGTAGTCTTCATTGATGATATACTAGTATATTCGAGGAGTATGGAAGAGCATGTATATCACTTGAGGATTGTACTATAGACATTGAGAGATCATCAGCTTTATGCTAAATTCTTGAAGTGTGATTTTTGGATGGAGAGTGTTTCTTTTCTTGGACACGTAGTGTCTAAAGAAGGTATTCAGGTTGATCCATAGAAGATTGAAGCAGTGTCTAAGTGGCCTAGACCTACTTCTGTCACTGAGATTTGAAGTTTTCTGGGTTTAGCAGGGTATTATAGGCGGTTTATGCAAGATTTTTCCAGAATTGCAGCCCCTGTGACTCGCTTGACTCAGAAGAATGTTAGATTGGAGTGGTCAGAAGCTTGTGAGAATAGTTTTCAGTTGTTGAAGGAGAAGTTGACCACATCGCCAGTGTTAGCTTTGCCTAATAATGTGGATAAGTTCACAGTTTACTGTGATGCCTCTAGAATTGGTCTTGGTTGTGTGTTGATGCGGAATGGAAGGGTGATAGCCTATGCTTCGAGGCAGTTGAAGAAGCATGAGCAGAACTATCCCACACATGACCTTGAGATGGCTGCAGTGATCTTTGCTTTGAAGATTTGGAGACATTATCTGTACGGGGTGACTTGTGAGATATTTACTGATCACAAGAGCCTTAAGTACATTTTCCAGCAGAGAGATTTGAATCTGAGGCAGAGGAGATGGTTGGAATTGTTGAAGGATTATGACTGTGAGATTCTATATCATCTGGGTAAAGCTAATGTGGTAGCAGATGCCTTGAGTAGGAAGTCCTCAGGCAGTCTTGCTCACATCAGTGTTGAGAGGAGACCATTGATCCAGGAATTGCATCTGTTGGTGGATCAAGGTCTGATGGTGAAGATTAGTAGATCAGGTGGACTGCTAGCTCAGTTTAAAGTACGATCTGTACTGAGGGATAGGATTAAAGCAGCTCAGAGTCGAGATCCTATTCTATAAGAGCTTGCATAGAATGTCAGAGCAGGGAAGTTCACTGATTTCACACTTGATGATGACGGTGTGTTGTGGATCAGTGGTAGATTGTGTGTTCCTGATGTGGATGACTTGAGAGAAGAGATCCTAGAGGAAGCACACTCTACAGCCTACAGCGTTCATCCAGGTGTTACTAAGATGTACCACAGTATCAGTGATCTATATTGGTGGGATGGATTGAAGAAGGATGTCACTGATTATGTTGTGAAGTGCTTGACGTGTCAGTAAGTGAAAGCCAAACATCAGAAGCCTTCTGGGAAGCTTCAGCCTCTTACTATTCCCGAGTGGAAGTGGGAAAGGATAGCTATGGATTTTGTGGTAGGTTTACCTCATTCGAAGGATGGATATGACTCCATCTGGGTGATTGTAGATAGGTTGACGAAGTCTGCACATTTCTTGCCTGTGAAAGCCACATATTCAGTTGCTAGATTGGCGAAGTTATATGTGAAGCATATCGTATGCCTTCATGGAGTACCTGTGTCCATTATGTCAGATAGAGGTTCGGTGTTTACTTCTCATTTTTGGCAGAAGTTGTAGGAAGCGATGGGCACTAGGTTAGATTTCAGTATTGCTTTTCATCCTCAGACAGATGGTCAGTCTGAGAGGACGATCCAGACACTGGAAGATATGTTAAGGATGTGTGTCTTGGATTTGGGAGGTAGCTGGGATGATCATTTGCCACTTGTTGAGTTTGCATATAATAACAGCTACCATAGCAGTATTGGTATGGCACCGTACGAGGCGTTGTATGGAAGGAAGTGTAGATCCCCGTTGAGTTGGGATGAGATTGGTGAGAGAGCTTTGACTGGACCTGAGATGGTTCAGGATGCTGCAGAGAAAGTCATCGTGATTAAGCACAGATTAGAGACCGCAGTTAGCAGACAGAAGAGTTATGCGGATCCTAGGCGCAGAGATGTGGAGTTTTAGATAGGAGATTTCATTTTTCTGAAGGTATCTCCGATGAAGGGTGTGATGAGATTTGGTAGGAAGGGTAAGTTAGCACCGAGATATATTGGACCGTTTGAGATTCTGGAGAGAGTTGGCATTGTTGCATATCGGTTGGATTTGCCTCTGAGTATGTCACAGGTGCATCCAGTATTTCATATCTCGTTGTTGAGGAAGTATATCTCAGACCCTTCACACGTGTTGCAGCCCGACAGTGTAGAAGTGAGCGAAGATTTGATGTTTGTGGAAGAACCTGTGGCAATCATAGATTATTAAGTTCGACAGTTGCGATCGAAACAGATTCCGATGGTCAAGGTTCTATGGCGTAGCGACAGAGTCGAGGAGCATGCATGGGAGACTGAAGCTGAGATGCGAGCTTCTTACTCGTATCTCTTTCCTTCTTGATCCTGTTTTCTGGAATTCGGGGACGAATTCTTATAAGGGGGGAAGACTATAATATCCCGTGTTTTTAAATATTTTAATATTGTATCGGGATATACAGTGTTAATAATTTATATATATATATTACGATATTTTTATGAGTTGATATGTATTTAAAACCTATTTTAATTATTGTGTATTATTTACAGTGCTTTACGTAAAATTTTCCCGGAACTTGCATTTTCGGGGAAATTTTCACGTAAATAATTTATTATTAATTATCTTAAATATATTTTCGGACTTGCATGAACTCATACGTATTTTTAAAATACTAAATAAAGCCTATGTGTGCAATATTTATTTAATTAGGATTTAATATATTACCCTAATATTTTATTATTTGTTTATTAATTTATTGTTATTTAATTATTTTATTTATTATTAAATTATTAAAATATTAAATTATATGTGTGGGTGTGATTTTTTTTAAATATTTTATTAAAATTATTTTTTTTATTATTTTTCTTTTTTTTTCTTTTTCTTTTCTTTTTCTTTTCTTTCTTTTTCTTTTTCTTCTTCTTCTTCTTCTTCCTCTTCTTCTCCGGAGCGCCCGACCACCCCTCACCACCGTCTGTCACGTCGATCACCTACTGTCGGTGTGCCTCCCGGCTTGCCACCGCCTTTCCCAGCCGTCCCCCGCCGCCAGCAGCCTCCTTCCCCGGCGCCGGTAGTCCTTTTCTTCCATTTTGGCCGAAATTCTTCTCCTCGCCGTCGACGACGATTCCAGCCACCATTTTCGACACCGTTGATCTCTTTCTTCTCCTTGAGCTCCAGTGAGTGTGATTCTAGCTTTGGTTTGAGCTTAAATGGTCTAGAATTGCTTAGGTTTTGAATTTTCAATTTTGGTCACATTAGGGGTTTTGATTTTTTTGAGCTTCGAATTGATTGATTCATGGAAACTCCCTTCACAAATGTTGATGATGGATGAAATTTATATTCAATGGTACAACAGGATGATTTATTCCATTTTATGATATATGAGTTGAATTATAATAATTTTGGAGATCAAATTACATATCAACTAATGAAATGATACTTTATGAGAATTTATGTAAGTGTTTTAGGAAGATTTATTCCACTAAGGAAAGTGTATAAATGAGAAAGGCTGGATAAGAAAATAAATATGTAGGTAAGATTAAATTCTATATTTAGTTTAATTAAGAGATGATATGACAATAACACAGTGGAGTAAGAAATATTGAAAACCTTAAGGATATGAGACAATCAATTAATGTTTTGATGGTAGACCTATTGAAATTTTGAGGAAATTAGAATATTTGCAACATCGGAACAAGGTGAGGCAAAACTATCTGATGTAAACAAAGGTATAGCTAATTGATTTAATAATTCTATTTGTAATTACGATAATCATAGTGATATAAGCTTTCTTATATTAATTGTGTTGAGGTTTGATCTTAAGAATTGATACGAAAATTAATGATAATTAAGTGAAATGTATTAAAGAGACTTGAATATATTATTGAGTGCAACTCTATAATGATTTGACACTAGCATTGTGGGTAAGTGTGGATCATATGAATTTAGCAGGTAAGAAAAATTGATATACAATACTATGTGCATAATTTATAAATTATATGTGATGTGAATACAATAAGATAGTAGTTGCATAAGTAAATGTGTGGAGTAAGAAAATAGAATTACAAATTTAAAAATTTTAATTGGAGTTGTTTCAGTTTAAGAAAACTAGAGGTATAGTTATAAGAAAAGCTGACTTGATGATTTAACTGTTGAAATTATAAGAAATAATTGCATATTTTTGAAGATTAAGTGAAAGGCTTAAGTTCGAATTGAGATTGTATCATTTAAGCTATGCTAGTTACCTTGAGAGTGATAAGTTGAATATATAAAGTAGTACATCAGAGTAGCGCGGTGAAAGTGTTATAGACGAATCTCTAATTAGACTGAATATTGATGACGAACTAAATTTTTAGGATGATAAATAATGAGTATAAATTTTATAGGTTTTGTTGACAATAGGAACTATTAAAACTTTGTGGTTATTAGATGGTGAATTACTAATCTAGCAAATTAGAATTTATGATTTATATTGAAAATCTATTCTAAGATTTGGATAACTGGAGGATGTAAGCATAGTTGTGAAAACAAATATTAAATGTGCTATGGTGTAATATCCCAAGTTTTTAAATAATTTTAAACTGCATTGGGATATACAGTGTTAATAATTTTTATACATATTTATGATATTTTTATGAGTTTGTTATTTATTGAAGCTAATTTTAATTATTTTATATTATTTTAAGAGATTTACGTAAAATTTTTTCGAAAATTTTATTTTCTGATAAATTAAAATGTAAATAATTTAATATTAATTATTTTAAATAGTTTTACGAATTTGCATGAACCCATACATAATTTTAAAGCGCTAAATAAAATATATATATGTACATTTATTTAAAGTAAATTAGGGTGTAATTAATTAAATTAATTTTTATTATTTAGTTTTTATATTAATTAATTAATTATATATGTGTATATATTATTAAAATATGTGTGTGGTGTATATTTAATGTGTGTGAGATTATATATTATTATAATATATAGTATAGATATATATATATACATATATGTATAATTATTTATCAAAAAACAAAAGTTAGCAATATTTACGAAAATGTCATTGCCTGCATCTCCTTCCTTCCCGATCGTCCTCCATCACGATCCGGCCACTGCAACCTGATTTTCTTGCCGTCGGTGTGCCTCTTGGCTTGCCACCACCACTTCCAGCCTTTCCCGACATCTGAAGCCTCCATTTCCGGCGTGTTTTGGCCGATAAAATCCAAAAGAGACCGAAATTCATCTCATCGCCGTTCAAGCCGTTTTCGACCACCATTTTCCACACCGTCGGTCTCTATCTTCTCCTTGAGTTCCAATGAGTGTGATTCCAAGCTTTTTTCACTTAAAATGGTCTAGATTTCCCTAGGTTTTGATTTTCCATTTTCGGCCTATTAGGGTTTCAAATTTTTTTGAGCTTAAATTTGAATGATTCAAGAAAACCTCCTTCACAAACATTGATCCTAGTAGCTGATTATATATTCTGGAATTTTTATGGAATTTTTGGAATTTATTTTTATTTTTGTGAATTTTTTATTATTTTCTAAATTTTGAAAATTAATTAATTAAATTATGAAATTGTGTTTTATGGTAATTATAGGTGTTGAAATGTATTTTAGAAATTTATTGGTAATTTTTGTGAATTTTATATATTTATTTGGAATTTATTAGGTTTATGTAATTTTGGAAAAATTAGGTTAATTATGTGTTTAGTTGAAATTAATTGGTTAATTGAGTATATTTATTGATATTATTGAATTATATGTTGAGAAAATTAATTTTGATTAATTATACTATTTTTGATTAATTTTAGTGAATTTATATATATAGGGGTATTTTGGTAATTTGATACTAAATTGGTTAAAAATGTAATTAAATTGGTTTTAATAGTTATTTAAGGTATGAAAATGATTTCTACAAATTATTTAGTATTTTTAACTAATTAAAACTATTTTTCATAAATTATTTTTAAATTATATATATAATATACGATTTTTCTAAATAAACGAGTTTTTATCGATTTTTTACATGTTTTAGAGTTAATTATGTAATTTGGATGGATAAAATGTATTTTTATTATTAAAGGGCATTTTTGGTATTTCTGTGTTGTTCTGTGAATTGTGGACCTCGGTGAGTGAAATTGTAGTTTGGAGTCCGACCGAGGGGTTGTGAATTGTGTTATTTTGAAGTGTATTTCTTTATAGGACCGGCTCTACTCTTTGAGTAGAGAGATGTCCATTTTACAGGGGAGGTTCTGCCTGATTTTTGATAGAATTCTCGTAAAACGTGATGTTCGGTCGAACTCTGATTCTAATTCTGTGTCTAGTAATCTAGATCGAGTTTCTAAAAATTTCCACTAGATTTATTCTGATTTTCTGCTATCGTTTGTTTGTTTAGTTACGTCGAAACCGAGGTCTAATGGACCAGGCCTGTCGGACCCATCTCAAGGAGCGCAATAACAGTGAGTTGTTATATATATATTAGGGTGCATGTTTTAGAAATGTATGATTTATTTTAGTAAAGTATGCATAAACGATTTATTTATTTATTACTTAGGTTTACTTTTGGTATATTTTGGTATATTTTCAACTATATGCATGTTTTATTAATAAATTATTCTTAAAATGTTTTTATGTATATTCATGGTATATTTTTAGTTTATTTTGTAATTTAATTGGATTTATTTTATTTGACGTATATATACTCGAAATATACCTGGTTTATTTTTGGTATATTTCTAGTATATATATGGTTTATGTTGCTATTTTATTCTAATTCATGCATTATTTGTTTATGAATGTATGTTTTATATATAAATGAAGGATATCAATAGAACGTGCTACCTAGTGGGCAGCACTAGGACCGAGTACGTACCGATACGCCAATAGCATTTAGGCTATATTACTAACCTATTTGTGGATATTGATTGGATTGATTGATTTATTTGATGTGAGATATGATTTGGGAGTGTGATTGCTGGAGCTCGGTTGACCAAGTGTCTCGGGGCCAATCACACTGATAGTCAAATTGCTGGAGCTTGGTTGACTTAGTGTCTCGAGGCCAATCTACTGTCCAAATGGAATAAGTGAGCCTGTATGGCTAGAGTGTTGTCTAACACTATTTGAGATTGCAATTTTCTAGGGTTCTATTTGATCCTTCATTAACAGTGATTTTCAGAAAATATATAAAAATGATTTTGCTGCATCTATGTGTATTTGCCTGTATATATATTTATTATATATACTATTGATTGTGTGCATTGCCATTTAGTTATGCATGTATATATATTATAACAATTCACTCAGTGAGGTCTGACTCCCCTCCGTTGACTATTTTTCAGGAGAGTCATCATCTTCAAACCTCAATAGCAGACCCATATGCCGAATTTCTTCTACCCCGGCTTCACTATGTAAACTGCTTATCTGAGCTTTACTTTAATGTCTAGACACTGCAGCAGTTGTAAATAGTTGTGGAGTTTATGTATTATATTTGTGTGAGTTATGTATTTCAAATATTTGAACTGGAATTTGTATTAAAAGTTTATTTATATATGAGATGAGTTGTTCGATTTAATTTCATTTGGTGGATTATTATTTTATTTTATTTATGATTTTATTTCCGCTGCAGAATACTTTATTTATGTTGTTATTATTATTATTATTATTATTATTATTATTATAATTATTATTATTATTGTATGTTTTATTTTAATTTTAAAGCTTTCTACGGGTTCCGGATTCGAAAAAATTTTCATTCCCTAGCGCCAGTCATGGCCCCTATTTTGGGTCGTGACACATGGTGTATGGAAATATGGTTATTTGGAGGAATAAACAAGGAAATTAGTATAGTATTTAATAGCAAGAAGCATAGTGAGAAGAGGCTATTAGTATTGATATTTAAAAACATGGAGTTTGAGGAAAATAGGTGATTATAAAAATAAGAAAGAGAAGAGATAATAATGCTTAACTGTAAGCTAAAAGTTTGAGAAGTAGGTTTAATCTATCTTGAGGTACATAAGTAAAATTATGGTGATTGTTGTTAAAAAATAGTATAAGTTGACTTATGCTTGAGCATGTTAGTTAGTTAATGATGACTGATGATGATGGTATAAGAAAGGAAAGTTGGCATCGAGATACATAGAACCTTTTGAGATTTAGAGAGAGTTGGCATAGCTATATATCAGTTAGCTTTGCCACCGAATTTGCAATAGATACATCCAGTGTTCTACGTCTCGATACTTAGAAAGTACATTTCAGACCCTTCGCATATTTTATAATCTCAGAGTGTGGAAATGAATGAAGAATTGACGTGTGAGGAAGAGTTAGTTATGATTGTTGATTATCAAGTTCGCCAGTTGTGTTTGAAACATATCCCAATGGTTAAGGTATTGTGGAGAAACTACAACGTGGAGGAGCACACGTAGGAGATAGAGGTTGAGATGCAAGTGGCTTACGCTTACTTTTTTTCCTCGATGAATTCTTGTATTCAATTCTTTTTATTTAAAATTTGAGGAAGAATTTTTGTAAGGGGAGAAGATTGCTATAACCCCAAATTTTTGGAAATTTAAAGTGTTAATAATTATTTAAATGTGATTTTTTGATATTAGGATCAAGTTGTGAAATTAAATTTTATAAAGTAAAGTATTATTATTTATTTGATTATTAGTGAAATTGAATTTGAATTTTTGGTGTTGAATATTATTTTAATATTATTAATATTATCATTTATGTAAATTATTGATTTAGTGTATTTTAATACATTTTAATGAATTTTAAGTGTGTATACACACTTAAAATTAGGGAATATTTTAATGAATTGTTGTATTAAAAATTGGGGAATATTTTATTCTGTAGTAATATTATTTAATTACTTTAAGAGATTAAGATTATTTGTGGTGGAGATTTTCTTTTAATATTTTAAAGTTATTAGATTTTTAAAGTATTATATGGTGTATATTATGTTTTAAGAATTATTAAAGTATTATTATATTATATAGTGTATGTGCTTATTAAAAAAAAAACGTTGGCAGCAGTGGCTATTTATTCTTCTCCTCTTTATTTCTTTTCTTTCCTGATACCATCTAGAATGTTCCCACCTAATTAGGGGTCCTCTACCCCCATAAATAGGAACACATGGACAAGGGAGAAGACAGATCCGTCCAAGGAACTACCTCAAAGAGGAATTCTAACCGAAGAAGGAACACTCTCCTACAAAGACTATGATTCACTGATCCATAAGGAATCCCATTCCTCCCAGGTTTGAGTATCGCTATATATAGAACCATATACCCCTCATAAGGTTACATCTCAGTCACACATATTCAAGCTATCTCTCTTTCTCCCTGTTTCTATTCTCTAACTTAGGCATCAGAGTGTTTATGGGGATTCCCCCCACCTCTCACCTTGCCCTCTGTTTCGTGCTTTGTAGGATGTTCAGCCCAGGAGTTCCAGAAATTAGTTATCAAGTGGCGCCGTCTGTGGGAACTCTTTGGGAAAAGCCATTCATTCACTTGCTAAGCTAAAGACACCTTCACTATGACTTCTAGCCTACCTCCAGCCCAAATTCCTGAGGTCGGCACCAATCCTTCTGCACCTATCCTCTCAACTGACCTTTCAAACCCTTTCCTAACAATAATACTGTCACAACCCAAAACAGGGCCATGACCGGCACTAAGGAACGAGAATTCTTTCGAATCCGGAACCCGTAGCAAGCCTAAAAATAAAATAAAATAAACATGCAATAGTAATAATAATAATATTAAATGCAGCGGAAATAAAAATCATAAATATAATAATAGCATATGCGCCAACTGGATTTAAATCAAATCCTCATCATTTCATATATATAAATCTTTATACAAATCCAATTCAAATATAATACAACATCTCTTTAAATATTTAACGACTACTACAGTGTCTAGATAAAATAAACCCAAGACTCAGAGAAGCAGTTTACACAAAGAAGCCGGGGCGAAAGAAATCCAGCATACAGACCTGCTATTGAGGTCTGAAGATGTTGACTCTCCTGAAAAATTGTCAACGGAGGGGAGTCAAACCTCACTGAATGAATTACTATAATATATATATACATGCACACTAAATAACAATGCATACAGTCAACACAATATGTAATACATATATATACAGGCAAATTCACACAGATGCAGTAAAAATCATTTTTATATATTTTTATTTAAAATCATCGTTTATGAAGGATCATATAGAACCCTAGAATATCGTAACCTCGAAAACAGTGTTAGACAACACTCTAGCCACACAGGCTCACTTGATCCAAATATATCCACTTAATCCATTTAGACAGTAGATTGGCCCCGAGACACTAAGTCAACCAAGCTCCAGCAGTCTGACTGCCAGTGTGATTGGCCCCGAGACACTTGGTCAACCGCGCTCCAGCAATCACACCTCCAAACCATATCTCACACATCAAATAATCATATTCCATCAATATCCACAAATGGTTAGTAATATAGCCTAAATACTATAGGCGTACCGATACGTACTCGGTCCTAGTGCTGCCCACTAGGTAGCACGTTCTATCGATATCCTTCATTAATGAATATAAAACATTCATTCATAATAAATGATGCATAAAATTAAATAAAATAACAATATAAACCATATATATACCGAAAATATACCAAAAGTAAATTAGGTATATTTCGAGTATATATATACACCAAATAAATCCAATTAAATTACAATTTAAATTAGAAATATATTTAAAAACATTTTAAATATAATTTATTAACAAAACATGTATACAATTTATTATATACCAAAAATAAACCAAAAATATGCTTAAATACAAATCACATTATTTATGCTTTTTAATCAAAATAAAACGTATATTTCTAAACCATGCATCCTAAGGCATATATATATATAAAATAGTAACTCACAAATTAGTGCGCTCCTCGAGATGGGTCCGACAGGCCCGGTCCACTAGCCCTCGGTCTCGGCACAACTAAATAAATAATAAATAATAGACATCAAAATAACCCTAACAGAAATCCTAGAATTCGATCTAGAATATTAAACACAGAATCAAAATTAGGGTTCGACCGGATATCACGTTTTACGAGAATTCTACCCAAAATTCGACAGAACCTCCCCTGTAAAATGGACATCTCTCTACTCAAAGAGTAGAGCCGACCCTGCAAAGAAACACACTTCGAAATACAAGCTTAACACTCAACCACAACCCCTCGGTCGGACTCCAGACTACAATCTACCGACCGGGGTCCACAAACACAGAATAATTTCAGAAATACCAAAAATATCCTTAAAACCTAAAAATACATTTTATAGGTAGAAATTACATAATTAACCTTTAAACACAGTAAAAATCGATAAAAACTCATTTTATTAGTAAAACCGTATATTATATATATAATTGAAAATAATTCACGAAAAATAGTTTTAATTAGTTAAAAATACCAAATAATTTGTAGAAATCATTTTTATACCTTAAATAACTATAAAAACCAATTAAATTACATTTTTAGCCAATTTAGGGTAAAATTACCAAAATGCCCTTATATATATAAATATACTATAATTACTTCAAAAATTCACCAAAAATTATACAATTATCCAAAATTAATTTTCTCAACATATTTATCAATAATATCAATAATTAAACTCAAGTAATAAATTAATTTCAATTAAAAACATAATTAACCCTAATTTCCCAAATTCACATAAACTCAAATAATTCAAAATAAATACATAGAAATTCATAAAAATTCCAAATAAATTCCTATAATTCATTTAAACACCTATAATTACCATAAAACACAATTTCATAATTTAAATAATTAATTTCCGAAAATTAGAAAATAATATTAAAATATTCAAAAATACCCAAAAATCCAAAAAATCTCCAAAAATTCCAAAAAAATTCGTAAATGTAGATTAAGCTACTAGGAACAACATTTGTGAAGGGAGTTTTCATGAATCAATCAATTCAAAGATCAAAAAAATCAAAAACCCTAATATGGCCGAAATGGAAAATTCAAAACCTAAGCAAATCAAGACCATTTAAGCTCAAACCAAAGCTAGAATCACACTCACCAGAGCTCAAGGAGAAGAAAGAGACTGGCGGTGTCGAAAATGGTGGCCAAAACGTTGGTGAACAGCGAGGAGAAGAATTTCAGCCAAAATGGAAGAAAAGAGGCTGCCGACGCCGGGGAAGAAGGCTGCTGGCGGCGGGGAACGGCTGGGGACAACGGTGGCAAGCCGGGAGGCACACCGACGGTAGGGGAACGGCTGAAAGACGGTGGTTGGCGGTGAGGGAGTGGTCGGGCACAGGGAAGGAAGAAGGAAGAAGAAAAGAAAAAGAAAAGAAAAAGAAAAAGAAAAAGAAAAAAAAGAAAAATAATAATAAAAAAAATAATTTTAATAAAATATTTGAAAAAAAATCACATCCACACACTTAATATATAATATTTTAAAATTTAATATTAATTAAAAATAATTAAATAATAATAAAATAATTAATTAATTAATAAAATATTAGGGTAAAATACTAAACCCTAATTAAATAAATATATACACACATAGGCTCTATTTAGTAATTTAAAAATACGTATGAGTTCATGCAAGTCCGAAGATATATTTAAAATAATTAATAATAAATTATTTACGTGAAAATTTCCTCGAAAATGCAAGTCTCGGAAAAATTTTACGTAAAGCACTGTAAATAAAACACAATAATTAAAATAGGTTTTAAATACACATCAACCTCATAAAAACATTATAATATATATACATAAAAATTATTAACACTGCATATCCCGGTACAGTGTTAAAATGTTTAAAAGCACGGGATACTACAATCTTCCCCCCTTACAAGAATTCGTCCCCGAATTCCAGAAAGAAAAGATTACAGGTTCAGGAAGGAAAGAGATACAGGTAAGAAGCTCGCATCTCAGCTTCAGTCTCCCACGTATGCTCCTCAACTATATCGCTACGCCATAGAACCTTGACCATCGGAATCTGCTTCGATCGCAACTGTCGAACTTGATAATCTACGATTGCCACAGGTTCTTCCACAAACGTCAAATCTTCACTCACTTCCACACTGTCGGGCTGCAATACGTGTGAAGGGTCTGAGATATACTTCCTCAACATCGAGATATGAAATACTGGATGCACCTGTGACATACTAGGAGGAAAATCCAACCGATATGCAACAGTGCCAACTCTCTCCAAAATCTCAAAAGATCCAATGTATCTCGGTGCCAACTTACCCTTCCTGCCAAATCTCATCACACCCTTCATCGGAGATATCTTTAGAAAAATGAAATCTCCAACCTGAAACTCCACATCTCTGCACCTAGGATCCACATAACTCTTCTGCCTACTAACTGCGGTCTCTAATCTTCATTTAATCACGACGACTTTCTCTATAGCATCCTAAACCATCTCAGGTCCAGTCAAAGCTCTCTCACCAATCTCATCGCAACTCAAAGGGGATCTACATTTCCTTCCATACAATGCCTCGTACGGTGCCATACCAATACTGCTATGGTAGCTGTTATTATATGCAAACTCAACGAGTGGCAAATGATCATCCCAGCTACCTCCCAAATCCAGGATACACATCCTCAACATATCTTCCAATGTCTGGATCGTCCTCTCAAACTAACCATCTGTCTGAGGATGAAAAGCAGTACTAAAATCCAACCTAGTGCCCATCGCTTCCTATAACTTCTGCCAAAAACGAGAAGTAAACACCAAACCTCTATCTGACACAATGGACACAGGTACTCCATGAAGGCATACGATATGCTTCATGTACAACTTCGCCAATCTAGCAACTGAATATGTGGCTTTCACAGGCAAGAAATGTGCAGACTTCGTCAACCTGTCTACAATCACCCAGATGGAATCGTATCCATCCTTCGAACGAGGTAAATCGACCACAAAATCCATAGCTATCCTTTCCCACTTCCACTCGGGAATAGGAAGAGGCTGAAGCTTCCCAGAAGGCTTCTGATGTTTGGCTTTCACTTGCTGACACGTCAGACACTTCGCAACATAATCCGTGACATCCTTCTTCAATCCGTCCCACCAGTATAACTCCCTGATACTGTGGTACATCTTAGTAACACCTGGATGTACGCTATAGGCTGTAGAATGTGCTTCCTCTAGGATCTCTTCTCTCAAATCATCCACATCAGGAACACACAATCTACCACTGATCCAAAACATACCATCATCATCAAGTGTGAAATCAGTGAACTTCCCTGCTCTGACATTCTCTGCAAGCTCTTCTAGAATAGGATCTCGGCTCTGAGCTACTTTAATCCTATCCCTCAGCACAGATCGTACTTTAAATTGAGCTAGCAGTCCACCTGATCTACTAATCTTCATCATCAGACCTTGATCCACCAACAGATGCAACTCCTGGATCAATGGTCTCCTCTCAACACTGATGTGAGCAAGACTACCTGAGGACTTCCTACTCAAGGCATCTGCTACCACATTAGCTTTACCCGGATGATATAAGATCTTGCAATCATAATCCTTCAACAATTCCAACCATCTTCTCTGCCTCAGATTCAAATCTCGCTGCTGGAAAATGTACTTAAGGCTCTTGTGATCAGTAAATATCTCACAAGTCACCTCGTACAAATACTGTCTCCAAATCTTCAAAGCAAAGATCACTACAGCAATCTCAAGGTCATGTGTAGGATAGTTCTGCTCATGCTTCTTCAACTGCCTCGAAGCATAGGCTATTACCCTTCCATTCTACATCAACACACAACCAAGACCAATTCTAGAGGCATCACAGTAAACTGTGAACTTATCCACACTATTAGGCAAAGCTAACACTGGCGCTGTGGTCAACTTCTCCTTCAACAACTGGAAACTATTCTCACAAGCTTCTGACCACTCAAACCTAACATTCTTCTGAGTCAAGCGAGTCATAGGGGCTGCAATTCTAGAAAAATCCTGCACAAACCGCCTATAATACCCGGCTAAACCCAGAAAACTCCGAATCTCTGTAACAGAAGTAGGTCTAGGCCACTCAGATACTGCCTCAACCTTATGTGGATCAACCTAAATACCTTCTTTAGACACTACGTGTCTAAGAAAAGAAACACTCTCCATCTAGAAATCACACTTTGAGAATTTAGCATAAAGCTGATGATCTCTCAGTGTCTGAAGTACAATCCTCAAGTGATATACATGCTCCTCCATACTCCTCGAATATACCAGTATATCATCAATGAAGACTACTACAAACTAATCCATATACGGTCTGAATACCCTATTCATCAGGTCTATAAAAGCTGCTGGTGCATTAGTCAAACTAAAAGACATCACTAGAAACTCATAATGGCCATATCGAGTACGGAATGATGTCTTAGGAATATCAGCTTCACTAATCCGCAGCTGATGATAACCCGACCTCAAATCAACCTTAGAAAAGAACTGTGCACCCTGTAGCTGGTCAAACAAGTCATCTATCCTCGGGAGAGGATACTTGTTCTTCACTGTCACCTTATTCAGCTCTCTGTAGTCAATGCACAGTCTTAGGGTACCATCCTTCTTCTTCACAAACAGGACTGGTGCACCCCAAGGAGAAACACTAGGTCTTATAAAACCTTTATCCAACAACTCTTGCAACTGCTCCTTCAACTCTTTCAACTCTGCAGGAGCCATACGATAGAGTGGCATAGATATAGGAGTAGTACCTGGAACGACATCTATACAGAACTCTATCTCTCTATGAGGTGGTAAACCTGGAAACTCCTCAGGAAAAACATCAGGAAACTCACAAGCAACAGGAACATCTGTGAGTGATAACTTCTCCACTAAAGTATCCCTGACCAATGCCAAATACCCCTGACATCCTTTCCTCAATAACTTTCTAGCTGTAATAGCAGAAATAAGATTCTGAGGTGCTGAACTCCTATCACCCACAAATTTAAAGTCTTCTTCATCAGGAATTCTGAACGTCACCTCTTTATTCATGCAATCTACCACGGCATAGTGCTAAGATAACCAATCCATTCCCAAAATAACATCAAACTCCATCACATTCAACAGAATCAAATCAACGGGTAATTCTCTATCTCCCACGAGAACTGGACAACCAAAAAGAACAATATCAGCATCTAAGGAATCACTCAGAGGAGTGGCAACAGACAAAGGAAAAGACATCCTCGAAGTTTGCCAACAAGATTTAGAAGCAAAAATGGGAGAAACAAACGAATGCGTGGCACCCGGATCAAACAAAACCCATGCATCTAGGTAACAAACAGAAATAATACCTGCCACGACTGCATTAGATGCCTAAGCATCCTGCTGAATGAGATGAAAGACTCTGGCCTGACCTCGACCTCCCTGCTGACTGGTAGAAGCCTGGCCAACACCTCTGGCACCTCCTTTAGTACCTCTACCATGACTCTGCTGTGGAACAAACTGAGTGGAACTCTGATGCTGAACTGGTGGTAACTAAAATGGCACAGGTGCAGCACTAGCAATCGACTGCTGTGGGAATCACAGAATCTACGGCTCTTGATACCCGGAATAAGGACATGATCTGGCAAAATGTCCTATCTGCCCGCATCTGAAGCATGTCAGTGGTGTCAGATAACACAGTCCCTGATAGACTCTACCACAAGTCTGAAAAACACTAGCAGCTGATCCAGAACTACGACCACTGCTGCTGCTCGAAGCACCTGACCCGAATCTGAATGATCTACGTTGACCTCCATGGCCATGTCTACTGCTCCGATGCACTCACTGCTGTTGTCTCTGACTCTGCTGAGTCGGACCTCACTGCTGACTACTCGAACCAACATGAAAACTAGAGTACGGAGTAGCCTGCAATCCATTCGACTGAACTCCCAGCTGGTAATAATCAGGCATCGCTCCCTGCCTAACTAGTCTCAGCTCAATCTCCTTAGCCAACTCAATCACAGACTCCAGAGTAAGGCCTGCTGTAGGCATACCAGCAAAAGCTAAACCCAAACCAGTAACGTATGTAGTGACAACGAAGTACTGGTCTCGCATCAGATCCTCAGCATATCTACCCAGACGAAGAAACTCTCGGGTGTACTCCTCTACAGATCGATCTCCATGAGAAATACTGGTCAAACGAAGACGATAGCTCAAACGAAGAGGTTCTGGACAAAATCTCCTCATAAATCGCTCTCAGAACTGAGCCCAGGTCATCGTCATCATGTAAGGCTGGATCATCTGAATAAACTAATCTAAGGCTGGCCCCTCGATAGACAACTCTACGATTATGATCCGCTGGTACTCGGTGTGAGCAGTCCGAGTCCTAGTCTCAATCACATACAGAAAATCTAACGGATCGGAAGTACCATCAAAAATAATCCTGCCAACTCGAGCATAGAACAAAGCTGCCTCAGGGTCAGACATACCCTGCTGATAGGCAGGCTGAACAACTGGAGGAACAGGAACATCAAACTCAGGCTCTACAGGCTCCTCGTCCTATAACTCTCTCTGCCTATGATGACCTGCCGCTCCTCGAGGTCTACCTCTGCCACGACCTCTACGTCTAACTGGCTGCTCAGGAGGTAAAACATCATCCTGAAAAGACTCATCATCCTCGGCCTCAATGACCGGTGGAGCGACACGCGCTCGCCTCCTTATACTGAAAAGATAAACGAAAAGATTCAGACAAAATAGACAACGGAGGAATAACGCTGAAAACTAAGCAAGGAATACTTATCAAGACGTACTTGAACCTAATTCACTTCAGTAGTTCAACAGAAAACACAACTTTGAAAACTAGGGCCACAACTCACATAACTAAGCCCTGACACAGAACTCCGCTTTGATACCAACTTTGTCACGACCCAAAACAGGGCCATGACCAGCGCTAGGGAACGGGAATTCTTTCAAATCCGAAACCCGTAGCAAGCCTAAAAATAAAATAAAATAAACATGCAATAGTAATAATAACAATATTAAATGCAGCGGAAATAAAAATCATAAATATAATAATAGCATATGCGCCAACTGGATTTAAATCAAATCCTCATCATTTCATATATATAAATCTTTATACAAATCCAGTTCAAATATAATACAACATCTCTTTAAATATTTAACGACTACTACAGTGTCTAGATAAAATAAACCCAAGACTCAGAGAAGTAGTTTACACAAAGAAGCCGGGGCGGAAGAAATCCAGCGTACGGGCCTGCTACTGAGGTCTAAAGATGTTGACTCTCCTGAAAAATTATCAACGGAGGGGAGTCAGACCTCACTGAGTGAATTACTATAATATATATATACATGCACACTAAATAACAATGCATACAATCAACACAATATGTAATACGTATATATACAGGCAAATTCACACAGATGCAGTAAAAATCATTTTTATATATTTTTATTTAAAATCATCGTTTATAAAGGATCATATAGAACCCTAGAATATCGCAACCTCGAAAATAGTGTTAGACAACACTCTAGCCACACAGGCTCACTTGATCCAAATATATCCACTTAATCCATTTAGACAATAGACTGGCCCCGAGACACTAAGTCAACCGAGCTCCAGCAGTCTGACTGCCAGTGTGATTGGCCCCGAGACACTTGGTCAACCGAGCTCCAGCAATCACACCTCCAAACCATATCTCACACATCAAATAATCATATTCCATCAATATCCACAAATGGTTAGTAATATAGCCTAAATACTATAGGCGTACCGATACATACTCGGTCCTAGTGTTGCCCACTAGGCAGCACGTTCTATCGATATCCTTCATTAATGAATATAAAACATTCATTCATAATAAATGATGCATAAAATTAAATAAAATAACAATATAAACCATATATATACCGAAAATATACCAAAAGTAAACCAGGTATATTTCAAGTATATATATATGCCAAATAAATCCAATTAAATTACAATTTAAATTAGAAATATATTTAAAAACATTTTAAATATAATTTATTAACAAAACATGTATACAATTTATTATAAACCAAAAATAAACCAAAAATATGCTTAAATACAAATCACATTATTTATGCTTTTTAATCAAAATAAAACGTATATTTCTAAACCATGCATCCTAAGGCATATATATATAAAATAGTAACTCACAAATTAGTGCGCTCCTCGAGATGGGTCCGACGGGCCTGGTCCACTAGCCCTCGATCTCGGCGCAACTAAACAAATAATAAATAATAGACATCAGAATAACCCTAACAGAAATCCTAGAATTCGATCTAGAATATTAAACACATAATCGAAATTAGGGTTCGACCGGATATCACGTTTTACGAGAATTTTACCAAAAATTCGGCAGAACCTCCCCTGTAAAACGGACATCTCTCTACTCAAAGAGTAGAGCCAACCCTGCAAAGAAACACACTTTGAAATACAAGCTCAACACTCAACCACAACCCCTCGATCGGACTCCAGACTACAATCTACCGACCGGGGTCCACAAACACAGAATAATTTCAGAAATATCAAAAATATCCTTAAAACCTAAAAATACATTTTATAGGTATAAATTACATAATTAACTTTTAAACACAGTAAAAACCGATAAAAACTCATTTTATTAGTAAAACCGTATATTATATATATAATTAAAAATAATTCACGAAAAATAGTTTTAATTAGTTAAAAATACCAAATAATTTGTAGAAATCATTTTTATACCTTAAATAACTATTAAAACCAATTAAATTACATTTTTAGCCAATTTAGGGTAAAATTACCAAAATGCCCTTATATATATAAATATACTATAATTACTTCAAAAATTCACCAAAAATTATACAATTATCTAAAATTAATTTTCTCAACATATTTATCAATAATATCAATAATTAAACTCAATTAATCAATTAATTTCAATTAAAAACATAATTAACCCTAATTTCCCAAATTCACATAAACTCAAATAATTCAAAATAAATACATAGAAATTCATAAAAATTCCAAATAAATTCCTATAATTCATTTCAACACCTATAATTACCATAAAACACAATTTCATAATTTAAATAATTAATTTCCTAAAATTAGAAAATAATATTAAAATATTCAAAAATACCCAAAAATCCAAAAAATCTCCAAAAATTCCAAAAGAATTCATACATGTAGATTAAGCTACTAGGAACAACATTTGTGAAAGGAGTTTTCATGAATCAATCAATTCAAAGATCAAAAAAATAAAAAACGCTAATATGGCTGAATTGGAAAATTCAAAACCTAAGCAAATCAAGACCATTTAAGCTCAAACCAAAGCTAGAATCACACTCACCAGAGCTCAAGGAGAAGAAAGAGACTGGTGGTGTCAGCCGAAAAGTTGGTGAACGGCGAGGAGAAGAATTTCAGCCAAAATGGAAGAAAAGAGGTTGCCGGCGCCGGGGAAGAAGGCTGCTGGCGACGGGGAACGGCTGGGGACAACGGTGGCAAGCCGAGAGGCACACCGATGGTAGGGGAACAGCTGACAAACGGTGGTTGGCGGTGAGGGAGTGGTCGGGCACGGGGAAGGAAGAAGGAAGAAGAAAAGAAAAGAAAAGAAAAGAAAAAGAAAAGGAAAAAGAAAAAGAAAAAAAAGAAAAATAATAATAAAAAAATAATTTTAATAAAATATTTGAAAAAAAATCACATCCACACACTTAATATTTAATATTTTAAAATTTAATATTAATTAAAAATAATTAAATAATAATAAAATAATTAATTAATTAATAAAATATTAGGGTAAAATACTAAACCCTAATTAAATAAATATATACACACATAGGCTCTATTTAGTAATTTAAAAATACGTATGAGTTCATGCAAGTCCGAAGATATATTTAAAATAATTAATAATAAATTATTTACGTGAAAATTTTCCCGAAAATGCAAGTCCCGGGAAAATTTTACGTAAAGCACTGTAAATAAGATACAATAATTAAAATAGGTTTTAAATACACATCAACCTCGTAAAAACATTATAATATATATACATAAAAATTATTAACACTGCATATCCCGGTACAGTGTTAAAATGTTTAAAAACAAGGGATATTACAAATACCACCGCCCTTGCAACTTGTTGGGGCCATATCTGGTCATGCACCTTTACTTTCGGAAAATACCCCGAGATACCCGTCCTTGGGCACAGATCTCCCATATTACGCTCCACTGCAGCACCATCGATCAATACCCTCAATACCTTTTCCAAGCTTACTAGAAACACCAGCAATAACCACTCCAAAACCTAAACACAGTGACCCAAACACTCGGCCTTGACCAAGTAAGCAAAGAGGCCATGATAAAAAATATTCAGGCACAAATAACCTTGATGCAACAATAACTAAGCGCTATAATATAGAACGAGCATACTGAATCGGCTCCAAATAATGATAATACAACACCCCGAAAAGCCCCAGGGACGAGCACAGGGAAGGGTAAAGCACCAGAAGGGGAGTGTAGTTCGTCCATCCTAACTCTTGATGATTCGAAATTAGCACAGAAGGTTGAGGAAGCAATGAACAAAGCCTGGACTAAACTTAGGAAGGAAGAAGAATGGGTGATGGATAGCAGAACTCTGTTTGTCAACAGAATAATTCAAACGGAGATTCCTAGTAAGTTCAGAATCCCGTAGCTTGATTAGTATGATGGGACAGGAGACCCTATCAGTCATATATCTACTTTTTAGACAAAGATGCTGCTCCAGAATGTGAACGATGAAATCATGTGCAGAGTCTTCCCAAGTATACTCAGAAAGAGCGCCCAAAAATAGTTTCATTGGCTCCCGGAGAATTCTGTCACTTTTTTTGAGGACCTAGCGGAGCAGTTCCGTATCAGATTCATCACCAATATCCCTCCCACAAAAAACATCAATGACCTCCGGATGTGCCGACAGGAGGCTGACGAATCTCTATGAAGTTATCTTGACCTTTTCAATAAAATAGCTATGCAGATTGAGCACCTCGTTGATGAAGTTGCCATAGAAGCTTTGAAAAATGGCACCAGACTCTAAAAGCTAAAAGACAAATTAATGACTAAATAATTGAGTACCTTTGCAGAGGCAATGGCGATAGCGGTTTGGATGATAAAGATGGACGAAGATAGGAGGATGCATCGGGAAGAAGACAGGCCATCGACCAAGGATGAACGGCCAAAGCAGAGACGAGTAAGCTTCCTAAAAATGAATTCTAGAACTTCAGCATAATAGATTTGATAGGGAAGCGGATAGATATACACCCCTGAACACTTCTCAATCCAGGATCCTCATGTGGGTCAGGTAGAATGGAGTGGAGATTACACTGGCCAAGAGAATTAGCCCAAGCCAGATATTTACTCATGATAAAAGCCAGTACTATGAGTACCACAGAGAGTATGACCATAACACAGAAGGCTACAGAGAATTGAAGAGTGCCATAGAAAAACTGGTGCAGCGGGGAAAGCTTGATAATTTCATTGACGCACCGAGGAGACGCGAAAACACGAAAAACCATGACCATGACAAAGCTGAGGCAAAGAAAGCTAGGAAAGAACCAATTGGGATGATCAACATGATTGTAGGAGGAGAAAACATTGGGAAGCAGTTAAAACGCAGTAGAGGGGGAAAATGATACCTGGTAAAAGCGATAACATTTTTAACCCGAAAGACAATTTGCATATACATCACCCTCACAGTGATGCCCTGGTGATAACCGCATGCATAAATAAGTATCGGGTCAAAAGGCTATTGGTCGATAATGGGAGTGCTATCAATGTTTTATCTTGGAATGCGTACAAAGCTATGGGCAGCTCCATCACCAACTTAACATCCATCCAGAACCCCATTACTAGTTTTTATGGGGGAACGGTACAACCAATGGGGGTTGTCAATCTGGACCTAGAATTCGAAAACCAAGAGGATGAGGAAACAAAAATCGTCCAGACTCCATTCAACGTGGTAGACATACCACTAGCCTATAATGGGATAATAGGATGACTGGTACTTTACGAAGCAGACGCAGTCACCAGCATCCGACAATTAACCATGAAAATTTTGGTCAGGAAGGGGACCCTTACTATCAGGGGAGATCAGCAAATGGCCAGACAATGCTATCAGATGACCATGAAGTCTCTGGCGGAGGCTTTTCATTTGGAAGCATGGGAAGTTGAGAAGCAAGGCGCTGACCCACAACCGATGGAAGACATGGAGACATTACGAATCAGGGGAGAAAAATCCATGAAAATTGGTAATGCCCTTGATCAGAACATCAAAGACACATTAAGGGACATCCTTACTAGACACTTAGAGGATTTTGCTTCTCAAGCCTTCGAGATTGTCGGCATGGACCCGCGGGTTGCCTGTCACTACCTAAACATCAAACTAGGAGCCAAACCAGTAGCACAGAAGAAAATAACTTTCTCCTATGAAAGATAAAAGATCATTGTCAAGGAAACAGTGAAGCTATTAGCAGTCGGATTCATTAAAGAGGTTACTCACCCAGACTGGGTAACCAACATTGTACTCATTAAAAAAGCAAACGGGAAGTACAAAATGTGTGTAGACTACACCGACCTCAACCGAGCATGCCCTAAAGACATCTACCCATTACCAACGATTGATTAGCTCGTCGATTCCACCACTGGCCATGGCTTATATAGCTTCATAGATGCTGCCCAAGGTTATCACCAGATCCCCATAAAGAAAGAAGACCAGGAGAAAACGTCCTTCGTCATGCATAAAGGGTTGTACTGCTACAAGGTGATGCCCTTCGGACTGAAAAATGCTGGAGCCACGTACCAAAGAATGATGAACCAAGTCCTCCAGAGCCAGATTGGAACCAGTGTAGAGGTATATGTGGATGACATCATCATCAAAAGCAAGCACTCTGAGCACCACCCAGCAGACGTGGATCAAGTCCTCCAGTTACTAAGCCAATCCAGGATCAAGTTGAATCCTGATAAATGCATCTTTGGAGTCTAGGCCGGTAAGTTCCTGGGGTTCATGATTTCTCCCCGAGGCATTGAAGCCAACCCAGAAAAAATGGAAGCCATACTCAACATGGCAGCATTAAAGAGCATCCGCGATATACAAAAGCTAAATGGTAGAATAACAGCATTGGGGCATTTTATTTCTTGCTCGGCTAGGCGATGTCTACCATTGTTCCAAGCTCTCAAAAGTTCCGGCAAGTTCCAGTGGTCGCTGATTGCCAAGCAACATTTGAAGAAATTAAAAGATTCTTGTCTTCCCCACCATTAATCAGCCGTCCGATACCGAATGAGACCTTATACTTATACCTCTCTATTGGTCGAGAATGCATCGCTTCAGTACTGGTAAGGGAAGAGGGAAGCCAGCAAAGCCCTGTTTACTATGTCAGTAAGATGCTCTGAGGACCTGAAGTTTGATACCCTATGCTGGACAAGTTAGCCTTAGCTATGGTTCATGCTTCTCGAAAGCTTCAGCACTACTTCCAAGATCACCATATTGTAGTCCGGTCCCGTTTCCCACTGTGAAAAATATTACAAAGACTAGAGACTTTAGGTAGGCTAGTGCAATGGTTGGTCTTACTCGGTGAGTTTGATATTGATTACGAGCCTCGACAGCAGATGAAAGGCTAGGCATTAGCAGATTTTGTACAAGAAATGGCTCCAAAAGATATAACCTTGACCAAGATACCAGAATGGAAGCTCTATATTGACAGAGCATCCTCAACTCAGGTTCTTATGCAGGAATAATCCTCAAGGGACTGCATAAAGTTCATATCCAGTACGCCGTCCGCATAGAGTATAATGCCACCAACAATGCAGCTGAATACGAAGCACTGATCACAGGGTTAAAACTAGCCACTGAAGTCAGGGCCGAACACCTCATCATACACTCAGATTCCCAAGTAGTAGTCAACCAAGTTAGTGAAGCATTTCAAGTCAAAGATGCTTGCATCACCAAGTACGTAGATAAAGCCAGGCGACTTTTACAACACATTGAGCAAGATGGAGGCCAATGGAATATCGTCCAGATTCCTAGAGAAGACAACAATGAGGCCGATTACCTTGCTAAATCAGCAACCGAGAACAGTCAAGCATTTAGGGATATGAATTTCATCGAATCACTTACCAATCCCAGCACAGAGGACATTGAAGTTTTCAGAACACAAGTAGTCTCGGAATGGATACAGCCCATAATCCAATATCTTGAGCATGACACACTTCCAGAAGACAAGTTGCAAGCTCAGAAGCTTAAGGCTAAAGCAGCCACTATTCCGTCCACCGAGGGGAAGCTTTACTGAAAATCCCTATCGCACCCCTGGTCAAAGTGCGTTTCCCCAGAGGAGGGGAAATTACATACTCTGAGAAATCTATGAAGGAATCTATGGTGCAAATGAGTCCTACTATTCGCTCACTAGAAAGGCCTTACTCCAGGGGTATTACTAGCCCACCATGTCCAAGGATGCCTAGCAACTACACAATCATGTCACCAGTGCCAGCACTATGCCCGACTTAGCCATAAAACTTCTCGGCCTCTGCATCCCATCGGCAGCCCATAGCCTTTTGCCATGTGGGGGATGGACATCCTGGGTCCTTTTCCTCCATCTACCTTGCAGAAAAAGTTCTTATCGTGGCCATTGACCATTTCACAAAATGGGTAGAGGCAGAAGTAGTCCCAACCATCATATAAGCCCGATACAACACTTTTTCTGGAAGGAGATCATTTGTAGATTCGGCATCCCCCACACTTTAATTATAGATAATGGCAAACAGTTTGACAACCACAAATTCAGAAGTTTTTGCTCGGACCTTGGCATAAAACTGTGCTTCACCTCAATAGCTCACCCATAGACTAATGGACAAACTGAGGTCACCAACAGAATCCTCATGCAAGGGTTGACGAAAAGACTCGACAACAAGAAAGGGAACTAGGTCGAAGAGCTGAACAATGTAATCTGGGCCTACAGAACCACACCACGATCGTCCACTGGCGAAACACCATTTAGACTAACTTACGGCATGGATGCAGTAATTCCAATGGAGGTTGGGTCCCCAAGTTACCGGGTAAGCCAAGACCTCGACCGCGCCATCAATAACATCGACGCACCGATATGCCTTGACGTACTAGAGGAACGAAGAGAATAAGTGGCAGCAATGACGAAGGCACATCAGCAAAGGATAACCCGGTACCACCATCTATGTAAACCAACAGAGAATTTCAGGAGGAGTGACTGGGTACTCAAAAGAGCAGATATTGGCAAAGGCACCTCGGGGGTACCGACAAGTTAGGTCCAAATTGGGAAGGCCCGTATCAGATCTCAGAATGGACAATAAAGGGGGCGTATAAACTAAGAGAAAGAGATGGCAGAGAACTACCGAGGTTCTGGAACTCAGACTCTCTTAGGAAAATATTATCAGTAATCTTGTACTCAAGCACACAATCTGATTCAATAATAAAAAATATCTTCATTGATAAAGAATGTCTTTATACATGATTGGTTATAAAAAAAAAAGAAGATACACATAAACCTATACATATCTACTCTAGTATTTAAACACCCGGACCCCCTGTCCCAGAAACTGAGGGGGAAACATCATCAGTAGCCTCTGGACGCTCACCAAACCCAGATGTAGCAGCGGCCTCTTCATACTCCCTCATAGGAAAGGAACTGGCTTTTCGGACGGGCGTCATCCTCTATAAAAAGCCTGGCCAGATCAGTTGGGGTTATCTGATCTAAGGCCCCCAAATCTAATCTTGAGTCTTGAGAGAGCAAGATCCTTTTGCACTAAGCTCGGTACGCCTTGAGAAACCCCCCTACCATGCTTTGATATGACTTCTTATCATTTGCATGAGATTTCTCAAGCTCCGCCAACCTCTCCTGAAGTTCAGCAATCTAAAGATCCTGCTCCTCGATCCTCCTTGTCAGCTGGGCCTGGCTATGTTCTAGTTCAGAAACCTTTTTTTGATTCGCCTTCCGCATCAGATTTGGCCTCCGGGTATCTTGTCTGGCAGTGCTCCAGAGCTACCTTGGCGTTATCCAGCTTCTTCTCAAAGTCTATAGCGATCGTCCGCACCTCAGTTTCCTTTAAGTTATACTGGCTCTTAAAGTAGAAGTACTGATCCTTTGCCAGTAGTAAGGCCTGAGTCATTTGCTAAAAACAACCAAGCAACTTAGCCAAGAATCCACTACAACAGTTATATCAAGTAGCAGAAACTCCCTTACCTCCAGTGACTGGGCCGATCATAGAATCGAGCAATCCGTCCGGTCCCTCGTCCGACCAACGTTGCATGTCATCAAGTAACCGCAGCAACTTGGCGTACTGGTCCTATACTGACTGTTGGAGATGCTCGGGGGCTTCATCTTTTTCAATATCCAACACCACATATCTGGACAACCAGATAATCAGGGGCGCTGGACGTAAATCTCTTCGTCCAGCCCCTCTGCATCTGACCCTGTTTTGATCAGCCCCCTTTTTCTTCGTCTGACCTGCTTCGGCCGCTCACTTTCCACTGGTGCTTTGCCCTTAGGGTCGGCGGGAACAGCCTCCGAAGTCGGGGGAGCCTCAGTTTCTGGGGAAGGATAATTCTGACCCTCCTCCACTATAGCTGGCTCATCTACTAGGGAAATCCCGCCCGTAAAATCAAAAAAGTCAGCCATCTACAGATGGAAGATAAGACTAGTAAGACAAAACGAAACTCAAAACAAAAAAATCATACCAGGGAAATGGTTGCGACTCAGACAGACTCTCCACAGATACCTCCGGGATGCATCCTCTGTGGATCAAGCTTCGGTGAGTCCGTCTAGATGCAGCTGCAAAACTAATTCCATATCAGGATCGAAAAGTTTCATTGGATGAGTCACTTTATAACACTCGTCCGACCACATCCTCCGGACATCCAGAAAGTTCGATTGATGCTCCACAATAAAAAAATGATATCTCCACTTCTTGTGGAGATCCAGAAGTTTAATAAAAAGTGAATGGTTGGGTACGACTGAAAGGGAGAACTTCAACTCTCCCTTCTTCCTAGTCAGCCTATACAAATACCGGAGGACGTCTAGATCAAGAACCCTACCCTTCTCATGCATCAGCTGGATGAACCCGGTCAGTATCCTATAACTATTCGGATGAAGCTAATCGGGCGCAATGTTATTCCTATTAAGAAAGTCCTTGATAAAGGGATTTAAAGGAAATTTTAGACCCCCCCCCCCCTCTAACTGGTCGAAGTACACTACTAATCTACTTAGCCCCAATAAAGGGGTATGGGCCTTAAACCTTCTACCTACAGTGTGGAGGGCATAATTAGCGAGGATGTAGAACCACCACCGATGCCACCCTAGCAATTCACTATCTACGTTGGACACAAAGAGGTCAGAGCTAATTTCTTCCCGGGGAGCCATAGCAAAGAAGGGAATAAAAACCAAATGACAGAAAAGGGGCAAAAAAGAGGAGGAAGGAATGATGAAAAGAATCACCTGGTCACCTCAAGCGAGAGTTATGGCAGGAAGGAATAGAAATGGTGGACGTAGTAGAAACACAGTAAAAACATAATAAAAGAGCGAAGAAAGCAAAATATGCCAGTTAGCAAGCGCAGCAGTATTTATAAAGACATGGAAGGACCTGGAAGCACGCTATTAACTGCCCTTATTAGTACTGCGCTCCTCCCTAGACCACCAAGGGCCTGTTGGGAATAAAATAACCCGTTAGGCGAAGAGTCACGATGACAGTTGTACGAGCATTTCGCTCACTGACACACGAAATGACGCATCAATCACGTGATCTCAAGAGTTGAAATGAAATCACCCCATGTTGGCCCACCCATATCTTTGAGTGGGCCACTCCATCAAGCAAATTGGGAGACATTTCAAGCATCACTCCCAGCCCTTTTCGTTCACATAAGTCCAGTGACTAAAGCTGGCACCCTCAGGTCACTTTCGTAGTACTGAGGTTCCGAGCATGTAAGCCTCTCGCCCCTGAGCCGAGCATCTAAGTCTCATTCACATAAAGTCTAGTGACTGATGCTGGCACCCTAAGGTCGCTTCCGTAGTACTGAGGTTCTGAGCATGTAAGCCTCGCGCCCCTGAGCCGAGCATCTAAGTCTCATTTACATAAAGTCCAGTGACCAAAGCTGGCACCCTCAGGTCGCTTTCATAGTACTGAGGTTCTAAGCATGTAAGCCTCGTGCCCCTGAGCCGAGCATCTAAGTCTCGTTCACATAAAGTCCAGTGACCGAAGCTGGCACCCTTAGGTCGCTTCCGTAGTACTAAGGTTCCGAGCATGTAAGCCTCGTGCCCCTGAGCCGAGCATCTAAGTCTCATTCACATAAAGTCCAGTGACTGAAGCTGGCACCCTCAGGTCGCTTCTGTAGTATTGAGGTTTTGAGCATGTAAGCCTCGCGCCCCTGAGCCGAGCATCTAAGTCTCGTTCACATAAAGTCCAATGATTGAAGATGGCACCCTCAGGTCACTTCCGTAGTACTGAGGTTCTGAGCATGTAAGCCTCGCACCCCTGAGCCAAGCATCTACAAATCCAGTAATGACTAGTTCCGTCTTGTTCCAAAACGGACGGGTTAATCTATTGTATTGATCATACTCACTCATCAGGTACCCCAGTTCCACAGGTTACGATTCGATGACAATCAACCAAAATACTCAACACCAAGCTCTACTTATTGTGACTAAGGCTGGCCACCTCAGCTCACTTGCATCTTATCACCCATATAAAGGCATCTGCATCTTACTCGGACGCAACAGACATAAATATCCGCATACTCCGGGGGGGGGGGGGGGGACTCTTGATACCATTTAGAATGCTCCCACCTAATTAGGGGTCCTCTACCCCCCTTAAATAGGAACACATGGACAAGGGAGAAGACAGATCCGTCCAAGGAACTACCTCAAAGAGGAATCCTAACCTAAGAAGGAACGTTCAGGACGTTCAGCCCAGGAGTTCTGGAAATTAGTTATCATTTTCTTTTTCTTATTTTTTCTCTTCCTCTCCCCGACACCCCCACCAACCACTGCCACCACTGTCGATAGAGACCACCAGAACTCCGCTCAGCTCCTCCTCAGGTGACCACCTCTCTTCCTTCTTTATGTCTCTTCCTTCTTCCTCTTTGTTTTCTCTCTTTTGTTGGATTGCTCCATAACTAATCGAAAATGAATTTGGTGATGACGAGGGTTAACTATGGTCTTGAATGAAAGCTGGGCATTGTTTTCCCCAAGCTAATTCGTCTAGGTAACACCGGAATCAACATCAATTTTTGGAAATTCAATTCTAGGTATTTTCAATTCTTTTGTTAAATTGAGTTTTAATTTGATTTTATTTGATATAGTTTCTTTGAGATTAATTATTGTAGAGGTTGTGACCTATCTAGATATGATTTTTTTATTTTTTTTCTGAAAATTTTAAATTTTCAGTGCTCGGGTTACTGTTCACATATTGTTTCGAGCTCAAAGAAATTTTTATATTTTTAATAAATTCTACTAATTATGTAGATTAAAATTCCTGTAGGAAGTTTATTTAAAATTTTGTGTAGAATTTTTATTATAAATTTTTGAAAGTTTATGCAAAAAATTAATTTTTGGAAAAATTAGTATAAATTAGTAATTTTTATATTTTAGTTGAAATTATTGTTAATTACTATATTTTGGGAAATGTTTGAGTAATAAATAGTATTAAAATAATTTTTATAAATTATTTCCTATTTTTAGCTAATTATTAGTAATTTCTGAAAATATATCCGAATAATAAATTTATTTATTATTTTAAAGCTTAAATGAGTTTATGGCCATTATATATTTGAGCAATTTAAATAATTATTTGTAATTTATGCTATTGAATTGAAAAAATTGAAAATTTTATTTTTATTAATATAATTTAATTATAAATTAAAATTTTATTAGTTATTTTGGAAATAAATATCTTTTATGCTTTTATTATGTAAATAGATTGAATTGTGGTATTTAATTGAATTTTTGTATTTTATGTCTAAATATGTATTCTTTTGAAGAATTGTTGGAATTTAGTAAATATTTGATTTAATTGAAATTTTTGTTAGTTATTTTGTTTTAGACTATTTTTGGATTAATAAAAGTATAGAAAATAATTTTGTTATATTATTTCCAATTATTAGTTAGTTTGTGATAATTTTGGAATAATACATGAATAATAAATTTATTCATTATTTTTTAGCTTAAATGGGCATTTTACTTTTTTAAGAAATAATTATTTACAATTTATGCTAATTTAATTATAAAATGGGAATTTTATTCCATTTATGGATTTTTTTAGTAAATATTATTTAAAAACTAAAATTTTATTATTTATATGGAGAATAAAGGTTTTTAATATTTTTATGAGATATTTTGGTGATTTGAGAAATTACTATATTTTTATATAGATTTTATGATTTTTGGTGAATTATTGAGATTTATATTAGTTTGGATTTTTGTTAATGAATTGGTTCTCGGTTGGGCAATAATTGTAGTTTAAGGGCCCAACCTGAGATTTTGAGTGCTATGAATTTTTGAAGTGTATTTTTGTATAGAAATGACTCTACTTTTAGCAGAGAGATATTCGTTTTATAGAGAAGACTTTATCGAATTTTCGATATATTTTTCGTAAAACATGACATCGAGTCTATTTTAGTAGAGTTGTATTTTAATTGAGTCTTTCATTAGAAATCTAGAATTTATAAGATTTTTATTTTTAATTCTCTTTTTGTTTATTTCATTTATTTAGTTGCGCCTTCAGTCAAGTCTACAGATAAAAGTTGAGAGCGACTGCACCGAGAAGCGCATTCAACTTATAAGTTAATAACTAAATTGTGTATAAGATATTTATATTAAATATAAATTTATTGATTTTGATAAATGAGAGAATTTATTAAAGAATTATATTATTGTAAGAAAATATATTTGGATTAAATTCTCCTATTATTTGCTATAGTTATATAAGCATGTTTATATTAAATTTTCATATGATTAGTTAATTTTATTTTTATTTTATTGTAATCTTTCTTGTTCTATTTTTATTTATTTATTTTAAAATAAATTATAGTAGAACGAACTACCTAATGGGTTTTATCAAGACTGTGTCAGCACTGGTAGGATTGAGAGTGAGTGTTGAAAGTTATACTTTGCTTTCGAGAGTGATTTACATATTAATGAGGCCGATAGCTTAGTGATGCTTTACTCTCGGGAACCGCCAATAAATATTGGTTTAAGTGATTTGACTACGGTTGGTAGTTCGATAGATGCTTTGCTCTCGGGAACCAACAGTCTCTAGATTATAAGAAAGTTGAAAGGCTATTAAAATTGTAGACTAAAGTTTTACCTAGTTTTCTTATAAAAATGATTTAAGGGAACTTATTGTATTTTATATAGTAGTTTATGATTTTTAAATACTTTATTTCAGTAAATGGAGATTTCAATAAATCAAATGGTTTAAATTATAAATTATAAATTTTATATTTTCATAAATATATTTTTAAAGGAGATTTTCATACTATATAAATTTTGTTTATTAACTTACTTACTGAGATCTAACTCTCCTTAATTATTTTTTTCAAGATCTCGGGAGTCATCAATCAATTAATCTCTTTTACGTCGGGTTTCTTCTTTTCTGGCTATTTTATGTAGGTCAATATGATATGTACTGTTATGTATTTAAAATCTAGAACACCGCAATAATAATAGTGGATAACTCTTATGTTGTATTTTTTGGATTATTACCTATATTAAGGATTTGTACTAAAATTAATTATTATGTTTCACCAAATATGGTTTTGGGTATCAGTTTATTTGTATTATTTATTTTTATTTAAATATTTCATTTTAAGTATTGTCTATATTTTGTTGTAATTTTTTTCTTAAGGCTTACTTTGAATTTAGGTTACTTTATGTATTCTAATTTCTTAGTATCGGTCACGTGCTCTTTGGGTTTGGGTCATGATATAAGGGATAACAAATAATTGTAAAAAAAAAATTCTCCTTTATGTAAATTTATTTCTTTATTACTCCCATTTTATAGATATGATAAGAAATATAATTTTAATAATTAATTCTCCCCCCCCCCCCCCCCCCCCCCCCCCCACCCCCCCTTTTTTGTCAAAAAATAAATACAACATAAATTTTAACCACATGAAAAAAGCATGACCTAACATAACAAATGTGTTAAAAACATAATAAAATGATCTTTTTGAAAAAAATGTTAGGTAATATGAAGGAAATAATTTCAAACATGTATGTATGTAGTGCTACTAAAATGCATCACAAAATAGTATATATAGCACTTACTATCATGATCATATAAAGCTTAGCTAGATAACATATATGATCATGTAGCACTTAGCATATCAAAAACACTAATTTATCACATAGCTTCTTCTCCCCTTTTGTCAAAGATAAAAAGAAAAAAAAAAAGAGATATAAAGGGAAATAAATTTAAAGGAAAAAAAATCCTATAGGAGTTAAAAAACCAAGAACCAAAGCAATGAAAACAAAGATACACCAACTCTTTATAAACTCTGTATCATACATAAATAAAGTAAGTAAAACAAGGTCATTTATCACATTCGACAAAACTAGCCACACTTACAATGTTACTTATGCATGCATAAACAAAATTATGTAAAATAATTTTCTCCCCCTATTTCAAATAATTATATCACTAACACAAATACATCTTTAAAAAATAATTCTTTCCTTGAAAATAAATTAACTAAATACACATGCAAACTTAATTATTTCTCTTCCTATATCAAAATGCAAAAGGAATCCACTTGATCAAACCTATTGTTGAAGTTGAATTCAACACCGGAGAGATGATAAAAAAAATCCTCCAACCCAAGCACGTTCTTTATCAACACTTTGAGAAGTAAAATGTCCTCTTACCCTTTTTCTTTAAGATGTAAACGAAGCATTCTCTTGAGGTATTTCTTCTGCAATTTGAACACCTTCAAGACCATGAGTGCCAATGTGCTCAATGTCTTCTAAATTTTGTTTTAGCTCCTCATCAACATCTTCATCTCCTACTTCGTCTTTCTAAATCCAAGAATTTCTAATAAGCTTGAATTGTCTAGCTTCTCTCAAGAGGTTATCATCAATGAAAGAAGGAGGAATAGAAGGAGTGTTTTTTAAAGTTGATCCTAAAGTGATGAGAAATTCTAGTGATAAACCCTCCCACACATAAAACACCATTTACACTATCACTAGCTAACCAAAATCTCCATTGAAGCTATCTACCTAGCTCCACATCCACACCCTCAACAAGATATCTAATAAAAAATAAGTCATAAAAAGAAATTGCTTCATTACTCAAGCCCCTACCATGAATAGAATAGTTAATAAACCTATGCACATACCAAATTTTGAAGTAAAATTAGATGCTTTAGTGTGACTTGCTTAAAAAAGTTTTACATTAGGTATAGCATGTTGAGTTCAAAACAGGATTAAAAAGCCAATACGAAATAGGAGAAGCCAAACTCCCTTACCTAAACCCAAAAATATGATTAAATTCTTGAGATGTCAAAAAATTTATCTCTCCTGCCTAATATAAATCTCATATTATTCATAAGGTTTTGCTCATTAAAGTGGTGGGTTCTCAAGCAATAGGAAGTAAGAAATTTATGAACCAAAGAAGGATAGGTAGGAAAAGTATTAAATGCAAAATCATACAAACCCGCATTGTCAATTAAAGTCCTAACCTCATTGAAATAATCCATCTTCTTTAAAGAAGTTTGAGACATGTACTTGGAGGAAATAATTTTCCTTTTCTTGAATTGGGAAAGCCTATCCCTAAATTGAGTTAAAGTGTAAGAGAGACGAGGTTACTTATTAGGTTAATCTTAGATAGCTCATTTAGAGGAGGAAGAGACATTTTGAGCAATCTTCTTCTTTGGAGCCATGGAGATAGCACTTGGAGTTTTAAAGATAATAAAGAAAAAGTAGGAGAATTTATTTAAGAAAAGAAGAGTTTAATTTGCAAATAATAAAGTGTGAATAAGAAAGGGAGTTTATGGGGTTTATATAGACAAAAATTAGGTAAAAAACAAACAAATATATGCTCAAAAGTAGTGCAAAAATGTAGGTTACCATTTTGAAATAGGAAAGAGTGCAAAAGAATAAAAATACTCTTAAAACAAGGAAACTCATCTGTCAGACCGCTGCTCATGAGCAGTTTGCTCTTGAGCATCGCTCGTGAGTAGCTCTAGACAGATCGAGAAGCAATAGTCATGAGCTCAACGGCTTATGACGAAAGATGCTGGTAGGCCCCTAAACTTTCAAATTATTTAGAATAACATCCTAAAAACATTTCAAATGGGTGCTTAATCATTAAATCAAATGCTATTTCAATAATTATCATAAATTAACAAAATGAAACATTTTAAATTGAAAAATAGATTTCATTTTTCAAATAATTATTTTGAAATCATATATATATTCAAAATTATATTTCAAAATAAATCGTGCAAATTGGAGATCAATATAATAAATTTTGCTATAAGAAATGAATAATCAATAAATTGAATAAAATTAATTATTTAATCAATAAATAAAATAAAATTTGTACGTTACTACAATACTAAAATTTAGATACCAAAATTAAACTGCAACCATACAAATCATAATTAAGCATGAACTTATTTATTGGTATTAAGTATGAAAATAAACATAAAGTATATATAAGTAACTACATAATCACTCTTGAATCCAATCATTAACTTTGCAATTTATCAAGTTATTAAGACAAACTTGAAACATTAATCATACCAAGCTCATGTTTAGTAAAATTTAATCTTTCTTCATAAAGAGGCTTGGTAAAGATATCTGCTAATTAATGATTAGTATCGACAAAATAAAGAAAAATATCACAATTTTACACATGATCATATAAGAAATGATGTTTAATGTCTATATATTTAGTTCTAGAATGTTGTGTGGGATTCTTGCAAAGGTCTATAGCACTTGTATTATCACATTTAATTGGAATGTGATTAATATCAATACCATAGTCCAATAATTATTATTCTTGCCATAAAACTTATGTGCAATAATAACTAGCTACCATGTATTATGTTTCAGCGATGGACAAGGCAATTGAAACTTGTTTCATTCTAAACCAAGAAACTAAATATTGTCCTAAAAAATTATCAAGTTTCGAAAGTTCTCTTTCTATCTACTAAGCTACGAGTAAAGTTTACATCAGAATAAGTAATCAAGTCAAAAGAAGAACTCCTATGATACGAAAGTCCTAAATGTATTATTCCATAAAGATATTTGAAAATCCTTTTAATAGCATTCAAATGAGACTCTTTAAGACTTAATTGAAACCTAGCATACAAACATGTAGCAAACATGATATCTGATCTACTAGTAGTTAAATAAAGAAGGGATCCAATCAAAACTTTAAAACACTTTTAATTAACAAGTTTACCATTCTCATCTTTGTTAGGTTTAGTGGTGGTGCTCATAGGAGTTTTTCTTGAATTAGCTCCATTTATACCAAATTTCTTGAGAATGTGCCTAACGTATTTAGTTTGATTAATGAAAGTCTCATCTTTACATTGCTTGATTTGAAGTCCAAGGAAGAACTTAAGCTCATCATCCTACTCATCTCAAATACTCCCTGCATCAAGTTAGAAAATTCCTCACACAAGCAATGGTTAGTTTATAAAAAGATCATGCTTGGATTTGTTTATAAAAAGAGTTATATCATCATTTCCTTTAAAAAAAAACCTTTTTCTAAAAGAAAGTTACTCAATCTTTCATACTGGTGTGTAATATGCAAGTATACAGAGTTGTCTAAGTAGTAAAAATATCAATCCCACAGAGATTGCAAATTGAATATTGTATTAATTAATTTATTTGTTTGTTTAAACACCAAAAAATAGTTTTTGAAATAAAATAAACTAAAAAATTGAAAGCTAATATAAAGAATCATAATCCAAGAACATGCAAGGGTTCTTAAATTCAATTCAACCTTTTGAAGATGTAATTAATCTCTAAGCTAATTCAGACCATAGTTCAATATGTAAACAATCTTAAGAATCATAGATCTTCCTCTTAGATAAACTTATGATTAATTGAATACAAATAACTTAGTTTTACAGCTCTCACTTACTAAGTGTTTCATCATATTCAATCTAAAGCTAAGCTCTTTAACATTACTAACCATCTAAGTGTCTCTCAAGTAAATACATAATTAATAGGTTATTAATTATTTCTTAATGAAACCTATCTCTCAATCAAGTCTCGTTGTCTATATTCAAACAAAAGGTGGCCAATCCATTGAAGACATTAAGCAAAACAATAACTAATAAATTATGTTTATTAACTTAGAGTAAATCATATTAATCATATGGTTGGATTAATTCAAGAACTGTATCTAGAAAATCTAGCCACACATATTAAGAAGAATAGGAGATGATGAATAAAGAGAAAAGAAAATTATTATTGCTGAATTAAAATTGAAATAACAAAATAAAACAGAATAAGAAAAACCTCCTTGAATGGAAGCCTCCTCTCTTCAGCCTTCAAATAACCCTATTATAATCAAATGAAAAGAACTAGAGAATTCTAGTTTTAATTCTTTGAAAATGATGTAAAAACTAAAAAACAAAGAGAATATGTATTGTTTTTTTGGTGACTCCCTTTTATAAAACCTTAGCCTCTAGCCTCTCTAAGTTGTTTCCATGTGAAAATAATCAAATCCACCTAAATTAGCAAGTTAAAATTTGAATTTCCAAATTTAGTTATAGGTCACATGGTAGTGTGCATTTTGCAAACGGTTGTGCATCTATATTCTTCTCAAAGCACCCTAACCAGGCATGGCCATATGCACATGCGCATAACTGTGTGACTTGAGACTTTAGCCCTTTAAGATAATCAAATAAGCTAAATCTTCCTTTAAGAAAGTTATAGATATTTTTCTAAGCTTTCATGCACTTTGAATCACCTCAATTGGATCTTTTTAGCTTAAAATATTATTGAAATACTAAGAGCTATGCAACTTTTAAATGAAAGTTGCATATGTTGAATTTGAATTATGATTTGAAAGCTCAAACGAACTCAAATTTTGACAAGAAAGCTTAATTCGGAAAGCTTAAGATGTCTAATTTAATTGTTTAGAAGAACTCTTTCTCATTGTAATACTTTAAGGATGTCAAAATCTTCATTGAATCTTAAAGGTTGAATCAGCCCCTCTTTTATTTACTTTAATTCTTTACCCTTTCTTTGGCTAGATTAGCACTTAGCTTTAAGTCCTCATTGCTTCATTCCTAAAATGAGTTCCAAGCAATATGGAACCTATAAATTTAATACAAAAAGCAATGTAAAAAGGATAATTGTAAACCAAATGGCATAAAATGAAAAAAATGACTAATATTTTAGCTCCCAATGCAAATAACCTCAAATCATGCTCTTAAATGATAAAAACCTATAATTCTAATAATGAAATGTGACTTTATAGTACTTAAAATCCATCATTTTTAGCACTTATCAACTCCCCCACACTTGAGTCTTTGCTTGTCCTCAAGCAAATCTCATTTATATAACGAATGAAAACCATTAGTTAGCTTCACTTGAACAACTGCTTTAATCTTCCATTAATATAAAACTTAATAATTCATAAACTAAATCAATAAATTGAGGTCAAAAATATAAAAATTACCATGTGGAAAGTAAACTTTCTTATTAAATTCATGAAAATAAACTATTGATTTTAGAGAAAAATGAAAGTAAGGAAAGATCATTCTAGTTTATAGCTAGCCATATTCTCAACATACAAGGTTCCTTTTTATATTCTTATTTAATTACTTATAAAGGTTTCCCAATTATAGTGATCCTGTACCTTTCTTATGTTACTCAGTGTGGATACCTTTAAAGGGTCTTTTGGATACTCATACTCTTATTAGAGCATTGGAGTAGATAGAGCTTATGCAAATATAATATATTGCAAAGCAAGCTCTAAGTAATTTATTAAGTGAGTGCATTTTATGCTCCATCTCACTTTTTTTTTTGAAAATAGGTTCCAAGACCCGACATTAACTAGACCTTAATCTTTACTTACAATCATCTTTCTACAACATCAAGAATATAAGTTCAATCACTCAATAAGAAAGTAACCATTAACGTCATTAAAATTCAAAAATCCTTAACCACAGTTTATTCCTGTAGCTTAATGAATTTAAAATAAAGTATTAATACGAGATTATTATGCTTTTTTAAGAAAGCTTCACATAATTAAGCTCACTCATCACATGAATGAGTTAAAAATTCTCAAGTGATATGCATGATGATTCCTAATAACCTATATACACAAAAAATATTACATAATGAAATACATGAGATGTATGTTCACCAAAAATAAAATGACTCAAAATAAAATAAAAAAACATAAATAAACTACACAATAAAATTCAACTCACTCCCCCACACTTAAAATCAATAATGTCCTCATTATTTCAGGAAATTAAAATAAGAATCAATGGAAAATCATAAGTACAAAATTCTTATGACTTGCATGGCTATGCACCCTTAGGTATATGGCTACTCGCATAAGTGTGCAGCCTTTTTGGTTATTTGGGTACGACTATGCGTGTAGGTGCGCATGGTTGTGCCTAGTTTCATTTTCCCTTTTTTAATTAATCATTAGGTCACATAACCATGCACATAGGTGTGTATGGCTATGTTGGATTTTTTTTCAACATCATAACAAATGGCTGCACAACAGGGTGTGCAACCTGACTAGTTCACAATATAAATCCAATGCCACCAATTTATTAACATTGTATTACCTAAGACACACCATATCAAGTCAACACAATTTTCACACATATTTAAACTTATAAAACTCTTCTAGTGCTCCTCCTCATCTTCTTTTTCTTGAAAAATAATTGCTAAGGGGAAAATCATGAGTTTTTAAAATAAATGAAGAAAGAAAATTAATAAAGAAATTAAATTAAACAAAATAAAAGGCTTGGTTGAGCCCCCAAAAGGCACTTATTTAAGGTCTTTAAAGCTAGACCACTACATGCTCTATTTGCTTGGATCTATCAAATAGGTAACTTGGTGTAAATCCTCTATTTTTCCTCCATTATATATTTTCAATCTTTGCCCATTAACCTTAAACTTATCTTTTTATTTGTTCATTAACTCAACAACTCCATAAGGAAAGACTTGGGACACTGTTAAAGGTTTTGACCATCTAGTTTTAAGCTTCCTTGGAAACAGTCTCCACCTAGAGTTGTGAAGTAACACTTGATCTTCATTTTCAAAATGTTTCCTCCTTACTTTTGCATCATGCCATTTCTTTGTCTTCTCTTTATATATTCCCTTATAACATTTTTTCTTCTATCTGAAAGCTTTAATCCTCTTTTTCAATAAAATTCACCAAAGAAATATCCTACTCCTCATTGAGTTTAGTTGGTACAATTATAGGTAATGTCTCATTCTCTTTTAAGAAAGTGTAACTCAAATGAGGTGGTAAAGTTTTTAGGTCAAGCTGTGGTGGTTTTTTAGTAGAGGGAGTTATGGGTTCTATGTTTAAAGGTAGTTCACATTGGGTCATTAGGTTTTGATATTTGAGAGGCCCTTCTTCTTCAAAAGAATGTAACTATAAACACTTCTCTATATTCTTTAAATCACAAGATTTTGCCAACCTCCCTCGTTAGACTTCATTAACACAATCATCAACCACATTAACTTGCATGAAAAAATCATTATCAGAGGGATGTTTCATACCTTGGTAGACATTGAACTTACAGCTCTCATCCCTTACTCTCGATTTGAGCATCAAGTACCATAAAATCTACTAGAAAGATGAACTTCCCTACCTTCACTAATACACTCTCCACTATGCCTTCTGGCTTCTTAATAGTTTTATCTACAAGCCATAAACATATGCTAGTAACCTTAGCTTCACCTAGTCCAAGTTTCTCATAAACATATAAAGGCATTAAATTAATAGAAGCACTTGAATCATAAAGAGCTTTTTGAAAATTAAAATTTCCAATATAGCAAGGTATAGTAAGACTCTTTGGATGTTTTTGCTTTAATGAAAGATTACTTTAAACTATGGCACAACACTCGTTATTGAAAGTGATAGTTCCAAACTTTTATAGCTTTTTCTTGCTAGAGATAAGCTTCTTCAAGAATTTTACATATTTGGGCATTTAAGCTATATCTTCGACTAAAGGTATATTTATGTGTAGATTTGTAAACATCTCTAAAAACCTTGTAAATTTTTGAAAATGCTCTTGCTTCTTTAGCCTCTGTGCAAAATGGCACTAATGGTTTATAAGGCTTTGCTTCTTTCTTTTAATCCTCCTTCTGACCCTCAAATTAAGTATTCACTATTTGTTTTGGCGGTTGCACTTCTATTCCACTCCTTATGGTGATTGCTTTCATATATTCCTTAGTATTCTTCTTTGTATTACTTGGCAATGAACTTTGATTCCTTATTAATAATGAATTTGCCAATCGCCACATTTGCACCTCTAAATTATGAATAGAAGAAGAGTGGTTTTTGAACATGAGTTAAATGTCCCGGTACATCTGCTCAATCTCCCTAAAAGCCTTTTAATTGCTTCATTCTATTAATCCATATTGGTTGCTATTATATCCATGAATTTCTCCATTTTACTTGACAAAGAAGATGATGAAAATGAAGCTTTCTCCTAGTAAAAATGAAGCTAATTTTGATGGTAAACATTTTGATCTTCAAAACCCAATGGAGCTTGTGGCCTTATTGCCTCGACTGCTCTATGAGAAATTAGGATGGTTTCTCCAACTTGGGTTATATATGTTACCATGCACTGTATTTTGCTATTGACTATTGTTGAAATTGCTCATAAAGTTAATGTTGTCCATGGATAAATTCTACATCAAATGACATTCCATTATAGGATAACTCCCTTGACATAACTCATAAAAAGAAGACAATGGAGATAAAGAAATTGCATTAACACTCATTTTATCTATCTTTTTTGTTAAAGCATCCAACTTTGCATTCACCATAGTTAAAACATCAACTTAATTAATGTTCCTTTCTTTGAAATGGCTCTCTCATTAGACCAAAGGCTTTATGTATTAGCCACCTCCTCAAAAAGGTATAGAGCATCTTTAGGCATCTTTGACATAATGGTTCCCACAGTTGCTACATCTATGTTCACTCTCACTGGTGGATTAATGCCTTTGTAAATGATTCTACCAAGTCCCATAAAGGTAAAAGTTGAGGTGGACACTATCTTTAAAGATCTTTGAATCTGTCTTAGCGCTCATAGAAGCTCTCATCTTCTCTTTGGTAAAAAGATTTTATTTCATTCCTAATTTTAAGTACTTTAGCTGGTGGAAGGTACTTTTTGAAAAAGTTGTGTAGAGCTCTTGCCAAGTGTTAATGGAGTTAGGTGGCAAGCTTTTGAACCACCTTTTAGCCCTATCCACCAATGAAAATGGAAAAAGGATCAACAAAATTGCTTCATCCTGCACTCCATTCATTTTGAAGGTTAAGCAATATTCTAAGAATCGAGTCATATGACCAATTGGATCTTCATGTGGTAAGCCATTAAATTATGAGTTTTAGATTATTTGGATTATGGTCGACTTGATTTTAAAGTTATTTGCTACTACTGTCACCCTCACAATAGGAGTTTGGTCACCTTGGACGTTAGGACTCATAAAATCTCATATAGTCCTTAGTCCATTCTGGCCATTTTTGGCTACTTGCTACCTTGGAGGAAGATTTCTTTCTTCTTCCCCTTTATTCATCCTACTAACATAAATCCCTATAATACCACAACACACTCAATTAAAATAAAATTCAAAAAGAATGTCTAAATCAAATGACATAATTTTTTTAAGAATATCAATTTTGGCAATCTCTGGCAAGGACACCAAAAACTTAATGTATAATCCGCAAGTATACAGAGTAGTTTTAGTAGTAAAAATATGATCCCATGGAGATTGAAAATTGAATATTGTATTACTCAATGTGTTTGTTTGTTTAAACACCAAAAAAATGGTTTTTGAAATAAAATAAACTAAACAATTGAAAGCTAATGTAAAGAATCACAATCTAAGAAAATGCTTAGGTTCTTAAACTCAATTCAGCCTTTTAAAGATGTAATTAATCTCTAAGTTAATTCATACCATAGTTCATTATGCAAGTAATCTTAAGAATCATATATCTTCCTTTTAGATAAACCTATGATTAATTGAATACAAATAACTTAGTTTTATAACTCTCACCTACTAAATGTGTCATTATATTCAATCTAAAGATCAGCTTTTTAACATTATTAACCATTAAGTGTCTCTCAATTAAATAGATAATTAATAGGTTATTACTTTTTTTCTCAATGAAACCTATCTCTTAATTAAGTCTCATTGTCTAGATCAAACAAAGGGTGGCTAATCCATTGAAGACATTAAACAAAGCAATAACCGATGAACTATATTTATTAACTTAAAGTAAATCATATTGATCACATGGTTAAATTGATTTAAGAACCCTAACTAGGAAATCTAGCCACACATATTAACAAGAATAAGAGAAGATGAACAAAAAGAAAATAAAATCATTATTGCCAAATTAATTGAAATAACAAATAAAACAGAATAAGAAAACCCCCTTGAATGGAAGCCTCCTCTCTTCAACCTTCAAATAACCTTATTCTAATCAAATGAAAAGAACTAGAGAATTCTAGTTTTTATTCTTTAAAAATGACGTAAAAATAAAAAAACAAAGAGAGCATATATTGTTTCTCTAGTGGCTCCCTTTTGTAAAACCCTAGCCTCCAGCCTCTCTAAGATGTTTCCATTTGAAAATAATCAAATCCACCTAAATCAATAATTAAAATTTTAAATTTCCAAATTTGGTTATAGGTCACATAACTATGTGCATTTCGCTTATGGCCATGCACCTATATTATTCTCAAATGACACTAACTAGGCATAGCCATGCGTACCTAGGCGCACAACCATGTGACTTAAGACTTTATCCCTTTAACATGATTGAATAACTAAATCTTCCTTTAAGTAAGTTGTAGATATTTTCCTGAGCTTTCCAGAGGACTTTAAATCACCTCAATTGGATCTTTGTAACTTAAGATATTGCTAAAATATTAAGAGCTATGCAACTTTAAAATGAAAGTTACATATGCTGACTTTGACTCATGATTTGAAAACCCAAACGAACTCGAATTTTAACAAGTAAGCTCAATTCAAAAAGCTTAAGATATCTACTTTAATTTTCTAGAAGAACTCTTTCTCTCTAAGGATGTCAAAAGCTTCATTGAATCTCAAAGGTTGAATTAGCCCCTCTTCTATTTGCTTTAATTCTTTGCCCTTTCTTTGGCTAGATTAGCTCCTAGCTTTAAGTCCTCATTGCTTCATTTCTAAAATGATTTCCAAGAAATATGGAACCTACAAAATCAATACAAAAATCAATGTAAAAAGTATAATTATAAACCAAAAATGCATAAAATGACAAAATGACTAATATTTTAACTCTTAATGCAAATAACCTCAAATCATGCTTTTAAATGATAAAAACCTATAATTCTAATAATGAAATGTGACTTTATAGTGCTGAAAATCCATCATTTTTAGCAATTATCATATATCAAGCTCTTAGAGCTTATTTCAATCCATATAAAGCTTTTGACAATTTAAAAACATGATTAGGAAAATCAAAACTTTCAAATCCTAGAGGTTGCTCAATATATACTTCCTCTAAATGAAACTATTTAGAAATGCACTTTTAACATCCATTTGATAAATTTTAAAATCCATGAATAATGTACATGCAAGTAACATTTTAATAGCTTCTAACATCGCAACAGGGGCAAAAGTTTTGTCATAATCAATGTCTTCCTTTTAATTATAGACTTTAGCTACTAGCCTAGCTTTGTTCCTATTTATGATACCTTGTTCATTTATCTTATTTCTAAACACCCATTTGGTGCTCATAATAGGATGATGTTTAGGTCTAGGAACCAAGGTTTAAACCTTATTTCTCTCAAATTGATTTAACTCTTCTTATATAATAAGGACCTAAAATTCATCGCTCAATGCATCATTAATATTTTTAGGCTCTATTTAAGAAATGAAGGCTAAATTTACAATAGACTTGAGTTTAGATCTAGTAACTACCCCTTTTGTAGTGTCACCTATGATGAGATCTTAAGGATGAGCTTTCTTGAATTACCAGTACTTTGGAAGTTCATCTTTCAATGTAGGTTGAGATATCTCTTTATTATCCTCTTTGTTTAAACCTTCAAGTCCTAAAGCTTACTAGCATTTTCTTCTTAAGTATCCACAATCTCATTATTACCTATAATATCATAAACATTATAAACATCTTTTCTACGATCAAGTGAGTTTAATCCATCAAAGACAACATGCATATATTCTTCAACTACTAGAGTTCTCTTATTAAACACTTTATATGTTTTGCTAAAAGTGGAATAGCCTAGAAAAATTCCTTTATTAGCTTTAGAATTAAATTTTTCTAGATTATCCTTGGTATTTAATATGAAGAACTTACATCCAAATACTCTTAGAAATGAGATTTTGGGTTTTCTACTGTTTAATAGCTCATATAAAGTTTTATTTAAAATTGGTCTTTTGAAAACTCAATTTACAATATAAAAAGACATGTTAATGACTTCAACCCAAAAGCATAAAGGCAAAATATACTCATGAAGTATTGTTCTAGCCATTTCCATAAGAGTTCTATTTTTCCTTTCAACTACCCCATTTTTTTAAGGTGTTCTAGGAGAAGAAAATGTATGAAAAATACCATTTTCATTACAAGAGTTTTTGAAAAATTCATTTTCAAATTCAGTTCTATGATCACTTCTAATGGAAGAAATACAAACACCTTTTTCTTTTTTAACCTTTTTTGAGAAATTTTCAAAAGCTTTAAATGCATCATTCCTATGAGCAAGAAAAAACACCCAAGTGTATCTAAAGTATTCATTAACTAATACATAAGCATAGTTTATACCACCAAGACTAGCTACTCTAACTGGTCCAAACAAATCCATATGTATAAGTTCAAGTGGCCTAGAGGTGGACACTACATTCTTGAGCTTAAATGAGGACTTGGATTGTTTTCCCTTTTGACAAGCATCACAAAATTTATCCTTAGTGCATTTAAGCTTAGGTAAACCAATCATAAGTTCATGTTTACAAATATCATTTAAAAGCTCAAAGTTTACATGTCCTAACCTTCTATGCCATATTCATGTGTCATAGGAAATAGACATTAAGCATTTGATGTCTTTGTTACTAATCTTATTTAAGTCAATAACATGAACATTGTATACTCTTTCACTACTAAAAATTACTTTGTCTTAATCAAAACTACTAACAAAGCAATTTCTAGGATAAAAAGTTACGTTATTTCCTATGTCATATAATTGACTTATATTTAGTAAATTATGTTTAAGACCATTAACAAATAACACATGATGTATAGATAAGGATTAAGGATTACCAATTTCTGTAATGCCAATAATCTTTCCTTTTGCATTGTCCTTGAATGCGACATGTCCTTCATCCTTAGTATTGAGCTTATTGAATTGCTTATATTCACTATCAAGATACCACTTATTTTTTGTTCTTGTGAATTGCAAGCACACTTACATGAGACAATTGAAGAAATCTTTTGTACCTAAACCTTTCTTAGTCTAGGTTGATTAGTCTTAAGATAATCTAAAGGAAGAAAATTCATATGTAGTCTTCTATAGAAGCACACATTATTGGTATATCCTTCGATCATGCAATATGAGCATACAACATTTTTAAATTTTTTTCTCTTAGGATGGTATGGTTTCTTAGTGTATGAAACATGCCTTTTGTGTTGTGGTGGTGAGTGTCTCCTAAAATTATTTTGAGTTATAGTATAAGACATGCATTCACAATGACATTATGTATTTTAATAGGTTTATGCAACATGTTTAGGTGCATTGTGTTGTGCAACATGCTTATGAGTATTTTGTTTAGTGTACATGTAAGCATGTTTAGGTTGTGCTTTCTAGCTTAAGTTCTACCTCTTTGTATAAATAGAGGTTGAGTCTTATTAGACTTTCCTTTATTAGCTTTATAAGCATGAATCTAATTCGATTTAGAGGTCAAGGGAATGGAATTGCATAAAGCTTTAACAAATTTTAATATGTGATGATGATGAGGAAGAGGCCATTCCATTTATATATCTAATTCCATGAGTGTTTCCATGAAAGTTTTAAAAGGTAAGTAAATTATCTAAACTCTCCTTTCCTCATTTGAATTTGGAAATGGAATTCTTTAGTTCTATTACCTCATTAGAAAGTTTATGATTTTCATCACTTGCTTTCTTGAGTTTCTCTTCCAAGGAATTAAATTTTTTTAAATCACTAGCAAATTTATCATTTGATTTAACAAGATTAGAAAATTCATTTTTAAAATTTTCAAATTCCTTAGTTAAGCTAGTTAACTCATGCTTATAATGCTTCTTCTACTAAAGTAAATTTTTGCATTTAAGCAAGAGTTTGCTCACAGTAGAGCTCTCATCATCATCATCATCATATTCACAATAATCATCACAAGAAGAATTAGAAATAGAAGGTACCTCATTTTTGTTTTTAAGAACCATGAAGGAAAGATTGGCCACTTCTTGTTGTTCCTTTTTCTCTTCGAATTCAGAGGCTTCATCCCAAGTAGTTTTGAAAGCCTTATTCCTATTCTTTACTCTCTTATTCTTGAATTTAGTTTAGGGCACTCACTTTGGATATGACCCAGTTACTTGTAACCATAGCAAGTTACCTCTTTAGTTTCTTCTTACCTTCTACTTTGAACTTTTTATTAAAGTCCCTTGTTCTAGAAGAATTTTTCTTTTTTAAGAATTTGTTGAAATTTTTAATAAGCATGGCAATATCACCATCTTCATTACTAAAATCTTTAATGTTTTCCTCTTTACTATCTTTTTGAAGAGCTTTTAGTGCTATGATCTTTTTTTCTCTTCCTTCTCTTATTTTTCTTCACCCCTTTGTTATATTATAAGCTCATATGTTAGGTGCTTTCCAATAAGCACATCAGTTGAAAGGGTAGAGAGGTCTTAAGCTTCCTCAATTGAAGTGACCCAAGATTCCCAATCCTTTTTAGATAGGATTCTTAAAATCTTGTTATTCACCTCTTCCTTGGAGAAATGGTTTACAAGTTTCTTAAGGGTTATAAGGAGAGCATTGAGATAGTTTGTCATCTCCGTGATTGATTTTTTAGCCTTCATTTTGAATAATTCATATTCTTACATATGAAGTTGAACCTTTTGCATCTAACTTGCATGTTGCTTTTATAATGGTTTTCCAAGGTCTCCCATATTTCTTTGGCCAAAATGTAATGTTAAAGTTTGCCTCTTTCTTCTTTTATCATAAAAAAGAGTAAAGTGATCATAGCCTTTTTATTCTTATAGTTATCTTCCTTTTGATCATTGCTCTAATCACTTCTTGAAATAGTAGTTTGAACACAATCAATGGTAGTTTTTTATGGTTGCCAACCATTGAGAACAACTTCCCAAAGTCTAATGGAATCACAATCTAGATGTAGCTCCATTTTAAACTTCTAATAAGAATAGTCACTACCATTAAAGAATAGTCTAAGTGAAGATATATTTTGAGATTCACTCCCCATGATCTTGCATTGTAGCAAATAAGTTCCTACAATTTTAGCTCTAATACCAATTGAAAGTGCTTTAGAGGGGGTGAATAAGGCAAATGAGGATGTTAAACCTTAAGGGGTAAAATAGTCTTTTTTTATGGTTACAATTATTTAAGTAAAATTATATCTAACCCTTGTGCTTAAGTGTTTACATTCAAGTTATATAAAATTGCACAAGTCAAGGAATGAAATATTAATAACCTTGTTTTATCAAGTGTGTACATCTTTCATGAGTGGTGACAAACTCATCATGAGTCATGACTGGGCTGAAATCGAAGATCGAATTTTCTGTCAAGATCTAAAAGTTAAATTTGGTCAAAGGTGATGGAATTCTTTATTACAAATGATAATAAGCAGTTCCTAATTATTGAAAAAAATTTTAGGCAAAATTACAAAAATCCAAGTCTCAAAAAAATTCAAGAACATAGAAGGCTTTTCATGAGTGATGAAAAAATTTATCATAAGTGATGATGACCAAATTAAAAAATTGGTAGAAAGTTTCGTGACTAGTGTCATCACTTGTTCACTAATCATGAAAACACATGATTTCAAATCTCACCTTAGTGCCCGATTGTCATGAGTCATGACAAGTGTATAAAGGTCTTTTTATTTTGTGGTTCAAAGGGCTCTAAAAGTATTAAATGCACCTCTAACAACAATTTTTGTTTATAAGGATATAAATACAAGTTTGAAATCAATTAGAGGCAATCAATGAAGTTGAAAAAATATATTTAGAGCAATCTTGAGAAATTAATCTTGAATTCAATTTTACAACCACCCAAGTTCTTCATATTAAATTATTATAATCTTTTCTATCTTAAGAGTGTTTTTGAGTGTGGGTCAGTGAGTGTTTAATTCCTGTATTCAATAGCTCAATTGTGGGTTTGAGTGAGTTGGGTTAGGTTTCAAATATTTGTAAGCTAAAAGGTTTGTTCTTAGCAATTGGGTTAGAGTGTGAGCCTTGATTAAAATACTTTGGTTAAGTGTAATCCTTAGAAAAACATTTGTAGCTTGATTAAGCTTGTAAAGGTTTAATCTACACCTTGAAGTAGATTAATAGTGCATTAAAACTCTCAACAAGTGGTTGAGGAGAGGAGTAGGCTTTGAGGGTCAAACCTCTATAAATCATTATAGTTTTTATCACTCTTCTTCTTCGTTTTATACAGCTCTTACTCTGTTTTTGGTTGCTCTTGGGTATAAAATGAAAATTACCCATATTTTTTAAAATGCCAATTTACCCCCCTCCCCCTTTTGGCACTTATGGAATTACATTTGGTATCAAAGCTTTAGTCTCCACTCTTGAAGATTTAACCGTCTTAAAGAAAAGATCATGGCCTCCACAAGTCAAGTTATTGTCGCCCTGATGTTCATGGCCTTAGCCACACAAGAACTCCATGGAGAAACAAAATAGAGATATTTTTAGATAGTGAAGGAGTAAATCTATAGGACATTATTGAATATGGTTGGAGTCCTCCAACAAAGGAAGACAAAGATGGTAATGAAGTGATCATTCCTAGAAAATAATAGAGTGATGAGCAATCAAGAGCCAACTTAAGAAATAGAAAAGCAATCACTATTCTATATTATGGTTTGAGTAAAGAAGAATATAATATAATATAGCACTTGAGGTTGGCCAAGGAAATTCAGGAATGCTTAATGACTAAAAATGAAGGTAAAAATCAATTTAAGAATAAAAAATTGTAAATGCTTAGAAGAGATTATGAATTGTTTGATATGAAGCCCAATGAGAAAATTAGTGAAATATATGGTAGACTCATTACCTTTATTAATGCTATGAGAAAACTTAGGAAGAAATTCTTAAATGAAGATGTCAATAATAAAATCTTTGTGAATTTACCTTAAAAGATTTAGAAGGCTAAGATTACTTCAATTGAAGAAGCAAATGATCTCTGCACTCTACCTATGGATGAATTTCTTGGAAAGCTTCTCACTCATGAAATTAAAATGACTTAAGTAGTTAAAGAAGAGAATATAAAGAACGATAAGAGTATTGCTCTCAAAGCAAGTAGAGACATTAGTAATAGTGACTCAAATGAAGATAATGATGAGTATGCTATGATTTCAAAAAAAATTAAAAATCTCATTATGAAGAAGAGAAGAGGATAAGAAGTAAGACTCGAGTAACAAGGATTAAGTCATGTGCTATGGATGTAACAAATTGGGTCACATCAAATATGAATGCCTAAGGTTAAAAAATACTTTAAAAAGGATAACACGTTCAAGAAGGAAAAGAAACAAGCACTTGAAGCAACTTAGGATGATTCTAGTGAGTCAAGTGATGATGACACCAATGATGAAGTTGTATATCTTTGCTTTATGGCTTTATAGGAATCTATAAATAATAAGGTAACTAGACTTTGAATCCAATAATGAAATGCTACTTGCCTATAAGAAATTGATGCATAAATGTGATAAATATTTATCTAGAATTATTCATTCAAAGAAATGGTAAAAGCTCTAGAAGAAGAACTTGAGAAATCAATAACCTTTAATGAAAAAGCTAACCAACTCTTTGAATGAAAGTAATTCCAAGAAAATTGAGATTGCAAATGAAAATGCAAAACTTATTAAGCAAATGTGTTTTTAGAAAATGAAATGGCAATCTCAAGGAATCCATTTCTAGATTTAATAAAAGCAAGGAAATAATAGATGGAATAATTTCTATGACTTCCACTCCCTTAAAATCTAAGAGTGGAATTTGGTTTTCAAAATACTCACGCTAACTTTTGAAAGATTGTAAATCCTAGTACTTTAATTACTACGGTTTATCAAAGACCTAGTCTTAAAATTAATTGACTTAAAAAGTCTAATGGTTGTAAGACTAACAACTTTAGAGCAAATAGCTTAAAAGGACCTAAGCCTAGGAGATCCAATCATGCTCATTCTTATGATTTTCATAGTTTTAAAATGAAAGAGCATGCACCAAATGTTAGATGTCATTCTTGTGGTATGAAGGGATAAAAAAATTCTAGATGTTATATAAGAAAGACTCATTTGAGTTGCTCAAGTGATGAATCTTTCAGTATAACCCCCAAGGACCCAAATATATTTGGGTACCTAAAATGAGATGAACTATATCCTTGTAAGTGTGCTTGGAATCCACAACATGCAAATAAAAGTAGTATCTAGATAGTGGATGTTCAAGGCACATGACCAGGAAGGCCAACCTCTTTACACATTTGGAAAAGAAAAAGGGAGGCAAAGTTACATTTAGTGATAATGCCAAGGGTAAGATTGTTGGCATTGGTTGAGTTGGTAAGAAAGATTCTACTTATATTGAAAATGTCCTTTTAGTTAATGGCTTAAAGCATAACTTATTTAGTGTTAGTCAATTATGTGACAAAGAAAATAAAGTGACTTTTGAACATAAGGAATTCTTTGTAACTCATATAGAAGAGAACAAATTCATTTTCAAGGGTGAAAGAGTTAACAATGTTTATACTATTGATTTAAGCTCTTTGACTAACGAAGGTGTAGAGTGCTTTGTTGCTATTAAGGACGACACTTGGATGTGGCATAGGAGACTTGGTCATGCTAGCATAGAGCTCATTGGAGATCTATGCAAGGGTGATCATGTTATTAGCCTATCCAAAGTAAAATTTTAGAAGGACAAAGTATGTGGAGCATGTTAAATGGGTAAGCAAGTGAAAAGTTCTTTTAAAGCCAAAACAAGGTAACTTTAACTAGACCTCTTTAATTATTACGTATGGATTTAACTAGACCTCTTCAATTATTACATATGGATTTATTTAGTCCTTGTAGAGTTACAAGCCTAAGTGGTAAGCATGCATATGTCATCGTCGATGACTACTTTAGATTTACTTAGGTACTCTTAATTACTTATAAGGATGAAAGTTTTAAAGCATTTAAAATACTTGCAAGAAGAATTCAAAATGAAAAAGGTTTTAAAATTTCATCTCTAAGAAGTCATAATAAAAAAGAATTTAAAAATGATCACTTCATAATTTTTTGCAATGAACTGAGAATTCTTATAATTTTTCTTCTCCTAGAACACCTCAATAAAATGGGGTTGTTAAAAGGAAAAATAGAGTTTTAGTTGAGATGGCAAGGACAATGCTCAATGAGTACAATTTACTTAAATACTTTTAGGTTGAAGCTATTAAAACCGCTTATTATCTTTTAAATAGAGTTTTTATTAGACCTATTTTAAATAAAACTCCTTATGAACTATGGAATGAGAGAAAGCCAAAGATTTCACATCTAAAGGTATTTGGATGCAAATGCTACATATTGAATACCATGGATAACTCTGGAAAATTTAATGTCAAAACTGATAAGGGCATCTTCTTTAGCTATGCAACTACTAGTAAGTCATATAGAGTCTTCAATAAAGGAACTTTAGTGGCAAAAGAGTCTATACACATTATTTTTTATAAGACTAACTCGTTTGAGCCAAGAAAGGTTATTGTTCTTAATGATAATGATGTAGGTGTTCTTGAAGAGCTAAATCAACAACATGGAGCAATTGAAAATAAGTAAGACATTTCCCCTCAAATTGAATCCTCTCAAAATGTAATAGATGGTCAAAGGAAGAAGTTATAGAGGAATAAGTGGCTCCCACAACTTCAAGTGTACATAAAGGCATACCTAAAGAATGGCACTTCAAAAAAGACCACCCTAAGGACTTAATCATTAGTGAGCCATCAAAAGGGGTAACTACTAGATACTTTCTTAAACATTTAAATAGTCTTACCTTTATCTCTCAAATTGAGCCAAGGAACATTGATGAGGCCTTAAATAATGAATGCTAAGTTCTTACTATGCAAGAGGAACTCAATCAATTTAAGAGAAATTAGGTCTAGATTTAAAAATTATCTCATAATTGGCACCAAATGGGTTTTTAAAAACAAACTTGATGAACTAAGTGCAATTACTAGGAATAAGACTAGGTTAGTGGCTAAAGGCTACAACTAAGAAGAGGGTATAAACTATAATGAAACATTTGCTCTGGTTGCTAGATTAGAAGCAATTAGGATGCTCTTTGCATATTCATCATACATGAATTTCAAACTTTTGCAAATGGATGTAAAAAGTGCATTTTTGAATGGTTTTATTGAGGAAGAAGTTTATGTAAAAAAACCTCCGGTTAGCAACATGACTTTCCTAACCATGTATTTAAATTGTCAAAGGCTTTGTATGGTTTAAAGCAAGCTCCAAGAGCTTGGTATAAAAGGTTGAGTACATTTCTTTTAAAAAATGATTTTTCTAAAGGAAGAGTTAACACTACACTTTCTATCATAAAGCATAAAAATGACATTCTTATTGTACAAATATATATAGATGACATTATATTTAGAGCTACTAATGAATTTTTATATGAAAAATTCTCTAAGTGCATGAAGAGTGAATTTGAAATGAGCATGATAAGAGAACTTAAATTCTTCCTTAGATTGCAAATAAAATAATTCATAAGTGGAATCTTCATCAAGCAAATAAAGCACACCAAAGACTTGCTTAAGAGATCTAGAATGGATAGGACAAAAGCTAATAAAACTCCTATGTTCACCACTATCAAACTTAACAAAGATGAAAATGGTAAGAGCATTATGGAAAAGAAATATTAAAGTATGATTGGTAATCTTCCTCATCTTACCTCAAGTAGGTTCAATATTATGTTTGTCGTGTGTATGTGTGCTCATTTTCAATCTTAACCTAAAAAGTTACATTTAAATACGATTAAAAGGATTTTGATGTATCTTATTGGCATATCTCATTTAGGACTTTGGTATCCTAGAAATGCAATATTTAATCTTATTTTCTATTCGGACTGGGAATATCCTAGATAGAAAAAGTAACTTCGGTACTTTTTAATTTCTAAAAAATTCCTTTGTTTGTTGGTTTAGTAAGAAATAAAAATTTGATTGCATTACAACTAGCAGAGTATATTACTGCTTGTTGTTATTGTGCGTAAGTCTTATAGATTAAATAATAACTCATGGACTTTGGATTGGTTCTTGATCACATTCCAATAAAATATGATAACACTAGTGCAATAAACTTGTCCAAGAATCCAATTCAACACTTTAGAACTAAATATATTGACATTAGGCACCATTTTTTGTGTGATCATATGCAACAAGGCGAAGGTGTATTAGAATTTATTGATACAACTAACCAACTTACTGATATATTCACTAAGCCTTTTAGTGAAGAAAGAATGAACTTTATTAATAGAGAAATTAGTATGTTAAATGGTAACACTTTGTGATATGTATTTGATTACAATATTATAATTAATTGATTGAACCTTGAGTGGAAAATTTAATGTATCTTTGATCCTTGATTGATTGTGATGCAATATTAAATAAGTCCCAATTGTGTTTAAGGAGGCTCAACCTAAGTTCAAAGGCTTGACTTTAAAGAATCAAATTCTAATTCATGATTATGACAAATCTATCATTATCTATGAAAATTCTTTCCTTGATTAAAATAAACTCATGTTTTATTAATATTTTTTATTTATTTTCATGATTATAAAAAATTTCATTTCTAGTTATGTATCAGCACCTCATCCTTGATGCATTCAATTTAATTTTTTTAATAGACTGTTGCATTAGCTTTAACTGTGGTAAAAAAGAGAACTTTTCATTAGTCATGACATATTCTTCATCACCTATGATGTGCTTGTTAAGAATAAATTATGCAATTAGGAATCAAATTCTAATCAGAGAAAATTTCAAAAAATTTCTCAACACAACCCTTGATCTCATCAAGAATTCCAATCCCTAGGATCCAATTTGCATTAAACACATAGCTAATTTGAAACCAACACAAATACAAGAAATTAACACCTAAGGAATTATAAGTTTCTAGAAAAACTTAATAATATCCAAAGGTTGGTGTAGACCATAAAAATCTACTACAATAGTTAGTTCACCTTTGATTCGACTCTTGAATCAACCTTAAGTCTCTCAATTATGAGACCTCTAGCTTGAAACACCAAGCGTTAGCAAATCTCTTCCTTGTCTTGATCAATTAGAAGCTTGAATCCTCTCCCTTTTCCATCAAGTTTTCTTCTTTTTTTATGATCCTTACAAAAGCTCTTTTGGTTATGTATATGTATTTTTTGTCTTTTATGTCTCTACACATTTCTCTTCACCAACCAATAATTAATGTCCAATATATGCTTTTAGATATACTTAGCTAGAGATTAAAGTAGAGATTAGTGACAAGTTCCATGATCCACTTGTCATAATTAATTAATAATTAAATAAGTCACTAGTGTCCAAACAAGGAGGATGTATAGATTACAAATCTTGTAATTCTTTACATAACCTAGGACTTACACATATCAATTAATATTTAATTTAATTAAAATTAAATATATAACTTAATGGATTTAGGCTAAGCAATTAAATCAACTCTTGACCCAAAAATCTAATCCATTACCAATTGGACTTATAAGCATTGGGCCAACTCTTGATCTAAAGCCCATGGCATTAATCAAGCGGACTTCAATGCATTGGGCCAACTCTTGACCTAAAGCCCATTTTAAAAACTAAATGGACTTAAATACATTGGATGGGCTTGGTCAATTACCTGGTCTAGTCATTAGTCCAAAACACTTTTGGGCCTAAGTCTATGACACTTGGGCCATTAGTCTAAGTAATTAAGAAAATAGCATATACATATTATTAATTTATTATCTCAATTAATATCTTATATTAATTAAGCATAAATTAATAATTAAACCTTTCATCAAAATTAGGTTTCATAATATGCAAAAATAATTACTTTAAGCAAAAATCCAATTTCATTAATCTTAAGTAATTGATTAAACTCTTTAATCAATAATTAGATTAACACAAAGAGATTTGGTAAAATCTTTTAAGTGTGACTTACTAGGTTCATGTCTAATTAGCAATGAGAAGATAATATCAACACTTGATATTATTTAAAACTCCTTTCATGTCTAAATGTGAAAATCCCAGTTATTCACATTTAGTTCTCATAAGTTGTAAATGACCCCTAGCATCGATATCACAACTACCCAATTAGATATGAATGTATTCATTAATTCACATGAACCCTTTGATCATAATTACCGTGCACTAAAATCCCTCTATTAGAAGATCTCGATATACCCTAAAGTTAAGGATTAGTCAAACTCTAATAGTTATATCATATGATTGCATTTGAAGTTCTATCTCTTGATTAAAACATAAAAACTACTAGAAACTCTTTCTAGCACTGAAACTCTTTCAGACTGTTATATTTGTCTTGACCAGGAACTCTATCATCAAGAAAAGACTTCAATAGTATAGGACCTTATCCCGGTTTACTCCAGGTAATGAATCCCATCTTGGTTGAACTCTCATCCCTACATTTAACTGTTTAGAGCTACCGCACGCCATATACCCATGTGTGAATAACACAAGTATGTAAGTGGTAACAAACTCTAAACACTTAAATGTAAATAATTGTGTCACCTCAGGTCAAAGAACTATATGCACCATTATAACCTAGATTGTGATCATTGACAATGAGTGAATATCCATGTGATCATATATCTAGCATCACTATTTGATCCACCCATCATATAAGTATTCACGTGTCTATTCTAATATCTCATATCAAATAGCATGAGACTCACTACCTTCCACTATCAGTATCACATACTAATAAGGAAAATTGTAATATCCCGAGTTTTTAAAAATTTATATACTGCATCGAGATATGTAGTGTTAATAATTTTTTTATATATTTATGATATTTTATGAGTTTGTTGTTTGTTTAAAGCTAATTTTAATTATTGTATATTATTTTAAGTACTTTACATAAAATTTTCCCAAGAATTATATTTTCGGGAAAATTGATACGTAAATAATTTAATACTAATTATTTTGACTAGTTTTACGAACTTGCATGAACTCATATATAATTTTTAAAGTGCTAAAATAAATTGTATATATGTGTATTTATTTAAATTAATTAGAGTTTAATTAATTACCTTAATTTTTATTATTTAGTTTTAATATTAATTAATTAATTTTAAGTGTATAAATTATTAAATATAATAAATTATTTATGTGGTGAGTATTATTTGTGTGTGGGAATATATATACTATTATAATATAAGTGTGGATATATATATATATATATATATATACATATATACATAATTTATTATCAAAATTATAAAGTTTGCATTATTTACCAAAATGTCATTGTCTCCTTCATTTTTCCTCCCAATCGGTTTCCACCATTTCTGGCCATTTTCAGCTGATTTCTTTGTCGTCAGTGTGCCTCTCCTCCTTTGCCCTCCCTTGCCAGCCATTCCCGACGCCTGAAGCTCCCTATTCCGGTGAGTTTTGACCAATTTTTCTCAAAGAAGCTAAAAATTGATCAAGCTCCGATCAAGCCATTTTCTGCCATCACATTCGACGCCACCAGTCTCTATTTTCTCCTTGAGCTCCGGTGAGTGTGATTCCAAGATTTGTTTCACTTAAAATGGTCTAGATTTTCCTAGGTTTCAATTTCTTCATTTCAACCATTTAGGGTTTTGAATTTTTTTGAGCTCCAATTTGATTGATTCATGAAAACTCCCTTCACAAACTTTGATCCTGGAAGCTCAATCTACATGCTATAATTTTTGTAGAATTTTTGGAATTTATTTTAATTTTTGGGTATTTTTTGTTATTTTATTATTATTTTCTAATTTTCGAAAATTAATTAATTAAATTATGAAATTGTGTTTTATGGTAATTATAGGTGTTAAAATGAATTATACAAATTTATTATAATTTTTGTGAATTTTTATATATTTATTTGGAATTTATTAAGTTTATGTAATTTTGAAAAATAGGGTTAATTATGTGTTTAATTGAAATTAATTGGTTAATTAAGTATATTTATTGATATTATTGAATTATATGTTGAGAAAATTAATTTTTAGTAATTATACTACTTTTGGTGAATTTTTGATTAATTTTAGTGAATTTATATCTATAGGGGTATTTTGGTAATTTGACACTAAATTGTTTAAAAATGTAATTGAATTGGTTTTAATAGTTATTTAAGGTATAAAAATGATTTCTACAAATTATTTAGTATTTTTAACTAATTAAAACTATTCTTCGTAAATTATTTTCAAATTATATATATAATATACAATTTTTCTAATAAATGAGTTTTTATCAATTTTTAATGTGTTTTAGGGTTAATTACGTAATTTGGATTTATAAAATGTATTTTTATTATATAAGGGCATTTTCGGTATTTCTGTAGTGTTATGTGAATTGTGGACCTCAATCAGTGAAATGTAGTTTGAAGTCCGACCGAGGGGTTTTGGTTGTGAATTCTGTGTCTATTTTGAAGTGTGTTTCTTTGCAAGACCGACTCTACTCTTTGAGTAGAGAGATTTCCGTTTTATAAGGGAGGTTCTGTTGGATTTTTGGTAGAATTCTCATAAAACGTGATGTCCGGTCGAATTATGATTCTAATTTTGTGTCTAGTATTCTAGATTAAGTTTCTAGGGATTTTCGTTAGATTTATTCTGATTTCTGTTGTCGTTTGTTTGTTTAGTTGCGTCGAGACCGAGGCCTAGTGGACTAGTCGGACCCATCTCGAGGAGCGCAATAAATAGTAAGTTGTTATTTTATATATATATGTTCTAGGATGCATGATTTTAGAAATGTATGATTTATTTTGATAAATATGCATAAATGATTTGAGTATTACTTAGGTTTACTTTTGGTATATTTTAAACTATATGCATGTTTTATTAATGATTTATGCTTAAAATGTTTTTAAGTATATTTCTAGTTTATTTTGTAATTTAATTGGATTTATTTGACGTATATATACTCGAAATATACTTGGTTTACTTTTGGTATATTTCTAGTATATGTATGGTTTATTTTGTTGTTTATTCAAATTCATGCATCATTTATTTTTATGAATGTATGTTTTATATAATAAATGAAGGATATCAATAGAGCGTGCTACCTAGTGGGCAGCACTAAGACCGAGTACATACCGGTACGGCCGATAGCATTTAGGCTATATTACTAACCATTTATGGATTATGATTGGATTGATTGGATTTGATTAATTGATGTGTGAGATATGATTTGGGAGTATGATTGCTGAAGCTTGGTTGACCAAGTGTCTCGAGGCCAATCACATTGATAATCAGACTGCTGGAGCTCGGTTGACTTAGTGTCTCGAGGCCAGTCTACTGTCCAAATGGAACAAGTGAATATATTTGGAATAAGTGAGCCTGTATGGCTAGAGTATTGTCCTAACACTATTTTGAGGTTACGATTTTCTAGGGTTCTATTTGATTCCTTCATAAACAGTGATTTTCAAAAAATATATAAAATGATTTTTGCTGCATATGTGTGTAATTGCTTGTTAATATATTTATTATATATACTATCGACTGTGTGCATTGCCATTTAGTATGCATGTATATATATTATAGCAATTCACTCAGTGAGGTCTGACTCCCCTCCGTTGATTATTTTTCAGGAGAGTCATCGTCTTCAGACCTCAGTAGCAAACCCGTACGCCCGGATTTCTTCTGCCCCGGCTTCATTATGTAAACTGCTTACCTGAGTTTTATTTTATAATCTAGACATTGCAATAGTTGTAAAATTATTAATGGGATATGTATTATGTTTGTGTGAGTTATGTACTTCAAATATTTGAACAGGATTTGTATTAAAAGTTTATTTATATATATGAGATGAGTCATTGATTTAAATCCGTGGTGGATTATTATTTAATTATTTATGATATTATTTTCGATGCAGAATTTATTATTTATGTTATTATTATTGCAAGTTTTATTTTATTTTAAGGCTTGCTACGAGTTCCGGATTCGAAAGAATTCTTGTTCCCTAGCACTGGTCATGGCCCCTATTTTGAGTCGTGATAAGTTGGTATCATAGCGGAGTTTTATATCAGGGCTTAGTTTATGTGAGACGTGGCCCTAGTTTTCAAAGTTGTGTTTTCTATTGGAATTACTGCAGGGAATTAGGTTCGAGTATGTCTTGATAAGTAATCCTTGCTTTAGTTTTCTGTAGTATTCCTTCGTTGTCTGTTTTGTCTAAATCGTTCTGTTTGTCTTTTCAGAATGAGGAGGCGAGCGTGTGTCGCTCCACCAGTCATTAAGGCTGAGGATGACGAGTCTTTTTAGGATGAGGTTTACTCATGAGCCGCCAGTTAGACACAGAGGTTGTGGCAGAGGTAGACCTCGAGGAGCGGCAGGTCATCGTAGGCAAAGAGAGATATAGGATGAGGAGCCTGTAGAGCCTGAGTTTGAGGATCTTGTACCTCCAGTCATTCAGCCTGTTCAGCCTGCCTATCAGCAGGGTATGTCTGACCTTGAGGCAGCTCTGTTCTATGCCAGAGTTAGTAGGATTGCCTTCGATGGGACTTTCGATCCTTTAGATTTTCTACATACGATCGAGACTAAGACTCGGACTGCTCACACTGAGTACCAGCAAATCATGATCGTCGAGCTTTCTATTGAGGGACCAGTCCTGGACTGGTTTATTTAGATGATCTAGCCTTATATGATGACGATGACCTGGGCTCAATTTCGAGAGCGGTTTATGAGGAGATTCTGTCCAGAGCCTCTTCGTATGAGTTATCATCTTCGGTTGACTAGTATTTCTCGCGATGATCGATCAATTGAGGAGTACACCCGAGAGTTCCTTCGGCTGGGTAGATATGCAGAGGATCTGATGCGAGATCAGTATTTCACAGTTATTACTTACGTCACTGGTCTAGGTTTAGCATTTGCTGGTATGCCTACAGCAGGCCTTACTCTGGAGTCTGTGATAGAGTTTGCCAAGGGGATTGAGCTAAGGCTAGTTAGGCAGGGAGCAATGCCTGATTATTACCAGCTAGGTGTTCAATCGAGTGGTTTGCAGGCTACACCATACTCTAGTTTTCATGTGGGTTCAAGTAGTCAGCAGAGTCATTGACAGCAGCAACGAGTGCATCAGAGCAATAGACATGGCCGTGGAGGTCAGCATAGACCATTCAGATTCAGGTCAGGCGCTTCGAGCAGCAGCAGTGGTCGTAGTTCTGGGTCAACTGCCAGTGTTTGCCAGACCTACGATAGAGTCCATCAAGGACCGTGTTACCTAACACCGTTGACATGCTTCAGATGCGGGCAGACAAGACATTATGCCAGATCATGTCCTTACTCAGGGTATCAGCAGTCGTAGATTCCACAATTTCCATAGCAGTCGATTGCTAGTGCTACACCCATTCCATTTCAGTTGCCTCCAGCCCAGCATCAGATTTCCACTCAGATTGTTCCATAGCAGGGCCATGGTAGAAGTGCCAGAGGAGGTGTTAGAGGTGTTGGCCAGACTTCTACCAGTCAGCAGGGAGGTCGAGGACACGCCAGAGTTTTCCATCTTACTCAGCATGATGCTCAGGCATCTAATGCAGTTGTGGCAGGTATTATTTCTGTCTGTTACCTGGATGCATGGGTTCTATTTGATCCAGGTGCCACACATTCATTCATTTCTCCCATTTTTGCTTTTAAGTCTTGTAGGCAACCTTCGAGGATGGCTTTTCCTTTGTCTGCTGCCTCTGAGCGATTCCTTGGACATTGATATTATTCTTTTTAGTTGTCCAGTTCTCATGGGAGATAGAGAATTGTTTGCTAATTTGATTCTATTGGATGTGATGGAATTTGATGTTATTCTGGGTATGGATTGGTTATCTTAACACTATGTCGTGGTGGATTGTCGGAATAAAGAGGTGACTTTCAGAATTCCTGATGAAGAAGATTTTAAGTTTGTGAGTGATAGGAGTTCAGCAGCTCAGAATCTTATTTCTGCTATTACGGCTAGGAAGTTACTGAGGAAAGGATGTCAGGGATATTTGGCATTGGTCAGGGATACTTCAGTGGAGAAGTTGTCACTCACAGATGTTCTTGTTGCTTGTGAGTTTCCTGATGTTTTTCTTGAGGAGTTGCCAGGTTTACCACCTCACAGGGAGATTGAGTTCTGTATAGATGTGGTTCCAAGTACTACTCTTATATCTATGCCACCCTACAGAATGGCTCCTGCAGAGTTGAAGGAGCAGTTGCAAGAGTTATTGGATAAGGGTTTCATCAGACCCAGTATTTCTCCTTGGGGTGCACCAGTCCTGTTTGTGAAGAAGAAGGATGGTACCCTGAGACTGTACATTGACTACAGAGAGCTGAATAAGGTGACAGTGAAGAACAAGTATCCTCTCCTAAGGATAGATGACTTGTTTGACCAGCTACAGGGTGCACAGTTCTTTTCTAAGATTGATCTGAGGTCGGGTTATCATCAGCTGCGGATTAGTGAAGCCAATGTTCCTAAAACGACATTTCGCACTCGATATGACCACTATGAGTTTCTGGTGATGTCTTTTGGCTTGACTAATGCACCAATAGCTTTTATGGACCTGATGAACAGGGTATTCAGACCGTATGTGGATCAGTTTGTGGTAGTCTTCATTAATGGTATACTAGTATATTCGAGGAGTATGGAGGAGCATGTATATCACTTGAGGACTGTACTACATACACTGAGAGATCATCAGCTTTATGTTAAATTCTCAAAGTGTGATTTTTGGATGGAGAGTGTTTCCTTTCTTTGACACGTGGTGTCTAAATAAGGTATCCAGGTTGATCCACAGAAGATTGAGGCAGCGTCTGAGTGGCCTAGACCAACTTCTGTTGCTGAGATTCAGAGTTTTCTGGGTTTAATCGGGTATTATAGGCGATTTGTGTAGGATTTTTCCAGAATTGCAGCCCCTATGACTTGCTTGACTCAAAAGAATGTAAGATTGGAGTGGTCAAAAGCTTGTGAGAACAGTTTCCAGTTGTTGAAAGAGAAATTGACCACAGCTCCAGTGCTAGCTTTGCCTAATAGTATGGGCAAGTTCACAGTTTATTATGATGCCTCTAGAGTTGGCCTTGGTTGTGTGTTGATGCAGAATGGTAAGGTGATAGCCTATGCTTCGAGGCAGTTGAAGAAGCATGAGCAAAACTATCCTACACATGACCTAAAAATGGCTGCAGTGATCTTTGCTCTCAAGATTTGGAGACATTATCTGTACGAGGTGACTTGTGAGATTTTTACTGATCACAAGAGCCTTAAGTACATTTTCCAGCAGAGAGATCTGAATTTGAGGCAGAGGAGATGGTTGGAATTATTGAAGGATTATGACTGTGAGATATTATATCATTCGGGCAAGGCTAATGTGGTAGCAGATGCCTTGAGTAGAAAGTCCTCAAGCAGTCTTGCTCATATCAGTGTAGAGAGGAGATCGTTGATCCAGGAGTTGCATTTGTTGGTGGATCAAGGTCTGATAATGAAGATAAGTAGGTCAGGTGGACTGCTAGCTTAATTTAAGGTGCGATTTGTACTGAGGGATAGGATTAAATAAGCTCAGAGCTGAGATCCTATTCTAGAGGAGCTTGCAGAGAATGTTCGAGCAGGGAAGTTCACTGATTTCACACTCAATGATGATGGTGTGTTGTGGATCAATGGTAGATTGTGTGTTCCTGATGTGGATGATTTGAGAGAAGAGATCCTAGAGGAAGCACATTCTACAGCCTATAGCGTACATCCGGGTGTCACTAAGATGTACCACAGTATTATAGATTTGTACTAGTGGGACAAATTGAAGAAGGATGTCACTGATTATGTTGCTAAGTGCTTGACGTGTCAGCAAGTGAAAGCTGAACATCAGAAGCCTTCTGGGAAGCTTCAACCTCTTTCTAGTCTCAAGTGGAAGTGGGAAAGGATAGCTATGGATTTTGTGGTTGGTTTACCTCGTTCTAAGGATGGATACAATTCCATCTGGGTGATTGTAGACAGGTTGACCAAGTCTGCACATTTCTTACCTATGAAAGCCACCTATTCTGTAGCTAGATTGGCGAAGCTATATGTGAAGCATATTGTGTGCCTTTATGGAGTACCTGTGTCCAATGTGTCAGATAGAGGTTCAGTGTTTACTTCTCATTTTTGGCAGAAGTTGTAGGAAGCGATGGGCACTAGGTTGGACTTCAGCACTGCTTTTCATCCTCAAACAGATGGTCAGTCTGAGAGGATGATCCAGACACTAGAAGATATGTTGAGGATGTGCGTTCTGGATTTGGGAGGTAGCTGGGAAGATCATTTGCCATTTGTGGAGTTTGCATATAATAACAGCTACCATAGCAGTATTGGCATGACACCGTACGAGGCATTGTATGGAAGGAAGTGTAAATCCCCTTTGAGTTGGGATGAGATTGAGGAGAGAGCTTTGACTGGACCTGAGATGGTTCAGGATGTTGCAGAGAAAGTCATCGTGATTAAGCACAGATTAGAGACCGTAGTTAGCAGGCAGAAGAGCTATGCGGATCCTAGGCACAGAGATATGGAATTTCATGTCAGAGATTTTATTTTCCTAAAGGTGTGTCCGATGAAAGGGTGTGATGAGATTTGGTAGAAAGGGTAAGTTAGCACCGAGATATATCAGACCGTTCAAGATTCTGGAGAGAGTTGTCATTGTTGCATATCGGTTGGCTTTGCCCCCGAGTATGTCACAGGTGCATCCGGTGTTTCATATCTTGATGCTGAGGAAATATATTTCAGACGCTTCGCACGTGTTGCAGCCCGACAGTGTAGAAGTGAACAAAGATTTGACTTTTGTGGAAGAACCTGTGGCGATCGTTGATTATCAAGTTTGACAGTTGTGGTCGAAGTAGATTCCGATGGTCAAGGTTCTGTGGCGTAGCAACAGAGTTGAGGAGCATACGTGGGAAACTGAAGTCGAGATGCAAGTTTCTTACCCGTATCTCTTTCCTTTTTGATCTTGTAATTTTCTTTCTAGAATTTGGGGACGAATTCTTGTAAAGGGGGAAGACTGTAATATCCTGAGTTTTTAAATATTTTTATACTGCATCGGAATATGCAGTGTTAATAATTTTTGTATATATTTATGATATTTTATGAGTTTGTTGTTTGTTTAAAGCTAATTTTAATTATTTTATATTATTTTAAGTACTTTACATAAAATTTTCCCAGGAATTATATTTTCGGGGAAATTAATACGTAAATAATTTAATGCTAATTATTTTGATTAGTTTTACGAACTTGCATGAACTCATATATAATTTTTAAAGTGCTAAAATAAATTGTATATATGTGTATTTATTTATATTAATTAGAGTTTAATTAATTACCTTAATTTTTATTATTTAGTTTTAATATTAATTAATTAATTTTAAGTGTATAAATTATTAAATATAATAAATTATTTGTGTGGTGAGTATTATTTGTGTGTGGGAATATATATACTATTATAATATAAGTGTGGATATATATATATATATATATACATATATACATAATTTATTATCAAAATTATAAAGTTTGCATTATTTACCAAAATGCCATTGTCTCCTTCATTTTTCCTCCTGATCGATTTTCACCATTTTCGGCCATTTTCAGCTGATTTCTTTGCTTTCGGTATGCCTCTCCTCCTTCCCCCTCCCTTGCCAGTCATTCCCGATGCCTGAAGCTCCCTATTCCGACGAGTTTTGATCGATTTTTCTTAAAGAAACTGAAAATTAATCAAGCTCCAATCAAACCGTTTCCGGCCACCAAATTTGATGCCACCAGTCTCTATTTTCTCCTTGAGCTCTGGTGAGTGTGATTCCAAGCTTTGTTTCACTTAAAATGGTCTAAATTTTCCTAGGTTTCAATTTCTTCATTTCAGCCATTTAGGGTTTTGAATTTTTTTTGAGCTCCAATTTGATTGATTCATGAAAACTCCCTTCACAAACTTTTATCCTGAAAGCTCAATCTACATGCTGTAATTTTTTAGAATTTTTGAAATTTATTTTGATTTTTGGGTATTTTTTATTATTTTATTATCATTTTCTAATTTTCAAAAATTAATTAATTAAATTATGAAATTATGTTTTATGGTAATTATAGGTGTTAAAATGAATTATAGAAATTTATTTGTAATTTTTGTGAATTTTTATATATTTATTTGGAATTTATTAAGTTTATGTAATTTTGAAAAATAGGGTTAATTATGTGTTTAATTGAAATTAATTGGTTAATTAAGTATATTTATTGATATTATTGAATTATATGTTGAGAAAAATAATTTTTAGTAATTATATTATTTTTGGTGAATTTTTGGATTTATTTTAGTAAATATATATATATATAGGCGTATTTTGGTAATTTTACACTAAATTGGCTAAAAATGTAATTAAATAGGTTTTAATAGTTATTTAGGGTATAAAAATAATTTTTGCAAATTATTTAGTATTTTTAACTAATTAAAACTATTTTTCATAAATTATTTTCAAATTATATATATAATATACGTTTTCTAATAAATGAGTTTTTATCGGTTTTTAATGTTATTATTATTGCAAGTTTTATTTTATTTTAAGGCTTGCTACAGGTTCCGGATTCGAAAGAATTCCTATTCTCTAGCGCCGGTCATGGCCTCTGTTTTGGGTCGTGACAAAAATCGACAGAGGTGATAGTCTAATTAATATTACCCAAATATTAATTATACAACTATAAACATTTTATAACATATGCACTAAATAAATTTGTAGCTCATATTATCAACTCTTGATAATAAATATATTTAAAATGATTCTAATGGATAAATATTTAATTAAATAAACACTTTAAATAATAGAATATTCTTGCTATTGGGATAATTTACAATCTCATTATACATTACTAGAATGACACAATGGCACATATATGCTAACAACGCTTAGGGTTTGCACTAGCATTGAGGTATTTATAACATCATATAGCCCTATAAGTCAGCGCTAATATCTCTTTCATCACCACCCACTCACATCTTCTTTCCTTTTTTTTCCTTTCACTTTAACCTATTTCCTTTTCTCTCTATTTTTAACCTAATCTTCTATCACTTTCAATCCCATTTTAAAATATCTCTCATCCTTTTCATCTTTAGTCAAAATTAAATATTTAAAAGATCTTTCTTCGATTCCCCACTTAATCTACATCTTCACCATGGCAACCCCACAAGCTCTTACTAAGTCTAGTCCATGAAAGAAAATGTCAGCAAAAAAGGTCCATAAAACTTATCCTCGCCTTTTTAAGTACTACGATCAAAAGGATAGGTATCATTCTCTAAAATCTTACCTAATCCACTGTACTCGAGTATTTGATTAGGAGTGTGTAAGGAGACTTAGGTTATGAAATGGATATGAAAAACCTTCTTGTTAACTTGAATCTAACGCAATTTGTTGAATTATAAGATTCACTTTCTCCTCCTTTATACTAAATTTCTATCCACTTTTCAAATTGATAAAAACCACTCCCTCACTTTCCATTTAACAATATAAATATACCCTTACCAATGAACACTTAAGTGAAGCCTTAGGACTCCTCACCGATGGTCTCTATAGGTATAAGGATGAACCCTTGTTTGATGAAAATAAAGCTTGGGAAGATTTGACAGGGGAAAGAAGATTTAATCCTAAAAATGTTAGATACTTGAGTTTTGTTTCATTTGTGGATAAATATTTGCACAGCTTCAATTTATACTTTATCTTAGTTAAGGGAGAGAGCCATGGGAATGTGGGAAAACTAGAGCTCTTTGTTCTGTAGTGTGGTGTGAATCAAAAAAGGGTTGGCCCTAACCAAACTCTTTTCTAATCAATTACTGAGCATTGCCACTATAAAATCTAGGAAAATCATGGTTGGCAGCTATGTCACTATCATTGTCCGATATCTAAATATCCTTACCCCTTATCAACAAATGCCCTTATGGTATTGATCTCCAACCTAATGACAAGCTTAACTTGGACAGTTAGGCTCATCATTTTATGGTTAGGAAAATTCACTATGAATGGCATTATTTACTAGAGAGAGCTTAATAAACAGGCAAACACAGTTTTGGCATGTCAAAGATACCCTTAAGTTCCAATAACAAGCAGAGAGTGAGGCTCTTTAGACCTCAAAGAAATGCCCTAGAGTTGTAACTCCTGAAGCAAAGGAAGAAGCTGAACCCACTATCCCTTCCAGTCCATGCTGAATTAGCTCAAAGTCCACTTGGATTCTCAATTTAGCATTATTCAGTCATTTGTCACTACTTTGGAGCCTCGACTTAATCTTATGGACTTTATGATTGACATTATTGCTACTGATGTTACCTATTTGAGGGATGCAACCTACACCTTCCTATACCTGTTTCTCCTTGATTAACATCATTGCATTTTTTTTGTTTTGTTGATTCAAATATGTCCTAGAACTTTTATGGGTTACAGCCTTTAAAACTTAGGATACATATATTTTATTTATGTTATTACTGTGCTGACAGGTCTTTCCCCCCTTGTCAAAGTGTTTTTTATATTAACAAATAGGGAGAAAAAAAATCATATATTGTGAATTATTGTGTTTATAACCTTGTTGCTTAGGTTTTTTTTTTTTTTTTTGGACTAAACTATGCTTACTAGGTTCAGTTGATATTTTAATACCAGTTGATGTATTTTCATTGATATTTTGATACCAATCTATGTTATTGGGAAACACTCTTTAGTTAATTGGAAATATTATATTCTAGAATTATTAGTTATTTTTCAAGTTATGATTCCTTGATTTAGTTGTGATGTTTGGTTACTGGATTGTGTTGTAATTATGATTGTGGTATATGGATATTGAATTTCCATTTGGTTATATTATTGGTAATGATTATTGATCCTTGATTTGGTTAGGCATTGACTTGGAGCTATTGACTTTGCACTAGTGAATATTTGTACTTGACTATATAATTGATTTGGAATCCTTTATGTCAATTGATATCTTAGACTTATATTTTTTATGCATGAACTATGAAAACTTGTTTTTGTAAGTTTATGATATATGTTTTTTTGTCATATTTGTGATTGGAAATTGATTATTTATAAATCAATTCCCTTGTCACAGGTTGTACCTTTTATTTTATGATCATAATTATGGAACCATGATCTATATCTGATTTAAATCACTTGATATATTTGTCTCAAGACTGATATTTTTTTGACTAAAATGTCTCAAATTAAAACTATATTTGCCCCTAATCATGAAAGTGTTATTAGAATTTTCAACAATTGTTGTCTTCGTTGATGAAACATGCTAAATGATCTTGTGAATGAGGCTTACTTTATGGGGAATTATCTCTTCCTATTTATAGCTTAATTTTACACAATTATTTGTTACTATAAAAAAGGGGGCCATTGTTGAACCTTGAGGGGATAAAATGATCTGTTTTTTATGGTTACAATTATTTAAGTAAAATTATATTTAATCCTTGTGCTTAAGTGTTTTACATTTCAGGTTATCTAAAATTGCACAAGTTAAGGAATGAAATATCAGTACCCTTGTTTTATCAAGTGCACACATCTTTCCATGAGTGGTGATAGACTCATTATGAGTGATGACTGGGCTGAAATTGAAAATTGAATTTTCTATCAAGATCTAAAAGGAAAATTTGGTCAAAGGTGATGGAATTCTTCATTACAAGTGATAACAAGCAATTCCTAATCATAAAAAAATTTTGGGCAAAATTACAAAAATCCAAGTCTTAAAAAATTCAAGAACACAAAAGGCCTTTCATAAGTGATAAAATAATCTGTCATGAGTGATGATGACTAAATCAAAAAATTAGTAGAAAGTTTCGATGACCAAATGTCATCACCTATTCACTGATCATGAAAACACATAATTTCAATCTCACCTTAGCGCCCGATTGTCATGAGTGATGACGACTTGTCATGAGTCATGAAAAGTGTACAAAGGTCTTTTTATTTAGTGGTTTAAATGGCTCTAAAAGTATTAAATACACCTCCAACAGCTATTTTTCTCTATGAGGGTTATAAATACAAGTCCAAATCAATTAGAGGCAATCAATGAAGTTCAGCAAACATATTTAGAGCAATCTTGAGCAATTAATCTTGAATTCAAGGTTACAACCACCCAAGTTCTTCACATTTAATTATTGTAATCTTTTATACCTCAAGAGCGTTCTTGAGTGTGGGTTGATGAGTGTTTAATTCCTTTATTCAATAACTCAATATGGGTTAAGTGAGTTGGGTTAGGGTTTTAAACACTTGTAAGCTAAGAAGTTTTTCTTTAGCAATTGGGTTAGAGTGTGAACCTTGATTAAAACACTTAGGTTAAGTGTGATCCGTAAGAAAACACTTAGGTTAAGTGTGATCCGTAAGAAAACACTTAGGTAGCGTAGTTAAGCTTGTAAGGGTTTAATCTACACCTTAAAGTACAAGAATAGTAGATTTAAAACTCTCAACAAGTGGTTAAGGAGAGGAATAGGCTTTAAACTTTTATTCGTTCTTAGAATTTTACTCTATTTTTTGTTGCTCTTGGATATAAAAATGAAAATTAACCATATTTCTTAAATAGCCAATTCACCCCCCCCCCCCCTCGTAGCACTTGTGGAATTACAGAGGATTTATAGAAAATTAATACAAATTTAGTTGATGAACAAGAATTGAATAAGAATAGAAATGAAGAAAAATAAACATAAGCAATTAAAGAGTTCAGATTCTTAATAACCCTATGTCTCCACCTAACTTATCCCCAAGTTAGGATTTTCAATTCTCACAATCTTATTCATGAGATTAAGATTGCATAAGAGTTAAAGGCTTACTACTTCAACCTTACAAGTTGCATTTTTAAGGCTCACTAAAAAACCAATTCATAAGTGTTTTCATGGATCACACTAAACCAAATTTCCAAGTGTTTTAATGGTTAAATACTTAAACCAATTCCTTTAGAATAGAATCTTACTTCTCATTTTCTAAACCCAGAAAATAGAAGAATAAGAATTTCTATTCTAACACTCACCTAACTCTGACAAGAGTTATACAAATATAAAATGATTTGAAGAGAGGTTTGAGAGCCTTTTTCAAATACTTAAGAGAGTATAATGAATAAAAAAGTTTCTTAATCTTTCAATTGAACTCCTTGAGTTGTTTATATAGATAAACAAATTAGATTATGGTTGTTGGATGCATTGATTATGTCTCCAATGTCTCTTGTTGATTTTTTAAATCATCTTGGACTTATTTTTGTTAGAACATTACTCACAATCATGAGGAGCAAACCCTAGCTCGTGAGTAATAAGTTTGCTAGTTGTTGCATTTAAAAATAGCCATCATAGCCTGTCTTTACTACCCTCACAAGCAGAAGCCTGCTCCTCATGATCGTGAGGGCAGCTCCTAAGGAGCACTGTAGAGGCACTCATAAGGCATTTATGAGGGGATCACTGTAAGTCCAATTTAGTATATTTTTAGTATATAATTTTTCCTCAAAGATTAAGAACTTGCATAGGTTGAGATATTTTATTGAAATTCATATTAATACTCTCTTAAGGAGTATTTTATTATCTTCAATCATTAAACAATTAATCTTGATACTTGATCAACCTCCTAAACACTTAAATGAAATTATTATAATCTAAATTATTAGTCAAAGTCTAAAATTAGGATTTTGATCATGCAAATGGTTAATAGATCTGCAATAGCATTCTCATCCATATTGTTCCACTTATTATCATCTGTAAATTCCTCCAGCCTTTCTCTGATAGCCACTAGACAATTATCTTTTCTCAATATTGCCTTTATCTTCAATTTCCATACAAAGAAATTTTTCCCATTGAATTTCTCAATCTCAAATTTTGCTGCCATTACTTCTATCACGATTCATGAACCAAATGCTTTAATACCACTTCTTGTGAAAATGATGCAGAATTATGCGCAGGAATGGATTGTGAATGGAGTTGAGCAAATTGCAGCTAAAATAATAAAATTAAAAAACATATGGAACACACAGATTTAACATGGAAACCCCTAAAAAATTAAGGAAAAACCAAGGGCAATAGTAGAAGAATTTTACTATGAAAAATTATAGGAGTTACAGTAATTTTCTCTCTATATAACTAAGGAGAGAATAATAATACTCTCTCTTAAAATAAGAGAAAACACACTCAACTTCTCTCTATTACCCAAAGAGAGAACAATTAATACTATCTCTTGAAATAGGAGAAATTTACTCTTTATATTTTTTCCTCACAACGAGATTACTCTTAAAATACCCAACTCACCAACTCATTCTCTCATAATCCCTATCACCACCAACACAACATAAATGGTCATCCTCTCATGCCTACTTATAGGCTCACAATTCTTAAGTATTAAGCAAAGTGATACCGCACATATATATTCCTATTTAATTAAAGAGTTTTGTTTCCTGAACAGGGTTACTTAAAAAGGGAAGGTAGCCGAATCCATTTACGAAAGGGACTCTGCCTCAAGAAGATTCCTAAGCAAAGAAAGAATACTCTTCTATTTGATTTAGGAATCCTATCTCAAGAGAAATCCTACTCTATTCAGGTTTGAATATCACTATATATAGGACCCTATACCCCTCATTCTCAATCATCTTATTCTCTCATATTCTAATTATCTTTTGCTTTCTCTCTAAATTCTCTCTCTGTTCTCTGACTTAGGCATCGGAGTGTTTATGGGGATCCTTCCCACCTCTCACCTTGCCCTTTATTGATTATTTACAGGGTCTTAAGCTCAAGAGTTTCCAGAAATAAGCTATCAAGTGACGCTGTCTATAGGAACTCTTGGGAAAAAAGCCATTCATATACTGCTAAGTTAAGACATCAACACCATGAATTCTAGCCCACCACCAATCTCGACTCCTGAAACTAACATTAATCCCTTTGAAACCATTTCTTTAATTAATCTGTTAGCACCTCTCCCAACAGTAGTGCTTTCAACAACTTTCTAGTATGCCGGAAATTTATCCAGAAATACGCATTTGCCTCTCGGTAATACCTAAGGATGGCCGACTTTCGGCACCGAATTTCCATATTATGCTCCATTACAACACCATCACCATCCAATACCTCCCATACCTTTTTCAAGCCTAACAGATACACTAGCTGTTACCATGCCAAACATAAACACGGTAACCCAAACATTCAATCTCAACCAAACTAACAAGGAAGTCATTATACAAAATATCCAAGCTTAGATAGCCTTAATGCAACAACAACTTAACACTTTAATACAAAATGGCAACTCTGAACCAGCTCATATAAATAACAACATAACACCTCAGGAGGTACCCGAGATAAACAAGGGGAAGGGTAAAGCGCCAGAAAGGGAATGTAGTTCAAAAATTCTAGTCCTTGATGACTCAAAGTTAACTCAAAAGGTAGAAGAGGTTACACACAAAGCCTGTACAAGACCAAGAAAGGAGGGTGAATGTATTATGGAAGGCAAAAACTCCATTCATAAGAAGGATAATCCGGACAGAGATCCCTACCAAGTTCAGAATCCCACCACTGATCAATATAATGGGACTGAAGATCCCATCAACCATATATCCATGTTTAGAACAAGGATGTTGCTCTAGAACATGAATAATGGAATCATGTGTAGAGTCTTCCCAAGCACACTCATAAAGAATGCCCAAAAGTGGTTTCATCGACTCCTGGAGAACTCTGTCACCCTCTTTTGAGGATCTGGCAAAAAATTTTTATACCAGGTTTGTCACCAACATTCCCCTTGCTAAAAACATCAATGATCTTCAAATGTACTGGCAAGAGGTCGATAAGTCCCTATGAAGTTATCTTAATCGGTTCAATAAGGTTGCCATGTAGATCGAAAATCTTGTGGACGAAGTTGCATAGAAGCTTTGAAAAATGGCACTAGACTCGGAAAGCTTAAAGATAAGATAATGACAAAGGAACCTGGCACTTTTGTGGAGGTAATGGCTATGGAGGTCAAAATTATAAAGATGGATAAAGATAGAAGGATGTGAAGGGAGGAGGGTAAAACCACCAACCAAAGATGAAAGATCAAGATCCAAACGAGAAAGCTTCCTAAAAACAAATTTTAGAAACCCGATAAAAAGATTTGATGGGGAAGCAGACAGATACATACCTTTAAACACCTCTCGATCCATAATTCTCATGTGGGTCAAGCAGAATAGTGTTGGAATTACCCCAGCCAGAAGAATAAGCCCAAGCTGGAGGTCCACACAAGATAAGGGATAATACTGCCAGTATCATCGAGAATATGGGAACAACATTAAGGCTTGCAGAGAACTGAAGAATTCCATAGAAAGACTGGTGCAAAATGGTAAACTCAACAATTTCACAAACATATCCAGAAAGAGCAAGAACCTAAAAGCCCATGTGCAAGATAGGCCAAAAGCAAAGAAAGCTCAGAATGAGCCAACTAGTATTATTAACATGATTATTGGTGGAGAAAATACTGAGAAGAAACTTAAATGGAACCGGGGAGAAAGGCCAACCTTCAAGAAAAGAGAGATCGTGTTCAATTTGGAAAATGGTTTGCATGTTCACCAGCCCCATTGTGATGCCTTGGTGATAAATGTATACATAAAAAATTATTTAGTAAAGAGGTTATTGGTCAACAATGGATGCGCTATCAATGCGTTGTCTTAGAATGCTTACAAAGCAATGGGAGGCTCCATCACCAACCTGAAGGCCATCCAGAATCCCATTACAAGCTTTTATGGAGGAACTACACAACCAATGGGAGTTATGGAGTTAAATCTTAAATTTGGAAATAAAGACAATGGAGAAACAAAAGTTATTAAAACCTTACTCAATGTAGTGGATCTATCGCTAGCATACAATGGAATCATAGGACGACCAGCATTCTACAAAGTAGATGCAGTCACCAGTATTCGACACTTAACTATAAAAATTCCAATCCAGGGTGGAATTCTCACTATCTATCGAGATCAACATATGGCCAGACAGTGTTACCAGATGGCCATAAAGCCACAGATGGAAGCCTTCCCCCTAGAAGTGTAGGAAATAGAGAAACAAGGCACTAAACCATAATCGGTTGACTATACCAAAACATTGTAAATTGTTTATGAGAAGGCAGTGAAGATTGGTAATGAGCTTGACTATGACACCAAGGAAGGAATAAGGGAAGTCCTCACTAGAAAATCGGAAGACTTTGCCTCTTGAGCATCTAAAATAACTAGGGTAGATCCCCAAGTTGTTTTTCATAGCTTGAACATCAAACCAGGGGCGAAGCTAGTGATCTAGAAGAAAATAACTTCTGCATGCGAGAGGTAGAGGATAATCACTGAGGAAATAAAGAAATTGTTAGAAACTGGATTTATCAAGGAAGTTACTCATCCAAAGTGGGTGGCCAATGTAGTGTTTGTTAAAAAAGTGAACGAAAAGTATAGGATGTGTGTGGACTATACTTACCTTAATTGAGCATGCTCCAAGGACAGCTACCCACTGCCTATAATTTACCAACTTATAGACTCCACTGTCGACCACAGACTAAATAGTTTTATTGACATGGCGTAAGGATATCACTAGATACCAATGAAGGGGGAAGATCAAGAGAAAACATCCTTTATCACCCACGAAGGACTTTACTGCTACAAGGTGATGCCTTTTGGACTAAAGAATGCTGGAGCAACATATCAAAGAATGATGAACCATGTACTTCGGGACTAGATTGGGACAAATGTGGAAGTATATATGGACGACATTATTATTAAGAGCAAGAATGAAGAACAACACCCAGCAAGATCTGAATCAAGTTCTCCAATTGTTGAGCGAGTCTAGGATCAAGCTAAACCCAAAAAAAATATGCCTTCGGAGTCAAAGCAAGCAAATTCTTGGGATTCATGATATCCCATGGAGGTATTAAAGCCAACCTAGAAAAATGGATGTCATCCTCAAAATGAAAGCCCTAATGAATATCCATAAGTTACAAAAACTAAATGGCAGAATCACGGCTTTAGGACGTTTTATTTCATGCTCAACCAGACGGTGTCTACCACTATTCCGAGTTTAAAAAATTCTAAGAAATTTGTTTGGACTGCAAACTTCTAGGTGGCCTTTAAAGATGTCAAAAAGTTCTTATCCTCACCACCTCTACTCAACAGGCCGGTCCTAGATGAAACAATGTATTTATATCCCTCGGTATGTCAAGAATGCATTGCTTCGGTGCTAGTAAAAGAAGAAGAGAGCTAACAAAACCCGATATATTACATCAGCAAAATACTCTGAGGATCCAAAGTCCAATACCCAATGCTGGATAAGTTGGCCATGGTTGTTGTCCACGCATCCCGAAAGCTCCGACACTACTTCTAAGCTCATCCTATCATTATCAAATCCCACTTCCCTTTGCAAAAAATCTTACAAAGGCCTGAGAATTTATGTGATTGGTTCAATGTTCAGTATTACTTGGAGAATTCAACATCGATTATGAGCCCCGTCAGCAAGTGAAAGCCCAAGCGTTAGCAAATTTTGTTCAAAAAATAACGCCGAAAGACCTCCCCATGACTAAAGCACCAAAATGGAAGCTATATATTAATAGAGCATCCTCCACTTAAGGATCTGGTGCTAGAGTGATCCTTAAGGGACCATATAAAATCCAAATCTAATATACAGTTTGAATAGAGTTCAACGCGACTAACAATGCCGTGGAATATAAGGCACTCATCACAGGATTGAAGTTGGCTATTGAAGTTAGAGCCAAACACCTTGTAATACATTCAGAATCCCAAGTAGTAGTAAATTAAGTTAACGGGACATTCTAGATCAAGGATCCAAGCATTGGCAAATACACAGGTAAAGTCATATAACTCTTGAAGTAGATCGAATAAGAAGGGGGCCAATGGGAAATCGTCCAGATATCCAGATATAAAAACTCTAAGGCCGACCTCCTGGCCAAATCAGCAGTTGAAGATAGTCAAGCGTTTAAGGGTATGGCATTCATTGAAGCACTAACAAAACCCAATACTGAAGACCCTAATATCTTAGAAGTGCAGGAAGTCTCGAAATGGATGCGACCGATAGTCTAATACCTGGAACACAGAATGCTTCCCGAAGATAAATTAAAGGCTCAAAAATTGAAGATGAAAGTAGCTCACTACTCTATCCACCACGGGGAGCTCTCCAAGAAATCCCTTTCACACCCATGGTCCAAATGTGTATCCCTAGAGGAAGGAAATTACATACTCAGGGAAATCCATGAAGGAATTTGTGAAGCACATGAGTCCCACTACACACTAATCAGGAAAGTGCTACTTCAAGGATACTATTGGCCCACCATGTCTAATGATGCCTGGAAGTTGAATCAAGAATGTCATAAGTGCCAGCAATTCACTCATCTCAATCACAAGCCCTCCCACCCCCTGTATCCAATCGGTAGCCCATGGCCCTTTGCCATGTAGGGAATGGACATCCTAGGTCTCTTCCCGACCTCCACTTCATAAAAAAAGTTCTTAATTGTTGCTATAAACCATTTCACTAAATAGATAGAAGTGGAAGTAGTTCCAACCATCACAGAAGCTTGGATCCAACATTTCTTCTGGAGAGAAATCATCTACAGATTTGGCTTACCTTACACCCTGATCACGAACAACAGCAAGCAGTTTGACAATGAAAAGTTTAGAGGTTTTTGCGTAGACCTTGGAATAAAGCTTTGTTTTACCTCAGTAGCTTACCTGCAAACGAACAGGAAAATAGAGGTCACCAACAGAACTATCATGCAGGGATTAAAGAAGACACTCGATGAGAAAAAGGGAAACTAGGTTGAAGAGCTTAATAACATAATTTGGGCTTATAGGACCACCCCTAGATCATCCACAGAGGAAATACCATTCAGACTAACTTATGGCATGGATGTGTTAATACCAGTAGAGATTGGTTCACCAAGTTACAAGATCAGTTGCAACTTCGATCAAAACATCAACAACATTGATGCCCAGATATGTTTGGACCTACTAAAAGAAAGTCGATGGTGGACGTCAACCACAGCTGAAGCACATAAGCAGCAAGTAGCATGATATCATCTCCAACATAGCCACCCAAGATAGTTTAAAGTAGGCGAATGGGTACTTAGAAAGATAAATATTGGCAAAAGTAACTCCGGCACTAGTAAACTGGGTCTAAATTGGGAAGGCCCCTATCAGATCTCAGAACATAGCATACAAATTAAAAAACAGATAAGGCAAAGAACTGCTACAATTTTGGAACTTGGATTGGCTCTGGAAATACTATCAATAAATGTACTCGAAATGGTATTAAATAAAGTATCTATTCATTGAAGCAATAATCATCTTACAAAAGTTCAATTACAAAAAAAAATTTCTATATTCTACTAATTGTATGTCCAAACCATCGAGCTCAGAAATGAGAGGGGGAACAACATTAGCAGCACTGATAGGCGCAGTAGGCTCTGTAGAAGACCCTTCAGCAGAATTAGAAACATCCCTTGTATGAAGGGAAGTTGCCTTTTACCGAGCATCCTCTTTAGCAACAATCTTCATTAGGTCAGCTGGCGTTACCCGATCTAGCTCCTCTAAGTCTAGCTCTAGATTCTGAGAGAGCAGGATCATCCTACACTCAGACCAATAGGCTTTAAGAAATCCTCCCACCATGCTCTGGTAGGATCTTTTTTCATTTTCCTAGGATTTCTTGACCTCGGATAGCCTCTTCTCCAGATTTGCCATCTGAGAATCCTGTTCTTCAATCCTCTTAGTCAACTGACCCTAACTATGCTCCAGAATAGCAATTTTCTTCTAGTTTGCCTTAGCCTTGGATATCACCTCTGCATATTTGGTTTAGCAGAGCTCTAGTGCCGCCCATTATCTAACTTCTTCTCAAAATCGATGGCTATTGTTTTAACCTCCGTCTCCTTCAGGTTGTACTGCTTTTAAGGTAGAAATACTTATCCTTTACCAACAGTAGGGCCTAGGTCATCTGTGAAAAGGGAAAATTAGTGTTAGTCAATACAAGAAAATGTAAAAGTAATAGAAAAATGCTATTTACTTCCTTTTAGGGAATGATCAATCATTGAACCGAACAGCTCTTCTGGACCCTCCTCAGACCAACACTGCATATATGTTGGCAACCTCAGTGACTCCAGATACCGGTCTCAAACCTAAGCATTCAAGATGCTCGATGGCTTTATTTTATTCAGGATCCATCCCCTCACATTCGGACACTCGAACAACCTCGGACGTTGGATGTATATCTCCTCATCCAGCTCCTCAGCATTTGAGCCTTGGTCAATCAGCCATTTTTTTTGTCGACCTTCCCTACCAAAACAAGATGATTTGACTATAACTTTTCCCTTACGATTAAAGGTCATTTCCTCAGGTGCTACAAGAGCTTCAGGCTTTAGAGAAAGGGAGACCCGTACTTCTTCTCGGGTTGCTGGTTTATTAGTTAGAAGTGAAATTCCATCTATAAAAGCAAAAAAGTAAGCCATCTACAATTGGTAAAATAAGAAGCAATTCAGAAAGATACTTCTCGATAATCCAAATGTACCAAAAGAATGAACATGGTCCGGACAGATTCTCCACAGGTATCTTCTAGATACATCCTTAGTCAATTAAGCCTCGGCCAAGCCATCGAGGTGTAGCTACAAGACCATCTCTGTATCATGATTGGGTAATCTCAGAGGCCATCTCACCCTGTGGCACTCATTAGACCACATTCATTGGACATCCAGGAAGTCCGTAGGGTGCTCGACAATAAAAAAGTTATGCCTCCACTTTTTATGAAGATCTGGAAGCTTTACAAATAGACTGTGGTTAGGAACGACTAACAGGGAGAACATCAGTTCTCCCTTCTTCCTGGTCAGGCTATATAGGTACCGAAGGATGTCTAAGTTTGGTTCCCTACCCTCTTTATGCATCAACTGGATAAACCCAGTCGAAATCCGGTAGCTATTAAGGTAAAGCTGACCGGGCGCTATATTATACCTATTCATAAATCTTTTTACGAAAGGATCTAATGGAAACTTTAAACCCCCCCTCTAGTTGGTCAAAATATACCATTAGCCTACTAAGCGCTAGCATAGGGTATAAGCCTTAAACTTCCTATCTACAGTATGGAGGGTATAATTGGCAGGAATGCAGAACTGTCTCCGGTACCACCCCAACAGTTCATCATCTATTTTAAAAACAAACAGGTCATAACTAACCTATTCCCTTGATGCCATAATACTATCTATGAAAAGGAAAAGCACATGAACAAAAAAGAAAAAAGGAAGAAAAAGCAAAAGGACAAGATCACCTAGTTACAAATGAGGGAGTTATAACAGAAAAAGTGTAGTAGCAGTGGCAAAGCAAATGCGACACCAGTGAAATAAAAGAGCAAAATGCATCAACTCATAGTAAAGGGGATATTTATAGAGCAATAGAAGGCTCTAGAGCAAACCATTAATTAGCCTCATCATTACTTTGCTTCTCCCCACATCATTAAGGGTAGTATGGGAAATGAAAAACCCATTAATTAAGTGGTCATCATAATAGGAATAGAAACGTCTCATCTTTTGACACACAAAAAGATGTATCGATTATGCAATTAAAATTTCAAATATCTAGGCATCAAGGCGACATAGCTGTTACCCAGCCTAGGCCAATCTTTACCAATTATTTTTTCCAACTTGGCACAGCAAGATCCAGCATCGCCCTCTAACAATTGAAGTTGGCTCCCTCAGGTTGCTTCTATAGTATTAAGGTTTCAAGCATCCATGCCTTACACATTAAGACTAGTAACTGAAGCTAGCTCCCTCAGGTCACTCCTATAGTATTGAGGATGAGCCTTTAAGCCATACTTGCAGCACACTTAGACTATTTGACACTCGGACATGGTTCTAATGGACCGAGACTATACAGCACTTAGGTTGCGCTTCTAATGCACTAAGATTAAGTCCAGTGACTGAAGCTGGCACCCTCAGGTCACTTCTATAGTATTGAGGTTCTAAGCATGTAAGCCTCGCATCCTCACACTAAGCGTCTAAACCTCACACATTAGTCTAGTGACTAAAGTTGGCATCCTCAAGTTGCTTCTATAGTACTAAGGTTCAACACTCAGGCCGCACTTTTAATGCACCGAGCATCAAAACTCTAGTGACGACTGGTTCTGTCACGTCACTTTCGCACTGACAGGTTAATCTATTACATTCATTTTCGCAGACTTTGCACACTCTAAGGTCCATATGACACTTCAGCAATGCGATGGTTTCAAGACTTAGTACTAGGCTTTAACTTTTTTCTGTGACTGAGGTTGGCCACCTCAGCTCACTCTTCCATGTCACTACACAGTGACTAACCACTTTCCCTCTATATAGAAGAATAAATGTTCTATCATTTACATACTCGGATACGTTAAACATAAATATCCAGACAAACCCACGGGGGAGACTCTTAATACCGTACATATATATTCCTATTTAATTAAAGTGTTTTGTTTTTTGAACGAGGTTACTTGAAAAGGGAAGGTAGCAAATCCATTTACAGAAGGGACTCTGCCTCAAGAAGATTACTAAGCAAAGAAGGAATACTCTTCTATTTGGTTTAGGAATCCTATCTCAAGAGGAATCCTACTCTTTTTAGGTTTGAATATCACTATAAATAAGACCCTATACCCCTCATTCTCATTCATCTTATTCTCTTATATTCTAATTGTCTCTTGCTTTCTCTCTAAATTCTCTCTCTATTCTCTGACTTAGGTATCGGAGTGGTTATGGCGATCCTCCCCACATCTCACCTTGCCCTTTATTGATTATTTGCAGGGTTTTAAACTCAACAGTTTTGGAAATAAGTTATCATAAAGTAAGTTAGCAAATTCAATTTGTAAACAACTTATAAAGCAACCAAAGCTAAACTAGTTACAGCAATCAAAAATTTAATTCAAATTGGTCACTTCTTTCTAGTAAATTGGTTAACAAAAATTTGCATGCATAAAAGCGCATGAATTCACCAAAAACTTCTTTAATGTAATGAGCTCTTTTTATATTCTAATTGTTATTTCGTCGTTGTGGTCTACTATTAGAGTATGGTGGATGAATTTGACAAGAATTCCATATTTTATCATCTGTTTTCCTTTATTATTATTATTATTATTATTATTATTATTATTATTATTATTATTATTATTATTATTATTATTATTATTATTATTATTATTATTAAATAGAGTTTTATTTATATTTTTATTTTAGTTAAATAATATAGGTTTATTATTTAAATAATATATGTTTATAAAATAAAACATGTAGGTTCATTATTTAAATAATGCATGTTCATTGACTTTCACTTGTAGATTCATTGATTTTCACCTGTAGATTTATTGACCTTTACATGCAGATTCATCAGCCTTGTTCATTAGCTTTTAACCTGCATGTTCATTGATCTTTGAACCTATAGGTTTATTGATTTTTCACTTGTATTTTCATTGACTTTCACCTGCAAGTTCATTAATATTTCCTTTCAATTTCATTACAAAATTTAAAAGTATTTTTATGTATCAAAAAATTATTTTTTTTCTTTTTTTTTTATTATTTATAGTGGTTAAATTTAACTTTTATTCACAATTTTAGTCAAACTAAAAATTTTATTCATTAAAAAATTGTTTAATTTTTTATTTTTTAATTAAAATAAATAGAATTTTACTTGTATTTTTATTTTAATTGAATATTATAGATTCATTACTTAAATAATGTAAGTTTATAAGATAAAACATGTAAATTCATTAGATAAAGATACCAAAACAGGATTAACAGTTCAGGAGGCTAGTAAAACTGATCTTCAGGACTTTGGTTTAAGAAGCTGAAAATACAGGTGAAAGGATAAATAGGATGAAAGCCTAACCTATGAAAGAAATCTAACCCATAATTTTTTATTAGTCTGGATTAAAGTTCAAAAATTTGAGTTTTGGCTGCTTGATTAAGGGTGGTCATGGAAATGTGTGATGGTAAGGACGGAGGAATAGCTTTTTCAAGAAAATTGGCATTAATGGTCTGATACATGTATATCATGGGAAGGACTTTTAACTAGAAGGGTTTTTCACATGAGATAGGTGGTCTGCTTAAAAGATCTAGTAACAGGTTGTCTTCTCCTTTGATGTGTTCTACTTCAAAATCATACTTACTAAACCATTCTTTCATTCTGAGAAGTTGAGGATGAGGCAGAGTCTTTTCTTTGAATTCAAGCATTTTTGAAACCGATGAGCAGTCCATCACAACTTTAAAATGATGACCAATCAGATGGAATTCAAATTTTTTTATGCTATATTGAACTGCTAAGACCTCTTTGAAGGTTGAGTGATAATGGCATTCTCCATCTGTGAACTTTCCACTGGCATGAGCATAAATTTATCTTTTCTTGTTGTCATCTTCTTCTAAAAGAATAGCTCCCCAAAATTGATCACTTGCATCTGTTTGAAGGATTCTTTTTCCTATGGAGGGAATCTGGAGATTAGGAAGATTTTTTATGCAAGTTCTGAGTTGTTCAAGAGCTTCTATTTGTTCTAAGGACCATGATGGAGGATTCTTTCTTAGAAGAGCTCTGAGAGGGGTTGTTTTCTTTGTCAAGTGAGGAATAAAATCTCCAAGATAATTGACAATGTCAAGAACTTGTCTGATTTTCTTAACAGAAAGATTTTCTTTTGGAAATTTCTCCAGTTCTGTTGCAACATGAGGACCTGGAAGATATTTTCCTTCTTTAAATCTCATTCCTAGAAAATATATTTCTGCTTGGCCAATGAACATCTTGGTGGGTGAAAGCATAACACCATAATGTCGCACAAGATTAGTAAACTATTAAAGCAGTTTCTCATGGGCTTCTATATTTACAGAAAATAAAAGAATATCATCAATATAAATAAGAGCACTGGAGAGGATGGACTCAAAGATCTTGATCATAGCCCGTTGGAATAGTGATAGGGCTACTTTAAGTCCAAAAGGCAGGACATTCCATTGATAGTGTCTGTTTGGAATGCAAAAACCCATTTTGTATCTATCTTCCTCTTTGATTCCAAGTTGCCAAAATCCAACCTTTAAATCAAATTTTTAAAAGATTTTTGCTCCCGCCAAAAATGTAAATAAGGAGAAAATTTTTGGTAGAGGGAATTTGTCATCTCTGAGGAAGAAATTCAAAGGCTAATAGTCAATCACCAATCTCTTCTTTCCACGGACTTGTTTTGATCTTTTATTTACATAAAAAGCTTGGCATGCCCATTCTGATTTTATGGGAACAATTAGACCTTGGGCTTCTAATTGGTTGCATTCTTCAATTGCCAATTTAAGATCAGACGGAGTCATTCCTGGATGAGTTACCTTTATTGTGTTGACATCTTCATTTTGTTTAAAAGGTAAGGAGATGAAAAACTCCTTATTTTTCCACAATAATGATGAGCATTTCTAAAGAAATTATGTATGAGACTAAGCATTGCATTCTTTTAATAAAAACTCATGAATAGTCTGAAGGTTTGGTTGAGAAACGGTTTGGCAAACAAAAATGATGGATGGAATATTGGTGTATAGATGAAAGTATTTCTTAAACTTAAGTCCATTGGGAAGAATTCTCAAGTCTTTCATCTTCCAATAGACATCAAAGCTAATGAAAATATCTTTTCTAGGTAAAGAAGATCCAAGAACATGGGTCCAGGTGTAACAGTTTTGAAAGAATTGAATCTTTATTGGGTGTTTGGTTTTAAGGCTAATTTCAAGTAATTCTCCATTGGCTGTAGAGAAATATTCAGAATGATGTTTCCAATATTCTTTAGGCAAGGCTTTTAGGTTGAGAATGGTAGTTTTGGCTCCAGTGTCGATCAAGGCTACAAGTTTAATTGGTTTGGAATAATTGGTTCCAGGACTCCATTTCAGAGCTAGAAATTTCTGAGTCTATCTCTTGACTCACAGCAAAAATGCATTCTGGTGAAGTTTCTTCTTCTTTTGAAAAGAGAGACTCAAGATTGGCATCATTCAGGTCTACTTTAAAGATCTGTTGAATTTGTTAAATCATTTTTTTAGTCTTTTTTATTTTTGAAGGGCAATTTTTTGCAAAATGACCTCTTTTTCCACAGATGTAGCATCTGTCAGTTTTGTTTGTGCCACGGAACTTTTTCTTCTTGTAATACTTCCACTTCTTAAACTTGGATCTTTTTCCTTTCTTCTTCAGTTTAAAGAAGTGTTTCTTCTTCCTTGGAGGATAAACACAAACATCAGTATCTTTACATTTGATTTGCAAATCAGGCCTATCACATGAAAGTTTTCCCAAAGGATTCTTCTTACTACCGAGATACAGTTTAATCATCTTCCTTTGGTCACATAACTGAGTATGAGCCTGAATCATGATCTAATATAAATGTCCCATTGGCATATCTCCAACTTTGTAATTTGATTGTTGAAGAATTAAAAATATTCGAGAGGTAAGGATCTCAGGAATAGAAGCCAAAAAGGCATATTTTAAATCAGGATTAGCAATACCTCCTAACAGATAAAATCTAGTAGATATTTTTTGAAAATGCCTTTCTAGATCTTTTCTCTACAGTGAACAGCATTTCATATGATAATACTCCTTTCGTGCTACTTCAAGATCATCATCCCATTTTCCTAAGAACTTATAATGTAAGAGTCCTAAAAAATCTTCTAGTGAAGTTGCATCCATCAACTAGGCCCTAGCATAAGCATTCAAAGAAGCATACCAATTTGCCAGCTTTCCTACCATTTTTGCAAGAAATGTTTCAATAACAACCCTAATATTTGCTCCAGGAATAAGCATTTTTCCGGCTATCCATGCTCTAAACTCCAAAAATCTATTCTTGTATTGTGAAGGAAGAACATCACCCAAAGTAAAGTAATTTTCAGTATTTTTCTGGAAATTTATCTATGGATCTGGCTGTGGTGTTCTGGTTTGTCCAAATTCTTCTTCTGGATCATCAACTTCTTTAACCTGAGGTCCTCTAGAAGATGTAGCATCATCAACCATCAATTGGTAAGGTATTTCATAACCTAAATCAGAGTCACTTTATGAGGATTTAAAGGATGAACTTTCCTTAGAAACATATCCAATTGAAAAGCTGGGCGTGGCATTTTCAGCACACTTTTCTAAAAAAGAAGAGATAGGATTCATCATCATTTGAGGGTGTTTTGACTCTTCTGAGGAAGAGGTTGGTGACGCATTTTTGGGTAATGATTCAAAGGATGTTTTTTTTGGTTTCTCGATCTGAGAGAAATTAACATTTTTTCCTTTTTTTGCTGTGGTTTCATCAGAGATCAATACTTGAGAGGGGGTTTTTTATGAGGATTTAAATCTTTGAAAATTTGGAGGAATATTCAAGGGAGTTGTTGGTGTAGGAAATAAAGGTTAAGTGGAAAAAGTTGTGTATGGCGAACTAGGAATTGAAAAAGGGCTGTATAAAATACCAAAAAGGATCTAGAGAGAAAGATTTTAAGGAAGTTTTTGAGGACAAATCTTCTTTCCTCTTTTTAAGATCTTTTTCAAGCTGGTCAACCTAGGCTTTTAAGTTTAAAATTTCTATTTCTTTCATTTGAATGCTATTCAATGTGCTTTTATTGCTAATAATTCGCATAAGTTCTTGGTGCTTCATTTCTATCTGCCTTTGTAATTCTACATGAACTGCTTCCATTCATTTCTTAAAGGCTTAGAACTTTTTATCTGCTAAATTCATGTGTTCAGCAACTCCATCGATCTTTTCTTCAATAAGCTTCAGTTTTTTATTTTGAGCACAAGCATTCTGAGTCTGCCAGTTGACTACTGCTTCAGTAGGAGTTATTTGTCTAGGTTTGCCATCTGCATCAAAAACGTTTGATTTCAGGATAAAAGGTTGCATGGTAATTTGGTTCTTTGTTTCTTTGGTTAAAGGAGGAAAGTCTGTGGGTTGGAACATACAAATTTGAGGTAAAGGCTTTGGCTTTTGGATTTCGACTGAATCTTCTTTTCTTACCCATTTCAAAGCCTGTTTATAGCATGGGAGAGGAGTTGACTTAGGTTTCAACTGGAAAGGAGGTGTTTGAGGTTTACAAGGTTCAGGAGGAGTATTTTGAATAGTTGGTGATTCGTACCAAGCAGGAGGAGAATATGATACAAGATAATCATATTTTCCTGAAGGTTGTCCCAGAGTGCAAATGCTTAAATCTCCATCTTCATATCTCCTTTTGAATTCCTTTTCACTATATTTTCCTGGAGATTTCTTCTTTTTCTTTTTCTTCTCATCATCATCAAAGTGGAATTCAGCATAACAATCATCGCAATCACAGTAATCAAAATAACAGTGACCATCATGCTTAAAAGCAAAAATTGGTCTTCCAGAATTATCAAAAGAGGCTACAGGAATGTTAACTTCTGGATCCCAAGGTTTAATCATGAACTAGGTATTAAAAACTGTAGGAGTCTCTTATTTTTGCCTAAAGATCGTATCAATTGATCCATCAAATCTTTTGATATGTACTGGGTCTGTACCTTGAATTGGCTCTACTGTCTCATGCAACTTCTCATAATTGGTGATCCATTTTTCTGGGAATAATTTTAACAAATCACTCCTAGAGAGTTATTTAAGAGTGTGGATACACATAGGAGTATTATGAGAATCTGCTTTTATGAACAAAGCATCATTTTGGACACAGGGTAGTGACAGGTTAATAGCATGGTTTTGGAGACGGTAGACAATTTGGTAGTGAAGGGTGGCTACTTTGGCTGTGGAAATTTATTCAACACCAAGGATCTGGAGTTGGACTTTTAAAGTTGTTAAGGCATGAGGATCAGAAAGGGCAAGATTATAATTTAGGAAAAATGTAAAGAATACTGAGCCAACATTTAAGGATGTCTCTACAGTCCTAATTACAGCATGTTGATATTATTCATATCTAGAATCTAAAAGAGCGATTCTAGAGAAAACAGGTTGCCCTGCTCTGCCATGGTAGGAGAGTCCTAACCTTATAGCTCCAAAATGGATATGCGTGTATTTCTAGTTAAGCCAAGTTCTTAGAAATTTTGGAGGAATTTCTAAGGTCACAAATTATTCTGTCTGAGAGGCTAGTATGTGGTGTTGATCAAAGCTGTAGGCTTGAACATATTCTTTTATAGAAGAAATGGGTCGATTTACAAGAGCCTTGAAGGATTGTTTCTAGTTTATTTTGGATTTTAAAAAGGCATCATAAGGGTTCAAGAGGGGAAACTTTGATTTTTCAATCTTTTGGTCTTCAGGAAGGTAGGTAAACTCATATAAGTAATCGGTCTTTTTCTAGGTGGTTTGATTGATATGGGGTGATAGGGTAAAAGCAACAGACTTAGTTGGCACATATTTATAATCACATATTACAGAGGGAGTAATGAATTTGATAAACAAAATATTAAAATTATAATGAACCTATAATTAATAATAAATGAACATCTATATTACAATTAATGAACCTATATATACAAACTAATAAACATGAAGTTATAATTAATTAAGAACAACAATAGCTATTAGTTTTCAAAACTTAAACACATCAAATTAAGAACAACAAATGCAATAGCAAATAGAACCCAACAAATGAAATAAGATTACGTGAAGAGCTGATATTTAAAATAATGAAACAAATGAAATTGATGACCTTTGTCTAGTTTTAAAAAGTCGCCCACCTTGGATGGAGAAGGCCTTATATTCATAACCTAAGGATGTTATGGTTGTGCAGACACAGTAGATGGAAAGAAGTTAAAAAAAATAAAGTCACATTTTTTTTTATCTCTCACACCATATAATGACCCTTGATTTATATTGCTATATAAATCAAGAAGTTGTCATCGTATAATGATCCTTAGTGTATATTGCTATATATATATATATATATATGATACTATTTAAAATGTTCCCACCTAATTAGGGGTCCTCTACCCCCTTAAATAGGAACACTTAAACAAGGAAAAAGATAGATCTGTCCAAGGAACTACCTCAAAGAGGAATCCTAACCGAAGAGGGAACACTCTCCTACAAAGATTATGATTCACTGATCCACAAGGAATCCAACTCGTCCCAGGTTTGAGTATTGCTATATATAGAACCATATACCCCTTATTAAGGGACATCTCATTCTCACACATTCAAGCTATCTCACCTTCTCCCTGCTTCTATTCTCTAACTTAGGCATCGGAGTGTTTGTGGGGATTCCCCCCACCTCTCACTTTGCCCCTTGTTCATGCTTTACAGGATGCCTAGCCCAGGAGTTTCGGAGATCAGTTATCAAATGGCGCCATATGTGGGAACTCCTTGGGAAAAGCCATTCATTTACTTGCTAAGCTAAAGACACCTTCACTATAACTTCTAGCCCACCTCCAGCCCAAATTCTTGAGGCCAGAACTTATCCTTTCAACTAACCTTTTAGAACCTTTCCCAGCAATAATACCACCGCCTACCTTACAACATGTTGGAGCCTCATCCGGACATGTACCTTCACTTTCATAAAACACCTCGAGATACCTGTCCTTGGGCACAAATCTCCCGTACTACGTTTCGCTACAGCACCATCGATCAATACCCTCAATACCTTTTCCAAGCCTACTAGAAACGCCAGTAATAACCACTCCAAACCTAAACACCGTAACCCAAACACTCGGCCTTGATCAAATAAGCAAAGAGACCATGATAAAAAATATTCAGGTGCCTTGATGCAACAACAGCTAAGCACTATAATACAGAGCGGGCATATCGAACCAGCTCCAAATAATGATAATTCAGCACCCTGACAAGCCCTAGGGACGAGCACAGGGAAGGGTAAAGCACCAGAAGGGGAGTGTAGTTCATCCATCCTAGCTCTTGATGATTCAAAATTAGTGCAGAAGGTTGAGGAAGCAATGAACAAAGCCTAGACTAAACCTAGAAAGGAAGAAGAATGGGTGATGGATAGCAGAACTCCATTTGTCAGTAGAATAATTCAAACGGAGATTCCTAGTAAGTTCAGAATCCCGCAGCTTGATCAATACGATGGGACAGGAGACCCTATCAGTCATATATCGGCTTTTCGGATAAAGATGCTACTTCAGAATGTGAACAATGGAATCATGTGCAGAGTCTTCCCAAGTACACTCACAAAGAGCGCCCAAAAATGGTTTCATCGGCTCCTAGAGAATTCTATCACTTCTTTTAAGGACCTAGCGGAGCAGTTCCATATCAGATTCATCACTAATATCCCTCCCGCAAAAAACATCAATGACCTGCGAATGTGCCGACAGGAGGCTAATGAATCTCTATGAAGTTACCTTGACCATTTCAATAAAATAACTATGCAGATTGAGCACCTTATTGATGAAGTTGCCATAGAAGCTTTGAAAAATGGCACCAGACTCGGAAAGCTAAAAGACAAATTAATGACTAAGGAGTCGAATACCTTTGCAGAGGCAATGGCGATAGCGGTCCTGACGATAAAGATGGACGAAGACAGGAGGATGCGTCGGGAAGAAGACAGGCCATCGATCAAGGATGAACGGCCAAAACAGAGACGAGCAAGCTTCCCAAAAATGAATTTTAGAACTCCGGCAGATAGATTTGACAAGGAAGCGAATAGATATACACCCCTGAACACCTCTTGATCCAAGATCCTCATGTGGGTCAGGTAGAATGGAGTGGGGATTACACCGACCAAGAGAATCAGCCCAAGCTGGAGATTTACTCGTGACAGAGGCCAGTACTATGAGTACCACTGAGAGTACGGCCATAACACAAAAGGTTGCAGAGAATTGAAGAGTGCCATAGAAAAATTGGTGCAGCGGGGAAAGCTTGATAATTTCACTGATGTGCTGAGGGGACGCGGAAACCCAGAAAACCATGACCGTGATAGAGCTGAGGCAAAGAAAGTTAGGACAGAGCCGATTAGGACAATCAACATGATTGTAGGAGGAGAAAATATCGAGAAACGGTTAAAGTGCAGCAGAGGAGAAAAATCAATACCTGGGAGAAGTGACATCGTTTTCAACCCGAAAGACGATTTGCATATACATCACCCTCACAGTGATGCCCTGGTGATAACTGCATGCGTAAATAAGTATCGAGTCAAAAGGCTACTGGTCGATAATGGGAGTGCTATCAATATTTTATCTTAGAATACGTATAAAGCTATGGGCGGCTCCATCACTAACTTAAAGGCCATCCAGAACCCCATCATTAGTTTTTATGGGGGAACGATGCAACCAATGGGGATCGTTAATCTGGACCTAGAATTTAGGAACTAAGATGATGAGGAAACAAAAATTGTCCAGACTCCATTCAACGAGGTAGATATACCACTAGCCTATAATGGGATAATAGGACGGCCGGTACTTTACGAAACAAATGTGGTCACCAGCATCCGGCAATTAACCATGAAAATTCTAGTTAAGAAGGGGACCCTTACTATTAGGGGAGATCAACAAATGGCCAGATAATGCTATCAGATAACCACGAAGTCTCTAGCAGAGGCTTTTCATTTAGAGGCATGGGAAATTGAAAAGCAAGGCGTTGACCCACAACTGGTGGAAGGCATGGAGACATTATGAATCAGGGGAGGAAAGTTCATGAAAATTGGTAATGCCCTTGATCAGAACATCAAAGACATATTAAGGGAAGTCCTTACCAGACACTTAGAGGATTTTACTTCTCAAGCCTCCAAAATCATCAGTGTGGATCCACAGGTTGCTTGTCACTGCCTAAACATCAAACCAAGAGTCAAGCCAGTAGCACAGAAGAAAAGAACTTTTGCCTATAAAAGACAGAAGATCATTGTCGAGGAAACAGCGAAGCTATTAGCAGCTGGGTTCATTAAAGAAGTTACTCACCCGGACTGGGTAGCCAACGTGGTACTTATTAAAAAAGCAAATGGGAAGTACAAAATGTGTGTAGACTACACCAACCTCAACCAAGCATGCCCTAAAGACAGCTACCCGTTACCCACAATTAATCAGCTCGTCGATTCCACTGCTTGCCACGACTTATATAACTTCATAGATGCTACCTAAGGTTATCACCAGATCCTGATGAAGAAAGAAGATCAGGCACTCATAAAGGGTTGTACTGCTACAAGGTGATGCCCTTCGGACTAAAAAATGTTGGAGCCACGTACCAAAGAATGATGAACTAAGTCCTCCAGAGCTAGATTGGAACCAGCGTAAAGGTATATGTGGATGACATCATCATCAAAAGCAAGCACCCGGAGCATCACCCAGCGAATGTGGATTGGGTCCTCCAGTTACTGAGCCAATCCAGGATCAAGTTAAATCCTGATAAATGTGTCTTCGAAGTCCAGGTAGACAAGTTCCTGGGGTTCATGATTTCTCACCGAGGCATTGAAGCCAACCCAGAAAAAATGGAAGCCATACTCAACATTGAGGCACCGAAGAGCATCCGCGATATACAAAAGCTAAATGGTAGAATAACCGCACTGGGGCATTTTATTTCTTGCTTGGCTAGGCGATGTCTACCATTATTTTGAGCTCTCAAAAATTCTAGCAAGTTTCAATGGTCTGCTGATTGCCAGGCAGCATTTGAAGAAATTAAAAGATTCTTGTCTTCCCCACCATTAATCTACCGTCTGATACCGAATGAGACCTTATATTTATACCTCTCTATTGGCCGAGAATACATCACTTCAGTACTGGTAATGGAAGAGGGAAGCCAGCAAGGCCCTATTTACTATGTCAGTAAGATACTCCGAGGACCCGAAGTTCGATATCCCATGTTGGAAAAGTTAGCCTTGGCTATGGTTCATGCTTCTCGAAAACTTTGGCACTACTTCCAAGCTCACCATATTATGGTCTGGTCCCATTTCCCACTGCAAAAAATATTATAGAGACTAGAGACTTTAGGCAGGCTAGTGCAATGGTCGGTCTTACTCGGTGAGTTTAATATTAATTACGAGCCCCGGCAGCAGATGAAAGCCTAGGCATTAGCAAATTTTATACAAGAAATGGCTCCGGAAGATATAGCCTTAACCAAAATACCAGAATGGAAGCTCTATGTTGATGGAGCATCCTCAGCTCAACGTTCCGGCACAAGAATAATCCTCAGGGGGCTACATAAGGTTCATATCCAGTACACAGTCCGCATAGAGTATAATGCTACCAACAATGCAATCGAGTACGAAGCACTCATCACAGGTTTGAAGCTGGCCATTGAAGTCAGGGCCGAACATCTCATCATACACTCAGATTCCTAACTAGTAGTCAACCAAGTCAGCGGAGCATTTCAAGTTAAAGATACTTGTATTGCCAAGTACATAGACAAAGCCAAGCGACTTTTACAACACATCGAGTAGGACGGAGGCCAATGGAAGATCGTCCAGATTCCCAAGGAAGACAACAGTGAGGCCAATTACCTTACTAAATCTACAGCCAAGAACAGTCAAGCATTTAGAGATATGAATTTCACCAAATCACTAACCAATCCCAGCACAGAGGACATTGAAGTTTTCAGAACACAAGTAGTCTCGGAATGGATACAGCCCATAATCCAATATCTTGAGCATGGCACACTCCTAAAAGACAAGCTGCAAGATCGAAAGCTCAAGGCCAAAGCAGCCTACTATTCCGTGCACCGAGGGGAGCTCTACCAAAAATCCCTGTTGCACCCCTAGTCGAAGTGCATTTCCCTGGAGGAGGGAAATTACATACTCTAAGAAACCCACGAAGGAATCTGTGGTGCACATGAGTCCCACTATTCACTCAGGCATTGCTCCAAGGGTATTACTAGCCCACCATGTCCAAGGATGCCCAGCAGATAACGTAATCATGTCCCCAGTGCCAGCACTATGCCCGACTTAGCCACAAATCTTCTTGGCCTCTGCATCCCATTGGCAGCCCTTAGCCTTTCACCATGTGGGGGATGGACATCCTGGGTCCTTTCCCTCCCTCTACCTCATAGAAAAAGTTCTTAATCGTGGCCATTGACCGTTTTACCAAATGGGTAGAAGTAGAAGCAGTCCCAACCATCACAGAAGCCCGGATACAGCACTTTTTCTGGAAGGAGATCATTTGCAGATTCGGCATCCCCCACACTTTAATTACAGACAACGATAAATAGTTTGACAACCACAAGTTCAGAAGTTTCTACTCGGACCTTGGAATAAAGTTGCGCTTCACCTCAGTAGCTCACCTATAGATGAATGGACAAACTAAGGTCACAAACAGAATCCTCATGCAAGGATTGAAGAAAAGACTCAATGATAAGAAGAGGAGCTGGGTCGAAGAGCTGAACAACGTAATCTGGGCCTACAGAACCACACCCTGATCATCCATTGGCGAAATGCCATTCAGACTGACTTATGGCATGGATGCAGTAATTCCAGTGGAGGTTGGGTCCCCAAGTTACCAGGTAAACCAAGACCTTGACCACGCCATCAATAGTGCCAACGCATGGATATGCCTTGACGTACTAGAGGAACGAAGAGAATAAGTGGCAGCAACGGCTGAGGCACATTGGCAAAGAATAACCCAATACCACCATCTGCGTAAACCAACAGAGAAATTCAAGATGGGTGACTGGGTACTCAAAAGAGCAGATGTTGGCAAAGGCACCTCAGGCATCGGCAAGTTAGGTCCGAATTGGGAAGGCCGGTATCAAATCTCAGAATGCACAATGAAGGGGGTGTATAGACTAAGAGAAAGAGGAGGCAAAGAATTACCGAGGTTCTGGAACTCAGACTCTCTCAGGAAATATTATCAGTAATCTTGTACTCAAATACCCAATCTGATTCAAAAAAAAAAGTATCTTCATTGATAAAGAATGTCTTTACACATGATTGGTTAGAAAAAAAAAAGGAGATATACATTAACCTATACATATCTACTTTACTATTTGATCACCCGGACCCCCAAGCCCGGTAACTTAGGGGGAAGCAACATCAGTAGCCTCTGGATGCTTGCCAAACCCAGCTACAACAGCGGCCTCTTCAGACTCCCTCACAGGAAAGGAACTAGCTTTTTGATGGGCATCCTCCTCCGCTGTAAGCCTGGCAAGATCGGCTGGAGTTATCCGGTCTAATGCCCCTAAGTCCAATCCTGAGTCTTGAGAGAGCAGGATCCTTTTGCACTCAGCCCGGTACGCCTTGAGAAACCCCCCTACCATGCTTTGATATGCCTTCTTATCATTCGCACGAGATTTCTCAAGCTCCGCCAGCCTCCCCTAAAGCTCAACAATCTGAAGATCCTGCTCCTCGATCCTCCTCATCAACTGGACTTGGCTATGTTCAAGCTCAGAAACCTTTTTCTAATTCACCTTCGCATCAGATTTGGCCTCCGTGTATCTTGTCTGGCAGTGCTCCAGAGCTGCCTTGGCGCTATCTAGCTTCTTCTCAAAATTTATAGCTATCATCCCCACCTCAGTTTCCTTTAAACTGTACTGGCTCTTTAAGTAGAAGTAGTGATCCTTCGCCAGCAGCAAGGCCTAAGTCATCTATCAAAAATAACCAGACAACTTAGTCAAGAATCAAGTACAACAGTTGTATCAAATAGCATAAACTCCCTTACCTCCAGCGACTGGCCGATCATGGAATCTAGCAATCTATCTGGTCCCTCTTCTAACCAATGTTGCATGTCACCTAGTAACCACAGTGACTCGACGTACTAGTCCCATACTTGACTATTGAAGATGCTCGATGGCTTCATCCTCTTCAATATCCAGCCCCGCATATCCAGACAACTAGATAATCGAGGACGCTGGACATAAATCTCTTTGTCCAGCCTTTCTGCATCTAACCCTGTGTCGATCAGCCACCTTTTTCTTTGCCCGACCCGCTCTGGCCGCTCACTTTCCACTGGTGCCTTGCCCCTGAGGTTGACGGGGACAACCTTCAAAGCCGGAGGAGTCTCAATTTTTGGGGAAAGAGAAATTCGAACCTCCTCCACTGCAGCTGGCTCATCTACTAGGGAAATCCCACCCGTAAAATCAAAAAAGTCAGCATCTACAGATGGAAAAATAAGACTAGTCAGATAAAAAAAAGCTCAAAGCAAAATAATCATACCAGGGGAATGGTTGCGACTCAGATAGACTCTCGATAGATACCTCTGGGACGCATCTTTCATGAATTGAGCTTCGGTGAGTCCATCTAGATGTAGCCGCAAGACTAACTCCATTTCAGGATCGAAAAGTTTTGCTAGATGGGTCACTTTATGACACTCGTCCGACCACATCCTCCAAACATCTAGGAAGTCCGATTGATGCTCCACAACAAAAAAATGGTATCTTCACTTCTTGTGGAGATCCAAAAGTTTAATAAAAAGGGAATGGTTGGATACGGCCAACAAGGAGAACATCAGCTCTCCCTTCTTCCTAGTCAGCTTGTACAAATATCGGAGGACATCTAGATCAAGAACCCTACCCTCTTCATGCATCAGCTCGATAAACCCGATCAGTATCCTATAACTATTCGGATGAAGCTGACGGGGTGTAATGTTGTTCCTATTAAGAAAGTCTTTGACAAAGGGATCTAAGGGAAATTTCAGACCCCCTCTAACTGATCAAAATACACTACTAATCTACTTAGCCCCGATAAAGGGGTATGCGCCCTAAACCTCCTATCTACAGTATGGAGGACATAATCGGTGGGGATGTAGAACCGTCGTCGATACCACCCTAATCATTCACTATCTACGTTGGACACAAAGAGGTCAGAGCTAATTTCTTCCCGGGGAGCCATAGCAAAGAAGGGGACAAAAACCAAATGCAAAAAAAGGGCAAAAAGAGGAGGAAGAAAAGATGAAAAGAATCACCTGGTCACCTCAAGTAAGAATTATGGTAGGAAGAAATAGAAACAGTGGAGGCAGTAGAAATGCAGCAAAAACAAAATAAAAAAAGCGAAGAAAGCAAAATGTGCCAGTTAGCAAGCGCAGCAGTGTTTATAAAGACATGGAAGGACCTAAAAGCACGCCATTAATGGCCCTCATTATTACTGCGCTCCTCCCTAGGCCACCAAGGGCCTGTTAGGAATAAAATAACCCATTAGGCAAGGAGTCACGATAACAGCGGTATGAGCGTTTCATTTACTGACACTCGAAATGACGCATCAACCATGTGATCTCAATAGTTGAAGTAAAACCACCACGTGTTGGCCTACCCATATTTTCAAGTGGGTTGCTCCATCAAGCAACTCGGGAGACGTTTCAAGCATCACTCCCAGCCCATTCTGAGCATCTAAGTCTCGAGCATGTAAGTCTAGTGACTGAAGTTGGCACCCTCAGGTCATTTCCATAGTACTGAGGTTCCGAGCATGTAATTCTCACGCCCCTGAGCCGAGCATCTAAGTCTCAAGCACATAAAGTCCAATGACTGAAGCTGGCACCCTCAGGTCACTTCTGCAGTACTAAGGTTCTGAGCATGTAAGCCTCGCGCCCCTGAGCCTAGCATTTAAGTCTCAAGCATATAAAGTCCAGTGACTAAAGTTGGCACCCTCAGGTCACTTCCGTAGTACTAAGGTTTCGAGCATGTAAGCCTCGAGCCCCTGAGCCGAGCATCTAAGTCTCGAGCACATAAAGTCCAGTGACTGAAGCTAGCACCCTCAGGTCGCTTCCATAGTACTGAGGTTCCGAGCATATAAGCCTCACGCCCCTAAGCCGAGCATCTAAGTCTTGAGCACATAAAGTCCAGTGACTGAAGCTGGCACCCTCAGGTCGCTTCCATAGTACTGAGGTTCCGAGCATATAAGCCTCATGCCCCTGAGCCGAGCATCTAAGTATCGAGCACATAAAGTCCAGTGACTGAAGCTGGCACCCTCAAGTCACTTCCGTAGTACTGAGGTTTTGAGCATGTAAGCCTCGCGCCCCTAAGCCGAGCATCTAAGTCTCGAGCACATAAAGTCCAGTGACTGAAGCTGGCAACCTCAGGTTGCTTCTGTAGTATTGAGGTTTCGAGCATGTAAGCCTCAAGCCCCTAAGCCGAGCATCTAAGTCTCGAGCACATTAAGTCTAGTGACTGAAGCTGGCACCCTTAGGTCGCTTTCATAGTACTGAGGTTTCGAGCATGTAAGCCTCGCGCCCCTGAGTCGAGCATCTAAGTCTCGAGCACATAAAGTACAGTGACTGAAGTTGGCACCCTCAGGTCGCTTTCGTAGTACTGAGGCATGTAAGCCTCGTGCCCCTGAGCCGAGCATCTAAAAATCCAGTGACAACTGGTTCCGTCTTATTCTAAAATGGATGGGTTAATCTATTGTGGTGCCCATATGCACTCGTCAAGTACCCCAACTCCACATATTACGATTCGATGACGACCAACCAAAATACTCGGCACCAAGCTTTGCTTATTGTGACTGAGGTTGGCCACCTCAGCTCACCTGCATCTTATAACCCTTATAAAGGCATCTGCATCCTACTCGGACGTGATAGACATAAATATCTGAATACTCCGGGGGGGGACTCTTGATACTATCTAGAATGTTCTCACCTAATTAGGGGTCCTCTACCCCCCCTAAATAGGAACACTTTGACAAGGAAAAAGACAAATCCATCCAAGGAACTATCTCAAAGAGGAATCCTAACCGAAGAGGGAACACTCTCCTAAAAAGATTATGATTCACTGATCCACAAGGAATCCAACTCCTCCCAGGTTTGAGTATTGCTATATATAGAACCCTATACCCCTTATAAGGGGACATCTCATTCTCACACATTCAAGCTATCTCACCTTCTCCCTGCTTCTATTCTCTAACTTAGACATCGGAGTGTTTGTGAGGATTCCCCCCACCTCTCACCTTGCCCCTTGTTCGTGCTTTGCAAGACGCCTAACCCAGGAGTTCCGGAAATCAGTTATCAATATAGATCCATAATATAATTTGCTAACTTGAGAAAACAAGGCCGAATGGACTCTCACCTTTTGCTTTAATTATTTATTGGATCTTATCCGTTTCTTAGTTAAATTAGAACTTCTTTCTTATAAAATTAGACTCTATTGAATTTTTTAGGAGTACAATAAAATCTTTTAATTTTTTAGTACAATTAAATCTTTAAATTAATAAAAAAATAAATTTTAATAGTTAACTAATAAATAAAATTAACAATTTTAAAATATATATATATACAGTAATTATAAAATTTTAAAAATTTTTAAACATGTAAAATTTTTTCTTAAATTTTACAATTAAGTCATATTTCAAAAAAAAAAAGATCCATTTTATTCGTTAATGTAAATAGTAAATTGATAATTAATCTAAAATTTAATTTTAATGGTTGAATAAAAATTTTTAAATTTCATTTGTTAATTTAAATTTTTAAATATATAAATAATTTTTAACCTGCACAATTTTTAATAAATAAATTTTTTTATTCAAATGTTAAAATCAAATTTTAGGTCAATTATCAATTTATTTTTTATATTAACTAATAAATTTAGTCATTTTCTTGAAATTTATATCATTTGATTGTAAAATTTTTAAAATTTAAGAAAAAATTTAAAAATTATTTTATAAGTTTAAAAACTTTTAAAACTTTATAATTAGGTTGTATATATTATATAAATTAATAAAATATATATATATATATATACCATTAAAATTAATTTTTTATTAATTTATATAATTTAGGGTGCATTTGGATCGGAGTTAAAAAAATAAGGTGTAATAATTACAAGTATAACTATTAAGAGAGTAATAATTACAAGTGTAATGATTAAGCTTTTAATCTTATTTGGCTAATTAAAGGTAACTGATAAATTGTAATGTGGTATTTTTTAAGGAAAAAATTATATAATTGATTAAATTTATTATTAAATATTTAAAATAATAAAAATAACGAAATAAATAATTACTTAAAATTTTGAATAATTATATAAATATTTAAATAATATATTCATATGCATTTTAAAAAGTAACATAAATATTATAATAAAAATTTAAATTAATTTATACATTTTTTATAGATTTGATTAGTAGTTTCTTGATAAGAAAAAAAAAATTGAAGTAATATGGTGAAAGTAAAGAAATAAAAATAAATAAAGAGTACTCTTTTAAAAGCATATTTTTATTATTACATATGTTTAACTTAATCTCAACTAAATTAATAAAAATATATATAAATAAGTTTAATTATTGAGAGAGTTAAATGTTAATTCTGAATTTTTAAAACTTATCAAATAAGAATAAAGGGATTAATATATTTCATAAGTAATATTTAATCCTTTTTAACTCCTGTCCGAACATACTTTTAATTGTAATAAAATAAAATTATGGGACTTAATTATATTCTTCAAAGTCTAATATAGTCTAAATTTACCTATACTTTCAATTTAATTAAAAACGAAAAGGTCTGATGATATTTTTTAATTGGCCAAAAAAATGAGGACAAAATGCAGGATCCACCTTCGGCCGGAAAACGAAGAATACGTTGCACATTTTGAGCCCTTTTGTTAAAGGTATATTCCAGGTGCACCTTAGTTAAAAAGCACACGGTGGCCTGTAACATCACAAAGGGGCTGCCTTTTGTCATGACCTGTCAGCCGAGTCAAATAGATATACTGGTAAATTTAAACTCAATTTGAAATAGATCGAACTCTTTTTTTTATATATTTCTAGCTCGACTCAATTCAAATACTTAAGCTCGATTCGGTTCAACTCAATTAAGTAAATAATTTTTTTTAATTTTTAAAAATATATACTTTTAAAATATTTAAACTTAACTCAACTTTAAACTCGACTCTTTTTTATAAGATATATCTATAATTATATTAAAATAAAAGAATAAAATAATAAATATATTCAAACTCACGAACCTATCGAATCACATATTTATGATCTCAAGTTCTACTCGATAACCTATTCAAGCTCGAGTTCTACTCGATAATCTACTCAAACTCAAGTTCTACTCGATAACCTATTCAAGCTCGACTCGACAATAATTAAGTTGATTTTAAATTTTTTTCAAGTTGATCTTGTATAGCTTGCAAGTCAGTTTGATTCAGTTATACTCCTGCCTTCCACAATGTGGCAGGCCTGAAAGGGCTCTCTCCTGAGTAACCTCCACTCTACAGCTCTTTAGCAGGCTCTTGCCTTAAATTCATTACACTTTTTGGTGGTCTATTTGCAACTTCTTCAGGTGGGCTTATGATAATATGCTTGTGTCTAGGCTCCAGGATCTATTTACAGTTCAATGCATCTTGAACACACAGTTACCCTCCCTGGGGACCCAAGTAACTTTTTCTTTTCCGTTTGAGCTTGCCTGCTGCCGTAACTTTGGTAATGTCACATAACCCTCTCTCCCCTCTTTTATTATCTTAATGATTGGTAAAATGATAGTGTGTGGATCTGAATTATTACTGATTTCAGTTTGGTCTTTTATAAATGATGATAAATGGCTTTTAGGTGTTCATATTATCACCAATCATTCATCTTTTGACACTAATGAGGAAAAGTTTAAATGCACATAAAGGAATGGATCTTGGCATTCTTAAGTGAAAGTTTATTTCAAGATTCAAGAGTTTGCATTTATTTTATAAACTTGGTCACATGGGAAAGATAGGGGAAGGAAAATGACAGATATGGGACCTTTTTTTCTCTATAATCCAAACCTTAGCATGTGAAATAATTTACCATACTCCGGAGGCGCATAGGCTAATTGCTGCCCACATGCACATAGGAAAGGATCCAATCTATGGAATTCAATTGCAACCACAATGGTTAATGCTAGTGGAGCTTATCCTAGTTTATTATCTTCCATTCTAGTTAGAGTGATTTTTTTAATTATTTTTGGTATTCGCCATCTCATAATCATAAAAATTTCGACTAATTTCCATCGAAACTAGTAAATTTTGTAAAAAGAGTTAAAATTCTTCTAATATAAGACTTGAACTTGTAACATTTCTTAAAAAAATTTGAACTTTTTGTGAGTTAAATTAATTTACATTTCTTTTAGAGTTATATAATAGTTGTCAAAATTAGTCTAATTGTCAATGAAGCCTAACTCAAATGGCAAGGTTTAGGAGATCATAAGTTCAAATTTTAAGATACCCAAATTAAAATTTTTGGTTTTTAATATACTATTAATTAAAAATTTCATAATAGATAGTTAAAATAATATAGATAGATAGATAGATAGATATGATATATATAACATATATAGAAAGTGTTTCATTTGTAATTTGCAATTGTTAAAAAAAAAAAAAGTCTATTTTAGTACATAAAATTAATCTTAAATTACCATACAACAACACTAGATGAGAAATGTAAATGTAAAAAAAAAAAAAAAAAAAGGCCTTAAATGCTAAAGCCGAAAAAAATTAAATCTTGCTGCAATATTGTCCCGTGATGATCAACCAGCAGTCACAGTCATTCCCTTCGTTCACTATATCTAACCTTGAAAGCTGAACATTCACTTGCAGAATTGCATCATTCATGGCTACTCTGAACAAATTCTCTGCTGCTTTTGCTCTGTCAATTGTCATCTTCTCCTGTAATGTGCTTGCTATTACTAGTAAGCCTGTACCTTCATCTAACCCATATGTTTCTCCATATGTGACTGCACCTAACATGTCCTCATTCTTCCCATCTCCAACTAATGAATGGGTCTCAGATCCCCCAAAAGCACAGGCATTATCTCCGGTTCCGACCTCCGGTGAGTTCATAGGGAAGAGCACTTCTAGTTCAGTAAAGCTCAGGTGTGATCATGTTACCATGCTTAGCGTTGGAAGCTGCATTATTTTTGCAGCTAGACTACTTGGCTGTTGTCTTTAAAAGCTTATTATTCTGTTTGTGTAAAAGAGATTTGTACGGTGGATTCCTTATTAGTTACATGATATTATTGTGCCTTTGATTTGCTGTTGATACCAAATTAATTACCAGAAAGAAGAAAGAAAAGAAAGTTGGTGGGGATGATGGATCTGTGGTATAGATCTTGTAGAAGATTATATAATTGGAAAATCATATGATTGTCACCTTGATTGGAGCTGTATTTCCTTACTGTTTCAGTCTCAGATGCAAGTGGATCATACGATGGCTTTCATATGCAATTAAATTCAACTTAATTCATCACTCTAATAATATATGAATTTTTTGTTAATTAATTTTTGACAAGATAAAAATCATTTCTTGCAACGGATGAATTTAGTGTTGAATTTAATTTAATTTAATTTTTAAATTTGTATTTAAAAAAATATATATTATACTGTGAAAAACATTGAATTTTTTTTATTCTTCTTCAAACTGGATCTACTGGCATCTGAAATATATATAACAAAGGAATTCCCTCCAAAACTCAAAACTGACTTGTCTTTTTGAAGCAAAAACCAAATACGGAGAAACCAATCCATCAAAGCTCCGACAAAGAATGAATGAAGAATCCAATTCTTAATTCATTTCTAGATGCGCTCTGTTTCAAAATCCATAAACACCGCTGTTCAACAGCAGCAGCAGCAACCTCTAACGTCAGAACTTGGTTCAACAAATACTTCGACAAGACCAATGTATGCTCCTGGAACTCTCTGATTGCCGACTTGGCTCGCAGCGGCGACTCAATTGAGTCTCTTCGCTCTTTCTCTTCTATGCGAAAGCTCAATATCAAACCAAACCGCTCTACTTTCCCTTGCGCAATCAAATCGTGTTCTTCTCTGCTGGATCTTCACTCCGGCAAACAAACCCATCAACAAGCACTGGTTTTTGGGTTTGAATGTGACCTCTTTGTATCATCTGCTTTGATTGATTTGTACTCGAAATGTGGGCTATTATGTGATGCTCGAATCCTGTTCGATGAAATTCCTCACAGAAGCATTGTAACTTGGACGGCCATGATTACTGGGTATGGCCAAAATGACAATGCCCATGAAGCCTTGTTGCTGTTTAAGGAGTTTTTGATTGAAGATAGCGAGAGAAGTGGTGATAACACTGACGTTTTTATGGATTCAGTTGCCATGGTTTCGGTTTTGTCCGCCTGTTCTCGTGTTTCTGAGAAGGGAGTGACTGGGGCAGTTCATGGGTTTGCGGTGAAGAAGGGTTTGGATAAAGATGTGGGAATTGAGAATACATTGTTGGATGCATATGCAAAGTGTGGTGAAGTAGGTGTTTCCAGAAAGGTGTTTGATGAGATAGTCCACAAAGATGCAGTCTCTTGGAATTCTATGATTGCGGTGTATGCACAAAATGGGTTGTCTAGCGAGGCTTTTAAAATTTTTGATGTGATGATAAAGGATGGTCATGTAAAATACAATGCGGTTACACTATCCACTTTGTTGTTAGCTTGTGCACATTATGGGGCTCTTCGTATAGGAAAGTGCATACATGATCAGGTACTCACTTTCCCATAAGCTCATTTCATGTGTTTGTTTAATGATGATTTTCGATGAAATTTACATATTCTATTTACGCTTGTAGATAATCAGTTATATATGCTCTCAATGGTTTTGTAAGGTGATATACGCTCACTTTTGCCTTTGATAATTTATAACAGGTAATAAGGATGGGTTTGGAGGATAATGTAATTTTAGGTACCTCTTTAATTGACATGTACTGCAAATGCGGGCGAGTGGAAATGGCCAGGAAAACATTTGATGGCATGAAGGAGAAGAATGTGAAGTCTTGGACTGCAATAGTTGCAGGCTATGGGATGCATGGTTGTGCAAGAGAAGCTCTGAATGTTTTTTACAAGATGATAGGGACTGGGGTCCAACCAAATTTCATAACTTTTGTTTCAGTTTTAGCTGCTTGTAGCCATGCTGGTCTGTTAGATGAAGGCTGGTATTGGTTCAGTACCATGAAAGATCAATTTAACGTAGAACCTGGAGTTGAGCACTATGGTTGCATGGTTGATCTTTTTGGGCGTGCTGGTTATCTGAATGAGGCTTATGGTTTGATAAAGAAGATGAAGGTGAAGCCTGATTTTGTTCTATGGGGTTCTCTTCTTGCAGCTTGTCGAATTCACAAAAATGTGGAGCTTGCAGAGATTTCTGCAAGGGAACTGTTTGAGCTTGATCCAAGTAATTGTGGTTATTACATTTTGCTTTCAAACATATATGCTGATGCCGGAAGATGGAAAGAAGTTGAAAGGATGAGGGTACTTCTGAAGGATCGTGGACTTATCAAACCACCTGGGTTTAGTTTGGTTGAACTCAAGGGTAGAGTGCATGTATTCTTGGTTGGAGATAAAGAGCATCCTCAATGTGAGAAGATCTATAGGTTCTTGGAGGAACTTATCGTGAAGCTGCAACAAGCTGGCTATCTACCTAATATGGCATCAGTTCTTCATGATGTTGATGAGGAAGAAAAAGAAATGACTTTACGAGTTCACAGTGAGAAATTGGCTGTTGCTTTTGGAGTCATGAATTCATTTCCTGGTTCAACAATTCATATCATTAAAAATCTTAGGGTTTGTAGTGATTGTCATACTGTGATCAAGCTTGTTACCAAGATTTATGATAGAGAAATTGTGGTAAGAGACTCAAAGCGATTTCATCAATTCAAGGATGGTTTGTGTACATGTGGAGATTATTGGTAATATTTATATGCATGAAAAAAGAAATTAAGGTTATAGCAATATAATCATTACGTTATTTTCTGTTGGATCAACAATCTCTTTTGCCGGAATTGGTTGGGGGGATGGGGTTTCAAGTTCTCATGGTGCTGGACACCTTCTAAAACGAAAAGAGTGTAACTCTTAGAAATCAAGAAATTCCTTGATGATTAAACTTGAAGTCTAGCACTTTCGATTGCCTAATAAAAAATATTTGTAAGAAGGTTGGCCATCTTGTAATTGTTAACCTTAGAGGTGGTCTACTCATCAGGACCTTGTTTACCAGAATGGTGCACCATGGATACTGAAATTACTGAAGTGCTTATTTATGTGGATGAGTTTCCAGTGTGGGGATTACAAGGACGCGGGATGCTGGCATTTACCGGTCACCTCTTTCAATGAACACATCATGAAATATAAAAGGGACAACAACTACTTCTGGAAAATAAGTTCCTAAAAATTTTCTATAATGCATCTTTAGAGTATTGATGTTGAAGGTTGGAGTTGTATCAGGCATCAACTGCAATATTTGCTGGAGCAAAAATGGCAATTGAATTTTGAATGATGAACAAACTCAACCAAAGAGCCTGCCAGAGAACATTCTTCTTAAGTTCGACGTCTGCAAGTGTTTATCCTTGTCATCAACTTTTAAGCAGCTGATACATCTTTGGAGGTCTCTGTTCTCACTCTTCAGATGTTCTAGCTGTAACTGGAGCCTGTTAATGATCCCTTTCTTTTCAATATTTCTCCTGGCCAGCTCCACCTGCTGCCGTAGATTCTCCTCCATTAGATTTGTAATGTGAAACTCGAGCTCAGACCATGGATTCCCTTGTTCAGAACCACCTTCCGAGAGATCTCCAGCTGCTGCCCGATCCTGAACTGAGTTATCAGCATCGATCATGTTGATACCTTTCTTGTTACACGAATCTGTAGCTTTTTCATTGCATTGATAATCTCTGGTATCACATTTCATTTTCACGTCACATGGGGCAGTTGACATAAATTCTTTAATCAGCTCCTTCAAGTACTCAAAATTAGTACCGCCACACTCGGCAACAGGATCTCCAAGAATGGGGTCCAGACAGGGACCAAAAGCCTCCAGTTTACCATCACTGGATCTTCCAACGAGTATTGAACTATTATTAGTGCTGGAAGATGCAGGTATGGACCCCGAATCAGTTGCACGATATAGTGTAGACCTCGACCGATCATATTTTTCAGCTAAAGAGCCATAAGAATTATTGAACTCTTCGAGCATTCGAAAGAGTTCCAGCCTTCGCTTGTCATAATTCTCACTGCTCATTGAATAGTTCTCATCCTCTGACAGAAGGGTCTTCATGGCCTTCATTCTCTTGTTCATGTCTGCATACGAAGGTCAAAAAAGAAAGGTGAATCACAACTTGCAGCACTCTGCAGCAGGGCTGGAAATTGCTTTGACAAAGTGAACCATAACTATATAAACATCTTCCTAAACTCTGTAATTCAATTAATCTATTTCATATAATAAATATTCAATTATCAGATTCTCCTCTGTGTTCAACTTTCTGTACCCAAGTTATAATGGGGGCAATTGGGTATTAGTCTACAAAAGCTCACATATAAATGGGGGAGAACTGACCTGATAATGTTGCCCGAAGCCATTGAGATTGCTGTGGATCAACAGAAGCCATGGAAGAAGAAGAAGAAGAAGCTCCACTGCTCTCCATCGAACAACAATTCCTTTCCTTACCCTTCTCAGATGAGAATTTACCTTAGCTTTTAAAAAAATCAACGGAACAAAAGAAAACAAAGGTTGCAAGTTAAGAATTTTTGGAAGCTCTAACAATAGGACTTATGCAGGATTCTTTTTGTCAGATGTGATCATGTGTCCTTATTTAACTTCAACACATCATACAGCTGTTGAGTATTGACATGAACATAAATCCAGGCTTGATGGACTCCAATTTTCCTTGTTTTCAAAACAGAAGAATGCATTAATGCCAAGATTTCAATTCAAATACCAAAAAGAATCGTCGGTGCTAAATGTTAATGGTAAGTAAACAAAAAAAATTAATTAATTGAAACAAAATGGTACTTGTATGTCAGAGGTTGATGCTTGGTTTGTTTGATGATAAAAATAATTATAATAAATATTGCTGATGTTTGTTGAAAATTCAATATGGATGTTTGGTCAGAAACTTCTTTTCTTTTGATCAAGCTGACATCCCATTTATTATCGTATTGACTCTGAAAAGGGCCAACCCAACTTGCTATTTAGAATCTTTGATTATTTCTTCAAAAGTTGACTTCATTTTCTTTAAATATGAAACATCACAATTCTAATTTCAACTGAAAAAAAAAAAGCACATTTTTATTTTCCAATTGCAAAGAGCCATATTTTAGCTATAATTAGAATAACATTACAACTAAGCCATTGATCTTTTCAAAAACAAGTCAAACTTTGAGAGTTTTCACAATTTCATTCAATTTTTGTAACTTTGAAAAGTTGAAGTTGATTTTTTCATTTAGTTGAAATTATATTAGGTAGAACAATATTAACCAATAATCATTGGAGTTAGATGACAGAATTGTTGTAATAATTTGTTGAATTCGAGTAATTAATTATTATGTCAGTAAAAAAATAATTAAGTTATAACTCATTTCCAATTGTATAGGGTTTGATAGATTTAAATTCTGTCATCATCAATTTAAGATATTTAAGTTAGATGACCTCAATATTAACTAAAAAATAACTAATTGTTAAATTTTTTTACTATTTTTAGAATTTTATTCAAATCAAACTGAATTAGTTAAAATTTAATGGATTATAAATACTTATTATATTTAGATTAAAAAAATTTTATAAAAAAATAAAATATAATTAAATTTATTTTTCTTATTATTCTTCTATCCTCATAAAGAACAGTAGAGCTGAGTTTAATCAATGTAGTGCCTTGATTCAAAAATTCAAGGCTCAAAATTTAACTAATTCAACCTATTTTTTGATATCGAAAAACTTAAGTAAACATTTAAAAACATTTGAACTCGTGTCAATTATTCTTAAATATTCAGAAAAATCTATTTAATCTTAAATTAAAGATTTAAAGCTGACATTTGAACTTGATTATTATATATATTTATCATAATATAATAAATATAATAATTTACTACACAAGCTATTTTGTCAAGCTCATTACTCAAACTACACAAGCTTAACTTGATTAAATTTTAGATCAAATTTTAGTATTTTACGAGTCCTATATCTTGCAACTCACTAGTCAAAACCTCTACTTCTTTCATCCTTTTAATATATAATTGCATAAAAATAATAATAGGAAAAATGTGTAAATACTCTCTTAAGTTTTACTTTAAGTGCAAATTTGCCATTAATATTTTTTAAGGTTTTAATACACCATTAATGTTTTAAAAATGAAGTAGATAACCCCTACACAGAAAATCGTTTGTTTAAAATGTTAACTTTTATCAATGTGGCAGCTGGGATCCATAATTGATGAGTTGTTTTGCTTACATGAAATGTGAGTTCTACTCTTAAACCCAATTGCACTAAAAACATCAATTTCTCAAATTAAAAAGGCCCTAAATCAAAACAACCTAGAAAACATTTTTGCCTTTCGTTTTCCCTAAATTTTCAAGAACCATAGATTTGCAACAGCAAATTGAAAGATGGCTTCTTCTTCTTCGTCATGAATAATGAAATCCCTCAATTTGTTATTGCAAATGTATCCTAAACCATGGATGACCATATGCAACTCCATGAAGCAATCGAAGATCCATTAAATGCTTTTTCAAGAAATTAGTAATCCTTTTCAGGTTACTAAATCCAATGAAAGATCAATATATTTTACCTAGCTTATAAATTTTCACAGGAAACGATCCTAAAGATCCATGATTTCTCTTCCGAAAAGGGTATTAGAACCACCTTCTCTACCATTGATACAAAGCAAATAACCAAATCCATTACAGTGAATCAACCCATGTAAGATATGAGTATGGACATCAAAAACACCCTTTTTAATTCTCTTGTCCCACTCTTCATTAATAGTTATTAGGGGTGTCAAAATGGGTAATAACATGCGAACACAATTCACTTAACAAGCAAAATTAACGAATTAGTATTGAGGTTAAATGGATCAACCTGTTTATGACATGGTTTAACTAGATCTTATCACAGGTTGACACTCGAACTCATTTAATTATACGTGTCGTGGTTGATCGTGTCAACTTGACATGACCCATTAAAATACATATAATTTATTATGATTTTAAATAGTAAATCAATCATTTACTATAATTTTTTTACAAAAATAATTTTTTTTATAATTATATTATGCAAATTACTAAATTATAAACATTTTTTTTATGAAAAGTAGTATTTTTATATATTATAAATGTTATAGAAGTTATGACCCATACAACCCATTTAATATAAATGGAACATGTCGTATTTGTATAACCTGTTTAATATTTGTTTTGTGATAGATTTGAAATTTTTGACACAATTAATAAATGGATTGTTTTCGTGTTAACCTAATCGTGTTATCAAAGTGGGTCAACCCGACACGAACACCACCCATACCAACTCATTTTGACACCCCTAATAGGTATAATCACATGATACCTTCGATTAGACATAAAAATCATCACCCCAACCTAACAAATCAAGAATCCAATATCACAAACAGCAAAGACCTGATTTAATTTATCAACTATTGAACCAAAAACAATCCACACTAACAAAATTACATATTCAAGAACAAAGATTCAACCGTAAAACCAAGAACCCAAATCAAAAGTAAAGAAGTCAAATTAAAGATTAACTCACCAGTGCATTTGCAGTGATCACAATATGGATTTGGAAAGTAATTAGCACTCTCTTCAACGGTGTAAAGAGGTAAAACGAAGCTATTACTTTCAATCACAAGAAGAGTACACCAAATAGGCATACCATCAACACTATAATCTTCAAGTTCATCACATTCTTTAAGAAAGACTTTAATGTTATCTCTTAAAGAACCAATAGCATTAATTAGGCTACCTAGGTGGTCTCAAAAACTATGAAATTGTAAATTCTTAGCCTTCTTTTCCTCTTTTTACACGTCTCAATATATGGTATCGACATATCTTGATCTTCAATAATACAACTTATCATCAACTTTTATTTCTTTACTTCTCTGTTGAATTAAGGACCTGAAAATTCTCACATTGAAACATTTAGTTGAGGAAAGTGGGGAGGATAGATAATGGGGGAGTAAAATAGGGGAGGGATTCCACTTTTTCATGTTTGGAATGAGGGAGAAAAATGAGTTGAGGAAGAAAAGTTGGTGTTATTTTTCCTCTTACATTGTCTCTCCAGTTTTGGAGAGAAAATGGGGAAAAAAGAGGGAAAATTGTATTATTTATTTTCATTTTACAATTTTACCCTTATTGTATAATTTGTCTCTTCACTCATTATTTTAGTACATGGACATAATAGTAAATATATCATATACTTATTTTCTTTTTGTTAATATTTTATCTTTCCAATAAAAAAGATATTTTAACTTCCCTTCCACCCTATATTATTTTCCTTCAAATCCAAACACAAGTGAGGAAAATAAGAGAAGAAAAATAACATTATTTTTTTTCATATTTTGCTCCTAATTTTCTTTCTTCCTTTTCCTCTCATTTCAAACATAGTGTTAGAGATTGCAAAGAAGAAATTCTCCCTGTGAATTTTTTTTAGGAGAAGAAGAAGAAGAAGAAGCCATCTTTCAATTTGCTATTGCAAATCTATGGTTCTTGGAAATTTAAAGAAAACCAAAGGCAAAGACAATTGAGAGATTTCAAATTTTTTGGGTTGTTTTGATTTTTTGGGTTATTTCACATTTTTTATTTGAGAATTTGATGTTTTTGGTGCAATTACATTTAAGAGTGGGACTCAAATTCTATGTAAGCAAAACAACTCATTAATTGTGGGTCCAACTGCAATATCAATAAAAGTTAACGTTCAAAACAAACGGGTTTCTGTGTGGGGGTTATTACTTCATTTTTGAAAACATTAATAGTGTATTAAAACCCTAAAAGACATTAATAGCAAATCTATACTTAGAGTATAACTTCAGGGGTATTTGCACCTTTCCTAAAATAAGAAATGAAAATTCTTACCTACACTAGGTGTATGTACACCTAGTGATAGAATTTAAAACACAAGAAATATGTTTTATTTTTATCAATTAAGTTAACAACATTTGGATGATATGTCTTAAATTTCACCATTGGGTGTAATACACTCAGTGTAGACAAAACTTTCCCAGAAAGAAAACAATTTAGAGAAAATTTTATGGTATGTCAAGTCAAAGGCTAATAATTTCATTCATGGTCAAATCCAAAATTTTCTTTCACTTTTATTGTTTCAATTTTCAATTCTATCCCACTTTTTCTCTATGATTTCTTTTTTTTTTTTGGCATTTCGCGTATTTTTTTTCAATTTTCTCTCTTTTTTTTTTTAATTTTTTTGTAATTTTTTTACCTATTTTATTATTCTTGAAGTTATCTTTAATTTAAGTTTATTGTATGTATTTATTTGATTTGTATATTTTAAATAATTTAATTTTATATTCTAAATAACAATTTTGTTTTAATTTTAAAACTTACTATTATTTAGAATATAAAAATTAAGTTAATTAAACAAAAAATTACTCATAGTCTTCAATAATTATTTTTTATATAATTATTTAGAATTTAGAAATTAAACTAAAAATTACCCATAGTATTCAATAATTATTTTTTCAATAAAAACAACAAAAAATTATGAAATATATCAAATAAATTATTATTTTTATTATTGATACTAATAAAAGTAAAAATTATATTTATGGTCTCAATTTTATTATTAATGATAAAAAAACTGAAAAAAATAATAAATAACAACAAAAATCAACAAATATCAACAAGTGCAATTTTTTGTTACTTTTTGTTGTTTTTGTTATTTTCAATTGTTTTTGTTATTTCTCTTTATTTATATTTGTTGATTTTTGTTAAAAATAAAAAAAAATAAAAATTGTGTTATATCAAAAAAATATTATTTTTATCCTTAATACTAATAAAAGTAAAAATTTTATTGATGGCCTTAATTTGTCATTAATAATGAAAAAATAATTTTAAAAAATAAAAATCGACAATTGTAAAATTTTATTGATTTTTGTCATTTTGTTGTTTTTTGTTTTTACGATTGTTGATTTTTTATTTTTTTCTGTTTTTCTTGTTGATATTACAAATATATTATAAGAATTATAAACTTGTTACATATTGATGATCAAATAAGTATCAAATAATTTTTTAAAAAAATTGTTAGACATTTTAATAAACAAATTAAAGTAAAAAAATCCTTATTATTTAAGAATATAAAATGAGAAATTTTTGTTTATTACTGTTGCTACAACATTTGAAGTTATTTATTACTTGGTTTAATAACAATTGAAAATATTTAGTTTATAATTATTTATTTAAAAAAAATCTTAAGAGAATAAAATATTGAGGAAAAAAAATTAAGAATAAAATAAAGACAGTACCTTAAAAATAAAAAAAATATGCAGACAGTAGAAAAAATGTTAAAAAAATATGAAAATAGTACCATAAAAATTGAAAAAAATTAGCCAAAAAATTAAAAAAAAAAAAAAAAAGAAGACAGTAGAAAAAATTGTTAAGTAAGAAATATTGAAAAAAAATAGATGAAGAATTTTTTTTTTTAAAAAATAGACAGTAGAAAAATAGAAGCAAAAAAAATAGACAGCAAACAAAATGAAGATAATACCATAAAAATCGAAAAAAAATCACCAAAAAATATTGAAGAAGAAAAAAGAAAGATAGTAGAAAAAATTTTAGAAAAAATTGTTGAGTGAAAAAATATTGAGAGAAAATAAACGAAGACAATATAAAATAAAAAAGAAAGTTCAGAAAATTGAAAAAAATCAATGAAAGTAAAAAAAAAACCATTGAGAAAAAAATAATTTCAAAAATAAGGGTCACAAGAGAAATGATTTATACTTAAAAGAAATTAATTTTGAAATTTTTTTTATCAACCACATTTAATTTTTTTTTAGTGTATTTATATAAACAACCCCACAATTTACTTTTATATATCACAATAAAAGAGATTCATTTTGCTGCTGGTGAGCAAATAATTTATTTATTTATTCCAGTAATTTTTATAATTTAATTTTTACTGTTATTAATTAATAAAATTATTTTTATTATACAGTCTACTATATTTTATTTTTTATTAATTAAAAAATCATATAACTTTTTTTTTTTAATTTAAAAAAAATAATTTCACTTTTTTTTTTGTGTGTTTCCGATCCGATTCCAATATATCTCTGGAAATATGCCAACGCCTGGGCTCAACTCTTTCCCCGCCAAACCTTCAATGCAGGTCGCTTCCATAACCGTCTTCAACATATGCCACTGCTATTCCTTCAAATTACTCTTGTTGCCCTTTTGATTTTTGATTCTACAAAGCTTAACATTCTTGAAATTTATTTCTAAATACATTACATTATTCTTAAAATTATTCAAAAAATATAAATTCAATTAATTATACCAACAAAATTAAAAATATCTTCTGAATATTAATATAACAATAGGAGAACATATACTTAATCTTATTATATCTTTGTATTTTTTATTACATGATATTAAAATTATTACATTATAAATTTAGAAGTTGACGTTTCAAATAGAATTATTGTATTGTGTGTTATTTTCCTAATTTTTAAAAAAATTTATTTAATATCACTTGATTAGCTTATATGGTACTAAGTCAATTTTGTACTAATTCTGATTATGTGTTGTTCATTTAATATTAAAAAATAGAGAAAAACAAACTTTCGATTCTTTGTTTTTTTTTTTTTTCAATTTTATATCAATACGTGATTAATAAATATAAAAATTACAATCCAATCTTTAAATTTTCATTAAAAATAAATTTTATATAATAAAATTGTTTACATAACTATAGAATAGTTAACAAATGCCTCAATAAGTATATGCAAAATTAACATAACATTTTAGTTCTTCAAATTCTATACTAAACAATAATTTAGTCTTTAGGTTAAATTTCACCAAATACTTTAATTATAAAGATAATAATACATCACTTTTTAACCATAAAAAAAATATTGTTAATCTAACAATATAAAAATATTACATATTTTTCAAATGCTAAAACTACAATTAATATTATATATAATTCACTTTAAAAATAAATATCAAAATTTAAATCTCATCAAATAATTAAAAAGACGAGAAAAAAATAACCAATATTATAAAGTATTTAACATGGTAAATCTTAGGAATTTCAGTGTAATTTTTCCCGGATAAATTATTAACAAATCTTCCAAGATTTAGATCACCATTTTCAATAGTACTACACCAAAAGGTCAAAACATACTCACTCAACTGTACCAAAAAATAAGAGTATAAATAAGTTCAGTCACCTATAAGCAGTTCAATATTCGATTTAATAATAATTTCGTTTAATAAATGAGTCAAGAATAAATTATACAAAATTTAACTTGTAAAATTTAGAAACAAACTCGACTAAAAGCTCGTGAGTCAACTTAAAATTTTAATATTTGGTAATTTAATTTTAAATATATATATATATTTTGTAAAAAATATTTAAAAAAATATGTTATTATAATAAAATTATAATTTTTATTAAATATATTATAATTTATTTAATAAATAATTTATTTTTAATTTTTAAATATATAATTTTAATCTATATTTTATATTTTTTAAAATTTCTTTAATCTTATTTAAACTAATGAACAGTTCATAAATATTATGTAGAATAACGAGCTTTATTTGTTTATAAACGAACCAAACCTGAACTAGTTAAAACTCTGCTAAGCTCAATTACACCTCAATCGGAAAGAACCAAAACCGTAAATAACCCCCAATAGCAAGGGCATTAGCCCAGGTACAAGTCTCGTATAAAGAACGCGAGGGGTTTAGTAGTAACAGTAAGTAGGGCCGCTCACGTACCCAATAAAACCGGAATTGACCAGGGCTTGTCGTGCATTTGGCAACGAGCGAGCCAGCGTGCGAGAGACTCAGGCTAACCTAAAGCCTCTTTCTCTCTTATTTCACGCGCACATTTCATTTCTCCTCGTCGCCGCCGCCGCCTCCAAATCTCGCCGATTTCTCCATTTCTCCGATGGCTTTCTCCGATCCTTCAAAGCAATCCCTAATCCCGAGCTTCCTGTACTCCTCTTCCTCGGCTAAAACCCTCTCGTTCTCAAAGCTCCTCCACTCTAACCATTCCTCTCCGTTGCTCATGAGAAGGAGTGGCCCCGCCACCGGTGCCGGAGCCGGAGCCGGCAGCTTCGTAATCCCTGCTCCTAGTGAACCAGGGAAGATCGAGATGTATTCTCCTGCATTCTACGCTGCTTGCACTGCTGGTGGTATTCTTAGCTGTGGTCTTACTCACATGGCGGTTACACCTCTTGATCTTGTCAAGTGCAATATGCAGGTATCGTTTCTCTAGATCTGCGCTGCGCTTCTGCTTCTTCTTTTGCTGTCGTTTTGAATGTTATTTTTCGTCGTTTTTTTTCTTTTGTTGTTTTAAGATCTATTCTAATGTTTGGCTACCTGGTTTTCAACGTTCGCTTTTTGTTGGATCTGTATTCTAGTGCTAGATCTCTTTTTAGTCGTGATGCTTGTTGATAACTCGATATACGTATGCTCTTTAGATTCTTAGAGAGATCTAGTGCTGATTTGTGCTATGAGTTTCTCTTTAATTTCTGTGTTTGTGTTTCGATGTTCTTTTTTTAGATTATTCCTCGTGCTGTTATAGTTTCTATATCTTTTCTCTATGATTTTACGGGTATTTACTTGTTTTCATCATTTCATATGTGGAGGTTACATTTTGAGGTCATCTGCATTTCATTAACCGAATATGACGATGCCATATTTATAGCCAGAGTACAAGACCATCAGATTCCAAACGTTCTTAATTATGTTCTGGATTTCTGGTCTTTAGCTACTCAGCGGAAGAATAATTCATGTTCTAAGTTTCTGGTCTTTAGCGAGTTGGTGTAAGAATAATTCATTTTCTAGAAATGTGTCTTCCTCTTTGTCTTTAATTTACTTGTAATGTTGAGGGCAAGAGCTAGAAATAACGATTTCTCTTCATGGTTGGTCTGATATATATGTAATATTTTGCATGTGCTTTCTGCCTGTTTTCTTATGTGATGCAAACTGTAGTTCTTTCAGAATTAGATATAGTGGAAGTTGATATAGTTTTATTATTAGGTTTCTGTTGTGGAAAATAAATCAATCTCCAAAATTTTACATAAGGCTCTATGCAACTCTTATTTGGAAGAAGTGTCAGCGTGAAGACTTATAATGGCTGCTATTGGGGATAACAAGTCATGCTAATTGAAATATTTATATTTATTATTTAACAACCAAATATGGATTAGTTGACATGTGATAGTTTTATAATAAAAGTCATAAACTAAAATGAAGATGATGTGATTTTACAGATCGATCCTGCAAAGTACAAAAGCATAACCTCTGGTTTTGGAGTTCTACTCAAGGAGCAGGGAGTTAGAGGCTTTTTCAGGGGATGGGTGCCTACCCTTCTTGGTTACAGTGCCCAGGGTGCCTGTAAATTTGGATTTTATGAGTTTTTCAAGAAGTACTACTCTGATATTGCTGGGCCAGAATATGCAGCCAAGTACAAAACTTTGATTTACCTTGCTGGTTCTGCATCTGCTGAGGTTATTGCAGATATTGCTCTGTGCCCCTTTGAGGCCGTAAAGGTTCGAGTTCAAACTCAGCCTGGTTTTGCTAGGGGCCTGGCAGATGGACTTCCCAAATTTGTTAAATCTGAAGGCGCACTTGGGTATGATTATGGTTTTTATTATAACTTTTGCTTCATGATTCTGTCAAGTTGCATCTTTCAAATTGTGATATTTTTTTCCAGGCTGTACAAAGGTATCGTACCTCTTTGGGGACGACAGATTCCATGTAAGATGCCAATTGCCATCATTTTTAGTTTTAATTTTGCATAATTATCTTAAAGAAAGTTATATCTTGTAACTTCTCCAGCCCAATGCATGTGATCTTGTAACTTCTCCAGCCCAATGCAAGTGATATCATTTTTTTTGTTGTTGCATCCTTCAGCAACTGCTTTCTACTTTAATATACAACGAATAATTCGTTGTCATCACTTTAACTCTATCAGCTGTATGCATTCCCTCAATTCTTACTTTTGGTGCATGTGATGTTTTGAGCCTGAGGTTATGTGCTGGGATAAGACTAGTCTGTGCATAATGCTCATGTTTATGCATGCCTGCAACTCAGCATCTGCAAGTTGATGGTTTTGAAAATTCTTTTTCCTCTTACCACTTCAGTGGTTGTGGTTGCTGGCAATTTATAAGATCAGAATATTTTTCTTGTAGATACTATGATGAAGTTTGCATCTTTTGAGACCATTGTTGAGATGATCTACAAGCATGCCATCCCGACACCAAAGGATCAGTGCAGCAAAACTCTACAACTCGGTATTAGTTTTGCTGGTGGATATGTTGCTGGTGTTTTCTGTGCTATTGTATCTCATCCTGCGGACAATCTTGTCTCTTTCCTCAACAATGCAAAAGGAGCCACTGTTGGTGACGTAAGTAACTTTTAACTTTAGAATTGTGGCCTCTGTAAAATTCTGTCGGTTCCCGTGTTCACAAAGTTATGATTATATTGTTGATTTTTTTTTTTTTTTTTTTTTTCCGTTTGGGCTGCACAGGCTGTGAAGAAGCTAGGGTTGTGGGGCCTGTTTACCCGTGGACTTCCTCTCAGAATTGTCATGATTGGAACTCTTACTGGAGCCCAGTGGGGAATCTATGATGCATTCAAAGTTTTTGTGGGATTGTAAGTATCCATATGATTGTCATGCCTTTCTTGCTAATCCACTTGGTTTTTAAATGTTAATGGTCATGTGATGTTATTTTCAGGCCAACAACTGGTGGTGTTGCTCCTGCTGCTGCCCCTGCTGCTGCTACTGCTGAGCTTGCAAAGGCATAATGTCAGAAGATAGCTGATTTATTTTGTTGTGTTGTCAGAGCTGGGAAAACTATAGGATAATAAACATAGGATTGATTGATGACTCTCCCAAGGCAATGAAGATTATTCTTTTTTGTTTACATTGAGAACTTGAATTTGGGCTAATTTGGCTCTGGAGGGATGGTTTTGTTTTCATCCTTCCTATCATGAATACCTTTTGTTAGATAGATGATCAGTATATGAAATTTCTCGTTGATGTTAGGATCACGATGTCCCCCGTCAAGACAACCAAAAATAATGGGCAGATGGGGGGATACATTTTCTTCTGTCCACTCTTTTTCTGGATGCATATGGTATATGAGAATATTTATGTTGCATATGTGAAAGCTTGAGATCTTTCTTTTTATTTTTATTATCATTATTGTATTTTTACCATATTTTGATTCTTTCAAGTTTGGCTGGTGGAAATTATATGGTTGTGGTGGTGTTGAGCAACAGGAGTTCGTTGGATGGCTTTATAGCTGCTGATGATTGCAGTAGCTTGAAGGAATATAATTTTTAATTGCAAGTGGAGTTGTATTCTTGTAGGTGCTGACAGCCGAGTATTCTACCAACAGAAATAATGGATGCAAGGCAAAAGGATATATCGGTGTGCAATTGAATTCCATTTGGTATTTCATGTTAGTATTAAATGAAACCCATTCTTGTCCAAGTTCGTTAGTACCGCAGAACTTAAATAATACTAGTCCATGAAAACTGATAGTAGGTAGTTGATAATTGGAAGTAAGTTTTTAATCAAATTATTTATTTATTTATTTTTTCAGAAAATTTCTCTCAGTAGTCAATTGACCAATTTAATTTCGTTTGTGGTTCTGTTCAATTTTTTTTTTTCACTTCTCAATTGTAGCCTTTTGTTCATCTTTTCTTTCAGTTTTAGTCTGTCTTCTGGCGTGCTTCTGGCAACATTAGCTTTCATTATTGCCCTCTTCTTCATCAGTCACAATTTTCCCATTCCTTATGGTCATAGTTCTCTTATTAGGGCAATCTTTGCTCACATGACCTACTCCTTGACACTTACAACACTTAATGTCTCTATTTCTCCCTTTAGGCTCATCGGTTTTGATTTTGTCCTTAGAGATCGAATCTGTCTTTCCTTTAGCAACCTCATGAGCAACCTTATTCCCACCCCTATAATCACTCTTTCCATTTTTTTTCCAATTAAAATTAGGATTAGAATAGGATTTGGAATTGTACCTTATCGCCCCTCTTCCTTGGAGTTGCCTTTCTATCTTGACGGCCATGTGCATCATCTCTTCTAAATCTTCATATTTGTGTAAATCTACTCGATCAGATATGTCTTTGTTTAGACCAGGTCTTGCTTTTTTGTCGTTCACTGTGGCTGTTTCTTTTTATTTTCGAACAAAGCGCTGTGCCTGTTTCAAACAAAAACAAAAGGTTAGGTTGCTTCTACTGCTACTTCTTTCGTATTGTAGTGAAAGGGGTTGCGCGTCATCTTGACAGTAAGGAAAGAGAAAGAGAGAGCGGTGATCAATAATTTAATTTTTTTTATTTCTTTGTTCACAAGAGAGCTCCCAATCCCACTGTTGCAGCTAGAGGAGAATAGTGGTCAAAAAGAGTGTGTGTGAGAGAGTTTGAGAATATGGCAAGAAGCATATGTTTGTCTTTTTATAGCTTCTTCCATGGCACGTACTCTCTTCTTGTTGTACAACACACTCCCTCTATTTTTTTTTTAACAATTAGCACAAGCCCTCTAAATCTCCATTTTTGCCTGTCATTGCTTTTAAACAAGCTCACTCGCTAATAAAAACAAACAATATTTATATTATGAATGTGAATGAATAATATATTGCTTGTGAGAGAATAGTTCTTAAATAGTGAAAAGAAAATCTCTATATAAAGGGATTGAAATTCATTAATGAGGTGGTTAAGAAGAACAAAAGATAGATTACTCTCCAAATTCTTTCAATATTATAGTTCTCTAAATTCTCTCCAAACTCTCTCTAAATTCTCTCAAAATCATTCTATTATAAAATATTTTTCTTCTAGTTAAATACTACTAAATTCAAGTTTAGTTCTATAACAAAATAAGTAATTCAATCTTTATTTCACAACACGTTATCAGCATGAAGAGCTCTCGATGAAAACAATAAGGTACATATTTCTTAATATTTAATATTTATGAATATATTAGTTGATTATATATTATCATGGATGACTATGCCTCCTACTAATTTATATATTTATATTTATTTCTTCAATCTAACTTTATATTAATTGTTATTTTTATTTTGTTTTACTAACTACACCATTGATGCAAATATTGCTAGAAATGGTTCTAACCTTATGGATGGCTATGTCTCCTACCAATTTATATTTATGCACATTTATTTTTTTTATTATTTATGTTAATGGAAGGCTATACCCCATTTTATATTAATGGACGGTTTTGCCTCATATTTATACATATCGTTATGTTAACTCACTTGCTATAAATAATCATATCAACATTATTTATTGATTTTACTTTATATAATTTATTTCTCAATATATTATATTAAAAAAAAAAATTCTAACGGCTATATTTTTATTATCAATGGTAATATAACGGTAATAAACGGCTATATTTTTCATTATAAATAGATGAGCTATAAATTCTATTCATTCACACAAATTCATACATTTTCTCTTTCTCTCTTTACTCTAAATTGTAAACATGATTTGGTATATTTATATTTGTGTTTTGATCATGACTATTATAATAGTTTTAGGAATAATTAATATGGAAGATGATTTTCTATTTGATATAATTTTAAGTATTATTGTATCATTTTTTGTACCACTATTATTTCTTGCAATATTCATTCATGATATAATTAATTAGTAAATTCTGATCATGTTTGATTTTTTTTAGTAGTCATCAAATTTATGAATTCTAATTGAGTTATTTTTTTTATTAGTTATCATAATGACAAATCTAGCAAAGCTTGAGTTCGTTGCTCTTGACATCACGGGAAAAAATTATATGTCTTGGATTCTAGATGTAGAAATGCATCTTCAATCAATGGGGTTAATTGATACCATAAAAGAAAATAATAACGCCTCATTGCAAGATAAGGCTAAGTTTATAATTTTTCTCCGTCGTCATCTTGATGAAGGATTAAAATGTGAATATTTGACTGTCAAAGATCCAAGTGTTCTTTGGAAGGATCTAAAAGACAGATATGATCATCAAAGAGATGTAATACTACCAGTAGTCACTGATGAATGGAGAGCTTTACGCTTTCAAGATTTTAAAAAAGTGAGTGACTATAATTCTGCAATGTTCAGAATAGTATTACAATTAAAATTCTGTGGACAGACAGTCACAGATGAGGATATGCTGGAAAAAACTTACTCCATATTTCATGCATCAAATGTTACACTGCAACAACAATACAGGATGCAGAAATTTAAAAAATATTCTGAACTAATTTCATGCCTACTGGTAGCTGAGAAAAATAATGAACTCTTGATGAAAAATCATCAGTCCCGTCCCACTGGCTCAATAGCATTTCCAGAAGCAAATGCTACAAATTATTCCAGATATAAAAATTACAATAGCTGTGGATGTGGGAAAGGTAGAGGTCATGGACGTGGAAGAGGTCAATTCTTTGGCCATGGTCGTGGAAATAAATATAATAATACTCCACAACAAATTCAGACTCAACCTCAAAAGAAGTTAAAATCAGTTATCAGTGGTGTTCAAGAAAGGCCTCAACATAAGTCTGAAACTGTGTGTTTCAAATGTGGTAGTAAAGGACACTGGTCACGAATTTGTCGAACACCACCAAATCTTTGCCAACTTTATAAGACATCATTGAAAGGCAAAGAAAAGGAAATAAACTTCAATGAGCATCATACTCATGTTAATGATACAACTCATCTAGATGTTTCTGATTTTACTGATGATTTTACTGACAATGGAAATTGAGACATCTCTAATTTTAAGTATATTGTTATTACTTATTTGATTCTGAAGAATATGTTATTGTTATGTATGTTATTTTTAAATTAAATAAAATGTCCTACTTTACAATTATTTTATGTTTTTACCTTAATTGATTAATTTTGTGTTTATCTATTTTGAAGTTTAATATGGATTGTACTCAACATAAAGACAATATTGGAGATCTCTGCATACCAGATAGTGGTACTACACATACTATCTTGAAAAATAGAGATTATTTCTCTGAAATAAAGTCCATAAAGGCAGTTGTAAAAATAATATCAGGTCCTGTAGATCTGATTGAAGGAATTGGCAAAGCTAAATTTATGTTACCAAATGGAACAAAGTGTATAATTGATGAAGCTTTATTTTCACCAAAATCAACAAGAAATTTGTTGAGTTTTGATGACATATATCGAAATGGGTGTGATACCCAATCTATTACTATAAATGGTAACAAATATTTAAATATAGTTTCCTATGAATCAGAAAAAATGAAAGTATTGGAAAGACTGCCAAAATTCCCTACTGGATTGCATTACATGCATATACATGTAATTGAATCAAATATGGCAGTAAAAGAAAAATCTTATGATCCTTCAATAATAAATTTATGGCATGACAGATTAGGTCATCCTGGATCAGTAATGATGCGAAGGATAATTGAGAATTCACATGGGCATCCCTTGAAGGGGCAAAGAATTCCTCAATCAAATGAAATGCCATGTATAGCTTGTTCTCTCGAAAAATTAATCTTGAGACCTTCACCATCTAAAATTCAAAATGAATCACCTATGTTTCTTGAAAGAATTCAAGGTGATATATGTGGGCCAATTCACCCACCATGTGGACCATTCAGATATTTTATGGTATTAATTGATGCATCTAGTAGATGGTCATATGTTTGTCTATTGTCAACTCGTAATATTGCATTTGCAAGGTTGCTTGCTGAAATTATTAAATTACGAGCACAATTCCTTGATTATACAATCAAGAGGGTAAGACTTGATAATGCTGGTGAATTTACATCTCAAGCATTCAATGATTATTGTATGTCTACTGGGATCATTGTTGAGCATCCTGTTGCCCATGTACATACTCAAAATGGTTTAGCTGAATCATTGATTAAATGACTTCAGCTTATTGCTAGACCATTAATAATGAGAACAAAGCTTCCCATTTCAGTTTGGGGTCATGCAATCCTACATGCTACTTCATTAATTCGCATCAGACCTAGTGCATATCATAAATACTCCCCACTACAATTGGCATTTGGTCAAGAGCCAAATATTTCCCATCTCAAAATTTTTGGTTGTGCAGTATATGTACCCATTGCGCCACCTCAGCGCACAAAAATGGGTTCTCAACGAAGATTGGGAATTTATATTGGGTTTGAAACACCCTCGATTATTAGATATCTTGAACCTCTAACTGGTGATGTTTTTATAGCACGTTTTGCTGATTGCCAATTTAATGAGGTTATTTTCCCAACATTAGGAAAAGGGGAGAAAGAAGGGAAAAGGGATATTTCATGGAATGAACCATCATTATTACATCTGGATCCTCACATAAAATAATGTGAATTAGAAGTGCAAAAGATTGTGCACTTACAAGCAATTGCAAATCAATTGTCAGATGCATTTACTGATACAAAAAGAGTGACTAAATCATATATACCAGCAGCCAATGCTCCTGCTCGTATTGAAATTCCAGAAATAAAACTTGAGAATAAAGACACTCATGAGTCTAAAACACGCCAGAAGCGTGGAAGACCAATTGGTTCTAAGGATAAAATCCTCGAAAGAGAAAGGGAATAGATAATCATATTGATAGCAAGGAAAATATCCCTGAAGAAATAGAAAATAAAGAAAGTCATGAAACATTGTCATATGTTGTTGCATGTGAAATCATAAATGACAAAGATGATCCTGAACCAAAATCAGTCATGGAATGTCAAAATAGGCATGATTGGATAAAATAGAAAGATGCTATGCAGGCTGAATTAGACTCACTAAACAAACTAAATGTTTTTGGGCCAATTATTCCTATGCCTAAAAATGTGAAACCTGTAGGATACAAGTGGGTCTTTGTACGAAAGAGAAATGAGAAAAATGAAATAATAAGGTACAAAGCTAGACTTGTAGCTCAAGATTTTTCACAAAGGCCAGGAATTGATTATGATGAAGCGTATTCTCCTGTTATGGATGCAATTACGTTCAGGTATCTGATTAGCCTAGTAGTTTCTAAGAAATTAGAAATGCGTCTTATGGATGTTGTGACTGCTTATTTGTATGGATCACTTGATAGTGACATTTATATGAAAATCCCTGAAGCATTAAGTACAAAACCCAAAGAAATGTATTCGATCAAGCTCCAGAGATCTTTATATGGGTTAAAACAGTCTGGGCGCATATGGTATAATCGTTTAAGCGATTATTTGATTAATAAAGGATATGTGAGTAATATTATATGCCCATACATTTTTATTAAGAAAACAATTTCCGGATTTGTGATTATAGCTGTATATGTTGATGATTTGAATATCATTGGAACAGAAAATGAGATCCATGAAGCAACAGTATACTTAAAGGAAGAATTTGAAATGAAAGATCTTGGAAAAACCAAGTATTGTCTTGGTTTACAAATTAAGTAAATGCACAATGGGATATTCGTGCATCAATCAAATTACACAGAAAAGATCTTGAAACGCTTTAATATGGATAAAGCAAATCCTTTAAGTACTCCAATGGTCGTTAGATCACTCAATATTGAAACTGATCCATTTCGACCCTGTGAAGAAAATGAAGAAATTCTTGGTCCTGAATTTCCATATCTCAGTGCCATTGGAGCTCTAATGTATCTTGCTAATTGTACTAGACCTGACATTTCTTTTGCAGTCAATTTATTAGCGAGGTTCAGTTCAGCTCCAACAAAAAGGCATTAGAAAGGGGTCAAACATATACTTCGATACCTTCGAGGAAATGTTGATTTGGGTTTATTTTATTCTAACAATTCAAAACAAGAATTGATTGATTATGCAGATGCAGGGCATTTATCTGATCCTCATAAAGCGAAATCTCAAACAGGCTATGTGTTCACAAATAATGGAACTGCAATTTCTTGACGTTCCCAGAAATAAACGCTTGTCACTACTTCCTCAAATCATTCTGAAATTATTGCACTACATGAAGCAAGTAGAGAGTGTGTGTGGCTTAGATCAATGACACATCATATTGAAGAATCTTGTGGTTTTCTAGTCAACAAAAGTCCAACAATTTTATATGAAGATAATGCAGCATGCATTGCACAGTTAAGGGAAGGATATATCAAAAATGATAGAACCAAACATATACCTCCAAGATTCTTTTCATACACTCAAGAGCTAATAAAAGACAATCATATAGATATCAAGTATATTCAGTCTAGCCATAATTCAGCTGATCTTTTCACAAAGACACTTCCAACTACAATCTTTAGAAAGCACGTTCACGATATTGGAATGCGATATCTGCATACTATGTGAAGGAAGATTATACATATCAACTTGAGGGGGAGAAAATCATGCACTGTACTCTTTTTTCTTAAGCTAAATTTTTTCCCACTAGGTTTTATTTAGCAAGGTTTTAACGAGGCAGTTGCAAAATATTGTTATTCAAGGGGGAGTATTATGAATGTGAATGAACAATATATTGCTTGTGAGAGAATAGTTCTCAAATAGTGAAAAGAAAATCTCTATATAAAGGGATTGAAATTCATTAATGAGGTGGTTAAGAAGAACAAAAGATAGATTACTCTCCAAATTCTTTCAATATTATAGTTCTCTAAATTCTCTCCAAACTCTCTCTAAATTCTCTCAAAATCATTCTATTATAAAATATTTTTCTTCTAGTTAAATACTACTAAATTCAAGTTTAGTTCTATAACAAAATAAATAATTCAATCTTTATTTCACAACAATTTACACTTTTATGTTGATTACTCAAAATTAGTTTCTAAAATAAAATGTTAAAAACCAATTTTGCCTACTCGAGAGCCTTTTGTTTATTTTTTCCTTAAAAAATAATTAACAATAAATTATTGAATGTCTATGACACTTGTGAGTTACTTAAATTTATAAGACTTTTTTTTTTGTTTTATGTATTTATTTAATTTATTTATATATTTATTATTATTTTCAATTGAAGTTAATTGTATATATTTATTTAATTTTTTATATTTTAAATAATTTTATATAACAGTTTTGTTTATTTTGAAACTTATCATTATTTAGAATAATTATTTAAAATTATTTAGTATATAAAAATTAAGTTAATTAAATTAAAAATTACCCATAGTCTTTAATAATTTTTTTCAATAAAATTTTTACTTTTATTAGTATTAATAATAAAAGTAATTTTTTTATATATTTATAATTTTTTTGTTTTCTTTTGGTTGTTTTTTATTTTTATTATTTTGGTTTTCTTTTTTTCAGTTCTTGTTTTTATTATAAAAAAACAACAAATAGCTACCAAAAAAAAAATTATGAAATGTATCAAAAAATTATTATTTTTATTATTAATAATAATAAGAGTAAAAATTTTATTTATGGTCTTAATTTTATTATTAATAATGAAAAAACAACAAATTGCAACAAAAATAAAAAACTGTAAATTTTTTTTTGTTTTATTGTTTCAGTTATTGTGTTCAATTATTTTTTGTTGTTTTGGCTATTATTTTTATTGATTTTTTTATTTTTGTTAAAAACAAAAAAAGTATGAAATATATTGAAAAATTATTATTGATATTATTAATACTAATAAAAGTAAAAATTTTATTTATGACCTTTTTTTTATTATTAATAATAAAAAAGTAATTAAAAAATCAACAACTTTAAAATTTTATTGATTTTTTTATTTTGTTGTTTTTGTTGTTTTCATTTATTTTTTAGTTGTTTTTGGTTGTTAATTTTTGTTAAAAACAACAAAAAAAATTATGAAATACACCGCAAAAATTATTATTGATATTATTAGTATTAATAAAAGTAAAAATTTTATTTGTAATCTTAATTTTATTATTAATAATAAAAAAGTAACTGAAAAACCAACCGTTGTAAAATTTTATTGATTTTATTTATATTTTTATTAAAAATAAAAAAAACAACAAAAAATTATTACTAATTTGCATCTCCCGCAAATAATTTTTATTATTTCAATTTTTTTTTTGGTTGTTTTCTATTGTTGATTTTTGAAAAGGACAAAAGGAGAGTGCAAGTTAACAAAATGAGGCATGCGCCAAAGATCCATCCTCATCAAAGTCATATTACTCCAAGAGAAAGGAGTAAATCAGAACCAAGTGCAGAATGGTGATTCAGTATGAGATACTGAATGACAAAATTATGGACTGTCAAATTAAGAAAAGTTGATAAATGAAAATATTTGCGGGAGACGCAAATTGTTAGGGTGAAATTGAACCACAATTACATCCAACAAACCATTATATGCATAAACAAACAGACAAGATAGAAAGCTTTGAAAGGAAAGCTTCATAAAAGATACCCACTTATATGAACATGGACAGATCCTAGAAACTAAGATCAAAACAGAAACCAAATCACAAATATCAAATCAACAATTTACAGAATATAAAAATCTGCACTTACATGCTATACAAGTTCAAAGAACGGATACGATCGGCAAAACCATTGAAAACAACAATAATTCATTGATCTAAAGTAACAACTCAATCCAAAAAAAATATGCATTAAATCTACTCTCACAAACACCAAAACTGCTTCCTTTAGAAAACTGACACTCTTCTTTGTAGCCATATTCTAACTCAAAAAAAAAAAAATCCTCCAATAAAAGCAATTCTTTGCAATAACAGCTCTACAAGCCAGGTTTCTTGAAGAGGAATGCCAACCGAATTCTCTCTAAATCACTTCGCATTTTTAGCTATTTCTTTGTTGTCCTTGTTATGAATAAATCAAAGACTAAACAATTTCTTTGTGATTAAAACATAAAATTTCAATTTCTTGTGAAATTTTATGTCGAGTGACAGAGTGAAAGAGAGAGACAGGGAGCGCGTGAGAGAAAGAGAGTTGGAAAATAAAGTAATGTCCATTTTTGAAAGAAATAATTTTATAAAGATATTTTTGAAAGTTTTTATATTCAATTTTTTAAAATTTTTTTTTTTATTTTTGACATATTTATATAAAGAATTTTTTTTTAATAACCGATGTCATTAGATTATAAAAGGATAATACAATATGATCCATCAATAAAGAAATTTAATAATAATTCACATCATGATACAAGTTTATATCCAACAACTTTCATCTTCCCTAGCGAAATCCTAGAATTGCTAACGTAGAGAATGAGCCAAGCAATGGCACTAGCAGCCATGGCTGCAAAGGAAAGTAGAAAAGTTTAAGAATGAGTTTTTGAGAATTCATCAACTTAACAACGGTCTTGAAAATACCATTAATATTAGAGAGAAGACGAGATGCGATGAAAGCTTCAATATTGGGACAGAAAATGTAAACTTCATCATTCAATCTTCCTTCCTTTATTTGTTAATGGCTTCTTACTTGTGATCCAACACGATTTATTTACAACATCACCCTATCAAAATAGCTATCATTGCAAAAATGATATAAAACCACCCATATTAAGCTTAGAGCTCAATAAAATTATTTATTAACAACAAAATATCAAAAAAAAAAAAAAACTGAGGAAACAAATGGATTTGAATGGTTTTTTTTTGTTAGAAATTAACAAAAAATCACTTAAATCCAGAAAACACAATATGGGAGAAATATAAACAGTAACTATCTATAAACAGAGAGAGGCAGAGAAAACGAAACTAACAGAGAGGTAGAGAAAACGAAACTAACTATTATTATTATTATTATTATTATCAATAATGACCCAGTTGTTTAAATTGTTGATTCTATACATTTGACGACTTTTATAAATATTTAATTAATGTTTTTAAAATCTGAAAATTTTATTTTTATTGTTAGTTATTTATATATTTAATAGTATTCAATTATATATATCAACTTTAAGAAATTATTTATATTAATACTATTTTAAATATTAAAAATAATATAATTAAATGCAATAAAATTATATTATAATACATTTCTATTATATATATATGCTAATTACCAATGGAAATTGACCCAATGGAAAAAGTAGGTGTTAATTCAGAGGCATCCTAAATTCTGCAAAACTTGCAGAATGGAAAGGGAACCACAAACACTTAAAAAAAATGCTATGTCTTGCAAACCTTCATAATATGCTAACCTTAAGTACATCAAGCAAATAACTACAAACTTGTTTTCCAGAGCTGGACCTCAAAATACATAATGTTAATTACTGAATCTTCCCCGCATATGTTGCCCTCAATCATAAACCAAGAACTCCACTTCAAGTTCACATGCTCCAAATATAAATAAACCAAAGAATTGATCTATCAAATGCTAATATACAGTATCACCATTCCTGTCCATTTATTGTTGTTTACGGAAGGTATCATTGGACTTTGAATTTAGGACAGACAAGGAACTTGACCTCTGCATGGTTCAAACAAGATTGATCGTGAAGGACACATAGGGATGAGCATCAGCTTCGCCTCCCAAAGCTCCCATCCCTCCTCCCGCATCATCTTCAGATTTCCAGTATGCACTGCATTACCATATCAGGATACAGAATAAAAATGTGTCGGAATTAATGCATTACGACTTTGTATACAAAATCCCATTCTAAAAACAAGCATACAGATGAAGAAATAAGAATGGCGAGGCAAGCATAATGGATATGTTTCCCAGCAATTAAAAAAGACTCGGAGAGAGAGAGAGAGAGAATAGTAGAATTCCAGAAGAAACACAGTAAAAAAAATGTGTGGTCTTTTCTAACTACATGAACATTAGGAAATGCACAGAATGGCTAATCAGTTGAATATCCCTCTTTTGACAACAGCTAATATGACCAGAGGCACAGTGCTTCTCTTTCTTCAAAGATTGCATTAATGGTGATTTCAAGCTGTAGATTTAGATAAATACTAAATCCGAAATCATAATTATTCTTGCATTTAAAAACTTTGTTAATTTAACTCTTCTTGGGAATGCAGAATCGCTTTTGAAAACAGAAAGTAAATGAGTTCAAACACAAAAAAAAAAAAAAAGCAGGACGACTTATGACCTCATGCCCCTCTGAATATATATTGTGAAGAGCATTCACCGAACAGTCCTGCAAACCTTTCTTGCTCATCCAGAATAATACAATTCGGATGTGAGAAAAATTAATTGGGAAATATAACATTGAGCACCTTCATGCGAAAATATTTAAAGGTGCATAGCAACTTGCCTGTTTGCACTGTCACATAATCCTTCAAGGATTGAACGCACTTTCTTCTCAGCTTTCACAGAAGGAGATAAAACAGAAGCCTGAAATGTCCACATAGCAATCTCAATAAAGAACCAGTTCTTAATAGGAAAATGGGAAGAACCGCAACATAAATAGAGTAATTACTAATTACCAAGAAAGATGGTGGCAATCCATATCTTAGGATGCTCTCTGTAAAATTGCGAACAGCACAAAAGTGCATCCAGGAGCTGAAAACCTGCACGGCATGATTTCAATGTTTAAAAGAGAAATGCAAAGGCAACAATAAACAAAAAATTTTCTTTAATATTCATAAATTCATAGAATTATAATAACACTGAATCATTAAATCATCAACACAGTTTCCAGCAACTCTAAGAACCAGATAGGCCTCCAGGCAGAGTGCCTTATTTAGTTGACCACATGGATCTCAACATGTAAAGAGTCCCCAATCATGTGAATACAAAAGAAACTGCCCAGGAAAGGAACTGTCATAATTTTGAATTTGAATGATGCAGCTAACAAAGGATTTTGCCAACACATAATGTGAAATCAATTCCCAGCAGATTTCTAGATCTTGGTTAGTTGTAGGACAGTAGTGATTCTTTACTAGCAAACAAAAATTAAAGACAGCTTCAAAGACCAACCAAAATTGATTCTATGGTACCATTTTAGCTTGGTTGAGGATGTTATGTGAGAAAATATTTCCAAAAGGTCATAGCACAAAACCAAACATTGTATGATGGAACTCGATAAACCTAAACTACATCTTAATTAATGCCATGTACCCTCTCTGGTGAAGAATGCCTTATCAGAACCTAGATACACCCAGGCCACACAATAGAGAACCCATCTTAGATGGCATTAAGAATTTCTCAGTTATCACAGCTACATGCCTACTAATATTTGCCATCAAGCTCTAAAAAAGCCATATATGATGACAGAATGTAAAGTGCGCATAAGCCACTGATAAAACCACATATTCAAATGATTTCCCATCTAACTTTGCATAAGCTGTGAAAGGCCTTGTGCATTTACTATAATAAATAAACTCCACTAGAAAAATCCCTTGTCATTTTCAGTCTGCTTTTAGAATCCATTTGTTTTACTCCGCAAGCATTTCATGATACCCGCTTATAGTAAATCAGCTGGGATAGAAAAATTTTGATAAGCGTTGCCAGCTGACTGTAAAAAAATTTTGATAGGCATTTCCAGGTAATGCTTAAAATGAGAACTTAAAGCTTGTGAGAATTTCATTCACACACCACATCACTCTAACCTAGAGGTCATAAACTGCCATCATAATTTTACCCTTCTATATTATTAAACTGAGGTCAGACCCAAAATTATATTAATTGCCACAAAGTTCTAGAAAATGGACCCCAAATTTCCAGCAACTCTGCTGCCATTCTATCTCCTTCAAACCTCAACTTAGCCAACTCCAATTCGGTTCACAATTGTTTCCCTCATAAGTTCAAATCCTAAAAATCTTTTTTATACATGAAACTTTAATCCATAACAAAATACACAAGAAATTATTCCAAATGTAACCTGCATCATATGATCTCAAAGAAAAAGAAAGAAAAAATGTAATGAAAGGAGATTACCTCCCCATAACTGGTATAGCACCATTGCAAAAGAGAGCTTCTAAGACTTTCTTGGTCTTGAATTAATTTTTCTAACTCTTGCTTCCTGCTCTCTTGAGCTTCTGGGCTATATTCAAAATCACGAATCTGAAACATGAGGTGAATACCCACAATTATTAATAAACATTTCCTACCAGCTCAATTCACTTTGTGCAAATTATTCAAAGATTTATTCATGCTGAGGCTAAAAGTACACTCACTTGGAAGCCTTTTTCACGTGCACTGGTTCTAAAATTGTCTGCAACACGTCTAAATAGTGTTACTGTGTAAAGTGCATATTCATTATCCTCATATAACTTCTTGGAGGACCTGGGAACCTGAAAAGCCCAAGCCAGATAAATCAAGGTAAATATAGCAACAATGTGGTACTATTAAGTACAGAAATTTTCAACAAATAATTAAGCCAAAAATAATATGTTTAACCTAAGGGAACTGTTTTCTAGTAACAACATTACAGAACTAAGCTATGATACTTGGACATGGACAAATATCTGATACACCAAATGTCCTAGTATTGGGCTCACCTACTTTCCAAATTTCCATAAAATTTCCAACCAACTTCAAATGTGAAATGGACAAAATGGCAAAGACATCAAACCAATCAAGTATCTTTATCTGACACAGTATATTAGGGTAAAATAAGGAGTTAAGGAACTATGCCACTAAGGATAACAAAGCTCAGGGTGGCGATCACTAGATTTATGATTCACAAATAAAGGAAAACAAATCCTACCACATAGCTAGTCAATGTTTCATAGCTTGCCAACCAGTCCTTCTGTGAATACTTGGGAACAATTGCAAGTAGGGTAGTAAGATGTTCAGATGAAATAAAATCTTCTGGTTTCACCAAATTGGAAAGATCACGGACTGCTAAGCTGAAATTTATACACACTGGTCATTCAAGAAATGAGAAGAAGTAATCTTATATACCATGATTAGAATCAAAGGAAAACTTATACCTTCCACTTTGCTTTCGATTGATAGCATTGAGTTGACTGCGCACATTGTTATACTCAGCAACACGAACCTAACATAAAACATAAAATTTAAAGGCCTGAACTTCCAATCCCGCCTATATGTCATATTATATCTTCCATTTACACTCAATTAAGGCATTGTTTTTTGGGGAAATAATCAATAACGTACTTCAGCATTTGCCAATTAAGGCAGAGAAAACACCAAAATAATGATGATAGCCACTTGCAATCATACATGAATGACATACACATACATAATTAGCAAAAAAGAAACAGCAGTGCACAAAATGCAAAAGTGAAAATGAGCACAGCAATTCCAAGATTCTGAATGCATAAGAAATGCTAAATTCATGACACCATGGCTACTGATAATGATTAATATTTTATATGGGTCACACATATTGTACAGGATATATTGTTTCTGTCGAAAAAGTAACAATAGCAAGTGGATTTGTAAAAGAATTAAAGAGAAAAAAAACCCCAAAAAAAAAAAAACCTACCACTATACATGACCCCGTATGTATCATTAAAAATAAATCAACACCCACAACACCTTATCAACTGGTGCCATATCTTAACTTTTAATTTCTTAGAAACTTGCATTAAAAGGAAATCAAAAGTACTATTATATCAAAAATAAAGAATCAAATCACCTTGAGATCATCCTCAATCTTTGCAACTTGAGTATGAATGCTATCGACAGTCTCCCTTAGAGGTGACATTGTTGGATACTTGGCTTCATCCCAAACAAACCTACCACCATGACACCAAAAAAACCCAATTTATAAAATCACAAACTTTTGCAATCAAGAAAAAAGAACACCAAATCTAAATTAAAATCAAAACATCACTGATAATCAAACACTACCTGGTGAGATATGAATCAACAGGAACACCATCAACAGTCAAAGCACTGCTCTCCACACCAGATACCCTCTCTAGTTCCTCGATCTGTCTCCTGATCTTGTGAGAAACTCCTTCTATAAAGCTATTTGACTACACATTCAATTGAACCAAACAAATAAAAGAAGTATTAAAAAATCAAAACACAGTACCAACAGTATCTAATTATAAACAAGCAGTCCAATTAACCAATACCCTATAAATATACAAATCAAACAGAGAAGGACAAACTTTAGAGTTGACATTGCATGAATTCAATGGCACTTGAGCAAAAAAGCAATTCAAATCAACAAAAGGGTTACATAAGATGAACAAATTTTGCAGCGTGTGATCAAATTAAGCTAAAAAGAGGATAATTAAATAAAATCAAGAAAAAAGAAACAGCTACCTTTAAGAGATCATCACTGAGGGAAAGAAGAGAATCGAGGGTTCCAACGCGGAGATTAGGAATGTTAAACTGAAACAATTAAAACCCAGAACCTAAAATCAAGAAAAGATATAAAATTGAAAAAGAAATTACAGAAAAAAAAATGAATCAGATCAGGTAAAGTGAAAATTAAAAAAGAAACCCTGTAAAGAGGAGTATCAAAGGAATGCTTGGAGATTTGATCTTGTAAACGGTTCCATAAAGTGGAAGCTGAGTTTTGGACTGGTAATGACACCACCCAATACCTACTCGCCATTCTTCTTTCTGATTTCCTTCCAAAGCTTACACACACAGAGAGAAGGAGGGAAATATTGACAAAGACACAGAAACAGGCTTTTCGTAGTTATGGATGTGAAGAAATTTCCATTATTATAATTTTTCTTTTTTTTTTTCCCTCTTCTTTTGTTGCTGTGCTGTGCGCGTATATATGTAAATTGGGGAAAAAAAAGAATAGTGAAAAATTTCCCGAGTGACTAGGGGCATATCCAGCCGAGCTGAGTCCATCAAGATAAAGCTCGATTTCACTTTTAAACAACTTTGATTAAGTTTTCTTTTTTAAGTTTGAATTAGTTTGATTAATTAAATAAAATTTTTAAAATAATCAAATTCGAGTTTGAACCAGACTCGGTTTAATAAAATAAATTTATAATTATATTAAAATAAAAAAATAAAAAATATATACAAGTTCAATTAAATATATTATTTTAAATATAATTGACTTAAAAAATGTTCTTTTCCAATAATATTTTTAGCATCAAATATTTTTAAGAATATGACCATTGAGAAAAAAAGAAAGAAAGTTACTTGGTAGATTTTCTGTGGAGGTAACACGAAGGATGTTTGAGATGAGAATTTTAATAACTTGGCACATATATATGAAGGATTATTCAATACATAATTCTTTTTATTCATTCATGTCAAAAAGAAAATTGGATAGGACAGAAAATACAAAACGTATAAATTAAGTATTTAATTTTAATATATTTAACTTAGGTTAATTTAAATTATTTTTACAGGACAATAATAATGTAAAGAGTAAATATTTTTAAAGAATACATGGTTGTTTCCTAAAAAAAAAATATATATCGTTATTATTTGTTAGTTTAAGAATATATTTAAAATTTTTTAATGGATATTGGTTAATAAAATAATAAAAATTCAATTATTAAAACTTAAAAAGCAAAATTAAAATATCAAAAGTTGGATGATATATTCTTTAATTTTTTTTATTCCTACTAATCAAATTAGTATTAATCATTACATTCAATTATTAGTAGGAAACAATCATCCAAACTTAAATTATACTTATCGAATTAGTGTCAATTAGTGACAAATTAATTATTAGTAGTATAAAGTTCAATTAATTTGACTAGTAATCGAATTATTATTATTCAAACAATTTAATTATTTATATTATTTCAATTAATTTATCGCCAGAGATGCTGTAGCCTTAGCCATTTGAGAGGCACTAAACTGGCTCAATAATTTCTACAGTGGCCCTGTAATTGTGGAATCTAATGCATTCCAAGTGATCGCTTGTATTAATGCTTCTTTATTTGGCTTACTTATTGAAGATTGTTGTTTTCTTCCTAAACATTTTAGTAAAATGAATGTTAGATTTGTTCATCCATCAGCGAATGAAGCAGCATATTTTTGTGTGAAAGCTGCTTGTTCCTTTTCTGGTCATATAAAATGGTCTACAAATCCATTTTTTATAATGAATATAATTGTTCTTGAGAGCCATCAAATTAATTTATCTTCCTTTTTCAAAAAAAAAAAAAAAACTACTAAATAAAAATTTCAATTTATAATTAATAAATAGTATTTGGTGTCAACTTATTATTTATTCTTTTTTATTATTTAGTATGTAGTTCTCTCTTTCTATATATGAGAGTATGTGGAAAGAGTGAATGTGTTATGAAAATATTAATTTTTTTTAATTTAAACCACTATCTATTTGTATTATATAAACATATGCATCAGAAAAAATCTTTCATTTGAACATGTGCATTTCACATGCATTACAAATCATGTCTATGAAATGTAGAATATGATATAAGCATGACTTGTATGATTTATTTCCTAGAAATAAAGATAAGAATAGTATAATTATAATGTAATAGATTTTCATTGTATTAATAGAATATAAAAAATATATATAAATCATATTTTAAGAATAGAAATAGTGAAGATTAAACTTTAAGGATTTACTTAAGAAAATAATTAATTAGCTAGAAGTAATAAAAAGTAAGTATAGGGACTAAAAAAGGAATAGCTTATGCAACAAAATAATAATAATAAAAGGGGGCTGGAAGAGAGAGAAGAAAAGAAAAGTGAGGAGAAGGAAAAAAGAAAGTGAAGAAGGAAGAGAAAAGGAAAAATTCTAGGGTTTTTTAATTTTGGCAAAGGTAAGTAATTTAATAATATTTTCTTATGTAATTCTTCCTCATGGCATGCTAATCATGATAATTAGAAAGAATTAAAAGAAAAATAGGTTAATTAATTTCAACAATGAATATAATTATTCATGTTGAGAATTTTGGCTTATAGCTGAATATTGCACTCTAGTTTTCATGGCCATAAAAGAAGAATTAGAGGAAGTACAAAACATAAAACTTGATTTATATCTCATCTTCATGTTTGTAAAAGAGTTTTGTAAAATAACATGTATGTGAAAGCTTATGGAAGTTTATTTGGGACTAGTTCGGGTAGCAGTTCCAGCAAACTTCTTAATGTTGATTGGTTATTATAAGGATGTTAGAAACTAATTTAGATAAAATGATGAATATGAGTTTTGGTCATTTATATGTCCACTTAGTGTTTGTAAAATATCTTTGCATTTGGCTGTTTATTTCTTTTGGAATATCAAAATAATCATGACCTAGTCAAGTTGTGCATGTATAGGAATCAAAGCAGAATTTAAAAATTTACCATTTATTGTGTAAAATGTATATTATATTGATTTTTGGATATGTTGTATCCCTATGTGTCTAATGTTTTTAGGGAAAAGAATCAAGTAATTTGGAGTTGTGTAGAGAAAGTTATTCACTCTCAGGTCTAGTAAGTTCAAACTGTCCAATAAGGAAAAATATGCATAAATGTTAGGCTTACATGTATAAAACATATCCTAATTGCATACTAAACATGAACACACATTGTAGGAATATTCTTGATCAAATATATATATCATATTTTAGGGTGTCAAAGCATTGATGAAGCTTGAGAAGGTGATACAAGTCATTTATAAAGTGTTTGACATATAAAAGGTGAGTATAAGCATCAATTGAATTCTTGGGTGAAATTGTGCATTTGAGATAGGTGTGAACATATGATGGATGAGTTATAGCTTGATTGATAATGTGTATTTCTATGAGATTTTGAGGTGAATTGATTTTGATTATTCAAATGTATATAGTTTGTTTATTGATTGGTTATGTCTATACACAAGTGTTTACATTTTAAATGCAAATACTATGATCCTAATGACTATTTATTATGCAAATTTACACTTACACACTTGCATACAAATATAAAAGGACATTGTGACGGGCTTGGCAAATACTTGCAAATCATGTAGTAAATGCAAATGATCAAAGAAAATCACATGATTCACGTATTATATGCTGGCTAGCAAAATTAAATGGCGATTGTTTCACATGAATCTTGGGAGCAATATTTATTTTGCCAGGCCATAAGAAAATCATTGAATAATACATTAGCACTTGCATTTGAATGAATCATACTTATACTATGCTATGATATCATCTAAATTTAATTAATATTTATATTCATTGAGTCACGACTCACCAAATAGCAATTATTTTTCCTAGATAGTGAAGCTTGAGGTGTGACCATTTTGAAGCATATAACATTGTAAATAAAGTATGGAGTAAATGTTACCAGTCGAACCCTCACACACTCTCTCTCTCCTTGTATCATAAGCATACACTTAAAGAGATATGTTTTGTACTTATATTTAAATATAGCTCATATATATTATATGCATGAAAATGTTATGATCTTTTATATGTTTAAAAAATATGTTGATTTTGTTTAATAATGATATGGTTGCATTAATATGCTAAGCAAAGACTTAGTAAAGACATAATGTGTTACATATTTTGGTATCAGAGTTGGGATAAGTTCCATAGGGAACATACATATGAGTATGGCATGACATGTGCATTGCTAAACATGGTCATGTAACATATTCTTACATATTTATAAGGCACTATCAAGGAGGGAGGAATCGATCCATACTTATTCAATGGAAGCCTCATATTATCCATCACAAGATCAACCTAGTAATAGGGTTGGATCTCCCACACATTCTCATGCACAACATGCACCTTATGAACAAGCACACTTTGAGCAATGTGAATAGGACGTACAAGGAAATGAGATATGATAAACTAAGTATAATATCCCGTGTTTTTAAATATTTTAATATTGTATTGGGATATGCAATTTTAATAATTTTCGTATATAATATTAATATTTTATGAGTTTGTTCTTTAATTAAAGCTAATTTTAATTGTTTTATATTATTTTAAGCAATTTACGTAAAATTTTCCTAGGACTTGCATTTCCGGGGAAATTGACACGTAAATTATTTATTATTAATTATTTTAAATAGATTTCCATATTTGCATGAACTCATATGTACTTTTAAAGTACTAAATAACGTATATATGTGTATTTATTTATTTAACTAATTAATTACCCTAATATTTATTTTATTTTATTTTATTATTTATTAATTAGTTTTAATATTATTTAATTAATTATTTTTAGTGTATAAATTATTTAATATATTAAATTATATGTGTGTGGTGTATATTTAATGTGTGTGAGTTTATATTATTTTAATATATAGTGTAAAAGTATATATATATACATATACATGTAATATTTAAACAAAAAATAAAGTTTGAGTTATCTACGGTTTTGTCGTCGCCTACTTCTCCTTCTTCCCTGATCACCTCTTCGCCGTTCCGCCGTCTGCCATCCCTTTTTCTCACCGTCGGTGTGCCTCCTGGTGTGCCACCTCCTTCCCCAGCCTTCCCCGCCGCCAACAGCTCCCTATTCTGTCGTGGTTTGGCCAGAATAAGTTCGGGAAGCCGAAACTTGAGCCACCGTCGTTCACGACGTTTTCGGCCACCATTTTTGACACCGCCGGTCTCTTTCTTCTCCTTGAGCTCCGGTGAGTGTGATTCCAAGCTTTGTTTCACTTAAAATGGTCTAGATTTGCTTAGGTTTTGATTTTTGCAATTCAGCCATTTTAGGGTTCTTGATTTTTTTGAACTTCAAATTGATTTATTCATGAAAAATTCCTTCACAAATGTTGTTCCCCTTAGCTTAATCTACATGTGTGAATTTTTTTAGAATTTTTGGAAATTATTTTGATTTTTGGGTATTTTTGAATATTTTAGTATTATTTTCTAATTTTCGAAAATTAATTAATTAAATTATGAAATTGTGTTTTATGATAAATATAGGTGTTGAAATGAATTATAGAAATTTATTTGGAATTTTTATGAATTTCTATGTATTTATTTTGAATTTAATTAGTTTATGTAATTTTGAAAAAAATAGGGTTAATTGTGTTTTTAATTGAAATTAATTATTTAATTGAGTTTATTTATTGATATTATTGATATATATGTTGAGAAAATTAATTTTTTGCAATTATATTATTTTTGGTGAATTTTTGGATTAATTTTAGTATATTTATATATATAGGGGTATTTTGGTAATTTTACCCTAAATTGGCTAAAAATGTAATTAAATTGGTTTTAATAGTTATTTAGGGTATAAAAATGATTTCTACAAATTATTTAGTATTTTAAACTAATTAAAACTATTTTTCGTAAATTATTTTCGATTATATATATAATATACGATTTTTCTAAATAAATAAGTTTTTATTGGTTTTTAATGTGTTTTAGGGTTAATTAAGTAATTTATACTTATAAAATTTATTTCTATGATATAAGGGTATTTTTGGTATTTTTATATTGTTTTGTGAATTGTGGACCCCGGTTGGTAAACTATAGTTTAGAGTCCGACCGAGGGGTTGTGGTTGTGTTTTGTGTCTATTTTTTTTGAAGTGTGTTTCTTTGCAGGGCCGGCTCTACTCTTTGAGTAGAGAGATGTCCGTTTTACAGGGGAGGTTCTGCCGGATTTTTGATAAAATTCTCGTAAAACATGATGTCCGGTTGAACCCTAATTCTGATTCTGTGTCTAATATTCTAGATCGAGTTTCTAGGATTTTCTGTTAGGTTTATTCTAATGTCTGTTATTATTGTTTGTTTAGTTGCGCCGAGACCAAGGCCTAGTGGACCAGGCCCGTCGGACCCATCTCGAGGAGCGCACTAAGTGTGAGTTACTATGCTATATATGTATGCTTTAGGGTGTATGATTTAGAAATTTATGTTTTATTTTGATTAATTATGCATAAATAATTCAATTAGTATTTAAGTTTATTTTTAGTTTATTTTGGTTTATCTTTAGTTTATTTTCGGTATATTTTCAATTATATGCATGTTTTTCTAATAAATTAAGTTTAAAATGTTTTTGAATATATTTCTAGTTTATTTCGTAATCTATTTGGGTTTCTTTGACGTATATATACTCGAAATATACCTGGTTTACTTTTGATATATTTCTAGTATATATATGGTTTATGTTGCTATTTTATTCAATTTATGCATCATTTACTTTTATGAATGTATGCTTTATATTCTAATGAAGGATATCAATAGAACGTGCTACCTAGTGGGCAACACTAGGACCGAGTACGTACCGGTATACTTATAGTATTTAGGCTATATTACTAACCATTTGTGGATATTGATTGGATATGATTATTTGATGCGTGATATGATTTGGGAGTGTGATTGCTGGAGCTCAGTTGACCAAGTGTCTCGGGGCCAATCACACTGACAGTCAGAGTGCTGGAGCTCGGTTGACTTAGTGTCTCGGGGCCAGTCTACTGTCCAAATGGAATAAGTGAATATATTGGAATAAGTGAGCCTGTATGGCTAGAGTGTTGTCTAACACTGTTTGAGGTTACGATTTTCTAAGGTTTTATTTGATCCTTCATAACCAGTGGTTTTCAAACAAAATATATAAAAATGATTTTATTGCATCTGCGTGTATTTGCTTGTATACATACATATTATATATATTTTGATTGTGTGCATTAGCATTTAGTATGCATGTATATATACTATAGTAATTCACTCAGTGAGGTCTGACTCCCCTCCGTTGACTATTTTTCAAGAGAGTTATCATCTTCAGACCTCAGTAGCAGGCCTGTACGCTGGATTTCTTCCGCCCCGGCTTCTTTATGTAAACTGCTCACTTGAGTTTTATTTTTATAATCTAGACACTGCAATAGTTGTAAATAAATTGTGGGTTTTATGTATTATATTTGTGTGAGTTATGTATTTTAAGAATTTGAACTGAAACTTATATTAAAGGATTTATTTATATATGAGATGAGAATTCGATTTAATTTCGTTTGACGAAAATATTATTTTGATATTTATGATTTTATTCCGCTGCATAGTATTTTACTTAAATGTGTTGTTATTATTACTATTGCATGTTTTATTTTATTTTAGGCTTGCTACGGGTTCCGGATTCGAAAGAATTCTCGTTCCCTAGCGCCAGTCATAGCCCCTGTTTTGGGTCGTGACACTAAGGAAGTAGGGTGCAGTTGATTTCCATAGTACTAGAGATCCCTTAACTGTAGAGACTTGGCTAAAAAGGACATATAGAGTTCTTAATATGATAAAGTGCACATTAGAAGAGAAATTTGATTATGCGGTGTCATTATTATAAAGAGATGCTTATAAAAATTTGGAAACTATCCTGGGAATGATGTTCAGCCTCCGATGTTAACATAGGATGATTTTCTTCATGAGTTCACTAATAATTACATGTTAGAAGCATAAAAAGATGATAAAAGAAGGGAGTTTAAACTTGTAACAGGGATAATGACTATAGTAAAATACGAAGTAAAATTCAATCAGTTATCTCGTTATGCATCTTCTTTGGTAGCCATTGATAAAGTTAAATGTCTGAAGAGGGACTAAGATATGAGATAAAAAAAATAGGATTACACCTATAGATTTTAACAGTTACACTAAGTTGAGAGCAGATGTAATTAAAGTTGAAATACTAGCAAAAGAAGGAACAAAATAATGCGTTAAAAGGGGACCAAGTGAAATTGTAGGAGATTCTAGTAGAAAGTAAGGCAGACGTAGAGGATATATACCACCACAGGTTAGCACTTGGGGTGGTTATTCTAATTTTAAAGAAAAGGGATCTATAGTTCCATCTTATATAGGCAGATTAAACCTATATGTGTACATTGCAGGAAACAATATGGTGGTGAGTGTAGGAGACTTACTAGTGCATGCTACTTTTGTAGATCTTTTGATCATATGTATAGAAATTATCCTAAACGGACTAGTGTGACAGAAGGTAACAGAGGCAGAGCTATATCAAAACCCACAATGGGATTTTCAACAATAAGTGGAGTTGGAGCAATATCTGGTAGGGGTAGAGGTAGAGGCAAAACAACTACAATTAGCAAAGGTGTGAGTAGATAAGAAAGTCAAAGTTCTAGACCTCAGGCATTAGCCATAGTGTTTGCCATAACCAGACAAGAAGCTGTTGCTACCCCAAAAGTTATCACTGGTAAAATTCTAAACCTCACTCACTCTCTACTTGTATTATAAGCATACACTTTGATAAGGAGATATGTTTTGTACATGTCATATGTATTATATGCATGAAAATATTATGATCTTTTATGTGTTTAAAAAATATGTTGACTTTGTTTAATCATGACATTAATAAGCTAAACAAGGAATCAAGGTATTTAAATAGAGATATAGTGTGTTGCACTATTAGACTCTACTAACTTTTTTTTTAGGATAAGTGATAATATTACAAACCAAGCTAGTTGGGACTTAAATTTTTTATAATGAATCATTCAGTTAAGAAGAGTAGGGTTTAAACTCTCCAACCCCCTTTCTTTTCCCCTTACAGTATTGGAAATTAATCATTTATACTAGTTATGTAAAAAAATTATTTCCAATGATAATGTCTTAGAATTCAAAAAGCATCTTTTTTTCATTGAGATAAGTTCATCAAATTTTTTTTTGTTTAGTTCCTTTACCTAGAATAAGGAGTTATAATTATATATTATCAATATATATATCATACCATATTATTTATTAATTTATCTATCATATTAATTATTATTATTGTTGTTGTTGTTGGATTATCATTAGAAACTCCAAGTATTAGGGCCTCCACCTTGACTAAAGTTTAGACCCCATGGGCATAAGTTTATGTGTAAAGCATAAGAACTTGTATAAATCAAAACTAATTGAGCCCAAAAATAATTTTTTTAGGTTTAATTTCATTGAGGCCCATAAAATCTAAGCATGAAACCCAACCCATAAGAACTGTTTTAGGGAAGAAAACATAAGAATATTCTAAAAGTAAGTTAAGGAGGAGTTGATGTAGTACAAATCTCTAGAATTTTTGTTACAAGCTTACAAGCTAAGGATATGAGTTAGAGAAAAGTAGCTTACAAGTAACAACACTATATATAAGAGCAAGGAAGAAAAACACATCACCAATCATTAAACAATCAACCAATTTAATAATTATCAATCATCACCAACTAAAATTAGCAACAAGTGTTTCTTTCTTATTTTCAAAATCTTGCTTTATTTCATTGTTATTTTATTCAACTTGTAATAGTTTTTCATAAATACAAAATCTCTTTTCCATTGTCTTTACGTACACTCTATTTAAATTCATAAAATCTTGTTAGAAATCAAGCAAATTGTGGTAAAGGAGCTTATAAATTCACATTGTCTAAATAGAAGTCAGATTTTTCTTTGAGGAATTAATCATCTGGCATGCTTGTGTAAATTCACCAATAATCTTTTGACACACACTAAAAATTGGAGAAACAATTTTGGCACGCCCAGTGGGACTTGTTTCAACAAGATGAACAAATTTAAAATGGAAAAAAAATTTTAAAGTTCGTTATTAGACCAATAATTCACCTATAGAAACAGGTATTCTATAAAAATAAATTAATGAAGGCTTGGTGCCTTAGGATCATTTTTAGACCAAGGCACCTCTTGGCTTTACATGCCAAACTTTAGATACTATTGATATCACTACTACTTAAAAAGGCTTTAATGTCCAAACTATTTTTATAGAAGAGATGAAACAGATACAAGATTTAATATCACATATGAACAGTGCTTACTAAAGCTATATGCAAGTTAATAATTCTCTTAATAATATTGTTCAAAAAGCTCTATAAGAAATAGCAGGTTTGTTCGCCAAAATGAACGAACAAATTTCCAAATAAAGGAGCTAAAGTTTTGACCTAAAAGTAATAATTCAACATCAAAAGAAATCTGGACATTTATCTATTGATAAATCAAATTCTAAAGGAGTTGAGATTAATGATGAGGACAATAGGTCAAATCCAAGTCTACAATATAAAATTCATGACTAGAAGGTTGTTCGTAAAAAAAAAGGCACGGGGACAATTTTTCTTAGAGGAACTAATAATTCCCCAAGGTTAAACACCAATTCCCTAGGGCCAAGAATTAATTCCCCAAGGACAAGAGAAAAGTATAGAGGATAACATCTCACCTTAAGAACAATCTGTCATGACCCGAACCCGAGGGCACACTAGGGAATGGGAAGGCATAAGGCCCCCGAATCCCATAGTAAGACTTAAAGAAAAGATAAACAACACCTTACAATTTAAAACCTTATTTTAAAATAGAACACATTATCAAACTGATTTTTCTCATAAATAACTAAATCAGATGCTCAAATAAAATGTGCTTCGGCGTTACATATTATAAATCAAACTTAAATCCTTATACATAAGTGTGGTTCATATAAATAGATTACACAAACATACTTAAACCATACAATTCTTAGTACATATACTACTGCAGCATCCTAGAATAATACAACAGTACAGCTTACAATGACCTACATAAAATAGCCGGTGAAGAAGAAACCCGGCGTGGAGGTAGTCTGAGGTCGAACTCCCAAGCTCCTGAAAAAAATAAATTGAGGGGAATCAGACCTCACTGAGTAAGTTAATAAAAAGAGCTGTACGGTTTGAAAACCTTTTGAAAACTATATATTTATAGTGAAAATAATTTATAGTGTATAGGTATAGCTTTTTTGAAAAATCACGGTAGAACCTTAAACCCAAAAATCTAAATAGCCAACTAGGCCTACTTATTCCAACTAGACTATCGGTCCCCGAGAGCAAAGGCATCAACCGAGGCATTAAGTCGTAGTCATTCACTTATTCCAAATATATGGCACTGGCGGTCCCCGAGAGCAAAGGCATCGACCGAGGCACCCATCCCAGTCCATTATTAACCTTACAGTCGCTGGCGGTCCCCGAGAGCATAGGCTTCCACCGAGGCACCCGTCCCAGTTTAACATTCACCAGTCATATATATATATATATATATTTCAGATCCATCTCTCAATCTCTACCATGTGCACATAGTCCTGGTGAAGCCCACCAAGTAGCCCGTTCTACCAAAATTTCTTAAAAATCTACTTTTAAATAAATAAAAATGCGTTTTAAATCTTAAATAATAGCATTAAATTAAATAAATCATATAATCAATATTAAAAATATGAGCGCATGCATTCTTTAAGTAAATACACGCACAGATCGTTCTATTGACTTACAAGATGAATGCGAAGGCTGACGACCACGCGTCTACCTTGGTCTCACGGCTTCTGCTCCGATATGCTCTAGAAAGAAAATAACAAATCGATTTTAAAACATGACTATGGAATAAAATAAAAAATCAACAAAATAATGAATTTCTAGGCTGACTCGAGGAAGACTAAACAAGACTCGCTAGACAAAATAAAACCTAACTAACGGTAGAAATTCATAACGAATATCACGTTTTACGAGAAAATCTATCAAAATTTTGACAAAGTCTCCTCTGTAAAACGGACATAAGGTAGAGCCAAACCTGTATAGAAAACACACTTCTAATAACCATAGACATACACACTCGAGTCGGGCTCCCAAAACTACACTTAGCCCCGACCGAGATCACAACTCAAAATAACATCAAAAAATGTTATCATTTATTTCCAAAAATATATATTACACATACATATATACTAAAATATAAAATCTCAATTAAAAATTAAACAACTCCATTTGCGTTCATTATCAAAATATAATTAAAGCCTGAATTAAAACCATTATACTCAACTTTTATTACCAAAATAATGTATTATAAATATATATAATATTTGGGATTAATATTCAAAATTAACACTACTTAATTAAAAATATCAATTAATTTATAAAAATTGTCTAAACCTTTTAAATAATGATAAAATTAACTAAAATATATATTTAACTACAATTAGCATAAAATTACATTTTTACCCCTAAATACATAAATTACATAATGTATTATTAGTACTAAAAAATTCCTTAAAATTATTTAATCATCTAAAAATTATTTTTCTCAAAATTAAACTTCTTAATATAATTAAAACATAATATCAACTAATAATTTCTTTTAAAAATAAATAAATACATAATCTAACCTACTAATCACATTTGACATAAACTCAAAAATATTTACAAAAATAGTTTAAAAATCACAAAAATTATAATTTGAGTTCTAAAATTAATAACATTTAATAATAACCTCAATTATTAAAATTTTATAATTTTTACAAATAATTTTTGAAATTAATACAAATATTAATTAAATACCCTAAATTTACAAAAACTTATAATTAACACCAAAATTCCTAAAACCTTAAATAACAACCCAAACATTACAAATACATAATCTTAATTACTCTAATTTCACTAATTAAACCAAAGAAAAATCCAATAAATTCAAATAAAAATTAAATAAAATTATACAAAATTCTGTAAATTAAGGAAAAATTCAGAAAAAAAAAAACTTAAAAATTCGAATTTGAACAAATAAAGGGCATAACTCAACATTTAACTAAGAACAACCTAAAATCAACACCTAATCCCATTCAACAACCAGAAAACAACCTAAAAACAACCTAAGAACAACCCAGAGCAACTCACCTTCAACCTTCAATTCCGATGCCGGAGGTGAGTTGCAGCGGTGGTTTTCGGCTTGGATAGATGCCAGAGAAGATGAGGGAAGCTGGGGAAGCTTTGGTGGCGCCAGATTAGCTTGGATCGAAGTTGGCCGAAGGAAGAAGAAGAGAAGCAGCGGCAGCGGCACCACCTGGAATGTAATATCCCGTGTTTTTAAAATATATTTTTACACTGTACCGGGATATGCAGTGTCAATAATTTTGTATATATATTATGGTATTTCATTGAGTTGATATGTATTTAAAATCTATTTTAATTATTGTGTATTATTTTCAGTGTTTTACGTAAAATTTTCCCGGGACTTGCATTTTCGGGGAAATTTTCACGTAAACAATGTATTATTAATTATTTTAAATGTATTTACGGACTTGCATGAAATCATGCGTATTTTAAAATACTAAATAAAGCCTACGTGTGTGTATATTTATTTAATTAGGGTTTAATACATAAAACCCTAATATTGTATTATTTATTTATAATTATTTAATTATTTTATTTATTATTAAATTATTAAAATTTATTTTTTTTTATTATTATTTTATTAATATTTAATTATTTTATTTTTATTTTTTCTTTTTTTTCCTTTTTCTTTCTTTTTCTTTTTCCTTTTCTTTCCTTTTTCTTTCTTTTTCTTTTTCTTCTTCTTCTTCTTCTTTCCTCCCGCACCCGACGCCCGACCACCATCCCTCACCGTCTGAAACTCCGACCACCTACCGTCGGTGTGCCTCTCGGCTTGCCACCGCCGTTCCCAGCCGTCCTCCGCCGCCTCCAGCCCCTTTCCCCGGCGCCGGCAGCTCCATTCTTCCTCTTTTGGCCGAAATCTTCCCTTCGCCGTTTCTCCCTCCTCCAGCCATCGTTTTCGACACCGCCGATGTCTTTCTTCTCCTTGAGCTCCGGTGAGTGTGATTCTAGCTTTGGTTTGAGCTAAAATGGTTTAGATTTGCTTAGGTTTCGAATTTTTAATTTCGGTCACATTAGGGTTTTTGAGTTTTTTGAGCTTCGAATTGGATGATTCATGGAAACTCCCTTCACAAATGTTGTTCCTAGTAGCTCAATCTTCATGTGTGAATTTTTGTAGAATTTTTGGAGATTTTTTGGATTTTTGGGTATTTTTGAATATTTTAATATTATTTTCTAATTTTTGGAAATTAATTATTTAAATTATGAAATTGGAGTTTATGGTTGAATTAGGTGATGAAATGAATTATAGGAATTTATTTGGAATTTTTATGAATTTCTAAGTATTTATTTTGAATTATTGAAGTTTATGTGATTTTGAGAAATTAGGTTAATTGTGTTTTAAATTGAATTTAATTGGTTAATTGAGTTTAATTATTGATATTATTGATAAATATGTTGAGAAAATTAATTTTGGATAATTGTATGATTTTTGGTGAATTTTTGAAGTAATTTAAGTATATTTATATATATAGGGGTATTTTGGTAATTTTACCCTAAATTGGCTAAAAATGTAATTTAATTGGTTTTAATAGTTATTTAAGGTATAAAAATGATTTCTATAAATTATTTGGTATTTTTAACTAATTAAAACTATTTTTCGGGAATTATTTTCAATTATATATATAATATACGATTTTTCTAATAAAATGAGTTTTTATCGATTTTTACAGTGTTTAAAGGTTAATTATGTAATTTCTACCTATGAGATGTATTTCTAGGTTTTAAGGATATTTTTGGTATATCTGAAATTATTCTGTGTTTGTGGACCCCGGTCGATGGACTGTAGTTTGGAGTCCGACCGTGGGACTTTGATTGTGTTGTGCTTTTTTTTTTTTTGAAGTGTATTTTCTTGCAGGGTCGGCTCTACTCTTTTGAGTAGAGAGATGTCCATTTTACAGGGGAGGTTCTGTCGAATTTTTGGTAGAATTCTCGTAAAACGTGATGTCCAGTTGAACCCTAATTCTGTTTCCGTATTTAAATACTCTAGATTAAATTCTAGGATTTCTGTTAGGTTTATTCTGATGTCGGTTATTTATTGCTTGTTTAGTTGCGCCGAGACCGAGGGCTAGTGGACCAGGCCCGTCGGACCTATCTCGTGGAGCGCATTAGGTGAGTTACTATACTATATATATATGCTTAGGATGCATGATTTAGAAATGCATGTTTTATGTTGATTAAATATGCATAAATAATTTGATTATTTCTTAAGTTTACATTAAGTATATTTTTGGTTTAATTTTGGTATATAATAAATTATATACATGTTTTATTAATAAAATATATTTAAAATGTTTTTAAATATATTTTTAGTTTAATTTATAATTTGATTGGACTTATTTGATATATATATACTCGAAATATACCTGGTTTATTTTTGGTATATTTTCGGTATATATATATGGTTTATATTGTTATTTTATTTAAATTCATGCATCATTTATTGTGAATGAATGTTTTATATTTAATGATGAAGGATATCAATAGAACGTGCTACCTAGTGGGCAGCACTAGGACCGAGTACGTACCGGTACACCTATAGTATTTAGGCTATATTACTAACTTATTTGTGGATATTGATTTGATATGATTATTGATATGTGAGATGTGGTTTGTGGGTGTGATTGTTGGAGCTCGGTTGACCAAGTGTCTCAGGGCCAATCACACTGGCAGTCAGACTGCTGGAGCTCGGTTGACTTAGTGTCTCGGGGCCAGTCTACTGTCCAAATGGATTAAGTGGATATATTTGGAATAAGTGAGCCTGTATGGCTAGAGTGTTGTTTAACACTATTTTCTGAGGTTGCGATATTCTAGGGTTCTATGTGATCCTTCATAAAAGATGATTTTCAATAAAATATATAAAAATGATTTTTCTGCATCTGTATGAATTTGCATGTATATATACATATTACATATATACCGTTGACTGTATGCATTATCATTTAGTGTGTATGTATTTATATTATAGTAATTCACTCAGTGAGGTCTGACTCCCCTCCGTTGACTATTTTTCAAGAGAGTCAACTTCCTCAGACCTCAGTAGCAGGTCGATACGTCGGATTTCTTCCGCCCCGGCTTCTTTATGTAAATTATCTACTTGAGTCTTATTTATTTTATCTAGACACTGCAGTAGTTGTGAATTAAAGTGTTGGATTTCATGTATTTTATTTTTAAAGAGATGTATTATGTTGAAACTGGATTTGTATTAAAGATTATATATATCTATGAGATGAGATTCGATTTAAATCCAGTTGATGTGAATAATATTATGATATTATGATTTTTATTTCCGCTGCATATTAAATTGTTATTATTGTTATTGCATGATTTATTTTATTTTTAGGCTTGCTACGGGTTCCGGATTCGAAAGAATTCCCGTTCCCTAGCGTCGGTCATGGCCCCTGTTTTGGGTCGTGACATGGAAGCTCCCTCTCACGGCAGCGATGGAGTCTGGTGGTGGAGAAGGGGAAATGGCGTAGTGAGAAGCAAGAATGAGACAGTGAGGGGCGGAGATGGGAGGTTGTAGGAGGTTGGGTCGATGAAAATGCTTTTCTTTCTTTCTTTCTGTTTCTGTTTCTGTTTTCGTTTCTTTTCTTTCTTTTTTTTTTGTTCTTTTGGTCCTTTCTACACATATACTTACATATATATATATATATATATGTGTGTGTGTGTGTGTGTGTGTGTGTAAATATTGGTGTATATACATATATACTACATACACATATACATACATATACACAAGTTAAATTAATGCACACACATAAAATAATGATTAACCCTAATTATATATGAGTATGTATGTATATATATATATATATATATATATATATATATATATATATATATATATATATGCATGTACATAGTAACACATAAATAACCATAAAGTTAATGTAGTTTAAAATAGTAATAATAATAATAATAATAATAAACAATGAAATTTTAGAGAATAAATAAATAATACTTACATATAATCATTTCATAAATTAATAACCCTAAAAATAATATTAACATTTGTATAATATAATTCAAAATTAATTATTAATAACACAGTTTGAAAATTACTTTATTTAAATAAAAATATAGGGTATTACACAATCAATTTCTCAAGACTAAACACTATTTCCTTAAGGTCAAGTGCCTAGTCCTCAAGCCTAGTTATCTTCTTCTCAACCCCCAAGGGTGGTAGTAGACTTGAATGTAAAAAGGAGACAATATTTATAAAGGAAAATTCACTTTTCTCGCTTGCATTAACCAATTATATCAATGTGAATTCGAAAAAGAAAATCCCAGAGAAAAAGAAGGCAGTTAAGCCTTTTAACATGAATCCAAATAGGTTTATAATTTATTGGAGGTTAGTTCCTCACAATAAATTTTAGCATAAGACAAAAGGTCACCTACTCCATATACTTTTAGAAATAACTACATGTTCCAACCAAGAAATAATGAAAGGCTTACATAAAAATTCAATAATAAATTTATGGTACCACAACTTGTTCCACCAAACAAGCAATGACATAAGATGGAAAATAGTAAATTTCCCCAGCCATTAACTCATACTTAGAAGAGAAGGTTATAGAGACAAAGAGTAACTGAAAATAGATAATAGGAACAAGAGGTCCAACTTGATTTTAAGGCCAAATTCAAACCCAAAGTTATAGAGGATTCACTTTCTAACAAAAAGGAGCCCATGATGCAAAAGGCTGATGAAGATGTCATTGAGATTCATAAAACTTGGGGGGTAACTTCCCTAGGAGAAATATCCTTAAGTGGCATAACAATTCAAACCATTAGGTCAGGATAACCTAAAAGGATGATTTTTGAAAAGCCATTTTATGAAGATGAATTAGAAGTTTTTATTTCATGAAGTAATGCATGGTTGTGGTGTATGTGTGTGGTGTGATCAATGGTACAAAAAGTTGAAGCATCTAATTAATTAAAAAGATACAGGCAACTATGAAGCAAATCCCCAGTAAAATGTAGATATTATCATAAGAAATTGATGGTGGAAATCATGCAAAAGGTGTACAAAAAAATTTGCTACCTTGCAAATGGATTTTAGGCATCTTATAAGTGCTAAAAGCCATGAAATTTTTTGTGAATGATGAAAAACTTGTGTTAAGCATGATATGTACAACTTCCCTAAGCAAAACTTCACATTTTGTCGAATATCCCCAAAAAGTTTTGGTTAAAACTGAGTGAAGTATTTTCTTAAGTAAATATAAACTGTCATAAATTTGTTGGATAAATAATGCAAAATTTTGTATTATATCTGATAATGAATTATTATATTGCCAATGAATTTTGTTTGAATATGGGAAGGCTTTAATAAAGCCTTGCATAATAAAATTTAAATGTTATGCTAAAGCTCTTAAATATTTCATAGTAAGAGTATTTATTTTTGCCAAAGTAAATAAAATTAATATACAATATGATTCGTCAAAGAATAGAGATTTGCAAAATATTTTGGCTTGTGGAGCTAAAATTGATGATTAAACATTACAATCTCTTGCAACATTGTATTGGAATGTTTTGAGTAGAGTTATTCAAGAAGCTAGTTTTGGCAATTTATTTCTAAAATCAAGCTTAATTAATAATTGCTTAAAGTTCAAAAGCAAAATCAAGGCAAGGCAAAATCATGGCAAGAATAAAGCAAGCAGGAGGTTTGGTGAGTCAAGAATTTTAAGGAATGACCTTGGTGAGTCTTATTGGAATTAAAATAAAAAGGCAAGAATGTATTAATTGAGAAATAAAATTTTTGCCTTGAAAAATTGCTTTTAAACCATATGTCACTTTAGTCTGTCTTTGAACTAAAAATTTTGTGTTTTTCTCGATAAAAGAAAAAAAAAGCCAAGAATGTCTAAATAAATTATTTTTGGTATTATACTTGCTAAAATATTTTTTTAAGTCAATTCTTACTTGGAGATACTTGGGTTATAGGATACAAGTAAATTTTCCATGAGACTATGTGAATAAACAAGATTTTTAATTTAATTTGTCTTGGGGAAACAAATGATGAGCAACAAAAGTGGGTTTGGGGAAATGATCAAATTTCATTAAATTTTCCTAAAATGCTAAAAATTCTTTGACTAACTAAGTAAATTATTAAGGAAGATTCACAAATCCCCAAACAAACTTTCACAGAAAGTGTGTCACGACCCAAAACAGGGGCCATGACCGGCGCTAGGGAACGAGAATTTTTTCGAATCCGGAACCCGTAGCAAGCCTAAAATAAAATAAACATGCAATAGTAATAATAACAACATAATTAAATAAAATATTATGCAGCGGAATAAAATCATAAATATCAAAATAATATTTTCGTCAAACGAAATTAAATCGAATTCTCATCTCATATATAAATAAATCCTTTAATACAAGTTTCAGTTCAAATTCTTAAAATACATAACTTACATAAATATAATACATAAAACCCACAATTTATTTACAACTACTACAGTGTCTAGATTATAAAAATAAAACTCAAGTGAGCAGTTTACATAAAGAAGCCGGGGTGGAAGAAATTTGGCGTACAGGCATGCTACTGAGGTCTAAAGACGATGACTCTCCTGAAAAATAGTCAACGGAGGGGAGTCAGACCTCACTGAGTGAATTACTATAATATATATACATGCATACTAAATGACAACGCATACAGTCAACAATATATATATAATATGTATGTATACAAGCAATTGCACACAGATGCAATAAAATCATTTTTAAATATTTTTTTTGAAAACCATTGGTTATGAAGGATCAAATAGAACCCTAGAAAATCGCAACCTCAAAACAGTGTTAGACAACACTCTAGCCATACAGGCTCACTTATTCCAAATATATTCACTTATTCCATTTAGACAGTAGACTGGCCCTGAGACACTAAGTCAACCGAGCTCCAGTAGTCTGACTGTCAGTGTGATTGGCCCCGAGACACTTGGTCAACCGAGCTCCAGTAATCACACTCCCAAATCCTTTCTCACACATCAAATAATCAAATCCAATCAATATCCACAAATGGTTAGTAATATAGCCTAAATGTTATAAACATACCGGTACGTACTCAGTCCTAATGCTGCCCACTAGGTAGCACGTTCTATTGATATCCTTCATTGAAATATAAAGCATACATTCATAAAAGTAAATGATGCATGAATTGAATAAAACAACAATATAAACTATATATATACTAGAAATATACCAAAAGTAAATCAGGTATATTTCGAGTATATATACGTCAAATAAATCCAATTTAATTACAAAATATACTAAGAATATACCAAGGATATACCTAAAAACATTTTAAGAATAATTTATTAATAAAACATGCATATAATTTGAAAATATACCAAAATATACCGAATATAAACTAAAAATAACTTAAATACTAATAGAATTATTTATGCATAATTAATCAAAATAAAACATACATTTCTAAATCATGCACCCTAAAGCATATATATATAAAATAGTAACTCACACTTAGTGCGCTCCTCGAGATGGGTCCGATGGGCCTGGTCCACTAGGCCTCGGTCTCGGCGCAACTAAACAAATAAAATAACAGACATCAGAATAAACCTAACAGAAAATCTTAGAAACTCGATCTAGAATATTAGACACAGAATTACAATCACAACCCTTTGGTCGGACTCCAAGCTATAGTTTACCGACCGGGGTCCACAATTCACAAAATAATATAGAAATATCAAAAATACCCTTATATCATAGAAATACATTTTATAAGTAGAAATTATATAATTAACCCTAAAACACATTAAAAACCAATAAAAACTCATTTATTTAGAAAAATCGTATATTATATATATAATTTGAAAATAATTTACGAAATATAGTTTTAATTAGTTAAAAATACTAAATAATTTGTAGAAATCATTTTTATACCCTAAATAACTATTAAAACCAATTTAATTACATTTTTAGCCAATTTATGGTAAAATTATCAAAATACCCCTATATATATAAATATACTAAAATTAATCCAAAAATTCACCAAAAATAATATAATTGCACAAAATTAATTTTCTCAACATATATATCAATAATATCAATAAATAAACTCAATTTAATAATTAATTTCAATTAAAAACACAATTAACCCTATTTTTCCAAAATTACATAAACTAATTAAATTCAAAATAAATACATAAAAATTCATAAAAATTCCAAATAAATTTCTATAATTAATTTCAACACCTATAATTACCATAAAACACAATTTCATAATTTAATTAATTAATTTTCAAAAATTAGAAAATAATAATAAAATATTCAAAAATACCCAAAAATCAAAATAATTGCCAAAAATTCTAAAAAAATTCACACATGTAGATTAAGCTAAGAGAAACAACATTTGTGAAGGAATTTTTCATGAATCAATCAATTCAAAGTTCAAAAAAATCAAGAACCCTAAAATGGCTGAAATACCAAAATCGAAACCTAAGCAAATCTAGACCATTTTAAGTGAAACAAAGCTTGGAATCATACTCACCGGAGCTCAAGGAGAAGAAAGAGACTGGCGGTGTCAAAAATGGTGGCCAAAAACGCCGTGAATGACGGTGGCTCAAGTTTCGGTTTCCCGAGCTTATTTCGGCCAAACCACGACGGAATAGGGAGCTGCTGGCGGCGGAGAAGGCTGGGGAAGGAGGTCGCACACCGGGAGGCACAACGACGATGAGAAAATGGGATGGCAGATGGTGGAACGGTGAGGAGGTGATCGGGGAAGAAGGAGAAGTAGGCGATGACACAACCGTAAATAACTCAAACCTTTTTTGTTTGTTTAAATATTATATGTATATGTATATATATACTTTTACACTATATATTAAAATAATATAAACTCACACACATATATAATTTAATATATTAAATAATTTATACACTAAAAACAATTAATTAAATAATATTAAAACTAATTAATAAATAATAAAATAAAATAAAATAAATATTAGGGTAATTAATTAAACCCTAGTTAAATAAATAAATACACATATATACGTTATTTAGTACTTTAAAAATACATATGAGTTCATACAAATATGGAAATCTATTTAAAATAATTAATAATAAATAATTTACATGTTAATTTCCCCGAAAATACAAATTCTGAAAATTTTTTACGTAAAGTGCTTAAAATAACATAAAATAAATAAAAATAAATTTTAATTAAATAACAACTCATGAAATATCATAAATATATATAAAAAAATTATTAACACTGCATATCCTGATGCAGTATTAAAATATTTAAAAATACGGGATATTACAAAGTGGCTAAGTACATAGATCCTCAACACCACCCAATTTAAGTCACAAATTAAGGATAAATGGCATTAGGAGCAAAGCATCAATCAAAACGTAGTCCATGAAATTTCAAGATATGGACTAAAAATGCCTAGGGATTATATCTGTTTGGGAAAGTAGTCAAATTCCATTAAATTCCCATCTAGATGCTCAAAATTTTGGCTCAACCAACCATATTACAAGAGAAATCACTAAAAAATATAGCTATTAGTGTATTGACTTTAATAAAATGTAAGCCAAATGAGTTGGTAAAATAGCCGAGATATATTAAATTTAATACATTTATTTTTTTCAGCTAGAATAAGAATTAATATAAGTTCATCAAAGTGCTAATCAAAATTCTTGAAACAATACTGATTAGAGCATTCAAAATTTTCAATTAAACAAGAATTTAATTAATAAAATTTTGGGGAAAAGACCGAAAATTAATCCAATTCTTCAGTTAAACAATAATTTGGCCATTAAATGCACAAATAAAAATTGCATCTTCCCTAGAAAAAGAATATTAAAATTCTACCTTAAAAAATCACCAATAAAATACAATGAAGTTCAAACCAAGAAAATTACCAATCACATAAGTTCACAACGATTTCAAAATTAAAGCTCAAAAGAACAAGCCCATCCAAAATTGAGAGAAATTTTATGAAGAGAATTGGCTTGAAGTTGCCAAAATTGCAAACCCGTGCAGAGAGCTAGCTGTGATCAAAGGCAGGGACACTTGCTTGCTATTGGTAAACGACAGGGGGAAGTCGCGCCTTGGGACAATGTCACAATGTTGCTTGGAGCCGACATTAAACGAGGAAGTTGTAATATCCTGAGTTTTTAAATATTTTTATATTATATCGAGATATGTAGTGTTAATAATTTTTGTATATATTTATGATTATTTTCATATGTTTGATAATTATTAAATTATTTTAATTATTCTTAATTATTTTAAGTATTTTATGTAAAATTTTTTCGAAAATTTTATTTTCGAGAAAATTGACACCTAAATAATTTAATATTAATTATTTTAAATAGATTTACGTATTTGTATGAGTTCATGCATTATTTTAATTGCCGTATTAAAATATATACATATACATGCATATATATATATATACATATATATAATAATTTTAGGGTTTATTATTATTATTTAATTATGTATATATTATATAGTTTATTATTAATATGTGTATGTATATTATATATATATTTATTATTTGTGGTGTACAATTATTTGAAATATAATAATATATAATATTATAATTAAAGTTAGAGTTATATATATATTATATATATTATATATATATATATATATATATATATATATATATATATATATATATATATATATATATAGAGTTTGTTAAAATTACAAACAATGCCCCCGACTCCCCCTTCTTCTTCTCCGACGCCCTACCACCATCACCACCGTTTGTCACGTCGTTTCTTCACTGTCGGTGTACCTCCCGACGTGCCACCTTCATCCTCAGCTAGCTCTGCCGCCTTCTCTTCCTTCTCTGGCGCCGTTTGAAGCTTGTTTTGGTCGGAAGACCGAAACTTGAAGTCACCGTCGATCACAGCGATTTCGGCCACCGTTTTCGACACCGTTGGTCTCTATCTTCTCCTTGAGCTCTGGTGAGTGTGATTCCAAACTTTATTTCACTTAAAATGGTCTAGATTTCCCTAGGTTTCAATTTTTCAATTTTGGCCTATTAGGGTTCTTGATTTTTTTGAGCTTCAATTTGATTGATTCATGAAAACTTCCTTCACAAACTTTGATCCTAGTAGCTTAATCTACATGCTGGAATTTTTGTAGAATTTTTGGAATTTATTTTGATTTTTGGGTAGTTTTGATTATTTTATTAATATTTTCTAATTTTCGAAAATTAATTAATTAAATCATGAAATTGTGTTGAAATGAATTATAGAAATTTATTTTTAATTTTTGTGAATTTTTATGTATATATTTTGAATTTATTTAGTTTATGTAATTTTAAAAAATAGGGTTAATTGTGTGTTTAATTGAAATAAATTGGTTAATTAAGTATATTTGGTGATATTATTGAAATATATGTTGAGAAAATTAATTTTGAGTAATTATATTATTTTTTGTGAATTTTTGGATTTATTTTAGTAAATTTATATATATAGGGGTATTTTGGTAATTTTACACTAAATTGGCTAAAAATGTAATTAAATTGGTTTTAATAGTTATTTAGGGTATAAAAATGATTTCTATAAATTATTTAGTATTTTTAACTAATTAGAACTATTTTTCGTAAATTATTTTCAATTATATATATAATATACGATTTTTCTAAATAAATGAGTTTTTATCGGTTTTTAATGTGTTTTAGGGTTAATTATGTAATTTGGATTGATAAAATGTATTTTTATTATATAAGGATATTTTCGGTATTTTTGTAAATATTTTGTGAATTGTGGACCTCGGTCAGTAATTGTAGTTTGGAGTCCGACCGAGGGGTTGTGATTGTGATTCTGTGTCTATTTTTGAAGTTTATTTCTTTGCAGGACCGGCTATACTTTTTGAGTAGAGAGATGTCTGTTTTACATGGGAGGTTCTGCCGGATTTTCGATAGAATTCTCGTAAAATGTGATATCCGGTCGAATTCCTATTTTAATTCTATGTCTAGTATTCTATATCGAGTCTTTAGAACTTCTGTTAGATTTATTCTGATTCCTGTCATTTATTTGTTTGTTTAGTTGCGCCGAGACTAAGACCTAGTGGACTAGGCCGTCGGACCCATCTCGAGGAGTGTAATAAATAGTGAGTTGTTATTTTATATATATATGCTCTAGGGTGCATGATTTTAGAAATATATGTGTTATTTTGATTAAATATGCATAATGATTTAATTAGTACTTAAGTTTATTTTTAGTTTATTTTTTGTTTATTTTCGGTATATTTTAAACTATATGCATGTTTTATTAATGAATTATGTTTAAAATGTTTTTGAATATATTTCTAGTTTATTTTGTAATTTAATTGAATTTATTTAACGTATATACACCCGAAATATATCTGGTTTACTTTTGGTATATTTCTAATAAATATATGGTTTATGTTGCTATTTTATTTAAATTCATGTATCATTTATTTATGAATGTATGTTTTATATTTTAAATGAATGATATCAATAGAACGTGCTACCTAGTGGGCAGCACTAGGATCGAGTATGTACCGGTACTCTTATAGCATTTAGGCTATATTACTAATCTATTTGTGGATATTGATTGGATTGATTGATTTATCTGATGTGTGATATGATTTAGGAGTGTGATTGCTGGAGCTCGGTTGACCAAGTGTCTCGGGGCTAATCACACTGACAGTTAGACTACTGGAGCTTAGTTGACTTAGTGTCTCAGGGCCAGTCTACTGTCCAAATGGAACAAGTGAATATATTGGAATAAGTGAGCCTGTATGGCTAGAGTATTGTCTAACACTGTTTGAGATTGCGATTTGTTAGGGTTCTATTTGATCCTTCATAAATAGTGATTTTCAGTAAAAATATACAAAATGATTTTGTTGCATTTGTGTGTATTTACTTGTATATATATTTATTATATATACTATTGACCGTGTGCATTATCATTTAGTATGCATATATATATATTATAACAATTCACTCAGTGAGGTCTGACTCCCCTCCGTTGACTATTTTTTAGAAGAGTCATCGTCATCAGACCTCAGTAGCAGACCCGTATGCCAGATTTCTTGCGCCCTGGCTTTATTATGTAATCTGCTTACTTGAGTTTTATTTTTATAATCTAGACACTGCAGTAGTTGTAAAATTGAAAAAGGATGTTGTATTATATTGGTATGGGTTATGTACTTTAAATATTTGAACTAGATTTGTATTAAAAGTTTATTTATATATACGAGATGAGTTGTTGATTTAAATCCTGTGGTGGATTATAATTTTATTTTATTTATGATTTATTTTTGCTGCAGATTATTTTAATTATGTTATTATTATTTTTGCATATTTTTATTTATTTTAAGGCTTGTTACGGGTTCTGAATTCGAAAGAATTCTCGTTCCCTAGCGCCGGTCATGACCCCTGTTTTGGGTCGTGACAGAAGCAGCCTGGGGTGGAGTTGCCTGCTCGTTGTTAGGAGTGCATGCAATGAAGCGTTGGGTGAAGTCTGCGACTTGGTGACAACGGCTTGCGATGGAGAGCTGGGAAAGGCTTGGGTGGTGGTTGGGATGATTTCGACAAAAGAGAGGTGAGAAAAAAAAAAGGAGGAGGAGAGGTGAGGAGATCTATAAAAAAAATTGCCTTACCTCATGGCTTTAAAATTTGAAAGAAATTGATATGGGTCTTGTGATATTTAAAAGATTCAATGTATGGGTAACTGAATTTTTTGAGAAATTGAAAATTGAAAGAAGAATTTGGTGGCAATTTAAAAAAAAAGAGAGAAATTTTTGTTGTAGAGAATTTTTTGGAATTTAAAAAAAAAAGACAGAAATTTAAAAAAACCTTATTTTTGGTACATACATCCATATAATTAGTTTGGGTTTGATACGAAACTAATTATTTATGGGGGATATGGTTTGAGCCCAAAATAATTTTTTTAGATTTAATTTTATTGAGGCCTACAAAATCTAAACATGAAATCCAACTATTGGGAAATATCTTGAAGAAGAAGATATAAGAATATTCTGGAATTAAGTTGAGGAGAATTTGATGCAATGGAAATCTCTAGAATTCTCATTACAAGCTTACAAGCTAAGGAGATGAGTTGAAGAAAAGTAGTTTTCAAGCAACAATACTGTATATAAGAGCAAGGAAGAAAAATAATTACCAATCATCAAACAATCAACCAATTCAACAATTGTCAATCATCCCCAATTAAAATTAGCAATCAATGTTTCTTTCGAATTTTCAAAACTCTGCTTCATTTCATTGTTATTTTATTCAGCTTGTAATATTTTTTTTATAAATATAAATTTTTTTTTCTATATACACTATTTAAATTTATAAAATTTTGTTGAAATTCAAACAAATTATAGTTTGGGAGCTCAAGAATTCACATTGTTTGAATGAAAGTTAATTTTTTTTTGAAAAATTAATCCTCTAGTACGTTAACATAAATTCACCAATAATCTTTTGACATGCATTGATAATTGGAGAAATAGAGACTATTGGGCTTTGCCATTTTGTGGCAAAAAAGAAAAGAAAATTTAATTTTAGAGTGATTTTAAAATAATTCTCAATTTGTGGCACTGGAACTGACGAAACTACTACAAGACAAAACAAATAAGCCATTTCCAAAAATTTGAAATATTTTCAAAAAAAAAAAAAAAAACCACCAATATGAATGGGGAGTTGCTGAGAACTCTGCCATGGTTCAGAAGTCCGCTCATTATTTAAAAAAAAAAAAGGACAAGAACTCCGCCAGTCATTTGTTTGTCCATTAATTTGTTGGACTATGTTCACTTGTTTATCCAATTAATTTGTGTCCAATTAAGATTATATAATTTATAATTCTAGTAGTAAAATAAAGTAGCTTTTTATAATAATTTTTTTTATGTAATATAATATATTTTTACATGTAACCTTATATTTTATTAATATTTTAATAATAACAATAATAATTTGACATCTTTTTACTGTTTCAAATTATTTTGCCTTCCTTTTTTTATAATTTAAAAAAATAATAATCATAATAATAAAAATATTATAATTTAAATAATTTATATTATTATTCCATATTCAAACTAAATTCAATCTTAAAATTCGAAACTCAATTCAAACTCGATTGAGTTTCAATTTCAAAACTTAAGGTTAACTTGATAAATAACTCTTATACAAAAGTTCGACTAGAATTTATTTGCTTAATTATTCTAAATTTTTTAAAATATATATTTTAAATATTTTAACTCGATTCGATTTGATAAAATATTTTTATTATTATATTAAAATAAAAGCGTAAAATAGTAAATATGTATAAGTTAAATTAAATTGACTAAACTCATAAGTCTATCAAGTTAAATATTAAGAAGTTCGAATTTGACTCAACTACCCAACTAACTCGAACTCAAGCTCAACTCGATTATTATCAAGTTGATTTTGAGTTTTTTTACAAAAAAATAAATAATATTTTAATTTTAATATTATTATGATTATGATTATTTTTTTTATTTTATTTATAATAATATTATTTTATTTTTATTAGTTTATGATTAACAAAATGTGAATAATATTAACTTATATAATTATTAAATTAATCATAATACTATTAATTAAAATCATAATTTTATTATTCCATTTTTTTAATATATGTAATATATAGTCTATTAATATTATACTATAAATATTGGCAAAACTACATATATGGATTGTCCAATACAATTAATTTGTTTTCAATATTTAAAAAAATTAAAAAAAAAAAACTGCTAAGATACATATAGTGAATCCATATCACAGATCTTGCCCCCCTATTCCTCATTATGAAATCCCATGAAGGTGGCCGTCTAAAATCAAAATTAAAAAATATATATGAATTGACAATTCCGCCAATTTGGATGATGGAGTTGTCATAAAAAAAAAAATCAACTCCGCCAATTGGAATGACAGAATTGTTAAAAGAAAAAATATATATATATATAAAGAAGCAATTTTGATGACAAAATTGTCTAGTTTGTCATTTCCACTGGTGGAATTCTAGCTCTAATGCCACGTAGCGTAAATCTACCCTAAACAGATAAACACTTTCCTATAATAAATATGAAATTTCTTTTAAAATCATTCTAAAATGAGAATATATATTTTTTTCACACTAAATTAACAAAACGCTTAGAAATTATCGGTAATCGAATTCAATAATGATGTGTCACATCTCTATATGACTTTATTTAATTACATTAAGAACTTTAAAATATAGTATAGGATAACAAAATCTAGTCGTTGGCTTATAAAGTTTTTTATATTTTTATTATAATTGGAAAATAAATATTTTATTTATTGAGTAAAAGTATGTATATTGTATTACACAAGTTCATGAATAATTAATTGTCATGGTTTTCTTAATGTCCATAATCATATTTACTATTGATTTTTATGATTATACCCTTCAATATCATTTTTCAGACCTTTTTTTTAATATTGATGAACTAATTATTATACAATTTTCTAAAATACTATAAAATAGATTTTTCAAGATTTGGGGGCATTTGGTTTAACTAATAGAGATTTTTTCTCAATTAGTTATAATTCAAGTGTTTGGTAAAACTGCAAAATCATCAGCTAATAACTTTTTTTATTCAAAATAATTGTGGATTTAATAAGTTTTATGTTAAAACTTTTTCTAAGCAACTGATTGATTGCTGATTTATATTGATTTTTTCTTTAAATTATTTTACCCTTATTAAAAATAACTAATAACAGATAACTTCATCTAAATTAAATGTATGTAATTAATTTTTTATAGTTCATAATTAAATAAATATTATTTTAAATTATAATTAATAACTAAATAATTATAGTATTTTCACCTATAATTGTTTTTAAAAAATTATGCAATAATATTTTTATTTCAAACTTAATTTTAAAATAATTTCTATTAATAATTTTAATAATGTATAAATAAAAAAAATATTATTTATTACTATATATTATTTTTAAATAATTAACATAATTAAAAATATTATAAGAAATATATGAAATTATATCTTTAATGGTCATTTAACATACTAACAATAACGACTAACAAAATTTTAATAAATAATTCATATTTATCAGCTATTATAAACAGTTTAACTAAATATATCCTTATCTATTTATTTTAATTAAAAAAGTATTTGATCAATTTGAATTTCCATGAGCTTTTTTTTTTTTTTGAATGAAATTGTTTGTTATTTTATACAATATTTGACTATAACTGCAAATGAAAACAATTTAAAATCTTAGAGATTTCATACAAAATTTTTTTATGAAATTTTATTTTTGATATTTTTAGCAAACATTTTAGGTCTTCTATATGAATTTTGTTTGAATATTTTTTAAGAAAATAATGTACAAGGATTTCTATTAAAAAAAAAAAGAAGGCTCACAAAAGGTTATATTACCATAAATATAGAAATCTATAATAATATATCAAAATTTTATTAAAGTAAAATAATAAACTTATTTTTTTAATTATGTTAAATATGTGAAGCATTTCTATCAATTTTTGGAAGGTTGTTATGGAGCATCTTTTGAGGAAACTTTTTTAAGGTGCCTTTTAAGGAGTTTTTTTTTTCCAAAGCAAATTTTTTATCTGATATTTTTTTTTTATGGTAATACAATACTTAATAAATTATGTCCAACACTTAATACAATATTTGATAAATTATGTCCAACTATTTAGGAAATAAAAATATTTCATGAAAAGTGTATCCAAGATTTTAGGATATAAAAATTATGAATAAATACATAAATGGTGTTTAAATTTTTCACCTTTATTATTTTAGTGTTTGATTTTTTTTTTTTTGCAATTAGGTGTCAAAACCTATAAATAATTTTTAAAATAATGTCTCTAGCATGTTTTACAGGTTAAAGTGTTTATGTAATATATTTTAAATAATTAATTGACTTAAATATCCTTCTTTTATATGAAATTTTATTTTTTTTTGTTATTCTAATTATTTTTTAAAAAATTATTAGAAATAAAAAAGCATTTTTATTTATCATATTAAATTGGAAAAAATAAATATTTTTTTATTTTTATTTTTATTAGTGGTTGAATTTAATTTTTTATTCATAATTTTAGTCAAATACAACTTTTATTCATTAAAAAATTATTTCATTTTTTATTATTTAATTATAATAAATAATTTTTTTGTATATTTATTTTAATTAAATTGTATTTTTCTTTTCACTCTTTCAGGTAAATTTAAAAATAAATTTAATATATTTATTTTAATAATATTTAGTATATATTTCTTTCAAATATATATAGAAAATGATCCCTTTTATCCTCAACTATAGGTCAATTTTCTTAATACTTTTATCTTTTAATTGTATTAATTTAGATAGTTAACTTTTTGATTTCTTTCAATTTTTATCTAACTTTCAATTAACATATCTAATTTTCTGATGTGGCTTGCTAATGTGTCATAAATAGTGCTAACAGAATAAGAAAATCAAAATAATGTCATTTTAATCAAAATCAAAATAAAAAATGATCGGTTTGGTTTGATTGAAAAATGTATAAAATCAAATTAAATTGAAATATTTAAAGATAATTGAATTAAACTGAACAAGGGTTAAAACTAAATTGAACCGAACCGTATTAGTTCAGTTCTATTCTGTGAGTTTATTTGATTTGAGTTTTTTATTTTTGAAATTTAAACATTTTGAATTTATGTAATTTTGTACTATTTTAATAATATTTATGAGATATATTATTGCTAGCTTTTATATTTATTTTATTTATTAATTTTTAGAAAACTAATCGAACCAATTTTATAAAATGAATTTAAATGATTTTGGTTTGAATTTTTTGGTATTAAATAATTTTATTAAGAGATTAAAATATTTAAAAAAATGATATTATTGATTTATTTTGAAATATTAGTGATAAACCAATCTAATCAAACCATAAACACCATATAATTGAAAATATTTTAAAATTCAATTTAGTTCAATTTAATTATATTTTTTATAATAAATATTTTGGTTCTTTGAAGTAAGAATTGAATTAAGTTTTTCACAACTTAAACTAAACCAAACCGATTCAGTTTAGAGTTATTTTTGTTTACTTATACTTGCTCTGTAAACACTCTTTTTGACATGTTAGTAAGTTAGATCATCAATTACATATGTAAATTAAAAGTTGGATAAAATTAAAAGAAATTGATATAAATTAAAAGATATAATTATTTAGAAATCTGACCTATGATTGAGAATAAATAAGAATATTTTCCCTTAATTAAACTATACATTCACATATAATTCTTTGAATAGACAACGAAAAAATGCAAAATGCAGTAGATAATTCATGAACTATAGGTAAACAATCGGTGGACATGGAACATACCCATTGCAGCTGCTAATTCTAAACTAGGGGAAATGATATGCTCTGTTATAAACTTTTGAGTAATTATCAAAAGCTATTTCAATTTATTTTTTTAATTCTACGAATTATGTCAGTTTTATCCAATTTTATTTGAAAGATCTAATCATATTTTTTAAAAACTACTTTTAGATTCCTATAAAATGAATTTGATAGTTATTTAATTTTTTCTTTTTAATAAATATAAATTTTAGAAATATTCTCAAGTTTTAGTCTTACCAATTTTGAAATGAATTTAAAAATTAATTTTCAAATTTTCAAATAAAATTTTAACTTTTTATATATCAAGGGATAATAATAAGAAAAATAAAAAAGTTACAACTTGTGAATCAATTTATTATATAGATTAATATCAATAATAAAATAAAAAATATATAAAGCAACTACTTTTAACTATTGCTATAAATAATAATAAATTTTTAATTTTTATATTTTTAGAAAAATCAAATATATATTTTTTATTCTTGATGATATTTTTAGTATCTCAAAAGCCTTTTTTTTTTTTTTTTTCATTTCATACTTTTTTGTTTGACCCCTATTAGAATTTTTTTTTAAATAATATGGTTGAAAGGTTTTTTTTTTTTTTTATATATATATATAAAGGCTTCTTAGATTTAGTATCAGATGGTGCATCGGGATATCCATCTAGGCTGGTACCTCCTTAGCCCCTACTTCATATACTAGACCTAAAATTTTTATTAATAATAAAAAAAAGAATAATACAAATAGTCTTTACAACCATGAGAGGCAAAGCAAAACAAGAAGCTAAACAAAAAACAAAATTAATGAAATCTATAGGAATGTAGTCCCATAGCGTTCTTGTGCATTACGTCAAGACACTTAGTTGGGAACGTCGGCCACCAAGTATCTTCCATACTATGAACTGCCATAGTGGATAATTTATTTGTAACAAAGTTCCTCTCTCGATAGATATGAGAAATATAAACTTGAATTGACGAAAGAGAAACTAAAAAATGATGCCACTTGAGTTGAAGGTGCCAAGGAACCTCCAAACTTTTGTGATGAATAAGCTGAACCACATAAGCTGAATCACTCTCAATCCATAAGGGGGAATAATTAAGAGTAATAGCATATCTCATTGCTATGATAACAGTCATTAATTATGCTTCAAAAGCAACTTTGGAACCAATGTAACAGTGAAAGAATCTACTGAAAAACCATTGGAAATTTGGAAGATACCACTTACACTTGAAGAACTATGACAAGTAATGACACCATAAATCTTGATGGCTGGAAGGCAAGTAATGACAACATAAATCTCTACCCCAAGCCACCGTAGGACCAGCAACTCTGAAAAAATTACTAGCTTCTTTATAAGAATAAGATCCTATAGAAGAGAAATGCTAAGCAAAAACATCCTCTTTAGTTGCCAAAAAAAATCATAGAATGTAAGTTTGAAATAATTGTGGGAAAGGACTGCTTGAATGGATCCAAAAAATGCCATTAATCATTCCAAAAATAATCATGAATAAAAGCAGAAAAATGACGATAATCAACAGATGGAATATTAATTTTATTAGCAATAGTGTAACCTAGAAAATTCAAGTACCAAAAACTAAGACTAGAATGCCTTGAGGGAAGCCATTGAGAAGAATGTTGCAATTCTTGGTAGATGCCTTTAATAGAGTGCCAAATTGAAGACCAAAGATAATTATCTTTAAGATAACCATTGCAAAGAAATCTTTTATGAAGAAAATCAAACACAAAAGAAGAATTACCACATAATTTCCAAGCAACACGACCAAGCATAATATAATTAAGCCAAAAGAGACAATGCAATCCCATTGGACAAAATTAATTTTTTGGAAGTAACTGAAGTTGTCCATAAAAAAATTCTAATAGCCTTCTCCATATACTTAAAAAGTGATGCAAACCATTTATAAATCATAGACCCATGGAGAAGAGATACATAAATATTTGATTTAATCAAAGCAAGATGACTAGAAAAAGAAAGGGAATGACCTTTCCAAGCCTCCATTTTAGAAATAACCTGATCAGCATGATGTTTTAACTAGCAAGCCTTTAGAGCACCAATAAAAATAGAGACCCCAAGATAAAAGAAAGGGAAAGAACCAACACTCATACCTACTCTAACATGAAGGGAGAAGCATGATGGGCTGCAATACCTTTACTTAAAAATAAATCAGACTTCTCCCAATTCACTACTTGACCAAAAGCGATCCATACTTTGAGAAAACCTTAGCAAGCACATCAATATTAGAGTGACTATTTTTACCAAAAATTAAAACATCATCAACGTACATAAATTGTGATGGAAAATTGAACTTGCGGGTACCATACATATGAATAAAAAAGCCTGCACTTATGATTTGAGAAAGTTTTTGACTTAAATAATCCTTTGCTAAATAAAAAAGCAACAGAGATAAAGGATCCCCCTAACGAACACCATGGGAGATAGGGAAAAAACCATGAGTCCCTTCATTAATAATGACTGACAATCTAACTAAGTAAAAAATGCTCCAAATCTAGTCACAAAATATTTGGGAGAAACCGAAGCTAAGGAGCACAACAAAAATAAAATCTCACTCTATTGTGTCAAAAGCTTTTTTTATATCCCCCTTTATGGCCATAATGCCTCCTATGCAATTATGATTCATGATATTAAAACATTTCGAACAAGACACTATACAATCCTTTATATTTCTACCTTTTATAAAACCAAATTGGTTTGGAGAAATAATTCTAAAAGCCATAGAACCAAGTTAGTTAGCTAGTATTTTAGTAATGATCTTGAAAAGAAAATTACTTAAAATGATAAGCCAAAACTTATCCACTGAATTTGCACTCAACATTTTAGGGATAAGCACCATCAAATTGGAATTTAAGCCTGGGTAAAAAGAGCCAATGCTAAAAAAATTATGAACTGCATTACATAAATCAAAGCCCATAATATTCCAACAGGAAGGAAAGAAATGTCCAGTAAATCCATTTGGACTAGGAGTGCTGTGAGGATCCATGTCAAAAATAATTGACCGAATAAGATGATGAGAAGGCATCATCGTAAGCATAACATTATCCGCATTTGAAATTAAGTAAGGGATGACATCTTTAATACCTTAAAAATCCCTTGAGGAGCGAGCTGAGTTGAAGAGATTAGAAAAATAATCTATAATATAATTATTAATGATAGAAACATCAAACTCCAAAAGGCCATTTATCATTAGAGAAGAGCGTATAGATTATGCCCGACGTCTAGCAAGAAGATTTTGATAGAACCTTATGTTATGGTTACATCCCTCAACCATCAAACTTGACTTTTATCTTTAAGAAGGGTCTCTTGATGAGATAAATGAAAATCTAAATCAAAATTAGATTGAAGTTCTTGATGATGCAGCTTGTCTAAAAACCCATGTAACTCAATATTATGCTAAATAGAAAGCAATGTTTGCTTAGCATTAGAGATAAAAAGATCAATATGGCTAAAGGTATTTTTATTCCAATTCCTCAAGAAAGGCACAACAACTTCAACTTAGTCATCATCATAAAAATGGGATGTCTAGTAATGGAAAGAGAGCACTAAATATCACCAACAACAAGGAGAAAACCATCATGAGAAGTACACATGGATAAAAATAAAAAAGGTTTGGGCAAGGAGGAATCTTGACGATAAGAAAGAGCATAACACTTTATAGAACTCTAATTCTGAAAAGAAACATTAGAGCATAAAGCACAATCTAACTAAATATTAACATGATGAGGACCTTTTCTATTATAAGTCTAAGTATAAATTGAATGTTTTATTTACAAACAAGTCAAGGAATAATTATCTAAAGCTGTAATAAAATCCTGGCAAGCACGAGTATTTGGTGCACAACCTATTTTTTGTGAGCTCCTAAATAAAAATTAAAGTCGCCAAGTAAAAACCAGTTCATGATGATAAGAGAAGATAAGTACTCTAATTTAGCCCAAAGTTGACGTCTCACAGAACCCAAAACATTAGAATATACGCAGGTGACATATTGGAACTACATTTGAATTTGAAATTCCATCATAATTTATTGAGTAGAACTAGAACATTGACATTACCTACACCCAAATTGATGGAAATAAGTAACCACAAGCTAGGAATGCATGTTAAATTAGAAGCAAGAAAAGACATGTTCAAGGAACACCAAAAACTAGCATGAATAGAAACAAACTCCACTTTCGATTCAGCAATGCACAACAAATCTGGTTTATGAAAATGATAAAAATTAAATAACGCCCATTGAGTGTTGGGGTTGCCTAACCCCCTGCAATTCCAATAAAAAAATATTCATGTAGAAGTGTTGGAAACAAACTTAGTTTGAGGTCGATTACCAGTAAGAACAACTATTTTTTATGAATTTTTTTCTGTTTTTTGCTGAATGCACTTACCAAGGTTCAGGGTCCTATTTAGCCAATTCTACCATTAGTTAGAGACAACCTGTAACTTATGTTGTGCAATTATTTAGGACATGGATTCAATGTTAGAGCTTGAATTAACATCATGGTCATCATGAGCTACTGGTTTGGCATGAGATACATTCTAGTTCTCAATAACATCATCCAAAGCATGTTAGGCTGGTAAAGGAGCAAGTGCTGCTTCCTTAGAGTGACCAGCGATCACTTGTTCAACGATTACATTGTCCTTTGGAGAGGATGGGTCCCAATCCATGGGAATTGAAGCATGTAGATGAGCAAAAGCATTTTCCACAAGGATAATAGTGTTACATTTTTATTGCCAGACCTTGCAGATTCGGGATCAACCCCTTGAAGATCGTTTGTTAATATCCTCTTTCACATTGACTAGAGGTTCTTATGATTGCACGAGTCTATATAAAGTAGGCCCCCATGATTGACAAAGTTGCAGGTGCGACATAACTCAAGCATGTTTTCAAACATAACATCAATATCAAACAATGAACCATTACAATCCAAGAAAAAGAGATGTTGCAAGAAATTGGCAAGATCTACATCCACTAAAAATCTGGCAAAATGTCCAAGATCACCATCTATAGTTGCTTTGTTAATCTGTATAGGTGTGCTTATGTTTTTGGCAATGTTAAATAATATATAAGGGTCCAAAAATTCCTAGGGGAGCCTGAAGAATCTGATCCATAGTTGTGTAGTTATTGCTTTTTATTTGTATGGATCAAAACCTTGTGTCCATTGCTGCAACTGGAGGACGCCAGGTTTTAGAGGAAAAGAGCCCTTATTCTAGACCCAACCCTTTGCAGTGGCAAAATGCAACAAAACCTAGTAAAACCCTTAACCCAAAGATATGAAACGCCATTGAGATTTAAGGTTCTAGGAAGAAGATAACTTTTCCTTCAACTTTAGAAGAGTCCAAGGCATCTCACCTTTGCCTAAGACAACTCATGTGATTAAGGAATGCTGGCATAATTCTGTACATTTTTTGTATGCTTTGGAGTTAATTTTAATTGCATGGAAAGCTCCATTTATGTGCGTTGTTGTCGAAGGAAATAACAATGAAGAGTCCAAAATAGCAGTAGTAGGAAAATTCTCCTAGTTCGAATCAGTTGCCACAACCGAAGAGAAGGTGCAATTTTGATGAATGGGAACATTAGGAGTTTGTTTTCTTGAAACAATGGTGTCTAATCCATGGGGAAGGAATCCTTTTACTGAGAATAATTCTGAATGACTAACATAGTCCCCACCTTGGTTGGAAACCAGCAAGGCAATGGACGCCGCAGGGAGCTCCGACGACTTCATCTAGGGTTCTCTAGTCTTCAGTTGTTGTTTTTCATAGTCTATTTATTTTTATCATTTTTCATATGGTTGAAAGTTGAGAAATGAATTTATAAAGTAGTTAGAATTTAACATTTTTTAATGAAAAATTAAAAATTTATGAAAATATTTAAAAATTAATTTCAAATTTGTGTTAAAAGTGGCAAAATTAAAATTTATAATTGTTTCTTTACATTTTATACTTTCTTATAAGAAAAAGAGGATAAAAAATTTAATAAGTGTCAAATTGATTTTATATAAATCTAAGAGTAATTTTTTAAATACAATTCAATCCTTCAAATAAAATTAGATAAAATTGATATAATTAGTAACTTTGAAAAAACAAATTGAAATAACTTTCAAAATAAAATTTAATTAATAATTGACTCAAAATTTGAAATCAATTAATAATTGACTCAAAATTTGGAGTAAATATGATGTTTTCCCTCCTAAACTAAAATTTCTTATTTTGCCCTTCTAAACTAAAATTCCTTATTTTTGCCATGGACCAATTTATCAAACATAGCCTATACAAGGTTTTGTTTACTTCAGTGATGAATGGAAAAAACTTAGTCTAGCTCAAATGGTCAAAGACAACTAATAACCATACATAATTATTGGGTTAAAACTGCGGACTGTTTTTACAATCTGATCATGACGATCAGTACACCAAAGAGAAGCAGAAGTGGGGATTTATATGCCACAAAGCTTCAGTACTCTCTTTGCTACATATATAGTGCTACCCTTTATTACATACAAATTATAGGGGACACACTTCAAATAAGTACACTTCTTAGTGCAAAATGAAGTCTTTACCCTTGGCATTCTTCTTTTCAACTATATAGTAGTGTTTAACAAAATGCCACTACCTAATATACACTTAAATTTGATTGAACTCATCCAAAGACAAGCTCTCCACAGATTCAAAACTTTCCATGTGCCCGTTTCGCGAATAGTTAGTCAGTGATCCACCCAGAAAATCCAGCGGTGAGTCTTCAGAGAAGGAGGTGGTGGTGTCATATATAAATGACAAGCCGCTATTGTCCACCATTGGATAATTCATGCAAAAGGAGCTTGATTTGTTAACCTCATAATCCTGAAATACCATGTCATTGATTGCGGTCCTTGTTATATTGGCATATACCTCTCCCTCAGAGGCCTTCTTAGCTTGAATGACCTGAATAATTAAACATAAACAATATTTTGCTATTATCATTTAAGAGTTGCCAAAAAAATTATTGAGACAATACTTCAAACAAATTCAGTATGCGCAAAATTAAGCAACATACATAATTCTGGTTTTGATTGTCTTTATACACCATGATATAATCTCCAAGCTGTAATCCATGTGCATTAACGAAGTCCCCTAACAAAATTGAATACAAGTAAATATGATAATTCATCGTAAAAAACAAGAGGCATAATCGAGAATTTTGGGAGATGATAAAGGCTTATACCAGTATTTTCAAGTACATACATTCGGCTGTTGTTATTAGGCCAATACCTGACGACAAATATAAAGAACTCATAATTAAGCTGATCACATAATTAAATGAAAAGAATAAAATTCCTTTCTAATGATATATGCAGCAAGCTAATTTTCTATTTCATTAAGTGTGAGTCTTGATGGATCAAATTGAAAAATTTTCAGTTAAAGGGATGCCAAGAGTATACAAAAATGAAACTTGAACCTGTATTTAAAGCTCCAAACATGCAGACCATCCAAGTCATCCATGCTTATAAGAATTCCTTCTTTCGATTCGAGGACAGGGAGATGTGCCTCAGCCGCTTTCTGCAATATGTTATGTAATAACAACACCTATAAAGATCCATAATAAAATTTAAGAAATTTTAAGAAATAAGTGTTGATACTGAGATAATTAACTTTTGTAAGTGAAAGTAAATAACAATTTTAACACAAAAGAAAAATACAACTATATATTAGTTAAGACCTTTGGGAGAATCATCCTCTTCAGGGAGCTCACATCACTGTTCTTAAGTTCTTTTTGAAAGAGGAAACTTAATTTCCATTGATCAGTTACCTATGGCAAAAATCATTTCAGAGTTTCAGCCTCATCAATCGTCGCAGAAATTTTATCAAACATATACGAATTTGAATCTAAAACCTAAATGCAAAAGTGGTGAAATTAATATCTATATATCATCCATCAACAAGTACATAGCACAAATAATATATTCATTATAGTAGTAAATATGCTTCAACGTGCTCATGTGTCTTGATTGCATGCAAATGACTATTTTACTATAGATGCATCCTCAAAATATTATGAAACTCACTAAGCAGATTTCTGCATCAAGCATGCCATGCATTGCATTATTAATTCCATAATTAGCTATCTACCAAAAAGAGTACAAATTAATGCAGTCTGCAAAATAATAATGTACTCCGCAAAAAGAAAAAAGAAAATCTATATAAACAAGAATATCGATAACGACAAGGCATTGAATTGAAAACTAATGCTGACTGCAAACAGACAATGAAAAACTTCTACAATCGAATTAAAGGATTATCGACTACAGACAGACAATGAAGTACTTTTGCAATTGAATTAAAAGATTAACGACTACAGACAAACAATGAAGTACTTTTGCAATCAAATTAAGAGATTAATGAATGCAAACAAATTGCAATTGAATTAAAAGATTAATGACCGCAAAGAAACAATAAAGTACTTTGCAATCGAATTTAAAGATTAACGACCATAAACAAACAATTACGTACTTTACAAAAAAGATTCGGTATACACAAGATTATCAATAATGACAATACATCAAGTTCAAACAATCTTCATTTAAAAAAAAAAAAAAAACAGTGCATTAAACTTATTGTCAACACTATGTCAAATTAGGGCTATCACATCCTCCAAATAGGTATATAAAGATACATCAAGTTCACTCACAGTCAATGAGGGCCGGCATAAAGATAAATTTCACTAAATTTTAAATGCTGTAAAATCAGAATTGAGCAAGAAAAGCAACTTTTGCCATTTGCTAAATTACTTATTCGGAGAATGATAAAGCTGTCTTCACTTTGCTTATATGCACTACATGAATGGTTGTCATGGTTAAAATTTTCAAAGAAACTTCACATATGCATTCTACCTAGAGTGGATAAAATGGCAATTCCATTATTGATTTCAATATTATTAAATGTGATTATATTCTATATATAGTTTCTCAATCAGCATTGTTTCAATTTACTATTAATTATATGTAAAGCATAGCTACAAGCTATCCTTAACTAAATTAATGAATCAAGAATAAGAATATATATGTATTTTTTGAGTATTAATGGAACCAAGAAACTGAAATATATCCCCATCATGTACGAGGCTATAAAGATTCCAATTTAGATAAAACAATTTCATTTGACTAAAGTACTATACCCGTCAGTTTACAATAGTCATTATTTTCTTTCACTTGTTATTACAAAAAGTCAACTCTTTTTCTTCCTCTTTTAGGCTCATAATTTACTTTTAAAATTCACAAAACCTAATAAAAAAAAATTGATGAAAACTTCAACATCATCTGAAGATATAAAATTGTTCTGATTGCAATAGAAATAGCTAATTAAAATACATATAACGAATAAATTTTTTTCAGTCCATAAAAAACAGAAAAAAAAAAAAAAAAACAGAGCTAGCTAGATAGATGAAAATTAATTAATTAAATTAATTAATAGGATAATACATGGAAAAAATATATGTATCATTAGCAAATGAATTAAGCTCACCTCATAACTGGAGTACCTTGAGCAACAAAATAAACAAATGATGACATGATTAATTAAAATATAAAATTAATTAATATTAATGTTAAATATTAAAAAGAATTAGAAAAGAAAAAAGATTTCTCACACGTGCGGGGAAAGGGTGGAGGAGAGGCACGTGCGAAGAGGCGGTGGTGGTGGTGATGGTGGAAGATGAAGAAGCATTAGTAAAACAGAAAAGGCTGTTAATGGAAGAAGAAGCTCTCCTCTGTCTGGGCATCCTTTTTTTCTTTATCACACCAACACCCAGTACAGCAACAACATCATCAACATCATTACGGGTTATCACCATATCCCGACCCGACCCATCCACACCTTTGTTGTCGTTGTTGTTGCTGTTGCTTCTGCTGTCTCCCTGTTCAGTAACAGTGTCTCCACTTGCCATCCAAACACACGCCTTATTGGGTTTCTCGTGAACAGCCCCTTTTGCCATCATCATTAGCTTAAATATATATATATATATATATATCTACAGATATCTTTTTATTGCTTTTAAAAGAAAAGAAAAGGACTCAGTTTTTCTTTTGTGGGTGTTTTAGATTTCAGTGATAGACAGTGTCTCTGTGGCTGCTCAGATCGAAACTATACCGGTGAAGGACGCTCGGCACTCACGAAATGGGTTGTGTGTTAAAAGAGAAAGCTGGGACTGGTGAGTGTGTGCGCGTGTGTGAGAGAGAGAGATAGAAAGAGAGAGTGAGTGTGTGGTACTTAAGCTAGCTCTTTTATTTTTTTTTTTGGGTTCTATTTTTGCTATTTTTGGCAAGGGTATTTGGCGAACACACTACTGCCTGGTTCTGTTTCTAGTGGACATTTGTGCTGCTTGTATTCCTTCTTCTTTCTTTATATAATTTGTTCTCATTACATATGTATATATATGTAATAAACTTTACCCTGATAATGATCATCTAGCTCAAAGATAACAACGGCAAAAACCACCACCACTACAACAACAACAACAGCCACAACGGCTTTTTGGGTGGCAGAGGTAAAGAGACAAGCAAGTTAGGGTTAATGGGGGATATATGGAGATCACAAAATGTTATGCAATGTGCATTGATATGGTTGGTATTAGATGCTTGGAGTGATCGATACCCATTTCTTTAATTGAAATGAAGACATTAAAATATATATTAAACAGAAAAAGAGAAAAGAGACTACAGGTATAGCAAGAAAGTAACTAGGGTTTGGAGAGATGGGTTATGGAAGTAGCTAGCTAGGGTTAGTATTGAGAAAAGTGAATGTGGAGAAGAGGAGAGCGATCGATGGATCGATGTAATTAGCTATCGGTAGTGGGTGGTTAGAGAAATGGCCAAGAAAAGGGTGACGAATGGAAGGTGAAGAGCAAACAAGTGTTGATAAAGTTCTGAATTCCTGTCTACTGAAATCAATGGCGTTTTTAGGGTCTTATTGGACTCTCCGTCTCTTGCCCCATGTGATCCATCACACTACACTCTCTGTTTCTTTCTCTTTCTTTTTCTTTTTCTTTTAACAACATCAGCAAGAACAAGAACAAGAATCATTTCCATAATCCATTTTCTTGAATTCGAAAGAACCTAAATTACATTATGCATCTGTGTGTATGTGTGTCTATGGCTTCTTTCTTTGCTCTCGCTAAGCCTGTAACATCACGTGCATGCATCCACTTGAGTGTTGTGTGCTCGTAAGGGAAGGGTTTGGTGTGAGCTTGTGATAGTATGCGTAGGATAGGGACATGTGGATGTTTTTGTGAAAGATAACGACACCAGATGTCATCTTTGTCTTATTTAATTGTGTTGTGAATTGTTGATCGTGGAAGTCATTTGATCAACCAAATGGGATGCTTATATATATAGACCTCTAAAAGTTTTGTTGATTTATTTTCTTTCTCCTCAAGGTCAATGGTTGGAAAGATTAAAATCTCTTTCAATATTTAATATGCCCAAAATGAGAATAAAATTATTAGCAAAATAAATAAAATAATAATCTAAAAAATTTTATTTAAATTGTCTAGTGATAATTTTTTTTAAATACATGATAAAATATAAAATTTGAATCTTATGCTAATAAATTTCTGATGTTATTTTTATCTAATTCTTGGAAAAAAAAATTAATATATATTATGTTGTTATTAAACTAATTTGACCTTTTTTATAAATAAGTAAAAAATTAAAAATAATTCTTATAAAATATTACATTGTATGTTTTTAATTATCGCTAAAATTTAAAGTGAAGAAGTAATTGCATAGTAATTTCTATTTAAGGCCTTTTATTTAAAGTATTTTAAAATAGAAAATTTAAATCATATTTTTATCAATTTTAAAAAAAATTATTTTTAATTATACAATTTATTAATATTTATTATATAATCTCACTATTCACCAAGAATATTATACCTAAAGTTTACTCTTCATAATGTATCATCCATTTGGATTAAGTTTTATTTGTCAATATATATATGAAAGATGTCAGAAACATATGATTGTGCAAATATGTGACTGAACTCAGTAAGTAAATAAATAAATAATCATATGTTAAATGAGACGAAACAATATCAAAGCAATCTGGTTTTTTTTTTTAAAAAAAAAACAATTTTTACGTTTGTTTATAAATATTAAATTAAGTAAAATATCTAAATTAAATTACGTTTGAGAAAGTAATTCAAACTGAAAAAATATGTATATATATATTTCAATAAAGAAGAATAATAGTTTGAATTTCAAAAATGGTACTAAAGATGTTTGGAGTGATATATATAGTACAGCTTAATTAAATAAAATTAGTCCAATTAGGATGAGGTGTTTAGTGCAAATTAAGATCAGGTGAACATCATTAATCGTAATTAAAAGATTCAAACCCATATTTTCAAATTCCAAGTATTGTTGCTTGAACAACCAGCATGATTTGGATTCCAAGCCTGGAAATGCAGACACGTGCTCTCCATGCAAATATGGAAATAATACTAATGATAATAAGAACAATAAATGAGAGGAGATCAGCTCCAATCTTGCAAAATCACATTACTTAATGCCTGTAATTTATATAACTCCATTTTTTCAAAAGAAAAGGAAAAAAAAAAAAAAATACTAGCGGAGTAGAAATGTAGCAATTATTTTTCTTTATAAGTAGGGAAAAGATTCAATTTGGATCATGGATTTGTACCCTAAGAACATTTTGGTACCTTGATTTTTTTTTTCTAATCAGAATTTCACGTTGTAAAAGTGGCTAAAAAAATACCTCGTCATTATCTTGAAATTGACCACCGTTTTCATCCGCCTACATGAACATTAATACCCAATACTCAGCCACGGTCATGTAAAGCTTGGCTCCCATATCACAAGCTGAATTCACTTAAGACTGTTACAAGCTTATGAAAAAAAAATGAATGCCCAAATTGAAATCAAAATCGCAAAAACTCTCTTCCCTCTTTCTTCCAATTATCTCAACCTCGCTTGACCTTGCATTCCCTTTTTCTATCAATTACTGAGAAATAACAAAATCCCTAAGCAATACAAAAACAAGATGAAAATTTTCTCGTCCAACAAATCCTTGAGAAATAACAAAATCCATTGTTACGAGCGATGTCATCATTTTCTTCAACCGAAAGATGATATGGACAACAAGACATAGAAAAATGTTATTGTGGTCTTAATTGTGTCTTGATAACATCAATGAAACATCGAAACCCTGGGCAGAGATTTTATGTGTCACGACCCAAAACAGGAGTCATGACCGGCGCTAGGGAACGGGAATTCTTTCGAATCCGGAACCCGTAGCAAGCCTAAAAATAAAATAAAAATGCAATAATAACCATAAAAATATAATATGCAGCGGAAAATAAAATCATAAATATCATAAATATTACAATATCATCCATCTCAACTGGATATAATTCAAAACTCATCACATCGCATATATAATCTCATAAATGTATAATCTTTATACAAATCCAGTTTTAACATAATACATCTCTTTAAAATAAAGTACATAAAATCCAATACTGTAATTTACAGCTACTGCAGTGTCTAGATAAAATAAATAAGACTCAAGTAGACAATTTACATAAAGAAGCCGGGGCGGAAGAAATCCGGCGTATCGACCTGCTACTGAGGTCTGAGGAAGTTGACTCTCCTGAAAAATAGTCAACGGAGGGGAGTCAGACCTCACTGAGTGAATTACTATAGTATATATACATACACTCTAAGTGATAATGCATACAGTCAACAGTATATGAGTAATATGTATATATACAGGCAAGTTCATACAGATGCAGAAAAATCATTTTATATATTTTGTCTGAAAATCAACTTTTATGAAGGATCACATAGAACCCTAGAATATCGCAACCTCAGAAAAATAGTGTTAAACAACACTCTAGCCATACAGGCTCACTTATTCCAAATATATCCACTTAATCCATTTGGACAGTAGACTGGCCCCGAGACACTAAGTCAACCGAGCTCCAGCAGTCTGACTGCCAGTGTGATTGGCCCCGAGACACTTGGTCAACCGAGCTCCAGCAATCACACCCAAACCACATCTCACATATATCAATAATCATAATCAAATCGATATCCACAAATAGTCAGTAATAAAGCCTAAAACTATAGGCGTACCGGTACGTACTCGGTCCTAGTGCTGCCCACTAGGTAGCACGTTCTATTGATATCCTTCAGTAATAAATAATAAAACATTCATTCACAATTACATGATGCATGAATTTAAATAAATCAACAATATAAACCATATATATACCGAAAATATACCAAACATAAATCAGGTATATTTTGAGTATATATACGTCAAATAAATCCAATCAAATCATGAATTAAACTAAAAATATATTTAAAAATATTTTAAATATATTTTATTAATAAAACATGTATATAATTTATTATATACCAAAAATATACCAAAAACATACTTGAATATAAATCATGTTATTTATGCATATTTAGTCAAAATAAAACATGCATTTTCTAAATCATGCATCCTAAGCATATATATATAATATAGTAACTCACCTAATGCGCTCCACGAGACAGGTCCGACGGGCCTGGTCCACTAACCCTCGGTCTCGGCGCAACTAAGCAAGAAATAATTAATCGACATCAGAATAACCCTAACAGAAATCCTAGAATTAAATCTAGAGTATTAAATACAGAATCGAAAATTAGGGTTCGACTAGATATCACGTTTTACGAGAATTCTACCGGAAATCCGGCAGAACCTCCCCTGTAAAACGGACATCTCTCTACTCAAAAGAGTAGAGCCGACCCTGCAAAGAAAATACACTTCAAAAATAAACACCACAATCAATCACAACCCCTCGGTCGGACTCCAGACTACAATCTGTCGACCGGGGTCCACAACACAGAATATATTCAAATATACCAAAAATATCCTTAAATCATAAAAATACATTTCATACGTAGAAATTACATAATTAACCTTGAAACACTGTAAAAATCGATTAAAACTCATTTTATTAGAAAAACCGTATATTATATATATAATTGAAAATAATTCCCGGAAAATAGTTTTAATTAGTTAAAAATACCAAATATTTTGTAGAAATCATTTTTATACCTTAAATAAATATTAAAACCAATTAAATTACATTTTTAGACAATTTAGGGTAAAATTACCAAAATACCCCTATATATATATATATACCTAATTTACTTCAAAAATTCACCAAAAATCATACACTTATCCAAAATTAATTTTCTCAACATATTTATCAATAATATCAATAATTAAACTCAATTAACCAATTAAATTCAAATAAAAACACAATTAACTTAATTTTCCAAAATCACCTAAACTTCAATAATTAAAAATAAATACTTAGAAATTCATAAAAATTCCAAATAAATTTCTATAATTCATTTCAACACCTAATTCAACCATAAACTCCAATTTCATAATTTAAATAATTAATTTCCGAAAATTAGAAAATAATATTAAAATATTCAAAAATACCCAAAAATCCAAACAACCTCCAAAATTTCTGTAAAAATTCATACATGAAGATTAAACTACCAGGAACAACATTTGTGAAGGAAGTTTCCATGAATCATCCAAATCGAAGCTCAAAAAAATCGAAAACCAAAAGTGGCCGAAATATTCAACTCAAAACCGAAGCAATTCTAGACCATTTTAGCTCAAACAAAAGCTAGAATAACACTCACCGGAGCTCAAGGAGAAGATAGAGACCGGCGGTGTCGAAAACGGTGGCCGGAGGAGGGAGAAACCACGTGAGGAAGATTGGGTGGTCCGGCGGGTGTCTACGGGAAAAGAAGAAGAAGAAGAAGAAAAAGAAAAAGAAAGAAAAGGAAAGAGAAAAGAAAAGAAAAAGAAAGAAAAAGGAAAAGAAAAAGAAGAAAAAAAAAGAAAAAAGAAAAAAAATAAATTTTAATAATTTAATAATAAATAAAATAATCAAATAATAATAAATAAATAATAAAATATTAGGGTAATAATAAACCCTAATTAAATATACACACACAGGCTTTATTTAATAATTTAAAAATATGTATGAGTTCATGCAAACCCGTAAATACATTTAAAATAATTAATAATACATTGTTTACGTGGAAATTTCCCCGAAAATGAAAGTCCCGGGAAAATTTTACGTAAAATACTGAAAATAATAGACAGTAATTAAAATAGGTTTAAAATACATATTAACTCATAAAAATATCATATAAAATACAAAAATTACTGACACTGCATATCCCGGTACAGTGTAAAAATATTTTTAAAATTACGGGATATTACAGTCTTCCCCCCTTACAGGAATTCGTCCTCGAATTCTAAAAACAAGATTACAGAATCAGGAAGGAAAGAGATACGGGTAAGAAGCTCGCATCTCAGCTTCAGTCTCCCACGTATGTTCTTCAACTCTGTCGCTACGCCACAAAACCTTGACCATCGGAATCTGCTTCGATCTCAACTGTCGAACTTGATAATCAACGATCGCCACAGGTTCTTCCACAAACGTCAAATCTTCACTCACTTCCACACTGTCAGGTTGCAACACATGTGAAGGATCTGAGATATACTTCCTCAACATCGAGATATGAAATACTGGATGCACCTGTGACATACTCGGAGGCAAATCCAACCGATATGCAACAGTGCCAACTTTCTCCAGAATCTCAAACGGTCCAATATATCTCGGTGCTAACTTACCCTTCCTACCAAATCTCATCACACCCTTCATCGGAGATACTTTCAGAAAAACGAAATCTCCAACCTGAAACTCCACATCTCTGCGCCTAGGATCCGCATAACTCTTCTGTCTGCTAACTGCGGTCTCTAATCTCCGCTTGATCACGGCGACTTTCTCTGCAGCATCCTGAACCATCTCTGGTCCAGTCAAAGCTCTCTCACCAATCTCATCCCAACTCAACGGGGATCTACACTTCCTTCCATACAACGCCTCATATGGTGCCATGCCAATACTGCTATGGTAGCTGTTATTATATGCAAACTCAACAAGCGACAAATGATCATCCCAGCTACCTCCCAAATCCAAGACACACATCCTCAACATATCTTCCAGTGTCTGGATCGTCCTCTCAGACTGAACATCTGTCTGAGGATGAAAAGCAGTACTGAAATCCAACCTAGTGCCCATCGCTTCCTGCAACTTCTGCCAAAAACGAGAAGTAAACACTGAACCTCTGTCTGACACAATGGACACAGGTACTCCATGAAGGCATAAAATATGCTTCACATACAACTTCGCCAATCTAGCAACTGAATATGTGGCTTTCACAGGCAAGAAATGTGCAGACTTCGTCAATCTGTCTACAATCACCCAGATGGAATCGTATCCATCCTTCGAACGAGGTAAACCGACCACAAAATCCATAGCTATCCTTTCCCACTTCCACTCGGGAATAGGAAGAGGCTGAAGCTTCCCAGAAGGCTTCTGATGTTCGGCTTTCACTTGCTGACACGTCAAGCACTTAGCAACATAATCAGCAACATCCTTCTTCAATCCATCCCACCAGTATAGATCTCTGATACTGTGGTACATCTTAGTAACACCAGGATGAACGCTGTAAGCTGTAGAATGTGCTTCCTCTAGGATCTCTTCTCTCAAATCATCCACATCAGGAACACACAATCTACCACTGATCCACAACACACCATCATCATCGAGTGTGAAATCAGTGAACTTCCCTGCTCTGACATTCTCTGCAAGCTCTTCCAGAATAGGATCTCGGCTCTGAGCTGCTTTAATCCTATCCCTTAGTACAGATCGTACTTTAAACTGAGCTAACAGTCCACCTGATCTACTGATCTTCATCATCAGACCTTGATCCACCATCAGATGCAATTCCTGGATCAATGGTCTCCTCTCCACACCGATGTGAGCAAGACTACCTGAGGACTTCCTACTCAAGGCATCTACTACCACATTAGCTTTACCCGGATGGTAAAGAATCTCGCAATCATAATCCTTCAACAGTTCCAACCATCTCCTCTGCCTCAAATTCAGATCTCGCTGCTGGAAAATGTACTTAAGGCTCTTGTGATCAGTAAATATCTCACAAGTCACCCCGTACAAATAATGTCTCCAAATCTTCAAAGCAAAGATCACTGCAGCCATCTCCAGATCATGTGTAGGATAGTTCTGCTCATGCTTCTTCAACTGCCTCGAAGCATAGGCTATCACCCTTCCATTCTGCATCAACACACAACCAAGACCAATTCTAGAGGCATCACAGTAAACTGTGAACTTATCCACACTATTAGGCAAAGCTAATACTGGCGCTGTGGTCAACTTCTCCTTCAACAACTGAAAACTATTCTCACAAGCTTCTGACCACTCGAATCTAACATTCTTCTGAGTCAAGCGAGTCATAGGGGCTGCTATCCTGGAAAAATCCTGCACAAACCGCCTATAATACCCGGCTAAACCCAGAAAACTCCGAATCTCAGTAACTGAAGTAGGTCTAGGCCACTCAGATACTGCCTCAACCTTCTGTGGATCAACCTGAATACCTTCTTTAGACACTACGTGTCCAAGAAAAGAAACACTCTCCATCCAGAAATCACACTTCGAGAATTTAGCATAAAGCTGATGATCTCTCAGTGTCTGTAGTACAATCCTCAAATGATATACGTGCTCTTCCATACTCCTCGAATATACTAGTATATCATCAATGAAGACTACCACAAACTGATCCACATACGGTCGGAATACTCTGTTCATCAGGTCCATAAAAGCTGCTGGTGCATTAGTCAAACCAAAAGACATCACCAGAAACTCATAATGACCATATCGAGTGCGGAACGCTGTCTTAGGAATATCAGCTTCACTGATCCGCAGCTGATGATAACCCGACCTCAAGTCGACCTTAGAAAAGAATTGTGCACCCTGGAGCTGATCAAACAAATCATCTATCCTCGGGAGAGGATACTTGTTCTTCACTGTCACCTTATTCAGCTCTCTGTAGTCAATGCACAGTCTCAGGGTACCATCCTTCTTCTTCACAAACAAGACTGGTGCACCCCAAGGAGAAACACTAGGTCTGATAAAACCCTTATCCAACAACTCTTGCAATTGCTCCTTCAACTCTCTCAACTCTGCAGGAGCCATACGATAGGGTGGCATAGATATAGGAGTAACACCTGGAACCACATCTATACAGAACTCAATCTCTCTATGAGGTGGTAAACCTGGCAACTCCTCGGGAAAAACATAAGGAAACTCACAAGCAATAGGAACATCTGTGAGTGACAACTTCTCCACTGACGTATCCCTAACCAATGCCAAAAACCCCTGACAACCTTTCCTCAACAACTTCCTAGCAGAAATAACAGAAATAAGATTCTGAGGTGCTGAACTCCTGTCACCAACAAACTTAAAATCTTCTTCACCAGGAATTCTAAAAGTCACCTCCTTATTCCTGCAATCAACCACGGCAAAGTGCTGAGACAACCAATCCATTCCCAAAATAACATCGAACTCCATCACATCCAACAAAATCAAATCAGCGGGTAATTCTCTATCTCCCACGAGAACTGGACAACCAGAAAGAACAATATCGGCGTCCAAGGAATCACTCAGAGGAGTGGCAACAGACAAAGGAAAAGCCATCCTCGAAGCTTGCCAACAAGATTTAGAAGCAAAAATAGGAGAAACAAACGAATGCGTGGCACCCGGATCAAACAAAACCAAAGCATCCAGGTAACAAACAGAAAGAATACCTGCCACGACTGCATTAGATGCCTGAGCATCCTGCTGAGTCAGATGAAAAACTCTGGCCTGACCTTGACCTCCCTGCTGACTGGTAGAAGCCTGGCCAACACCTCTGGTACTCGGTATGAGCAGTCCGAGTCCTAGTCTCAATCGCATGCAGAAAATCTAAAGGATCAGAAGTACCATCAAAAGCAATCCTGCCAACTCTGGCATAGAACAAAGCTGCCTCAGGGTCAGACATACCCTGCTGATAGGCAGGCTGAACAACTGGAGGAACAGGAACATCAAACTCAGGCTCAACAGGCTCCTCATCCTGTAACTCTCTCTGCCTACGGCGACCTGCCGCTCCTCGAGGTCTACCCCTGCCACGACCTCTACGCCTAACTGGCTGCTCAGGAGGTAAAACCTCATCCTGAAAAGACTCATCATCCTCGGCCTCAACGACCGGTAGAGCGACACGCGCTCGCCTCCTCATTCTGAAAAGACAAACGGAAAGATTCAGACAAAACAGACAACGGAGGAATAACGCTGAAAACTACAGCAAGGAATACTCATCAAGACATACTCGAACCTAATACACTGCAGTAGTCCAACAGAAAACACAACTTTAAAACTAGGGCCACAACTCACAAAACTAAGCCCTGACACAGAACTCCACTCTGAAACGAACTTCGCTCTGATACCAACTTTGTCACGACCCAAAACAGGAGTCATGACCGGCGCTAGGGAACGGGAATTCTTTCGAATCCGGAACCCGTAGCAAGCCTAAAAATAAAATAAAAATGCAATAATAACCATAAAAATATAATATGCAGCGGAAAATAAAATCATAAATATCATAAATATTACAATATCATCCATCTCAACTGGATATAATTCAAAACTCATCACATCGCATATATAATCTCATAAATGTATAATCTTTATACAAATCCAGTTTTAACATAATACATCTCTTTAAAATAAAGTACATAAAATCCAATACTGTAATTTACAGCTACTGCAGTGTCTAGATAAAATAAATAAGACTCAAGTAGACAATTTACATAAAGAAGCCGGGGCGGAAGAAATCCGGCGTATCGACCTGCTACTGAGGTCTGAGGAAGTTGACTCTCCTGAAAAATAGTCAACGGAGGGGAGTCAGACCTCACTGAGTGAATTACTATAGTATATATACATACACTCTAAGTGATAATGCATACAGTCAACAGTATATGAGTAATATGTATATATACAGGCAAGTTCATACAGATGCAGAAAAATCATTTTATATATTTTGTCTGAAAATCAACTTTTATGAAGGATCACATAGAACCCTAGAATATCGCAACCTCAGAAAAATAGTGTTAAACAACACTCTAGCCATACAGGCTCACTTATTCCAAATATATCCACTTAATCCATTTGGACAGTAGACTGGCCCCGAGACACTAAGTCAACCGAGCTCCAGCAGTCTGACTGCCAGTGTGATTGGCCCCGAGACACTTGGTCAACCGAGCTCCAGCAATCACACCCAAACCACATCTCACATATATCAATAATCATAATCAAATCGATATCCACAAATAGTCAGTAATAAAGCCTAAAACTATAGGCGTACCGGTACGTACTCGGTCCTAGTGCTGCCCACTAGGTAGCACGTTCTATTGATATCCTTCAGTAATAAATAATAAAACATTCATTCACAATTACATGATGCATGAATTTAAATAAATCAACAATATAAACCATATATATACCGAAAATATACCAAACATAAATCAGGTATATTTTGAGTATATATACGTCAAATAAATCCAATCAAATCATGAATTAAACTAAAAATATATTTAAAAATATTTTAAATATATTTTATTAATAAAACATGTATATAATTTATTATATACCAAAAATATACCAAAAACATACTTGAATATAAATCATGTTATTTATGCATATTTAGTCAAAATAAAACATGCATTTTCTAAATCATGCATCCTAAGCATATATATATAATATAGTAACTCACCTAATGCGCTCCACGAGACAGGTCCGACGGGCCTGGTCCACTAACCCTCGGTCTCGGCGCAACTAAGCAAGAAATAATTAATCGACATCAGAATAACCCTAACAGAAATCCTAGAATTAAATCTAGAGTATTAAATACAGAATCGAAAATTAGGGTTCGACTAGATATCACGTTTTACGAGAATTCTACCGGAAATCCGGCAGAACCTCCCCTGTAAAACGGACATCTCTCTACTCAAAAGAGTAGAGCCGACCCTGCAAAGAAAATACACTTCAAAAATAAACACCACAATCAATCACAACCCCTCGGTCGGACTCCAGACTACAATCTGTCGACCGGGGTCCACAACACAGAATATATTCAAATATACCAAAAATATCCTTAAATCATAAAAATACATTTCATACGTAGAAATTACATAATTAACCTTGAAACACTGTAAAAATCGATTAAAACTCATTTTATTAGAAAAACCGTATATTATATATATAATTGAAAATAATTCCCGGAAAATAGTTTTAATTAGTTAAAAATACCAAATATTTTGTAGAAATCATTTTTATACCTTAAATAAATATTAAAACCAATTAAATTACATTTTTAGACAATTTAGGGTAAAATTACCAAAATACCCCTATATATATATATATACCTAATTTACTTCAAAAATTCACCAAAAATCATACACTTATCCAAAATTAATTTTCTCAACATATTTATCAATAATATCAATAATTAAACTCAATTAACCAATTAAATTCAAATAAAAACACAATTAACTTAATTTTCCAAAATCACCTAAACTTCAATAATTAAAAATAAATACTTAGAAATTCATAAAAATTCCAAATAAATTTCTATAATTCATTTCAACACCTAATTCAACCATAAACTCCAATTTCATAATTTAAATAATTAATTTCCGAAAATTAGAAAATAATATTAAAATATTCAAAAATACCCAAAAATCCAAACAACCTCCAAAATTTCTGTAAAAATTCATACATGAAGATTAAACTACCAGGAACAACATTTGTGAAGGAAGTTTCCATGAATCATCCAAATCGAAGCTCAAAAAAATCGAAAACCAAAAGTGGCCGAAATATTCAACTCAAAACCGAAGCAATTCTAGACCATTTTAGCTCAAACAAAAGCTAGAATAACACTCACCGGAGCTCAAGGAGAAGATAGAGACCGGCGGTGTCGAAAACGGTGGCCGGAGGAGGGAGAAACCACGTGAGGAAGATTGGGTGGTCCGGCGGGTGTCTACGGGAAAAGAAGAAGAAGAAGAAGAAAAAGAAAAAGAAAGAAAAGGAAAGAGAAAAGAAAAGAAAAAGAAAGAAAAAGGAAAAGAAAAAGAAGAAAAAAAAAAGAAAAAAGAAAAAAAATAAATTTTAATAATTTAATAATAAATAAAATAATCAAATAATAATAAATAAATAATAAAATATTAGGGTAATAATAAACCCTAATTAAATATACACACACAGGCTTTATTTAATAATTTAAAAATATGTATGAGTTCATGCAAACCCGTAAATACATTTAAAATAATTAATAATACATTGTTTACGTGGAAATTTCCCCGAAAATGAAAGTCCCGGGAAAATTTTACGTAAAATACTGAAAATAATAGACAGTAATTAAAATAGGTTTAAAATACATATTAACTCATAAAAATATCATATAAAATACAAAAATTACTGACACTGCATATCCCGGTACAGTGTAAAAATATTTTTAAAATTACGGGATATTACATTATGCATGCCCAAATTTTAGAGTAAGTGCTCGTAAAGGGTTTAAAATCATTGACTATGGTGAATATATAAATATTTGCATACTTGTTATGAATGAGAAATTTTTGAACTTTTTGGGCATTTGCAGGCAAAAAGAGAAGGAATATGAAAAAATGGATGCGATTTTTTTACTTGGTATAATGGAGAGATGTGTGAAAAAGCTAAACAAATGATCAATGAAATGAAAGTAGAGATTAAGGGTTTATAGAAGGGAAGTGTGGAATGAAATTGATAATTTGATAGAAGAAGTGGGACAACTTAAAGCAATGTACGCTGAAGTAAGAGCAGAGAATTGTGAAGCTCAAAAGAAGTTGAGAGGAGCATATATATCTCTTTTAATTTTGTGAATTTTGGTTCTTTTCTTAACTTATATGCCTATGTTAGAACCTTACCAATTGTAATGGAAAAAAAATAAAAGTAATGGAATAGTGTGACAATTGTTACTTATTGTAGCTCTCAGATAGTAATTTGAAATTGCTTTATCTTTTTGCAATGTGTAGTAAGCACATATGTAAAAGCAGCAATAAAAGCAATCAATTTGTATGAAACAAATAACATATTATACAATTTCAAGCAAATGTACAAACAACTTACCATGTAATTACTAAACATAAACATCTTTATAACAAAACATATCCATGTCTTGAATATTGTAAAACATTAAATGCCTAATAATCAGACTTGTAATTAGTAAGAATCCTTTTTGCAGTCATTGCAATATGAATCCTTTTGTTATACCTTACATTCTAGCTAAAATACATGTAACCATTTCATAAAGCAAAAAAGACTAGTCCAAAAAAGGCTTTACATGTCCTGAATATGTTTAAACCTTGCATCTACAATTCAGGCATGTAGTTCTTAAGGAACTTAATATTCACATTCTGTAAGAAGTTCTTTTAAGAACTATCTCCTTTATCATGGAGTAATTTTCCTTGATCTGCTCTTAACATTACCTCTCATTTTCTCAGATTACTCTCGAAGCTGCCTTGTTATTAAATAGGGTTGGCCTTGCCAATGTAGACCTGGTGGCTTGAAGGGTAACTCTCTTAAGATTAAAACCTGAGCCTTATCTCCTTTTAATGCAATTTTCCTTGACCCCTCACTAGTTGTCCCTTATGCTTATTTCCTTATTTTTTGCAGGTCCCTCTCATTTGGAATTAGGAATTTAGTCTGAGATTTTTAGGTCATATCTCCACCATTATGGCTATCACTTTAAGACACCAATCTCTTAGTTTGTAAACTAGGCTGTATTAACCAATAATTTTGCTGTTAGTTCTCTAATTACATGTACTTAATATCAACCATTTACAAAATAACTTACATTTAAAATGAAATCTCCTATGGACTCATTTAAGAAGTAGCCATGACCTTCATTCCTTTTTTTTAGCGTTGATGTTTGGTAGATTATTTGCTTGCCATTTTGCTAAAAAAAAAACCCACCCAAAATCATATAACCAATGTACACAAAATTATCACCATGGCCAACCACTAATGTATAACACCAATGGCCAGCACATTCTATACCTTTGCAGACAATACATGTTGTTTTACTAACTCAGACTCAATTGGTGGCTGTCTCATTGTAACTGGTGGATTCATTATAGGCTAACAAGCAAATTTAATATCCAAGTTATTAACAATTCAAACCAAATAAAAAAACCAAAAGTGTTGTTACTTGACCAGACCAGCCACTTTGAGTAGAATGTGCCTATGTTGTCCTTAGATTGGTAATGTCCATTTAAGGCTACAAAATGAAATCAAACTCATTATTATCCAATATATTAATATTAGTGCAAAATAAATCCATTTATTAAAATAGGCAATACTTAAGGCATTATGACTTTACAACTTTTCCTGTTATGACCTGCCATGTGACAGTTGGAGTAGTTATGGGGAATTCCTTTTGTTGACAGCTTACCAAACATGCTTGTCTTTTTTGCAGGCTCATTTGACTCCATTCAGAATTCCAACCCTCAACCAAAACCTTATTCTTAGCTAACCTTTCCATTGTTGCCTCTTTAATTTCATCTAACATGCTAACAATTGGTTTAAACCTTGCATTCAATATTATTGAATTAAAACTCTCACACATGTTATTGTTAACAAAATTAGACTTACACCTCTTACTAAAAAAGGCCCTGCACTAATTTAATGGATGGTACTTCATCAAGTCCTCAACAACTTGTCTTTTGATCTCTGCCAATAGCTTCAAGTTATCTTGAAATTCTTCCTTATAGGTGCTCCAAGCATATATCTAGAACCTTTTCTTAAGTTTTGGACCATGGTATTGTTTTGACCACGATATGTGCCTTGTTAACCATCTATGTTTAACAAGAGGAAGCACCTCAGACACTACACCAATTAGCCCCTGCATTACATTTAAAAAAAACATAAATTACATGAATTCTAACCTTTCTAAAATAACACCAAATAAATATTCATCAAATGAGTACCTTTTGCATATTTGAAATCAAGGTGATTTTACTTTTATCTCCAAGATCAATCTTTTTAACCAACCATTGTAAAAACCATTTCCAATTCACTTTGTTCTCTTTACTTATAACTCCCCATGCAATAGGAAACAACTGCTCCATTGTATCTCTCCCAATAGCCAATAACACTTGCCTTTGCACAATTCATTTTAAAAAATAACCATCCAACCCTATCAAAGGCCTACAACTTGCCTTCCAATTTTTCTTCCAAGCATCAAAGCCTATGAAGATTCGATGAAACACTGTCCTTTCTTTCTTGATTCTTCTTTATCCAAATTCCTCAGTGTAACTTCCCATAAGTTCAATCTTGATTTTATTTTTAGCCCTCTTACATTTGGATGCATTAACTTTCAGTTTAAGTTCCTGTAGACACCCGGTTCGGTCGGTCTGTGTTAGGGGACGAATTAGGGGTGCTCGGTTTGACCGGTCCATTGTCAAGGCCAATGATGAGAATGTGATACTTAGACACGAGAATGAAACCTGAATCTCTAAGTGAGAAGTAGACTTGAAAACCCAGAAGCCCAAAAAACCCCAAACCAAGCCTAGCTATCCAAATTCGAAACAAGCCAGCTTGGCCTAGTGCAGGCCCGGGCCCGGGAGGCATCACCTCAGTGTAATGAGGCGATTGCCTCTTTGGCAGCCACCAATGAGGCGACCGCCTCATCACAGAGGTGATCACCTCATCGATGAGGCACCGCCTCTATGGCAGTCCACTTGCAGCTGCAATCATGATAATCAAGTGGCGTGGGCTCCACTCTCCAGAATTTCTTCTTATGTGAGGAAAAGACTTTTGGGGAAGGAAAAAAGGCTAGGAGAGCTCATGATGGGCTAAGAGACTAAGGGGCATGGGAAAGCTAAGGGACAAAAAGAAAAAGGGGGAGGTTGGTGAAAAAGAAAAAAGAAGGGAGAGCTCTAGAAAAGAAAAAAAAAAGGCTCTGAAAAAAGAGAGGGAAAAAAAGAAAAGAAGAAAAGAAAACATCCTAAAGAAGGGGAGGAAGGTTGAAGAGAGGAGGTCCACTTTCCCATAAGAGAAGAAGGGAGAAGCTTGTGTCAAAGCTGGATACTACATCCTAGAAAGGATCTCAATTGAAACAGCTCTGAGGGCCTCTCATTTTGGTATAAAACCTGCACTTAAACCTGATATGTTCATCATTTTGTGTATTCTTGCTTATGTGTAACTGGACTATTAGTATATTTTAGGTTTATCTCTAGTGTGCCATGCTTGATATCTTATTTTATTGATGGATCTTTGAATATTTTTGCATGTAGTCGTAGTATGATGAGTGTAGAGTGTGTATATACATGTTTTGTTTATTTAGAGTAGAAGTCTGTATGTCTTGGGAGTCAGAACCGATAGGCTCAATGAGACGATTGCCTCATCAATGAGGTGATCGCCCCATTGACAGGCCCTTAGGGAGCCTATCTTTTGTGTGTGCTATCTATTTTTGTCTCGGATCTGTAAGAGCCCTGTTGATGAGGCGTCGCCTTTTCAATGAGGCAATCGCCTTATCAATGAGGTGATCGCCTCATTGGCAGGGTTAACCTGTTTCTTGCTTCATTTTGTTGTTTATTTTTTATGACGTCTACTTTAACATGTCCTCTTTTGACCTTAAATATGTCTGTATGATTTCATGATGGTGATTACCTTGATTGTTTGATACTTTCTTTAATTTATAATATGACAACCTCTTTATAGAACCTCTTTATAAATATTGTTACATGTGATTTCATTTTTTTATGAAAGGAAGGGCTAATCGTGTGCTATTTATAGGAATTACTTGATGATTTCTGTCATCAAGTAGTCACTTTTGCTAGTTACCTCTTCCATATTGCCGCTTTTATGTTATTTTTAATAGTTTATTTTCGGTATATGTTTGGTTTATTTTCTGTATATTATTAGTTTATTTAGCTAAAACGCGTTGTAATCCTTAATCCCTTTCCCTTTTAATTTTGAATGTATGGTTGTAAATTATTATTTATTTTATTTACTGCATTTTTTTTGAATGTTGGGACCTAAAGGCATGAAATTGGACTAATGTGCAAACTCGGACTTAATTATAAAATCTGGCAATTATTCGAAGGCAATTTCATTACATGTGGTAAATGAGGAAATAATTAAATAATTAAATGGTAATAAAATGCAAAAGACAAAAGGAGGCCAACCGCAAGGTTGGGTGAGCATTCAAATGCTCATAACCAGTTTTCGAACCCGATCTCTGATAACGGCTTCTGGGAACCTCCATGGGATCCAGTTGCTGCATAGTGTGTCCCAGCTTTTATCCGGGTGGCAACTCCATCTTCAAATAGGCCCAAGACCTATATCGTATTTCCTAGTGGGCCTCGAGCCCACACAATGCCGTGGTCGCCAAACACTTGGGTGCGCGCTAAACCCTGCCGCCTATAGTTCCTTTTTTGCATCTTTGACCATTTCCTTCACAGTCATTTTAGGTTTCTTTTGGATCTTTTCTTTGAAGTAATTAACTAAAAATTTGGTTGTAGCTCTTGAATTGTCAAAAATTGTGCATAGGTTTTAGTGTCTTCACACACATTCCACCTCTATTCCTATCTTTTGACACAAGTAACATAAATGCGCAGCCAGGATGTTTACATGTTGCCTTAATCCTAAACCTTTCATTTGGTTTTAGTTTTAGGTCATACCCTTTAGCAACACTATATTTGGATATCAAATCTCTTACTTCATATGCATCTTTGAAAGTCATACCTAGCAGCATAAAATGTGGATTATTATCATCTGCATCATACCTTTCTTTCTTTGTGCTTTGTAAGATAACATTCATGTCACTATCTCCACCCACACTTGATTCACTATCTCTATTGTATTTACTATCGTCTTCACTTTCATCTTCACTTTCATGACTATAATCACTGTCCTCACCATTATCACTGCCCTCATTCCCCTCATTGTTATCACTTCCCTCATTACCATCATCAGCTATATTTATGTCTCTATCAATATTTCCCAACCCCTATATTACGTCAATATCATTAGTGCATTTCCTTTTCCTAACTCTTTCACCCTCATTCATGTTAGATAAATGTTGAGTTGCATAAGGATCTTTAAATAAACCACCCACCCAAACATCAAAAGTGGATTGTGTATCTTGATTTATATTGCAAAGCTCATGTTTAGGTGGTTGTATGTAACTACATGGAGTTCTTAAGGTGTTTCCTATACTTAAAACACCCTTGTCCTCATCTTCACTCTCATAGTGCACATAGATATGCACTTCTTTCACCCCTATTTTTTGAATGCAATATACTAACTTCCTAATGTCATTGTCGTTGGTTATGCTAAATAATCCTTCACAAAGTTTTGCCCCAGGATTCACAACATACAATTTACTACCAACTTTAACACCTAATTCTTAACTACTTTATAATATGTGTAAAGGGTAAGCAGTCTATGTCCAAATCATATAATATTTCAGCTTCTTCCCCATGATATGCTACTTCAGGTGTATGTTCCCATTTACCCCTATAGTGCAACACCAAATCCACTGTCTCCATCCTATGCATGTTATTTTGTATATGTATGTAAGGCAAAAAAAAGCCACAAGCAGCCAAAATAATGACACAAAGTTAAGGGCCACATGTATTAAACAAACCAAACAAAAATAAAGTAATCACACACTTGAAAAAGAAAAGCTCATTATTATACAATTTTCTCATTTTATTATTCTTCAACAACTACTAGTAAACTATTAAACAAGTAAAAGACAAAATCCTTACCTTTTTAAGAGAATCCAATTCAAATTTCTTATTCTTTTTTGCTATATCTTTATCCAAAATTAGTGTCTTTTTGCTGTACCTTTACCTTTTCTCAATGTCTTTTTGCCTCAGTTAGACATGGTCATATTTTATAAAAAACACTATCTTCTAGGTTTTTTTTGTTCACCATGAAAATGTAGTTGAGATAATGTAATAGGAGACAGTTGTTCTTTAATAGCTACTATTAAAAAAGAAAAGAAACCCTATTGGAGGCAATTTTTCCACCCAACAAGATGGAAAGGAACTTCAGTTGGTGATGTGGGAGCCAAGCTTTACATGTCAATAAATGAGTATTAGGTATTAATGTCCATATAGGCGGGTGAAAACGGTGGTCATTCTCACGATAATGGTGAGGTGTTATTTGAGCCACTTTTGCAATGTGGAGTTCCGATTGGAAAAAAAAAATCAAGGTGTCAAAATGCTCTTAGGGCACAAACCCAAGGTTCAAATTAGACCTTTTTCCTTTATAATTATTTTATATGTAAGATTTAAATTTAATTACTTATATTGTACTGTTTATTAGTAATATTTAAATTATATGATATTTTATTAATAAAAAAACCCATAACTACAACCCTCGCCCCCCCAACCCAAATTCTTTTTAATTGGAGATCAAGAAAATGATAAATAAAGAATTACTAAAAGAAATCCCAGTTATGGAAAAGCTTTAATAAAATAGTTACTTTTCTTATAAAAAAATGTTGTTACACGTTAACGCAATTTAACATCTTTTTTAATTTAATTTGCCTTTGATAACTTATTTATGGAACTCTTGAGCTTAAGACCCTGTAATCAATGAATAGAGGGCAAGGTGAGAGGTAGGGAGAGTCCCCATAAACACTCTGATGCCTAAGTCAGAGAATAGAAAGAGAGTTTGTATAGAGAGCAAGGAACAATTAGAATATAAGAGAATGCGATGATCTAGAATGAGAGGTATAGAGTCCTATTTATAGTGATACTTGAACTTAAAAGGAGTAAGATTCCTTGTGGGATAGGAATCCTAATCCTAGTATGAAAGTATTCCCTCTTTGCTTAGGAATCCTCTTCAGGGTAGAGTCCTTTTCATGAACAAATTTTGCTACCTTCCTTGTCTGGGTAACCTTATTCAGAAAACAAAAACCCTTTAATTAAACATGAATATGTATAAGCAGTATCAAGAGTCCCCCCCTCGGGTATATTTGGATATTTATATCCGTTGTATCTGAGTAGAATAGAGCACTTATGGTTCCATTTAGAAAGTAGTTAGGTACTGCACAGTGATATAGAAGGGTGAGTTAAGGTGGCCAGCCTCAATCACAATAAGAAAGTAAAGCTCAGTACCAAGTTTTGAAAGCATCGTGCTGCCAAGGTGTCGTCTGGACCTTTAGAGTTCATAAAATCTACGAGATCGAGTGCAATAGATTAACCCGTCAGTGTAAAAATGACGTGACGAAACCAGTCGTCATTAGATTTTTAATGCTTGGTACAAGGACGTGAGGCTTTACGTGCTCAGAACCTCAGTACTATAAAAGCGACCTGAGGGTGCCGGCTTCAATCACTAGACTTAGATGATCGAGGTTTAGATGCTTGGTGCAAGGACGCGAGGCTTAAATGCTTGAAACCTTAATACTATAGAAGCGACCTGAGGGTGCCAACTTCAGTAATTGGACTTAGGTGCACTAGGCTTAGAAGCTCAGTGCAAGGACGCGAGGCTTACATGCTCAAAACCTCAGTACTATAGAAGCGACCTAAGGGTGCCAGCTTCAGTCACTGGACTTAGATGCTCGGTGCACTAGAGGCATGACTTGAGTGTTGGATAGTCGAGATGTGCCAAATGCGTAACTTGGATGATTGTTCCGAGTAAATAGAAAAAGAGCTTGGTAAAGATGTGGTCAGGCCGAGGCAAGGCTATGTCGCTTTGATTCTTAGGGATTTGAAATTTGAATCGCGTGAGCGATGCGTCTTTTTGTCTATCAGTAAATAAGACATTTTTGCTACTGTCATAATGATAATTCAATTAATGGGTTTCACTTTTCCTAAATTGCCCTTGATGATATAGGGAGAAGTAAAGTAATGATGAGGGAAATTAATGGCGTGTTTTCAGATCCTTTTGTAACTTTACAAATATCTTTGTGCTCGTCAATTGATGCATTTTGCCCTTTTGTTTCGCCATTGTCACATTTGTGTTGCTATTGTCACTTCGCTTTTATCTATCGCACTTTGTAACTTTGTAACCAGGTGATCTTTGTCTTTCTCCTTATTTTTCTTATTTTTTGTGTTTCTTACATTTTTTCTTCTTCATAGAAAACATTATGGCATCGAGAGAACAGGTTAGTTCTGACCTGTTTGTATTAAAAATAGATGATGAATTGCTAGGATGGTACCAGAGGTGGTTTTATATTCCTGCTAATTACACCCTCCACACAGTAGATAGGAAGTTTAGGGCTCATACTCCCATGTTAGGGTTTAGAAGATTAGTGGTATATTTTGACCAACTAGAGGGGGGTTTAAAGTTTCCATTAGATCCCTTTGTTAAGAGATTCATGAATAGGCATAACATTGTGCCTGGGTAACTCCATCCGAATAGCTATAGGATTCTGACTGGATTCATCCAGTTGATGCACAAAGAGGGGAAGGAACCCAATTTAGATGTTTTTTGATATCTATATAGTCTGGCTAGGAAGAAGGGAGAACTGATGTTTTCCCTGTCAGCCGTTCCCAACTATACCCTTTTTGTAAAACTTCCAGACCTCCATAAAAAGTGGAGGCATAATTTTTTTATCATCGAGCACCTATCAGACTTCGTGGATGTCCAACGAATATGGTCTGATGAATGCCATAGGGTAAAATAGCCTATGAGACTTCCCAATCATGATGCAGAGATGGTTTTGTGGCTGTATCTTGATGGTCTTATCGAAGCTTAATCGGCTGAAGACGTATCCAGGAGATACCAGTGGAGAGTCTGTTTGGACTGTGTTCATTCTGCTAGTACATTTGTGTTACTTAAAGGTATCCTTCTGACTTGCTCTATTTTTTCAATTGTAGATGGTTGACTTTTTTTAATTTTGCAGGCGGGATTTCCCTTCTAGCTGATGAGTCGATAGCTTCGGAGGAAGTACAAGGATTCCTTTCTTCGGAACCTGAAGCCCTTGCGGCCCCTGAGGAGACAGTTGTCAATCCTAAAGGCAAAGTTGTAAATGAATCATCACGTACTGGGAAGGGAGGTCAGCGAAAAAGGCAATTGATCAAGTAGGACTCTGATGCTGAGGGGCCTGATGAAGAGATATACATCCAACGTCTGAGGCTATCCGAGTGTCCAGATATGAGGGGGTGGATGCTGAATAAAATGAAGCCTCTGAGCATCTCGAACAATCAAGTGAGAGATCAATATGTTGAATCGCTGAGGTTGCCAACGGATATGCAACGCTGGTCTAAGGAGGGTCTAGAGGGGCTACTTGATTCGATGATCGACCATTCGTTAGAAGAAAGTGAATGTTGCTGCTTGCACTATTTACTTACACTTGTACTTGTGTTTAACACAAACTTCTTTTGTCACAGTTGACCCAGGCCTTGCTACTGGCAAAGGACCAATATTTCTATTTGAAAAGCAAGTACAATCTAAAGGAGACAAAAATCGGGACAATAGCCATTGACTTCGAGAAGAAGCTGGATGGTGCTAAGGCAGCACTAGAGCTCTGCCAAACAAAATATACAAAGGCAAAATTTGAGGTTGAGGTGGGCCAGAAGAAAATCTCCAATCTAGAGCACAGTCAAGGTTAATTGATGAGGAGGATTGAAGAGCAAGATCCTAAGATTGTAAATCTGCAGAGGAGGCTATCTGAGGTCGAGAAGTCCCAAGAAAATCACTAAAGATCCTACCAAAATATGGTAGGGGGATTTCTCAAGGCCTACAGGTCTGAATGTAGGAGGATTCTGCTCTTTCAGAATCCTGAGTTAGACTTGGGAGTGCTGGATCGAATAACGTCGGTAGATCTTGCAAAGATTATTGTGAAGGAGGATGCTTGTCTAAAGGCAAGTACTTCGAGTACGAGGAATAATATTGAGTCTACTACTGCACCTTCGAATACAATTGATACTATTTCCCCCTCCATCTCTGGGCCTGATGGTCTGGATATACAAGTAGTAGAATAGAAACCTTTCTCATTTTTTGTTTCTTTTTTTTTTTGTAATTGATTAGTTGTAAAAACATTGTTGCTTTAATGAAGAGATACTTTATTGAATATCATTATGAGTACAGTTTATTGATAGTATTTTATGAGGAAATCTAAGTTCCAAAATCATGGTAGCTCTTTGCCTCCTCCATCTCTTAGTTTGTATGCTCCCTTGATTGGGTATTCTGAGATTTGATACGGGCCTTCCTAATTTGGACCTAGCTTGCCAGTTCCTGAGTTGCCCTTGCCAATATCTGCCCTTCTGAATACCCAATCTCCTAATTTAAACTATCTTGGGTGACTCTGCTGGAGATGGTATCATGCCACTTTCTGTCGATGTGCTTCAGCCGTAGCTGCTGCCCGCTCTGGCCTTTCCTTTAATAGGTCCAGACATATCCAGGCATCAATGTTGTTGATGTTATGATTAAGACTACGACTGGCTCTGTAACTTGGTGAACCAATCTCCATCGGTATTACCGCGTCATGCCATAAGTCAGTATAAATGGTGTCTCTTCAGTGGATGATCTAGTAGTGGTTTTGTAGGCTCATATTACGTTGTTGTAATAACCCTAATTTTTAAATTATTTTATTATATAATGAGATATGTCATGTTAATAAAAATTTAAAAGTTAAATTTTATTATTTTACTATTTTGTGATTAATTATTATTATTTTATATTTAATTGAATTTCTACGTAAATATATTATTTTGGAACTTATTATTTTGGACGTTTAAATTTCACTGTGTATATTTATTATTTTCAAATACTATTATTTTAATAACATTAATTTAGTGCATGGTTATCTAAATATTATTTTGAAGTACTAATATTATTTTATTAACTGACGTGATTTTGAGTATTATTAATATATTTTTAAAATTATTTCACTACCATTATTAATGGTATTATTGTCATTGTTATTTTATGTGAGTTATTATTATAATTATCATTCGATATTATTATCATAGTATTATTTTAATATTAATATTTTCAGTACATCATTATTATTTTATTTTTATTGATTTACATTATTGCATTATTAAATTATTTCATAAATATTGTTTATATTATTGTTATTTTCAAATATGTTGTGCGTTATTATTATGATGGTTATTATTTTTATTATTATCATTAGTATTATTTTAATAACACTAGTTTATGTGCATTATTATTTCTATTATTTTTATTTTATTAAATATACATTATTTGTATTATTAATTATTTAATAATTATGGTTTTTATTATTGTTACTTTTAAATGATATTTTATGTGTTTATTTTTATGTGTGTGTGATTATATGTGTGTGTGTGTGTGTATATGTATATATATATATTTACAAACCAAACACATATATGTATACATATCCCCTGTAAAACCCGAACCACCGAGAGCCACCATCCTTCTGTCGTTGCCGTCCTTTCCACTTGTCATCAGAGTGTCGTCCGGTCTTTCAGCCACCACCACCTCCTGCAGACGCCGCTGCCGCCTCCTCCTTCTTCTTCGACAACGTTGACAGTGATAACAGCAAAGTCAGCAAGCTTCTGTCGACTCCTCCTTCTTTCGGCCACCTTAGCTCACAATTCCGGTGCCATTTGACTCCCCTAGCTCCGGCCAAGAAGTTTCCAAGCTCATTTTGAGCTCTAATTCAGCCATTTGTGAGTTTTTCTTGATTTTTGATTTTTAGCTTTAGGGGTTTTCCATTTTTTTCGGTTGATCTTGTGTGATTCAGTTAATCCACCTTAACAAATGTTATTCCTATATGATTAATCTATATGCAAATATTTTTTTTTATTTTTAGAATTTATTTGAAATTTTGTTAATTTTTTATTATTTATCTAATTTTCATAAATTAATTTATTTAATTATAAAATTTGTTGAATTGGTGTTATTATGAGTTAATATTAATTTTAGAGTAAAGAAAAGAATTTTTTCGAATATTTTTTAATTTTTAGAAATATTTATAGTTTATGTAAATATTAGATAATTGAGTTAAATGTGTATTTTGATTGAAATTAGAGTTTAATTGTATGTTTTAGTTGATATTAGAATGTTATTTGTTGATAATAATTTTTATGGAATTTTATATAATTTATGTGTATTTTGAATTATTTGGTTAAATATGTATTTTTGTTGAAATTATTGGTTAAATATGTCTTTTGGTTGATATTAGTATATTATATGTTGATTATATAATTTTAATGATTTTATATAATTTTTGAGGAAATTATTTAGTATATTGGATATTTTATATTATAGGGTTAAGTATGTAATTTTGTTAAGATTATAGTTAAACATTATGTTGTAGTTGGTTTTATAATTATTTAAGGTATTAAAATGATTTTTACAAATTATTTACTATTTTTAAGTAATTAATACTAATTTTTGAAAATTATTTTCAAATATATATTACTTATTATTTGGGTGATAAAAATGGGTTTTAAACTAATTTTATTATATAATTAAACTATTTAAGCAATTAAATGTGAATTTTATTATGTTATGTTGAATAATTGTAAAATTGATTTTTTTTTAATATTATATAATATTTGAGATTTTATTTGTTAAATTATGATAATTTTAGAATGTTATGTAAATAATAAGTGTATTTATTATTTGAGACTAAATGCGTATTTTATTATTTTTGTGATATTAAACTGTGATTTTAAATATTATTTGCAATTTATGTTAATTCAATTGTACAATGGGGATTTTATTCCATTTATGAATTTTATTATCAAATATTATTTAAATTAGACTTTTATGTTTTAGTTGGAAAGAAAAGGTTTTTAAATATTTTTATGGGTTTTTGATGATTTTTATTATTTTACTGTTTAATATTGTTGGTTTGTGATTATGAACCTTAGTTAGGGATTTATGGAGTTTGGGGTCCCAACCCGAGGTGTTGCGCTTTAAGATTTTAGAAGTGTGATTTATGTGCAGGATCGACTCTACTTTTGTAGGAAGATGTCCATTTTACAAAGGAGACTCTCACGAAATTTCGATAGATTTATCATAAAACATGACTACCGATTCGAGTTTAGTTTTGAAATTTTTTATTGAGTCTTTCTATAGTAATCCTAGAAGCGTAGAGTTAGAAGTTTATTCTAATAGTTGTTATTATTTTATTTTTCTAGCTGCGCCGAGACCGAGGCCTATCGGATCAGGCCCACTGAGTCTGTCTCGTGGAGCGTGAATCAACGAGTTATTATACTGTATATATATGTATTGCATATATAATGCATGACTTAGGATTCTTCATTTTCATTGTATATTTTCAAAAGTGATTTAACTTATTATATGATTTAGTATAATTTCAGTTTATTTTTAGTATATCTTAATATATATATGTTTGCATATTTTCAATATACATTTACTATATCTTGGAATATTTAGAGCTATTTTGATATATGCATGTTATATAATTAGGTATCTTTTTAGTATATTTTTAATATATGTTCAAATTAAATGTATGTTTTATCTTCATTATAGACTTAGCATGTTTAGTATATCTTAGGTATAGTTTTAGTATATTTTTGCTATATTTTGGAATAAATGCATGTTTTACTTTCGATATATACTTAAATTGTTTTTAAGTATATCATTGGTTTATTTTTGTATATTTCATGTTTGATTTGAATTTATCTGACATATATATTCAAAATATATTTAGTTTATTTTAAGTATATTTCAAGTATATATATGGTTTGTTTTGCTATTATGAATGTCATTCTACATTATTTATTTTCCCGTATGAATGATTTATTTTAAATGATGGATATCAATAGAACATGCTACCTAATGGGTAGCACTAGGACCATGTATGTACCGGTGCGATAGATTTAAGGTTGAGTGAGAATCCTTGTGGTAATTATGATTTGATTGGTAATGATATGATTGATTTGATTGAGATGTGATGTGATTGATGGTGTGATTGTTAGAGCTCGGTTGACCAAGTGTCTCAGGGCCAATCACACTGACAGTCAAACTGCTGGAGCTCGGTTGACTTAGTGTCTCGGGGCTAGTCTACTGTCCATATGGATTAAGTGAATTTATTTGGAATTAAGTGAGCCTGTATGGCTAGAGTGATGCTATAGTTGATTGAGGTTGCGATTAATAGGGTTCTATTTGATCCTTCATGTATTAAATAAATGTTTTCTGCATTTATTATATATATATAAAAGCAGAGTTTGACGTTTGTGTATAATGCATGTATGTATATATACGGGTGCCTGATTGTTATGGTTTATATTGCATATATATATAGTATAATAATTCACTTAGTGAGGTCTGACCCCCCCTCAATTATTTTTTTTCAGGAGATCTTATATTGTTAGACCTTAGTAGTAGAGCTCTTCGCCAATGTTCTTCCATCCCAGCTATTTTATGTAAATGTATATTTTGAAGTCTGATTTATATTCTAGAAATTGCAGTAGTAGTGTTATTACATCATAACAGTATTGTTTTGTTTGATACTTTGTACTCTAAAAGTTGTATTTGAATATTGTTTGAATATATTTATTTATGAAAGGATTTGGAGTATCTATTTTATATATCGATTTGAAAAAAAATTAAATTATTAAATTTAGTTATACTTTTTATTTATTTATTTCATGTTTTTATTTTCTAAGGCTTGCTATGGGTTCCGGATTTGAAAGAATTTCCATTCCCTAGTGTCGGTCATGACTCCTAGTTTTAGGTCGTGACAATTGTTAAGCTCTTCGACCCAATTTTCCTTTTTCACGTCAAGTCTCTTCTTTAATCCTTGCATGATAATTCTATTAGTGACTTCTATTTGCCTGTTTGTTTGTGGGTGGGCTACCGAGGTGAAATGAAGCTTTATTCCAAGGTCTAAACAGAAACCTCTAAACTTTTCATTATCAAACTATTTGTCTTTCTCTGTAACCAAAGTGTGACGTATGCTGAATCTGCAGATGATCTCTTTCTAGAAGAAATGTTGTATATGAGCTTCTGTGATGGTTAGAACTGCTTCCACTTAGTGAAATTATCTGTAGCCATTATCAAGAACTTTTTTTTATGAAGTGGAAGTTGGGAAGGGACCCAGGATGTCCATCCCCCATATGGCGAAGGGCCATGGGCTGCCAATTGGATACAGGGGGTGGGAAGGCTTGTGATTGAATCGAGCGAATTGTTGGCACTTGTGGCATGCCTGAGTTAGCTTATGGGCATCATTAGACTTAGTAGGCTAGTAATATCCTTGGAGTAGTGTTTTTCGGGTTGGTGAGTAGTGGGATTCATGTGCTCCACAAATTCCTTCATGGATTTCCCTGAGTATGTAATTCCCTTCCTTCAGAGAGACGCACTTAGACCATAGGTGTGACAAGGATTTTCTGTAGAGCTCCCCTTAGTGGATAGAATAGTGGGCTGTTCTCATTTTTAGTTTTTGAGCTTTCAATTTCTCTTCAGGGAGAGTTCCATGTTATAGGTATTAGTCTATTGGACGTATCTATTCCAAGAATTCCCGTATCTCCAAAACTTTAGGATTTTTCGTGTTGGGTTTTTTCAATGCCTCGGTCCATATCCTTAAATGCTTGACTGTCTTCAGCTATCGATTTGGCCATGAGGTTAGCCTCAGAGTTCTCCTATCTAGGTTTCTGGACGATCTCTTATCGGCCCCCTTCTTGTTTGATCTATTTTAAGAGTTGCCTGACTATGTCCATGTACTTGGCAATGCTAGTGTCCTTGATTTGGAATGTGCCGTTAACCTGGTTTACTATTAGATAAAAGTTCGAGTGTATTATGACGTGTTCGGCTCTGACCTCGGTAGCTAATTTTAGGCCTATGATGAATGCCTCATATTCTGCAGCATTGTTGGTTGCATTGTACTCTATCTAAACTGCATACCGGATTTAAACTTTATGTTGTCCTTTGAGAATCACTCTGGTGTCGGATCCTTGAGTAGAGGAAACTTCGTTAACATAGAGTTTCCATTCTGGTGCTTTTGTCATAGTGAGGTCTTCTAGAGCCATTTCTTGTATGAAATATGCTAATGCTTAGGCTTTCACTTGTTGGCAGGGCTTGTAATCAATGTCAAATTTGCCAAGTAATACCGACCATTAAACCAGTCTTCCCGAGGTCTTCGGTCTTTGTAAGATTTTTTATAAAAGGAAACATGATTGGACAACGATAGGATGTGCTTGGAAGTAATATTGGAGCTTCGAGGACGCATGAACCACAGTCATAGCCAACTTATCCAAAATGGGATATTGGACTTCGGATCTTCAGAGCATTTTACTGATGTAATATAATGGGTTTTGCTGGCTTCCCTCTTCTCTTACCAGTATGAATGTGATGCATTCTTGGCCTATAGAGAGATATAAATACAATATTTCATCTGGGATGGGCTTGCTGAGTAGGGGTAGTGAGGACAAGAACTTCTTGATGTCTTTGAAGGCTGCTTGGCAATCTATAGACCAAACAAACTTTTTAGAAATTTTTAAAGCTCGAAATAATGGTAGACAATGTCTGGCTGAGCATGAAATGAAATGCCATAATGCTGTGATTCTGTAATTTAGTTTTTGTACTTCGTGGATATTTTTTAGGGCTTTCATGTTGAGTATGGCTTCTATTTTCTCCGGGTTGGCCTCAATACCCCTGTGGGATATCATGAATCCTAGGAATTTGCCCGCTTTGACTCTAAAGACACATTTTTCTTGATTTAGCTTGATCTTAGACTTGCTCAATAACCAGAGAACTTGATCCAGATCAGCTGGGTGTTGTTATGCATGCTTGCTCTTGATGATGATGTCATCTACATATACTTCCACCTTTGTGCCAATCTGGTCATGGAGCACTTGGTTCATCATTCGTTGATATGTTGCTCCAGTGTTTTTTAGTCCGAAGGGCATCACCTTATAGCAATATAAGCCTTCATGGGTGATGAAGGATGTTTTCTCCTGATCTTCTTCCTTCATCGGTATCTGGTGATATCCTTGTACTATGTCAATGAAACTATATAATCCATGGCCAACAGTGGAGTCTATCAGATGGTCGATCGTGGGAAATGGGTAGCTGTCTTTAGGATATGCCTGATTAAGGTTAGTATAGTTCACGCACATCCTATACTTTCCCTTCGCTTTTTTGACAAGTACCACGTTGGCTACCCATTTTGGATGAGTGAATCTGGCTTCCAACAACTTCTTTGTTTCCTTAGCAATTATCCTTTACCTATCATAAGCAAAGGTTCCTTTTTTTCTAGGCCACTGGCTTTGCTCTTGGTCTGATGTTTAAACTGTGATAAGTAACCTATGGATCCACACTGATGATTTCAGATGCCCGAGAAGCGAAGTCTTCTGAGTGTTTAGTGAGGACCTCCTTTATTTCTTCCTTGATGTCACGGTCGAGTTCATTACCAATCTTCACCACTTTGCCATACATAATTTGTAGGGCTTCCGTGTCTTCAACTGGTTATGGACCTGCACCCTGCTTCTTTATTTCCTATGTTTCTAAGGGGAAGGCTTCCACCTGAGGCTTCATGGCCATCTAGTAACACTGTCTAGCCATATGTTGATCTCCCCGGATGGTAAAAGTTTCGCTCTCAACTAGAATTTTCATAGTTAAGTGTCGGATACTGGTGACTGCATCTGCTTCATAGAGCACCGGCCGTCCTATGATTCCATTGTATACCAGTGGAAGATCCACCACATTGAATACTATTTGGATAACTTTTGTTTCTTTGTCATCTTAATTCCCAAATTCTAGGTTCAACTTCATGACTCCCATTGGCTGTATAGTTCCTCCACAGAAGCTTATGATGGGGTTTTGGATGGTCTTCAGATTAGTGACAGAGCCTCCCATCGCTTTGTATGCATTCCAGGATAATGCGTTGATAGTGCTTTCATTGTCCACTAATAACCTCTTTACTAAGTAATTATCTATATACACATTTATCACCAGGGTGTCACTATCACGACCCAAACCGAGGGCTATAACCAGTGCTATGGAATAGGAATTCTTTCGAATCCAGAACTTGTAGCAAGCCTTAAAATAAAAACATGCAACAAAATAAAATAAAATAAATATGCACCATAATTAAAATCTCAAATCAATATAATAAAAATAATCTCTTTCATATTATAACATAAAATATATTAGTATATTCAAAGAAAGACCTCTGAATTAAAATCACATACGGTATATATAAAATACAACTCACTAATAATACAAAATATGACTACTGTAGTTTTCTAGAGTACAATATAAAAATTAAGTAGATAATTTACATAAAAGAGTCAGGGCGGAAGAAATACAGTGGATAAGTCTATTATTGAGGTTTGAAGAAGAAGACTCTCATATAAAAATATCAACTAAGGGGAGTCAAACCTCACTGACTGAATTGTTATAATATATATACATGCATTTCCTATATGTCAAATGAAATCAAACATTCGTATATAATAAATATATATACAAGCAATCCACACAGATGCTAAAAATCAATTATATAATAATACGAAAAAATCATAGTTTTATGAAGGATCAAATAGAATCCTATTTAATCACAACCTCAATCAATAATAACATCACTCTAGCCATACATACTCACTTAGTTCTAAATAAATTCACTTAATCCATATGGACAATAGACTGGCCTCGAGACACTAAGTCAATTGAGCTCCAACAATTGACTGTTAATGTGATTGGCCTTGAGACACTTGGTCAACTGAGCTCCAACAATCACACCATCAATCACCTCACATCTCAATCAATCATCAATCTCAATCAAATAATAATTTACCACAAGTAGTACTCACTCAACCCTAAAATTTATCACATCGGTACGTATGCGGTTCTAATGCTGCCCATTACATAATACATTCTATTGATATCCTTCATTTAAAATAAAACATACATTCAAAAAATAAATAATGCATGATGATATTCATAATAGCAAAATAATCCATATATATACCAGTAATATACCTAAAATAAACTAAGTATATTTCAAGTATATATATGTCAAATAAATTCAAATCAAACATAAAATATACCAAAAATAAAATTGAAAAAAATTTAAATATAAATCAATAATATAACATGCATTTACTTAGAAATATCCCTAAAATATACTAAAAATATACCTAAAGTATACTAATCATGAATAAAACAATCATGAATAAATTTTTGGAATTTATTTTAATTTTTGTAAATTAATTTATTAAGTTATAAATTTGGTATATTTGGTGCTATTATTAATTGTTATTAATTTTAGAGTTGAGATTATAATTTTTGTAATTTTTATGTAATTTTTATAATTATTTTTATATTATGTCAATATTAGAAAATTAGGTTGAAGTTGGGTTTTTTTTAAATTATTGTTTAATAATGTGTTTTAGTTGATATTAGTAATTTATATGTTGAGAAAATAATTTTTTTGTATTTATATAATTTTTGAGTAATATTAGTCTATTATGTGTATTTTTGTATTATAGGGTTAAATATGTAATTTTGTTAAGATTATAGTTAAATATTATGTTTTAGTTGGTTTTATAATTATTTAGGGTATTAAAATGATTTTTACAAAGTAATTACTATTTTTAACTAATTAATACTATTTTTCAAAAATTGTTTTCAAATAAAATATTATATATTATTTTGGAAATAAATTGGGTTTTTAGTGATTTTTAATATGTATTTAGGCTATTTTAGTTTTTTCAATATATAAAGTGAATTTTTATTAATTTATATAGAATTATCAAGAAATTTGATTTTTAATAATATTATTTTATTATTTCGGAATTTTTACGTAATTATTGAGAAAATAATTATTTTTGGTGTTTTAATGTTAAATATGCTATATTTTGATATTTTGAGGATATTTATGACATTTATTGATTTTTAGTATATTGATTATATTATTTGGATTTGTGGTGAATTATGGACCTCAGTTGGAGAAATTGTGTAGTTTGGGCATATTTTTTTTTATTTTGTTGCATGTTTTTATTTTAAAGCTTGCTACGGGTTTCGGATTTGAAAGAATTTATGTTCTGTAGCGCTAGTCATGACCCTCGGTTTGGGTCGTGACAGTCACTGTCACGACCCGTACCCGAGGGCACGTGACCGACACTAGGGAATGGGTAGGTATAAGGCCCCCGAAATCCGTAATAAGTCTAAAGGAAAAGAAAATAAAACCATTCATATTTTAAAATTTAATTAATAACAGAACATATTATCAAACTGATTTTTCTCAAAATACACAAATTCAACTGCTTAATAAAAATGTGTTTCAACATCTCATATTATAAATTGAATTTAAATCTTATACATAAGTGTAGTTTACACAAATAAATTACACAATTATGTTGAAACCATACAAATCCTTGGTACATATACTACTGCAGCAGCCTAGATTAACACACAGTACAGCTTACAATGACCTATATAAAATAGCCGGTGAAGAAGAAACCCGGCGTGGAGGTAGTCTGAGGTCGAACTCCCAAGCTCCTGAAAAAAATAAATTGAGGGGAATCAGACCTTACTGAGTAAGTTAATAAAAAGAGTTGTATGGTTTGAAAACCTTTTTGAAAACTATATATATATTTTTATAGTGAAAATAATTTATAATATATAAGTATAGCTTTTAAAAAATCTCGGTAGAACCCTAAACCCAAAAATCTACATGGCCAACTGGGTCCACTTATTCCAACTAGACTACCGGTCCTAGAGAGCAAGGGCATCAATCGAGGCACCAAGCCATAGTCATTCACTTAATCCAAATATATGGCACTGGCGGCCCCCGAGGGCAAAGGCATCGACCGAGGCACCCATCCCAGTCCATTTTTTTTACCTTACAATCATTGGCGGTCCCCGAGAGCAAAGGCTTCCACCGAGGCACCCATCCCAGTTAAACATTCATCAATCATACAATTATCAGATCCATCTCTCAATCTCTACCATGTGCATATAGTCCTGGTGAAGCCCATCAGGTGGCCCGTTCTACCAAAATTTCTCAATTTTAAATAATAAATGCATTTAAATCTTAAATAATAGCATTTAACCAAATAAATCATATAATCAATATAATAAAAATACGAGCGCATGCATTCTTTAAATAAACACACACACAGGTCATTCTATTGACTTACAGGATGAATGCGAAGGCTGACGACCATGCGTCTGCCTTGGCCTCACAGCTTCTGCTCTGAAATGCTCTAAAAGAAAATAATAATCGACTTTTAAAACATGACTAAGGAATCGAAATCAGCAATCAACAAAATAATGAAATTCCAGACTGACTCGAGGAAAACCGGACAAAACTCGACAGACAGGATTTAACCTAACTAACGGTATAAATTTTACGAGTATCACGTTTTACGAGAAAATCTACCAAAATTTTAACAGAGCCTCCTCTGTAAAACGGACATCTCTCTACCAAAGGTAGAGCCAGACCTGCATAGAAAATGAACTTCTAATAACTACAAACACCCACACTCGAGTCGGGCTCCCAAAACTACAATTTGCCTCGACCGAGATCACAACTCAATAAAATATCGAGAATTAAAAAAAACATTTATTTCTCAAACACATATTTCACATACACTTATACTAAAAATAAATAAAGTTATATACAATCTCAATTATTCAAAATTAAACAACTAAATTTGTATTCCTTCGTCAAAATACAAAACCATTATAATGTATTATATATATATATATAATATTTGGAATTTAATATTTAAAATTTACACTACTTAGGTAAAAATACCAATTAATTTATAAAAATTGTCTAAATCCTTTAATGTTAATAAATCCAATTGAAATATATATTTAACTATATTTAGCGTAAAATTACATTTTTACCCCCCCTAAAATACATAATTTTACATGATGTGTTTTTAATACTAGAATAATTCCTTAAAATTATTTAATCATGCCAAAAATTTATTTTCTCAAAATAAACCTCCCTAATATAATTAAAATATTTAATCAACCAACAATTTTCTCCCAAAAATATTATTTAACCTAAAAATCAAATTTGGCATAAACTCAAAAATATTTATAAAAATAGTATAAAAATCTCAAAAATTATAATTTGAGTTCTAAAATTAATAACATTTATTAATAATCTCAATTATTAAAATTTTATAATTTTTAATCATAATTTTTGAAATTAGCATAATTACCCATCAAATACCTAAAATTTACATAACCCTCTAATTAACACCAAAACTCTAAAATCTTACATAAAATTAATATACTAAAACAATTAACTATAATCTCTTTAATTTTACTAACTAAACCAAATAAAACCCAATAAATCAACTAAAAAAAATTAAAATAAATAAATAAAAATTGTAAAAAATTCTGTAAATTAGGAAAAATTAGGAAAAATATTTAAAAAATCCAAATTGAAGCAATTTATGGGCATAATCCAACATATACTCAAAAACAACCTAAAATCAACATTCAAAATCGAGCAGCAACCAGAAAACAACCTGTCAACAACCTAAGAACAACTCTGTGCAACTCACCTTCAACATTCAATTCCGACGTCGGAGGTGAGTTGCAGCGGCGGCTCTTGGCTTGGACGGACACCTAAGACGATGAGGGAAGTTGGGGAAGCATGGGTGGTGTTGGATCAGCTTGGATTGAAGTTGACAAAGGAAGGAAATGAGGAACGACAGCAGCAGCTCTTCCCTTGGTAGCTTGGTGCGACGGCAATGGTGTCACCGGTGATGGCAGGATGAATAGCACAGTGAAGAAGAAGAGAAGGAGGGTAAGGGACGATGAGAGAGAGGGTGGCTTGCAAGGCTCGGGAAGCTTCTATGTGTTTTTCTTCCTTTTTTTTTTCTTCACTGTTTTCTTCCTTGCTTTCTTTCTGTTTCTGTTGTTTTGATTTTTGTCTTCTTTTGTCTATTTAATCCCGTTTGGTCCACTTCCTACATATATATATATATATATATATATATATATATATATATATATATATATATATATATATATATATATATATTTAGTGTATGTATATGTGTATATAGGTAATTTTGGTATCTATATATATGTATATATATATAAATATATAAACTACATGCACACATATATAGTTATGCATGTATGTGTATAGGTGAATATTAGTACATATATATATATATATATATATATATATACTACATATACACATCTAAAATAATATTTAACCCTAAATATAATATATATATATATATATATATATATATACCTCCATTAGATAGAAAAAAAAATAATCTTTTATATAATATAACCTAAAAGTATTTATTAAATATTTAAATATAAAGTTACTTTATTTAGTTAAAACATAGGGTATTACAGTCACAATGGGGATGGCGAACATGCAAACCATCTTTCGAATTGAATACAATATTTTTTTTCTTGAAGACTGGCTTTTCTCCCCTACTCCGTTTTAATTTTTTCTCAGTATTTTCTCTACCGATAATCATGTTAATAATGTTAATTGGCTCCTTCCGAGCTTGCTTTGCTTCTGGCCTATCCTACACGTGAGTTTCTAGGTTTCTACTCCTTCTTGATGTGTCCATGAAATTTTTGAGTTTACCATTCTACACCGGTTTTTCTATGGTGTGCTTCAGCTCTCTACAAGCCTCAATGCCGTGCCCGTATTCTCGATGATGCTGACATCATTGTCCCCTATGTAGCATGGATCTTCAATTAGAGCTTATCCTCTTGGCTGGGGTGATTTCGACGCCATTTTGCCTGATCCACATGAGAATCCTGGATCAAGAGGTGTTCAGGGTGTGTATCTGTCCACTTCCCTATCAAATCTATCTGTTGGGTTTTTAAAATTTATTTTTAGGAAGCTTTCTTGTCTGGGTCTTGGTCTTTCATCTTTGGCCGGTGGCTTTTTCTCCTCCATTCGCATCCTTTTATCTTCATCCATTTTTATCATTCTGACTGCCATCGCCATTGCTTTCACAAAGGTGCTTGGTTCCTTGGTCATTATCTTATCTTTAAGCTTTCTGAGTCTAGTGCCATTTTTCAAAGCTTCTATGGCAACTTCATCAACGAGGCTTTCAATCTACATAGCTGTTTTATTGAATTGATCAATATAACTTTGCAGACACTCATCGACCTCTTGTCGGCACATACGAAAATCATTGATGTTTTTAGCTGGGGGAATATTGGTGACGAACCTGGTATGAAACTACTTCGCTAGATACTCAAAAGAAGTGATAAAAATTTTTGAGAGTCAATAAAACCACTTTTGGGTATCCTTTATAAGTGTACTTGGAAAGACTCTACACATGATTTCATCATTCACATTCTGGAGCAATATCCTTATTCTAAACGTAAATATATGATTGACCGGGTCTCCTACGCCATTATATTGATCAAGCGGTGGGATTCTGAATTTAGTAGGGATCTTTATCTGAATTATCCTTCTTATGAATGGAGTTATGCTGTCCATAATGCATTCGTCTTCCTTTCTTAGTTTTATACGGGCTTTGTGTATAACCTCTTTAACTTTCTGAGTTAACTTTGAGTCATTAAGGGCTAGAATTGTTGAACTGCATTCCCCTTTTGGCGCTTTACCCTTTCCCCTGCTTATCTCTGGTGCCTGTTGAGGTGTTGTGTTATTATCAATTTGAGCTGGTTCAAAGTTCCCACTTTGTATTAAAGCATTTAGCTGTTGCTGCATTAAGGCTATTTACGTTTGGATATTTTGTATCATAACTTCCTTGTTGGTTTGGTTAAGGTTGAGTATTTGGTTTACAGTGTTTAAATTTGGTGTGGTTATTAATGGTATGTCTGTAAAACTCAGAAAAGGTGTGGAGGGTATTGAACGATGATGGTGTTGTAAAGGAGCGTAATGTGGAAAGTCTATGCCCAAAGCTAAGCATCTCTGGGTTGTCAAAAAGTGAATGCGTGTGCCCGGATGAAGTTCCAGCATACTGAAAAGTGGTTGAAAGTACTATTGTTAGGAGAGAGTTTGAGAGGTCAATCAAAGGAATAGGTACAGAAGGATTGGTGTTAGTTTCAGAAGTCGAAGTTGGTGGTGGGCTGAAAGTCGTGGTGTGGATGTCTTTAGCTTAGCAGGTACACGAATGGTTTTTCCCAAGAGTTTCCACAGACGGCGCCACTTGATATATATGGAATAATAGAAAATGTTTGTCATTTTAGTGGTTTCATAAGAAATAATAGAAAATGAATACTGGATATTAAGATTTTGATAATAAATACATTTTAATTCTAAATTTGATAAACTCTTTTTTAATTTTTTTTTCTATCAGCTTATAGTTGATTTATTTTTTTAGAATATTTTATCTTTATTAAAAATAACTAATAATAAATAACTATATCTAAATTAAATATGTATAATTAATTTTTTATATTTTATAATTAAATATTTATAATATTTATATCTATAATTATCTTCTTGAAAATTGTACAATAACATTTATAATTTAAATTTTTTAAATGATTTCTATTAATAATTTTAATAACATACAAATTAAAGAAAATAAATTATTATTTATTACTATATACAATTTTTAAATAATTAACATAACTAAAAAATATTATAAAAATATATGAAATTATATTTATAAATAAATTGTACTTGTAATGGTCATTTGACATTTGAATAATAACAACTAACAAAATTTTACCAAATTGTTCATGTTTATGAGCTATCAGTTATTCGTTATCTAAAACCACTATCCGCAACCGTTATCAGCTATTCGCTATCTGTAACCGTTCATATTTATCTAAGGGTCTATTTGCTTTATCTATTTATAACAGCTGATAATTGATAGTTGTCGCGGATAGCTAATAGTGAATAGTTAATAGTTGTTAGCTAACAAATATAAACTGTTTAGTAAAAAATTGTTAACTATTATTGTTTGTATGTTACATGACCACTAAGGGTATAATTTATCTACAAATATAATTTCATATACTTTTTATAATATTTTACATTTCTGCAAATTATTTAACACACATATATATAGTAATAAATAATAATTTATTGTCTTTAATAAATATATTATTAAAATAATTAATAGAAATTATTTAAAAATAAATTATAAAATATAAATATTATTGTATAATTTTATAAAAAATAATTATAGGTATAAACATTACTAATTATTTAATTATTAATTCTAATTTATAATAATATTTATTTAATTATGAACTATAAAAAGTTAATCATATACATTCAATTTAAGTGACGTTATTTGTTATTAGTTATTTTTAATAAAAGTAAAATAGTTTAAATGAAAAATAAATACAAATAAGTCATCAACTAATAAAAAAGAGCTCCAAAATAAAACTTGTTAAATTAGTAACTATTTTGAATAAAATTAGTTATCAGTTGCTAATTTTAGAGTTTTATCAAACATTTAAATTGCAACTGATTGAAAAAAAACTTATCTCAATCAGGTAAATCAAACGCCTAATAATACAATTATTTAATGCTTTTGATATTTAATAATTATAGAAAATCTAATTATTTCAAAATTTAAATTAAATGCACTCAAAAAAAATTAAAACTTATTATATATATATATATATAAAATATAAATTCAAAACTTTGTTTAAAATAATTTAAATTTCTTATCATTGAGTGATTCAAATTTTGCAGGAAAGAAAATTTCTTAATAAAGTTAAGACTTGATTTCTAACACCAATTCTGGAAATGGTTTCACATGCACATCTAGATAAATCTATCAAAATTAAAAACAACAAACAACTCCAGCCACCTCTTTTCTCTTAATCTTTAATTTTCATTATAGTTTTTTGAGTCACCATCAATCATCTTTTCGATAAGAGATGATCCTTTTTATTTCTATCTGATTTATTTTATTTTATTTTTCTTTATTTAATAAATATAAATTTTAATATGTTTATTTTTTAATTGAAAATTTAAATCTTCCTTTATAAAGTGTTTGCCTTTAAAGGATTTTTATTATTTTCCTTTATAAAATTTAAATGTCTCCTTATTATAAATTTTGTGTTAGTATGTTTACAATTAAATTCATTTAAAAATCAAAGAGTCAATTTACGGTTAAATAAAGTTATTGAATAGAGTATACAGATTGTCGAATTGCAAATAAGAAAAGTTCTATCAATGCAATTAAAAAATAACAATAAGAAATTTTATAATTTCAGTAAAATTTTATTTTTAATATTTCTTAATTATGCTATTATTTTCTATTATTGTTTCATCAAAATATACTTATAATCTTTAATAAATGAAAGATTCATTATTTTCTTTAAAAAAACCAATAAATATCAAAAGCTTTAGGGTTCAAACTGGTAATTGCAATTTTTTTTCTTTTTTCTTCTCTTTACAAATTTCATTTAAACTAATCAAATTTTTTTGAACATATCAGTTAAAAATAATTAAATAAATTATCTGACGTTGCTTATAAAATTTCATTTTTCAAAAGCAATAATAACCACAGTACCAGATAGGATCTTAGTTCAATCTCACCAAGCATACATCAAATCAATTTATTTGAAACTGTTTTTCACTCAATTAACTAATTCATATGAATTTTATTTGTTAATTTGCTAATTTTCTTTTAGGTGAATTACCAACTTAGACAAGAATTATAAGATATATTTCCCTTGTATTGCAGCGCCTTTTATATATAATTAAGACTGCAATATTTTTTTTATTCCATTACTTAATCACATATGAAATTCTACGTACTTTAATAGGGAAGTAAAACACATAACTCATCAGAGTGTGCACCCAGTAACTATTAATATGTATTTGAATTTTTAAACGGTGATATTGGAGAAATTAATTATATGATAGTATATTGTAAAAAAAGATTGCGTGAAAAAAATAACTATTTATATTATTTAAGTGTTATAAAAAATTACCATATATATCTATCTTTAACTTATAGTCAATTACTAATTATATTCTTCTTTTAAACTTATATTAATTTTTTCCTTTATTTTTACGAACGCCATTAATTATATTCAGTTTTATTTTAAGGATCTAATTATATTTTTAAAATTTATATTTAAATTCTTGAAAAATAAATTTCACACTTATTAGAATTTATTTCTCTTTTTTCAAAGAAAACATAAAATATAAATAATAATATCAAATTTTAATTTATCCTACCACTTAATTTTGGAAATAGATTCAAAAATAAAGTTTTAAATAGTTTTATAAATTTTCAAAATTTTCACTTAAAAGCATTATAGATTATTGTTTTAAATTTCATTTCTTAATTTTCAACTATATTATTTAAAATTTTCTAATAGGGATTTAGCAAAAAAAAGTATGAAATGAAAAAGAAAAAGAGAGAATTTAAGATATTAAAAATATTAATTAAAAATATAAAAATATATTTTAGAAAAACGAAAGGAACCAAAATTCTTAAAGTTTTCATTATTTTTTATAGTTGCCTATATATATATATATATATAAAAGTTGTGACTTTTTTTTTATTTTTACTAATTAATGCACAAAAAAATAAAATTTAGAAATTAAGTCCTAAATTTATCTCAAAAGTGATAAGATTAAAATTTGAAATTATTTTTTATATTTTATATTTTATTATTTTCCTAAGAAAAATAGAAAAAAAATTAAAATTATTTTATATATTAAGATCTAAAAATAATATTTGGAAATACAATTAAACCTTTAAAAGAAATTTGATAAAATTGAAACAATTTGTACAGTTAAAAAATTAAATTGAAAAAATTTTAAAAATATGATATTATTGATAATTGTGCTTAAATTCATAAATATTTTTATTAAAAATATTTTAATAATTGTTTTCATTAATTTATACATCTTATTTTATTGTTTTAAAAAAAAAAATTTTATTTCATAGGCCGTATTTAGATTAATTTGTTCCAATGATACTCAAGTTTCTTATTATATACCATTAAAATATTCAACATTTATTTAGTTATTTAAAACCCTCCAACCTTTAATTTTATTTTTAAAGTAGTATCAAAATCATTTTCCAGTTGATGAAAATGATGTGGAACTTACATGGAGACATACGTGGTAAAAAAAAGTATATATTTTTTCTAAAACTCCATCTTGATTAACTAAAACATGTGGCACTACATTAGTGTCATGTGTCTAAATAATTTTTTTTTTTTATTTTTTAAAGTTAAATTTATTTATTATCTTACAACTTTAGTTTTTTCAGATTTTCATACCAACCAAACACCCTTCTTAATTTTAAAAAAAAAATTAAATATTACCTCACCACCATTAGTGTCACTATAGTAGCACCGTCACTTCTACCAACACAACACCCATAGCACCCACCACTCATCTTTCAAATTATTTGACATAGAAGAGCACTATCACAAAAATACATCTTCCATTAATTTTTTTTTAGATCTGGTACCATTTCACCACCTCCACCACTCAAAAAATCTTCAACCACCACAAGTTAAGTGAGAGATTCCAAATTCCCCAATAAAGGGAGTGAATGGGGAAAAAATGGGTGATTGTTCTTGTTAAAATTTTTTTAAGATTCATATTCCTACTATGCACAATAATTAGTCTCATATTGAGGGTAGATCATCAGGCACAAAGTTATATATGTTAACTGACTTACTTTATTAAAAAAGAAGAAGAAGTAGCCAACGTAACCTTAGATTGTTTACAAGTTGATTGCTAAAACTAACTTGGCCTTGGTTGTTTACAAGTTGGTTGTCAAAATCAACTTGACCTTCATTGTTTGCAAGTTGGTTGCCAAAACTAACTTGACCTTGGTTGTTTGCAAGTTAATTTTGCCAACTTGCTTTGTTTAGCTTAGCTCTTAAGAGTGTATTGTCCATAAATAGGCTTGATGGGCACAATATAGAGATAGTAAAGTATAGTAACCAAGAGGGATGAGCAAGTGAGAGGAAATAGAGAGAGTGAGTTGGTAAGTGTAAGGGAGTAATCTCTTTGTGTGAGAAAAATATAGAGAGTGAGTTTTTCTCATATTTTTAAGAGAGTTTTTTTTTTTTATTGTACTCTCCTTGGTTGATAGTGAGAAATATTTTATAACTCCTATAATTTTTTAATAGTGAAATTCTTCTAGTTTTGTTTGGGATTTTTCACATAAAATTTGTATGTTCCATATTTTTCTTTATTTTTCTTATCTTAATTATTTTAACTGTGATTTGCTCTATTATGATCACTACCGATCCTGCACATAATCCGAGTCAATTTTCTCAACAAGTGGCATCAGAGCATTTGGGTCGTGAATCATGGTAGAAGCAATGGCGAAAAAGTATGAGATTGAGAAATTTAATAGGAAAAACTTCTCATTATGAAAATTAAAGATAATGGAAATATTGAGAAAAAATAATTGTCTGACAACTATCAACTAAAGGCTAGAGGAAATCACATATAACAATAAGTGGAACGAGATGGACATGAATGCTATTATAGATCTACATCTAGCACTAGCAGGTGAGATACTATCAAGTGTAGAAGAAAAGAAAACCACAAAGGAGATTTATGACTAACTCGCCAGGCTGTACAAGGTCAAGTCAATCCACTATAAAATTTTTCTTAAAAGGAAGCTTTATACTTTTCGAATGGCAGAATCTACTTCAATGACGGAGCACCTTAATGCTCTAAATACTTTATTTTCTCAACTCACATTGTTGGAATGTAAAGTAGAGCAAAATGAATATGTTGAACTTCTACTTCAAAGTCTACCTGATTTGTATGATTAGCTCATCATCAACCTGATAAATAATGTACTCATGAATTATCTAGTCTTTGATAAGGTTGCAGTTACTATCCTGTAGGAAGAAAGTAGACACAAAAATAAAGAAGACAAATTGGTAAATTCGTAGTAAGTGGAGGCTTTAGTAGCGATAAGAGGGAGATCAACAGAACCTAGCTCCAGTGGCAGAGAGAGACAAGGAGATCAAAGTCAAGAAGTAACAAAAATATCAAGTGCTACAACTATGGCAAAAAGGGCCACATGAAGAAGGATTAGTAGAATCTAAAAGGTTTCAATCCTAAAAAAAATATTACTACTACATCAATTGATGGTAATGCTCTATGTGTTGAAGCAGCGATGACTAGCATACATAGAAAGAAATTTTCAAATGTGTGGATCCTTAACATAGTAGCTACCTAGCATATGACCGGGCAAAAAGATTTATTTTTCCAATATGAACCTTTCTCAAAAGGATTTGTGTTCGTAGTTGACGATTGTCCTTCGAAGATCGTCAGTAGTTCTTTGAATATTTTCGGTACTGGGGCCATCAAGTTGAGGATGTAAGATGGCACAATTCATGCTATTTAAATATTCAGCATGTGGAGGGCTCAAATAAAAATCTACTCTTTATAGTAGTAATAGATGATCTTAGTTATAGGGTTACAATTGAAAAGGGATTATGAAAATAATCCAAGGCATGTTTTTACTAATGAAGGCTTAAAAGATAGCTGCAAATTTGTATATGCTAATAAGAGAGACTTTGCAGGAGGCATAAACATGTGTTGCTTCAGATGGTTTAAGTGAAAAATCTACAATGATGTGGCACTCCAAACTCAGCCTTTTTTCAGAACAATGAATGAAAATTTTAGCTAAGTAAAAGCTACTTCCTAGTCTCACAAAGGTCTCCTTACCCTTTTATGAGAATTGTGTTACAAGCAAAAAACATAATGTGAAGTTCAACACATCTAATTCTAGAAGTAAAATTAGCCTAGATTTGGTTCAATCTGATGTGTGGCAAGCACCAATACGTCCATAGAAGGAGCAAAGTACTTTGTGTCTTTCATCAATGATTACTCTAGGAGAAGTTATGCTTATCCAATCAAAAGGAAAGCTGATGTGTTTAAAGCCTTTAAAACATTCAAATCACAAGTGGAACTTGATTCTAATAATAAGATCAAGTGTTTAAGATCATATAATGAAGGAGAATATACTAGTGAAGAATTTAATGTATTCTACAAGCAAAAAGGCATCAAAAGATAGTTCACCATATCACACACTCCTTAATAGAATGGAGTGGAAAAGTGGATGAACAAAAATCTATTAGAAATAACAAGGGCAATTTTAGGAGCTGCAAGCCTAGGAAAGTCATTTTGGGCAAAAGTAGTCACCACCGTATATTATGTAATAAATAGGTCTCCATTAACTATAATTGAGTGGAAGACACCTGGAGATATAAACTATAAGCCTGCTGATTATTCAAACCTCCATATATTTTTAAGCCATATATACATTATGTATAATGCCCAAGAAACTATAAAGCTGGATCCAAAATCCAAGAAATGCATATTTTTAAGATATGCAAAAGGAGTTAAGGGGTATTGCTTATTGGATCCCACTGTCTATAAGGTCATCATCAATAGAGATGTGGTATTTGCATAAGATAAGTTGCAAAGTGACAGTGGCACATCAAAAGACAATATAGAGACTACAATGATACAGGTGGAACAAAAAGATTCTTTTGAAGCAGTATTATAAAACGAAGAACAAGAATTAGTTGAGTTTGGAGAAACCAAAGTTCAACAGTCAACTCATGATAAAAAACACCAACCTAGCACTCTGATTATATTATGAAGAGCAATATTGTATACTGCTTTTTAATTGAGGATGGAGAGCCATCAACTCTTCAAAAAGCAATAAAAGTCCAAAATCATCTCAATGGATGGTAGCAATGCAAGAAGAAATTGAAGCTTTGCTTAAGAATCAGACTTAAAAACTAAGAATCAAACTTGGAAACTTGTGCCATTACCATAAGAAAGGAAGCCAATTGGAAATAAATAGGTCTACAAAATCAAGTGTAATAGCGATGATCAAGTGGAGTGGCATTGTGCAAGATTGGTGGTATGAGGGTATACTCAGAAAGAAGGCATTAAGTTCAATGAAATATTTTCCCCTATGATTCGAATTACAACAATTTGATTACTCTTGATAATATGTGATATATTTGATCTACATCTAAAGCAGCTAGATATGAAAACTGCTTTTCTTCATAAAAAAACTTAAAAAAGAGATTTATATGCTCCAATTAAAAGGTTTTAAAGAATATGAAAAAGAGAACTTGGTTTACAGGTTGAACAAATCTCTATACGTCTTAAAGTAAATGTCGAGGTGTTGGAATAAGAGATTCGGTTCCTTTATCATGAGCCTTGAATACAATAGACTTAATGCAGATCCTTGTGCATATTTTAAGAGATCTGGTGAAAATGATTTTATCATTTTGTTGTTGTATGCAGATGACATGTTGGTAGCAAGCCCTAACAAAGATCATATCGAAGAATTAAAGGCATAGTTGGCTAGGGAATTTAAAATGAAGGACTTGGAACCTGTAAACAAGATTCTAGAGATGCGAATTTACCGAGACATAAATAATATGAAGGTTTGGCTACTCCAAAAAAACTACTTGAAGAAAGTCTTACGGTAATTCAATATGCAAGATTGTAAGCCAATTTCAACCCCACTTCCTATTAATTTCAAGTTATCCTCCAGTGTGAGCTTTAGCAATAAAGCAAAGAGATGGAGATGTCTTGAGTATCGTATGCATCAGTAGTGGGAAGTTTTGATATTGGCTATAATTTGACAAGACCATACATTACACATATAGTAGGCGTGGTTAGTTAGTACATGGCAAATTCTAGTAAAGAGCATTGGAATGTTGTGAAGAGGATCTTAAAATACATCAAAGGAACCTCAAATGTTGCATTATGTTAGATTAGACTTTATTGTCATAGGATATATCAACCTAATTATGTAAGTGATTTGGATAAAATTAAATTCATAATGGGTTATATGTTTACACTTGTTGGCAGTGCTGTAAGTTGGGTATCAAAAATGTAATAAGTTATGGCTACAACAACAACAGAAGCATATTATGTGGCAACTACATAAGCCAGTAAAGAAGTAGTTTGGTTAAAGATGACAATGAAAGAACTTGGGCACAAACAAGAGAAAGTTTCCTTGTTTAGAAACATTCAAAGTGCCTTGCATCTTACAAGAAATCTAGCCTTTTATTCAAAGTAAAATCACATTTGAGTTCAGTACCACTTCATTCAAGAGAAAGTGAAGGAAGGAGCCATCTATGTCACATTCGTACCCTAATTATTGGTATATCTGCATTCATTTTTTTTACATTGCATTTACGTTATTGTTGATACAATTTAAGTATAAGCTAGTATATATATAGTTAGACTAGTATATTGAGTTAAGTCGTGGCTAGTACTTGATTAAGGAGTGAGAATTTTGAAATTTTGATGATACTTAAAATGAATAAAATATTGAGAATAAAAGAGATACGAAGTTGAAATGAAGTAAAGGATGAGAATTTAAATGTTACAAAGAGACGAGGACTCAATTGAAGCAAATAGTCATCCTAGAATGCATAATTGAAAGCTTGAGGATGAATAAAAAGTCAAGCCATTTCATTAACAGTATAAATGGATATTTTGCAAGTTGACATATCCATTTTAAGGCTTCCATCTCCATTTCGTGATCATCTCCTTGGCAACCATTTTTGTTAAAGAACATAAAAGAAAAGAAGAGAAATGAGAGAACTAGAAGGGGGCTGCTTGATTCTTCAAGTTTAGGCTTAATTTGAAAGTGAAATTTGGTGATCAAAAACACTTTCTAATCTGTAAATTTCATCCTAAAAGTCCTTGGTGATTGATTTGGTAAGTAATTCTATTGTTTTGGTTGATTGGGATTAAGGTTCATATGCAACAGTTCTCAGGTTGAATTCTACTAGTTTTCAATCTCGATATTTTAATCATATCTTGAGCTAAAAATCTCCAAATTGAGTTTTATTTGATGATATGGCAACTTAAAAGAGTTATCTAAAAATTTTCCTCTTGGAGCTTAATCTGAATCAGTCTTTATGTTAGTGTAATTAGAGGAAACATTTTAATGCTCAATCTGACAGATTCTTTGAGCTGATTATAATACGACCCTTATAACTTTCTTTATAGTTATCAAATTGAAGTAAAATATTTATTGAAGCTACTAGACACATAAATATAAGTCTGATTAAAATTTGAGCTTTAAATTCCTTTTTTACAGGTCTGACCAATTTTTCTAAGTTTGGCTTGAAACAGCCCTTTTAGAATTAATGGGTCAAAATTGTGAAATTGAGTTGGTTTGCATTTCATGCATATCATAGGGGGGATAAATGGTTAGATCAGTATGTGGGATCATTATATTGATGATTTTTAAATAAATTTCATGTTTTAGGTGCTGGAAAAGGCAAAGAAATTGGTGGTGCAAATTGGTGATCGAATTGTGTTTGTTTTGAAAGCTATTTTGTGAGTAGATGTTCAAGGCTTTAAGATCTATTCATATCAGCAATAATATGATATTTTTGATGTTTTTTTTATGGATATGAAATGATGTATTTAAATGGTTTCAATTCAGCCTCGTTGACACTTGAATTACATGTTTTAGTTTCAAGGTTACAATTTACAAGTTTAATATGTTATTACTATATGCTTATTTTGGTAACCTAATTTGAGGTTATTTTAGTTACTTGATGGTTTGAGATCAACTGGGTTTTCTTACTTTGGATTATGATGGGTGGTGTTTTGAATTTTAACATCTTGTTGAACAACGAATGTGATAAAAATGCTTTGATTAGTTATTTGGTGGAAATGGTATTGTTTTGTGTATTACCACCCTATAAGAGATGTATGAATGCGCTGAGTTGAGATATGTACATTTGAGATTGTGTTAGATGTTATTGCACAATAAACAATAGGGCACTTGATTACAGGACGGTGAATGTGCTGAGGTGAGATTGTCAAAGGGTTAGCCTTTAAGTGTGCCTAGTGAGTGAATTTTGATGGCCTGTATGTTATGGCCAAGTTGTGATGCTTATTTAGGAATGGTAAATACATATGAGAAGCTACATAGATGATTGAGAAGCATTTGTTTTATTCATTTGAGCTTTGCATAAGTTTGAAGGCAATAATGGCCTTAATATTTACTATGGATTATAAATTGATTTTAATTATTATAGTATGCTAATTTGAGATGTTTAATATGTTTGATTTAACCAAATTATTTTCTACTTGGAATGTCTATTCATTGAGTATTTTTTTACTCATTTAACTCTATTTTTTAAAATTTTCAAATAGTAGGGCTTGTTATAGGGTGGCCTAAGTTGAGTGAGTGTAAATAGAACTTTGATAGTAATGTTGGCCAACATCCTTATCAGAGAAGCCTTATATTTATGTTTCTTAACCTTGTTCATTATGTATTGTAAATGAAAACATCTTGTAGTTAAACATTGGTGGCTAGACTATATGTCAAGCAACTGCTAGTAACATATTTTGTGAATCTTAAATGATGATAAATTTTATGTATTTTGTGTACAAATATGAATTTCAACCTAGTTACTAAAATGTGATTTCCTATGTTATTTAATTAACTTATACTACATTTGTTATTCATAAACATCTCAATTGCAAAAGTTTTTATTTCCTAAATGATAATGAATCTTTCCAAAATATTATTTTCAGTTCTGTTAGCAATGTAATTATATTTATAACATAATTGGATTACATTAAATGGTTTTTTAAAAGATTGGTTTTAAACGTCCATCTCAGGCTATGTGAGACAAGGTGTGACATTTTTTGTATCAAAGCTTTGGTAAATAGTCCTTTAAACTATACTTTTCTTGTAGTTTGATGAAATTTTGAAAATATTATTGTTATATTTATAGGATGCCACCAAGAAGGAACTATGGTAGGCCACCTAAACGAGGGAGAGTTGGCCAATGGGGTAGTGACAGAGCAGAGTCTAAGGGTAGTGTTAATCCTAAGATAGAGTTTAAGGCTAGGACCCTTATTATTAAGCAACCTCCACCTCCCCCACCCCATTTTGTACTTGTATTATAGCTTAATCCCAGAATACTTGCAGAGACTATTGTTGCTACATTAGTAGCCCAAGAACAGAGGAGAAGGCCTGGTAATATAATTAAACATGCTAGGAAATATGGAGCATTTGAATTTCATGGCTCAGTTGATTCTCGGGAACCAGATAAATGGTTAAGAGCTATAAAGAAAGCATTTAATACTCTTGCAGTAACTGAGGCATAGAAAATTGATAATGTGTATGGCCTTCTACATGATATGGCAGATGCTTGGTTTGCTCAAATTAGATTATTACATAGAGGTCAGTTAACTTGGGATGTATTCAAGACTAAGTTCTATAGGGAATACTTAACAGATGCATTCAAGGTTAAAAGGAAAAATGAATTCATTGCTTTAAAACAAGGGGCAATGTCAGTTTGAGAATATATAGATAAATTTGAAGAGTTATATAAGTATGCTTTAGATGTTTTTCCAACTCAAGCTCAGTAGTGTTACAGGTTTAAAGAGGGCTTGCAAACTGTGTTGAAGAATGAATTATCACTATATAAAGGCCATAATTGTAGGGCCTGGGTTGAGAAAGTAATAGAGCAGGAGAAGTTGAGAGAGGAAATAAAGCAAAAGAGTAAGTCAAAGGCTCTAGTTTGGGTAGTGAGGCAAAAAGGATTCAATAAAGGAACTGGTACATCTCAACAAAGGCCAGAGATAAGAGGATTTAGAGGCAGTAGAGGGCCTTGGACTTAGTCAGGCACTAATAGACCACAGTCTTCTCAGTTTAGTTAGAGCTTTGTGAGACAACCTGTAGTTAGTGAAAGTAGTTCATTCAAAATGACCACACCCTATATTATTTGTGGCTGTGTTCACAAGGGAGGAGATTGTAGGAAGAGGATTATTCAATGTTTCGAATGTGGTGGATTTGGACACATTAGGAGGGATTGTCCTAATTTTGCATAGTTTGGCACCAGTACTAGTAGAAAAGTCCATAGCACAGATAGTAGAGGAGGTAGGACTTCTAGATTTAGTAAAGGTTTAGGAGCCAATGTTAGTGTAATGACTCAGTATTTTAAATAAAATAATATTATTTTGAGATATGTAGTGTTAATAATTTTAAATTTTATTTGTATATTATTATTGTTAATTGCTAATATTATTTATGTATTTATTTTAAGAAATTATTTACGTAAAAATAATTTATTTTACGTGGGATTATTTGATAATATTAAAGTTATTAATATTATCATTGTTATTATTATCATTGTTAATAATATTATTATTAGTGTTATTATTATTAACATTGTTATTATTATTATTATTATTATTATTATTATTATTATTATTATTATTATTATTATTATTATTATTATTAAATTTGAGTGAAGGGCATTTTAGTAATTTCATAATTAAATTAAAAAATAGAAAAGTCAAAAAAAATTTCAGGTCAAAGTCTTTTCTTCTCTCTCATTCCTCTTCTTCGATCACTCTCTGCCAACTACTGCCAGAGCCGCCCAACTTCTACCATCAACCAACACCTCTGGCTTCTCCCAAGCATCGCCAGCAGCCGTCAGATCGTCGTCAGAGCGTCAAAAATTGAAGAAGCTGAAAGTGGGAGCTTTCGTGAGATTTGGGCCACCCCATCACTCCAAACTGGAATCTTTTGAAAGCTTTTCCTCAGGTGAGTACATTTTCGAGCTCCGTTTGAGCTCAAATCCTCTAGATTTTTAGATATCTTCAATTTTTAGTTTATGTGTTTTAGGGTTTTTACTTTTTTTGAACTTGATTATGTTTGATTCATGAAAACTTGCTTCATAATTGTTGATTGTGGTAGCTTAAGCTTCTCAAATATATTTTTTTGAATTAATTTGAATTTTGGTAATTTTTTATTATTTTAATATTAAATATTGAATTTTTGATAATTATGCTAATTAATTATTTTTTTTGAGAAATTTAGTTGAATTTGTGTTAGTAATGTGAGTTAATAATTTTATATTTAAAATGATTTTTGGTGAATTTATATACTTTTTCGAAATATTAATTGTATTATGTAAATTTTGTATTATTGAGTTAATTGTGTAATTTTGTGAAAATTATAGTTAAATAATATGTTTTAAATTATTTTAGAATTAAATAGGGTATTAAAATGATTTTTATAAATTATTTACTATTTTTAGCTAATTAATACTAATTTTTGAAAATTATATTCAAATAATATATTATTTGCTATTTTGGTGATTAAATGGATTTTTAATTACTTTTAATACATATTTAAGCTATTTGAATATATAAAAGTGAATTTTTACTATTTTATATTGAATTATTGAAAAATTAGATTTTTATTAATATTATATTAGTATTCGAGATTTTTATTTAATTATTGTGAAAATAATTGTATTTGGTGTTTTATTTTTCAAATATATTATATTTTGGAATTTTGAGGATATTTATGGAATTGATTGATTTTTAATATATTTATTATTTTATTTATATTTTTGGTGAATTGTGAACCTTAGTTGAGAAATAGTGCAGTTCGGGTTCCCAACCTGAGGTGTTGAGCCTTGTGTGTTAGAAGTGTATTTTTCTTGTAGGATCGGCTCTACTTTTTAGTAGAGAGATATCCGTTTTCCAGAGAAGGTTCTACCGAATTTTTGGTAGAATTCTCGTCAAATGTGATGTTGGGTCGATTCTGAATTTATGTGTTTAGGTTTGTATTCATAGATCGAGTCTCTTTTAGAAGAATAAGTTAGGGATTTATTCTGATTGTTATTATTATTTATTTTCTAGTTGCGTCGAGATCGAGGCCTATCAGACCAAGCCCGTCGAGCCAATCTCGGGGAGTGCAAACTTGTGAGTTATTATCTTATATATGCATTGCATGTAGAATGCATGAAAAATTAGCATCCATGAATTTTATAATGAAATTAAATATGAATATTTCTTTAAATGAATAAGTATATTTTTGGTATATATGATATATATATGACACATATGCATAATTGTTTTTAATATATATTTGGTATATGTGCGTCATATATATTTGGTATATTTTTGGTATATTATGGTTTATTTTGGTATAAATGTGGATTATATACTTTGGTATATTTTTTGTATATGATGGGTTTATTTTGCTATGAATGGATTCTATTACATTTAAATTGTGCATTTTTATTATTTTAATAATTATTAAGTCTATTTGAAGGATATCAATAGAACGTGCTACCTAGTGGGTTGCACTAGGACTGTGTACGTACCGATGCGATAGATTTTAATGTTGAGTTATAAAATCACTTAAGGTGACTTTTATTTGATTGATTATTTGAGATTGATGTGATTGAGTAGTATGATTGCGGGATCTCGGTTGACCTAGTGTCTCGGGGCTAGTCACACTGACAGTGAGACTACTGGAGCTCGGTTGACTTAGTGTCTTGAGGCCAGTCTACTGTCCAAAAGGGAATAAGAGAATTAATTTGGAATTAAGTGAGCCTGTATGGCTAGAGAGATATTTTTTATTGAGGTTGCGAATAATTAAGGTTCTATTTAATCCTTCATTCAAATAAACATTTTTCAGCATTTATACATATAAAAGTGATTTCAGCATCTGTGTGAAATGCTTGTATATATTTATTATATATACTGATGCTTGATTGTATATGACATTAGAAGGTGCATGTATATATAATATAATAATTCACTCAGTGAGGTCTGACTCCCCTCAATATTTTTTTCAGGAGATTCTTCATCTTTAGACCTCAGTAGTAGGCCTATACACTGAACTTCTTCAGCCCCGGCTAGTTTATGTAAATTGCTTATCTGACTTTTATTGTACTCTAAAAAATTTTAGTAGTAATAGTACTTTGTATATGTAGAATGTTGTTCTCATGTCGGAGACCTTTCTCTGAATATAGTATACAAATATTTTTATTTTATGATATAACAATTAAGTATTTATTTTTATATCAATTTAAGATTTTAATTCTAGTGTATTTTTATTTATTTATTGCATTTTTTTAAGGCTTGCTACAGGTTCCAGATTTGAAAGAATTCTCGTTCCCTAGCAGCAGTCATGAGTCCCAGTTTGGGTCGTGACAGTTAGTAAAGAGGGTGGTGCATCCACATCAATACAACCTACTCAGCTTGTACAAATAAAGATACATTTAGTGCAACCCAAGGTCTTTGCTATGATACAACAGGAGGTAGCATCATCATATGATGTTATTTCGAGTAGGTTAACTATCTTTGGTGAGAATGCTTATACTTTAATTGATCTGAGTGCAACTCATTCATTCATTGCATCATCTTTCACATCATGCATACCGAAAGAAAAGATTGTGATGGACCAGGGTTTGGTTGTAGATATACCAATAGGTGAATCAGTAGTTTGTAGACATGTTTATCGAGGTTGTGAGCTAGAATTTGGGGGTCAAAAATTAGAAGCAGACTTAATGCCATTGCCATTAAAAATGTTTGATGTGATTATTGGCATGGATGTCTTAACCAAATACCAGGCAATAATTGATTGCTATAAAAAGAAAGTAGAGTTCCAAATTCCTATGGATAGTAAAATCGTGTTTAAAGGTGAGAAGGGTTCATATCATTATAACATGGTTTCAGCACTCACAGCTAGAAGAATGATGAGAAAAGGGTATGAAGCATTCTTGGCATATGTTGCTGACACTTAAAAAGAGGGCCAAAAGCTTGACAATCAACCTATGGTAAATGAGTTTATAGATGTATTTCCAGAAGATCTTCCATGTTTGCCACCTGATAAAGAGATTGAGTTCAATATTGATTTGCAGCCAGGGATAACTCCTATTTCACAGGCTACATACAAAATGGCTCTAGAAGAATTAAAAGAATTGAAGGTGCAGTTGCAAGAATTACTTGATAAAGGCTATATTAGACCTAATGTATCACCTTGAGGAGCACCAGTTCTATTTGTGAAGAAGAAGGATGGTACCATGAGATTGTGTATTGATTATAGATAGTTACATAAGGTGACTATGAGTAATAAGTATCCACTGCCACAGACTAATGATTTTTTTTATCAACTGCAAGGAGCTAAAGTATTCTCAAAGATTGACTTAAGGTATGGGTATCACCAGTTGAAGATTAAGGCAATAAATGTACCTAAAATAACATTTAGAACTCGATTTGGGTATTATGAATTCCTAGTGATGCCATTTAAGTTAACTAATGCTCCTGCTGCATTCATGGATTTGATGAATAGAGTATTCAAGCCTTATTTGGATACCTTTGTTATTGTGTTCATTGATGATATTTTGGTGTATCCACGATCAAAGGAAGAGCATGCTGAGCATTTAAGGATTGTACTACAAACATTGAGAGATAAACAATTGTATGCCAAGTTTAGCAAGTGTGAATTATGGTTAGAGAAAGTGGTATTTATATTGCATGTCATCTCAACTGAGGGAGTGTATGTTGATCCTAAGAAGATTGAAGCAATTCTTAGTTGGAAACCACTTACTAGTGTGCATGAGGTGCGTAGTTTTATGGGGTTAGCATATTACTATAGAAGATTTGTGCAGAACTTCTCCATCATTACTTCACCTTTAACAAAACTACTAAGGAAGAATGTAAAGTCTGTCTAGAATGAAGAATGCCAAGATAATTATAATGAATTAAAGGCATGTTTAACATCAACACCAGTGTTGACACTACCAATGATGGGGGTAGAATATATTGTATACAGTAATGCTTCAAGAAATGGCTTGGGTTGTGAATTAATGCAATAAGGTAAAGTGGTAGCCTATACTTCTCAACAATTGAGGCCACATGAGTTGAAAACTACAGTAGTAGTATTATTGTATGAGTAGTGTTATTTCAGTTTAAGACTTCTGTATTCAAAATATTGTATGAATATTTTATTTATGAAATGATATTTAAGTATTTATTTAATATCGATTTAAGTTTTAATTCTATCATATTTTTATATTATTTATTGCATGCTTTTTATTTTTAGGGGTTGTTATGGGTTCTGGATTCGAAAGAATTCCCGTTCCCTAGCGCTGATCATGACTCCCTGGTTTGGGTCATGACAAAGTTAGTATCAGAGTCTAGTTATTAATGTTGTGGACCTAGGTTTTCAGAGTTATGTTTTCTTTGAAACTGTTACAGTGAATTAGGTTCGGTTATGTCTTCAATAAGTTTTCCTTAACTTAGTATTCTGCGTGATCGTTAGGTTGTCTGTTTATTGTCTGTCTGTTGTCTGTTTTATTTGAATCTCTTTAGTTTTTATCTTTTCAAAATGAAGAGACGAGCATGTGTCGCTCCATTGGTCATTGAGGCCGAGGATGATGAGTCCTTCCAGGATGAGGTTTTATCTCCTGAGCCACTAGTGAGGCACAGAGGTAGAGGCAGAGGTAGACCTCGAGGAACGACAGGTCACCGTAGACAAAGAGAGCTATGGGATTAGGAACTTGTAGAGCCAAAGTACGAGGAAGCTAAAATACCTCCAGTTGCATGGTAGATGTAGCTTGCCTAACAGTAAGGTATGTCTAACCTTGAGGTAGCGTTATTCTACACCAAAGTTGGCCGTATAACTTTCGATGGGATGTCAGACCCGCTAGACTTTCTACACGCCATTGAGATGAGGACTCGAACTGCTCACACCAAGTATCAGAGGATCATGATAGTCAAGGGACCAACCCTAAATTAGTTCATTCAGGTCATTTAGTCTGTTAGCTGGATGCTAGAGTTTTAATTAATCCGGGTGCTACACACTCTTTCGTGTCCCCTGTTTTTGCTTTAAAGTCTTATTGGCAAGCTTTAAGGATGGTTTTTCCTTTGTCTGTCGCCACTCCTCTAAGCAATTCATTGGACACCGATGTTGTTCTTTCTGGTTGTCCAGTGTTAGTCGGAGGTAGAGAACTGCCAGCAGAATTGGTGTTATTGGATGTGATGGAATTCGATATGATCCTTAGTATGGATTGGTTGTCTCAACACTATACCGTTATGAATTATCAGAGTAAAGAGGTGATTTTCAAAATTCCAAATGAAGAAGAGTTTAAGTTTGTGGGTGATAATAGTTTTGTACCTCAGAATCTCATCTCCGCCATCACGTCTAGGAAGATGCTGAGGAAGGGTTGTCAGGGATACTTAGCACTTATCAGAGATAGTTCTGTGGAGAAGTTATCACTCACTGATGTTCTTGCTACCTATGAGTTTCCTAACATTTTTCTTGAGGAGTTACCAGGTTTACCACCTCACAGAGAGATCAAGTTCTATATAGATGTAGTTCTAGGCACCACTCCTATTTTGATGTTGCCTTATAAAATGGCTCCTACAAAGTTGAAGAAGTTAAAGGAGCAATTGTAAGATTTCTTAGATAAGGGTTTCATCAGACCCAGTGTTTGTCCTTAGGGTTCACTAGTCCTGTTTGTAAGGAAGAAGGATAGTACCCTGAGACTTTACATAGATTACATAGAGCTTAATAAGGTGACAGTGAAGAATAAGTATCCTTTTCCAAGGATAGAGGATCTGTTTGATCAGCTTCAAGGTGCATAGTTCTTTTCTAAGATTGACTTGAGGTCGAGTTATCATCAATTATGGATCTATGAGGCCGATGTTCCTAAAATGGCATTCTGCACTCAATATGGCCACTATGAGTTTCTGGTGATGTCATTCGGGTTAACAAATGCACCAACTGCATTTATGGACCTAATGAACAGGATATTCAGACCGTTTGTGGATCAGTTTATGGTAGTTTTCATTAATGATATACTGGTGTATTCGAAGAGTATGGAGGAGCACGTATATCACTTGAGGACAGTACTACAGACACTAAGTGAACATCAGCTTTATGCTAAATTCTCAAAGTGTGATTTTTGGTTGGAGAGTATTGCATTCCTTGGACACATAGTGTTTAAAAATGGTGTCCAGGTTGATCCATGGAAGATTGAGGTGGTGTCTGAGTGACCCAGACTAATGACAATCATGGAGATTTAGAGTTTTCTAGGTTAGGCTGGTTATTATAGGAGGTTTGTATAAGATTTTTCTAGAATTACAGCTCCTATGACTCGCCTAACTCAGAAGAATATGAAGTTTGTGTGGTCAGATGCTTGTGAGAACAGTTTCCAGTTGCTAAAGGAGAAATTGACCATAACTCTTTGGCTTTGCCTAATGGAGTAGATAAGTTCATTGTGTATTGTGATGCCTCCAAAGTTGGCCTAGGTTATGTGTTAATGCAGAATGGTAGGGTGATATCTTATGCTTCAAGGTAGTTGAAGAAGCATGAACAGAATTATCCTACTCACGACCTAGAGATGGCTACAGTGATCTTTGCTCTCAAGATTTTAAGACATTATCTGTACAGGGTGACTTATGATATTTTCACAGATCACAAAAGCCTTAAGTACATTTTCTAGAAGAGAAATCTAAATATGAGGCAGAGGAGATGGTTAGAACTCCTGAAGGATTATGATTGTGAGATTCTTTATCATCTAGGCAAGGCTAATGTGGTAGCAGATGCCTTGAGTAAGAAGTTCTCAAGTAGTCTTGCTCATATTAGTGTGAAGAGAAGACCTTTAATCCAAGAGTTGCACTAGTTGGTGGATCAAGGTTTGATAATGAAGATTAGCAGATCAAAAATATTGTTGGCTCAGTTCAGAGTTCGATAAGTGCTAAGAGATAAGATTAAGGTAGCTTAAGGCCGAGATCCTAATCTAGCTGAGCTTGCAGAGAATGTTCGTGTAAGAAAGTTCATTGATTTCACTCTTGATGATGAAGGTGTTTTTTGGATTAATGGTAGATTATGCATTCCTTATGTGGATAATTTGAGAGAAGAGATCCTTAAGGAAACACATTCTAAAGCTTACAACGTACATCCAAGTGTCACTAAAATGTACCACAACATTAGAGATATGTATTGGTAGGATGGACTGAAGAAGGATGTAATTGATTATTTTTCAAAGTGCTTAACATGTCAACAGGTGAAAACTGAGCATCATAAGCCTTCATGGAAGCTTCAGCCTCTTCCTATTCTTGAGTGGAATAAGAGATAGTTGCTATGGATTTTGTGGTTGGGTTACCTCGTTCTAAGGATGGATACGATTCCATCTGGGTGATTATGGACAAATTAACCAAGTATGCTCATTTCTCGCCTAATAAAGCCACTTATTTTGTAGCTAAGTTAGCGAAGTTTTATGTTAATCATATTGTGTTCTTTCATGGATTACCTGTGTCCATTGTATCTAATAGAGGTTCCGTGTTTACCTTTTAGTTTTAGCAAAAGTTGCAGGAAGCAATGGATGCCAGGCTTGATTTTAGTTCTGTTTTTCACCCTCAGACAGATTATCAATCTGAGAGGACAATCCAAACACTTGAAGATATGTTGAAAATGTATGTATTGGATCTTGGAGCTAGCTAGGATGATCATTTGCTACTTGTTGAGTTCGCATATAATAACAGCTACTATAGCAGTATTAGGATGGCACCGTATGAAGCTTTGTATGGAAGTAAGTGTAGATCCCCTCTGAGTTGGGATGAGATTGGAGAGAGAGCATTGACTGGACCTGAGATGGTTCAGGATGTTGCTGAGAAAGTTTTTCTGATCAAAAGGAGATTAGAGACCGCAACTAGTAGACAAAAGAGCTACGCAGATCCGAGATGCAAAAATATGGAGTTTCAGGTTGGAGACTTTATGTTTCTGAAAGTTTCTTCGATGAAGGGTGTGGTGAGATTTGGTAGGAAAGGGAAGTTAGCACCGAGATATATTGGACCATTCAAGATTTTAGAGAGAGTGGGCATGGTTGCATATTGGTTGGCTTTGCCTCCAAATTTGTCATAAGTGCATATAGTGTTCTATATCTCAATGCTAAGAAGTATATTTCAGACCCTTCACACGTGTTGCAGCCTGATAGTGTGGAAGTGAATGAAGACATGACGTATGAGGAGGAACCAATCATGATAGTAGACTATCAAGTTCGTCAGTTGAGTTTGAAGCAGAATCTGATGGTCAAGGTGTTGTGGCGGAGCAACAATGTGGAGGAGCTTACTTGGGAGACAGAAGCTGAGATGCGAGTTACCTACCCTTACCTCTTTCCTTGATCAATTCTTATATTTATTCTTTTATTTGAATTCGAGGATGAATTCTTATGAGGGAAGATTGCAATGACCAGATATTTTAAATAATATAAAATTATTTTGGGATATACAGTGTTAATAAAATTTTAAATTTTATTTATATATTATCATTATTTATGTATATTATTCATTTATTTTCTTCTAAATATTTTATTTACGTAAAATAATTATTTTGTGAGTTAATATTATTGTTATTATTATTGTTATTATCATAATGTGATTGTGTGTTGTTGTATGTATATATATATATATATATATATATATATATATATATGCATCAGGACATATTTATTTTTGGGTTTCTCTCCCATCTCTTCTTCTTTTCTTTTCTTCACGTTTTCTTCCTTCTTCCCGCAAACTTCCTGCAAACCACCCATTACCCCCGCCGGACCACCAATCGCCACCACCATCGCCTCCCCTCCTTCCCTCCACCTCCTCGCCGCCTTCAGCTCGCTTGATCGACGTCGGAGCATCGGAAAAAGCAACAGCAGCCAAGAGAGCTCTATTGTTTTCGGTGAAGCTTCCGGCCACCTAAGGTCTTCATTCTTGCCTCATTTGAATGCTCTTGCTCTGGTGAAGCTAGTTCCAAGCTCGGTTTGAGCTTAAATCTCTCTATTTGTGGGTTATCTTCAATCTAAGTTTATGTGTATTTAGGGTTTTGAATTTTTTTGAGTTGAATATTGTTTTATTTATGGATTTTTCTTTTGATAATGTTATTTAGGGTCGCTTAATCTACTTAAATATAATTTTTGTTTATTTTTTGAATTAATTTGAATCTTAGGTATTTTTTAATATTTTAATAATTTAAATTCAATTTTTTTTTGTTAATTATGTTAATTATTTATTTTCAATGGAAATTTGGTTAAAATAGTGTTATTAATTTAAGTTAGTAATTTTAGTATTGATAAAATAATTTTTAGTGATTTTATATAATTTTTGGGAATATTTTTAATATTATATGAATTTTGGATATATAGGTTAATTGTGTGTTTTTATTGAAATTATAGTTAAATAATATGTTTTAAATGATTTTAGAATTTTATAGGGTATTAAAATAATTTTTACAAATTATTTACTATTTTTAACTAATTAATACTAATTTTCAAAAATTATATTCAAATAATAAATTATTTACTATTTTGATGATTAAATAGATTTTTAACTACTTTTATTATATAATTAAACTATTTGAGCAATTAAACGTGAATTTTACTATTTTATGTTGAATTATTGAAAAATTGGATTTTTATTAATATTATACTATTATTTGAGATTTTATTTATTTAATGTGAAAATAATTATATTTAGTTTTTTTATTTTTATATATATATTATATTTTGGTATTTTAGGGATATTTATGGAATTTAATGATTTTACTACATTTATTATTTATTATTGATTTTTTTGTGTATTGTAAACCTCGGTTGGGGATTTGTGTAGTTTGGGGTCCCAACATGAGGTGTTGAGCTCTGTGTTTTAGAAGTGTGATTTTCTTGCAAGATCGAATCTGCTTTTCAGTAGAGAGATGTTCGTTTTACAAAGGAGGTTCTGTAGATTTTTTGGTAGAATTCTCGTAAAACGTGACGTTGAGTCGATCCTAAATTTCTATGTTTGATTTAGTTTTGAATTCTTAAATCGAGTCTTCCTTTAGAATTCTTAGAAGTATAAGTTAGAATTGAATTTGATATTATCATTATATTTATTTTCTAGTTGCACTAAAACTGAAGTCTATCGGACTAGGCCCATTGAGTCAGTCTCGAGGAGCGTAAACTTATGAGTTATTCTTTGAAATGCATTGCATTTAGGATACATGATATTGAGTATACATGTTTTTAATATGTATTTATACATGAATTGTTTTATTAAATGATTTAGTATATGTTAGGTATACTTTCAATATATTTTTTGTATATTTTGATATTTATGCAACACATATGTTCGTTATATTTTCAATATACACTTAGTATATTTTTGGTATATTCATGGTTTATTTTGGTATATATATTTTGGTATATTCTTTTATATTGTATGCCATTTTATTTTAATTGTGCATTTTATTATTTTCCATAAATATACGATTTTATTGAAGGATATTAATAGAACGTGCTACTTAGTGGGCTGCACTAGGACTGTGTATGTACCAGTTTGATAGATTTTAGGGTTGATTTTATGAGATCATTTGAGGTGAAATTTGATTGATTGATTATTAAGAATTTCAATAAGTGAATAGTGTGATTTTAGGGTTAAGTTTATGAGATCATTTAAGGTGAAATTTGATTGATCGATTATTGAGAATTTCAATGAGTGAATAGTGTGATTGCGGGAGCTCAGTTAACCTAGTGTCTCGGGGCTAATCACACTGACAATGAAACTGCAGGAGCTCAGTTGACTTAGTATCTCAAGGCCAATCTATTGTCCAAAAATGGAATAAGAGAATTACTTTGGAATTAAGTGAACCTGTATGGCTAATGAGATATTTTGATTGAGGTTGTAAATATTTAAGGTTCTATATGATCCTTCACTTAAACAAATATTTTTTGCATTTATATATATAAAAGTGGCTTTCAGCATCTATGTGAAATGCATGTATATATTTATATACATATACTGATGCTTGATTGCATATGACATTAAGAGGTATGTGTACATATATTATAATAATTCACCCAGTGAGGTCTGACCCCCCTCTTAACCATTTTTTTTTCATGAGAGTTTTTTTCATCAGACTGTACTAGTAGTGCTTTACGTCTATCTTCTTCCACCCTGGCTATTTTATGTAAATTTCATATTTGAACTTTTATTGTATTCTAGAAAATTGCAGTAGTAGTATTATTGTATTAATAGTGTTGTTTCAGTTTGAGACTTCTATGTTTAAAATATTATGTCAATATTTTATTTATGAAATGATGTTTAAGTATTTGTTTTATATCAATTTAAGTTTTAATTATGTCATATTTTTATATTATTTATTGCATGCTTTTTTTTAAGGCTTGCTATGGGTTCCGAATTCAAAAGAATTCTCGTTCCCTAGCGCCGAACATGACTCCCTGGTTTGGGTAGTGACTCTAACCCATATAATTAGAAGAAATCTTATCCTATAAAGAAGAGCCAGTTGCTAGGAAAACCAAGGTCTTAAGAAATAAAATCATACCTTTGGTGAAAGTGTTGTGGTAACACCATAGAAGAGAGGAAGCTACTTGGGAATGAGAAGAAGACATGAGAATGAGAAGAAGACATGAGTTATCTAAAACTGTTAATCTTGGAGCTTGATTTGAATCAGTCTTTATATTAGTGTAATCAGAGGAAACATTTTAATGCTTAATCTGTCAGATTCTTTGAGCTGATTATAATACGACCCTTATAAATTTCTTTGTAATTATCAAATTAAAGTGAAATTTTTACTAAAGCTACTAGACACATAAATTTAAGTTTGATTAAAATTTGAGCTTCAAATTCCTTTTTTACAGGTCTGACCAATTTTTCTAAGTTTGGTTTGAAACAGCCCTTTAGAATTAATAGGTCAGAATTTTGAAATTGAGTTGGTTTTCATTTCATGCATATCATAAGGGGGCTGAATAGTTAGATAAGTATGTGGGATCATTATATTGATGATTTGTAAATAAATTTCATGTTTTAGGTGCTATAAAAGGCAAAGAAAGAGGTGGTGCAAATTGGTGATCGAATTGTGTTTGTTTTGAAAACTATTTTGTAAATAAATGTTCAAGCCTTTAAAATCTATTTATATCAGCAATAAAATGATATTTTTTTATTTTTTTATGGATATGAAATGATGTATTTAAATGGTTTCAATTCAGCCTCGTTGATACTTGAATTACATGTTTTAGTTTCAAGTTTTCAAGGTTACAATTTACAAGTTAAATATGTTATTACTACATGCTTGTTTTGGTAACCTGATTTGAGGTTATTTTAGTTACTTGATGGTTTAAGATCAAGTTTTTTTTCTTACTTTGGATTATGATGGGTGGTGTTTTGAATTTGAACACGTTGTTGAACAACGAATGTGATAAAAATGCTTTGACTAGTTATTTGGTAGAAATGATATTGTTTTGTGTATTACCACCCTATACGAGATGTATGAATGTGCTAAGGTGAGATATGCACATTTGAGATTTTGTTGGTTGTTATTGTGTAATAAACAACACGACACTTGATTGCAGGACGGTGAATGCGCTGAGGTGAGATTGTCAAAGGGTTAGCCTTCAAGTGTGCCTAGTGAGTGAATTTTGATGGCATGTATGTTATGGCCAAGTTGTGATGCTTGTTTAGGGATGGTAAATACATGTGAAAGGCTATATAGATGATTGAAAAGCATTTGTTTTATTCACTTGAGCTTTGCATAAGTTTGAAGGCAATAATGGCCTTAATATTTACAGTGGATTATCAATTGATTTTAATTATTATAGTATACTGATTTAAGATGTTTAATGTGTTTGATTTAACCAAATTATTTTCTGCTTGGAAAGTTTATTCATTGAGTATTTTTGTACTCATTTTACTCTGTTTTCTAAAATTTTCAGATAGCAGGGCTTATTAGAGGGTGGCCTAAGCTGAGTGAGTGTAAATAGAACTTTGATAGTAAGGTTGGCCAACATCCTTGTCAAAGAAGCCTTGTATTTATGTTTCTTAACCTTGTTCATTATGTATTGTAAATGAAAACATCTTGTAGTTAAATGTTGGTGGCTAGATTATATGTCAAGCAACTGCTAATAACCTATTTTATGAATCTTAAATGATGATAAATTTTATGTATTTTGTGTAAAAATATGAATTTCAACCTAGTTTCTAAAATGTGATTTCCTATGTTATTTAATTAACTTATGCTATAGTTGTTATTCATAAACATCTCAATTGCAAAAGTTCTTATTTCCTAAATGACAACGAATCTTTCAAAAATAATATTTTTAGTTCTATTAGAAATGTAATTATATTTATAACATAATTGGACTGCATTAAATGGTTTGTTGAAAGGTTGGTTTTAAATGTCCATCTCGGGCTATGTAAGACAAGGTGAGACAGTCTATTTGTAGAAAATTCATACCAAAGGCAACCTAGCAAATTTCTTGACAAAGATTATCAATAGTAACAAGTTTATTTGGTGTCAATCTTATTGTGGCCTAACGAAGACATAAGCAACATTAAATGACAAGATACAAAGAATGGTGTGAAAATGTGATTGATTCTCAATCAAATCTTCAAGTGGGAGATTGTTAACCGACTTACTTTATTAAAAAAGGAAGAAGTGGTCAACTTGGCCTTAAATTGTTAGAAAGTTAGTTGCCAAAACCAACTAAGCTTTAGTTATTTGCAAGTTGGTTGTCAAAACCACCTTGGCCTTGGTTATTTGTAAGTTGGTTGCCAAAACCACCTTGGCCTTGGTTATTTGTAAGCTGGTTTTTAAAACCAACTTGGCTATGGTTGTTTGCTAGTTATTTGTAAGTTGGTTGCTAAAACCAACTTAGCTATGGTAGTTTGCTAGTTGATTTTGCCAACTTGCTTTGCTTTGCTTAGCTCTTCAGAGTGTATTGCCTATAAATAGGCTTGATGGGCATAATATAGAAATAGTAAAGCGCAGTAACCAAGAGGGATGAGCAAGTGAGAGAAAATAGAGAGAGTGAGTTGGTGAGTGTAAGGGAGTAATCTCGCTGTGTCAGAAAAATATAGAGAGTGAGTTCTTCTCATATTTTTAAGAGAAAGTTCTGTTGTACTCTCCTTGGACTCTTATAATTTTTCAGTAGTGAAATTCTTCTAGTCTTGTCCATGATTTTTCCCTAATTTTTTTGAGATTTTCCATGTAAAATTTGTATGTTCCATATTTTTTTCATTTTTCTTACCTTAATTATTTTAACTATAATTTTCTCTATTATGATCATTACCGATCCTGTGCATAATCCACATTAATTTTATCAACATTATAGCCTAAAAAATCCATGCATATAACTCCTTTACTTAAGATTTTAATGGCTAAGTTTTAACTTAAGTTTTGATTTTTGCTCTTTTTTTTATGGTAGAGGAGGTGGTGGTTACAATGAAGGTGGAGGTGGTTGTGGCTCTATTTTAAGACAAAAAAAAATGAGAGGAGAGAAGTTATTGGTTAAAGTGGAGGATATAATGTTGAAATCCATATGAAGATCCTCATGAAGATGTGGTCATTCGAAGGTGGTAGCGGTGACAAAATGGAGAAAAATGTTGGTCATAGAGGTGTCAAAATGTGTAATGACACACAAACACAATTCACTTAATACATAAAATTAACAGATTCATGTTAAATGGATTCATGTCAAAAATGGGTTAGCCCGTTTATAACACGATTTAACCAAATCATATCATGAGTTGACACATAAACTCATTTATAATCCATTTAATTATATGTGTTGTGTTGGGCCATGGTAACTCGAAATGACATGACACAAGCCATTAAAAATTCATATAATTTGTTATGATTTTAAATAATAAATTACGCATTTATTGCAATTTTTTTATAAAAATAATATTTTTATATTTGTATTACGCAAATTGCTAAATTATAGATATTTTTTTTAATTTTGTTATTAAAAAAATAGTGTCTGATATATCATAAATGTTATACATGTTAAATGAGTCATGTAGAATTTTATGATCCATACAACTCATTTAAATAAATGGATTAAATGTGTCGTGTTTATGCAATCTGTTTAATTTTCATGTTGTGTTAGGGTTGAAATATTTGACATGATTAATAAATAGTTCGTGTTCATGTTTGTCACAACCTGAACCTAAAGGGCATGTGACCGACACTAGGGAATGGGAAAGCGATCAGAAACCCATAGTAAGCTTAATAAAATTTTCACAATAAAATTAAATCAATTTAAAATTTCTAACAAAAATTCGGCAGAGTTTCCTCTATACCGAGAACAAACCCAAAACCTGCAAGTCAAGAAATGTACTTCTAGAATATTTTCACATCAATACTACATCACAACAAGTCTAACACAATATGTATGCTCAACACACCTATCATCATAATAATACATAAATCCAATTTAAACTAATTAAGTACAAATACATTTATCAAAATGTTCAACTACTACTGCAGTGTCTGGAGTACGAATATAAGACAATGAACACTAACATGACATAAATAAAGTACCCGGGGAAGAACAAGTCCGGCACAGACAGGTGGAACTAGCTGTAGACTCCCAAGATCCTGGAAAAAATAATTGAGGGGAGTCAGACCTCACTGAGTAAATTAATGTTATAAAATGCATGTTGGTTTTAATAATGTTTATTTAAAACTAATAAACTCAGGCAAATAAATAAATATTTTAAAATCATTTAATTTATTAAAATTAGCTTTATAAAACATCCTTTCAAATTAAATAAATTTCTTTCTGTAAACATCCCATTAAAATTCATATAAAATAAAATCTTTAACGAAAATTATGGTAGAACCCTAAACCTCAAAATCTAATAGCCACTTTGCTCACTTAGTCCAATTGATTGTCAGTCCAAGAAAGCAAGCTCAACCAGGGTCCAGCCACAGTCTGTCTTTTATTCTAAGTGTTTACTAGTGCCCAAAGAGCAAGCTTGACCAGGGTCCAACCAACAAACATACCTCTACCCAAAGAGCAATCTCGACCAGGGCTCAACCATAATCATACATCTGCCCAAAGAGCAAAGCTCGACCAGAGCCCACATTTCACAATATAGCTAGCTCACAACCTAAATCAATACTAATGTGCACGCAGTCCTAGTGACACCCACCAAGTAGCATGTACTACCATTTTCTCCAAAATGTGATTATCATATAAATTAATACAATGAAATAAAATAGCATTAAATAAAATAGAACCAACCTTGTTGTCGGAAACCTATAGACTCCTAACATCAAGAGGAATGTAATAAAACCAACCTTGTTGCCGGAAACTTGCCGAAACAATGCGAAATCATAAGAAGGAGCCGAATGGTTTTATGTAATTATGCACAATTTGGAGCCACTTCATGCAAAATGAAGACCACCAGAAGGAAGTGGATGATGAGATGAGTCTATAACTCGAATTTGAGGTCGATTGGAGTTTGTTTAGGTGTTGAATGGAAGAAAAGTAAAATTTTGGAGTAAAAAGAAATTTTCCAATCTAACAAAACCTTCCCTGCTGCTTCCTTTTATTTTTCTTTTGCATAACCAATTTTCACCTTTTTAAAAAAATGATGGACCACATGTCCATCAACAGCTGGCCCCTTTTTTTTAACTTATATATATATATATATATATATATATATAACACCAACAATATTAATAATAATATTAATAAATAAAATAGTAAAGACAATAATAATAGAATACTATTAAGAAGGACAATAACAATAATAATAATAATATTTATAACCAAAAATTCGGATTATTACATTCTTCCCCCCTTAAGAAAATTCGTCCTTGAATTTTCATTAATACTGAAATAAGTAGGAGTATCAATTCTGCATATCGATCTCTGTCTCCCAAGTGCAATCTTCCATTGCATGATTGTTCTACAATACCTTCACTATAGTATCTCTTTGGTATGCAATTAACGAACTTTATGGTCTACAATCGCCATAAGATACTCTCCATATGATAAATCCTCACTGAGATCCACTATTTATAGCTGAAGGACATGTGAAGGATCAGAGATGTACTTCCTTAACATGGAAACATGAAATACTAGATGAATCCATGATAGATCTAGTGGTAACACCAGTCTATAGGCCACATCACCAACTCTTGAACGAATCTCAAAGGGTCCGATATATGTTGGATGTAATTTACCCTTTTTACCAAATCTCATCACTCCCTTCATTGGAGACACTTTAAGAAATACCTTGTCTCTAACAGAAAATGATATATCTTTTCTTTTAGAATCTGCATAGCTTTTCTATCAACTAAAAGTTATCCTTAATCTTTGTTGGATAATAAAAACCTTCTCTGAAGTCACTTGTACCAATTTTGGGCCTGTTAGTTGCCTCTCACCAATTTCCCAAAATAGGGGTGACCTACACTTCCTACCATATAATGCTTCATAAGGAGCCATTCTAATACTTGCATGATAACTGTTGTTATATGCAAATTCAATTAATGGTAAATGCAAATCCTATTAACCACTAAAGTCTATTACACACATCCGCAGTATATCCTCCAATGTTTGAATGGTCCGTTCTGATCAGCCATCAGTTTGAGGATGGAAAGCTGTACTAAAGTCAAGTCTCGTGCCCAACACTTTATGTAATTCTTGCCAAAAGACTGAAGTAAAAGTGGCTCCTCTGTCAGATAGTATACTTTTTAGCACTCCATGTAAGCAAACAATTCGATTAACATATAACCTTTCTAACCTGTCAGTAGAGTATGTCTTCTTAACTGGCAAGAAGTGAGCTAACTTGGTCAACCTATCAACTATCACCCATATGGTAGCATAACCTCTTATTGTACGAGGTAGTCTAGTCACAAAATTAATAGCAATCATATCCCATTTCCATTTTAGGATAGGCAACTACTACAACAATCCTAAGGCCCTATGATGTTCCAATTTCATCTTCTAACAAGTAAAACACTTGGATATAAATTCTACAATATCTCTTTTCATCTCATTCTACCAATACATATCTTTTAAATCATGATACATCTTGGTAGAACCAAGATGAACTCTGTAAGTAGAATAATGAGCTTCTTCCATAATCTTTTTCCTCAAGTCATCCACATCTGTTACACATAACCTAGTACCCAAACACAACACACTCTCATTATCAATAACAAACTCTCAAGATTGACCCCATTGCACTTCTAACATTATTCTTTACAACTGTAGGTCCATTCTCTGAGCTGCTTTCACTCTATCCAAGTACACTGATCGTACTCTAAATTGAGCTAAAAGACATTTATGGGTTACCTTCCATTGTAACCCTTGATCAATACTCTCACATAATTCTTTAATGATTAGCCTCCTTTCCGAGCTAATATGAGCAAAGCTGCCTGCTGACTTTCTATTCAATGCATTAGCTACCACATTAGCTTTACCTAAATGGTAAAAAAGGAGCAATCATAGTCCTTGAGAAGTTCCATCCATCTCCTTTGCCTCAAGTTCAAGTCTCTCTGCTAGAAGATATACTTTAAACTCTTATGGTCAATATATATTTCATAAGTTACTCCATAAGGTAATATCTCTAAATCTTCAATGCAAATACCACTGCTACCATTTTTAAGTCATAAGTAGGGGTAGTTATGCTTGTGCTTCTTTAACTGATATTAAGTATAAGCAACTACTCTCCCATTATACATTAATACACAACCCAATCCTACTTGAGAAGCATCACAATACATTGTGTACCTTTCACCTCCCGAAGGTAAAGTCAATATTGGAGCTGAAGTCAATCTATCTTATGCATTTGAAAGTGCTGTTCACACTTGTCTATCCATAAAAACTTAGTAATCTTCTGAATTAACCTTGTCAAAGGTGTAGCTATCTTGGAGAAATCCTTCATAAATCTCCTATAGTAGCTTGCTAAATGCAGAAAACTCCTTACTTTTGTGACTATTGTGGGTCTTTGCCATTCTATAATAGCTTCAATCTTTTTAGGATCCACTTGTATGTCATCTTTAGATACTATATGGCCTAAAAATGCCACTTAATCCAACCAAAACTCACATTTTAAGAACTTAGCACACAATTAATGCTCCCTTAAAGTTTGAAGCACCATCCTTAAATGCATAGCAAGTTCCTCTTCACTTTTAGAATACACCAAGATATCATCAATAAATACTATTACAAAGTGGTTTAAGAATGGCCTAAACACTCGATTCATCAAGTCTATAAAAGTTGTTGGGGTATTAGTTAACCCAAAGGACATCGCCAAAAACTCATAATGATTATTTCTGTTATGAAATGCAGTCTTGGATATATCTCCACTTCTAAGTCTTAACTGATGATACCCTGACCTCAAGTCAATCTTGGAGAAACACTGAGCCCCTTGAAGCTGATCAAACAAGTCATCAATCCATGGAGGTGGATACTTATTCTTGATAGTGACTTTGTTCAACTATCTACAGTCAATACAAAGTTGAAGACTACCATCTTTCTTCTTCATAAACAACATTGGCATACCCCAAGGAGACATGCTAGGTCTAATGAAACCGTTATCAAAAAAATCTTGCAATTATTCTCTAAGCTCCTTTAATTTTGCATGTGCCATTCTATAAGGTGGCATAAAGATAGGATCTATACCAGGAATAACATCAATACAGAATTCTATCTCTCTTTCTAGTGGCAATCCTAGTAATTCTTCAGGAAAAACATTAAGAAACTTGTACACCACTGGCACATTCTCAACTACTCCCTTTTCCACCTTTGTATCCCTAACCATAGCTAAGTAGCCTTGACACCCTTTTCTAAGCATCTCTTTAGTTGTGATTGTAGAGATAAGATTCTAAGGCATTGAACTCTTATCGCCTCTGAATTAAAATTTCTCATCATTTGGGATTCTAAAAATCACCTCTTTCTCCCGATAATCCAAAGTGGCATAATGTCAAGCTAACTAATCCATTCCCAAAATTACATCAAAATATATCACATCCAATAGAACTAAGTCTACATGGAACTCTTTACCTTCCATTGACACTGGACAAGATGGAAAGACTATATCTGTCTCCAACTCGTCGCTAAGTGGAGTTGTTATAAATAATGGAATTAACAACTTGGATGGTTGTCATCCCATACTTGAAGTAAAAATAGAATATACAAAAGAACGCGATGCACTCGGATTAAATAAAACTCTAGCATCAAGATAACAAACTGGAAGAGTACCTACAATCACTACATTGGATGTTTGAGCATCTTGAGGAGTCAATGTGAACACTCTAGCCTATCCATGGCCTACCTGCTGTGAAGTGGGTGGTTGCATAAATCCTTTACCATCAGGTTTCCCTCCATGCCTACCTCCTGCACCATAACTTTGATGGCCCATAAACTGTGCACCACTCTGCTAAAGATACACTAATGCATGAAATTAAAGAGTCTGTTGTATTGGTTGAGCAACTGTTGATGATGAACCCTAAAGGTATGCCTACTAATAACCAAAATATGGACATGCTCTAGTAAAATTTCCAACCTATCCACACCTGAAATAGGCTCTTGATGGTAAGAGACAAAGGCCTTAATGTACTTGGCCACAGTTAAGACATGCACTAGGCCCTGAGCCTAAACTACCGTATGCAGAACTCTGTCCACTACTACTGTTGCTAGCTCTAGGTCCAAATTTAATAGGTCTACTCTGTCTATGATTATGTCTCCCAAATCTATGTCCCCTCTAACCTTTAAGCTATTGGGAGGTACCAATCTGTACTCTTGTACTACCAAGCTAAAATGTTGGCTGGTGCATGCCCTAAGATACTCCTAATCTACTGCTAGGACCCACATAAGGATCAAGAATAATGCCTTGCATTACATGTCTTCTTTTTAATAATCTAGCCTCCTCTAGCACTCTTTCCAAGGTACGATCCTTTGTACAAATGCCTATATATGTTAGCCCTAATCTAGTGGCATACAAGTCAATAACTCTGTATTCATGTCTCCTTATATCTTTAACATAGTGAGCTAACCTGTAAAATTCTCTATTATACTCTTCTACAGTCTTGTCCCCTCTATTAATGTGCAGTAGTTGCCATCTAAAAGTATCTTTTTTTGGTAATGGACAAAGTACCTTAGGAATCGCTCTTTAAATTCAAGCTAGGTCATATTATCCATGTAAGGCTGAACAGACCGCATAAACCAGTTTTGAGCAACAGCTTGAATGAATAACTCAACAATCTAGATTCTATAATAATCAGTATGCCTTATTCTTGTCTGTGAATCCATTGTATTAATAAAGTCCAAAGCATCTCCTATACCATCAAAAGAGACTCTACCAATTCTAGAGTAGAGGAGTGCAGCATCAGCATCTGACATTTCTTGGTTCCTCTACTGGAGCATCTGCTGGACTAATGGCCTGATTAGGTGCAGCTAGCCTTGGTTAATTCCTATCACAACCCAAACCGGGGAGTCATGACCGGCGTTAGAGAATGGGAATTTTTTCAAATCTGGAACCTATAGCAAGTCTTAAAAATAAAAATACATGCAATAATAATATAAAAGTACACCAAAATTAAAATTTTAATCAATATAAAAGCAAATCTTTATTTTATAACATAATAAAAATATCTTCATACAATATTCTATACAAAATTTCTAATATTACAACACACTACCAATACAATAACGCTATTACTACAGTGATTATTAAAATACAAAAAGATAATAGTTCATTATTTACATAAATCAACCGGGCAGGAAAGAGTCCGGTGAATAGTACTATGAGGAAGGTCTAAAGTAGTAAATCCTGAAAAAAATGTTAAGGGGAGTTAGAACTCACTGAGTGAATTATTATAATATATATACATACAACCTAAAGTCATATACAGTCAAGCATTAGTATAAATACATATAGACATGCATTTCAAACAGATGCTAAAATCTACTTTGATATAATTATAGATGCAGAAAATTTTTATTTTTGGTGTAGGATTGGAGTAAAACCCTAAATAGTTCATAACCTCAAAAACTGAATCTCACTAGCGCACAGGCTCACTTAATTCCAAAATATTTCTCTTTTCAATTTTTGGACAGTAGACTAGCCCCCAAACATTATGTCAATCGAGCTCCTGCAATCACACTACTCTCACACTACAATTGTCAATAATCAACAAAATCAAGTCTTACGTCAAATAATTTCATAATCTCAACCCTAGAATCTAACGCACTGGTACATACACAATCCTAGTGCAGCTCACTAAGCAGCATGTTCTATTGTTATCCTTCAAATAAATCGTATGATTATTGGAAATAATAAAATGCATAATTTAAACATGATGGCATCCATTTTTAAAGAAATATACCAATTAACCAAACATATATATCACGTATATACCAAATATATACCAAAAATATATCAAATATATGTTGAGTATATATATATACCGAAATATACCAAACATATATATCACATATATACCAAACATATACATAATCATTTAGTAAAATAATTCATATTTAAATACATTATAAAAATATAGATGCTCAATATTATGTATTCTACATGCAATGCATATATAAAATAATAACTCACAGTTGTGCGCTCCTCTAAACAGAGTAAATTAGTTTGATCCGATAGGCCTTAGTCTCAGCGTAACTAAAGAAAAAAAATAAATAATACTAATATCATAATTGAAATCCTAATTTTATACTTCTAGAAATACTAAAGAAAGACTCAATCTAGGACACGACTCTACCAAAATTGAAAATTCAGGATCGACCCGATATTACGTTTTACGAGAATTCTATAAAAAATTCAACAGAGTCTCCTCTGTAAAATGGATGTCTCTCTACTAAAAGTAGAGTTGATCCTGCAAGCAAACATACTTCAATATACACAAATGCACAACTTCTCAAGTTGGGCCACCAAACTACTTAATTCACCCAACCGAAAACCAAAATATACATACAACAATCAATAATTTAATAATAATATATTAAAAATCATTAAAATCCATAAAAATTAATAAAATACCTCAATTCAAGTTATTTATATAATAAATACCTTAAAGCTAATTATTTTCAAATTAGTTAATAAATCTCAAATAAATTATATAATATTAATAAAAATCCATTTTTTAATTATTCAAAATTAATAGTAAAATTCAAAAATAATTATTTAAATATTTCAAATATGTAATAAAATTAGTTAAAAATTCATTTAATCACAAAAAGCAGTAAATAAAATTATCATTTGAATATATTTCTGGAAATTATTATTAATTAGTTAAAAATAGTAAATAATTCGTAAAAATTATTTTAATACTATTTATTATTTCAAAATTATTCAAAACATACTAATTAACAATAATTTCAATTAAAACACCAAATTTACTAATTTTTATTAATTTTCCAAAAATTAATTTTTTTACATAAACTTTTGAAAATTCATGACAAATAATCAAATCACAATTTCAATATACTTTCTTCACAAAGTATAATTCAAATAATTTAAAAAATTTATTAAAAATATAAAAAAAATTTGGCGAGGGTCACTGGAACAATGACTCGCCGAAAAACTAAAACACCACAAATCCAAATAATTCAGAAAAATCAAACAAAAATATATTTGTGTAGCTCTAGCTTCACACAATAATATTTGCAAAGGAATTAATCATGGTTCAACCAAATTCAAGCTCAAAAAAATCAAAAATCAAAACAGACCTAAACTAAAACTTGAAGATAACTTACTAACTGGACGTTCTAAGATTGAATCGAGTTGAAAACGAGCTTGCCTGGACCGAGAGGAGTCGAACGAGTTGGGGATCGAGAGCTAAAACCACCGAAAAGCATCACCGACGATGCTGCAAGCTGCTGCTGTCTTCTCTGTTTCATGCCTGAAATGGGGAGGAAAGGCAGGCGGTCAATGGCGGGAAGGAGAAGGAAGGGAAGGGGTGAAGCTTAGTGGTGGTTGGTGGTGGTCTGCGGTGGCTGGTGGAGGCTCGAGTGGTGTAGTGTATCGCACAGGAAGAAGAAGAAAAAAGAAAAGAAAAAAAAAAAGAGGGGAGAGAGAAACTAAAAAGAAAACATATGTCCTTATTTTTTTAAAATATTAATAGGAAAAAGACAAAAATTCCCATTACATATCAATAATAATAATAATAATAATAATAATGTTAAAAATTAAATCATTACTTTTAAATTAAATCCACCACTTATATTAAAATATTTAAAATAAAATAATTTAATACTATTCACAAATAATAACAATAATAATATTAATAGATAAATAAATAATCATATACAACACTAAAATTAAAATACACATAATAATTATAATATATAAAAATTTTAAATATTTATTAATGCTACATATCCCACAATTAATTTAATAATTTATAAATATCGAGTTATAACAATTTCTGCCATTCCAATTGCAAATGCTGCAAGATGCACCTCAGGAACTTCTGGCTCTACTAGCAGCTGTTGCTCTTATCCCTAAGCTACCACTGCCCTAGGCCTACCCCTTCCTCTACGTCGTGGGGCTGGAGGAGTAGCTTCATCATGAAAGCACTGCTCACCCTCATCTTATGCTACATCTGTAACAGGAGCATTTTGTGTTGGCCTTATTCTAAAAAGATAGAAACAAGATTAAAGACATAACAAAGACGCTAACAAATACATGAAATTCTAGAAGCAATGATGACATCAATTGACAATTATCACTTATTCACCACAGTAGTTTCAAGAAAAGACATAATTTAATGACCAAAATAGCAGAAAATTAACCATAAGCTCTGATACCAACTTTGTCATGACTCGAACCCAAAGGACACGTGACCAGCACTAGGGAATGGGAAAGCAAGAAGCTTCTAAAACCCATAGTAAGCCTTAATAAAATTTTCACAATAATATTAAATCAATTTAAAATTTCTAACAAAAATTTAGCAGAATTTTCTCTGTATCGGGAACAAACCCAAAACCTGTAAATCAAGAAATGCACTTTCAAAATATTCTCACATCAATACTATATCATAACAGCTCCAACATAATATGTATGTTCAACACGCCTATCATCATAATAATACATAAATCCAATTTAAACTAATCAAATATAAATACATTTATCAAAACGTTCAACTACTACTGCGGTGTCTAGAGTACGAATATAAGACAATGAATACTAACATGACATAAATAAAGTAGCTGGGGAAACACAAGTATGGCACAGACAGGTGAAACTAGCTGTAGACTCCCAAGATCCTGAAAAAAATAATTGAGGGAAGTCAAACCTCACTAAGTGAATTAATGCTATAAAATGCATGTTGGTTTTAATAACATTTATTTAAAAATAATAAACTCAGGCAAATAAAAAATATTTAAAATCATTTAATTTATTAAAATTAGCTTTATAAAACATCCTTTCAAATTTCATAAATTTCTTTTTGTAAAATTTCCCATTAAAATTCATATAAAATAAAATCTTTAACGAAAATCATTGTAGAACCCTAAACCTCAACCTAATAGCCACTTGACTCACTTAGTGCAATTGACTGTCAGTCCAAGAGAGCAAGCTCAACCAAGGTCTAGCCACATATGGTTTCTTATTCCAAGTGTTTACTGGCACCCAAAGAGCAAGTTTGACTAAGGTCCAACCAGCAAACATACCTCTGCCTAGAGAGCAAGCTCGACCAAGACTCAACCATAATCATACATCTACCCAGAGAGCAAAGCTCGACCAAAGCCCACATTTCACAATATAGCCAGCTCACAACACAAATCAACATTGGTGCGCATGCAATCCTTGTGACACCCACCAAGGAGTATGTTCTATCATTTTCTCCAAAATGCGGTTATCATATAAATTAATATAATGAAATAAAATAGCATTAACTAAAATAAAATGAATTCCAAGCTAAAATATATTATCAAAGTTCTTGGCAATAATAAAACTAATAATTCATGCTCATAAGAATATTTATATTCATAATTAATAAATCTCATGAAAATTCATATATATTTATAAACACAACAAACATTTTATAGTATTAACTCACAAGTGGAGCATGCTGACCGACATGTCCTCGACTGCCCAAATGCAATGGCTCCACTCCAAAGCTCTCTATAATAAATAATATTTATTTAAATCATGCATAAGAAAACAAATAAAATCCATAAAAATTCTCCAAAATTCCAAAAAATTATAAAAATCAATGAATTAATAAAATTGACTTGGAAATATCCTAAATATGACCTTTGAGACTAAAGGAATTTATTTCTAACAATTTAACCAATTAAAATGGAAATTAAGAAATTTCCACCGAAACGCTTTTGGAATTTATTTCTTAAAATCCGTAAGGAATTGGACTTTAGTCCAGTTATGAAAATCAATCAACATATTTTATTCTAATTTATAAAAATAATTCTATAGTTTTTGGACCAATCCCAATTCCATTGTATTTCGGGTGGAAGCCGCTGTATCTTCATCGGAAAAACTCTACATCCGAACAAACCAAGTATACTAAAACATTCCTAATAACATACGGAACACATCTAAAGCCTCAAACCAATCAAAATATGCACTGAATTACAGATTAAAATATTAAAGGAAAATAACTAAAAAAATTCATCAAATATTCTAGAGGCATAGATCGGGCGAGTGGTCAGTACCTATGGACTTTTGACATCGAAAGGAACGCATTAGAACCAACCTTGTCATTGGAAACTCATTGAAACAGTGCGAAATCACAAAAAAGTACTAACTAGTATTGTGTAATTCTGCACAATTTGGAGTCACTTCATGCAAAACAAAGACCACTAGAAGGAAAAGGACAACGAGATGAGTCTATAGCGAATCTGAGGTTGATCAAAGTTCGTTTAGGTATTGAATGGAAGAAAAGAAAAATTTAGGGCTAAAACGAAATTTTTCAATCCAACAAAACCTTTCCCGCTGCTTCCTTTTATTTTCTTTCTGCTGAACCAATTTTCACCTTTTTAAAAATTGATGGACCACGTGTCCATCGACAGCTGGCCCTTTTTTTTTTAACTTCTATATATACATATATCCAAATGTGTATATATATATGTAACACCAATAATATAATAATAATATTAATAAATAAAATAGTAGATGCAATAATAATAGAATAATATTAAGAAGGACAATAACAATGATAATAATAATAATAATATTTATAACTAAAAATTCAGATTATTACAATGTTAACTCTAATTGTGTCAATTAAATGGATCAATCTGACATGAACATAACTTATCAACTCACTTTGACATCCCTCAGCATGTGGAGTGGGTATGATTGGAAATGTAAGACTATTCTTGTTCTGGGCTATTTTTTGTTTTTTTTAGTGTTTGATTAGTGAATTTTTAAGAAATAAAATATTGTTTGAAGGGTTTTGAAAAAATAATAGAAAAATCTCCATAGAAGAAAAGAGAATAATAAAATTTTGGTTAATTGAGTATTAGAAAATGTGGAAAGTTAAAAAAAAGTTGTGGAAAAATTTAAAGTTAAAAATTAAATTTGCAAAATAATAAGTAAACTTAATAATAAAATTAAAAATTAAAAAAATTAAGACATGTGGTGCTAATATGATGCTACGTGTTCTAATTAATATAGGTGGAAATTTAACATTATTTATTTATTTATTGCATGTGTGCCTCAAAGTAAACTCCACATCATTTTTTTTTTTTTGGTCATAAAATGATTTTGGGCACTGCAGTGAAATTGAAATTAAAAGTAAAAGAGTTTTAAGTGACTAAATAAATATTAGACATTTTAATAGAATTTGGTGATAAACTTGGGATATGAAAATAAGATGTGTTTTCAATTTTATTAGGAATAATAAGAAATAAATTTTAAAATAAATTTATAATATTTTTATAAGTATTATTACTTTATTTTTTATGATTACTATTAAACGATCCAATACACTCTCATATAATGGTAAAAAAGGTAAAATGACAACAAAGTAAATAAAAAATAATATCACCTTAAAGATTTCCAAATAGTTATATTGATGGTAAATCACATATAAAATATTTTTATTAATGAATTATGATATTTAATTAAAATTTTATTATAAAACAATGGTGATATTAGTTAATAGGATTATTAAAATATTAGGTTAGAAAATAAAATCACATTCCGAAAAATAAAGATGTGTAAAATTCGGTCAAAATCAATTAACCAAACCAAACTGTCGTATTGGTTCAATCATATATAATTTTGGTTTAGTTACAGTTAAACAAAATATAATCAATTAATTGATTCGATTTCTATTTTAAAGATGAAAAACCGAAAACACCGAAAGGACCGAATATTTCTATATATGTTATAACATTTTATATTAAATACATTAATTTAAAAAAATATGTTTAAGTATTAAAATTATAATCAAAAAGATCATTTTTAGTTATATTATTAATGAATAGATTTCACAAAAATTATTAAGTTAACAAATAATAAATTTAGAAGTTATTTTTAAAATAAAATTAATAAATTTTGATCCAATTGAGTCTAATTCGATTATCATACACATTTGGTTCGGTCAAAATTTTCTGTTTCGAATATTTTTTATTAATATTCAATTTTGAACCAAAACCCACTGATACCCACTCATAACCATAAATGTCACAAAAAATCACAAATCTTTAAATATAAATACATCTAACCACACGATATTTTTTTTTTAACAAGTTTAAGAAAACCAAACAGCTGATTTTGACATAACACTTGAACGTGCACAACTGAGACCATCGACTGATACTGAGAACTCATTAGCCAGTGATATAAGAATTTGCAACATATGTTACATAGATTGAAATTCCCATTAGAAAAATACAATCTCATACGGAAATCACAAGCATAGGGGACAACCCTACAATTAAATATGTACAAATCATCACCAAGCGGGACAAAAATCAGAGGATAAATAAAAAGGAAGAAACACAAGCTGCAATCAGCTGTTGCTCATGTTTGCACGAGCACAAAGGCAAAACTCAGATTCACTTCAAGCCAAAAAAAAAGAAAAAAAGAGAACCTTATACCTTATACTGCAAATACAACAGGCTAAATGCTAGGTGCTTATAATACAGGCGGTTATGCTTAAGACCAACTACCAATTGTTCCAAGGCAAGATAATTAAAATGCAACGTACTTAGTCCTGCTTCAACAACCTTTCCTCTGTTCTGCTGCTTGCACCAACCAATTAATTAAAGGGAAAAAAAAAATTGTTAGTTATTCAGTCCAGCTTCACTATCTTATCATCTTCCTGCTGTTTGTTCGGTTCTGCTGGGAAGTATTTTATACCCACAAGATCACCAACTTGGCTGATGACCTGAAATAACAGAAAAAACCCAATAAGGATTCATGGTATAAAGATTTTCCAAAATAGCACGCGTCAAACATGATAATATTGAACCCTCAAAAAAAAAAACAAGATCATATAGAATAATATTACCATGAAAGAGCTCATCAATCGGAATGACAAATTGCACACATTAAAGATCCAAATTAAAGCATATGTTGAATTACTCTTCTTTTTTCTCAATTGGTAAAAATGTACAAGATACAACGGGGCAGTATGATGTTAGCAGTCAATGGCATTCACATATCATGACAGACAACACATGTATAGCACCAACAAGCATTTGGAATGCTCACAACCTGACAAATCTAATAGAGTTGTTTGCAAAAGTGTGTTTGTGTGTGTCTCTGCATATTTTTCAGTGCATGTGCACATGTGATTCCAAATTTAAAACCGAAATGGTGAGAGTCTAACACATCTGCATATAAAGAAATTATCAATCTACTAGGTTGTATGGGCATGACATACTCAAGAAGATCACAGTATCTCCATGCAGAAATACTGAAAACAAAAATCCAACAACAGCTTAAGAAAAATGCAGATATAAGAATTTACTTCCAAAGCTTTAGTTAGGTCTTCCTTGGTATGAGAAGCAGATATGCATATGCGTGCCCTAGCCAACAATAGTGGGGTTGCTGGAAAAGCCACTGTCACAACTGCCACCTGTAACAGCATCAAAGTTAAATTATAGACATTCACGTGGGGAATTCTAATTGTGGAGCATATCACAGTTGCATAGTCTACAGATACTAACATTATGTTTGAGGCACCCCCTTGAGAAGGCAGGAATTTTGGCTGGATTGTAAAGCATAATGGGCATTACAGGAGAATCATTGTCTCCAAGAACCTCAAATCCCATCTTTTGCAATTCTGACCTAAAGAAGTTGCTGTTCTCACGTATACGTGCAAGCTTTTGGGCACCTAAATGAAAACAGAAGAGAATAATGAAATTGAGTATGAGCTTTACCCTGTATCCACTCTACAAAGTTTAAACTGAGTAAAAATTGCCATCTATCCAAACCTCTGTTTGAACCATCTTCCCCAAGAATAACTTTAATTGAAGATATTATTTGTTCCGCTGCAGGTGGTGAGATTGATGTCGCATAAAGATGGGCTGGGCAAGTGTATTTCAAGTATTGAATAAGCTCCTGCAGGAGACATTAGAAGCTTTTTAACAAAAACTAAATGCAAAGAGAAGAAAATATTTGTCTACAACATTATATTTTCTGATAAAAACAACAAATGAACAACATGTCACTGTATAAACCACAATACAGTTGCTGATGAAGCAGTTGAGAATATTGCTGCCAGCTTCACTATCAAAGAGAGCCAATAGCTTAAATGAAATAAGTAATGCAGATGGTGTCGGAGGAGAAATAGAAGAGCCAATTTTTTCTCTTCCCTATTAAGATACCAACACCAAGATACTTTATTATTTTTACCATGCTTCTATGTAAAGAGTAAATTTTCATGCTTTTCCAATTCATCTGTCTCAGAGAAGAAGAATTTAAATATAGCAACAACATTTAAATGAAAGTAAATTTTGCTCCATATAAACTAAACTAATGAACTATCCATTGTATTCACCAAATTAGATATCAAAATGTTAGAAGGGAAACAAGCCAACCTTTGAACCAGCAATATATCCACCACATGACCCAAACGATTTAGTAAAAGTTCCCATCATGACATCCACATCAGCCGTATCCACTCCTAGGAGCTCACAAACTCCTCTTCCTGTTTTGCCTACTGCTCCAATGCTATGCGCCTCATCCAAGTATGTATATGCCTATAACACGATTATGATGATGTAAGAAGTAAAAAAGAAAAATTTTGCAAAAAAAAAAAAAAGTAAAAAAGAGAAAATAAATGGAGGTCAATTTTTGTCCTCAAGATCAATTGCAGATACAGTGAAGTTATCAGTAGGAAAAAACTCTCTTTCTTTACAAGAGAAACATGGTGTTTACACAAACAATTTTTGCATTGAAAAAAAAAGTGAAAACATTATTTTATTCTTCAATTGTCATCTTTATCTCAAGCTTTGATATGAAATTAATTAACTTTTCACATTGGAACTCTTTATTCAATCAAGTTACCAAAACAAAGTGCTTGATCCATAAAGCAATCAACCCAATATGAAACATAGACAGTACATAAGCATCATGCCACCATAAATGAGCAATACAGTGTACAAAAAGCTCATTCTGAAGAACAAAAAAAAAAACATGCAAAATCACTAAATATATTTGACCATGACATCAATCATAAAATGGGAACTTAGCATACAAGTGGAAATGAATGCAACCTTATTCACACTACCTTATACTTTTTGCAAACTGCTATGATCTCAGGAAGTTTGCAAAGTTCCCCTTCCATGCTATATATCCCCTCCACAATTACCATTATTTTCTTCCAAGGTCTGTGAGTCCTAGGTTGTCCATCCGCAATTTGTTCTCTCAAGACCTCATCCAGATGAGAGGGTGCTATAAGTAGCAAAACAATTTATAAACATGAGCAAGAAATGCCTTTAAGACAATATTATTTGCATTTTAATGGAGCAAACACAATATAAACAAGTTATGAGGAATCCACAAACAGGTGAAGCCAAAAGATGTAAAAGCTTGCGCTCTTGGCAATGAGGACACATTTTTTTTTATGGCTTGATAATCCATAAAACTCACTGTTGTGCTGGAAAACACGAATAATGGCTCCTGATCCACGTGCACCATTGACAATAGAGTTGTGGTTCAAGGAATCACTAATAATAAGACTGCCCTGGAAATGGTAATATAACAAAATCAAAAAAAAAAGCCACAATAAGGACAATGATTATTTTGAGCACTATCAATCTAGTATCAACCTTTCCCATCAGGACGGGAAGTATAGCAGAGTTTGTAACATAACCCATGCCAAAAACTATAGCTGCTGGTTTGCCAACAAAGTCTGCAACACATTTCTCCAATTCATTGTGCAATGCAGTTGTTCCTGCAATAAAACTGTTTTAGACAAATAAAAACGACATGACCAGTGCTTTATCTAAAGAATTTTATACAACCATAAACGCACCCCCATCCACACGGCTGCTACAAGTGCTTGGAGAATATTTTTTCAATGACTCAATTACTCTAGGTGTGCAGTACTCATCTGCTGCAGCAAAGCCAAGATAATTGTACGACCCCAAGTTAAGGCATCTACTAATTTTTGTGGTTCGTCTGTGCCAGATGCAATAAGTTACACACAGGCAAAATTGGACAAAAAACTAAAACCTAAAATCAAGCAAAAAAAAAAAAATTGAAGAATCTTACTTTAGTGTCTTATTATTGTCATTTGAATAGCGTTCAACCACATCAAACCAAGCATCTGGAGCACTAGCTATCGGTCTCCCGAAACAATCCTATCAATAAAAAGCAACATGAAAAATCAAGTCTTTTAAATTGAAAAGGAATCTCCTTCATTCATATAACTATTCAGCAATCCCTTTTGTTTAAAAATGCAAGAATTCATTTCAATTTAGGCAGTCACGTTCGAAAAGCTCATAGATGCTACAATTCAAATCTTTCAACCTAGGGAAAAAAAAAAAGAAACAAGGAACTTTGAAAGAAATAAAAGCATGCCGAATTGACAATATTTCGCAAGAAGATTTATTCAACTGATTACATAGGTGCCAAAAATAGAAATACCTGCTGGACAATATATATCATAGCAGAGCAAGATTGTGCAAATAGCTTCTTCACATTTTTAGCTAAAAATGATCAACTCAACAAAAACAAATCAAACTTACTTGCACAGCAACTTTAGACTAATAATCATTTGTCATAAACACACACAAACAAAATCAAAACACCAAAAGTAAATCCAATTAATTCAATGCATCAGCAACTAAAAATCAAATCAAATCAAATTGATTGGAGCATACAAAGAAACAAACGAGCTTACCTGAATACGAAGATACAAACGACGAATATAGAAATCTTCAAGACCTAAACAGATTGGAGCATAGCCCTGCTTATAGTGCAACCAAATCAAAATTGATCATATTAACAAGCAAATAAACAGATAAAAAATAATAATAATTAAAATCAAATGAAATCACATGAACTGAATTGAATTAAAAAGGGACGAACCTCAAGATTCTTAGAGTTATACCAATCAAAAATTTTACGAAAGAAATCTCTGATTTGGCCAAAAGCGAACAACAATCCATAGCTAAAGTACGTCGTTAACGCTGTTAAGTATGGAATTGCAATCATTTCCGCCTTCGTATTTACAACTGTTTGTTCCGTATATGAAATCAAAATCTAAATGCGAGCAGGAGAACCATAAATGGAGAGCAGATCTGAAAAAGTATGGATATTTTGTAATCTCGACTGGATATGAAATTGTTGAAGACGACTTATCGGTAAGTGGATATTCGGGTGTGGTTATCAAGTCGGGTTAGCTGTCGACCCGTGAAAGGAAGATGGAGCAAAAAATAAAATAAAATAAAACAAAGAGCAATTTATATTTTCCTCCCAATATTTTACATGATTAATACTTACCTCAGTGTATATATATATATATATATATATTAAAAGGAAAAGCACATATAAGAAATTAATTATGAATTGACATATAGCACTATTTTTTCATATATCTACTATGAAAAGTTATATATATTAATATTTATAGAATATGGTACCTTTTATTTTTAATTTTTCAAGATTCATATACTTTAGAAAAACGTTTATAAAAAATGGAGTCTTTTATTTTTTATTTTTCAAAAGTAATATACTTTAGAAAAACTTTATATTAATCAGTTTTTTATTCCTTTTGAAATTTAAATTCTTATCAATTTATCCAATTTTATAAATATTAATTTTCTATCTGTTATGAGAAATAACGTATTAGTCTTTTATATTGTCTTACAGATTTTATATTCAAATAGTTTATTCATATAGTTAAGTCTCCTATTTTCTTTTATACTCTAAAAAAATCTTAAAATATGTTAGTATAATTTATATTTTTATTTCAATACAAACAGATGTTGTAATTTTTAATATGAAATGCGGACACAAGTTTAGTTCTTATTTAAAAAAAAAAAATTAACTCTTTTAACTTTTATTTCCTTAATATTTAAGAACTTTATTATGCTTAGACTTTTTTTTCAATTAAGTGTTATATAAAATGATTATAATATTTTTTAAACAATTAAAACTGTAATTTACTACAAAATATTAATAATATGGTTAATTTTTTTTATGAACCATATCATTAATAAATGAGAAATACTAAATATAAAATATTAAAATATTATTAATATTTTACAAATAATTATAGTTTTCTTAAAAAAATATATAATTTTTTTACTTTTTAAAAGGGCATTTTAATTTTTTTATATAGTAATTAACAGAAATAAAAATAGTGATCTTTTTTTCTTTTTTGCTTTCATCATATCATAACCTTCACATTACAAATGTGTTTATTGGAAAGTCACTTAGTTAAAGGAGATAATCCAATAATGGAACTCTTTAAAACTAAGAGACTCATTCAAATTCATTTCGCCCGATCTGTTTAGCATCCGATCTTGATCAAGTTCATCTTTAACAAATTCTGTTCCATCATCCAAATTTCTAATTTTACGCACAAAGTTATCGTCCACTAGACCGTCTTTAAATGACTGAGAAGACATCGGAGACTCAATTGGCAAATGTTCATCTCCAAAAACTGATGTTCTCAACACCACAACTTGAACCAAAGTAATGACACCGGTCACCTTTGCAATGGAAGAAGTTGAAACATTTGATATACAGTTACAAAATTCCTTGGAAGTTAGCAAGATTTTAATGTTGTTCCAGTTGATCACATTTGTTGAATGAACCATATATATATATATATATATATATATATATAAAGTAAAAATTAATATTAATATTATGAAAATTAATAGGTTAATTGGTTAAATAGCATAGATTCATTGATTAAGTCATGAAAGTTTATTAATTATCAACTATAGGTTTATCATTTTTAATACTCTAATTCATTATTTTATTATATAAGTTCATCAATGAAAAATTATAAGTTACAATATACAAATTTATTAACTATACATTTCAGATTCATCAAATAAAAAATTGAGTAATTATATATATTATTAATTTAATATATTAATATTGAGTAAGAATTATATTAATATTATAAAAATTAATAGGTTAATTTTAGAAATAATATAAGGTTATTCATTAAATTATCAAGGTTCAATAAGTTCATCATTTTTAATACTTTAGTTTATTATTTTATATAGAGTCATCCATAAAAAAACTATAAGTTCATTGAACATAATATACAAATTTATTAATTATACACTTCAAATTCACAGAATAAAAAATGGAATGAATCCACTATATATATATATAAACAAATTATGATAATAATTCCATTTCAAACACATTCAAGGTATATTTCACTAAGAGGGGAATATATTAAAAGTAAGCCCCTAAACAAAACATAAAACACAACACTATAATAAAAGAAAATTGAACTATCTACACAACCATCAAAATTAGATCATGCGTTACATCTAACATGAATCAATCGACAATTTCAAAACGAGTCAAATCCCAACCATCATCTCTAAGCTAAAAATCAAACATAATCCAATAACATTTGGAGCTAGAAGAAGGATGAGGTAATAATATTAAAAAAAATACGTATTTTTTCACACGTGTAATGAACCATTAGTTTATATTATAATATACACATAGGTCCATAATATAATAATTTTCTGCAATTATGTATTTCTTTTTAATAAAAGCTTATATTATATTTCATATATATATATATATATATATATATATATATATATTATAATTAAATTTTATTAATTAAATATAAAATATTCAAAATATATATTATATATTATATAGTTTGCTCTAATATTTTAAGCTCAGTAAAATATGTTTACAATTTATATTTTTCTCAATTATTTATCAATTTGAATGCATATATGATGCTATTAATAGACATAATGTTTATTTATGTAATAATATTTTTTTTTTTGCCAGCTTACATGAGGAATATATAAAATAAAAATATGGGATAGAAAACAGAAAAAAAAAATAGTATTGTTCAAACATTGCATAAAAGCCAAAAATGCAATGCAAATTGGTACGTATATGGTTTGAAATTGATAAACAAAGGAGTCTAATAGGAAGATTTCCAATTACTTCTTAAATAAAATATATAGTCTGAGAATTATATATATATATATATATATAACTATGTGTTTTACATATAAATAAAAAAAATTTACATATATGTATTAATAAATAATTACGTGTTTCACATATAAATAAAAAAAATTATACTTATGGTGTACATAAATTATTAAACATATACAAATCTTTCTTCAGTATGCACATTTATATATATACTTATTGATAAATATAAATAAAATAATTTATAATTTAAATTTGTTGATTAAAGACCTATCATTTTGAGTTTTTTTTACTGCTATTTACATTCTCTTAATTTTCTCATTTGCATTTTATCTAAAAATTTAAATCAAGACTTTCTCTGTTATGACTTTTCCTTCTTGCAAAAACAACCCCATAAATTTAAAAACCAAATACACCAATAGCCCAAAGAATTCTAGTTTAGAATAGCTTAATCTACATTATAAAATTTTTGGAAATGAATTGTCAAGTGCAACAAGATTGTCAGGCTTGAAAGAACAACCTACATTAATAAATCACACGAAGTTTAATGAAAATTAAATAATTTTTCAACAGAGACTGAAGTTATATATTACTAGTAGTATGGAAAAAAAAAAAAAGCCACGTACATGACAATTTCCCTATTAATATTTTCTTGTTCTTTTCCTAGAAACAAAAAATTGTTGAGAGCCCAAGTCTCAACTGCAGCCGCTCGTCAACTACTGGTACTGTTTAGCATATTCCTCGTAGCTTTTTACTTGGGTTTGAATGGTTTTATTGGCCATTTTGTCCATAAAAATTATTCAAACACTAATTTTATTTTAATTTTTTATATATAAATAAATATAATCTGAGTTAATAACTCAAGTTTCTACAAGTATATCCCTTTTATATGTTATATTTTAGTTTTCTTGAATCAAAATCTAAGGAGTATTTTAAGAGATTAAAATCTATTCAAATTCAAACTTGATGATATGTTTCTCAACTTCAGGTCATCTAAAAAGTTACTGTCCAAAACAAGGATTGCTCAAGGAGGAAATTGTCATCTTCAAGCCGTGAAATTATTGGATTTAGATGAATATGTGGTCAAACTCAATAGTTTTAATAAAATTTTTTATTTTTTATTTGATGTTAGTCATCTATATTACTCTTATCCTTATTGTTTCTGCAAGAATAAATCCTGACTTTCAATCTTCTGACTTTCTTATCTTTGAGCCAATGTTTCTAATCTCAGTCTCCTTGAGAATATTCTTATTTTTGTGCCTTTAGGCTTAATGGATCGATTGCTCAAAAAAATTGTTGAAAACTCAATCTCGTATTTATTTTACATATTTACTTTTTGTTCTTCAAGAAATTCTTCCTCCGGTATCTTAATATTTAATAGTAATGAATTTCTATATTCTTCATACTTTTCCCATACATAACAAAAGTAAAGTTAATAAGTTATCATAGTTTTGTTAAAATGGTGAAAAAAAAAAAAACAATCAAATAAATATTGGAGATCATCAGCAAAATAATTGAGATGGATAGCATAGTCTCATGGAAGGAGTCATGGCTAGGGTCATCCTTGTTAGTGATCACAAATAACAACTAAGATCTCAATTCTTCGTATACTCTACATATCCTTTTTCTATTATTAATATGAATTGAAGGAGACAACGATTAAAAAATGCATGATTAATTTGTTTTTTATTGAATGAACTTTTAAATGAAAAGAATTAAATAGTTAAAATGAACCATATAAAGTAAGAGACCAAAAACTATTACCTTCAAAAAAATGGATATTACCATATGATTAAATTTATTAAAAGATAAATAATAATATACAATTTAATTTAATTTAAAATAAAAAATTATGGTTGTGATAATACATTCACAGTATGTTATATCAGGTTTTTTATTATTAGTAAACTACTAACACAGAACAATAATTTTTAACGTGTAAAAGTAAAAAGTTACTAAAAAATAAAATATTATTTTAATTTTTTACCTGAATACCTTTAAATGAAGGCTAATCACATCCATGTGTATGGATACAATAGTTTTACGATAGTAAGAACTTACATTTTGATATTATTATTATTATTATTATTATTAAGTGCAAATGTACAAATAATGTCAAAAAATTTTCAGTTTTACTAGTTTGGTATTCCAATAATTTTTTTATATATAATTAGCTGTCTGAACGTAGAAAATATTTTTAAAATGATATATCTAGCATGTTTTACATGTTAAAGTGTTTATTTGTCTTATTTTAAATAGTAAATTAATTTAAATATCTTTTTTTATATTAAACTTTATTTTCTTTATTATTCTAATTATTTTTTAAAATTATTAGATATGAGAAAAGTATTTTTTATTTATCATATTAAACTGAAAAATTAAATTTTTATTTTTAATTTATTAATTATAGTGGTTGAAATTAATTTTTAATTCATAATTTTAGACAAATAAAATTTTAATCCATTAAGAATTTATTTTATTTTTTATTATTTAATTATAAGAAATAAATTTTTACTTGTATTTTTATTTTAGTTAAATTATATTTTCCTTTTCACTATTTCAAGTAAATTTAAAAATAAATTTAGTATTTTATTTTATTTTTAATAATAATAGTTTAATTATTTTATTTTATTTTGACAATATTCAATATATTTTTCTATCAAATTTAATATATATAAGTGAAAAAGATAAATTTTTAAAATTAAAAATGTTGCGCAAACAAACAATTTAAACGGTAGTGATCAGAGTGCACAAACAAATAATTAAACACAAAAGAATAATAAATAAAATAAAGAAGTAGAGAAACAACACACAAGATTTATGTGGAAAACCCCAATACTAGGAAAAATCACGGGCAGAGGAGAGGATTTCACTATGTTATAAAACAGTGTATAAAGGAGTGTGTGGACAACTAACACTATGAAGAACTTAATTGTCAATCCCCTAAAAGTAGGCATTTATACAAATGGGGTATAAGTGGATTTAAAATAAGGAGAAAAAATAGTTTCCTAATTGAGGCAAATAATACTGCTCGTGACACGGCCGTGTCATGCCCGTGCTTCAAGCCATACTCCTTTCCAAACTAACTTTGCAAACATGACATGATCGTGCTTCAAACTGTGCCACCTTCTAGATACAATGATAAATTCTCTAACACATCTATGACATTGGCGTGCTTTTGGTCGTGTCACCTTCTGGACAAAATGGCAGATTCTAACATAAGCACCAACATGCCAATGCTTAAGTCATGCTTGCTTCTAGACATAAAAACGACTCAACATGGCCTAAGCACGGCTGTGACATGACCTAAAACCTCAAAACCATCAAATCCCCATAAAATTCACGTCACAAACTCAACAATCTCCACTTTGACATGAATTTCCAAGATACTAAAATTAGCCCAAAACATAGAACACTCCACAATGCAAACAATAACGTAACAACACAAAATTCCACCTATTCCATAAAGCCCTTAAAGGCACCAATCAATAAGAAACACCAATCAAGTCCAAGCAATACACAAACTTGGACAAAGGAAGTGACTTGGTCATTATATCAGCAGGATTATTAAGAGTACTAACCTTTTCTACAACAATATCACCCTTAGCAATAATTTCTCAAACAAAGTGATAATGAACATCAATATGTTTAGTCCTCTCATGGAACATTTAATCTTTAGTGAGGTAAATAGCACTTTGACTGTCACAATACAATGTCATGAGCTTCAAATCATCATAAAGCTCGCCAAATAACCCCTTTAATCAAATGGCCTCCTTCATTGCTTTAATAATGGCCATGTACTCAGCCTCTATGGTAGACAAAGTAACCGAAGCTTACAATGTTGCCTTCCAACTAATTGCACAACAACTAATGAAAAATACAAACTTGGTTAATGATCTCTTTTTATCAAGATCACCGGCAAAATCAGATTCCACAAAACCTATCCTTACTTTTCCTAAAATGCAAAAATAACCCTAAAGAGCCACATAGGTAACGAAGGATCCACTAAACTACCTTCCAATGCTCTTTCCTTGTATTTGCCATGCATATACTAACTGAACTCATAGCATGAGATAAATCTAGACATGTGCAAACTATAGCATATATAAGGGAACCTACTACACTAGAGTAAGGAACTTGAGACATTTACTCAATCTTATCATCTGACTATAGACACAACAAAGCTTAAAGCTTAAAATGTGAAGCTAATGGAGTACTTACATGTTTACAATTATGCATATTAAACCTGTGCAATACTTTCTCAATATACCCCTTATAACTAAGATACAATGAGCTAGCCTTTCTATCTCTTACAATCTCCATACTAAGGATTTTCTTTGCATTATCCAAATCCTTTATCTCAAACTTAGCACTAAGTTAAACTTTAACCTTTCTAATCTCTTCTCTATCTTTAGTTACAATCAACATATCATCAACATAAAGAAGAAGGTACACAAAAGATCCATCATGGTTCTTTTTAAAATAAATACAACTGTTATAGATACTACCACTAAACCCATAAGAAATTATAAAAGCATTAAACCTTTTGTACCACTGCCTTGGAGATTGCTTCAACCCATAAAAAGATTTCTTCAATAAACACACATGATCTTCCTTGCCTAAAGCAATAAAACCCTCTGACTACTGCATATAGATGTCCTCTTTAAGCTCTCCATGTAAGAATGTTATTTTCAAATCCAATTATTCTAACTTAAGATCATGTTTTGCAATAATCCAAAGTAAAACTTGAATAGATTTATATTTTACAACATGAGAGAATACATCTGTTAAGTCCACACCCAAAACCTGATTATAGCCCTTAGTAACAAGCTTAGTCTTGTATCTTACATCATCAATACCTAGAGTGCCTTCTTTCCTTTTGAACGTCCACTTACACTAAACAACCTTCTTGCCTTTGGGTAACTTCACTAACTCCCATATGCCATTCTTGTGTAGAGACTCCATCTCCTTATGCATGGCAATCACCCATTTTTCAAAATCCATACAATTAACTACGTCTTTATAAGTAAATGGTTTCTTACCAACTTTAATATCTTTGGCCACATTCAATGCATAAGCCACCATATCTACTTCAACATATCTTTGTAGTGGTTTAATGGTTCTCCTAGATCTGTCCCTTATAATAAAGTACTGAGGTATGGTAGCTTCATTGTAATTAGGCACCTCTAAACTCTCATCTAATGTAGTTTTTGGTATGGATTCTATCCCAATATGAAACTCCACCTTCATTTCTATATTCTATTATTGCACAGACCTATCATAATGTCTCCAGGAGATAAGTTATGTAGTATAAAAGTTTCATCAAAGGTTACATTATGACTAATAATAAACTTTCTTAACTTAGGACAGCAAAGCTTATAACCTTTAACACCATACATATACCTAATAAAAACACACTTTTTAGATCTAGGTTCCAATTTACCATTATCAACATAAGCATAGGCAGGACAACTAAATATCTTTAAGTCAAAATAACTAGCAGCAGTACCAGACTATACCTCTTATGGAGTTTTCTTATAAATCACTATTGAAGGAGAATGGTTAATAAGAAAATAGGCTATAACAGCAACTTCAGCTCAAAATGAATTCAGTAACCTAGAATTTGAAAGCAAGCACTAAACTTTTTCCATTAATGTCTTATTCATGCGCTTAGCCCCACCATTCTATTGTGAAGCACCAGAAACTGTCAAATGTCTAACAATCCCTTTGGACTTACAATATGAGTTAAACTTATCCTAATAAAACTCTAAACTATTATCTATGTAAAGAAGATTTACCTACTTCCCAGTCTGTTTCTCAATCATGGTCTTCCACTGCTTAAAAGTAGTAAACACATCACTCTTTTGCTTTAAAAAGAAGCCCCAAACTTTCCTTGAGAAATCATCAATAACCGTTAACATGTAACTTGCACCACCCTTAATAGGAACTTGGGATGGCCCCCAAAGGTCTAAATGAACATAGTTAAGTGTCCCTTTAGTGTTATGAATGCCCTTGTTGAAACTTACCCTTTTATATTTTCCAAATATGCAGTGCTCATAAAACTCCAATTTCCTAATTTGGCCATCTATTAGTCCTCTTTTTCTTAATCCACCAAGCCATTCTCACTCATATGGCCTAATTGTAAATGCCAAAGTGTAGTATTATCCAACTTAAAGGAAGTGATGGTTGCATCACCTGTAATGGTCAAACCCTCTAAGATGTACAACTTAGCATGTCTCAAATGCCCCTTTATCACAATAAGAGAGCCCTTAGTGATCTTTAATACTCCACCTCCACCTGATTAACTGTAACCTTCACTAATAAAGGTAGAAACATAAATAAGATTTCGGCCCAAGTCAAGTATATGCCAAACACCTTTAAGTGTCCTAATGATCCCATCATGCATCTTAATTTTGATCGAACCAACACTGATTATCTTACAAGGAGTATTATTCCTCATCAAAACAATCCCTATATCTTTCGGTTCATAGGTTGTAAACTATTCCCGATTGTGTGTCATATGGAATGTGTAGGCCATATCCAAAATCCAGTCATTTATTGAATTGACCTTACTGTTATGACCTGAATTTTAATAAATTATAAAATTAAATTTTTGAAATTTACAATGTTAATAATTATTTTATTTAAATTAGGATATTTGATGATTAATGAAATTAAATTTGAAATTTTACGTCGAATATTATTTTAATGATATTATTCTTCTTTTAGGATTAATTAGTATTAATTAATATTTGATTATTATTATTTGTGTAATTGTATTAAATTTAAATTAATTGTTAAATATAAATATATGTATATATATTTTGTGGTGAGAAATAATTAAGAAAAAAATATTTAATATTAAATAATTTTTTCTTTTTTCCTGTATGCTTTTTGAAAAAAAAAAAAAGTTAACACGCACAGTAGCCTTTCCCTTTCCCCCCACTTCTTCTTTGCCTTTCCTCTGTAACTCACCTCGACACCACCCACCCAATGCCACCATTGCCAACCACCACCTCGCCACTTCGGTCCCCACCAATAAGTCCTTCCCCTCCCCGATGCACCACCATTTCTTTCTTTTCTCTTTTCTTCTCAGTTGCTGGATTGGTCCAAGGCTCGCTGATGATGTTTCCAACCACCTCAGGCTGAGCTTGTTAGCTCATGCTCTTCAACTCAGAGTGGGCTTCATTTCCCCTCAATCAATTTGTCTAGATAACTTCGATTTTGTGCAATTTTATTTAGGCATATTTTGATTAATTTGTGAAATTCAGTGTCAATTAGGTTGTTTTATGTTAAATTGACTTTAGATTACTGTTGTACAGGCTGAGAGTTGTCCAAAAATGTATTTAGATTTAATTTTGGGAATTGATTTTCGAAATGACTCTATTCCAAGCATGAATACTATTCACGGATATTATTCATGGCTCAAGAAAATTTTATATTTTTAATAAATTCTTTGATTCATTTTGAGCAAGCTTCATGAAGAAAATTTATTGAAATAACGTACTGAATTTTTATTATAAATTTTTGAATGTTTATGTGAAAAATTAGTATAAATTAGTAATTTTTATATTTTAGTTGAAATTATTGTTAATTATTATGTTTTGGATAATTTTTGAGTAATAAATAATATTAAAATAATTTTTATAAATTATTTCCTATTTTTAACTAATTATTAGTAACTTCCGTAAATATATTCGAATAATAAATTGATTTATTATTTTTAAGTTTAAATGAGTTATTGGCCATTTCTAGTATATATTTGTACAATTTAAATAATTGTTTGTAATTTATGCCATTTATTTGCAAAAATTGAAGAATAGATTTTTTTAACATAATTTAATTATAAATTAGAATTTTATTAGTTATTTTGGAAATAAATATCTTTTATATTTTTATTATGTCAATAAATTGATTGTGATATTTAAATGAATTTTATGATTTTTGGTAAATTATTGGCATTTACATTCTTTCATTAATTATGGATTTTGTTGATTTTCGGTTGGGCAATAAATGTAGTTCAGGGGCCCAACCCAAAAAGTTGAACCTTGTAGTTATTTGAAGTGTTTTTGTGTGCCAAATTGACTCTATTTTTAGTAGAGAGATGTTCATTTTATAGAGGAGATTTTGCTAAATTTTCGTAAAACGTGACATCGGGTTGATCTTAAATTTGAGTTTTAGTAGAGTTGTATCCTAGATCGAATCATTCTTTAAAAATTCTATAAGTACAAATTTAGGAATTTAATTCTAATATTTTTTTTTCTTAGTTGCACTACAGGTTCAGCCTACCGGACTGGACTGAACCAGCTAAGCTAAGGTAGAGGAGTGCCTTTAAACTATGAGTTATTATTATATGTATGCATGGCATTTAGAAATCATAGTTGGCATCCATATTTTTATTTTATGTATTTCATATATTCGTTGCATCAAATTTTATTTAATTATTAATTTTTATTATCATTATTAAGTATGCACATATATGAGATTTCATATATATAATGTATATATTTAAATGTCAATATTATGTTCAAAATTTATATATCTTTCACATTTATATGATTTTTTAATTAATTATTTATGATAAATGTTTTGGAGGATTGCCATAGAATGTGCCACCTAGTGGGTCATTGTAATATCCCGAGTTTTTAAATATTTTAATACTGCATCGGGATATGCAGTGTTAATAATTTTTTATAGAATTATGATATTTTTACGAGTTGATATGTATTTAAAACTTATTTTAATTATTGTATATTATTTTAAGTTTTCTACGTAAAATTTTCCCGAGAATACTATTTTCGGGGAAATTTTCACGTAAATATTTTATTATTAATTATTTTAAATAGATTTACGGACTTGCATGAACTCATACGTATTTTTAAATTACTAAATAAAGTCTATGTGTGTATATATTTATTTAATTAGGGTTTAACTTATTACCCTAATATTTTATTATTTATTTATTAGTTTTATTGTTACTTAATTATTTTTATTTATTATTAAATTTTAAAATATTAAATTATATGTGTGTGGTGTATATTTAATGTGTGTAATTTAATATTATTTTATTATATAGTGTAAAGTATATATATATACATATAATAAGTCAAAAAAATCAAATTTTGGAAAATTACCGAACCGCCCCCGAGTGAACTCCTTCTTCCCCGATCGTTCCCCCTCACCGTCCGATCGCTGTCACGTAGATTTCTTGTCGTTGGTGTGCCGTCCGGCGTGCCACCACCTTCCTCAACCTTCCTCGCCGCTTGTTGCAACCGTTTTCGGCGTCTGGAGATCGATTTTGGCTGGAGAAGCCGAAACTTCGGCCACCATCGTTCACGACGTTTTCGGCCACCATTTTGACACCGCCGATCTCTTTCTTCTCCTTGAGCTCCAGTGAGTGTGATTCCAAGCTTTGTTTCACTTAAAATGGTCTTGATTTGCTTAGGTTTCGAATTTTCGATTTCGGCCATATTAGGGTTCTTGAATTTTTTGGACTTCAATTTGATTGATTCATGAAACATTCCTTAACAAATGTTGTTCCCCTTAGCTTAATCTTCATTTTTGAATTTTTTTATAATTTTTGGAGATTATTTTGATTTTTGGGTATTTTTGAATATTTTAATATTATTTTCTAATTTTCGAAAATTAATTAAATAAATTATGAAATTGTGTTTTATGATAAATATAGGTATTTAAATGAATTATAGGAATTTATTTGGAATTTTTATGAATTTCTAAGTATTTATTTTGAATTATTTAAGTTTATGTAATTTTTGGAAAATAGGGTTAATTGTGTTTTTAATTGAAATTAATTAGTAAATTGAGTTTAATTATTGATATTATTGATAAATATGTTGATAAAATTAATTTTTGATAATTATACTATTTTTGGTGAATTTTTGAAGTCATTTTAGTATATTTATATATATAGGGGTATTTTGGTAATTTTACACAAAATTGGCAAAAAATGTAATTTAATTGGTTTTAATAGTTATTTAAGGTATAAAAATGATTTCTACAAATTATTTAGTATTTTTAATTAATTAAAACTATTTTTCGTGAATTATTTTCAATTATATATATAATATACAATTTTACTAATAAAATGAGTTTTTATCGATTTTTACTGTGTTTAAAGGTTAATTACGTAATTTCTATTTATAAAATGTATTTCTATGTTATAAGGGTATTTATGGTATTTCTGTAATTGTTATGTGATTGTGGACCCCGGTCGGTAGACTGTAGTTTGGAGTCCGACCGAGGGGTTATGGATGAGTGGTTGTGCTTGTTTTTCGAAGTGTGTTTCTTTGCAGGGCCGGCTCTACTCTTTGAGTAGAGAGATGTCCATTTTACAGGGGAGGTTCTGCCGAATTTTCGATAGAATTCTCGTAAAACGTGATGTCCGGTCGAACCCTAATTTCAATTCTGTGTTTAATATTCTAGATCGAGTTTCTAGGATTTTCTGTTAGGTTTATTCTGATTTCTATCGTTATTGTTTGTTTAGTTGCACCGAGACCGAGGCCTAGTGGACCAGGCCCGTCGGATCCATCTCGTGGAGCGCACTAAGTGTGAGTTACTATTTTATATATATGTGTGTTAGGATGCATGATTTTAGAAATATATGTTTTATTTTGATTAAATATGCATAAATAATGTGATTTGTATTTAAGTTTATTTTTAGTTAAATTTTTGGTATATATTAAATTATATGCATGTTTTATTAATAAATTATATTTAAAATGTTTTTAAATATATTTCTAGCTTAATCTGTAATTTGATTGGATTTATTTGATGTATATATACTCGAAATATACCTGGTTTATTTTTGATATATTTCTAGTATATATATGGTTTATATTGTTATTTTATTTAAATTCATGCATCATTTAATTGTGAATGAATGTTTTATATTTAATAATGAAGGATATCAATAAAACGTGCTACCTAGTGGGCAGCACTAGGACAGAGTATGTACTGGTGCGCTTATAGCATTTAGGCTATATTACTAACCAGTTTGAGGATATTGATTGGAATTGATTTATCTGATGTGTGAGATGTGATTTGGAGGTGTGATTGCTGGAGCTCGGTTGACCTAGTGTCTCGGGGCCAATCACACTGACAGTCAGACTGCTGGAGCTCGGTTGACTTAGTGTCTTGGGGCCAGTCTACTGTCCAAATGGAATAAGTGAATATATTTGGAATAAGTGAGCCTGTATGGCTAGAGTGTTGTCTAACACTATTTTCGAGGTTGCGATATTCTAGGGTTCTATTTGATCCTTCATAAATGATGATTTTCAATAAAATATATATAAAATGATTTTACAGCATCTGTGTGTATTTGTCTGTATATATACATATTAGATATATACTGTTGATTGTATGCATTATCATTTAGTGTGCATGTATATATATTATAGTAATTCACTCAGTGAGGTCTGACTCCCCTCCATTGACTAATTTTTTCAGGAGAGTCATCTTCCTCAGACCTCAGTAGCAGACCTATACGCCGAATTTCTTCCGCCCTGGCTTCTTTGTGTAAACTGCTTATCTGAGTCTTGGGTTTATTTTATCTAGACACTGCAGTAATCATTAAATATTTAAAGAGATGTTGTATTATATTTGAGCTGGATTTGTATTAAAAGAGTTATATATATGTAATTATGAGTATTTAATTTAAATCCAGTTGGTGAAAATGTTATTATTATATTTATGAGTTTCATTTCCACTGCATTATATACTGTCATCATTACTATTGCATGTTTTATTTTATTTTTAGGCTTGCTACGGGTTCCGGATTCGAAAGAATTCCCGTTCCCTAGCGCCGGTCATGGCCCCTGTTTTGGGTCGTGACAGTCATACTAGGATTATTGCGTAATAATACACTAGATGATAGACCATAAATTCTTATTAATTTGAGATATGGATATGATGATTATTGTGAATGATGGAAAAGGGGTGTGATTGTAGATCCTCGATTGATCTGTAGTGTACTCGGGGCCAGTCATACTAGTAATTGGACTGCGGATCCTCAGTTGATCCTTTTGTATACTCGAGGTCAGTCCACTGCAGAAAGTTGGACAAGAGATATATTTTTGGAGTTATGGAAAGCCTGTTGGCTAGTGAAATACAGTGATCGAGGTTACAAAAAATTTAGGGTTCTTCCCCAATCCTCTACCTAAACCTTTTTGCATTAAATTGTTTTGAACTAATATGATTTCAAGCATCTGTATGAAATGCATATATACATTAAATAAATATAATATATAATTATTATATAGATGCTTGAATGTTTATGTCTTTAGGTTGCATGCATATATATAATAATAATTCACTCAGTGAGGTTTGACCCCCCCCCCCTTAATATTTCTTTCAGGATTCTTTACTTCAGACCTCTATATTAGTTCTCTTCACTAGACTTTTTCTTCATCGGCCAACTTATGTAAATACTAAACTATCATTGTCTTGTATTTTATTAGATGCTAGAGTAGTAATGCATTCTTATTGTAGTATCAGATATTGTTGTAGACTGGGATTTTATATTTGAATAATTGTATGAATATATTTTATTATATTATATGGAGGATTTCTTTATATTATTTAAATTTTTTATTTTGAGGTATTTTTATGGTATATTTTATGTGAGTTTTTATTTTAAGGCTTATTATGGGTTCTAGATTTATGTGAATTCTCATTCCCTAGCGTCGGTCATAACTCCTAGGTTTGGGTCATGACAAAGTTAGTATCAAAGCCTAGGTTAAGTATTGTATGACCTAGGTTGTTACAGTTGTGTTTTATTTAAAATTACTACAGCAAATAGGTTCGATCATATCTTCAATAAGTCTTCCTTATTTTAGTATTTTGCGTAATCAATAGGATGTCTATTTTGTCTGATTTTTGTTTTTTTTATTATTTTCAAAATGAGGAGAGCACGAACTACTCCATAAGCTGATAAGGCCGAGGATGTGGAGTCCCTTTCAAGACGTGATTCTACCCCCTAAGCTGCCAGTTAAGCGTAGAGATAGAGGTAGAGGCGGACCTCAAGGAGTGGCAGGTTACTGTAGACAGAGAGAGCTATAGGATAAGGAACTTATAGAACATAAATTTGAGGAAGCTACTTTAGCACCAAGAGTTCAGTAGGATGTAGTTGTTATACCTCCAACAGTACCACAGATGTAGCCTATGTATCAGCAGGGTATGTCTGATCCAGAGGGAACCTTTTTCTATGCCAAAGTTAGCAGGATTTCCTTTGATGGGACATCAGATCCTCTAAACATCCTGCTTGCCATAGAGACGAGGACTTGGACAGCTCACACTGAGTATCAGAGGATCATGATAGTTGAGTTGTCAGTTTAGGGGCCAACCCTATATTATTTAATTCAGGTCATCCACCCCACATGACTACTAAGGCATAGGCTCAGTTTTGGAAGAGATTTATCAGATTTTTCTACTTGGAGCCAATGCGGATGACCTATAGACTTTGGCTGACCAATATTTTTAGAGGCGACAGGTCAGTAAAGGAGTACACCAAAGAGTTCCTCAAACTTGGTCGGTATGCAAAGGACTTGATGAGTGACCAGTACTTTATGGTTATTACTTATGTCACTAGATTAGGTTCTGCATTCATTGGGATGCCCACTATAGGCCTAACTCTTGAATCCGTGATGGAGTTGGCCAGGGGGATAGAGCTCATATTAGTCAGGAAGGGATTTATGCCTGATTATTATCAGATGGGAGGTGTCTAGTAGAAGGATCTCAAAGCACTTAGTACACCACATTTTAGATAGGCTCCAGTAGTCAGCAGAGAGGCTTTGTTTAGTAAGACCAGAGGCCATAGGATAGGTACCATAGGAGAATGAGACATGGCTATAGTGGAGTTCGCAGACCTATCAGATTCAGATCATGTGTTACCAATAGTAGTAGTGGTTAAAGCTCAGGACATAGTAGCATAGGATCAACAGCCAGTGCCTACTAGACATATGGGAGAGTCCATCATGGACCATGTTATATGGCTCCATTGATGTGTTTTTAATGTGGATACATAGGGCATTTCGCCAGAGCATGTCCTTATTCTGGTTATCAGTGGTAGTTTCCACAACATTCTACTACCAGTGTAGCTCTAGCTTCCTATCAACTACCTCCAACTCATTATCCTAGTACTTCCCAGTTTGTGGCTCAACAGGGGCAAGGCAGAGGAGGTAGAGGTAGTGCGAGAAGCTTTAGTTAGGCTTCCACCAGCTTGTAGGGTGGCCGAGGACTGGCTAGAGTCTTCACTATCACCCAACAGGATGCTCAGGCATCCAATGCCATTGTAGCAAGTATAGTCCCAATTTATTTCTTAGATGATAAAATCTTGATTGATCTAGGTGCCACTCATTCTTTTGTGTCATCTATTTTTACATTAAAGTCGGGTTGGCAAGGCTCGAGGATTGCTTTTCCTTTGTCGGTTGCCACGCCTCTTAGTGATTTGTTAGACACTGATGTCATTCTTTTGGATGTTCTGTGTTAGTGGAAGGAAGAGAATTGACTGTGGATTTAGTGTTACTTGATGTTATGAAGTTCGATATAATTCTAGGAATGGACTGGTTATCTCAACACAATGTTGTTGTTAATTGTTAGAGTAAAGAGGTTATTTTCAGAATTTTGAATGATGAAGAATTTAAGTTTGTGGGTGACAAGAGTCCTGCACCTCAAAATCTTATCTCCATTATCACGACTTGAAAGATACTGAGAAAAGGTTGTTAGGGATACTTGGCATTAGTCAGCGATACTACCATGGAGTGGATATCTGTCTCAGATGTTCCTGTAGCATGTAAGTTTCCAGATGTCTTTCCTAATGAGTTGACAAGTTTACCACCTTATAGGGAGATCGAATTTTATATTGATGTGGTCCCAGGCATAGCTCCTATCTTGATGTCGCCCTATAAAAAGGCTCCTTCAGAGTTGAAGGAGTTAAAGAAGTGGTTACAAGATTTATTGGACAAGGGTTTCATAAGACCCAACACTTCTCCTTGGGGTGCACCAATCCTACTTGTAAAGAAGAAGGATAGTACACGGAGATTGTGCATTGACTACAGAGAGCTAAATAAGGTGACAGTTAAGAACAAGTATCCTCTTTTGAGGATAGATGATTTATTTGACCAGTTTCAAGGTGCACAATTCTTCTCCAAGATTGACTTGAGGTCGGACTATCATTAGTTATGGATCAGTGAAGTCGATGTTCCTAAAATGGCATTCTGTACTAGATATGGACATTATAAGTTTCTAGTTATATCCTTCAGGTTAACTAATGCACCAGCTAATTTCATGGATCTAATGAATAGGGTATTCAGACCATTTATGGATCAGTTTGTAGTAGTCTTCATTAATGGTATACTGGTGTATTCAAAGAGTATGGAAGAGCACGTATATCACTAGAGGACAGTGTTGCAGACATTGAGAGAACATTAACTTTATGCTAAATTCTCAAAGTGTGACTTCTGGATGGAGAGTGTAGCATTCCTTGGATATGTGCTATCTAAGGATTGTATACAGGTTAATCCATAAAAAATTAAAGTAGTGTCTAAATGACCTAGACTAACAACAATAACTGAGATTCAAAGTTTCTTAGGTTTGGTTAGGTACTATAGGAGATTTATGTAGGATTTCTCAAGAATTACAGCACATATGACCTGCCTAACTTAGAAGAATATGAAGTTCATGTGGTTAGAGGCTTATGAGAATAGTTTTCAACTACTAAAGGAGAAGTTGACCACAGCTCCATTGTTGACTTTGCCAAATGGGAAGATAAGTTCACTGTATATTATAATGCTTTCAAAGTTGGCTTAGGTTATGTGTTAATGCAAAATGGTAAAGTATTAGCTTATGCTTCCAAACAATTAAAAAAGCATTAACAAAATTATCCTACTCATGACCTAGAGATGGCTGCAATGATTTTTTCCCTCAAAATTTGGAGGCATTATTTGTACGGAGTGACTTGTGAGATTTTCACTGATCACAAAAGTTTGAAATATATTTTCCAACAAAAAGATCTAAACTTGAGATAAAGAGGATGGTTAGAACTCCTGAATGAATATGACTATGATATCATGTACCATCCAAGCAAGGCTAATGTGGTAGCAAATACCTTCAATAGAAAGTTCTCAGGTAGTCTTGCTCACACCAGTGTAGAGAGGAGACCTTTAAACCAAGAGTTGCACAAGTTAGTGGATCAAGCGTTGATGATGAAGATAAATAGATCAGGATGATTGCTAGCTCAGTTCAGAATTAGATCGGTGTTGAGGGATAGAATCAAGGTAGCTTAGAGCCGAGATCCTATTTTGGTAGAGCTTGAGGAGAAGGTTCGTGAAGGAAAGTCACTGATTTTACATTTATAATAAAGGTGTTTTATGGATCAGTGATAGATTATGCATTCCTGATATGGATAATTTAAGAGAAAATATCCTTAAAGAAGCGCATTCTGCAGCTTACAGTGTACATCCAGGTGCTACTAAGATGTACCATAGCATTAAGGATCAATACTGGTAGGACGGTATGAAAAAGGATGTAGCTGATTTTGTCTCTAAGTGCTTGACTTATCAGTAGGTGAAAGCTAAGTATTATAAGCCTTTTAGAAAGCTTTAGCCTCTTCTAATCCCTAAGTAGAAATCAGAGAGAATTGCTATGGATTTTGTGATAGGGTTACCTTGTTCAAAGGAGGGATATAATTCCATCTAGGTGATAGTGGACAAGTTAACCAAATTAGCTCACTTCCTACCAGTTAAAGCTACTTATTTTGTAGCTAGGTTGGTGTAATATCCCGTGTTTTTAAAATATTTTTACACTGAATCGGGATATGCAGTGTTAATAATTTTTGTATATATATTACAATATTTTCACGAGTTGATATGTATTTAAACTCTATTTTAATTATTGTGTTTTATTTACAGTGTTTTACGTAAAATTTTCCCGGGACTTTTATTTTCGGGGAAATTTTCACGTAAATATTTTAATATTAATTATTTTAAATATATTTTTGGACTTGCATGAACTCATGCGTATTTTTAAAATACTAAATAAAGCCTATGTCTGTATATTTATTTAATTAGGGTTTAATATTACCCTAATATTTTATTAATTATTTATTAGTTTTATTGTTATTTAATTATTTTTATTTAGTATAAATTATTAAAATATTAAATTTTATGTGTGTGGTGTATATTTAATGTGTGTAATTTAATATTATTTTATTATATAGTATAAAGTATATATATATACACATTATATATCAAAAATCAAGTTTTTTTGGAAAATTACCATTTTGCCCCCGACTTCTCTCTTCTCCCTCCCGATCGTTTCCTCGCCGTCCGGTCGCTGCTACTATCGATTTCTCACCGTTGGTGTGCCGTCCGGTGTGCCACCACCTTCCCCAGCCTCTTCCGCCACCTGCAGCAGCCATTTCCGGCGCCTGGAAGCCATTTTTGGCCGGAGAAGCCGAAACTTTGGCCACCGTCGATCACGCTGATTCCGACCACCGTTTTTGACACCGTCGGTCTCTTTCTTCTCCTTGAGCTCTGGTGAGTGTGATTCTAGCTTTGGTTTGAGCTAAAATGGTCTAGAATTGCTTAGGTTTCGAATTTTCAATTTCGGCCTATTAGGGTTTTTGATTTTTTTGAGCTTCGAATTGAATGATTCATGAGAAATCCCTTCACAAATGTTGTTCCTAGTAGCATAATCTACATGTATGAATTTTTGTAGAATTTTTGGACATTTTTTGGATTTTTGGGTATTTTTGAATATTTTAATATTATTTTCTAATTTTCAGAAATTAATTATTTAAATTATGAAATTGGAGTTTATGGTTAAATTAGGTGTTGAAATGAATTATAGGAATTTATTTGGAATTTTTATGAATTTCTAAGTATTTATTTTGAATTATTGAAGTTTATGGAATTTTGGGAAAATTAGGTTAAATGTGTTTTTATTTGAATTTAATTGGTTAATTGAGTTTATTGATATTATTGATAAATATGTTGAGAAAATTAATTTTGGATAATTGTATAATTTTTGGTGAATTTTTGAAGTAATTTAAGTATATTTATATATATAGGGGTATTTTGGTAATTTTACCCTAAATTGGCTAAAAATGTAATTTAATTGGTTTTAATAGTTATTTAAGGTATAAAAATGATTTCTACAAATTATTTAGTATTTTTAACTAATTAAAACTATTTTTCGTGAATTATTTTCAATTATATATATAATATACGGTTTTTCTAATAAAATGAGTTTTTATCGATTTTTATAGTGTTTAAAGGTTAATTATGTAATTTCTACTTATAAAATGAATTTCTATGTTGTAAGGATATTTTTGGTATATCTGGAATTGTTCTGTGTTTGTGGACCCCGGTCGATGGACTGTAGTTTGGAGTCCGACCGTGGGATTTTGATTGTGCCTTGTGTAGTTTTTCGAAGTGTATTTCCTTGCAGGGTCGGCTCTACTCTTTTGAGTAGAGAGATGTCCGTTTTACAGGGGAGGTTCTGTCGGATTTTTGGTAGAATTCTCGTAAAACGTGATATCCAATCGAACCCTAATTTCTGATTCTGTGTTTAATACTCTAGATTGAATTCTAGGATTTCTGTTAGGGTTTATTCTGATGTCTATTATTTATTGCTTGTTTAGAGACCGAGGGCTAGTGGACCAGGCCCGTCGAACCTGTCTCGTGGAGCGCATTAGGTGAGTTACTATACTATATATATATATGCTTAGGATGCATGATTTAGAAATGCATGTTTTATGTTGATTAAATATGCATAAATAATTTGATTATTTCTTAAGTTTATATTAAGTATATTTTTGGTTTATATTAAATTATATGCATGTTTTGTTAATAAAATATATTTAAAATGTTTTTAAATATATTTCTAGCTTAAGTTATAATTTGATTAAATTCATTTGACATATATATACTCGAAATATACCTGGTTTACTTTTGGTATATTTCCGGTATATATATGGTTTATATTGTTATTTCATTTAAATTCATGCATCATTTATTATGAATGAATGATTTATATTATTAATGATGAAGGATATCAATAGAACGTGCTACCTAGTGGGCAGCACTAGGACCGAGTACGTACCGGTACGCCTATAGTATTTAGGCTATATTACTAACCATTTGTGGATATTTATTGATTATGATTATTGAGATGTGTGAGATGTGGTTTGGAGGTGTGATTGCTGGAGCTCGGTTGACCAAGTGTCTCGGGGCCAATCACACTGACAGTCAGACTGCTGGAGCTCGGTTGACTTAGTGTCTCGGGGCCAGTCTACTGTCTAAATGGATTAAGTGGATATATTTGGATTAAGTGAGCCTGTATGGCTAGAGTGTTGTCTAACACTATTTTTGAGGTTGCGATATTCTAGGGTTCTATGTGATCCTTCATAAACTGGGATTTTCAAATAAATATATAAAAAATGATTTTCTGCATCTGTGTGAAATTGCCTGTATATATATTAGATATATTTATACTGTTGATTGTATGCATTGTCACTTAGTGTGTATGTATATATATTATAGTAATTCACTTAGTGACGTCTGACTCCCCTTCGTTGACTATTTTTTAGGAGAGTCAACATCTTCAGACCTCAGTAGCAGGTCGATACGCCGGATTTCTTCTGCCCCGGCTTCTTTGTGTAAATTATCTACTTGAGTCTTATTTATTTTATCTAGACACTGCAGTAGTTGTGAATTAAAGTATTGGATTTCATGTATTTTATTTTAAAGAGATGTATTATATTGAAACTGGATTTGTATTAAAGACTACATATATGTGATGAGATGAGATTTGAATTAAATCCAGTTGATGGAAATGTTATTATTATATTTATGAATTTTTATTTCCGCTGCATATTATATGGTTATTGTTATTATTGCATGAATTATTTTATTTTTAGGCTTGCTACGGGTTCCGGATTCGAAAGAATTCCCGTTCCCTAGCGCCGATCATGGCCCCTGTTTTAGGTCGTGACAGTTGGCTAAGCTATATGTCAAGCATATTGTGTGCCTTCATGGAGTACTTGTTTCTATTGTATCTGATAGAGGTTCTGTATTTACCTCTCAATTTTGACAGAAATTGCAAGAAGCAATGGGCACGAGGTTTGATTTCATTATTGCTTTTCACCCTCAAACAGATGGTCAATCTGAGAGGATGATCCAAACATTTGAAGATATTTTGAGAATGTGTGTAATGGATCTTGGAGGTAGTTAGGATAATCATCTGCCACTGGTAGAGTTTGCTTACAATAACAACTACCATAGCAATATTGAGATGGCACCATATAAAGCTTTGTATGAAAGAAAGTGTAGATCACGTTTGTGTTGGGATGAGATTGGAGAAAGAGATTTAACTAGACCTAAAATTATCCAAGATGCAATTACAAAATTTCCTTTGATTAGAAGATTGGAAATAATGGCTAGCAGACAGAAGAACTATACAGATTTGAAACATAAGGATGTGGAATTTCAGGTTGGGGACTATGTATTTTTGAAGGTGTCACCAATGAAAAGTGTTATGAGATTTGGTAAAAAAGGAAAATTGGCATTGAGATACATTGGACCTTTTGAGATATTAGAGAGAGTTGGCATGGTTGCATATTTGTTGACTTTGCCTTCGAATTCCATGTCTTGATGCTAAGGAAGTACATTTCAAATCCCTTCACATATGTTGTAGCCCTAGAGTGTAGAGGTGAATGAAGATCTGATGTACGAGGAAGAAGCAGTTGTGATTGTTGATTATCAAGTTCATCAGTTGCATTCAAAGCAGATTCCAATGGTTAATGTCACGACCCAAACTAGGAGTCATGACCGGCGCTAGGGAACGGGAATTCTTTCGAATCCGAAACCTGTAGCAAGCCTAAGAAAATAAAATCATATAATAAATAAATAAAGAGTACAATATAATTAAAATTTTTTGAATCAATATATAAAATAAATACTCTAAATCCTTTCATAAATGTATACATATCGTAATAATCAAATACAAAATTTTCAGAGTATACAATATCAAAATAATATAATACTCTTCCGATACAATAACACTACTACTGCAGTTTCTAGAATACAAATCAGAGTTCAGATTATACATTTGCATAAAATAGTCAGGACTGAAGAACACCGGCGAGGAACTCTATAACTAAGGTCTGACGATATGGGATCTCCTGCAATAAAATAATTGAGGGGGGTCAGACCTCACTGAGTGAATTATTATACTATATATACATGCAAACTAAACCATAACAATCATGCATTCTTATATATATATACACACACAATTCACACGAATGCCAAACTCTGCCTTTATAAATATACTAAATGTAGAAAATGTTTGTTTTAATTCATGAAGGATCCATAGAACCCTAAATAATAACAACCTCAAACAATCCCATCATTACTCTAGCCATACAGGCTCACTTGATTCCAAATATAACACTTATTCCAATCTGGACAGCAGACTGGCCCCGAGACACTAAGTCGACCAAGCTCCAGCAGTCTGACTATCAGTGTGATTGGCCCCGAGACACTTGGTCAACCGAGCTCCAGCAATCACACTATCTATCACCTCACATCTTAATCAACCCAATAGATCATTCAATTCACTTATGGACAGTAGACTGGCCCCAAAACACTAAGTCAACCGAGCTCAAGCAGTCTGACTGTCAGTGTGATTAGCCCCGCAATCACACTATCTAACATACCATTAATCTTAGTCAAATCAATTATAATCACCCAAAATTAACTCTCACTCAATCCTTATCTATCGTACCGGTACGTACACGGTCCTAGTGCTGCCCACTAGGAAGCACGTTCTATTGATATCCTTCACTTAGAATAAATCATTCATTCAGGAAATAATTAATGTAAAACAATATTCATAATAGTAAAACCAACCATATATATATATACCTAAAATATACCCAGTATATTTCAGGTATATATATATATATATATGTCAAATAAAATATTAAATAAACTAAAGATAAATCATTAATATTGTTAAAAACAATTTAAATGTATAACAATAATATAACATGCATTTTCTTAAAAATATACTTAAATATACAAAAGATATACCCTAAGTATATAAATCATTTAATAAAACATTTATGTATAAATATTCATTTAAATATGTGTTTGTATTTAACATATATTGACAAATATACTAAAAATGAACCTAATTATCTAGCATGCATATATCAAAAATAAATCCTAAATATACCACTAATGTGTTAGGTTTAATTTAATAATAAAACATGTATTTATTTGGAGAAAAAATTCAAAATATACCAAAAATAAACTTAAAAATAATTTAAGTGTAGGTTTATAATATAGCATGCAATTATTTAAAAATAAACCTAAAATCTACTGAAACTATACCTAAAGTATACTAATCATTTAATAAAATAATTATGTCTAAGTGTACATTTTAAAACATGTGTATATTACTCAAATGTATTAAACCTAAACCTAATTATTTAATGTGCATATATCAAACTAACATGCATAATTATTTAATATGCATATATATAAAAATGCAACCCTCGATATACCAAAAATATTATAATTTAAATCCCTTTTAAAACATACAATGAAAATGAAAATTTCTAAATAATGCACCCTATATGCAGTGCATATATATACAGTATAATAACTCATATGTTAGCGCTTCACGAGACAAACTCGACGGGCCTGATCCGTTAGGCCTCAGTCTCGGCGCATCTAGACAAACAACTGACAATATGAATCAGAATAAATTTAACGAAAATTCTAAAGACTCGATCTAGAATTTTAGACACAGAATTAGAATAGGAATTTGACCGGACATCACATTTTACGAGAATTCTATCAAAAATTTGGCAGAACCTCCCCTGTAAAACGGACATCTCTCTACTCAAAGAGTAGAATCGGTCCTGCAAGGAAAACACACTTAGGAATAACACCAAATTCACAACCATAATCCCTCGGTCGGACTCCAAACTACAATTTACCGACCGAGGTTCACAATTCACAGAATATACACAAAACACATTTAAATGTCATAAATACCAAAAATACCCTTGAATAATCAAAATATAGTAAATCAGATAGTTAAAATACTGAAAGTAATTATTCCACTGATAATTATAATAAAAATCCAAATTTTAATAAAATATTATTAAAATTCAAAAAATTCTCAATAAATTCATAAAAATCAACTAAAATACATTTTGTAAATCCAAATTACATAATTAACTCTAAAACATACTAAAAATCAATAAAACCCATTTATTTAGAAAAATAGTATATTATATATAATTTGAAAATAATTTAGGAAAAATAGTTTTAATTAGTTAAAAATACCAAAAATTTGCAGAAATCATTTTTTTATAGCTCAGATAATTATTAAAACCAATTAAATTATATTTTTAGCCAATTTAGTGTAAAATTATCAAAATACCCCTATATATATAAATTTACTAAAATAAATCCAAAAATTCACCAAAAATAATATAATTACTCAAAATTAATTTTCTCAACATATAATTCAATAATATCAATAAATATACTCAATTTACCAATTTATTTCAATTTAACACACAATTAACCCTATTTTTCAAAATTACATAAAATTAATAAATTCCAAATAAATATATAAAAATTCAAAAAAATTACAAAAGAATTTCTATAATTAATTTCAACACCCATAATCACCATGAAACACAATTTCATAATTTAATTAATTAATTTTCAAAAATTAGAAAATATTAATAAAATAATCAAAAATTCACAAAAATTAAAATAAATTCCAAAAATTCTAAAAAAATTCATCATGTAGATTAAGCTTCCAAGAACAAATTTTGTGAGGGAAGTTTTCATGAATCAACCAAATTGAAGCTAAAAAAAATTCGAAACCCAAAATGGCTAATTTAAAGAAATTGAACCTAAACAATTCTAGACCAAATCAAGTGAAACAAAGCTTGGAATCACACTCACCAGAGCTCAAGGAGAAGATAGAGACCAACGACATCAAATTTGGTGGTCGGAAATGGCTTGATCAGAGCTAAGTCGATTTTCGGCTTTTTGATGAAAATCTGGCCAAATAACACCGGAAATGGGGGCTTTAGGTGGTGGAAATGGTTGGAGGTGGAGGAGGAAGGTTGAGCGGCATAGTAACAGCAAAAAAACCAGCTTGAAAGTGGCTGGAAATGGTGGATTCCGTGAAGGAGACAATGACATTTTGGTAATTTCTGCAAACTTAGTTTTTTTTTTTTTTTTGAAAAAAACGTATATATATGTATGTATATATATATATATATATATATATATATATATATATATATATATATATATATATATATATATATATATATATATCCACCTTATATATATTATAATAATATAATCCCACACACAAATGATATTCACCACACAAATATTTTATTATATTTAATAATTTATACACTTAAAATTAATTAATTAATACAAAAAATTTAAATAATAAAATTAAGGAAATTAATTAAGCTCTAATTAATTTAAATAAATACACATATATACATTTTATTTTAGCACTTTAAAATTATATATGAGTTCATGCAAATTCATAAAACTAGTCAAAATAAATAGTATTAAATTATTTATGTGTCAATTTTCCCGAAAATACAATTTCAGGAAAAATTTTACGTAAAGTACTTGAAATAATGTAAAATAATTAAAATTAGCTTTAAACAAATAATAACTCTTAAAAATGTCATAAATATATACAAAAATTATTAACACTGCATATCCCAATACAGTATAAAATATTTAAAAAAACTCGGGATATTATAGTTAAAGTGTTATGGAAGAACAATAACGTGGAGGAGCACACATGGGAGACAGAGGTTGAGATGCGGATGGCTTACCCTTACCTTTTTCTTCAATGAATTCTTGTATTCAATTCTTTTATTGAAATTCAAGGATAAATTTTTGTAATGGGAAAGATTGTTATAACCCGAATTTTGATAAATTATAACATTAAATTTCTGAGATTTGCAGTGTTAATAATTATTTTATTTAAATTATGATATTTGATTATTAATGAAATTAAATTTAAAATTTTGCATTGAATATTATTTTAATAATATTATTATTATTTTGGGATCAATTAGTGTTAATTAATATTTGATTGTTATTATTATTTGTGTAATTGTATTTGTGACGACCCAAACCGAGAGTCATGACCGGCGCTAAAGAATGAGAATTCTTTCGAATTCGGAACCCGTAGCAAGTCTTAAAAAATAAAAGCATGCAATAAATAAATAAAATACACCAGAATTACAAACTTAAATCGATATAAAATAAATATTCAATGTCATATCATAAAATAAAAATATTTGCATACAATATTCAGAGAAAGGTCTCTGATATAAAATAACATTCTACAGATACAAACACTACTACTACTGCAGTTTTCTATAATACAATAAAAGTCAGATAAGCAATTTACATAAACTAGCTGAGGCTGAAGAAGTCCGACATATGGGCCTACTACTGAGGTCTGAAGAAGAAGAATCTCCTATAAAATAAACAACTAAGGGGAGTCAAACCTCACTGAGTGAATTATTATATTATATATACATGCACCTCCTAATGTCATATACAATCAAGCATCAGTATATATATAAATATATACAGGCACTTCACATAGATGCTGAAATCACTTTTATGTATAATAAATGCTAAAAAATATTTATTTTAGTGAAGGATCAAATAGAACCCTAATTAATCGCAACCTCAATAAAAATACCCCTCTAGCCATACAGGCTCACTTAATTCCAAATTAATTCTCTTATTCCATTTTGGACAGTAGACTGGCCCCGAGACACTAAGTCAACCGAGCTCTAGCAGTCTCAATGTCAGTGTGATTGGCCCCGAGACACTAGGTCAACCTAGCTCCAGCAACCACACTATTCAATCACATCAATCTCAGAATAATCAATCAAATAAAAGTCACCTCAAGTGATTTAACAACTCATCCTTAAAATCTATCGCACCAGTACATACATGGTCCTTCTATTGATATCTTTCAAATAAAATTCAATATACATATGGAAAATAAATAATGCATATTTAAACATAATAACATTCATAATAATGAAATAAATCATATATATACTAGAAATATACTGAAAATATACTAAGTATATTTCAAGTATATATATGCTATATAAATCCAAAATCAACCATTAATATACTAAATATAAACCATGAATATACCAAAAATATTCTAAATATATATTTAAAATATAACATGCATATATATTGAAAAATACCAAAAATATACCTAACATATACTAAAACATTTAATAAAACAATTCATGTATAAATACATAATAAAAACATGATACTCAATATCATGCATCTTATATGCAATGTATATATAAAATACTAACTCACAATTTTGTGCTCCTCGAGACTGGCTCGACGGGCTCGATTCAATAGGTCTCGGTCTTGGCATAACTAGAAAATAAATAATAATAACAACTTAGAATAAATCTAACTTACACTTCTAAAGAGACTCGATCTAGGAATACAAAACCTCGACAAACACGAAAATTTAGAATTGACCTAACGTCACATTTTACGAGAATTCTATAAAACAGACATCTCTCTACTAAAAAGTAAAGTCGATCCTACAAGAAAAACACACTTCTAACACATATAACTCAACACATCGGGTTGGGACTCCAAATTGCACAATTTCCCAACCGAGGTTCATAAATCACCAAAAATACAATTAAAATAATAAATATATATATAAATTATTAAATTCCATAAATATCCTCAAAATACAAAAATATAATATATTTAAACATTAAAACACTAATACAATTATTTTCACAATAATTAAATAAAAATCTCAAATAACAATATAATATTAATAAAAATCCAATTTTTCAATAATTCAACTTAAAATAATAAAAATTCACTTTTATATATCCATATAGCTTAAATAGCTTAAATATATATTAGAAATAATTAAAAATCCATTTAATCACCCAAAATAGTAAATAATATATTATTTGACTATAATTTTCAAAAATTAGTAGTAATTAGTTTCAAAATAGTAAATAATTTATAAAAATAATTTTAATTCCCTATATAATTCCAAAATCATCTAAAACATATTATTTAGCTATAATTTCCACAAAATTACACAATTAACTCAATAATACAAAATTTACATAATATAAATAATATTCTCGAAAATTATATAAATTCACCAAAAATTATTATCAAAATTCTAAAATTATTAACTCACATTATAAACACAAATTCAACAAAATTTACATTAACAATACTTAATTAACATAATTATCAAAAATTCAATATTTAATATTAAAATAATAAAAAAATTAACCAAAATTCAAATTAATTCAAAAAAATTCACAAAAAAATATATTTGAGAAGCTTGAGCTATAAAAAACAACATTTGTGAAGCAAGTTTTCATGAATCAACCTGAATCAAGTTCAAAAAAATCAAGAACCCTAAAACACATAAACTAAAAATTGGAGATATCTAAAAATCTAGAGGTTTTAAGCTCAAATAGAGCTCGAAAATGGACTCATCAAACAAAAAGCTTTTGAAAGAGTCTAGTCCGACGGGCTGGGGTGGCCATAAACCTCATCGACGACGTGAAGCTCAAGATTTGGCCTCCTTTGTTTTCCAGCGATGCAGGTGGCGGTAGGCAGTTCTATTGGTGGCGGATGGCAGCTAGGAACGTCCAAGGTCAATGGCGGTTAATGGTTGAGAGTGGGGCGGCTCCGGTGTGGTCTGGATGGTGATGACTGAAAGTGGGAAGAAGAAGAAGAAGAAGAAGAAGAACCCGAAAAAAAAATTTTGACTTTTATATGTATATATTTTTTTAATTATGAAATTACTGACTTGCCCTCCATCCAATTTAAAATACAGGGTCTTTACAGTATTAAATTAAAATTAATTGTTAAATATACATATATGTATATATATTTTGTGATGAGAAATAATTGAGAAAAAAATATTTTAATATTAAATTTTTTTCTTTTCACCTGTGTACTTTTTGAAAAAAAAAGGGAGTCAAAATGTGCAGTAGCCTTTCCCTTTCCCCCCATTTCTTCTTTTCCTTCTTTCTTCTTTCCCCTTCCTTCTTTACTCACCCCGACAACACTCACCCAATGCCACCACCGCCAACCACCACCTTTCCACTTCGATCACCACCAGCCAGCAACGCCACCAACAAGTCCTTCCCCTCCCCAGCACATCACCATTTCTTTCTTTTTCTCTTTTCTTCCCAGTTGCTGGATTGGCCTAAGGCTCGCCGGCAACATTTCCGGCCACCTCGAGCCGAGCTTGATAGCTCATTCTCTTTGTGTCAGAGTGAGCTTCATTTCTTCTCAATCAATTTGTCCAGATAACTTCAATTATAACTTTGATTTTATGAAATTTTGTTTAGGCATATTTTGATTAATTTGTGAAATTGAGTTTAAATTAGGTTTTTTTTTTATGTTAAATTAACTTTAGATTATTGTTATAGAGGCTAAGAGCTTTCCAAAAATGTATTTTGATTTAATTTTGGGAATTAATTTTTGAAATGGCATTATTCCAAGCACGAACACTGTTCATGGGTGCTGTTCATAGCTCAAGAAAATTTTATATTTTTAATAAATTCTTTGATGTATTTTGAGCAAACTTCATGAAGAAAATTTATTGAAATTATATATCAAATTTTTATTATAAATTTTTGAATGTTTATGTGAAAAATGAATTTTTGGAAAAATTAGTAATTTTTATATTTTAGTTGAAATTATTGTTAATTATTATGTTTTGGATAATTTTTGAGTAATAAATAGTATTAAAATAATTTTTATAAATTATTTCATATTTTTAGCTAATTATTAGTAATTTCCATAAATTTATTCGAATAATAAATTGATTTATTATTTTTAAGTTTAAATAAGTTATTGGCCATTTATAGTATATATTTGTACAATTTAAATAATTGTTTGTAATTTTTGCTATTTATTTGTAAAAATTGAAGAATAGATTTTTTTAAATATAATTTAATAATAAATTAGAATTTTATTAGTTATTTAGGAAATAAATATCTTTTATGTTTTTATTATGTCAATAAATTGATTGTGATATTTAAATAAATTTTATGGTTTTTGGCGAATTATTGGCATTTACATTATTTTATTAATTATGGAATTTGTTGATTCTCGATTGGGCAATAAATGTAGTTCGAGGGCCCAACCCGAGAAGTTAAACCTTATGGTTATTTGAAGTGTGTTTGTGTACAGGATTGACTCTACTTTTAGTAGAGTAATGTCCGTTTTACAGAAGAGATTCTATCAAATTTTTTATAAAATTCTCGTAAAGCGTGACATCAGATCGGTCCTAAATTTTGAGTTTCAATCTAGTCTTATCCTAAATCGAGTCGTTCTTTAGAAATTCTAAAAGTATAAAATTACGAATTTAATTCTAATATATTTTTTTTCCTTAGCTGTGTCACAAACTAGGCCTATCGGACCGAGCCAATCGAGCCAAGATAGATGAGCGCCCTTAAACTGTGAGTTATTATTATATGTATGCATGACATTTCGAAATCATAGTTGGCATCCATATTTTATGATGTGAATTTCATATATTACTTGCATCAAATTTTATTTAATTATTAATTTTTATTATCATTATCAAGTATGCATGTATATGAGATTTCATATATATATTTAAATGCCAATATTATGTTCGGAATTTAGATGCCTTTCACATTTATATGATTTCTTTTAATTAATTATTTATGATAAATGTTTTGAAGGATTACTATAGAACGTGCCACCTAGTGGGTTACACTAGGATTGTTGCGCAACAATACGCTAGATGATTCGTCGTAAATTTTGATTAATTTAAGATATGGATACGATGATTATTGTGAATGATGGAAAAAGGGTATGGCTGCGGATCCTCAGTTGACCTGTAGTGCACTCGGGGCTAGTCATACTGGCAGTAGGACTAGAGATCATCAGTTAACCCTTTTGTGTACTCGAGGCCAATCCATTGCGATCCTTCATAGAGGCAAGTATAGAGCATACTCCTTAATTTAAATAGGTGGAATAATTATAAAAAGGGGACAGGCTGTCTGGCCGAAAATTGGTTGTGTGATGCTATAAGTACGGCTTTGGCTAGTCCATGATATAATCTGTATAGCTATGAAATATAATTTTAATGGAGCTCTGGAAAATTGGTATCAGAGCCTGGTTTGATAAGGATCATCAATTTGCATATGAGATGGGATTGATGTAGTCCTTTATGTCTTTTCCCAATATTCTTTGTCTGCTAATAGTTGTTTCCTATAATCAGAAGGAAATATTTCCCATGGGGCATTATCAGATATCTTTGGCCATATCTCCCTTGGAATAATACCATTTTTCTCGAACATGTGTCTTTGAAACTCTCTCCATGGTGAAGGATTCGTGGTATCTATGGTAATATAGTGCATCATTGAGTGTTTATAAGTCCCATAGATATTAAAGCATGGTACATCAGTAAAAACACCTTTAACTTTGAAGAAAGTTCTTTTGAGGGTGATGATAGTATGACATTCGAGAGGAGGTGCCACCTGTTGAGTATAAGCTTCATTTGTCAAATAAGATTTCCATCTTGATAAATTCTGGAACCATTTGAGAAATGTTGACAAATGTGGATTCAGACCTTCATTCTTCTCAAGCAGGCTGATATACCTTGCAAGCTTTAATGGTTGAAGATCAAATGAGATCCAGTATAGATGACAAAGATACCAAAATAGGATTAACAATTCAGGAGGCCAATAAAATTAGTTTCCAGGACTTCGTTTTAGGAAGCTGAAAATACAGGTGAAAGGATAAATAGGATGAAAGCCTAATTTGTGAAAGAAATCTGACCCATATTTTCTTATTAGTCCGGATTGAAGTTCAAAAATTTGAGTTCTTGCCTTTTGATTAAGGATGGTCATGGAAATGTGTGATGGTAAGGATGAAGGAATACCTTTTTCAAGAAAGTTGGCATTAATAGTTTGATACATGTATAGCATGGGAAGAACTTTTAGCTGAAAGGGTTTTTCATAAGAGACAGGTGGTTTGCTTAAAAGATCTGATAACAGGTTATCCTCTCCTTTGATGTGTTCTACTTCAAAGTCATACTTACTGAACCATTCTTTCATTCTGAGAAGTTGAGGATGGGGAAAAGTCTTTCCTTTGAATTCAAGCATTTTTGGAAATGATGAGCAATCCATCACAACTTTGAAATGATGACCAATTAGATGGAATTCGAACTTTTTTATGCCATATTTAACTGCTAAGACCTCTTTAAAGGTTAAGTGATAATGACATTCTCCATCTGTGAACTTTCCACTAGCATGAGCACAAATTCATTTTTTCTTATTGTCATCCTCTTCTAAAAGAATAGCTCCCCAAAATTGATCGCTTGCATCTGTTTGAAGGATTCTTTTTCCTATGGAGGGAATCTGGAGATCAGGAAGATTTTTTGTGCAAATTCTGAGTTGTTCAAGAGCTTCTGTTTGTTCTGAGGACCATGGTGGAGGATTCTTTCTTAGAAGAGCTCTGAGAGGGGCTGTCTTCTTTGTCAAGTGAGGAATAAAATCCCTGAGATAATTGATAATGCCAAGAACTTGTCTGATTTATTTGACAGAAAGATTTTCTTTTGGAAATTTATCCAGTTCTATTGCAACATGAGGACCTGGAAGATACTTCCCTTCTTTGAATTTCATTCCAAGAAAATCTATTTCTGTTTCTCCAATGAACATTTTGGTGGGTGAAAGCATAATACCATAATGTCGTACAAGATTAGCAAACTGTTGGAGCAGTTTCTCATGGGCTTTTATATCTGCAAAAAATAAAAGAATATCATCAATATAAACAAGAGTGCTGGAGAGGATGGGCTCAAAGATTTTGATCATTGCCCGTTGGAACAGTGATGGGGCTACTTTGAGTCCAAAAGGCAGCACATTCCATTGATAGTGTCTGTTTGGAATACAAAAACCCATTTTGTATCTGTCTTCCTCTTTGATTCCAAGTTGCCAAAATCCAGCCTTCAAATCAAATTTTGAAAAGATTTTAGCTCCCTCCAAAAATGCAAATAATGAGGAAATTTTTGGCAAAGGGAATTTGTCATCCCTGAGGAAGAAATTCAAAGGCTGATAGTCGATCACCAATCTTTTCTTTCCACGAACTTGTTCTGATCTTTTGTTTATATAAAAAGCTTGGCATGCCCATTCTAATTTTGTGGGAGCAACTAGGCCTTGGTCTTCCAATTGGTTGCATTCTTTAATTGCCAATTTAATATCAGAGGGAGTCATTCCTGGATGAGTTGCCTTTGTTGGGTTGACATCTTCATTTTGTTTGAAAGGTAAGGAGATGAAGAACTCCTCATTTTTCCACAATGGTGATGAGAATTTCTAAAGAAACTCTGTATGAGACTGAGCACTGCATTCTTTTAATAAGAACTCATGAATAGTTTGAAGGTTTGGTTGAGAAACGGTTTGGTCAACAAAAAGGATAGATGAAATATTAGTGAATGGTTGAAAGTATTTCTTAAACTTAAGTCCATTGGGAAGAATTCTCAAGTCTTTCATCTTCCAATAGACATCAAAGTCAATGACAATATCTTTTCCAGGTAAAGAAAATCCAAGAACATGTGTCCAGGTGTAACAATTTGGAAAGAATTGGATCTTTATTGGGTGTCTGGTTTTAAGGCCAGTTTCAAGTAATTCTCCATTAGCTGTAGAGAAATACTCAGAATGATGTTTCCAACATTCTTTAGGCAAGGCTTTTAGGTTGAGAATGGTAGTTTTGGCTCCAGTGTCGATCAAGGCTATAAGTTTTATGGGTTTGGAATAACTGGTTGGGTAAATTTGGATAAGGAACAAAGGTACTGGATGTTTTTCATGAGTTAGGGCTATCATGTCTCTATTATCACCACCAATTAAGAACTGGTCATTCCAGGACTCTATTTCAGAGCTGGAAATTTTTGATTCTATCTCTTGGCCTACAGTAAAAACACATTCTGGTGAAGCTTCTTCTTCTTCTGAAAAGAGAGAGTCAAAATCAGCATCATTCAAGTCTACTTTAGTGATCTGCTGAATTTGTTGAATCATTTGCTCAGTCTTCCTTGTTTTTGAAGGGAAATTTTTTGCAAGATGACCCTTTTTCCCACAGATGTAGCATATGTCAGTTTTTTTCTTGCCATGAAACTTTTTCTTCTTGTAATACTTCCACTTCTTAAACTTGGATCTTTTCCCTTTCTTCTTCAGTTTGAAGAAATGTTTCTTCTTCTTTGATGGACAAATATAAACATCAGCATCTTTGCATTTGATCTGTAAATCAGGCCTGTCACATGAAAGTTTTCCCAAAGGATTCTTCCTACTGCCCAGATACAGTTTAATCATCTTCCTTTGATCACATAACTAGGTATGAGCTTGAATCATGATTTGATACAAATATCCCATTGGCACATCTCCAACTTTGTAATTTGATTGTTGAAGGATTAAAAACATTCGAGAGGCAAGGATCTCAGGAATAGAAGCCAAAAAGGCTTGTTTTAAATCAGGATTAGCAGTGCCTCCTAACAGGTAAAATCTAGTAGACATATTTTGGAAATGTCTTTCTAGATCTTTTCTTTGTAGTGAACAACATTTCATCTAGTAATACTCCTTTCGTGCAACTTCAAGATCATCATCCCATTTTCCTAAGAACTCATAATGCAAGAGTCCTAGAAAATCTTCTGGTGATGTGGCATCCATCAACTGGGTTCTAGCATAAGCATTCAGAGAAGCATACCAGTTTGCTAGCTTTCCCACCATTTTTACAAGAAATGTTTCAATAACAACCCTGATTTCTGCTCTAGGAATAAGCATTTATCCAGTTATCCATGCTCTAAATTCCAAAAATCTATTCCTATATTGTGAAGGACGAACATTATTTAGGGTAAAGTAATTTTCAGTATTTTTTTAGAAATTTATCTGCGGATTTGGCTGTGGTGTTTTGGGTTGTTCAAATTCTTCTTCTGGATCATCAACTTCTTCAACTTGAGGTCCTCTAGAAGATGTAGCATCATCAGCCATCAATTGGTAGGGTATTTCATAATCTAAATCAGAGTCACTTTCTGAAGATTCAGAAGATGAACTTTCCTTTGAATCAGATCCAATTGAAAAGTTGGGCATGACATTTTTAGCACATTTTTCCAAAAAGGAAGAGATAGGATTCATCATCATTAGAGGGTGTTCTGGCTCTTTTGGAGATGAGGTTGGTAAGGTATTTTTGGGTAATGATTCAGAAGGTGTTATTTTAGGTTCCTCAGTTTGAGAGAAATGGACTGTTTTTCCTTTTTTTTGCTGTTGTTTCATCAGAGGACTGTGTTTGAGAGGGGGTTTTTAATGAGGATTTAAATCCTTAAAAATTTAGAGGAATATTCAAGGGAGCTGTTGGTACAGGAAATAAAGATTGGGTGGAAGAGGCTGTGTATGGTGAACTAGGAATTGAATAAGGGCTGTACAAAAGACCCAAAGGATCTGGAGAGAAAGATTTTGAAGAGGTTTATGAGGACAACTCTTCTTTCTTTCTTTTAAGATCTTTTTCAAGTTGGTCAACCTGGGCTTTCAAGTTTAAAATTTTTGTTTCTTTCATTTGAATGCTATTCAATGTGCCTTTATTGCTGATGATTCACATAAGTTCCTGGTGCTTCATCTCTATCTACCTTTGTAATTCTACATGAACTGTTGTCATTCATTTTTCAAAGGCCTGGAACTTTTTCTCTACCAAATTCATATGTTCAGCAACTCCATCAATCTTTTCTTCAATAAGCTTGAGTTTTTTATTTTGAGCACAAGCATTCTATGTCTGCCAGTTGACTATTGCTTCAGCCGGAGTTGTTTGTCTAGGTCTGCCATCTGCATCAACAATGTTTGATTCCAGGATAAAAGGTTGCATGGTAATTTGGTTTTTTGTTTCTTTAGTTAAAGGAGGAAAGTCTGTGGGTTGGAACATACAGATTTGGGGTAAAGACTTTGGCTTTTGAATGTCGACTGAGTTTTCTTTTCTTACCTATTTCAAAGCTTTTTTGTAACATGGGAGAGGAGTTGCCTTAGGTTTTGGCTGGGAAGGAGGTATTTGAGGCTTGCAAGGTTCAAGAGGAATATTTTGAGTAGCTGGTGGTTTGTACCAAGCAGGAGGAGAATATGATACAAGATAATCATATTTTCCTGAAGGTTGTCCCAGAGTGCAGATGCTTGAATCTCCATCTTCATATCTTCTTTTGAATTCCTTTTCACTATATTTTCCTGGAGATTTCTTCTTTTTCTTTTTCTTCTCATCATCATCAAAGTAGGATGCAATATAACAATCATCACAATCACAATAATCAAAATAACAGTGACCATCACGCTTAAAAGCATAGACTGGTCTTCCAGAATTATCAAAAGAGGCTACAGGGATGTTATCTTCTGGATCCCAAAGATTGATCATGAACTGTGTATTAAACTATAGGAGTCTCTTATTTTCTCCTAAAGATCGTATCAACTGATCCATCAGATCTTTTGATATGCACAGGGTCTGTACCTTGAATTGGCTCCACTGTCTCATGTAACTTCTCATAATTGGTGATCCACTTTTCTGAGAATAATTTTAACAAATCATTCCTAGAAAGTTATTTAGGTGTGTGAATGCACGTGGGAGTATTATGAGAGTCTGCTTTTATGAACAAAGCATCATTTTGGACACAGGGTAGTGACAAGTTGATAGCATGGTTTTGGAGACGATAGACAATTTGGTAGTAAAGGGTGGCTACTTTGGCTGTGGAGATTTATTCAGCACCAAGGATCTGGAGTTGGACTTTTAAAGCTGTCAAGGCATAGGGATCAGAAAGGGCCAGATTATAATTTGAAAAAAATGTAAAGAATACTGAGCCAGCATTTAAGGATGTCTCTACGGTCCCAATTACAGCATGTTGATACTATTTATATCTAGAATCCAAAAGAGCGATCCTAGAGAAAACAGGTTACCCTGCTCTGCCATGGTAGGAGAGTCCTAACCTTATAGCTTCAAAGTGGATGTGAGTGTATCCCTGGTTAAGCCAAGTTCTTAGAAATTCTGGAGGAATTTCTAAGGTCACGAATTGTTCTGTCTGAGAGGCTGGTATATGGTGTTGATCAAAGCTGGAGGCTTGAACATATTCTTTTATAGAGGAAGTGGGTCAGTTTACAAGAGCTTTAAAAGATTATTTCCAGTTTATTTTGGATTTTGAAAAGGCATCATAAGGGTTCAACAGGGGAAACTTTGATTCTTCAATCTTTTGATCTTCAGGAAGGTAAGTAAATTCATACAAGTAATCGGTCTTTTTCTGGGTGGTTTGGTTGATGGGGGGGTGATAGGGTAACAACAACAGACTTAGTTGGCACATACTTATAATCACATATTACAGAGGGAGTAGAAGAGGGAACAGAAGAGCTTTCTGGTTCTGTCATGTTTAAGAATTTCTTCTCTTTTAGTCTTCATATGAATTATAACAATTCCACCTTATGCAAAAACAAGGCTCTGATACCAATTAAATTGTTTTGAAGTAATATGATTTTGAGCATCTATATGAAATGCATGTATACATTAAATAAATATAAATATATAATTATTATACTTAATGCTTGAATGTTTGTGTCTTTAGGTTGCATATATATATATATATAATAATTCACTCAGTGAGGTCTGACCCCCCTCAATATTTTTTTCAAGATTCTCTACTTTAGACCTCCATATTAGTTCTTTTTACTGGACTCTTTCTTCACCGGCCGACTTATGTAAATACTAAACTATTATTGTCTTGTATTTTTTTAGATGTTGTAATAGTAGTGCATTCTTCTTGTAGTATCATATATTGTTGTAGACTGGGATTTTATATTTGAATAATTGTATGAATATATATTTTTTAATATTATATGGAGATTTCTTTATAATATTTAAAGTTTTTATTTTGAGTATTTTTATGGTATATTTTATGTGAGCTTTTATTTTAAGGTTTGCTACAGGTTCTAGATTCGTGTGAATTCTCATTCCCTAGCACCGATTATGACTCCCGGATTTGGGTTATGACACCTACTGTCAGTGATAATGAGAATATCCCCCTGATTGTCAAGATCTTCTACATCTTTAACAACACTAGCCTCACTACCTTTATGATCACCTCTCTCAATTATATTCTTCAACTTTGAACACTCTGCCTTAATATAGCCCTTTTTCTTATAATAGTAGCATTACAATCTTATTCCTAGACTTCGATTTACCCTTTCTATCATTACCAGTACCTCTCTTAAACATCCTACCATGAACCACAAGACTCTCTGCCTGAGTCTTATGATTAACCACTAACTGTTTATTTTTCTCCTTAGAAATAAAGCAACATACACCTCTTCAAAAGAAATCTTATTACTACTATACAACAAGGTATCAATAAGAATTAATGCCAAATCCTTATTCTCCACCTTTAGCTTCATACTTTTTACGTCAAAAACTATCTCCTTATAAATTAGTTAAATGATCCTGAAGGGACGTACCTTCTATTATATGAAGAGAGTACAAACACTGCTTCAAATGCATTTTACCGGTAAGGGTTTTATTTATGTAGAACTGCTCAAGCTTCATTTACAACGAAGCGATGGTCTTCTCTTTCAATACATCTTGCAATATATTATTAAACAAATGCAATTGTATTTGAGCCAAGGCTTTTTTATCTCTAAGCTGCTTTTTTTCACTCGTCCATGAGGCGGGCATATGATTAACCCCCAAAATAGCATTATCCAAAAATATCTGAGTGAGTACATCGCACATCTTTACCTGCCATAGCGAAAATCTTGTGCTATAATCCAAGAGTGGAATGTCATACTTCACTGAAGCCATTATTCAAATCAGAGATGCCAAGATTAACAGGCCTAATAAAATCTTAGCTCTAATACCAGTTTGTTAAGCAGTGAAAGCAATCAAAGTGCATAAACAAATAATTAAACATAAAAGAATAATGGTAAAATAAAAAAGTAGAGAAACAACACACAAGATTTACGTGGAAAACCCCAAGACGGGATTAAACCATGGGTAGAGGAGATAATTTCACTATATTATAAAATAGCGTACAAAAGAGTATTGGGGTGACTAACAATATAAAGAACTTAATTGCCAAACCCCTAAAAGTATGTATTTATATAAATAGGGTATAAGTGGAGTCAAAACAAAGAGAAAAAAAATAGCTTCTTAATTGAGGCTAACAATACTACTTGTGACACAGCCGTGTCATGCTATGCTTCAAGCCATGCTTCTTTTCGGACTAACGTCACAAACATGACGAAAGTGCTTCATGTCGTGCCACCTTTTGGACATAATGATATATTTTGACATAGCTATGACATGGTCATGCTTCTAGAGTGTCACCTTCTCGATAAAATGGCAGATTCCAACACAGGCACCAACACACCCATGCCTCGGCTACGCTTGCTTCTGGACATAACAAACACCTCAACATGGCCGTGACATGACCTAAAACCTCAAACATCAAATCTCTATAAAATTCATGTCACAAACTCAACAAAAAAAAAATAAAAAATGAATCCAATATAAGAAAGAGTATTTAAGACAATTTACTACTTAAAATAAAACACATAAACACTTTAACATGCGAAGACTATTAGGGACACCATTTTAAAAAAAATTACAACTTCAAACACCACTTACATATTTATTTTGTTACAAAAAAAACTGAGAATAAATACTAACAACATCTTCATTAAAAGCACAACCTAAATGTATATCTTTGTTATAATCCAAAATTTTCTAAATTATTAAATTAATTTCTGAAATTTGCAGTGTTAATAATTATTTTATTAAATTATAATATTTAATTATTTTGTGAATTTAAATTTAAACATTTAGTGTTAAATATTATTTTAATATTATTAATATTTTTATTTTTATTATTTGTGAAATTAAATTAAATTCTAGTGTTATTATTTATTTTATTAAATTATAACATTGTTATTAATATGAAATTAAAATCTTAATTTTACTGTTTTATATTATTTAATATTATTGGGATTAATTAGTGTTAATTAATATTTGATTATTTAATTGATTATTGTTAGTGTAGTTGTATTAAATTTAAACTAATTATTATATATATATATATTGTGTGAATGGAATTGGTGAGAGATGATATTTTAAATAAAATATTATTATTATTTTAAGTTTTGACTTTTATGCTTTTGGAAAAAAAAAAGTTAAAAACGTCCATTAGCCATTCCTTTCCCTTTTTTTCTTCATTTTTGTTTCTTTTCTTGCTTAACGAACCAGCCAGCAGCCCTTCCCCCACACCATCATCCAATCAGCTAAGCTCGACATCACCAACCACTAGCTGCTGTCCTAAACTCCTCCAGCTTGCCGGTCGACTTCTTTTCTTCCTATTTTCAAATTTGACCGGATTTTCCCTTGCTCACCGGAGATGATTTTGGTAACGATAGAAGCCGACGTTGGGCACTTTTGGAAACACATCCTTGGGGCTTTTCAAATCTTCTAACCATTTCGAGTTTCGACTATGGTAATTATCCCATTTTTGTGTAATTCATTTTTTTAGTATTTTGAGTTTTTCGTTAGTTTAGGCTTTTGTTTGATTTTATTAGTTATAGTTGCTTTGAGATTAATTATTGTAAAGGTTATGAGAAAGCTAAATATGATTTGTATTTATTTTTCTAAAAATTTTGAATTTCCAGGCTCAGGGTTACTGTTCATGTACTGTTTTGAACTCGTAAAAATTATATTTTTAATAAATTCTACTAATTATTTTAAACATATTTTGTGAAGATAGTTTATTGAAATTATATTCAAAATTTTTATCATTAATTTTTGAATGTTTATGTAAAAAATTAGATTTTTGGAAAAATTAGTATAAATTGGTAAATTTTATATTTTAGTTGAAATTATTATTAATTATTATTTTTTGGATAATTTTTTAGTGATAAATAGTATTAAAATAATTTTTATGAATCATTTATTATTTTGAGCTAATTAATAATAATTTCTAGAAATATATTCAAATAATAGTTTTATTTATTATTTTTATGATTAAATGAAATTTTAGCTATTTTATTATATATTTGAGCAATTTAAATAATTATTGGTAATTTATGCTATTTAATTTTGAATATTTGAAATATGAATTTTTATTATTATTATTTAATTATATTTAAGATTTTATTAATTTTTTTGAAAATAAGTATCTTTGATGCTTTTATTATTTAAATAAATTGAATTGTGGTATTTTATTGATTTTCATGAATTTTAGTGAATTATGCATATTTATTATTTTATCTTTGATTTTATGTATATTGGTTCTCGGTTGGGCAATTTATTGTAGTTCGAGGGACCAACTCAAGAAGTTAAGCATTTTGTACATTTGAAGTGTGTTTGTATGCAGGATTGGCTCTACTTTTAGTAGAGAGATGTTCGTTTTACGAAGGAAACTCTGTCAAATTTTTGGTAGAATTCTCGTAAAATGTGATATAGAGTCGGTCCTAAGTTTTGAATTTGTTGTCAAGTCGTGTCCTAGATTGAGTCATTTTTTAGAATTTCTAGAAGTATTAAATTAGGAAATTATCTCTAATATATTATTATTTTATTATTTTACTTAGTTACTCCGTGTGCTAGGCCTATCAAACCGGGCTAGCCGAGCCAGGGTCAAGGAACGTGACAGAATAGTGAGTTATTATCATACGTATACATTGCATTTATATTAAATATTATGAGCATCCATATGTTTTTAATAAATATGAATTTAATTATGCTCATTTCATTAAATCATATTTATTATTGTTAATATTTATACATATGTTTATATATAATTGACAATATTTATTTTTAATAATATATGTTGTCATATTTTATATTGAATTTTCATTATACATAGATGTAGAACGTGCCACCTAAAGGGTCACAGTAGGGCTATTGCGCAACAGTACACTAGATACTAGACTATAAATTCTTATTGATTTGAGACATGAAAATTATGATTTTGGTGAATTGTGGATTAAGAGTGTGACTGCGTATCCTCAGTTGACTTGTAGGATACTTGGGGCCAATTAACACCGATAGTGGAACTGTAAATTCTTGGTTGACCCTTTGTATACTCAGGGCTAACTCACTGCCAAAAGTTGGATAAAAGAATACTTTTGGAGTTATGGAAGGCTGATGGCTAATGATATTCAATGTTGAGGTTGCGAAAATTTAGGAATTTTACGATCCTCCATCCAAAATTCTTTTGCATTTATTATTATTATAAAAGTGGACTTTTAGCATTTGTATGAAATGAATGTATATATAAATAAATATATATATTATTATCCTGATGCTTGAGTGTTTATGTCTTTAGGTTGCATGTATATATATTATAATAATTCACTCAGTAAAGTCTGACTCCCCTCAATATTTTTTAGAATCTTTTACTTAAGATCTCCCTAGTAGAACTCTTCGCCAAACTCTTTCCTCTCTGCTCGATTTATGTAAATACTGAATCGTCACTTCTCTTGTATTTTAGTAGTCATTGTAATAGTAGTGCTTTTTGTTATTGTATTAGACTGTGTTACTGTAACTAAATATTATATGAAGATATTTTATCCCGTTATAATATAAATATTTATTTTATATTAATTCAAGCTTTAATTCTGGTGTATTTTTATATTATATTTGTATGTTTTTTTATTTTAAGACTTGTTACGAGTTTTAAATTCATAAGAATTCTCATTCCCTAGTGTCGATCATAACTCCTGGGTTTGGGTCGTGACAAAGTTAGTATCAGAGCCTAGGTTTAGTATTGTGGACCTAGGTTAGCAAAGTTGTATTTTCTTTGAAACTGCTGTAATAAAATTAAGTTCAACCATGTCCTTGAAAAGTATTCATTGCTTTTAGTTTTTCACGTAACCATTAGAGTGTTTGTTTATTGTCTATGATTGTCTGAATTGTATATTTTATTATTGTTCTTTCTATAATGTAGTGAGCGTGAATCACTCCATTGGTCGATGAGACCAATGATGAACAGTCTTTTAAGGATAAGGTTCTACACCATGTGCAACTAGCTAAGCGTAGGGGTAGAGGTGGATCTGGAGGGCCAGGTGGTCACCGTAGATAGTGGGAACAACAGAATAAGGGGCCGATGGCTTAGGGTTTCAATGATGCTACCTATGCACCAGGAGTTCGACAGGGTGCAACAGCTATGCCTCATGTAGTACTACCTATGTAGCCTTTGTTTCAGAAGTTAGCTCAAGATGTGTTAATTCTGTGTATATTCCATGTTTTGAATCTTATTGATTTCCATGTCTTTTCAAGTGAGGTGAATGTGAACTGCTCCTACCATAGAGACAATATATATTGATAAGAAATCCTTTCAAGTTAAAGTTATGATTTTAGTTTCTACCCCTAGTACACCTATCTAGTATTGAGGTAGGTCAGAGGCAACTGTAACTTAAAGGCCAAAGTAGTTATTGTAAGAAGTACAGACAGTCTTTAAACTCGAACTTGCAGCATTTATGGCTGGGATAGCTAGGGTTAATAAGGACTTAGTAGCACTTAACCAAGCATGACAATTATTTTGAATATACTTTGATGAAGGAATCAGAAGATGTTTAATATAGACGCCATACTTTTGTACTCTTAATGGTAAAGTTATCAATTTTGACTGTAGTATAAGATTGGTACATGTAGTCAAATTAGCTTTATGTGACTATTGTGACATGGTTGGAGTCTAAAGAGTGATTTCTATGATGATTCAATCCACTTTCAAGGAGGGATAATTACATGTGGTAGCTATTACACAAAGTAAGAGAAGAGCAGTTAGATGAGAAGAATATCTGTGAACTCTTAAATCTATCATGTCATGTTGTAGACGTGATACAATATAATAGGAGACAGGTAGAACTGTATATTACAAGATTAAGTTAAGTATATATTAGCATTCGATCTTAGGACTAAAATTTATAAAGCTATACATGGATTTAGTCCTTTGGGGTGTAATTAATTTTGATGTGATTTTAATAATGGATTTTGATATTATCCTTAGAATGTATGGTTTGTCTCAACGTTATGCCACTATTGGTTATTAGAGTAAAAAGGTGATTTTCAAAATTTTGAATGATGAAGAGTTTAAGTTTATGGGTGATAAGAGTTTTGTACCTCAAAATCTTATCTCTGCTATTACAGCTAAGAAGATGCTAAGAAAAGGGTGTCAAAGATACTATAGTGGAGAAGACATCCATCTTAAATATTCCAGTAACATGTGAGTTCTTAGATGTCTTTCCTGATGAGTTTTTAGGTTTACCACCTCATAGAGAGATCGAATTATGTATAGATGTAGTCCCATGCACAACTCATATTTTGATGTCGCCCTATAGAATGGCTCCTACAGAGTTAAAGGAATTGAAGGAGCAGTTGTAAGATTTACTGGAAAAGGGTTTTGTTAGACCCAATGTTTCCCTTTAGGGTGCACCAGTTCTGTTTATAAGGAAGAAGGATGGTACACTAAGACTGTGCATTGATTACAAAGAGCTGAATAAAGTGACAGTAAAGAATAAGTATCCTCTTCCGAGGATAGATGATTTATTTGATTAACTTCAATGTGCATAGTTTTTTTTTCAAGATTGATTTGAGGTTGGGCTATCATCAGTTGCAGATCAGTGAAGTTGATGTTTCTAAAACAGCATTCCGCACTCGATATGGCCATTATGAGTTTCTAGTGATGTCCTTAAGGTTAACTAATGCACCAATTGCTTTCAAAGATCTAATAAACAGGGTGTTCAGACCATTTATGGATCAGTTTATGGTAGTATTCATTGATGATATACTAGTGTCTTCAAAGAGTATGGAGGAGCACGTATATCACTTAAAGACAGTACTGCAGACACTGAAAGAATGTTAGATTTATGCTAAATTCTCGAAGTGTTATTTCTAGATAGCGTTTGTTGCATTCCTTGGACACTTGGTGTTTAAAGATGGTATTCAAGTTGACCCATAAATGATTGATGCAGTGTTTGAATGGCCCAAATCGACATCAGTCATTGAGATTCAAAGTTTCCTAAGTTTAACTAGGTACTATAGGAGATTTATGTAGGATTTCTTAGGAATTGCAGTACCTATGACTCGCCTAACTCAAAAGAATATGAAGTTCATGTGGTCAGATGCTTGTGACAATAATTTTCAGTTACTGAAGGAGAAGTTAACCACAGCTCCAGTTCTGACTTTGTCAAATGGAGAAGACAAGTTCAATGTGTATTATGATACTTTCAAAGTCGGTCTAGGTTGTGTGTTAATGCAGAATGGTAGGGTGATAACTTATGCTTTAAGGCAATTGAAGAAGCATTCACAGAATTATCCTACTCATGACCTAAAGATAGCTGTAATGATCTTTGCTCTTAAGATTTGGAGAAAAATCTTTATCATCAATCCTTGTGAGATTTTCACAGATCACAAAAGCTTAAAGTATATTTTCTAGTAGAGAGATCTAAATTTAAAGGAAAGGAGATGGTTAGAACTCCTGAAGGATTATAATTGCGATATCCTATACAACACAGGCAAGGGCAATGTGGTAGTGGATGCCTTGAGTAGAAAGTTTTCGGGTAGTCTTGCTCACATTAGTATAGAGAGGAGACCTCTGATCCAAGAGTTGAACGAGTTAGTGGATCAAGGATTGATGATGAAGATAAGTATATTAGTGTTGAGAAATAGGATTAAGGCAGCTTAGTGCCGAGATCCTATTTTGGTAAAGCTTGCGAAAAATGTTCATAAAGGAAAGTTCACTAATTTTACACTTGATGAAGGTATTTTATGGATCAGTAGTAGATTATATGTTCATGATATAGATAATTTGAGAGAAAAAATCCTTAAAGAAGTGCATTATGTAGCTTACAGTGTACATCCAGGTGTTACTAAAATGTACCACAACATTAAGGATTTGTACTGGTGGGATGGATTAAAGAAGGAAGTAGTTGATTATGTCTCTAAGTGTTTGACTTTTCAGCAAGTGAAAGCTGAGAATCAGAAGCCTTCTAGGAAGCTTCAACCTCTTCCTATCCATGAGTAGAAATAGAAGAGAATTGCTATGGATTTTGTGACAAGTTACCTCATTCAAAGGATGGATACGATTCTATCTGGGTGATTATGAACAGGTTAACCAAATTAGCTTACTTGTTACCAGTTAAAGCTACTTATTCTATGCCAAGTTGGCTAAGCTGTATATTAAGCATATTGTATGCCTTCATATAGTGCTTGTTTCCATTATATTTGATAGAGGTTATGTGTTTACCTCTTAATTTTGGTAAAGGTTGCAAGAAGCAATGGGCACTAGGCTCAATTTTAGTACTGTTTTTCACCCTTAAATAGATGGTCAATTTGAGAGGATGATCTAGACACTTGAGGATATGTTGAGAATGTGTATAATGGATATTGGAGGTAGTTGGGATGATCATCTGCCACTGGTAGAGTTTGCTTACAATAACAGCTACCATAGCAATATTGAAATGGCACCGTATAAAGCTTTGTATGGAAGATAGTGTAGATCCCCTTTGTGTTGGGAAGAGATTAGAGAAAGAGAGTTAATTGGACTTGAGATTATCCAGGATGCACCTAAGAAGGTTTCTTTGATCAGAAGAAGATTAAAAATCACAGTTAGTTGACAGAAAAGTTATGTGGAGAAGCGCAAGGATGTGGAGTTTTAGGTTGGGGATTATGTATTTCTAAAGGTGTCAACGATAAAGGGTGTGATTAGATTTGGCAAGAAAGGAAAGTTAGCACAAGATATATTGGCCGTTCGAGATTCTAGAGAAAGTGGGCATGATTGCATATCGGTTGGCTTTGCCTTCAAATTTGTTTGAAATGCATCCAGTGTTTCATGTCTTGATGCTGAGGAAGTACATTTCAGACCCTTCGCACGTGTTATAGCCCGAGAGTGTAGAAGTGAATGAAGACTTGATGTATAAAGAGGAACAAATTCCAATGGTCAAGGTGTTATGGAGGAGCAACAACGTGGAGGAACACACGTGAGAGACCGAGGCGGAGATGTGGATGGCTTACCCTTACATTTTTCCTCGATGAATTCTTATTTTCAGTTCTTTTTATTTTGAAATTTAAGGACGAATTTTTGTAAGGAGGGAAGATTGTTATAACTCAAAATTTTATAAATTATTACATTAATTTCCGGGACTTGCAGTGTTAATAATTATTTTTATTAAATTATAATATTTTAATTATTTTGAGAATTTAAATTTGAATACTTAGTGTTAAATATTATTTTAATATTATTATTTTTATTATTGGTGAAATTAAATTAAATTCTAGTGCTATTATTTATTTTATTAAATTATAGCATTATTATTAATTTGAAATTAAAATCTTAATTTTACTGTTGTATATTATTTAATATTATTTTGGATTAATTGGTGTTAATTAATATTTAATTATTTAATTGATTATTATTTGTGTAGTTGTATTAAATTTAAATTAATTGTTATATATATATATATATATATATATATATATATATATATATTGTGTGAATGGAATTGGTGAGAGAGAATATTTTAAATAAAATATTATTATTATTATTATTATTATTATTATTATTATTATTATTATTATTATTATTATTATTATTATTAAGTTTTATCTTTTATGCTTTTTGAAAAAAAAAAAAAGTCAAAAACGTCCAGTAGGCATTCCTTTCCTTCTTCATCTTCATTGTTGTTCCTTTTCTTATTTCTGCCATGGCTAATGAACTAGCCAGTAGCCCTTCCCCCACACCACCATTTGATCAGCCAAGCTTGACATCACTAGCCACTAGCCGCCATCCTAAACTCCTCTAGCTCTCCGATCGACTTCTTTTCTTCCTATTTTCAAATTTTGCCGAATTTTCCCTTGCTCATCACCGAAGACGATTCCGGTGACGATGGAAGCCGACTTTGGGCTCTTTTGGAAGCTCATCCTCTAAATTTCTCAAATCTTCTAACCATTTCGAGTTTTGATTCCGGTAACTATCTCATTTTTGTATAATTCATTTTTTAGCATTTTGAGTTTTTTATTAGTTTAGGCCTTTATTTGATTTTTTTTAGCTATAGTTGCTTTGAGATTAATTGTTGTAGAGATTTTGAGGAAGTTAAATGTGATTTTTTATTTATTTTTCTACAAATTTTGAATTTCCAGGCTCGGGGGTTACTATTCATGTATTGTTCTGAGCTAGGAAAAATTATATTTTTAATAAATTCTAATAATTACTTTAAATATATTTTGTGAAGAAAGTTTATTGAAATTATATTCTGAATTTTTCTTATAAATTTTTGAATGTTTATGTAAAAAATTATATTTTTGGAAAAGTTAGTATAAATTGATAAATTTTATATTTTAATTGAAATTATTGTTAATTATTATGTTTTGGATAATTTTTTTAGGAATAAATAGTATTAAAATAATTTTTAGGAATCATTTACTATTTTGAGCTAATTAATAATAATTTCTAGAAATATATTCAAATAATAGTTTTATTTATTATTTTTATGATTAAATGAAATTTTAGCTATTTTTATTATATATTTGAGCAATTTAAATAATTATTGGTAATTTGTGCTATTTAATTTTGAATATTTAAAAAATAGATTTTTATTAATATTATTTAATTATATTTGAGATTTTATTAATTATTTTGAAAATAAGTATCTTTGATGCTCTTATTATTTAAATAAATTGAATTGTGGTATTTTATTGATTTTCATGAATTTTAGTGAATTATGAATATTTATTATTTTATATTTGATTTTATGTATATTGATTTTCGATTGGGCAATTTATTGTAGTTCGGGGGCCAACCCTAGAAGTTGAGCATTTTGTGCATTTGAAGTGTGTTTGTGTGTAGGATCGGCTTTACTTTTAATAGAGAGGCGTCCATTTTATGAAGGAGACTTTGTCAAATTTTCGATAAAATTCTTATAAAACTTTACATCAGGTTGGTCTTTAGTTTTGAATTTGTTGTCGAGTCATATTCTAAATTGAGTCATTCTTTAGAATTTCTAAAAGTATTAAATTATGGAATTATCTCTAATATATTATTATTTTATTATTTTTCTTTGTTGCTCTGCATGCTAGACCAATCAGACCGGGCCAGTTGAGCCAGGACCAGGCCAGCCGAGCTAGGGTCGAGGAGCGCGATAGAACAGTGATTTATTTTCATATGTATACATTGCATCTAAATTAAATATTATAAGCATTCATATGTTTTTAATAAATATGAATTTAATTATGCTCATTTCATTAAATCATATTGATTATTGTTAATATTTATATATATGTTTCCATATATATAATTGATAATATTTATTTTGAATAATATATGTTGTCATATTTTATAGTGAATTTTCATTATATTATTACGAAACATTATTTTGGAAGAGAGTTGTAGAACGTGCCACATAGCGGGCCACTCTATGATTGTTGCACAACAGTATGCTAAATACTAGGCTATAAATTCTTATTGATTTGAGACGTGAAAATTATGATTTTGGTGAATTGTGGATTAAGAGTGTGACTATGGATCCTCGATTGATCTGCAGCGTACTCTGTGCCAGTTAACATAGGTAGTGGAACTACGGATCCTCAGTTAACCCTTTGTGTACTTGAGGCTAATTCATTGCCAAAAGTTTGATAAAAGAATATTTTTGGAGTTATGGAAGCCTAATGGCTAATGATATTTAGTGTTGATATTGTGAAAATTTAGGGATTTTACTCTGATCCTTCACCCAAAATTCTTCAACATTTATTATTATTATAAAAGTGGATTTTTAGCATCTATATGAAATGCATATATATATATATATATATATATATATATATATATATATATATATATATATATATATATATATATATATATATATATATATATATATATATACTGATACATGAGTGTTTATATTTTTATGTTGTATATATATATATATTATAATAATTCACTCAGTGAGGTCTAAGTTCCCTAAATATTTTTCAGGATCTTCTAGTTCAAACCTCCCTAGTAGAACTTTTCGTCGGACTCTTTCCTCTCTGGCCGATTTATGTAATTACTGAACTGTCACTTCTTTTGTATTTTAGTAATCACTTCAGTAGTAATACTTTCTGTTATTGTATTAAACTGTGTTTCTGTAATTGAATATTGTATGAAGATATTTATTCTGTTATAATATAAAGATTTATTTTATATTAATTAACATTTTAATTCTGGTGTATTTTATGTTATGTTTGCATGTGTTTTTATTTTTAAGACTTGCTACGGATTCTAGATTCATGAGAATTCTCGTTTCCTAGTGTTTGTCATGACTTTTTAGTTTGGGTTGTGACAATCTTTTATTTGTTCAATTCAAATATTTAATTTTTCTTACAACTTTCTCTGTGGTAGTTTGAATTCAAGACTTTGAAATGCTACTTTTTTAATTTTTTTTATTAGGGGCATTTGATTTAGCTAATTAAGGTAATTGATAAAAAAATTTTCTCAATCAACTACAATTTTAATGTTTAATAAACTCCAAAATTAGCATTGATAGCTGATTTTATTCAAAATAGATATTAATTTGATAAATTTTATTTTGAAGCCTATTCCTATTAATTGATAGCTGATTTGTATTTATTTTTATTTGGACTATTTTACCGTTATTAAAAATAACCAATAACAAATAACTTCATTTAAATTAAATGTATGTAATTACTTTTTTATAGTTCATGATTAAATAAATATTATTGTAAAATATAATTAAATATTTATACCTATAATTATTTAAAAATTATACAATAATATTTATATTTTAATTTTTTAAATAATTTCTATTAATTATTTTAATAATATATAAATTAAAGATAATAAATTATTATTATTACTATATATATTTTTAAAATAATTTGTTTTAAATGACTAAAAAATATTATAAGATTACAAATAAATTATATTTTTAATAGTTATTTGATATACAAATAGCAATAGGTAATAACATTTTACTAAACATTTCATATTTATCAGCTATCAACTATAAATTGTTATAAATAGTTAAATCATATCTGAAATTAAAAGGAATTCACAAACTTATATACGCTCAAAATAAAAACTTAAAAAGTTTTCATAAGCTTGACATAAGATCGTATTTTATTTTGAATGTAGATAAAAATGATTTTAACTACAATTTCATTTATTTGCGTAAAATATTTTGTCTTTAAAAAATATTTTTCAGAGAAAATATTTTCCTATATCTAGCTGCAACATTAGAAAACAATTGAAAAATATCATGTTTTGGGACATCAACTGTAATATCCCGTGTTTTTAAAATATTTTTACATTGTATCGAGATATACAGTGTTAATAATTTGTATATATATATTACGATATTTTCACGAGTTGATATGTATTTAAAATCTATTTTAATTACTGTGTCTTATTTACAGTGCTTTACGTAAAATTTTCCTGGGACTTGTATTTTCGGGGAAATTTTCACATAAACAATGTATTATTAATTATTTTAAATGTATTTTCGGACTTGCATGAACTCATACGTATTTTTAAAATATTAAATAAAGCCTATGTGTGTGTATATTTATTTAATTAGGGTTTAATGTATTACCCTAATATTTTATTATTTATTTATTAATTTATTGTTGTTTAATTATTTTATTTATTATTAAATTATTAAAATTATTTTATTATTATTTTATTATTATTTTATTATTTTCTTTTTTCTTTTTCTTTTTCTTTTTCTTTTTCTTTTTCTTTTTTTTTCTTTTTCTTTTTTTTCTTTTTCTTTTTTTCTTTTTCTTTTCTTTTTCTTTTCTTTCTTTTTCTTTTTCTTCTTCTTCTTCTTCTTCCTTCTTCCCGTGCGCCCGACTCCCTTCCCTCACGCTGCAACTCCGGTCACCTACCGTCGGCGTGCCTCCCGGCTTGCCATCGTTGTTCCCAGCCATCCCCCGCCGCCAGCAGCTCCCTTCCCCAGCGCCGACAGCCCCTGTTTTCCTTTTTGGTCGAAAATCTTCCCTTTGTCGTTTCTCCCATTTTCGGCCACCATTTTTTACACCGCCAGTCTCTTTCTTCTCCTTGAGCTCCGATGAGTGTGATTCTAGCTTTGGTTTAAGCTAAAATGGTTTAGATTTGCTTAGGTTTCGAATTTTCAATTTCGGTCATATTAGGGTTTTTTATTTTTTTGAGCTTTGAATTGATTGATTCATGAAAACTCCCTTCACAAATGTGATCCTAGTAGCTTAATCTATATGTATGAAATTTTGTAGAATTTTTGGAGATTTTTTGGATTTTTGGGTATTTTTGAATATTTTAATATTATTTTCTAATTTTTGGAAATTAATTATTTAAATTATGAAATTGGGGTTTATGGTTAAATAAGTTGTTGAAATGAATTATAGGAATTTATTTGGAATTTTATGAATTTCTAAGTATTTATTTTGAATTATTGAAGTTTATGGATTTTGAGAAATTAGGTTAAATGTGTTTTTATTTGAATTTAATTGGTTATATGAGTTTAATTATTATTATTATTGATAAATATGTTGAGAAAATTAATTTTGGATAATTGTATAATTTTTGGTGAATTTTTGAAGTAGTTTTAGTATATTTATATATATAAGGGTATTTTGGTAATTTTACAAAAAATTGGTTTAAAATGTAATTTAATTGGTTTTAATAGTTATTTAAGGTATAAAAATGATTTCTACAAATTATTTAGTATTTTTAACTAATTAAAACTATTTTTCGTAAATTATTTTCAATTATATATATAATATACGATTTTTCTAATAAAATGAGTTTTTATCAATTTTTACTGTGTTTAAAGGTTAATTATGTAATTTCTACGTATAAAATGTATTTCTATCATATAAGGATATTTTTGGTATTTTCAGAATTATTCTGTGATTGTGGACCCCGGTCGGTGGACTGTAGTTTGGAGTTCGACCGTGGGATTTTGATTGTGCCTTGTGTAATTTTTTGAAGTGTGTTTCTTTGCAGGGTCGGCTCTACTCTTTTGAGTAGAGAGATGTCCGTTTTATAGGGGAGGTTCTGCCGGATTTTCGATAGAATTCTCGTAAAACGTGATATCCAGTCGAACCTTAATTTCTGATTCTGTATTTTATACTCTAGATCGAATTCTAGGATTTCTGTTAGGTTTATTCTGATGTCTATTATTTATTGCTTGTTTAGTTGCGCCGAGACCGAGGGCTAGTGAACCAGGCCCGTCGGACCCGTCTCGTGGAGCGCACTAGGTGAGTTACTATACTATATATATATGCTTAGGATGCATGATTTAGAAATGCATGTTTTATGTTGATTAAATATGCATAAATAATTTGATTATTTCTTAAGTTTATATTAAGTATATTTTTGGTTTATTTCTGGTATATAATAAATTATATACATGTTTTGTTAATAAAATATATTTAAAATGTTTTTAAATATATTTTTAGTTTAATTTATGATTTGACTGGATTTATTTGACGTATATATACTCGAAATATACCTGGTTTACTTTTGGTATATTTCTGGTATATATATGGGTTATATTGTTATTTCATTTACATTCATGCATCATTTATTTTTGTGAATGAATGTTTTACATTATTAATGATGAAGGATATCAATAGAACGTGCTACCTAGTGGGCAGCACTAGGACCGAGTACGTACCGGTACGCCTATAGCTTTAGGCTATATTACTAACTATTTGTGGATATTGATTTGATATGATTATTGATATGTGTGAGATGTGATTTGGGTGTGATTGCTGGAGCTCGGTTGACCAAGTGTCTCGGGGCCAATCACACTAGCAGTCAAACTGTTGGAGCTCGGTTAACTTAGTGTCTCGGGGCCAGTCTACTGTCTAAATGGATTAAGTGGATATATTTGGAATAAGTGAGTCTGTATGGCTAGAGTGTTGTCTAACATTATTTTTGAGGTTGCGATATTCTAGGGTTCTATGTGATCCTTCATAAAAGATGATTTTCAATAAAAATATATAAAATGATTTTATTGCATTTGTGTGTAATTGCCTGTATATATATATTAGATATATACTGTTGACTGTATGCATTATCATTTAGTGTGTATGTATATATATTATAGTAATTCACTCAGTGAGGTCTGACTCCCCTCCGTTGACTATTTTTCAGGAGAGTCAACTTCTTCAGACCTCAATAGCAGGTCGATACGCCGGATTTCTTCCGCCCCGGCTTCTTTGTGTAAATTATCTACTTGAGTCTTATTTTTATAATCTAGACACTGCAGTAGTTGTGAATTAAAGTATTGAATTTCATGTATTTTATTTTAAAGAGATGTATTATATTGAAACTAGATTTGTATTACAGAGATTTTATATATATGCGATGAGATGAGACTTGATTTAAATCCAGTGGTGAAAATGTTATCATTATATTTATGATTTTTATTTTCGCTGCATATAATATGATTATTGTTATTATTGCATGATTTATTTTATTTTTAGGCTTGCTACGGGTTCCGGATTCGAAAGAATTCTCGTTCCCTAGCGCCGGTCATGGCCCCTGTTTTGGGTCGTGACATCAACACTTTTTATTATTCAAATTATTTATTTGTAATGGACATAATGTATACTTTTTTACAAATTATCTCTTTATAATGGACCTAATGTATTGATACAAAATCTATATGATAATTAATCTATACAAATGAATTAAAAAAAAAAGAGGATGTGATAGAAAAAATGAAAAAATAAAAATAAAAAAAAAGGAAAAGGAGAAAAGAATGAAAGAAGGTAAAAAAAAAAGAGGAGAAAACAAAATAAAGGAAAAGAAAAAATAAGGAAAAAAAATAAGAGAGACGGAAAAATTAAGATAAAATAAAAATAAAAAAGGAAGAAAAAATAAGGAGAAAATAAAAAAAGAAAAAAGGGCAAATTGGAGTAAAAGATTAAAAAAAGTTAATTACTATTTACCCTTGTGGTTTGCTATATCACACTACTTGGTCCCTACTATTTAAAATTTATATTATCTCATCTTACTGTTTTATAAAATTATACTATTTACTTTTTCTATTAACTTTTCCGTCACAATTTCCATTAACTGATATGACAATTATTATGTAAATACTATTTATCTCCTGTATTTGAATATATATACTATTTGCCCCCACTGTTTAGCTATATTATGTTATTTACTACTAAAATTTAGAATTTGTATTTTTTATTATTAAAATTAATTTTCTTAGAATTTAAATATAAACTTATAATCACATCATTTTACATAAAAATATAAAATGCTTAATTTTAATTTTATATAATTAAATACCAATTAATAAGTATTTATTTTAAAATAATTCAACTTAAATAATAACTTAAAATATTTATGTTGCATTAAAAAATTTAATCAAATAAATTCTCTTTTTAATTTTGATTCTTTATTTGAATTGTTAGTTTCAATTTTAGGAATGCAAATTTTATTTATAAATATAATTTATTTACTTAATAATCTAAACTAACAATTCAAATAAAAATCAAATTTTAATTTGATATTTAAGTAAAGATATTTTAAGATTGAAAATAATTAATTATTATTTGATCAAAATTTTGATTAGATTAAAAATAAAATTTGTTATTTATTTGTTATTAAAATATTTTTAATAAAATTTTAATTTTATAGTTAATTAATGATAATGTAATTTAACATATATTTTCTTAAACAATTACTTTAATAATAAAAATATATTTTATAAATTTTAGGAGTAAATAACGTAATATATCTAAATAGAGGGGCCAAATAATATAATATATTCAAATATAGAGGGTAAATAGTATTTACATGGTAATTATCATGTCAGTTAATGAAAATTGTGATGAAAAAATTGACGGAAAGAATAAAGAGTATAATTTTACAAAACAGAAGGAGCAGATAACATAAATTTTAAATGATATAGCAAACCACATGGGGCAAATAATAATTCATCCTTAAAAAATGGATATTTTAGATAAATTTTTCTATTTTTTAAAATTAAAAAAATAATTTTCTATTATAAAGATAAAATATTTTTTTTTCTGCTAAGGAGCCTAAAATATAAAATTTTTTAATGTTTCATGGCAAGTATTCAACTGTTGAAGAGACCATTTATGTTATATTTAAAGAAATTTTTTTTTTTAGGGAGGGGTCAAATCCCCTCCTACAACAATGTCAAGCCCTCAACATATTTAAAGAAATTGATTAATGAAAAACATATGAAATAAATTAAGGAAAGAAAATTTTTTAAATTGAGCAAACCATAAAAAAAAAACATGCCGTGTAAATTGAGGAAAGAATTATATATATATATATATATAATATATATATATATATATAAAAGGGAACGGCTTGTCGTTGGCAAACAACCAACAATCAAGATAAGGAGCCTGAATCCAAAAGTTCTTACAAAACCCTAATTAACCCTCCCCAGAGCAACAATGCCAGACTCTCTGCTGCAAGAACAAGAAGAGGAAGAAGGATCAATGCTAGAAACCCTGATTAAAAACGACACCACATTGCCTTCGAAACGTAAACTCGATCCACTTCCAGCTTCAGAAATCAAAGAAAAACAAGAAGACGAAACGAATTACCCAAACAAAACCCTAAAATTGCAATCTGTCGCTCACAACGGCAATGAAAAGAAGTCCAATGACGAAGAAAAAACTCTAGAAGGTAACAATATCGTCACCAATTCCTCAGTTGCTGAAGAGAAATTAGAGAACGACGTCGTTTCGGCAGAAGAAGATGACGTTGATTACGATTATGGTGATGATGAGGGGGAGGACGAAGACGAAGAGAATCCAGTGGTGGATAGAAAAGGTAAAGGGATAATGATTGAAGAAGAAGATGATGATAGTGATGAAGATGACGATGAAGATGAAGATGATGATGAACTGGACGATGGTGATGATGATAGTGAGCTAGAGGATGATCCTTTGGCTGAGGTTGATTTGGATAACATTTTACCCTCGAGGACACGGCGAAAAGCATCAAATCCTGGGCTTTTCATTGGTAAAGATCTTGGCAAGGAAGACGAAGATGATAGTGACGCTTGATTATTCAAAGGAAGGTTAGTTTCTTTTCAAGGAAAAAAAAACATGAAGATTAACTTGTTACTTAATTTGGGTTTTAGTAGTTAGTCGTAATTAGCGAATTATCAGTCTTAAAAAGACCCTGTGCAGGAAGGTCTTGCCCGGCGAGATTGTTGTAACTCTGATTAGTCATTATTATGGAATTTTTAGATTTACCATATCCTGTTTTTCTCCTTTTTTGAATGCTATTTGCATTATTAAAATACACCAATTAAGTGTGATTATCTGGTGTTTTGTTTTGCAATCAAAATTCTGTAATGTTTGTTCAAACGTTGCTTGAATGGAAACAAAAAAATTCTTGGGCGGTTGGCATAGCAAAGAAGTTAGGAGAAAGTGGATTGTGAGACAATTTATACTCTATGTTATTGATTTTACAACTGATCCTAGTTCTGCTCACTAGTTTAAATTGATGCATGTAGAGGTAGAATTAGAAAGTTTATTTCTTCTTGATGTGGAAATATGAGTAATGGATTTGAAGTTGCCATTCCAATTAACTTTTCCATTTTTAAACAAATGTATTACTGTGCAGTGTCATATCTGTTCCTTCAAGACTCCGTGAGTTCTTTGGGAATATGTGGAATACAACTTCCTTTATTCAGAAATATGTGGTCAATTTGAGGGCAATTTGCAATTTTTTATAGTGCTAGATTATTTTCCTTGCAGGTGAACTTTAGAGAGATTGTCTCTCCTATTACAAGCTCTTTTTGTGATAGTCGTTCATACTTCATGCTACTTTTTCTTGGTATAGTAATAGTACCAATTACCAAAAGTTTGGGGTTCTAATGTGGGGAAAGAATTGTAGTGTTATCTCTGGTTTGGTAAAATATGTGATGGTAGCCCTGACAACATTTTTAGAGCCTGAAGAGGATTTGAGATTCATTTTGAACTTGAAGGAAAGAGGTTTAATAGAGTTTTCTAGGAAAATAGAGTTCTCTATTTCAACAGTAAATTGATTTTGTGTACACAGCCTAACTCATATACGAAAGTTGCATTTTTTTTTTCTTTTGAATCTCTGAGAATGAGGATGTTTGCAGCTATGTTAAGTTGTTCATGGTGTAAACAAGAAGGTATGTTTAGTTAAGGTACTAAGACTAGTTACTTTTCAAATTTTATTGATACAAATCCACCCACCTTACTTTTGAATACATTTAGCTATAATACTGAACTGCATTTAGTTCAGACCTCTATTTCTTGATGATAGCACATGTATTTATCATCTTTTCTTCTACTTTCTCTTCTCATCTTAGGCTATCTAGGGAAGCAAATCATGTTTCACAGGTTTCAAGTATCTTAAGGAGAGGGAGGAAAAGAAAACCCAGTGCTGTGTACATTTTGGAAATCTTGAGCCTTTGTTGAATTCTCATTTGTATAAGATTAAAAGTCACAAGCCCATATGGGGAATAGGTTAGTCAGTTTTGTGTACATTTCTTTACTTCATATTTCCTTTACGTTTCCAGTGCTCAAGGTTTATTATGTTTTTGAGTGTTGGCATGATTCCATATGAACCTTGACCTCCTAACCATTCTGCAGCTTGAGTTGGTTGAACACACTAATAATTTTGTGCATCTTGAGGATCCACTGCAAAATTATGTTATGATGAATGTCTTACATTTTCTCGGCGTGTCCAATGGTCAATATCTTGTCATGTTCATGAGTATGAACTTGCTTGTGAGGAACCATGAGCTCCAAAATCCTTTTGCGGCTTGTATTGAGCTCTAACCAGCCTAAAGTATAATCGATTATTATTTTTGGTTTCTGAATCTACATCCAAAATTTTCCTGCGATTCAAGTCAGCAAGCCAAGCAGACCCTGGCTCAAGCCAGGGTTTGCATTTGTGTGCATTCTTTTGTGTTGTTTGTGTGTTTGCATGTGCATTTGGATGTGTTTTGGAAATCTGAATTGATGGTTGCACTGTTGTTAGCCCTCAAATGAATAATGTGCCCTTGTGCATGCACTTTTGTGTTGGTGACAAGGTAAGTATTAAGACTTTTTTTCAATAAAATGCTGCCTCTGTTAGCTCTTGCATGAATCATATATCTCCACTAGTGCATGTCTGGGGCTTGCAGAATAAAAATTCATCTTGAATTATCTGAAGCTGCACATGACCTTGCATGGTTGTGCCAGATTTGGCCTTTCTAGATTATACTTGCTGCATGCATGTTTGTTCTACTGGCTACAACATACGTTTGGATCGTTTATCTGAATCTCGTGGTTGCAGCAGAGCCAGCCCTGCATGAGCTTGCCTTCTGTATTGTCTCACCCTTTGCTGACCATCATTTGGTTTCTTAGTAACAACCATTCTGAGATGATTTATTCCGCCCTAGTTTAGTTGTATTTGGGTTTAGCTGCCAAGTATGTTGGATATCATGCTTCTTATAGAGTTATCTGCTTAGCCAGATATTTAATTATTTCTGCTGTCCCTCCCTCTGGAACAAGAGTTTTTCGGACTTAAGTTGCAATTTTGAATAAAATTTTCATGTATTCATTAAGGTAATTCTTTTACTGGAGACCAACTGGGATTTGCGGTGTCACCAATGCTGTCACATCTGAAGGTTCGTTAATAATCTCCTTGTGGAAAAAACTTTTTATCCATATCATATACCTTGATGGATATCAAATTCTTGGACATATGCTCTTGTTTGTCTATGCTAGTTGCCTCATGCCTTAGTTATGCTATTTTGTTTCTCTTATTAATATCAATGCTGCTTCGGAGTCAAATCTAGTCCAGTACAATCAGTTATTGGTTACATAGTGCATAATGCTGTTGCTGGGCCAGCATATTTTAGCCATACTTCTTTTCCTGATTATCTCGTGATTCTCTAAACAAGTATATAAATATGTGTTATCCAAAATGCATTTTAACTTGTTTTGGGTAGTTGGATTAGTCTAGGCAAATGAAATTTCCATTATTGTTGAGGTCTTACATGTGCTGGTGCTTGCGCACTTGTGAGATTGTCAGGGCCAGGGGTTTGCTTTATCTTCTCCTTCAAGCTCTTGTCATAATGCTTCCCAGATTTTACTGCATCTACGAGGCATCTCAGCAGATGGGTATCCTATCATGGAATGTCATGAAGTTTATGAATCAACTGTCAACATGGTTGGTTGTTATGTTGTTTAATCAAAACGTGATTTTTATACATAGTAATGCTATATGGCAATTAATTATCATCCAATGAATGTTAATCAAGACTAGTGATAGCGCATTCTTGAGCAGCAGAATGAAGGCATGCATCTTGTCATCTCATCATTTGCTGTTTGTGTTCCTGGCTGAGACTGTATGTTATCTGCATCATTTGTGTTCTAATTTTTTTTATGTATATTGCTAAAAGAGTTAGGCCAGGGTCCATGGTTGTTGATCAGGCCTGGAGTCTATAGCCCTTAGACATGCAGAGATAGAGCAAATTATGCACTGCTCAGACCTTTGCTCGGTGCCAAAATTTTAGCCCCACGTCTTCGGATTTATTTCAACCATTAGTTTAATCTACAATTTAAACTCTTGAAATCTCTCTTCCGCAACAAGCTGATGTAATGTAAGGTAAACAGTTTTCCTTATTTCAACCCGCGCCAGAAGGCAGACACTCGAAAGTAGTCTCTTCCAGGACCCCCAAGGATGTATAAGAGAACAATGGCAGTGCATAAAGCATATGGTAGGTTTGGTATTCTTTTCTTCTTGCCTATATTCCCTCCCTCTTAACAAAAAAGATGGGATGATGTGGTCCTCAACTTTTGCTGGTCCTGAACCCCACCTTTCGTTTTCGTATTTGGCTTTGCTCTACTACTAACACTGCTAGTGTTGTGCTGAGTATGGTGTGGGAGTGGGAGGAGGACTAAGACTTGTTGTCCTTGTTGCTGGTGCTGTAGGATTAGGAGCAAAAGGGTTGAATGTGGGACAAAAAAACTTTTTGGACCATCTGAATCAAAAAAAGGAACATGTGATATTTCATCTCCCTTTCAACTAAAAAGTTGTATCCTTACGCTCACAATCACATACGGTGCCATTACTAATTTAAGGACCACCATGCACTTCCCTATTCCCATGCGTTATTATGCCGCATGCCTATTTCTAGTTTCTTTCTTTCCCAAAATTTTCATTCTCTTCCCAATTCCCATTCCCATTTCTTCACCTCCCAAATTTTGCTTTAAAATCTTTAACATAAAAGCTATTTTTTCAATCAACCAACAAAATATATATATATATATTACTATTCTATGAAGAAAATAATAAAAAACTATATTGATAAAACAAATCAAAATACAATTTACTTTATTTCAATTATAAATAGAAAAAATTAAGTGATCTTGTTATTTCTGATAAAATTAATAAGATATCTTCCTTTTCATAACAAACGTTTGTATTTTATAAATTATCACAACTTCAAATTATTAACTGTATAAATTAAGATTATTTCAAAAAAAAACTATATAAATTAAGATATTTTTTTAATATTGTGACCGTTTTATAAAAATTAATTAAAGGAGTATTTTAGAGTTGAAGGGCTATTTAATTTTGAATTAAAAGAAAAAAAATGTTAAAATTTTTGTAATGAATCAATTTAGTTATTGAATTTCTAATTTGATATCAAATATAGCATAAGGTAGCAGTCTAGTCCCATCCCATTTACTTGTATATCATGAGGCTGTTTGTTCTAAAGGAGGAGGTGCCTCTTTGTGCTTCTTCTATTGTTTTGGAGGATTTTCCTCCTAGCTCTTAGTTTATATAAGGCAAGAATATTAACAATTTTAAACGTCATTGAACTATTGTAAACTTGCAGTTAGGGTTTGTTTGGTACAAAAATATAATTATATTTTTAAAAAATTAAAATATAATTATTTTATTTTGGAAAAAATTGAATTCCGGCAATCAATTATTAAAAATTTTCTAAAAATAATAATTAAACAAAAAAATCACATTTTTGCTGAAAGTTGGGTGCAAAACACCACTGAGAGGGAGCTAATCACTACCAAATAATAAAATAATAATAATAATAGTTTTTTTTCAAAAAGCACCTTTTAATTTTTAGACCCTAATAAAAAAAATTGTTTCAAATAGTTATTTATGCACTTTTGTGATATTTCTAAACATGTCAAAATGAACTTTTTAGTGAATATTTTGAAAATAGTGTTTTTTTTTTTTCAATAGTAAAATCAACTTGAAATGCCAAGGATAACGAAGAATAATAAAAATGCAAGTGTGGGCTGTGTTGAATCAGATGCAATTCACATGGCAGCACATCTACCCGAATGATGAAAGGAGCAGATTGAAGATGGAAATGATAATGAGTGATTAGTCTTTGTTTTGTTTTGCTACATACACGACATCTTTCACTTTCAATTATGCTCTTCTCCTTGTAATAATATGCAAGTGAAGTGGGGCTATAATTATATTTTGATTTAGCCGACCTTTTTTGCCTAACCACTCCCTCTTTAGTCTTTTTAATTGCAAATTCTATTCCTTTTATTCCACAATTTTTTTTTGTTGTTCACTGCTTAATACGGACTTATTTGTTTAGTTATGAATTACTGATTTACTGTCCGGCTTTTGTGGACTAGTTAAGGGTGTACATCTGCAGGTTCGAGCATTTATTTTTTAAAATAATTTAAAATTGAATTGAAAATTAAAATTTTATGTGACATCGGGTTGATTTTTGAATAACCAACTAACCAATAAAAAATAAAAAACAAAAAAAAGAAATTCTAGCAGTCTAATGGAGTTCTTGTGTCTTTATGCCAAGAAATCTTACTCATAGGTTTTAGCAATTGAATGTCACAAAATACCACTAATCCACCAAATTGAACTCCATTCTCCTCTCCCCTTTGTAATGTGACAAGAAAATATAAAAAATGAAAAAAATTACTGATTTTACGTAATATAATGACATCTTTAGTTATATCTTGTGAAATATTTTCTCATGGATCCATCGAAATTTGAATTGCAGTCATTTCAAATACTAAGGATATGTTTGGTTCAATTATTTATATCAGCTGATAGTTGTTCTGATTAAATGATAGCTTATAACTAGTATATATGAACCGTTTTGTGAAATTATGTTAGCTCCATTTGGTGAAATTATATTGGCTATTGCTATTAGTATATCAAATAACTACTAAATGTATAAATTATTTTTAAATATAATTCGATAATTATTTTTTAATATGTAAATCATATAAAAGTACAATAACATATAATAATTTATCATTTTTACTTTATTTATTATTAAAATTATTAATATCAACTATTTGAAAATTAATATTAAAATGTAAACCTTGTTAATATAATTTTTTTAAAATATATTATATATAAGTTAATATAATTTTTTTAAAATATATTATATATAAAAATATTATAACTAATCAATTGCTAGCTATAGTTTAAAATACCATTAATTTTATTATAAATTATAAAAAATTAATTATATACATTTAATTTAAAAATAAGCTAGTTGTTATTAATTGTTTTTAATAAGAGTAATATAGTCCTAATACAAAATAAATTTAAATTAACTATTAATTGATAAGAATAAATTTCAACCTCACCAAATACCTAAAATGTAGTTAATTGAGAAAAAACCTTTATTAACTAGATCAAGTAGTTAAACCTAGATCAGCTAATCCAAACACCTAATAATCTAACACTAAAATACTAATTATATTTTATTTAGACCAAAAAACTTACTATAAATTTTAAAGTGAGATAAAAATTTTAGGATTAAATACTATTTGGTTTTTTGTTATTTGTTTAATTTTATGTGTATTTAAATTTTAAAATTGAATATGTATATGTGTTTTGCAATTTAATTCTTAATAGTATCACGAGTTTTAATTATTTTGAAATTTAATCCTTCAGAATTTATAAAGATACAAATAAATTTTCAACATTTATTTCTCCACATATAAAATTTAAATTAGAAATTTATTTAAATTTTTTACTGTTTGAACTAATAAATATTTACATATTAAACAATTTTTTGATATTATATTAGAATTTGCATTTTGAATATTAATTATTTTACTAATTAAATGAGTGCATACATTTCAAACTCACTCAACAAACATCAAGTGCTACTATGTGAGTTGTGAAAGCAGCTAAAGACTATACTGATAAGTCTTTTTCTTTGTACATGGCATCATGACAAAACTGGTAGATTAGGTCATAAGGAAACACCTTGCTATGCTCTACTGTCAAAGATGGGTTTTTCATTTAAAATAACAATCAACGGAATCTTTAAAATGATTTGTAAATTTCTACCAAATCCAACCTACCTTTGATGGTGTTCATATAATTTTTTTTTTTTTTTTTTTGACCAAAGGGAGTATTACAACAAAACAATGGCTATATTATTATATCTATCATATATTATCTATTTCAATTAATTATTTTTTCTTCAATTTTTATCTTTTGATGCGTGCTAAAAAATTATTGTAAAATTTTTATGAGCGTGTCAAAAAAAAAAATTCCTTAAAAAAAAACATTTCCAGACGAATTATGAATTTCTTAATGCTTTTATCACAATTTATTTAGATTTTAAGCATATAAAATAAAAATTAAAGATAAAAAAACTCACTGAATAGTGAAAGGAAATTGCATTCATTGAAACTTAGGATAAAATGAAAGACAATTTTTACTTTGAAATTAACAAGAAACTATTGTTGGAAACATGAATTTTATGTTAAAGAAAAAATTTGCTAATGATTGTTGATGATATGTATCGAATTGTGTTTTGTCGATGATTGGTTATGTCTTAATTTGTGTTATTCCCTTACTTTTATAGAAATTCTTACTTGCATACTATTTCTTTAATTTATTTTTTCAACTCAAGAATTTTTGTCATTTCTAAGCAAATAAATTTAAATAAATCTCGTAGGTGATTTTTATTATGCCTTCACTAAAGATTGAACTCATAACCTTAGATCATGAGTGTCTCACCCTTACCAATTAAGTTAGGGGTCATTAGCGTGGTTTTCATATAATTGATAACAATAAAATTGGTACTAATCATTTAATAACACCCGATCATACACATCAATCTCACATAAAAATTACCTATGACTACTAGACTAAATAATTTAAGTTGGAAGTCCTGAAAGCCAAAAAGTGTTTCCAATTCAATCCTTGTTGGGGCAATAGTAAAAGGAATTTATGTTTTTTCCTGTTCTCCATTAGAATTATATATATAAATATATTTTAATTTAATTATACTGAAATTGTTAGTTATAATCTTTCAAAATGGGATTAACCAGACGAAAAACCTTCACATGAAAATTTATGACTTCTTTCGTTAAAAATAAAAATAAAAATTATTACTATCTTACTAGATTCCACAAGGACTATTATGTAAGTTTTTTTTTTTTTTTTTTAATGAATTTGGTTGTTAAAAGAAAAACTCACATGAAAGACAAGAAATTGGAAGAAGAAAATAAAAAGTTAGTTGGCATTTGTTGCATTGCAGTTGGGATTTTGTCAATTTTTATAACAAAATTGCTCATTAATTTTTTTTGGTAAGAACTCATATTTGATCTAAATATTAATAAATTATATAATAAAAAATAATTTTTTCTTTTAAATCAATTATAATAGAATTTAAATTTTACAATTTAAAATATTTTTAAAAATAAATTATTATTTAATTATTCCATCATTTATTTATTAAAAAAAATTCCCAATGAACTAATAAAGCATTTCTTATGATAGGTGCATCAATTTTGTTCGTATAGAATTAAAAAAATGCCAAATAAGTTTTACACTAAAATATTATTTTGATTTCTCAGTTCGTGCATGTTCTTAAATTTCACATAATTAACCAAACACTTTAACTTTTTTTTATTGTATCATTTTATTTATACTTTATTAGTTACTAAAATCTCAATTTTGAAAAAAGAAAAAACAATTCAGTAGTGCTTTTATGAAGTATAGTTGTGTTAAACTTGATAGGGTTTATTTTTAAGTTATAATGGTCTACAAACTTCATAAATCGTGAATCTTATAGGGCTTATATGTGTGAAATTAAATCAAATATTTGTATTTAATTTTCTAATTTTAATATGCCTGCGATGAATTAACAAAATAAATTCATAGGGCACAAAAAGAGAAGATACCAGGAGATGACCCACCATCACATGGTTACCGATAGTCTCTTTTAGGCAGTGACCCACATCAAAAGAATTCAACGAAGTAGGTAAATAAATTTCTTACATATATCAATATTGGTTAACAAATTAGGTAAATTTTGAACCAAAAAAAAAAAGTGGGTAAATAAAATAATATTCAGGAAGGAAACTAGAACTAGTGGTAAGGTTGTCCACTTCAATTTCTACCAAATGGGTCTCAATCATATTTGACTGCTCCATTATCTTTCCCATACATATTCCAAAATACGTTCATGCCAAACCCAAAACAAGAAAAAGGAAAAAAAGAAAATGTCCTATCGCAATTGATTTTTGTTGAAAAAAAAAAAAAAAATTTTTGAAGTGAGAGAATAGTTAAGTATTAATTTTTTTTTAAGAGTATTATAAGATATAAGATTTGATTTTTTTTGTTATCAATTTAAAAAGAAAGAACTATTTTTTATTATGTAGATCTTCTAATTTATCAAAAAAAAATACATTTAATTTAACTTCATTAAAAAAATTATTTTATTTTTAAATAAAAATTCATTTATAAATAATTTTTATCGATGATATGTATCTCAAAATGAATATTTTTATAAAATGAATTTATTTAAAAATTCTATCAATTTTTTAAAATTAATTTTACTATTAAACAAATTTCAAAATTGAAAAGTTAAATTTAAAAATAAACTCTATAATTTTTTCATTTAAATCAAATACAATCATTTGGAGTTGCAAATGATATTATTTATTATATTATACATGTGATGTACTAAAAATAAATTTTAAACTAAAATCTAGGATTAAAATAAAAAATTAGAAAAAAGTTTTCCTTATTATATTATTTTTTAAACATTGTTTCAGTTTATGTAAAATTTTTATATGCGCATCAATAGATACATATATAATTTCCCAAAAAAAAATCAATATATACATATATATGTATGATAAAATAGGATTAAAATTTAAATAATAAAATAATAAAAACTGAAAAATATTGAAGATTAATAATGTAAAATTTAAAGGTGAAATCATAATTTGGCCAAAGAAAAACATATAGCTCAAAAACCACCCATCCACCGGTCACCGTGGATGGTGGGGGTGCACTTTAGACACATTCTTGAGACAAGTCTAAGGTAGGTTTGTTTCCATAGGATAACGATACCACGTCACTTAAAATTGACATTGCTTTTTTTTTTTTTTTTTTTTTTTAATATATTGGCCCGTCGATAAAAAAATATATATATATATTTCTTTGTTTAATCGGTTATCCAATTAGAGGAGCACATGTTTCCCCTCAACAACAATAATTTATAATTTTTTTCTTATTTAGGGTTTAATCAAATTGAAAAATGATACATTTTTAGTCAGCATCTTAGTAATAAAATTGATTATGACCTCGTGCGAAGTGGGTTATAATTAGTATATATTTTATGTAAATATATGAAATAATTTTAATATTATAAAAACTATAATTTTAAAAATAAAAAGAACAATGAAAACTCAATTTTTAATCACCCAAAATATATATATATAAAAAAAATTGACCATTAAAATAAGGCCCGGCATATTTTTACAATTTCATCCACTATTGATGTGAGATAAATACTACTTAATAAAATGTTTTATGCAAATCATTTTCTTTTAAAACATATGATTTTATTAAACACCGACAAGTCAGTGAAAAGGGAAAACTCCAAATGCCATGGATGAAAACCCAGGCAGATAAATCTCATCTCTTACGAAAATTTAAAAGGTAAGAGAATGAAGAAACAAAACAGAAAGTTTATACAAATAGAGTTCATAAGTTATAGAGACAAGAAAGAAAACAAACAAATTTCAAAACTGAATTCATGAGGCTAGACAAATTGTCTAAGCTATTCAGAGATAAAGTTGATGGTCCTCTGAATTTTCAGACCACTCGATGCGTATAGCTCATATCTGTAGTGGTACTATGATCACCGCACAATCTGCTCCTCCCTTTGCAAAGTGTGAGATCTTGCACATGGTGAGGGTCGATAATTTCTTCTGTTCTAAGCACTTTGAGAACATTCTTATCTTCTTCTTCTCTTCTCTAGCTCAATTGATTTCTTGTTTTATTTTTACTCTATTAAACAACTATAAAGTGGGATAGAACCCACACTAGATTGAGAACTTAACTCAAATTTAGAGGTAAAAGAAAAGGGCAACAAAAAATTAGGTTTTTGACTGATTTTTGGCCAAAACAAACTAGTAAAGAAACTAACAAGGAAGATGATGAACAGTGTTTTCTGCTTTTTTTTTTTTGTAAGTGGCTGGGTGCAATGAGTTTGTATGCAAATCAATTGGTATTTAGCATTAGGTGCAATCTATAGTCGATGTAGGATAATACCACATAACATTTTCATTAAGCGAACCAAAGTAGGATAGTTTCATTACATGAAGTGATCATAAATTAAATTATAAATTTTTTAATAATATAAAATTAGTGTTTATTATTTACGTAATAAATTTTCAGTTCATATAAATATATAAAATTAGTTAATATTAATATTATGAATAGACAATATATTATTGAAATTATGTATTTTCATATAGAAAAATTAAAGAAGAGATTTACGTTATTCGGTATGAGAGTTTATATGCACAGCTATAATAAATGATACTATATTCCACTCATTAATTTTTCGTAACTATGTGTTACTATATGTGTTAAAAATGAAAAAAAAAAGCTTATTTTTAATGTACAAATATAAAATATATATATATATATGATTATTTACAATATGAAAATAATTTATAACAAGAAGAATTTCTATAATAAGAAGAGTTTTTTTAATAGGAAGAAATCGTTATAAATATACTAACATATTATTATTATTATGAATAATTTGCATACAATAAAAAATCATATTCAAAGAAGGGAAAAAATTAAATTCTGATATAAATTTTGGATTTTAATTTAAAACAATTAAGTAACGATAAGTGTTTTAAAGATAAACAAAAATTTAATTGTTTATCCACGTCCAATTGTGTTAATACTTCCCTATACTTCTATGGGCTCTGTTGAATATATTTTCATCATAGTTTTATGGCATAAGGCGCTAATGGTTTGAAAAATCTAAACATTTTTAAACTGTTGCAATTTTTGTTAATTTTTAAAATCTTGATAAAATTGATTAAATTTTAATTAATTTTTATAGTTAAAAATTGATTTTGATCAAAATTAAGTGTGTATGCAGCACTCAAGGTGGCATTACTGATTTGAAATTTACTATAACATTAATTAAATATTTGTATAAAAAGAATAAACGTTTTTAATTTATAATAATTTTGCTTCAAATTTTTAATTTTAACATAAATATATTAATTTTTTTAAATATATAATTTTAAATTATAATTATTAATAATTTGTCGAACTTGGACATTTTTACCAAAATTTTAAGGGGTAAAATACAATAATTCCTATGAAATTTGGCCAAATTAACTACTTTATCTACATATTTGTAGAAGTTAATTAAATACTTTCTAAAATTTGATACCGTCAATTATTTCCCTCCTCCATTAAAAGTTTACACTATAGACTGTTAGTTTTAGATGCAACTATTAGTTTTATATGCAATGACTCTTTTGCCCTTATGTAACTTAAAAACATCTAAAGACAGTTTTTTTTAATCATTTGGATATGTATTTTAATATTGCTTTACTTTTATGATTTAAGTTGCATTATCAAAGCATCAAAATTTTTTATTATTCCAATATTTATATTACCAATAAAAATTAATTAATAATAAAATTAAAATTATTTTTCAAATTTAAGTGAAATTTATTTTTACTAAAAATTAAACTCATAAATTAAAATATTACTAAAAATTAAACTCATAAATTTATATGTTAATATACATTATAATTTAACTAAAAAATGCGTAAAATATACAAATATTTTTTCTTAATTAAAAATTGAATTTTACATTGTACAACAAGTCCTTTAACTTGCATAAACGAAAGGGCAATTAAAAAATTTAAAGGATAATACTAGTTTTTCCGGTAAAAGAACCTCATAGATAAATAAAGGAAACATAGAGGAGTTCAAGGAACCCAAAATACGCAATAATTTAGAAATCTAAATTCAAGGATTCACTTAATTTATTTTTTTCAATTTCATTGTGTTCTGCAGTAGCAAGAGCTGAAGAAGAAGATCGAGTCGCTCTTTTTGTAATTTGTGGACTATTGTTATCTTCTTTACCCATTTTCTTCAACAGTCATCAACATTTTTTTTGCCTCACCGTCCACACTTCTTCCACCAACATCAACATTTTTCTTCCTATCACCGTCCACACTTCTCCCACTAGCAGAGACGCCTCAATCCTCGCCTCTGCACAAGAGTCCAATCCTTGTTGGTTGAGCACACTCAATTCCTAATTCAAAACCTGCAACAACCCAGCATCGATGACAGTGATGGATGAAGAAGAGAAGAGAATGGAGAAGAGAAGAGAGGAGACAAAGAAGACGACAACAGTAAACAACATTAGAGATTGAGCCATTGTTTAAACAAAAAAGTCACAACTTTTGGTTTTGGTTTTGGTTTTGATTTTCGATTATCAATTATCGATTTTTATTTTGGTTTTGATTTTCAATTTTGGTTTTGGATTTATGAGTGGCGGTAGCTTGGTGGTGATGGTAGTGGGTTAATGGGTGGTGGTGGATTAGTGGGTGGATGTTTTGATTTTGGTTTTCATCTTTGTTTTTGTTTTGGTTTTGATTTTGGATTTTGGTTTTGGACTTATGAGTGGCGGCAACTTAGTAGTAATGGTGGTGGAATAATGGGTGATAGTGGTGGTCGATTAGTAATGGTGGTAGTGGTGATGGTCGATCAATGGTGGGTGTGAAAGAGATGGTATGAATGAAAAGAAGATGAAAATTTAAGGAGTTAAATGATATTTTTTTCTCTTAAAAATTACAATTTAGCTATCAAATTATCATATATATGCAAATAAGTTAAACTTCTTAGTTAATTAAGGGTAATTTTGGAATTGTATATAATTATTGACATTTTGACCATTATTTATACTTTTGACTGACAGAATATATCTAAATATTTTAACAGATGGGGGAAATAATTGATAGTATCAAATTTGAAGGGGTATTTAATTGACTTTTACAAATACATGAACGAAATAGTTAATTTGATTAAATTTCATGGGTAATCGTCATTTATTCAATTTTAAAAGTTGACTAAAATCAAAATAAGTTAAAAAGTTTGAATTTTTTAGACTAGTAAAAACAAGTAATAATCTTCAAATTTCATCATGTTTTCATTTACAAATAACAATTTCGTTGAGGTTGGTATCAAGACTTTTTGTTTTTTCTTTAATCCACAAGATTTAGGTATAAGTTTTGAGTTGACTATTGCCTAATTTAAGTGAACTTTTCGGCCACAAAACCAACTCCAATTTTCTTAATTTTTCCTTTTGAAAAAAGGGCCCTATTATTGTCAATTCTGCAACTAACATTCCACATATGCTTATATCTCAATTACAATTTCCACAATGTATATCATCACCCACCACAAAACTATATATTATATATTTTGTCCTTCAAACATACAAACATGCATGTTGACATTATCTAACACTTAACAATTTGTTGTCAAGTCAAACTTTAGTTGTATACAAATATACCTTTTTTTATACTTTTAATTTTTAATATAATTACACTCAGTATTTATTAATCACAATTTTTTTGTCATAATAATATATATACATATTTATTTATAAAGGGCATTACAAGGAAGAGAGAGCAAGATTTTTGAAATAAAAATAAGAATACATTATAAAAAACTATAAAAAATCTTACTCTAACTTGAAACATAAAAAAAATTAAAAAATAAGTACCGGAACATCGGTGCCATAGTAAAAGGATTTGTAGGTTCAGTTGTTTATGAATAAATTCCATTTTCATTTAAAGAAAAAAGCCTACAAATGTTAAAATTTGTAAATAAAAGCATTAATGGTCCCGTCTATAAAAATTGCAATTCTCCATTCTAATGAGATTTTAATTTTCTGTTAAAATCATTATTTAAAAAAAATTTCCAAAAAAAAAAAAGCAGTGATGTCAGAAAAAGGTTGACTTGCCCTGGTGCTACTAATATGAAAAAAAACAGAAACTTACTAAATAAAAATTTCAAAGAGAAAAAACCCTTGAAATTTTTTTTTAGTTATCAATGTTAAATTTTATGGTCAAAAATAAATTATAGCTTATTTAACATACTAAATGCATATTGGACATTACAACATGATAAGATATATTTATTTTAGTAAAGAAAGAAAAGAGTCGAAAATTAAGTAATTAAGACCATCTCCAACCCATAAAAATTAGGTTTTCTTGCTCCGTTGCATACTCAATTAGGGACTCATTTTGACTTTTGTGAACCTGTTCAGGATGCAAATTGAGTTTTTTTTTTTTAATTCATACCTTTTGTTACTAAATTTGATGTAAAATATACCTAAATATTTATATCTATTTAAAATATTTTTCTTGAATGTAAAATATATCTTAATAAAATATATATATTTATAAAATAAATAAATATAATATATATTAAATTTGATCTTTAATGTAATATTTAATTTTAAATTTTTTAAAAATAATTAATTTATTAATGCTTAATATTAGTTGATAAATACTAAAATATATTATTATTTCACGAATTTGTTAAAAAAAGAAAAAATTATAAATTTGGTGTTTGAACTCTTGTAGTTTTTTTATTTGAGTGTCTGAATTATATATATTTTTTTATTTGAATGTCTGAACTTTAAAAAAATATATGAATAAGATGTATCTAATCTATTTTAGGCTAACTGTAAAATTAATTAGCTCAAATGAGATATACTTTTTTTAGCTCACATGTCATTTTTTTAACTCATCCCCCACTATTGTCTATTTAAAAAAAAGGTAAAGATAACTGGAAAAAAGTGGATCTCATTTAAACTTACTAAGCACATAATCAAATTAAAATAAGATGGATATACTTTATTGATATATTTTTTTAAAGTTTAAATTCAAATAGACAAAAATAATTCGGACATTTAAATAGAAAAATTACAAAAGTTTAAATATCAAATTTGTAATTTTTCCTAAAAAAAAGTATATGAATGTAATGTGATAAATGTTTAAATATTATAAAATGAGATATAAAAAAGAATGTATAAAAAATGTTTTTTTTAGTGTTAAAAATGGTGTAATAAATTAGAGAAAAATTATGTATAAACTGCATTTTGATATGTAAATTTAACATTGTTTTAATGTTTATAGTTGGAGATGTCATAAACGGTAAATGTACTTTTCAGTTCAATTCCGCAAGTCCAAAACAACGGAGCAAATAAGTTTCCGTTTCTCTAAGAAAACAGCCATTGAGAGAAAAAAGAAAAAAATGTTCATCATCTTCTTATTTTGTTCCTTTACTGGTTTGGGTAATCACCCAAAGACCTAAATTTGTGTTGCCTTTTTCTTCTTCTTTGTAGTTTGAGTCTAGTTATCAACTAGTGTGGGTTCTATCTCATTCCACAGTAGTTTGATAGAGTAAAAATAAACCAAGAAATCAACTGAGCAAGAGAAGCGAATAAGAAGACAAGAATGAAGAGTAGAGAGCTTAAAGAAGAAACCGATCCTCACTCTGTGCAAGATCTCACACTTTGTAAAGGGAGGAGCAAATTGTGCTACTGCAGATTTGCTATACACATCTGGGAGTTTCCCCTTTCAATTGAGTCTCTGAATAGCTTAGGCTCTTGAACTCTGTTTTGAACTCTATGCTCTCCTTGGCTTCTTTGCTGACCTGGTTTTACAGATGCTCTCCTTGGCTCCTCGGCTTCTCCAATTAGAAAAAGCAAGTTCAGTGACTAGATCGAGAGTTTGAGATTCTGAAGACCCATCACATAACATCATTATCCAACATAATGGAGAGTTTGTTCTCCTTGCTTAAGCCAGTTTTGGTTCAGCAATTGCAGACTAATTTTTGCTAAATTTCGTTGTTTTAATAGTCTGTAATTATGTAGTAATTTGTTTAGTTATGTTTCTATTATTTGTAGCCATAGTATTTTGTGAAACTTGATGAAAACGTCCATATCTCCATGGCTACTAGCTACTAGTCTTTGCTAGTGAAAACGTCCAAAACACAAGGCATTGGGGGGCAATAGCCGATTCCTCCATACACAAAGCTGTATATGTAGCCCTTATCAGCAGCAACACACTTGATTTTAGAGAACAACGTATGCATGGACGTTTGTCGTTGATTTTTTTTTTTTTTTCTGGCTCTGGCTGAATTTAGGTCATTGTCACCAAAATAGGCTGTGGCTAATGGAAGGATGGGGCTTAACTAGCATACTGGAAGATTTTCCCTTTTGTTTGTAGGGTTTAGCGCCACTACAGCTTTGCATATATTGTCTCCCACCCGTCCAATTAGACTTTTGACCACACTATTATAGTATGTCACTTGTCCGATATATATATATATATATGATGGGTATTAAAAAAATCAAAGTAATATTTTTATTTTATGAAAAGATTATGTGGGTAAAATTTATTATGAAAAATTTATGTGAGAAAAATTATAAAAACTAAAAAATTATGAAAGGCAAACACTTTTTTAATCAATGAATATTAAGTATAACTTTTTAAAACTTAACATTATAAATAAATATTCAAATGTATTTTTTCAAATAAAAAGGTAATTAAAAAGTTATTTTTAGGGAGTTAGAAACAATTTAAGGGGGACAAGAAAAGGGTTTGATTCTGTAAATGTTACAATGTTAACTAAAGGTATAAGGACTAGACAGACAAAACCTTTAGTTATAAAAGCTACATTTTGAGATATGTGGATAGAGGCAATTATATATAAAGAATCATTATTGTTATTATCTAAGCTTTGGTGTGTTACATGTCAATGTATAATTGCTTGAATTATTTATTTAGTCATTTTGAGCAAGCAATAGCCATTGAAATTGGCATCATATAATTTGGTTCCTCAAGCCTGAAATGATCATGAAAAGGGTTTTATTTATTTAAAGAAAATGAGAAATAATTTTGTAATGATAAAAGGTAATGTACTCTGGAAGCAAATATTTTGAGCAAAAAGCTATGGTTTAAGGGAAGACCTGTAAGTTATCATTTTCACCAAGAAAGTGTTTTGTTGTTGTTGGTTGCTCTTTTTGACAATTTGACTCATGAATCAGCTTTTTAAAGCCCACAAAACCATTTTCATGCAAAGGATGATATATAATTGAGCCTATTGCTTGCTTAGTCAAACTGACAAATGATTGGGAAAATACATGTTCATAAAAATCAAAATTATTTTTTTTAACCTTGTTGTTGATGTAATTAAAGTATATTATAATGATAAAACGCTTTGTTATTTATATGAATTGCAGAGACAAAGATGTTAATTACTATAACTTAATTACCATCATGTAATTGTGAAGATCAAATCATTTATTGTAAGCTATTAAGTACTAATTATGAGATGATGTTTAATTATTCAATGCATTTAATAGGCATGCCAATTAAATGAGATTATAAATTTAATTAATTTATTCTTTTTTTTAATTTCAAAATTCATTGTTGTATTTTTTTTTTAACACCACTCATTGTAAGAAATAGTAAATTTTGATTAATAATAATAACAGTAAACAATGGAGATGGAGATTGAAAAAGGAAAAAAAAAACTTGTATTTCAAAATTAATTAATGATCAACATTTACTTCAAGTAAAATGTATGTTTATAGATTTTTTTTTTGGTCAAAGTATGTTTATATATTTGAATTCATGGTTGTGATTATACATATAATTATTTTTAATTCAATTTAGAATTAAAAGTCCGTTTCAAACCAATACTCATAATTTTAAAATTAAGTTTATGTTTGGAATTGGAAACACGCTACTATTACAAAAACTATATTCAAATTACTTAAAATGTGAAATCATAACTATTAAAAAAAATTGTTAGACATCACTCTGGTAAAAGAAAAAATTATTTGAAAAAATTTAAATTTACAACAGATAAATAAGGTAGTTAGTAAAATCATATGAAATTAAATACAACATCATAATAATTAAGTGATAACTTGGAGTTTTAAAAAATTTAAATACTTAGTCTTTTTTAAAATTTAAATACTTCGAGTATAATAATAAAAAAAAATAGCTGTGGTCTTATTTTAATTTTTTTATAAGTTTAATAAACTTAATTTATTTCATAAATCTCAAAATTTTCAGAATCCACACTGAACCCCAAAGTAAAGGTAGCAACGGGGGAAGAAGAAAAGGAAAAAGATAAAAGTTCAAATTGGCCCTCGAATTTATGTGAATTATGTTTAAAAACTTTCTTTTAATTTTTCGGCCAACAACATACACAATCATCTTTTTAGGTAGAAATTTTTGCACTTTCTCTTTTAATGACGGTATTTTATCTTGATTTTATTAACAGTTTAAATGATTTAATTGTTCTTAATTTAAAATGATTATGTAACTTTTAAAATCAATATTAATTTACAAAATTATTTAATTATTAATATATAATAAAAATCTAATGACTCCAATAAAAATAATAGACTTTGATTTAATAATTTTTATATTATAATCATTAAAAATTATTTATAAATTTATTATGTTATTTTATTTTATGTTCAATTTATATTGCTAATGTTTCATTAAAAATAATTATTTTTTCTTGCAATATAATTTTAAAATTTTTAATTGTTGAATACTTTTAACTGTTTATATATAAGATATTTGCATTTTTTAAAAACATCAATGGTGAATTTAATTTTAATTTTCTTCAATCAATTCTTTTTTTCATAAATTGATAGGATATAAAACTAAAAATATTATATGTATTGGCAAAATTAATATAAAATAAAAAAATTAAAAGAATACTCTATATATATCAATATTTTTTTAAACAATAGAATTAATTAAGTTTATAGAAATTGAGTTTTTAAATAAAATAATACATATAAAGTATTTATTTAATTATTTTATTTTATATTAATTTTTTCAATACATATAATATTTTTAGTATTATATCCTATCATTTTTATAAAAAAAAAAGAATTAAATAAAGAAAATTAAAATTAGATTCACCATCAATTTCTTTTTTTTTGCAAAAATGTAATATATATAAACACTCAAAAATTAGCATGGATCGAAAAAACTCAAAAATAGAAAAATTTTAAAATCATACTAAATTTCAATAATTTTAAGGTAAAATTTTTAATGCCGTACCAAATTTAATATTTTCTATTATGTATTATTTTGCTTTTTTGGACGTTTTGATACAAAAATTCAAATTTTTTGAAATGATTTGGTATGAGACAGTTTATAATGGATGTTCAAGAATTTAAACACTTTTAACATTAAATATTTGTACTCTTATACAAGCAAAATCATAATTAATTTTAAAAAATGATAGAATAAAAATAATTAGATCCTAGTCAATTTATATCTAATATAAATATCAATAATGAAGAATACACTCCAATATATTATTTTTTTATTAAATTATTCTTTGACATATTTTAATACGAAAATTTTAATTAGTTGATTATATTTAGTTATAATTTAATTTCATATTCATCATTACAATTATTATATGTAGTGTGTTTTATTTTTTAATTTATAAATAGAAATTAATGTAAGCTTATATTGATATTAAATTTGATTTTTGCTTTAAAAATTTACAAAAATTCCAACCACACTAAAGTATTTATCTAATTTGATCTAATTCAGTCGAAAACTAAAATTATTTGATTATACTATTTAGTACAATATGATATTTTCATTGTTGTGCGCTCAACTCTAATAAATTACATTCAAATAAACAAGTTATGTATTATTTTTGCTAAAAAAAAAAAAAAAAATTAAAAACAGAATCATAAAAGTTCAATGGTCAATTTAAGCTTTTGTAAAAAAAAAAAAAAAAAAAAAAAAAAAAAACACAACAATAATAAAGCCTTTAAAACCAATGCGATCTTGTACTTTCCTATGAGCTCTTGGATCTTTGATGCACTATAATGACTATACAACATGTTTTTCTTTTTCTTTTTTTTTTTCTTTTATTCTCTAATCATCAAAACCTCAATTTTCTTCATTTATCCACAAAAATATTTTTGATTTTTTTTTCAATTTCTTTTTCCAATTAGCTTGAAAAAAGAAAGAAATAGTTCAGAAAGAGAAACCACAAAAACCATTATCGAGAGTAGAAAATTTGTCTACTCGCTTCATGGAGTCCTTGCCTTAGTGAACAAGGGCGTTCAGATGCCCCCACATGGTAATGTCTACGATACATAAAGCGAGTACAAATACTCTCGCGAGTATAGATGTGATAAGCCTTATCAACAGAATGGCGTAATTGTAAAAAATGGAAAACGCAAGGGCAAATATCTGACACTCCATTGCTGGTCTCTTTAACAAGACTTTTAGCAGAGTGAGAAGAGCTCAACTTCAAAACCAGAGATAAGGACACATGCATGTCACGAAAATCAACGGCAAAGATTGCCTTAACTTTTTCGTGAGATCATATCTACCGTTAGATCTCAAAAAACCCAACAAGCTAAACCATAGTCAAATGAATAAAACACCAAAAAAAGCATTAACTATGGTTAAAAAGCTAAGGTTGCTGCTGCTTCTGTGTTGAGTTAAGCTCAAAATACAAAAGAGAAAAGGAGAGAGATGAGAAGAGAAGAGAATGTGCATGGTCTCTCTGTGCTTGTAGTTTGTAATTAGTAGTACTAGTAGCAGCATTAGTAGTAGTAGCAGCTTCGTCTTCATTTTCTTATTATTGGGTATTTGTATTATCATTAGATTTTTTGATTTTTAGTTAGCAATTTCTACTTATGGAAGTTATAGATTCTTAGATCTCTGTTCTGTTTCTGTTCTTTGATCTGTTTTTTTCTTTTTCTTTTTATTTTTTCAGTTTTTTTAATCATCACTATTTGATTCAAATATGATCACTCATAAGTCATAACCCAACAAAAAAAAAAAAATCCATTTTCCTTCACTTTCTTGGGAAATTTTCAGTTTTCTTTTGCTTTTTCTCTCTTCTGTCATTTTTAAAGAATACCCATTAGTTATTTTTTGCATCTTCAGATCTGCTACCTCATTGCTGTACTTGTTCTTCAAGATCTATTGCTTAAAGTTTCCCTCTTTAGATCTGGGTTGTTTTCTGTATCAAAATTCTCTTCTTTATTTTTAGTGGGTCTTTGTTTTTTGGTTAAAGATTGAATCTTTATTTTAAGTTGAAGGTGAAAAAGAATGAATTATTTTCCAGATGAGGTATTAGAGCACGTTTTTGGTTTTGTAACTTCCCATAGAGACAGGAATTCAGTGTCTCAAGTATGTAAGTCATGGTACAGGATCGAAAGTTATAGCAGGCAAAAGGTTTTTATAGGAAATTGCTATGCGATCAGTCCAGAGAGAGTGATTGAGAGATTTCCAGATCTAAAGTCTATTACTTTGAAGGGGAAGCCTCATTTTGCTGATTTTAATTTGGTCCCCCCTGATTGGGGAGCCATGGTTTACCCTTGGATCGAAGCTTTTGCCCGGAATCGGGTCGGGTTGGAAGAGCTCCGGTTGAAGAGGATGGTAGTTTCTGATGAGAGTCTAGAGCTGCTTTCGAGGTCTTTTGTGAATTTTAAGTCTTTAGTCCTTGTTAGTTGTGAAGGGTTCACCACAGATGGCCTTGCTGCTGTTGCCGCTAATTGTAGGTAAGAGAAACCAAAAAGGGAAAAAAAAAACAGAACTACTTTTGTGGCTTAATCTATGATCTGGCTTTTTTTTTCAGCTTGTTATCTGTTTTTCTGTTATTGAGATAGAAGCAGCTGGTTCTTATTTTGGTTGGTTAAAAGTTGTTGCTTTTTGACTTTTTCTTGAGGTTACTTTTTCAAATTGCTGTTCTGATTGGCTACATATGTATTGCTTGAAGTAGAAAGTGAATTTAGGCTTTTAATTCCTTGAAGTAGAGAGCTCTCTGAGGGGTTTATGTTTGATTTGGTGTTATTGTTTTCTTGATATCATTGCATGGAATGACCTGTTCTTTAGGCGTTACTGCTCTTATTAATTGGTTGGCAGTAGGCCAAGTGTGTTAAAGTATAGCTTGTTGCAGATTTTGTCTTATAATTCCTTCACAGTGCAATCATTTTGTTGACTTTCCTTGTTTGTGAAACAGAACATTACTTGATCATATGTTTTTCTTCACCTGTTGCTCTTTGGAATTTTTTTTCTATATTTGTGCTTTAATTGGTGTTTTCATGTCAGTTCACGTTGTGCAAATTACCTGTTTGCTTCTGGGTGTAATTTTTAGATGACATTGTTGATTTACAATTGTTACAGTTGATGGCATTTTCCTGATCCAACTACTTGGGGGGGGGGGGGGGGGGGGGTGTACTGCCGTCCTTAAATTTGAGATATTTCCATGTATTGAATCTTGTATGTTATTGGTGGTGTTTGACTGTCCAGATTAGATGTTGTGTGCCTGCGTGTTAAAAATAGTTATCTAATTTAATGTCCTCTAAAGCCTATTCATGGTAAGGTACTATATGAAAAACAGGCAAATATTGCCTTGATTTAGTGTAAATGATAGGCATACAGAATTCTAGTTGAGACATTAGTTGTGTTCTTAGTTCTGTGTCTTAATTCTTTCCCAGGTATCTCAGGGAGCTGGATCTGCAAGAGAATGAAGTTGAGGATCATAGAGGTCATTGGCTTAGTTGTTTCCTTGAGAGCTCTACATCTCTTGTATCACTTAATTTTGCTTGCCTCAAGGGAGATATTAATTTAGCAGTTCTTGAGAGGCTTGTAGCAAGATCTCCAAATCTTAGGAGTTTGAGGTTAAATCGTGCAGTGCCTCTTGATACGCTTCAAAAGATTTTGATGCAAGCGCCGCAGCTAACAGACTTGGGTGTTGGATCCTGTGTACATGATCCAGATTCTGAGATGTACAATAAATTAGTGATTGCCATTCAAAAGTGTAAATCAGTCAAGAGTTTGTCAGGGTTTTTGGATGTCACTCTTCACTCTCTTCCTGCTTTTCACCCGATTTGTCCAAACCTGACATCCTTGAACCTAAGTTATGCTCCAGGAATTCAAGGTAGTGAGCTAATAAAGCTAATTCGCCAATGTAGGAAGCTTCAGCGCTTGTGGGTATGGTCCTATTATCTGAGTTTTGTGAAATTAAAGTATTCAATTAATTATTAGACATTACAATAGCTTTTACAATTGCAGATATTGGACTGTATTGGAGATAAAGGACTAGAAGTTGTGGCTTCCACTTGCAAGGATTTGCAGGAATTAAGGGTCTTCCCTTCTGATATCTATGTTGAAAATGCAGCAGTGACAGAAGAAGGCTTGGTTGCGATTTCCAGTGGTTGCCGTAAGCTTCATTCGATCTTATATTTTTGCCAGCAGATGACCAATGCAGCCCTTATAACTGTATCCAAGAACTGTCCCAATTTCATACGCTTCAGATTGTGCATCCTTGATCCCACAAAACCAGATGCTGAGACCTCACTGCCACTGGATGAAGGTTTTGGGGCAATTGTTCAATCATGCAGGGGTCTCAGACGGTTGTCACTTTCTGGCCTTTTAACTGACCGAGTTTTTCTCTACATTGGGATGTATGCTGAGCAGCTTGAGATGCTTTCAATAGCTTTTGCTGGGAATAGTGACAACGGAATGCAGTATGTATTAAATGGTTGCAAAAAACTTCGCAAGCTAGAGATCAGGGACTGCCCTTTTGGTAATGCGGCACTTCTAATGGACGTGGGGAAGTATGAAACAATGCGATCCCTTTGGATGTCGTCCTGTGAAGTTACTCTTGGAGGCTGCAAGATCCTTGCGAAGAAAATGCCACGGCTCAATGTGGAGATCATGAATGAAAATGAGGAGGCAGATTTTAGTGCCAATGAATCACAGAAAGTAGACAAGATGTACCTATATCGGACATTGGTAGGGCACCGGAAAGATGCACCAGAGTTTGTTTGGACTTTGTAGGTGAATCCAGGGTGTTATATTTCCTTCTCTGCCAAGTATTGTTTTCTTCGTTATTTAATAGTTCTTTGTTTAGGCCGCTGATTTTATGGACATATAGCCTGTTGGTGTTCTAGAGATATGCTGCTTTTTAATTTGTCAAGGATTCGCTATTTGTAATCTTTGTTGCTATAAATAGAACTGCACTAGTATTGCAAAAATTAGGTAGTTTCAGCTGGTAATTTGTCAAGTTGTTAAAGATACTATAGGCAAAGATCTGCGGCTGGATGTTTAGCTCTGCAAATGTTATGATGTCCCCCTGCAGAAGTGAAGGATGTTTACTGTGATCACTTTTGACTCTAGACTATAAGAGGCCAATTTTCAGGTCATTTGTTTTAGTAAACACGCCAGCACTCAGTGGATTAAGGCAAGCAATTTGAGGTGTAGTCTTAACTGATTATAGGCTTGATGGACTACAACCCGGAAACAGGTCTGGTGTCCAAGGCCTGATAGCATAATGTAAGGCTTGTGCAGTTGATGTCTCGGATTGTTATTCTATGGATTTCTGGATTATAAACGTTTCTTTTTTTCTTTTAACGTTTTTTTTGTTTTTATTTTTCATCTCAGCTACCCATCTTCAAGCAACTTCATGAAGCCATATGTTGGCTCGCAAGTCACAGTTGCTCTATAAAAGCATCAATTTGTAGGATTTTGGATTGGTTCTTTTAATCCATGCCATTTGAATTGGTCCAAAATTATAAGCTTCCCACTAGCCTGAATGCCAAGTATAAGGAATATGCTTGGAATTTATGCTTGGAATGCATATAAGAAAGCCCAGCAAGCAGATACAAACTGCTGGATTAGAGAGGAGCAGCAACACCTTTGCCTCGTGTGACTACATATATATGAAATGAAAATTATTTCACTTTTAATTTTTTAATTATAATAAAAAGAATTTTCCTTGTTTTTATATTTTAGTTAAATAATGTAGATTCATTACTTAAATAATATATATTCATAAGATAAAACATTCTAGTCATTACCTAAATAATGCATATTCAATGACCTTAACCTATAAGTTCATTGACTTTCATCTATATTTTTATTAATATTTTTCTTTCAATTTCGTTAAAAAGTTAGAAAGTATTTTTTATTTATTAAAAAATTATTTTTTTCTTTTTATTTTATTAATTACAGTGGTTGAATTTAAAATTTTATTCATTAAAAAATTATTTAATTTATTTTTTAATTATAATAAATAGAGTTTTACTTGTATTTTTATTTTAGTTAAATATTATAAATTTATTACTTAAATAATATATATTCATAAAATAAAACATGTAGATTCATTAAATAGCTAAATAAAATGAATTTGACAAATAATATATTAAAATTATAATGAACCTTCAATGAATTCTTACTTTACAACTAATGAACATTTATGTACAAACTAAGGATTTTAAAGTTATAACCTTAAAAAATTAATGAATCTCAACTCACATTGCTGTGATTGGGAAATCTTGAAGTATATACGTGAAGCCAGTGGCGCAGCTATTGTAATACAGGCAAGGGGCGGGCTTGATGAGAAGACTGTTGAAATTATTGGAACTCTTTCTGAAATACAAATGACAGCCGGGATTCTGCACGCCTTGCAATTTGTTGACGACCAGTTTTGATGCAGACTGCTGTGAGGAGCCATAGAAGCACTGCGTAGAAACAACAGCACCAAGAGAAAATTTATTCATTTTCCACAAAACATTTTTACTTACTCTACAAGCGCGTCCAAAAAGCGCTTTTTTTTTTATTCTTCTTTATAACTCTGGTATATATTGCAATAAGTACAGATATCCATAATATAATTTGTGGAAAGTTTCTTGAGTGCGCATTGATTTTGGTTACAAGATTGGGTTCAATCATCCATGACAGAGTTAGCTCGAACCTAAGTGCAAAGTTTTGAACATATTTCACTCTGCTTGTTGAACATGTTTTTAATATTCTAGACCGCTGTGAAAAATCCTTGTAGTTGATGTATCACTGGTTAACATTAAGATGCTGTAAATAATAGCAGTTAATCAATTAGTCCGTACCTTCCTGCATGCACATGAATTCAAGGTTTGGAATTGTACCTTGAAGAGGTTTCCTTTTGTGAAGTTATATTGGTATTTGTTCATTAGTACACAGTAAAAACATTGCAGAATAGGGCGGCCTGTATTGTACAGAGAAGACACTGTTGTCAAACAGATTGTTGATAAGCAGTTCTTCAATGGATGAATCACGTTGGAGACCGAAAGCTCTTTGTTGAATGCTAAGGCTGAAGCGAAAGTTTTGCCAATGATGCGTTAGCTTCAAGATAAGATCTTTCCAAAGATTTACACTAGTGTCTGCGCAGTAGCGAAAACTGAAAACAGGCACAAAGGGACTTCACTGGTAGCCTAGTGCGACCTGCAGCACAGGCACTAATCTAGATTTTGACACACCATCCTTTTTATTTAATTAGGTTCTAACTATAAGTAAATTAGAAGCATTATTTGCAGGTAACTATGGACACATTCAAGAATTACATTAAAATTGGACACTGTAGCATGTATTTATAATTCAAGAAATTTGGTCAGGCACACTCGAATCAAATTTTATGCAGAATATGTATAATAGGAACTTGCAGACTGTGTACAATAGAACTTGAGGACTGAACAACGGGAATGAGAACATAGATTACACGACCCCACAGACATCAAGGCAGTTCAAGCTTCAGAAGCAGCATTCCTCCAAAACACAACAGCAACAAAGCGCAGCCAAGCTACACATGCAAAGAAAGAGCCATCAGATTGATAGATTAAAAAAACTCAAAGAAGTATAAAATCTACACATCTAAGCATTTTCTTTACTGTTGCCACAATAACACTAAGCAGAGGCTCACTGGAAGGACAAGAACTAATACTTGATCCACAGACCATTTAACATCATAATGCAGCAAAACAGAAAAAAGTAAATAATTTGGTTACTTCAGTGCCTACCAAGCAACCAAGTCAGATTCTAAATGTAAAACCAAAAACCATTAAAAATAGTAACCATTTTTCAATATTGCCTCACAAAATAATCAGAAGGATTCAGTAAATGCTGTATGCTAGCATGTACGAGAGTGGAAAAATGTGAACATTCACAGATACGGAAAAGCCTTGCACTGGGAACGCAATTTGTTACATGAACAAATATCTGCTAAGTTGCTAACTGAATAAAACAATTAGATGAGGCATATGGACACTTTAAGAATAAAGAATAATGCCAATGAGAGGCCAGTCAAGGCTGTTAAATCTATTAGTTCTACTTGGCTATTATGAGCTTTGCAGGATCTATTTATGCTATTAAACTTAACATCTGTGGTTGATCTTTGGAAATCTTCAGTTGCTATTTTGCAACAAACCATGAACTCTGCAATTTTTGTTAATAGTGCTGTGTAAACTCACCACTCAAAGTCACGATATCACCATAGTCCCACAAAGGACATCTGCACTGTTCAACAATACTAGAATATGGGGTTTCAAAAATGACTAAATAAAATCAGACTTCCTCTCAATACTATTACTGAAAGTTTGAGCCTGGTTTTAACCTCATTTGCCATTCTTGAATCACAACTTCTCCCATTTTGTCATATCATTATTTTTTATACATCCCATTTGTAAGCACACATTCATACAAATTAGAAAGGTGTAATAAATCTTTATATAACTGGAACACAAAAATCTAACCTAGTCATATTCACTGTAATAACCTGAAAAGATATAGACTGGAGCACTAATTGTTTCATCACGTATATTGACCAAATCTGTTGACTGCTATGTTCACATAGACTAGCAATCAAACAAGCTTTAATTACACATTTCATAATCTCAAGTTGGAGATTGCATAGGAAGGATGAAGACACAGATGGATTCTAATAAATGTTATTAGAGCATCTAAGCCACAATGCACATATCTAATGGACTCCTTAAGCTCCCAAGCAGATACAAGTTGCATTTGGAAAACTGCAGCAATTGGCAAAAATTATGCCCCTACAGTTGCTAACAAGCTCAAGTATATTTTCTAAAAACAAGAATATCGTGCAAATTGTTGTCATTCTATTTTATGGGTTGTTTTGTCAGCATTTTTTGTATTGTTGGAGATAACTATTCCGAAAATTCCAATAACCTATGTGAGAAACAGACCTAAAACATTTGGTTCCACTATGAAAAGCATCCTTTTTGAAGCCATTAGGTCAAATAAACTACTAAAAATGAATATTTTAGCATTCTTCCTAGTTCCTATAATTTGCTATAGATACCTTCTTATTAAATATCACATGTTTCATTTAGAAATATGTCTTAATTATTTTTAGAGCATTGGTTCTCATTCACTAATGACATGCACTTCCAACTTGGGAAATATTGAAAATATGTCCTACCACTCAAAGAATATCACTCAACTTCACTCAACTAAACCTTATTCTAGTTTCAACAGAATAAGTTAGATCCGTTCTTCTATTCCAAAAACGAGTGGGAAGTTCAATCCTACGGGTCAACAATGTTGAATAGTCTATATAGTGCTTCAAAACCTATGGCCACTCATAGGATATCACTCAAATCAACTAATCCTCAATCCTAATTTAGTTGCAGTTGGCTAGATGGATGCTTTTCCTCTACTTTAAACAGGTCAGAGCTACATTTACAGAAAGGTGTATCATGTATGTATATCTTAGTTTATCCTTTGTCACCATAAAAGATACTAGGTACACCACTTGTCTTCTTCACTCATAAAACTAGGAATTCCAGACATGCTCAGCCTTGCATGATGAACCTATGATGCATTTTCCAGTTGATGAAGATTGCACACAAACAATTTTAATCCGAATAAAATAATTCTTCGCAAAAAACAATGAGTTACAATGTGAAGAGTGAAGAGTGACTTTCTAGATACTTGGTTCCTTTTCCAAACAAGCAGGTACAAGTGAAGACCAAACATATAAGAATTGGAAGATAGCTAACACATAGAAAAAGGTATTTATTTGCAAATAAGAATAATGATGTGTTGCTTCAAAGCATTAAGAGGTCATTGGTTCGATCTGTGCTTCCATACCCTCCCCCCGTATAAAAAACAAACGTTCCATAATGCGATCAGTGAACAATTTCCAGCATAAACTATACTGAAAAACAGTAAAATAAAACTTACTTTAAAGATGTCTACTTTTCTACATAACAAGGATCAAACACTCAGAAAAAAAAAAAAACCAAAGCAATGATTCACTAAGCAGCAATACATAAAAACAAAAAGAATCATTAATTAACCAATCAAGCAATAAAATTCACACAAAAGAGAGAAATTTTGACATCATAAGCACACGGAAACATACCATCCTCGAAGAAATGAGGAACAACCATCAGAATTGTCTTGGTAATGGTGATGTTCATAGTGATGATGCCCATACTGAGGCTGACCAGGACGCGGTGGAGGTGGTGGGTAGCCTTCAGCAAAATACCCTTGATACCCTTCGTATTGATGACGCGGCCCAGGTGGTGGAGGAGGTGGCGGGTAACCAGGGTACGCAGTTGGTGGTGGATATCCTTCGTAAGGGGCGTTCGGCGGTGGCGGTGGCGGTGGTGCTGATGGTGGGTATCCAGGTGGTGGATAGGGCGGTGAGTACCCTGAATCAAGAATTCAACAGAAACCCAAATCAGATTTTGAGTTCAAAAAATTTCCCAAATCAAAAAGAAACGATAGAAATCAATATTTTACCTGGCGGAGGATAATGTTCGTGATGGTGGTGACTCTGGTAACTCATTTTTTCTTCTTTTTTTTTTTTTTGGGTCCGGTAGCTTGAGAAATGGATGACAATAGAGCGGTTTTATTGGGAAATTTCTTGTTTGCCAACAAAGTTTATAGATGTTCAGAACTAATGATATTGTGGGTGAGATTTCATTGCTATATTAGTGAGCTCTCTTTTGTGGCCGTCGGATATCTGCAAATCGTTTTTTTTTAATTATTGAATTTTAAAATATTAAAACAAATTACACTATTAGTAATTGAATTTTATTTTTTATTATTTATTTTTAATTAATTATGTACTTAAATCAGTAAATAATTATTAGAATAATATTTTGATAATTTCTATACGTTGAAATGCTTTACATAACTCCTTTTTAAATGATAAATTTACCTTAAATATTTTTTATTTTATATTATATATTGTTTCATTAATAACCATAATTTTTTTTTTGTCACACATTCAATTAAACTTAATAAAATAAGTTAAATTTTTTTATAATTTCTTAAAAATTAAATATAATCGTGGAAGATATAATGTAAAATAATTGTATTTATATTAATTTTTTTTTAAAAAAACACATATATACGTGATGTATCTTAACCTACAAAATTTATTACACCATTATAATATCTATTTATTTATAAATATTTAATTGAATAGAAAAATTAAAAATAATCAAAATAAAAAATTCAATAATGTATTTCTCTAAATTGTAATGAGTGAAAAAAAAAAATTCTTGCATATCTAAAATTTTCATTTGTACAAAAGTTTCACTAAATTAATAAAAGTGAAAATAACATCTCCCTTATAAAACTAAAATAAATATATAAATATGTTTATAAAAATGTAATTTTTTTATTATCATCTATCATAATTATCATAATTGTTAAACTGCAAAAATAAACAATAATTTTAATTTTGATAAAAATATAATAAGCAATTTAAAATTTTAATAATAGTGTAAATACTAAAAATATCTTTTTATATAATTTATAATATATAATTGAATTTTAGCAGTAGCTGAATTTTAAAATTTTTTTGAATATATATCTTGAAAAATTAATTGTCTTACTCGAGAAAATTTTTTATAAACATAAAATTTTTTTACCTCATGATCTTTCAAATTAGCTGTACTGTAATTCAGTAAGAATAAAAATGAACTTCTAATATTTAGATAAAATAATGATATAATTAGATTAAAATAAATAAATAAAATTTTTCCATCATGAGATATGGAGAGCTTACACTAAACTATGATGGGAATGCTCTCATGTTAGCGCTACTCTTCCAGGGGATACAGATATTTCCTAACGGATGTATTTCCTGGACATAATTGTATCCAATAGTACAATGCCGCATTTCACAGAACACATTAGCCCATAAATTTTGAGTATAGATATAATGAATATAAGTTCAAAAATAATTAATATATATTTATTAATTTTGTTTTTTTTTTGAATTAATAGATTTCAAGTGAAGTACTTTCCCATTATAAAAAGAAAAGCAAGAAATTACATGAGTTCTATTTTTTATATCCAAATATTTACACCTTTTATAATTTAAATTTTCAATATATATATATTAGTTAATAATAACAACAATAATAATAATGTGGCCAAAAGGTGAAATTGAAATCTTAACTTTGGATGAATTCTACATTAGACCTTTTTTTTTTTAATTTTATTTTCAACTGAATTTTTTTTTTCTTTGAAAGCAATACCATATTAGGTCTATTTTTTTAAAAAAATTACAACGAAGTTCTATAAATTAAAAAAATAATCTTAAGGATTGCCTAATAAAAAATTATTTAAATTAACAAATAAAAATAATAAAATTTTTTAAAAATATATATCACCTATTGTAAAGTTTTAATTTTTTTTAACTCTATATAATAATTTTTATAAAAAAATTTATACTTACGAAAATTTTTAAAAACTTTTACAGTCAAGTGATATATATTTTAAAAATTTTCTTAATTTATGTATATATTTTTTTAAAAAAATCTAATATGATATAATTTTTTTAAAAAAAGTTTCAATTGAAAAAAATAATATTAAAAGTTCAAATGTAAAATTTGGTCCGCAGAGGAACCTTTAACCTAATAATATGTATATGATAATTAAATAATTTTTTTAATTTATTTTTCCAAAATAATATTTGGCCTTGTTTATATATATATATATACCTCAAACTTGCCATATTATAAGAATTGTTTAAAAATTAAAGCAAAAGAAAATCAAATCAAAATTTCTTTAAAATTGCAGAATTAACTTCGAATATCCTACCTATTTTTTTTCGTCGAAATGTTTTATTTGTCGTTGTTTAGCTAAACCTGTCATTGTCTGCTTATTCCTCGTCACCCTAGGAGTCCATAAACACCAACCTCAATTCTGATTTTCTCTGTTTGAATTTTCCATGAATTTTTAGATAATTTTTTTTTAAATTTCCAATCTCTTAATTATGTACATATTTTGGTGTGTTTGAGGTTATATTTGTGTTTTACAAATTTTTGTGAATGCATTGATATATTTAGTTTGGTCGGGTGAAACATTTTCGATGAGAAATTGGGAGAGTCCCACCCAAATTTAAACTAGAAAATAGTGCTATCCAGAAAAATTATGAATATATTTTTAATAAATAGTATAAATTGTGGTAATCAATTTTTGCAATTGGAATTTAGTCTAATTCTTTACGGTTTGTGATAAATAATTTCTGCAATGGTTGCAGCGAAATTTTTTTTATTTCTGTTTGTTTAACTTGTTGGAATTATTTCTTAAGTCTCAAAATTAATTATTCAAAGCATTTTCGATAATTCTTTTATTTTTAAAATTTTTTCTAGAATTTGAAGGAATTAATAGAAATTTATTTATTAATTATTCATTAAATAAATATTGTCTCTTATAGGGAATTCTGGAGTGAAAATGTCATGACTTGAAACCCAATGACATGTGACTGACACTAGAAAATGAGAAAGCATGCTTTCGAAACCCGTTGTAAGCCTAATCCTATTTTTTTTCACTTAAAAACCATTAACTTAAATTCTAATGAAAATCCAATAGAGCTTCTCTTGTACCGGGACAATACCAAAACCTAAAAAAATGCAAATACATCCCTAAATATATAATCACAACCAGATTCTCCAATATCTCAGTCTCAACACAACACAATTTGTAATGACCCATATTTTTTAAATATTTTTATTTTAAAATGAGATATATAATGTTAATAAAATTTAAAGTTAAATTAAATTATTTTATTTTTATTTTACTATTTTACGATTAATTATTATTATTTTATGTTTAAATAAATTTCCTATGTAAATATAATATTTTTGGTCGTTTGATTTGCATGATTATTTTAACATTTTTATTCTATTATTGTTTTATTAATTTCCCTAATTATTTTATTGATAAATTATTTTATTAATTGTATTATTATTTTATGTGTTATATATTATAATAATTAGGGTTTATTAATATTTTATGTGTGTGTATGTATATATATATATGTATATAATATGTGTGTGGTGTAGATTTAAGTTATATATTATAATATTATTAAATAAAGTTTTATTTAATTATATAATATAGTATTATATACATATAATATATACATTCAACTAAAAAACACAAACACATACACATATACACTCACCTTCCCGTAAACCACCATTACGCTCCGCCTGTCACCATCCATTTCCCTCACCATCAGTGTGCCGTCCAGCCTTCCAGCAGCTCCAGTTGCCTTCCGCCGTCTTCCACCTTCTTCTTCGGCGTCGATGAGTTGCTGTGGCAGCGAGAAATTGAGAATTGAGCTCTCGATCGTTCTCTTTTGTTCGGCCACTGTTTTCCTCACCGCCAGTCTTGTTTTCTTCCTCTCTCATTAGTAAACACTAATCTAAGCTCGGTTTGAGCTTAATCTTCCTCGTTTGTATGTTTTGTTGGATTTTTAGTTTTTAGTTCATTATGGTTTCAAATTTTTTTTGGGTTGTTAATAGTTGATTCACACAAAATTCCTTTACAAATATTGATTCTAGTAGTTTAATATACTTTAATGAATTTTTGTGTGATTTTTGGAATTTATTTTGATTTTTTGAATTTTTGAATATTTTATTATTATTTTATTAATTTTCATAAATTAATTATATAAATTATGAATTTGTGATTTTTGGTGTTATTATTAATTTTAGAGTTGATTTTATAATTTTTGTGATTTTTATGTAATTTTCATAATTATTTTTAGTTTATGTCAATTTTGAAAAATTAGGTTATATATATATTTTGGTAGAAATTATTGGTTAATTATATGTTTTTGTTGATAATAATGAGTTGTATGTTGAGAAAATAATTTTTATGTATTTATATAATTTTTATTGAATTTTTGAGTAATATTAGTATATTATGTGTAATTTTTGAATATTAGGGTTAATTGTGTAATTTGGTGATAATTTTATAAAAATGATTTTTACAAATTATTTACTATTTTTAACTAATTAAAACTAAGTTTTGAAAATTGTTTTCAAATAATATATTATATATTATTTTGATAATAAAATGAGTTTTTATAACTTTTTGTTATATTATTGGGTTAATTAAATTTTTTGGATTTATAAAATGAATTTTTATTATTAATTGTGTAATTATTGGAAAAATGGATTTTTAATAATATTATATTATTATTTGAGATTTTTAAGTAATTATTGGAAAAATAATTATTTTGGTGTTTTAATGTTAAATATGCTATATTTTGAGATTTTGAGGGTATTTATGGTATTTATTGATTTTTAATATATTTTATTATATTATTTAAATTTTGGTAAATTATAGACTTCGGTTGGAGAATTTTGTAGTTCGGGATCCTAACCAAGGGTTGTGTGAATTTCTATATTCGAAGTGTATTTTTCTTGCAGGACTGACTCTACTTTTTAGGAGAGAGATGTCTGTTTTACAGAGGAAGTTTCACCAAATTTTTTATAGAATTTTCATAAAACGTGACATCGGGTCAATTATGTGTCTGTCTGTGTTTAGTAATTTTAGATTGAGTATCTAGAAGTTTAAGTTAGATTTATTTTGATTTTCGTGATCATTTGATTTGTTTAGTTGCATTGAGACCGAGGCTTAGCGGACCAAGCCCATCGGAATAGTCTCGAGGAGCGCACACCTGTAAATTGTTATTTTATATATACATTGCGCTTAGGTTGTATGTTTTAGAAATACATGTTTTTAATGTATAATTATGCATAATTGTTTTATTAAATGCTTAACTATATTTTAGGTATACTTTTAGTATATTCTTGGTGTATTTTGAAATAAATGCATGTTTTACTTTTGATTTATACCTAAATTATTTTTAAGTATATTGTTGGTTTATTTTGAGTATGTTTCATGATTTATTTGAATTTATTTTACATATATATACTTGAAATATACTTAGTTTATTTTAGGTATATTTCTGGTATATATATGGTTTATTTGATTATTATGAATGACATTATGCATTATTTGTTTACTTGAATGTATGTTTTATTTTAAATGAAGGATATTGATAGAACGTGCTACCTAGTGGGCAACACTAGGACTGTGTACGTACCGGTGCAATAGATTAGGGTTAAGTGAGAATTAATTATGGTGATTATGATTGATTAATATTGATTTGATTGAGATGTTATATGATTGATAATGTGATTGCTGGAGCTCGGTTGACCAAGTGTTTGGGGACCAATTACACTAATAGTCAGATTGTTGGAGCTCGGTTGATTTAGTGTCTCGAGGCCAGTCTACTGTCTAGATGGATTAAGTGAATTTATTTGGAATTAAGTGAGCCAGTATGGCTAGAGTAATTTCTATTATTAATTGAGGTTGCGATCATTTAGGGTTCTATTGATCCTTCAAAACTTATATTTTATCCTTCAAAACTTATATATTTTTTTAGTATTATGAAATAAAGTGATTTTCAGCATCTGTGTTCACATGCCTGTATATTTATTTATTATATACATATGATTGTTTGCATTTGACATATAGTAATGCGTGTATATATATTATAACAATTCACTCAGTGAGGTTTGACTTCCCTCAGTTGATATTTTTATAGGAGAGTCTTCTTTTTCAGACCTCAGCAGTAGGCCTATTCGCCGAATTTTTTTCGCCTCGACTTTATTATGTAAATTATCTACTTAATTATTTTTTATTATACTCTAGAAAACTGCAGTAGTTATGATTTGTACCAGTAGTGAGTTTTATTTTTATACACTCTGTATGAGATTTTATTTCAGAGACTTTTCTCTGAGGTTGTACTAATATATTTTATGTTATGAGATGAAAGAGTTTATTTTAATATATTGACTTGAGATTTTATTACAGTGCTTATATTACTATTATTATTGCATGTTCTTTTTAATATTTTTAAGGCTTGCTATGGGTTCTGAATTCGAAAGAATTCCCGTTCTTTAGCACTGGTCATGGCCCCGGTTTGGGTTGTGACAAAGTTAGTATCAGAGCGGAGTTTGTATCAGGGCCTTAGTTGTTAGAGTTGTGGCCCTAGTTTTCAGTGTCATGTTTTCTTTTGAAACTACTGCAGTTAATTAGGTTCGAGTATGTCTTTGATAAGTATCCTTGATTTAGTTTTCTGCATTATCCTTAGTTGTCTATTTTTTTTGAATCCTTCTAATTGTCTTTTCAGAATGAGGAGGCAAGCGTGTGTTGCTCCACCGGTCATTGAGGCCGAGGATGATGAGTCTTTTCAGGATGAGGTTTTACCTTCTGAGCCGTTAGTGAGGTGCAGAGGTAGAGGCAGAGGTAGACTTTGAGGAGCGGCAGGTCGTCACAGACAAAGAGAGCTATAGGATGAGGAACCTGTAGATCCAGAGTATGTGTAATATCCCGTGTTTTTAAATATTTTTACACTGTACCGGGATATGCAGTGTTAATAATTTTTGTATATATATTATGATATTTTCACGAGTTGATGTGTATTTAAAACCTATTTTAATTACTGCGTATTATTTACAGTACTTTACGTAAAATTTTCCCGGGACTTGCATTTTCGGGGAAATTTTCACGTAAATAATTTATTATTAATTATTTTAAATATATTTTCGGACTTGCATGAACTCATGCGTATTTTTAAATTGCTAAATAAAGCCTATGTGTGTGTATATTTATTTAATTAGGGTTTAATGTATTACCCTAATATTTTATTATTTATTTATTAATTTATTGTTATTTAATTATTTTATTTATTATTAAATTATTAAAATTATTTTATTGTTATTTAATTATTTTATTTTTTCTTTTTCTTTTTTTTTTTTTTTTTTCTTTCTTTTTTCTTTTTCTTTTCTTTCTTTTTCTTTTTCTTCTTCTTCTTCTTCTTCCTTCTTCCCGTGCGCCCGACCACCACCCATCCCCCACCGCCTGAAACTTCCGATTTCCGACCGTCGGTGTGCCGCCAGGAGCTCCACCTTCCTCAGCCAGCTGCTCCGCCGCCCCCAGCTCCCTTCCTCGGCGCCGGCAGCCCCTGTTTTCCCTTTTTGGTAGAAAATCTTCCCTTTGCCGTTTCTTCCTCCTCCGGCCACCGTTTTCGACACCGCCGGTCTCTTTATTCTCCTTGAGCTCCGATGAGTGTGATTATAGCTTTGGTTTGAGCTAAAATGGTCTAGAATTGCTTAGGTTTTGAATTTTCAATTTCGGTCACATTAGGATTTTTGATTTTTTTGAGCTTCGAATTGATTGATTCATGAAAACTCCCTTCACAAATGTTGATCCTAGTAGCTTAATATACATGTATGAATTTTTGTGGAATTTTTGGAGATTTTTTGGATTTTTGGGTATTTTTGAATATTTTAATATTATTTTCTAATTTTCGGAAATTAATTATTTAAATTATGAAATTGTAGTTTATGGTTAAATTAGGTGTTGAAATGAATTATAGGAATTTATTTGGAATTTTTATGAATTTCTAAGTATTTATTTTGAATTATTTGAGTTTATGTAACTTTGGGAAATTAGGTTAAATGTGTTTTTATTTGAATTTAATTAGGTAATTGAGTTTAATTATTAATATTATTGATAAATATGTTGAGAAAATTAATTTTGGATAGTTGTATAATTTTTGGTGAATTTTTGAAGTAATTTAAGTATATATATATATATATATAGGGGTATTTTGGTAATTTTACCCTAAATTGGCTAAAAATGTAATTTAATTGGTTTTAATAGTTATTTAAGGTATAAAAATGATTTCTACAAATTATTTGGTATTTTTAACTAATTAAAACTATTTTTCGTGAATTATTTTCAATTATATATATAATACACGGTTTTTCAAATAAAATGAGTTTTATTCGGTTTTTACAGTGTTTTAAGGTTAATTATGTAATTTCTACTTATAAAATGTATTTCTATGTTATAAGGGTGTTTTTGGTATTTCTGAATTGTTCTGTGTTTGTGGACCCCGATCGATAGATTGTAGTCTGGAGTCCGACCGAGGGGTTGTGGATTTGTGTTGAGCTTGTTTTCTGAAGTGTGTTTCTTTGCAGGGTCGGCTCTACTCTTTTGAGTAGAGAGATGTCCGTTTTACAAGGGAGGTTCTGTCGGATTTTTGGTAGAATTCTCGTAAAACGTAATATCCAGTCGAACCCTAATTTCTGATTCTGTGTTTAATACTCTAGATCGAATTCTAGGATTTCTGTTAGGCTTATTCTAATGTCTGTCGTTATTGCTTATTTAGTTGCACCGAGACCGAGGGTTAGTGGACCAGGCCCGTCGGACCCGTCTCGTGGAGCGCACTAGGTGAGTTACTATACTATATATATATGTTTAGGATGCATGATTTAGAAACGCATGTTTTATGTTGATTAAATATGCATAAATAATTTGATTATTTCTTAAGTTTATATCAAGTATATTTTTGGTTTATTTTTGGTATATAATAATTTATATACATGTTTTGTTAATAAAATATATGTAAACTGTTTTTAAATATATTTTTAGTTTAATTTATGATTTGACTGGATTTATTTGACTTATATATACTCGAAATATACCTGGTTTACTTTTGGTATATTTCTGGTATATATATGGGTTATATTGTTATTTCATTTACATTCATGCATCATTTATTTTTGTGAATGAATGTTTTATATTATTAATGATGAAGGATATCGATAGAACGTGCTACCTAGTGGGTAGCACTAGGACCGAGTACGTACTGGTACGCCTATAGCATTTAGGCTATATTACTAACCATTTATGGATATTGATTGAATGTGATTATTGATGTGTGAGATATGTTTTGGGTGTGATTGCTGGAGCTCGGTTGACCAAGTGTCTCGGGGCCAATCACACTGGTAGTCAGACTGCTGGAGCTCGGTTGACTTAGTGTCTCGGGGCCAGTCTACTGTCTAAATGGATTAAGTGGATATATCTTGGAATAAGTGAGCCTGTATGGCTAGAGTGTTTTCTAACACTATTTTCGAGGTTGCGATATTCTAGGGTTCTATGTGATCCTTCATAAACTGTGATTTTTAATGAAAAATATATAAAATGATTTCCTTGCATCTGTGTGTATTTGACTGTATATATATTAGATATATATATATTGTTGATTGCATGCATTGTCATTTAGTATGCATGTATATATATTATAGTAATTCACTCAGTGAGGTCTGACTCCCCTCCGTTGACTATTTTTCAGGAGAGTCAACATCTTCAGACCTCAGTAGCAGGTTGATACGCTGGATTTCTTCCGCCCCGGCTTCTTTGTGTAAATTACTTACTTGAGTCTTATTTTTATAATCTAGACATTGCAGTAGTTGTGAATTAAAGTATTGGATTTCATGTATTTTATTTAAAGAGATGTATTATATTGAAACTGGATTTGTACTGAAAGATTTTATATATGTGATGAGATGAGATTTGATTTAAATCCAGTGATGAGAATGTTATTATTATATTTATGATTTTTTATTTCCGCTGCATATAATACTGTTATTGTTATTATTGCATGATTTATTTTATTTTTAGGCTTGCTACGGGTTCCGGATTCGAAAGAATTCCCGTTCCCTAGCGCCGGTCATGGCCCCTGTTTTGGGTCATGACAGTATGAGGATATTCCAGTACCTGCAGTTGCACCGCCTGTTCAGCCTGCTTATCAGCAAGGTATGTCTGACCCTGAGGCTGCCCTGTTATCGTGTTTGATGGGACTTTTGACCCTCTAGACTTTTTGCATACAATAGAGATGAGGACTCAGATTGCTCATACCCAGTACCAACGGATCATGATAGTTGAGCTGTCTATAGAACGACAAGCCTTGGATTGGTTTATTTAGATGATTCAGCCATATATGATGACGATGACCTAGGCACAGTTCAGAGAGCAATTTATGAGGAGATTCTGCCCAGAGCCACTCCGTATAAGCTACAGACTCCGACTGACTAGTATTACCCGAGGTAACAGATCTGTTGAGGACTACACCAGAGAGTTCCTTCGACTTAGCAGATATGCAGTGGACTTGATGAAGGATCAGTATTTCACAGTCATTACTTATGTCACTTGTTTGGGTTCTACATTTGCCGGTATACCTACAACAGGCCTTAGAGTTGGCCAAAAAGATTGAGCTGAGGCTAGTAAGGCAAGGAGCTATGCCTGATTATTACCAGTTGGGCATTTAGTCAGGTGGATTTTAGACTCCTCCATACTCGAGTTTTTAGATTGGTTTGAGTAGTCAGCAGAGAGGCCCAGCCCAACAGAGCTAGAGACAGCAGTAGAGAGTGCACAGGAGCAGTAGACATGGCCATGTATTGGGTCAGGTGCTTCGAGCAGCAGCAGTGGTCGCAATTCTGGGTCAGCTGCTAGTGTTTGTTAGACGTGTGGTAGAGTCCATCAGGGATTATGTTACATGACACTGCTGACGTGTTTTTGATGCGAACAAATGGGATATTATGCCAGATCATGTCCCTATTCTGGTTATCAGCAGCTGCAGATTCTGCGATTTCCACAGCAGTTGATTGCCAGTGTAGCACTAGTTCCTTTTCAGTTGCCTCCAGCTCAGCACCAGAGTTTTACTCAGATTGTTCTTCAGCAGGGTCATGGTAGAGGTACCAGAGGAGGTGCCGGAGGTGTTGGCTAGGCTTTTACCAGTCAGCAGGGAGGTCGAGGTCAGGCTAGAGTTTTCCATCTCACTCAATAGGATGCTTAGGCATCTAATGCAGTCGTGGCAGGTATTATTTCTGTCTGTTACCTGGATGCATGGGTTCTATTTGATTTGGATGCCACACATTCATTTGTATCTCCTATTTTTTCTTCCAAGTCTTATTGACAAGCTTTGAGGATGACTTTTCCTTTGTCTGCCGCCACTCTTTTAAGCGATTCATTGGACACCGATATTGTTATTTCTGGTTGACCAATTTTTGTTAGAGGTAGAGAGTTGCCCATTGATTTGGCATAGTTGAATGTGATGGAATTTGATGTAATTTTGGGTATGGATTAGTTATCTCAGCACTATGCCCTGGTGGATTGTCGGAGTAAAGAGGTGACTTTCAAAATTTCTGATAAAGAAGAGTTTAAGTTTGTGGGTGATAAAAGTTCTGCACCTCAGAATCTCATCTCCGCTATTACAGCTAGGAAGATGCTGTGGAAGGGTTGTCAGAGTTATTTGGCATTAGTCAGGGATACTTCAGTAAGGAAGTTGTTACTCACAAATGTTCCTATTGCCTGTGAGTTTCTTGATGTTTTTCCTGAGGAGTTTCCAGGTTTACCACCTCATAGAGAGATTGAGTTATGTATAGATGTGGTTCCAGGCACTACCTCTATTTTGATGCCACCTTACAGAATGGCTCCTGCAGAGTTGAAAGAGTTAAAGGAGCAGTTGCAAGAATTATTGGATAAGGATTTTATTAGACCCAATGTTTCTCCTTGGGGTGCACCAATTTTGTTTGTGAGGAAGAAGGATGGTACCCTAAGCCTGTGCCTTGACTACAGAGAGCTAAACAAGGTGAAAGTGAAGAACAAGTATCCTCTCCCGAGGATAGGTGACTTATTTGATCAACTACAGGGTGTACAGTTCTTTTTCAGGATTAATTTGAGGTCAGGTTATCATCAGTTGTAGATCAGTGAAGCCGATGTTCCTAAAATAGCATTCTGCACTCGATATGGCCATTATGAGTTTCTGGTTATGTCATTTGGCTTGACTAATGCACTAGTAGTTTTTATGGATCTAATGAACAGGGTATTCAAACCATTAGTGGATCAGTTTGTGGCAGTCTTCATTAATGATATATTGGTGTATTCGAGGAGTATGGAAGAACATGTATATCACTTGAGGATTGTACTGCAAACACTGAGAGAACATCAACTTTATGTTAAATTCTCAAAGTGTGATTTTTGGATGGAGAGTGTTGCATTTCTTAGACACGTGGTGTCTAAAGAGGGTATCCAAGTTGATCCATATAAGATTGGGGCAGTGTCTGAGTGGCCTAGATCGACTTCAGTTATTAAGATTCGAAGTTTTCTAGGTTTAGCTGGGTATTATAGGAGGTTTGTACAGGATTTTTCCAGAATTGCAGCTTCCATGACTCGTTTGACTCAGAAGAATGTAAGGTTTGAGTGGTCAGAAGCTTATGAGAATAGCTTTTAGTTATTGAAGGAAAAGTTGACCACAACTCCAGTTTTAGCTTTGCTTAATGGAGTAGACAAGTTCATAGTGTATTGTGATGCCTCTAAAGTTGGCCTAAGTTATTTGTTGATGCAGAATGGTAGGGTGATAGCCTATGCTTCGAGGTAGTTAAAGAAGCATGAATAGAATTATCCTACCTGTGACCTAGAGATGGCTGCAGTGATCTTTGCTCTCAAGATCTGGAGACATTATCTGTACGGGGTGACTTATGAGATTTTTACGGATCACAAGAGCCTTAAGTACATTTTCCAGTAGAGAGATCTGAATCTGAGGCAGAGGAGATGGTTGAAATTATTGAAAGATTATGACTGTGAGATCCTTTATCATTTAGGCAAGGCTAATGTGGTAGCAGATGCCTTGAGTAGGAAGTCCTTAGGCAGTTTTGCTCATATTAGTGTGGAGAGAAGACCGTTGATCCAAGGGTTGCATCAATTAATGGATTAAGGTCTGATGATAAAGGTGAGTAGATCAGGTGGACTGCTAGCTCAGTTTAAGGTGCGATCTGTGTTGAGAGATAAGATTAAGGTAGTTCAGAGCCGAGATCCTATTCTAGAAGAGCTTGCAGAGAATGTTCGAGCAGGGAAGTTCACTAATTTTAAAATTGATGATGAAGGTGTTTTGTGGATCAGTGGTAGATTGCGTGTTCCTGATGTAGATGATTTGAGAGAAGAGATCCTTGAGAAAGCACATTCTATAGCCTACAATGTACATCCAGGTGTCATTAAGATGTACCACAGTGTCAGAGACTTGTACTAGTGGGATGGACTGAAGAAAGATGTCACTGATTATGTTGCTAAGTGTTTGATGCGTCAGTAAGTGAAAGAGGAACATTAGAAGCCTGCTAGGAAGCTTCAGCCTCTTCCTATTCCTGAGTGGAAATGGGAAAGGATTGCTATGGATTTTGTAGTTGGTTTACCTTGTTCTAAGGATGGATACGATTCCATTTGGGTGATTGTGGACAGGTTGACTAAGTCTTGCCTGTGAAGCCACTTCTTCTGTAGCTAGATTGGCAAAGCTGTATGTGAAGCATATTGTGTGCCTTCATGGAGTACTTGTGTCCATTATGTCAAACAGAGGTTCAGTGTTTACCTCTCATCTTTGGCAGAAGTTGCAGGAAGCAATGGGCACCAAGTTGGATTTCAGTACTGCTTTTCATCCTTAGATAGATTATTAGTCTACGAGGATGATTCAGACACTGGAATATCTGTTGAGGATGTGTGCTTTGGATCTAGGAGGTAGTTGGGATAATCATTTTCCACTCATCGAGTTTGCATATAATAACAGCTACCATAGCAGTATTGGAATGACACCATATGAGGCTTTGTACGGAAGGAAGTGTAGATCCCCTTTGAGTTAGGATGAGATTGGAGAGAGAGCTTTGACTGGACCCGAGATGGTTCAAGATGCTACAGAGAAAGTTGATGTGATCAAGAGAAGGCTAAAGACCGCAGTTAGCATACAGAAGAGCTATGTAAATTCAAGAAGTAGAGATGTGGAGTTCGAGGTAGGAGACTGTGTGTTTCTGAAGGTGTCTCTGATGAAGGGTGTTATGAGATTTGGTAGGAAGGCTAAGCTAGCACCGAGATATATAGGACCGCTTGAGATTCTGGAGAGAGTTGGCACTGTTGGATATCGGTTGGCTTTGCCTCTGAATCTGTCTCAAGTGCATCTGGTGTTTCATATCTCAATGCTGAGGAAGTATATTTCAAATCCTTCACACATGTTGTAGCCTGATAGTGTCGAAGTGAGTGAAGACTTGACATTTATAGAAGAAACTGTTGCGATCATGGACTATCAAGTTCGATAGTTGCATTCGAAGCAGATTCTGATGGTCAAGGTGTTGTGGCGCAACAACAACGTAGAAGAGCATACCTGGGAGACTGAAGCTGAGATGTGAGCTTCTTACCCGTATCTCTTTCCTCTTTGACTCTTGTAATTATTTTTTTCTTGAATTCGGAGATGAATTCTTGTAAGGAGGGGAGACTGTAATGGCCCATATTTTTTAAATATTTTTATTTTAAAATGAGATATGCAGTGTTTATAAAATTTAAATTTAAAGTTAAATTAAATTATTTTATTTTTATTTTACTATTTTACGATTAATTATTATTATTTTATGTTTAAATAAATTTCCTATGTAAATATAATATTTTTGGTCGTTTGATTTGCATGATTATTTTAACATTTTTATTCTATTATTGCTTTATTAATTTCCCTAATTATTTTATTAATTGTATTATTATTTTATGTGTTATATACTATAATAATTAGGGTTTATTAATATTTTATGTGTGTGTTATATATGTGTGTGTATGTATATAAGTATATGTATATAATATGTGTGTGGTGTAGATTTAAGTTATATATTATAATTTTATTAAATAAAGTTTTATTTAATTATATAATATAGTATTATATACATATAATATATACATTCAACTAAAAAACACAAACACATACACATATACACTCACCTTCCCATAAACCACCATCACCCTCCGCCCGTCACTGTCTGTTTCCCTCATCGTCAGTGTGCTGTCTGGCCTTCTAGCAGCTCCAGTGACCTTTTGCCATCTTCCACCTTTTTCTTCGATGTCGACGAGCGACTGTGGCAGCGAGAAACCAAGAATTGAGCTCTCGATTGTTCTCTTTCGTTCGGCCATCGTTTTCCTCATCATCAGTCTTTGTTTGGGTTGTTAATGGTTGATTCACACAAAATTCCTTTACTAATGTTGATTCTAGTAGCTTAATCTACTTCCATAATTTTTATGTGATTTTTGAAATTTATTTTGATTTTTGTGAATTTTTAAATATTTTATTATTATTTTATTGATTTTTGTAAATTAATTATATAAATTATGAATTTGTGACTTTTGGTGTTATTATTAATTGTTATTAATTTTAGAGTTGAGTTTATAATTTTTGTGATTTGTATGTAATTTTTATAAATATTGTTAGTTTATGTCAATTTTGAAAAATTAGGTTATATATATATTTTGGTAGAAATTATTGGTTAATTATATGTTTTTATTGATAATAATGAGATATATGTTGAGAAAATATTTTTTATGTATTTATATAATTTTTATTGAATTTTTGAGTAATATTAGTATATTATGTGTAATTTTTGAATATTAGGGTTAATTGTGTAATTTGATGATAATTTTAGTTAAATATTATGTTTAATTGGTTTTAATATTATTTGAGGTATAAAAATGATTTTTACAAATTATTTACTATTTTTAACTAATTAAAACTAATTTTTGAAAATTGTTTTCAAATAATATATTATATATTATTTTGATAATAAAATGAGTTTTTATAACTTTTTGTTATATTATTGGGTTAATTAAATTATTTGGATTTATAAAATGAATTTTTATTATTAATTGTGTAATTATTGGAAAAATGGATTTTTAATAATATTATATTATTATTTGAGATTTTTAAGTAATTATTGGAAAAATAATTATTTTGGTGTTTTAATGTTAAATATGCTATATTTTGAGATTTTGAGGGTATTTATAGTATTTATTGATTTTTAATATATGTTATTATATTATTTGAATTTGGGTGAATTGTGGACCTCGGTTGGAGAATTTTGTAGTTCGGGATCCCAACCGAGGGTTGTGTGAATTTCTATATTCGAAATGTATTTTTTTTGCAGGACCGGCTCTACTTTTTAGTAGAGAGATGTCAGTTTTATAGAGAAGATTCTGCCGAATTTTCGGTAGAATTCTAGTAAAAAATGTATGTTTTACATTTAGAAATACATGTTTTTTGGTGCATTTAGAAATACATGTTTTAAATGTATAATTATGCATAATTATTTTATTAAATGCTTAAGTATATTTTAGGTATATTTTGAAATAAATGCATGTTTCACTTTTGATTTATACCTAAATTATTTTTAAGTATATTGTTTGTTTATTTTGAGTATATTTCATGATTTATTTGATTTATTTTACATATATATATTTGAAATAAACTTAGTTTATTTGAGGTATATTTCTGGTATATATATGGTTTATTTGATTATAATGAATGACATTATGCATTATTTGTTTACTTGAATGTATGTTTTATTTTAAATGAAGGATATCGATAGAATGTGATACCTAGTGGGTAGCACTAGGACCATGTATGTACCGGTGCGATAGATTAAGGTTAAGTGAGAATTAATTGTGGTGATTATGATTGATTAATATTGATTTGATTAAGATGTTATGTGATTGATAATGTGATTGTTGGAGCTCGGTTGACCAAGTGTCTCAGGGCCAATCACAGTGACAATCAGACTACTAGAGCTCGATCAACTTAGTGTCTCGGGGCCAGTCTACTGTCTAATGGTCTTAGAGGCTGAAGGTCGCCAAAATAATACTGAACGGTGGTAGAACGGCCGACTAATTTTTGTTAAAACTATACTATTCTCAACCATTTCTCAAGAAATGAAAGCTACCAGAATGTAGAAGAGGATGAGAAAAAGCTATAATTCAAATTTGGTGTCAATTAAAGATTGTTTGGGTGGTTAATGGAGAAAAAGAAAAGTTTTGATATTAAAACATAATTTTTCCTAAAATCAATCTTCAACCCATTGTTGCCCCCTTCTTCTCATGCAGGCCACTTTCTCTCTTTCTTTATACACTCAGCCATGTGCACTTTCCTTGTCCACTTGTTCTTTTTTTTAAAACACCTTTCTTTTATCTTCTTCCCCAATAATAATAATAATAATAATAATAATAATAATAATAAAGTAGAATGACAATAGTAGTAATAATAATATTATAATAATATTAATAACCACACCAATTTGGGTTATTACACATCAAAAATTAGGCGGATAAGGACATGTTAGCCTGCTCGCTTTACTTGGAAGTTAATATTTTGAAATATGTGAAATATATATATATATATATATATATATACACACACACACAAAATTGGCTACAGAGAAGAAAAGAATGAGAGAATCGAGTTCTTTAAAAAAATATCCATTTTGGTCTCTCTATTTTTCTTTTCTCCATTAACCACCTAAACGACCTCTGATCAATATGAAATTTTAATCATAGCTAATTCGCGATGTCCTTTATGAACTGGTGGTGTTCTTTTAAGTTAGAAAAGGTATCGAAAATTGCAGAATTGGCTTCAAATATTCTGTCCATTTTATTTTTGTTAGAACACTTTATTCATCGCTATTTAACTAAAATCGTCATCAGCTGTTTGTTTCTCATCACCCCAGGACTCTATAGAAACCAACCTCATGTCCGATCTTCTCTATTTGAATTTTCTACAAATTTTTTGATAAATTTCTCTTAAATTTCCAATCTCTTAATTCTATGCATATTTTGGGGTGTTTGAGGCTATATTTGTATTCTACAAATTGTTGTGAATGCGGTGGTATATTTAGTTTGGTTGGGTGATACATTTCGGGTGAGAAATCCAGAGGGTCTCACTCAAATTCTAGTAAGAAAATTGTGTCAATTTGAAAAATTATGAATCTATTTTTAATAAAGAGAATAAATTGTAGTAATCAATTTCCATAACTGGAGTTTGGTCTAATTCTTTAGGTTGTGAGATATAATTTCCAGAACAGTTTTGGCAAAAATTATTTTATTTCTGTTTAACTTAGTTTAAACTATCAAAAATATTCCTTAAGTCTCAAAAGTAATTACTTAGAGCGTTTCCAAGTCAATTTTAATCATTCCTTCATTTTTGTAAATTTTCTAGAATTTTAGGGAATTAATAGAAATTTATTTATTAATTATTCATTAAATAAATATTGTTTATTATAGAGAATTGTTAGCACAACTCCGCAAACTGGTTATGACAAGTAATAAATTGATAAGTAGATAAGTAATAAAGTGATTAGTAGAGTATTGTTCTCACGAGGAAAGGGTATTAAGTACTAACTGTCAATCAATTTTCCCTAGCTAGCACAAATCAAATTAAATAGCAAGAATTAAATTAAATAAATTAAAATAAACTGTCTACTCTAATTAATCTAATTAAATCAATGAGGATAAAATAGAGATTGAGTTTGTTTCACTAGTTAGGACTTGAATTACGAAATTAAATTCAATAATTTCATTGATCACAATCAAAGGTAAACTATACTAAATTACCTAACGTCTCTTTTGAGATCATTCAAGCATGTAACAACTAATTACTGGTTATTTTCATGGTCAAGTTAATTAATTAGGGCTCACTAAGTTCCTTAGCAATTTATTAATCCCTGAAGGATTCGTCTACTTTTGTAATTAAGGTTTCTAAGTCTTATGAGTTATAAGCTAGTAAATTACTCAACTTTCGTTGATAGCAATTTACCCATAAATATGCAAATAATTGGGCCCTTGATTGAACACAAGACATTAAGCACAACTCATAAAATTAATTGAAAATTAAATCATTAACAAAGAAATAAAAATCTCAACAAGTCTAACTAGCTACTCTAAAACCAAACTCTAATTAATTTAGCTCTTTATAAGAAAAGAAGAAGAAGGAAAGATAAAACTCGTTGAAAGCACGCTTCAATCTTTGATCCTTGTAAAGCTCTTCAATTCCATGCTTCACCTTTTTAGTGGCAGTGTTTAGCCCTGAATGGCTCCTTAATAGCTCCTTTTATCCCCTTTTTTAAGCAAGGTCTCATGGTAAACTTACTTGCACTTGAATTCTCAAAAAGGAGGTTTTCTCTGCTTGACATGGCTTCTAGCATGACCATGTCATGTCCTTCATTTTTTGTATGGTTTCCAACAAGGCATGTTGGATCCCATGTACTATCCCATACTATAATTGCTTTAGGTCTAAAATCAGACACGACTTCTAGCATGCTGTATCTCAAGCCTTGCTACATTAATTCAGCTTCTAGTACAGGACATGGCCGCAAGCATGCCATGATGTAGCCCATGTCGCCCTAGTCCTTTATTATTTTAAAATTCCTTTCTAGACTTACCTACAAAAAGGGAAGTATTTATTTTAATAACAACTCCTAAATACATTAAAAATAATAGGAAACTAAAATGAAGGTCCAAATTAAGCAAATATCTAATTAAACCTAAATTCTTCCCAATAATTACTAACTATTTATTCAAAATTCATTAAAATTCAACTTAGGAACATGTGTAAAATTATACATAACAAGAATACCAGAGCAGAAACATCGAGAACTGGGCGAATGAGAACATGCTAGCTTGCTCACTCCACTTGTAAGTTAATATTTTAAAATATATATATACATATATAGTTGATCAATGAAGAATTTCAAGGGGAATTATTTAAAGAAAATTTTATGTTTTATTTTATTTTATTTTTTAGAATATTTATAATACCAATTATGAGGATTTAGTATGTCATTTAATATTTTGGTTATTTTTAATAATTTATCATTATTATTGCTGCTTATTAAGGAAAGCATTTTTATTTGCCCTTTGCTTTATTATTAATTGTGTACATTATTATTAAATAATTTTGAAAGGCTGATAGAACGAACAACTTAATGGGTGTCATTAGGACCATGTGTACATAGATACTGATCCTTAAGTCGGGTCCTTACTGAAAATTTAATTTGTGAAGCTCGGTTGATGCATGGTTCTTAGGTGCTATATTATGGTTTATGGTTAGTTATTACTAAAACCGGTGGCTCGGTTGATGCTTAGTTCTCGGGGACTACCAATAAATATTGGAATAAGTAACTGACTACAGCTGGTAGCTTAGTGGAAGTTTAGCTCTTAGGAACTAGCAGCCATTGGAAGAATAAAAGAGCCAAATGACTATTAAATTTGTGGTTTAAGGTTCTACCACAAATTTTCACATAATGTATTTTATTAATGTTATTTTACTTTTTTTTATTACACATTTATTTAATAAATTATTATTTGGATGTTATGTTTATAATAAAGTTATTAAATGAATTTTGTGTAACTATATATATATATAGGAGGTTTTCAAACTAACATGCATTTCTTTATATTAGCTTACTTATTGAGGTCTCACTTCCCTCAACTATTTTTTCAGGATCTTAGGAGTATATAATTAGCTCTTATTCTCTATGCCAGACTTATTCTATATTGGCTACTTTATGTAGATTAATTTAGTGTTATTATTATATGTGGTACAGTTTAGTTAATTTAGACACTGTAGTGGGTTTGGATGTTTTATTATTGTTGTTATTATATTTTTTTTGTATTGAGTCCTTTGATGTATTAAGATTGAGATACTGGTGATTGTGGTGTTGTGTTTTGTAATAGTTGTGGCTATATTTATATTTGGGAGTGTATTTTCATTTTATAGGTTTTGGATTATCTTCGTATAGGGGAAACTTTGCCGGATTTTCTTTAGAATTTCAAAGTTAAAAAAAATTTATGTCATAAATTCCTTAAGGCTTATTATAGGTTTTAAAAGCTTCACTCTTTTTCATTCCCTAGTGCTAGTCACGTGCCTTTAGGGTTTGAGTTGTGATAAAGTTAGTATCAGAGCAATGGTTTATTTCATATTCTTTTGATCATTGTTATCTATCTTTTCTTCAAACTGCTATAGTGACTAGGTTGATAAATGTCACTTGTAGTCATCATTGTTTTTAGAATTCCGTGTATATATTAGTATCCTTGTTATGTTTTGAATCTTGTTGATTTCTGTGCCTTTTCAAAATGAGGTGAATGCAAATTGCTCCTTCTGTAAAGGCAACATATAATGATGATGAATAATCATTTCAAGATAAAGCTCCTCCCATTACTATACCAGCTAGAAGAAGGGGTAAGCATAGAGAAATAATGGCTCAGAGACCGGAACAACAATTACCAATAAAAGTAGTTGCTCCAGACATAAATCCTATAGCTTTTGTAACCGATGTGGAAGGGATTAATCAAGAACTAGCAACACTTAATCAAGCCGTTCCCTTAATACAATAGATGCTATAACAAAGATTGACATAATTTATAGGTCAGTAAGGTTGAGGTACTAGACATAGAGTAAGAGCAAGAGGAATTATACAACCATCCACCTCATAGCAAATAGGCCATGGACAGGCCAAGTTTTTAACATTAACTCCCTAGGATGCTTGGGCATCCAATACAGTAGTTGCAGGGTACTCTTCTAGTATGCTATCTTAATACTAGAGTTTTATTTGATCTTTGTGCTTCCCATTCCTTTGTATCACTTATGTTTGCTTTAAAGATGTGGTGATAATCATCCAAGTTTTTAATTCCATTATCTGTAGCAACTCCCCTCAATAATGAGTTGGAAGCAAATATAATTTTTCCATCTTATTTAGTGTTAGTAGAAGACAAAGACTTATTTATGAATTTATTCCTTTTGGATGTAATTGATTTTCATGTGATTTTAGGGATAGATTGGTTAGTTAAACACTATGTAACTTTGAATTTTTTAGAGAAAAGGTGATTATTAGATTTTTGAATGATGTGAAATTTTGATTCAAAGGCGATAAGAGTTTATACCTCATAATCTTATTTCTATGATTATAACTAGAAAGATGTTTAAAAGGGGATGTCAAGGCTATTTAGCTATGGTTAAAGATACAAAGGTAGATAAGGAGGCAGTTGAAAATATGCTAATTGTATGTAAGTTTCTAGATTTTTTTCTAAAGAATTACCAGGTTTGCCATCGGAAAGAGAGATAGAATTTTGTATTGATGTTGTACCTAATACAAATCCTACCTTTATGCCACCTGATAGGATGGTACTTATAGAGTTGAAGGAGCTTAGAGAGTAGTTGTAAAAGTTGCTTGATAAGGGTTTCATTATACTCAGTACATTTCCTTAGGGTACATTAGTATTATTTGTATAGAAGAAAGATGGTAGTCTTTGATTTTGTGTCGATTATAAATAGTTGAATAAAGTCACCATTAAGAACAAGTGTCATTTCTTAAGGATTAATGACCTGTTTGATCAAATTTAAGAAGCTTAGTGTTTCTCTAAGATTAATTTAAAGTGAGGTTAGGGTATCAATAGTTGAGAATTAGAAGTTGAGATATATCCAGGATTACTTTTTGGATAAAATATGGTCATTATGAATTTTTGGTATCATCCTTTGAATTGACCAATGCCCCAGCAACTTTTATAGAATTGATGAATTAGGTGTTTATGTCATTCTTGGATATATTTGTAATAGTATTTATTGATGATATCTTGGTGTATTCTAAGAGTGAGGAGGAATATGCTATACATTAAAGGATTATGCTTCAGACTTTGAGAGAGCACTAGTTGTATGTCAAGTTCTTGACGTGTGAGTCTTAGTTGGATTAAGTGGCATTCTTACACCATATAGTATCCAAAGATGGTATACAAGTGGATCATAAAAAGAATGAGGCCATTATAGTATGGCCAAGGCCCATAACAGTTATAAAAGTAAAGAGTTTTTTGGGTTTAGTTGGTTACTATAGGAGATTTATGAAGGATTTTCCAAAATTATTGCACCTTTAACAAGGTTGACTTAGCAAAATGCTATATTTGTGCGGATAGATAAATGTGAGGAGCACTTTCAATTTCTCAAGGATAGGTTGACTTCAGCTCTAATGCTAACTCTACCTTTAGGGAACGACGAATATACATTATGATGCTTCTCAAGTAGGACTGAAGTGTGTATTAATGCAAATTGGAAGAGTGGTTGTTTATGCTTCACATCAGGCACAAATAGAACTATCTTACTTATAATCTAGAAATGGTAGTAGTGATGTTTGCACTAAAGATTTGGAGGCATTATTTGTATGGTGTAACTTATAAAATATACACTGATCATAAGATTTTAAAGTATATTTTCCAATAAAGAGATTTGAACTTGAGGTAGAGAAGATAAATGGAACTCCTGAAAAACTATGATTACTCTATTCTTTATCATCTGCGTAAAAGTAATATAGTAGCTAATGCATTGAGTAGAAGTTAGCCAGAAGCCTTGCTCACATTAGCTCAGGGAGGAGGTCAATCATTAAAGAATTGCATGAGTTAATTGATCAGGGGTTGTAATAGAAGATCACCAAGTCATGTTTACTAGCTCAATTTATAGTACGATTAGTATACTTAGATAGAGTTAAAGTAGCTTAGAGAAAGGACCCATAATTACAGAGGATAATGTCAGAAATTCAGTAAGGTTAATCCTGAGATTTATAATTGATAGTGAGGTTGTATTGCATTTGGGCACTAGGTTGTATGTGCTAGATGTAGATGAGTTCAGAAAGGAGCTTATGGAATTTCTACATACAGTGTTCATTTAGGTTTTACTAAGATGTATCATGATTTCAAAGATATATATTAGTAGAATGGGATGAAAAAAGACATTGTAGAATTTGTATTAAAGTGTCTCACTTGTTAACAAGTGAAATTAGAACATCAGAGGCCCTTGGAATTGTTATAACAATTGTCCATCCTAGAGTGGAAGTGAGATATGATTGTTATGGGTTTCATGACTAGATTGCCTCATACAACTAGAGGTAATGATGCTATTTAGGTGATAGTTGATAGGCTAACCAGTGATAATTAATAGGATAACTAAGTCAACTTACTTTTTTCTAATTAAAAAATATACACTACTAATACGTTAGTAAGGTTTTACATTAATCAAATTATATCCCTTTATAGTATACTAGAAGATATAGTGTCTGACAAAGGAGCTACTTTTATTTCAATTTTTTAGCAAGAGCTATATAAGTACAAGGCTTGACTTCAACATGACATTTCATCCTCAAATAGATGGTCAATTAGAAAGGACCATTCAAACATTAAAAGATATGCTGAGAATGTGCATGATGGATTTTGGTGGATAATAGGATTTACACTTGCCTTTGATTGAATTTATAAAAAATAACAATTATTATATTAGCACTGGAATGACCCTCATATAAAGCATTATATGGTAGAAAGTGTAGGTCACCTTTATGTTGGGAAGTTGGTGAGAGGTAAATAACAAGCCCAAAATTAGTGCAACTTACCTTAATGAACATCCCTATCATCCAATAGAGGTTAAGGATAACTTTCAGCCGATAGAAGAGTTATGCAAATCCTAAGAGGAAGGATGTATCATTTGGTGTTAAAGACATGGTTTTTCTGAAAGTGTCATAAGTGAAAGGGGTAATGAGATTTGGCAAGAAGGGTAAAGTTAGCTCTAAGGTACATTGGACCTTTTAAGATTCACTCCAGAGTTGGAGAGGTGGCTTATAAATTGATATTGCCACTTGAATTATCTCAAATTCATCTAGTGTTCCACATTTTCCATGTTGAGGAAGTATGTCTCTAATCCTTCTCATATTCTCCAGCCATAAGCAATAGAGATTAATGAAGATTTATCTTATGAAGAGCATCTAGTGGCGACAATGGACCGTTAAGTTTGCCAGCTACATACCAAAGAGATTCCTATGGTAAAGGTGCTGATACCCCCTATTTATTTCAATATTGATGTAAAATTCAAGGATGAATTTTATTAAGGGGAAATAATGTAATGACTTGAATTTTTATTATTTTTATTGTTGTTATTATTATTATTATTATCATCATCATCATCATCATCATCATTGTTATTTTTTTAAAAGAAATTATTATCATTGTTATTAGTATTATATATATATATATATATATATATATATATATATATATATATAAAAGAAGAAAGAAAAATGGAAAACAACAAAAAGGAATGTATGAATATAAGTTCATGGTCGGCTATAGAGAAGAAAAGAATGAGAGAATCGAGTTCTTTGGAAAATATCCATTTTGGTCTTTGTATTTTTCTTCTTCTCCATCAACCACCCAAATGACCTCCGATTAATGTGAACTTTAACCGTAGCTACTTCTTGATGTCCTCTATGCACTGGTTGTCACAACCCATTTTTTACCTTAAAGATAATTATGGCTATAAACTAAAGTATTTTTGGAATAACCAAGATTGCTATGAACAAAATACTTTAGATATTATTATAAGCTTTCTATACATAAGGTACAGTTAAGAGTAATTATTCATAAACTGTACATTAGCCTTTAAGGCTAGCCTAAGTAAAATTCATCCAAGATAGCAAGAGTTTGTTGGCTCAACCTCCATTAAAGTTGACAAATGAAGAGCACATGAGATCAATCATGTATAAGGATCTATTAACCTACAAAAGAGTCTGAAAATGATAAAATGAAAGGATGAGTATGACTACTCAGTGAGAGGATATAAACATAATAAGGGGAACATGCAATTTAGTTTAATATAACTCATAAAATAACCACCAAATCTTTTTAAACAATCAGAATTATACGAAATATACTAAAACAATAAAAATTCGTTTGTTAAAATTTTAAAATAATTACATGTTATCAACTCAATCCTTAAGCATAGCTTGGATTTAAAACTAAGAAATTCATATCCAAAACATCAAAATATATTTAGACACATACACTCATAGTTATGTTCTATAAATCCTTAATAACTATAAGCACTGAATGTCTCACCTCGTAACCCAAAGTACAAAATTATTGTTATACGCATGCACAAAGACAATACCTGAAGGTAGTATGTTTTCTATTTTGCACCTGACATTAGGTGTGATTTTATAGGCAACATCAATAATTTTACCTAGTTTATTTAAACTCATTTCTCATATGATAGCATTAAAACCAAAGTAACATTATATGTTCCCAAGCTTACTAGAAAATACACTTTGCAATCACCAAGTAAAAGAGAGTTTAAATAAAAATCATTTCTCAAACATATATATGTATATGTGTGTGTATATATATATATATATATATAGGTGCTTGAAGTGTTGATCAATAGACTTGGAGAATATAAGAACTTTTTTATAATGAACTCTTATAAGTTTAAGTTTTGATATTTTCTATTTATTTTCTTTAAGGCTTTCTTTTACTTTATGCAATTTTCACTTTCAATTATTTAAGTAACAGAAAGTATGCTCTGTGCTTGCCTAAGGAATTAGGATCCTGCACATCAGAAACTTTGTGAAAACTTGCTTGCATTTTGGTACGGTAACCTCCATGTCTAGTTGGTGACTGGAGCTTAAGACCGTGCACAGTGATCATCTCTGCATTTTGTATTCATCATTTACTATTGTGACTTTTCTTGCTATAGTACCCTTAGATCTTTTTTGGGCAGTCCTAGTATCAGAGCCTGGGGGGAATAGTGTCTCTTTTATTTACTGTTTTCTTGTTTAGAATAATGTTTATTGGGTAGATTTTACACTGAGTCCTTTAGTCATAGGTGGTCTAGGTTATTAGTCCCTGAGAGGCTGTAAATCCATTGGTTTAGCCAGTGAGTTGTAAGTGTATACTCTGTTCTATAATCCTTATTCTACCATGAATCCAATATTTGGAAGAATCACTTCTTCTTCTTCTTCTTGCTCTACCTCCTCTTCTGCTAAAGTTCAAAAGAATATTATTAGCAGTTATGAGATCACTATAAAAGACTTTGATAAATGCATAGATGACTTTAAGCTCACACAACACCATAAAGACCACATCTATAAGACTCTTAGATTGAACCCTTTTAATTCTAATTATATTATTAAAACTGAAGAAAGGGATATAGAACTTAATAAAGAAAAAAAATGAGATAAAGCTTCTTTCTTCCTCTTCTTTAGATAAACATAAAGCTAAAGGTTTTTGTTACATCCATATTGGTCTTGTTCAAGTTGGTATTAAGCCCTTAAATAGAGAAGGTCTTAATACTTCTGTTCTTGTAGCTCTTAAAGATATGAGGTTTAAGAACTTTGAAGACTCTCTCTTAGGAACTATAGAATCTAGTTTTTATAAAGGTCATATATCGTTTGATTGTTATCCAAACTTCACTGTTTCTCTTAATGATATAAATCTTTTAAAGTCTTTGGTTTTACAGATCTAGACCCATAATTATAAAATGGACAATGGATCTATCCCAATTGCATTAATTTTTAAAGTCCATTATAAAGGCATGATGTCTGCTTTTAACATTAAGAGCCGATTTCACAGTAAAAAGGGAGAAACACTTTTACTTCAGACAGACATGACTAAAGCAAATGTCATTATCCCCAAACCCATCCAATGGAACCAAATAACCCTTCCTCAGGAATGGATCTTGGAAAATGCAGCAAATCCAAAACCAAAAAAACCTGAACCTGAACCGCCAAACACCCAAATAAAAAATATCACTTAGTTCCAAGATGGCAGAGTGAAACTCAGTTTTGATAGATCTGCGACCTTTAGTTCTAGATTTTCAGATACCTCATCAACATAATCTATTGATCTGGGGAGATTATCTTAAATACCCTCTGTAATAAATCTCCTGTATCACAGAGAACTACCACAAAACCTACTGAGAACTATAGATATGCCTTTCATAGACCAAGTAGATCTACATCCAAATCTACCTCCCATCATAAACCTACCATATAACATCCTAGCTAGATATTCTACCTCTGATCTCCCTTCTTCTACACTCAGAAATGTAGACTATAGTACCAATGTGGCTAGATTAGTCTACACAGACCCTCAAATAGAAGCTAAATCCCCTTCTCCTCCTACTTGTCCTACTACTTCAGCTATAACAGAAAACATTGCACATGAATTGAATGTGTTAGATAAAGAATTTCTTCTTGATAAATAATCTTTACATAAAGACTTTTATGCATCTTATAATTTGGAAAGAAAAACATGGTTCTTTACAAATTTCCTACATATAAGAGAAAAAATTCAAAAAGAATTTTATGATTTTGTTTACAAGAATAAAGTAAATATATTGTTTTTTGAATGGTTTAAAATATATGCATCAAAAAATAATATTTCATATTCATTTAAAATTCTTCATCCTATCACAACTAGAAAAGTGTTTGGGAAATAGCAAATGGTCAGGAAATTGAGTCTGATCATCCTCCTCTTAGGCAAATAAAGATCTCTGTAGGAAATGACATTGTTGATGCCAGCCCCTATAAAAATCCTTAGGATAATGATTCTTAGAACCTAAAAAATATAATAGTTCAAGACAACTTCACCAATGCTCACCTCAATAGCATAGGTAAACAGTTGTCTAGGATAGAAAACAGATCCCAAAAGTCTATGGAACTTTCTATCTCTATTCCTTCTGAAAAACTTAAAAATCCTATGTTTAAATCCTTTTAGATATCCTCTAGTGCTCAACAAGAAATTAGAAGTAATAGGTCTGAATTCCTAGAAGTCGTTAGACAACAACTTAGTAAAGTCAGTCCTTCTTCTAGTGGAACCCCGGGTCAAGTTATTCCCGACTTTGTCCAGTCTGTTAATCAAAGTATTAGTATTCTCAATAAAGATATAGAAACCTCTTCTGAAGATGATGATTTTCAGGAACAGTCTCCTAAGATAGCTAAACTTCATTGGCTTATCATCCCTCATTCTTCCAATCCTGCTTATATTTAGTCTAGATTGCCAGAACTTGAAATAGGTTCTCAGCGTAATATGCTTGTCCAATCTAAGTTCAGTGCCAACTCCATATATGAATAGAACATTGATGGCATGTCTGAATATCAGATTCTTAGTCTTCTCCAACAAATGACTATGGCCTTTAATGCCTACAAAGCCCAAACAAGAACTTCTGATAGATTTATCGCTGAATTTATTATAGCTGGATTTTCTGGACAATTGAAAGGATGGTGGGATTTTCATCTCACTAAGCCTCAATAACTGGATGTCCTTCATGCTATCTAGAAAAAATGATGATAATACACCCATTCTAGATCAATCAGGAAACCCTATTTAAGATGCTGTCTCTACCCTCATATTAACTATAGCACTCCATTTCATTGGAGATTCTTCTCATCTTAAAGATAAGAATGTTGACCTCTTGTCTAATCTTAGATGCAAAAATTTTAGTGATTTCCAATGGAATAAATCAACTTTTCTTACTAGAGTTATGCTCAGGGAAGATTCTAACCAGCCCTTCTGGAAAGAAAAATTCCTTGCAGGTCTCCCTACCCTTCTAGGAGAAAGAGTTAGGAATACCATTAGACAGTCTATAGGATCTCATATCATTCCCTATGATAGGCTTACCTATGGTGAACTTATCAGTACCACCCAGAAAGAAGGTTTTAAGATCTATCAGGACTTAAAACGCTAAAAGCATTTAAAATGGGAACTAAAGAAGTCCAAAAAAGAATTAGGATCTTTCTGTAAATAGTTTGACTATAGTTATACCTAGAATGCTTCTTGTAATGGTGATTGTAGTAAGAAGTCTTTGAAACCTTCATCTAAGAGATTTTCCAAAAAATATAAGAAATTCTCTAAGAAAAAGGAATCTAAATAACCTTATTACAAAAAGCCTCATAAGAAATCGTCAAAACATAAAGCCTCTTCTTCTAAGCCCCAGAAAACTAATCTCAAAGATGTTACCTACTATAAATGTAGCAAAATGGGTCATATCTCTAAGTACTGTTGTGTCTCTAGGAAAGTTCAGGAATTAAATCTAGAAGAAAAGACCTTAGAGAAGCTTTTAGCCCTTCTTATATAAACTTATGAGTTTAAATTTGAAACTAATTCTGTAAATTTCTTAGAAAATCCACAGACAGACGAAATAACATCCTTTTTTTCCTCTGATATAGATTTGGGTAATGACAATGAGGATGATTATTTTGGGATTTTCTCTCCTATTAAACCCAAAGGCCTATAAGCCCAAAGCTTATAGGATCTCCTTATTTGTAAATATTTTCTTTGTAAATATATGTCTGTAGTTGTAATTGTAAGCCTAATGGGTTGAAAACCTTGTATTAGGTGGCCTATGCAAAAGTTAGGGTAAAGTAAAAAAAATATATTTTCTTTTTGGCAGGAACTTATTCTTCTCCTGAGTGGGACCTTCTCGGACAACCTTTAGGAAAATTCGACTACTATGTCAAATACTCGGCTCCACCTTCAGCTGCCATCCCATTTCTCTCTATTCCCCCTTAAGGATGGGGACCCACTTTCCACTATCAGGATAAAATAATCAATAATTATTTCAAGTCACATGGTTATGGTCGTGAAAGATAGTTGGCAAGCAGTCAGACAAGTCATCCTGATTCCTTACGAAATTCACTCTCCTTTTTACCCCACACGTCTTGTTCTTCACATGGTTATAAGGCCTTCATCCTCTATATAAGGAGCCCTCTTTTCTCTTTGAAGGAACATTTTCCTTAGAAAAATTTTAAAGACTCTCTCATTCTTTCTCTCTACTCTCTGAAAGATTTCTTAAGAAATTTATAATTCTCCAGTAACAAAGTATATATATGTATAAATAAATTTCTATAAACCTTAGCATTTTGAACATTTGAACCACTATATCTCCCTCTTCTTGGAATATAAAGAACTTTTTTTATAACAAACTCTTATAAGTTTAAGTTTTAATGTTTTTTATTTATTTTCTTTAAAGTTTTTTTTTACTTTCTGCAATTTTCACTTTCAGTTATTTAAGTAACATAATGTATGCTCTGTGCTTGCTTAAGGAATTAGGATCCTGCACATCAAAAACTCTATGAAAACCTGCTTGCATTTTGGTATGGTAACCTCCATGTCTAGCTGGTGACTGGAGCATGGGACCGTGCATAGTGATCATCTCTGCATTTTGTATTCATCATTTACTATTGTGACTTTATATATATATATAGAGTTGATTTAAAATTATAATGTTATACCATTATCCACTCACCTGAATTAAAAAAGAGATCATTATACTTGGAAGGTGTTGCACTGTGATCTATATCAGAAGATGGTTCTTTACCTAAATAAGGATATACACATACTACATTAAATTCAAGCCTAAACCTAAAATTTACTATAATCTATATAATATGACAATGAGTGATGATACGAGTTTAATGTAAGAACATTTTGGTTTACTTAAAAAAAAATTCTACAACACTTTAATGTTTGAACACTTCCTAAAAATTCTCAACACAGTTGCCCAACCTAGGTTGCCTAACATTTTTTATCCTTTCTTCCACAACAACAACAATAACAACCACCACTACCACCACCACTACAACTAATAATAATATAAAAAAATACATTAAAAGTTTAGTATTTATTCAAGTAAATCATTCTTAAATCAGAAATTTCATTTTAATATTCATAACTCAATTATAATTAATTTCACATCATTGAAAACATGCATGCACTAGAATGATACACATGTTGAATAGTTTAAATTCTTAAAATAAATTCCGATAATGTTAAAATATTATCCCTCCAATTTAATTACTACACTTGAAGAATTATAATTGAAAAATGATCTATATGGATTGAAAATAATCTATGAATTGAACCTAACATAATTACCCTAAATCTGAAAGCTTGTACTTTAAATCTAGCTAAATATTGATTCAAAATTATGAGAATTGCTTACCAACATTGAAAGAGATAGAAAACTCCAATTGTTGTGAAACCCTTTAAAACAACCAATTATTCCATGAAATTCAAATAACCCAAGTGATAAAAAGGAATATTTATTTTTTAGAGATAAAGAACCATGAAAACTTTGAAGTTTTTGGTGGAAATTTAGTAGAAATTAAATATGGCCCTTTCATTCTTTGTTCACTCCTATTCTTCTCTTTGTTTTCATTTATAGAGGAGCAGCTCCTCCTCCTAGAAGTTTCCCATTCCTTTACCCCTCTATTATCTTATATATTTTTTAATTTTTTTAATCAATCAAATATTGTCACATAAATAACTGCTAGCAAAATCTTAGAAATTTTGCACTTATAATCCCTCAACTTTCATTATGTAATCAATTCCCACTAACCAATTATTTATTTTTATATTTATTTACTTATTTATTATTATTATTTTTAGAATGCAATGCTTTTATCCTAGTGTCCGTTTCAGCAGAAAAGGTGCCAAAAATTGCATAATTAGCTTCGAATATTCTGTCCATTTTATTTTCATTATAACACTTTATTCATTGTCATTTATTTAAAACCATCACCGACTCATTGCTCACAACCCTAGGAGTCCATAGACACCAACCTCACGTTTGATATTCTCCGTTTGAAATTTCTACAAATTTTTTGGTAAATTTCCTTTAAATTTCTAATCTTTTAATTCTATGCATATTTTGATATGTGTGAGGCTATATTTGTGTTTTGAAAATTGTTATGAATGCATTGGTATATTTAATTTGGTCAGGTAATGCTTTTTTGGTGAGAAATCCGGAGGGTCACATTCGAATTCCGAAAAGAAAATAGTATCAACTTGGAAAATTATGAATCTTTTTTTAATAAATAGTATAAATTGTGGTGATCAATTTTCATAACTAGATTTTGGTTTAATTTTTTTATGGATTGTGAGATATAATTTCCAGAATAATTGTAGTAAAAATTATTTTATTTCCGTTCAAATTAGTTTAACTCGTCGGAAATATGCATTAAGTCTCAAAATTAATTATTTAGAGCTTTCATAAATCAATTTCAATAGGAATTCAATTATTAATTATTTAGTAAATAAATATTTTTTATTATAGAAAATACTGGAGCGAAAACACTAAGAACTAAGTGAACGAGGACATGTCAGCCTGTTATCTCCACTTGTAAGTTAATATTTTAAAATGTGTGAAATTGTGCTCTATATATATATTGTTGATAAATGATGAATTTAAAGGGGAATTATTTAAAGAAAATTCTATTTTTTATTTTTTAGAATATTTATAATACTGATTTTGAGGATTTAGCATGTCATTTAAGATTTTGATTATTTTAAATAATTTCTTGTTATTATTACTACTAATACTGAAGAAATCATTTTTATTTGCCCTTTTATTTATTATGAATTGTGTATATTAATATTGAATAATTTTGGAAAAACTGGTAGAACGAGGTGCCTGATTGGTGCCATTAGAACATTAATAAAGGAGATAAAAGAGCTTTCAAAACAACCAATTATTCTATGAAATTCAAACAACTCAAGTGATAAGAGAGAAATATTTGTTGTTTAGAGATGAAGAGTCATGAAAATTCTGAGGTTTTTGGTGGAAATTTGGTAGAAATTTGATAGAAATTGAATATTGCCTTCTTTTCTTCCTAGTTCATTCACTTTCTTGTCTTTGTTTTCATTTGTAGAGGAGCAGTTCCTCCACCTAAAAGTTTCTTGTTCCTTTGTCTTTCTGTTATCTTTTTTTTAATCAATCAAATGTTGCCATATATATAAATTCTAGAAAAATCTTAGGAATTTTGTACTTATAATCCCTCCACTTTCAATGTATAATCAATTATCTCTAACCAATTATTTATTTATATATTTGTTTGTTTGTTATTTTATTTATTTATTTTATGTAATGCATATGGGCTGACATGAATGTTACACTAGTGGTGTCTATTTCAGCAGAAAAGGTGTCAAAAATTGCAGAATTATCTTTAAATATTATGCCCATTTTATTTTTGTTGCAACAATTTATTCATCATTGTTTAGCTAAAACCATCACCAACTCTTGTTCCTCATCACCCAAGGAGTCCATAGACACTAACCTCACATTCGATCTTCTCTGTTTGAATTTTTAATAAATTTTCTTTAAATTTCTTATGTATTAATTATGTGCATATTTTGGTGTGTTTGAGGTTATATTTATGTTTTACAAATTGTTATGAACACTATGTTTAGTTTGGTCGGGTGATACTTTTCCAATGAAAAATGTAGAGGGTCCCATCTGAATTCTAGCGAGAAAACAGTGTCAACCCAAAAAATTATGAATCTATTTTTAATAAATAGTATAAATTGTGGTGATAAATTTCTGTAACTGGACTTTTGTTTTATTTTTTTATGGATTATGAGATATAATTTCCAGAACGGTTGTGACGAAAATTATTTTGTTTCTATTTAAATTAGTTTAACTTGTTAGAAATATTCATTAATCCTTAAAATTAATTATTTAGTTGTTCACAAGTCAATTTCAATAATTCCTTCAGTTTAGTAATTTTTTCTAGAGTTTTAGGGAGTTAATAGAAATTTATTTATTAATTATTCATTAAATAAATATTGTTTATTATATAGAATACCGGAGTAGAAACATTGAGAACTAGGTAGACGAGGACACGTTAGCCTGCTAGCTCTGCTTGTAAGTTAATATTTTGAAATGTGTGAAAATTATATATATATATATATGTATAGAGAGAGAGAGAGAGAGAGAGAGAGAGAGAGAGAGTTGATCAACAATGAATTTAAAGGGCAATTATTAAAAAAAATTCTACATTTTATTTTATTTTTCAAAATATTTATAATACTGATTTTGAGGATTTAGTACATCATTTAAGATTTTAGTTATTTTTAATAATTTCTAGTTATTATTGCTGCTAATACTAAGGAAAACATTTTTATTTGCCCTTTTCTTTATTATTAATTGTGTACATTACTATTAAATAATTTTGAAAAGACCGGTATAATGTGCTACCTAATTGGTGTCGTCAAGACCATGTGCACATAAGTAATGATCCTTGAGTCGAGCCCTTATTGTAAAATTATTTTGTAAAGGTCAGTTGATGTATGGCTCTCGGACGCTATATTATGGTTTGTGGTTAGGTATTACTATGACAGGTGGCTTGGTAGATGCTTAGCTCTTAGGAACCGTTAGTAAATATTGAAATAAGAAACTAAATGCAATTGATAGCTCAGTGGTGGAAGTTTAGCTTTTGAAAATCGGCAATAATTGGAAGAATAAGAGGCCGAATGACCTTTAGATTTGTGGTTTAGGGTTCTACCATAAATTCCCATATAAAGTATTTTATTACTGTTATTTTACATTTTATTAAATATTTGTTTAACAAATTATTATTTGGACATTATGTTTATAATAAAATTATATATATATATATATATATATATATATATATATATATATATATATATATAATTTAAAGGATTTATATTTACATATATAAATATAAAGTATTTGGTAAATTAATGATTTTTCTTTAAATACAATTTATACAAAGAATTTGTAATAAAATTTTAAAGTAAAAGGAGTTTCAAACTAACATGTATTTTTTTTATATTAGCTTATTTAGTGAGCTCTGACTTTCAACTATTTTTTTTAGGATCTTGGAAGTGTACAATAAGCTATTCTTCTCTACATCAGACTCATTCTTCACTGGCTGCTTTATGTAGGTTAATTTAATGTTATTGTTACATGTGATAAAGTTTAGTTAATTTAGACACCACAATGGGTTTGGATGTTGTATTGTTGTTGTTATTATATTTGTTTTTTTATTGAGTCCTTTGATGTATTAAGGTTGAGATGCTCGTGATTGTGGTGTTGTGTTTTGTAGTTGTGACTATATTTATATTTGGGAGTGTATTTTCATTTAATAAGTTTTGGGATTGTTCCAGTACAGGGAAAATTCTATTGAATTTTCTTTAGAATTTCAAAGTTAAAAAAAATTATATGAAAAATTCCTTAGAGCTTCCTATGAATTTTGAAAGTTTCATGCTTTTCTATTCTCTAGTGCCAATCACATATACTTGGGGTTCGGGTTGTGATAAGAACAGTCCATTAAGCAGTTTGTGCCTTCACTTGTAATTTGATCTGAGATGGTAAAATATGCATGAACTAAAACCAAAGGTCCAGAAATTGAAACCTAAGCATTCTCTACATATTCATATAGAGTTTGCATATATCTACTGAAATACCACTTAGTTTCCAATAAATATGATTTACATAAATCTCCCCACTGAAAGTCCTAAAACTGATCAGTACTTACGGAATTCCTTTCATAGCCTGTTGAATAATTTTTATAGATTCCATCATTTTACCAATTCGGACTATATATATATATATATATATATATATATATATATATATATATATATATATATATATATATATATATATCTATCTAAGACCAAAGGTCCAGAAATTGAAACCCAAGCATTCTTTACACATTCATAAAGAGTTTGCATGTATCTACTAAAATACCACTTAGCTTCCAATAAATATGATTTACATAAATCTCCTTACTGAAAGTTCCAAAACTGATCAACACTTACAGAATTCCTTTCATAGCCTGTTGAATAATTTTTATAGATTCCATCATTTTACCAATTCGGACTATATATATATATATGTGTGTATGTGTATAAATGAAGGCTTGTATCCTTGAGAATATCCAAAGCCATTTTATTGATGGAGTTGTGCAAAGTAAGAAATCATAATTTCATATAATGAGGAAGACGATCCACAGAATTAATATCCTATATGAAATTGATAAAATATTAAAACTTTTGGATCTTATAAAGGAAAAATATCAATTACTATTAATTAATTAATTTTTTTAAATGGAAGAGAGACAAAGCATTAGATAATGAACCATGGAATCCTAGCTAGGCTAGCACCTAAAGCCATCTACTTTATATGCTGATCTCTCTCCTCAAATATTATTAAAGGAAAAAAATATTAATACAAGCAGAAACCAAACAAGGTTTGAAGGACCTAAGAAACACAAAGCTAATAAAAATGGTAAGAACAATAACTCATAACATCATTAAACATAAGGGAATGGTACTCAACATGATAGGTAGGCCACCAAGTCAAATCAGTTAAAGTAAGCCTGATGGTAGCAAGATGATCATCAACCTAATTACCCTCGTGATAAATATGAGAAACATGAACCTGCCTGGAATAAAGTAGCGAGAGGCAGACCTCCCATTCTTGGTAGACATACCACGGTATAACAAAAGAACGATTTCTCAACAAGTTAACCACAAGTATTGAGCCACTCTTTATCCAAACTGGAGATGAAGAAAAAAATAGAAATTTTCTTGACAACAATCATAACCGCAAGGATTTATGCTTCAAAGGCAAAATGGACACCTAATAGAACAATAAAAGATGATAAAGAATGGCTAGAATAGTCTAAAATGATACCACCAATAACTAAAGAACCAGGGGATCCATGAGTGGCTCCATTAAAATTAATCTTCAACCACCCCTGAGGTGGAGGAAGCCATCGAACTAGAAAAATGATTGGAGTAGGACTAGAATAGAAGCATTGTGAAATCGATAAAGGATGAGTAAATCAAAAAGAGCATATGACATATGACCTGAACAGAACACTTCAGCATCCTTAACAGCTCTACAAATGTATCGAATAGCTAAAGAAATAGGAAGAAACTCCTTATGAAAAGTAATGCGATTACGAGAGTGCTAAATGATGATCCCCACTCTCCAAAAAACTTGTAACTGAGAAGAAAATTTATTCCTCTAAACTGAATTAAATAATTGATGGAATCCTTGAGAAATAGTAAGCTGGACATTAAAAAAACTAAATAAGGAAGACCAAATGGCAACCACATAAGAGCAAAAAAATTCATTTGTAAATAAATAATTAAAAAGTGTATATATAATGCTAAATTAAATAAGATTTTGGGTATTATATGTGAAGAAAATAAATACTAGAAGAGTTATTGACCATTTGCATAATCAAACTCCTAATTTTGGACTCTGACAAACAATTTTGATTCTAATCATTTCAACTAAGTGTGTAGGAACTTTTGTATCAAAATTATCAGTTCAAGTCTGGAAATATGAAAAACTATCATTATACTGTATTTTAATGAGGTATAATATCTCAAATTATATCTAAATGATCCAAAGCTACTAAAAGTTGATATAATATCTCAATATTATACCTAAAGTATCCAGAGCTACTACAAGTTGCCTCACAACCTAAATTGATAAGTTATGCTTTTGGGTTAATTTGACCTCTGAGATTCAAGAAGAATTTTGACATCTTTACAGCTTTATAATGAGAAAATGATCTTCTTCACTTTTGAATTAGACATCTTAAGCTTTCTGAATTTAGTTTTGAATTAGACATCTTAAGCTTTATGAATTTAGTTTACTTGTTAAAATGTAAGCTCATTTGGGTATGTAAATCTTCATTCAAAGTCAGCATATACAACTTTCATTTTAGGTTGTATAGCTCTCAGTATTTTAGCAATATCTTGATCTACATATGTCCAATTTTGGTGATTTAAAGTGATATAGAAAGATAAGATAATTATCCATAACTTTTATGAAGATAGTTAAGGTTGATCCAATCATCTTTAATCTCAAAAATTCATGATCCGGATCGGGACTAGAGCAGTCGTGACCGAAACTAATTTCTATAAACAAATTCATATTTGGACAAAACTAATCCTATATGATGACCCACTTGGGACCATGCTTAGGACTAGAGCATTTTAAACCAAAAAAACTATAAAAAAACTAGTTTTTAAGCATCCCAACCGGGAGCAGTACAAATGCAGCCCAAAAGTCCAAATTTTCATTTAAATGATGTTAAATTTAGTTAGGAAGAAAATTATTACTTTCAACAGCTATAATTGAGTTTTTAAACTATAAATAAAACCTCTGAAGATTATGTTAAGGTTAATAAAATTGCTCATTCATTTTATAAATTCAAGGATTCAATTAAGCTCTCAAAATTCTTCTAAAATTCATTTCTTTATATAAACTCTTGTAAGAGTTGGTTGTGTGTTAAAAATAGAATTTATCTTCATCTTAAATATTTAGATAGATTAAAAGGAAAGTGAGATTTATTTCTAAAGGAATTGGTTTAAGTGTTGTCCATTGAAACACTTGGGATTTGGTTTTTGAGCGAGCCTTGAAAACTCAAGTTATAAGATTGTAAGAGTGAGCCATAAAACTTTTATGTATTACCAATCTTGTGAATAAGATTATGGGTGATTGAAAATCCTAACTTAGGGATAAGTTAGGTGGAGAGGTAGGATTGTTGTTGAATCTAAACTCTTTAAATCTTTGTGTTCTTCATTCTTCCTTCTCAACTTCTATTCAATTATTGTAAAGAATTCTTTTATTTTCTCATTTTTATTCGATAGTCCTATTCACACCCCTCTAGGACTCTTTTAATTAGTATCAGAGCTTAAATTCTAGGTACTTTATTGGTACAAGATCATGGGGAGTGAATCACAAAATATTTCTTCTCTTAGATCATTTTTCGATAGTAGTGACTATCCTCACTGGAAATTCAAGATGGAGCTATACCTTGATTTTGATTTTATTAAACTTTAGGACATTATCCTTAAAGGTTAGGAACCACCTACAACTATCATTGATATGTAACAACTACTCTTTCAAGAAACCAATGAAGCATTGATCAAAATGAAGAAAATCATAAAAATAAAAAAGCTATGATTACTCTAGTCCCCTCCATGACAAGAGAAGAAGGAGGCAAGTTACAACATTATGTCTGCCAAGGAAATGTGAGAGACCTTGGAAAATCATTATAAGGGAAACATACAAGTGAGAAGTAAGAAGGTTTAACTTCACATGTACGAATATAAACTCTTCAAGATGAAGCCTTAAGAGTCAATCACGGAGATGACTAACTAGCTTAATGCTCTTCTTACAACCCTTAAGAAACTTGGTAAACATTTCATTAAAGAAGAGGTAAATAACAAAATTCTAAGAATCCTACCTAAGAAGGATTGGGAATTGAAGAAGCTCAAAACCTCTCCACTTTACCAATCGATATGCTCATTGGTAAGCTTTTAACATATGAGCTCACTATTAAGTAAAGAGGTAAAGAGCAAGAAGAAAAAAAAGAAAAGAAAAAGAGCATAGCTCTAAAAGCTCTTAAAAAAGATAGTGAAGAGGAAAGCATCAAAGATTATAGTGATAAAGATGGTGACATTACCACACTTACTAGGAATTTCAAGAAGTTTTTGAGAAAGAAAAACTTCTCAAGAATAAGGGACTTCAACAAGAAGTTTAAAGGAGATGGGAAGAAGAAAACCAAGGAGGTTACTTACTTTGAATGCAAGAAATGAGGACATATTAGAAGTGAGTGTACCAAACTCAAATTCAAGAGCAAGAGGCAAAAGATAAAAAAAAAGGCATTCAAAGTTACTTGGGATGATTCCTCCAAATCCAAAGAGGAAGTGGAACAACAAGAAGTTGCCAATCTTTGCTTTATGGCCATTGAAAATGAAAATGAGGTACGATCCACTTCTTATTCTTCCTTTAATGATTATTGTGATGATGATGATGATGATGAGAGCTCTATTGTGAGCAAATTACTAGTTAAATAAAAAAGTTTATTATCTAAGAAGAAATAATATAAACATGAGTTATCTAGCTTAAACAAAGATTTTGAATGTTTAAAAAATGATTTTGCTAAACTTGTTGCATCAAATGAAAAACTTGTTAGTAATGCTAAAGCTTCAAATTCTTTAGAAGATCAACTTAAAAAAGCAAATGATGAAAATCATAAGCTTTTTAAGGAGGTCTTAGAATTAAATAATTCCATATCTAAATTCAAGAGAGGAAAAGAAACTTTAGATAGTATTCTTAACTCTCAAAAATTTTATGGAGATACCCATGGAATTAGATATAAATATGGAATGCATTCATCATCATCACACATTAATTTTATTAAAGCCTCACATAACTCCACTCCTTCTACTTTTAAATCAAATGAGACTCAAGCTTTTAAAGTTAAAAGATCTCATGTTTTGAATAATAAGGGAAAGTCTCATAAGACTTACCCTTCATTAACACAAAGAGGTAAGGCTAAAACTAGAGCACCTCAACCCAAGCATGCTTATATGTACACTAAACATAATTATAGTAGGCATGCTACACAACACAATGTATATAAACATGTTAGACATACTTATCAAAATACACACTACCATTGCCAATGCTTGTCTCATTTTATGACACAAAATAATAGGAGATACATACCACCACAACACCAAAGGCATGTTGCACACACTAGGAAAGAATTTTATCCTAGGAGAAATAAATTTAAAAATATTGTATATTCATATTGCATGATCAAAGGACATACTAACAATGTGTGCTTCTATAGAAGATTACACATAAATTTACTTCCTACGGATTATCTTGAAACTAACCAACCTAAACCACAAAAGGTTTGGGTTCAAAAGAACTCTTGAATTATTTTATATAGAGGTGCTTGAAATCCACAAGAATAAAAAGTATGTGGTATCTCGATAGTGTATGTTTAAGTCACATGACGGGAGACAAAGAATAATTCAATAAACTTAATACTAAGGATGGAGGACATGTTACTTTTAGAGACAATGCTAAAGGAAACATTATTGGCATTAAAGAAATAGGTAATTGTCAATCCTTATATATACATCATGTGTTGTTTGTTAATGGTCTTAAACATAATCTGCTTAATATAAGTTAATTATGTGACATGGGAAATAAGGTAACTTTTTATCCTAAAAATTGCTTTGTTAGTATTCTTAATGAAAATAAAGTTATTTCTAGTGGTGAAAGAGTAGACAATGTTTATGTCTTTGATTTGAATAAAATTGATAATAAAGACATAAAATACTTAGTGTCTATCTCCCATGACACATGGATATGACATAGAAAGTTAGGACATGCAAATTTTGAGCTTTTGAATGATCTTTGTCAACATGAACTTGTGATTGGTTTGCCTAAGCTTGAATTCACAAAGGATAAATCTTGTGATGTATGTCAAAAAGGAAAAAAATCCAAGTCCTCATTCAAGCTAAAAAAATGTAAAGTCTACTTCTAGACTACTTGAACTTATTCATATGGATTTATTTGGACCAACTAGAGTTGCTAGTCTCAGTGGAATGCACTATGCATATGTATTAGTTGATGATTACTCTAGATTTACTTAGGTATATTTTCTTGCTCATAAGAATGATGCTTTTAAAGCTTTTGAAAATTATGCTAAGAGAGTTAAAAAAGAAAAAAAGTTTTTGTATGTCATCTATTAGATATGATCATGGAACTGAATTTGAAAATGAACTTTTCAAAAACTATTGTAATGAAAATGGTATTTCTCATACATTTTCATCTTCTAGAACTCCTTAGCAAAATGGAGTAGTTCAAAGGAAAGATAGAACTCTTGTGCAAATGGCTAGAACAATATTTCATGAGTATACTTTGCCTCTATACTTTTGGGCGGAAGCCATTAACACATTTTATTATATTTCAAATAGAGTTTTCAAAAGACCAATTTTAAATAAAATATCTTATGAGCTATGGAACAATTGGAAAATCCAAAATCTCATATCTAAAAGTATTTGGATGCAAATGCTTTATATTGAACACTAAGGATAATCTTAGGAAATTTAATTCCAAAGTCGATGACGAAATTTTTCTAGGCTATTCCATTTCTAGTAAAGTATATAGAGTCTTTAATAAGAGAACTCTAGTAGTTGAAGAGTCAATACATGTTGTATTTGATGAATCAAACTCACTTGATCCTAGAAAGGATGTTTGTAGTATTGATGCTCTTGTAGGTGAAAATGAGATTGTGAAAACTCAAGAAGAAAATGCTAGCAAGCCTTTGGAACTTGAAGGTCCAAGCAAGAAGGATATTGAGGAGACATCTCAACCTACCTTGAAGGATGAACTTCCAAAGGATTGTCAATTCAAGAAAGCTTATCCTTAAGATCTCATCATAGGTGACACTATAAAAGGGGTAACTACTAAATCAAAATGTAAATCTATTGTCAATTTAGCGTTTATTTCTTAAATTGAACTAAAAAATGTTGATGATGTTTTGTGTGATGAATTTTAGGTCCTTACTATGCAATAAGAGTTAAATTAATTTGAAAGAAACAAGGTTTGGACCTTGGTTCCTAAACCTAAACATCATCCTATTATAGGCACCAAATGAGCGTTTAGAAATAAGATGAATGAACAATGTGTCATAACTAGGAACAAAGCTAGACTAGTAGCTAAACGTTATAATCAAGAGGAAGGCATTGATTATGATGAAACCTTTACCCCCATTGCAAGGTTAGAAGTTATTAGAATGCTAATTGCATTTGCATCATACATGGATTTTAAACTTTATCAAATGGATGTTAAAAGTGCATTTTTAAATGGTTTTATTGAAGAGGAGGTATATGTTGAACAACCTCTGGGTGTTGAAAATTTTGATTCTCCAAATCATGTGTTTAAACTGTCACCAACATTATATGGATTGAAACAAGCTCTAAGAGCTTGGTATGAAAGATTGAGTAACTTTTTACTAGAGAAAGATTTCTCTAAAGGAGAGGTTAACATAACTTTTTTTATAAAGAAATCTAAACATGATTTATTAATTGTGCAAATTTATGTTGATGATATTATTTTCAGTGCTACTAACCATTGCTTGTATGAGGAATTCTCAAAATTAGTGTAAGGAGAATTTGAGATGAGTATGATAGGAGAACTTAAATTTTTTCTCAGATTACAAATCAAGCAATTTAAATATAGAACTTTCATCAATCAAACCAAATATGCAAGAGACATTCTTAAGAAGTTTGGTATGGATGGAGCTAAAATAAGCAAAACTCTATTGAGCACTATAACCAAACTCAACAAAGATGAGAATGGCAAACCAGTTAATGAAAAATGATTTAGAGGTATGATCGGATCCTTTTTTTATTTAACTGCTAGTAGACATGATATTATGTTTGCTACTTGCTTATGTGTTAAATTTCAATCAAGTCTTAGAGAATCCCATTTGAATAATATCAAAAGAATTTTAAATATCTTTGTGGTATAATGCATTTAGGACTTTGGTATCCTAAGAGTTCTTCCTTTGACTTGATTAGTTATTCAGATGCAAAATTTTCCGGTAGCTTACTAGATAGAAAAAGCACTTCCGGAACTTATCAATTTTTAAGACAATGTTTAGTAAGAAATAAGTTTTAGTTGCCTTGTCCATTGTAGAAGCTGAATACATTGCAGCAAGTCTTTATTGTTCATAAGTTTTGTGGCAAAAACAACAATTGTTGAACTGTGGTATAAAACTTAATCACATTCCAATCAAATGTGACAATACAAGTGCTATTAACCTTAGCAAAAATCTCATTCAACATTCTAGAACTAAGCATATAGACATTAGACATCATTTCTTGCATGATCATGTTCAAATTGGTGATATCTCACTTGAATTTGTTGATACAAATAATCAACTTTTAGATATCTTCATCAAACCTTTTAATGAAAAGAGATTAAATTTCATTAAGCATGAACTTGGCATGATTGATGGTTCCAATTTGTCTTGATTCTGTGCTTAATTGATGGCTGGACTGTTTTCATGTGAAATCATGTTGTGCTTATTGAAAACATAAACTTAGCATGTTTTATTTTGTTTGCTTTCGCAAGTTTTCTATTTGGTTTATTTTCTGGATATAAGCCATGAGCTATTAGTTTGTTTTATGATTATTTTGTGTTAGTGTTAGTTTGGTTTATCTTCTAGATATTTTCTGGATATAAGTCATGAGTTGTTAGTTTTATGTTTTGTCTACAATTGATATTTTAATATCATTGTAACTCTATCCTTTTTTATGCAAAAGGGAAAAATATTTGAGTTTGTTTATTTTTTTATTATTGAATTTCTATGCATAATTTTTTTTTGTTTATACATGCATAATTAATGTTTAATTGATGTATAAATTCTTCTTAGAAATTGTTTTGATCTTTGATAAGGCATGAATATTTTTTCAAGATTTGGTTTATCTTTGCTTTTGTCAAAGGAGGCAAAAATAATTGAGTTTGCATGTGTACTCAGTTGATTTCCTTTTAGAGACAAATTATTTTCAAATATGTGTTTCTATTAGTGATATAATCCATTGAAATAAAGGGAGAAAATTATTTGAATTTATTTTACATGATTTTGTTTATGAATGCATAGTAACAATGTAAGTGTGGCTAGTTTTGTCCATGTGATTAAAAGCCTTGTTTTACTTACTTTGTTTATGTATGACATGAATTTTATAAAGATTTTGAGTATCTTTGTTTTCATTATTTTGGTTCTTGATCTTTTATTCCTTCTAGAATTTTTGGTTCCTTTAGATTCATTTCCCTTTATATCTCTCTCTTTTCTTTTTCTTTTTTCATAAAGGGAGAGAAGAAGCTATGTGTTTGTATTTTTTTTGTGATGCATTCTAGTCACATGATTATTAACTAGCTAAGCTTTATATGATAATGTGATAGTGCGTGTTATATGTACTATTTTGTGATGCATGTTAGTAGTACCACATGCATGTATGTTTGAAATTATTTCCTTCAAATTACCTATCAATTTATTTTAATGATCATGTCATCATCATGTTATCATATTTTTAACACCTTTGTCGTGATAGACTTTGTCCCTCATGTTAAATTTTTATGTTGTTCTTATTTTTAAAAAAGGGGAATAAAGTATTAAACTTATATTTATTATCATGTCCAAAAAGGAGGAGAAATAAAGAAATATATTTGTTAAAGGAAATAAATATTTTTATTTCAATTGGTATCTTTTAAAAAATTATCTCCTTTGTGATTATTTAATTTTTTTTTGAAACATGCTATATCAACCCTTATAAATGCTATGATAATTCATTTATTTATATGCTTTGATACATGATAAATATTGAATTTATGCATATGTTAAGGGGGAGCAAAATATTTTTTCATTTTGCATCTATTTATTTTGAAAGGGGGAGCTATTTTAATTAACGTGCTTATACATGTTATTTATTTTTGACACACACACACATTATTTATTATCTGTTCAAAATGGTTGTCAAAGCCAAAAAGGGGGAGATTATTGACCATTTGCATGATCAAACTCCTAATTTTGGACTTTGACAAACAATTTTGATTCTAATGATTTCAACTAAGTGTGTAGGAACTTTTGTATCAAAATTATCAATTCAAGTCCGGAAATATGAAATACTATCATTATACTATATTTCAGTGAAGTATAATATCTCACTATTATATCTAAAGTATCCAAAGCTCCTGATAGTTTATATAATATCTCAATATTATACCTAAAGTATCCGGAGCTGCTACGAGTTGCCTCATAACCTAAATTGATAAGTTATGCTTTTGGGTTAATTTGAACTCTAAGATTCAAGAAGGATTTTTGACATCTTTAGAGCTCTATAATAAGAAAATGATCATCTTCAATTTTTAATAGACATCTTAAAATTTCTAAATTGAGTTTACTTGTCAAAATCTGAGCTTATTTGGGTATGCAAATCTTCAGTCGAAGTCAACATATGTAACTTTCATTTTAGGTTGCATAGCTCTTAGTATTTTAGTAATATCTTGGGCTAAAGATGTCCAATTAAGGTGATTAAAAGTGCTATGAAAAGATAAGATAATTATCTAAAACTTTCATGAAGATAGTTAAGGCTTATTCAATCGTCTTTAATCTCAAAAATTCATGATTCCGACCAGGACTAATTCTACAAAAAAATTCATTTTTGGATAGAACTAATCTCGAACGATGTACCAATCGGGACCATGCTTAGGACTAGAGCATTTCAAGCCAAAAAATCTAGTTTTTAAGCATCCTAACCAAGACTGACAATATCCTAATTGGGAGCAGTGCAAATGTAGCCCAAAAGTCAAACTTTTCATTCAAATGATCTTGGATTTAGTTAGGAACAAAATTATTATTTCCAACAGCTATAATTGGATTGCTCAAGTATAAATAAGACCTCTGAAGATTTTATTGAGGTTAAGAAACTTATTCATTTTATACATTCAAGCATTCTCTCAAAATTCTTTTAAAATTCATTTCTTTGTATAAACTCTTGTGAGAGTTGGTTGTGTGTTAGAAATAGAATTTCTCTTCATCTTAAATCTTGTGATAGATTAGAAGGGAAGTGAGATATATTTTAAAAGGAATTGGTTTAAGTGTTGTCCATTGAAACACTTGGGATTTGGTTTTTGAGTGAGTATTGAAAACTTAAGTTGTAAAGTTATAAGAGTGTGCCATAAAACTCTTGTGTGTTATCAATCTTATGAATAATATTATGGGTGATTGAAAATCTTAACTTGGGGATAAGGTAAGTGGAGATGTAGGATTGTTGTTGAATCCAAACTCCTTAAATCTTTGTGTTCTTCATTCTTCTTTCTCAACATCTATTCAATTCTTATAAATAATTCTTTTAATTACTCATTTGTATTCTATAGTCCTATTCACCTTCCCTCCCCCTCTAAGACTCTTTCAAGAGTTTTGTCTTTTATGGATCCACCTAACTTGAATTCAAAATAGTTGAAATCCTTATATTATGCCTATTGGATATTAGGTACACCAAATGAAAAAGAAAAAAAATCCTTTCAACAACATCAATAAATAACTAAATCTCAACCAGAGTGCCATAAACATCATTAATTACAATTATGCCAACATCAACCCTTACTAACATTCTCCTTAAATATACCTAAAATGGAAGCTCATACATTCCCCCAATTTTCTAGAAGAAACCTTCCATTGGCTTGCTCCTCGTGAACCCTAATTTTTCACCAAGCTTTGTGTTCTTCCAACAACTATTTTTTTTCCCACCAAAGAAAAAGAAAAATAAATTTAATGATCGGGGTTTAAAAATAATGAGAATTTATTGTGCTTACCAACATCTCAAAATTAAAAAAAAATTATGGCATGAAAATTAATTATTTGCACTTGTCATTTTATTTATTCAACCCATATAAATTAACATATTTGGAATAGATAAAAAAATTTAAAATAATTTTTTATTAAGTGGTCCTCTATTTTAAGTCAGATGAAATTTAATTTGACAAATCAACAATATAAGAATTTAAATTCTGCAAAATTTTTTAAAAAATTAATATACATATGATATTTGTCAATTTCCTATTACTCCAAATGTTATGTCAATTTCTATTCAAAAAAATTATTGTCAATCTTCCAATAATGAAATGCAATACATCTAGTCTCATGTAGTAATATTTTTTCTATGAAAAATTAAATAAAAAATTATGGAAATCAATACATATATGTCACCTGGTGGAATGCTTCAAATGTTGCTAGTGAACAACTTGAATCATATTGAAATTTAATTTAGCAAGCTGAAGAAAAATAGGCTGCATATCCTATTTCTTTTCACAGACATTGATAAAACATCTAGCCTCTAACCACTGCATCCTCCAATCCAAAGGAAGCTTTGGTACATGGCTAATTACTATCATGGAAAGATCATCACTAAAATTTGCGTTATTCTTACTAACATATTTCTCAAGATTATTGGTAGCGAACTCTCTTGCATCCTCCAAGATGCCCTCTCCTTTTACTGATAGATATGAAGCTTCACATAGGTTATGCAACCCCTTCAAATCATTACAAAGGCTTGCCTTGAAATTTCCTTGCTCATCCTTAAATCTATTGAAAACTTCTGCACCCAGATACTAATTTATTAGAGTACAAGTATTTGTATTCAAATCCTGAAATGGCAAAAACTTGTGAAATTTGCTTACCTTGATGTACACTGTTGCCTTGATATTTAAGGAGTCCAAATTCAAGAGCAGTCATAAACAAATCTTGATATGATCTGAACTGTGAATTATTGCTATTATAATTGCTCTGTAGCACTTTTTCTATATCATCCTTAAAATGGTAAGCTACTCTAAGCCTTTGCAAAGTATCAATCATCTTAAGCTGATCCAAAGGATCATTTGTTTATTGTACAAGCATCACCTTTACCTTTTCCTTTAACTCCTCCATCCTGTTGGCATATGGCTCTAGCTATACAGCAATTCACATTATTAAACACATGCATGGTATTAGGACCATATATATATGCACATAAATAGCATAACCAAAATTTTTGCCTAAGGTTGAATTGTCAAATGGTAAAACTCTTTTAATCTCATTGAAAATGTTATTGGTTCACTTGTTGACTATTTTTAAGATGGTGAATCTCATATTCATAATGAGTCCACCCAGCTCAAATTCCAAAATACTTAAAGCCTATTTAACTGTCGAATACTAAAAAAATCAAATAAAACAAAGAAAAATTCTAGCTAATAGCTTGTTTTCGGAACTTTTGAGCTTGGGATCTTGCAAGTAACCAACAAAGGGCAAGGTGAGAGGTGGGGAGGATCCCCACAAATACTTTGATGCCTAAGTCAGAAAATAGAGAGAGAATTTATAGAGAAAGCAAGGGACAATTACAATATAAGAGAATAGGATGATTGAGAATGAGGGATATGGGGTCCTATTTATAGTGATACTTAGACATGAAAATAGTAGGTTTCCTCTTGAGATAGGAATCCTAAACCAAATAGGAGAGTATTCCTTCTTCATCTAGGAGTCTTCTTGAGTTAGGGTCCTTTCCTTAAATGGATTTAGCTGTCTTCACTTTCCGAGTAACCATGTTCAAGAAACAAAACTCTTTAATTAAACAAGAATATATATGTGCGGTATTACTAGTTAAAACAATTTTTTTTCTTAATTACCGTATAATCACTTGTCAAGGATTGAAGCAAATTTATGCTGCTTCTTGTCGACAATCTGCCAAGAGAAGTGCCACTCGTTCTAGGTTGTAGTGTCATGTTTGAAGTGCATAAATTAGTAAATGGAGCTAACTGATGTAGTTGTAGAGCCATTGATAATTTTTTGAAAGAAAGAAAGAATGTTACTGGAAAAGAAAATCCTATAAGCTAAGAATTCAAGAGGGTGCTTTTTGAGCTGAGAACTTAATGATTCAAATGCAACTTCAATTACACCTATAATATATATATATATATATATATATATATATATATATATATATATATATACACTAGTAAATAATAATGTATTTTACATGTGAACAAAAAATTTCAAAACATATTATTGTTGTTGTTATCGTTGTTGTTGTTGTTGTTGTTATTATTATTAATATTAAATAAAAATTTTAAAAATAATAACATTGTTATTTATTTATTTATATAGCAATTTGATATTAACCTAATATAGTTATAATTCATTTCAACTTTTATAAGTCTTTTATTTAAATAATTATATGTTATTACTTCAATATTTTTTTAATTAATTTTTCTCAACTTTAGAACTGATTTCATATAAAAAAAATATCATAGTCATAATTAATCATAATATAATAAAAATTATTTGTTAATAAAAAATTTAAAAATAATAAAAGTTATATTTTCTTTGTATAACAATTTAAATATTATAACCCCATTAAATTTATAATTTATTACAATTTTACTAAATTTTTTATTTGAGCTATAACACTTTATTTCTTCAATATTTTTAAATATTAATAGTTTTAATTTTAACTCTTTTTTGTTAAATTTTATGAAAACATCTAAAAACGATAATTATATTACTTTTTTTTATGAATATACTTTCAAACAGTCATAATTAATTATAAGATAATAAAACAATATTAGTTATTTTTTAATAAAAATTCAAAAATAATAAAAATAATATTTTCTTTATATAACAATTTAAATATTACAACCCCATCAAACTTATAATTTATTACAACTTTAGTAAATTTTTTATTTGAGCTATAACACTTTATTTTTTCAATATTTTTAATATTAATACTTTTATTTAAGAAAAATTTAGTTTAATGCAATTTTTTTAAAATTCAACTAATAATTGAATGATAAGTATAATTAATCTAATTTTAACTCTTATTTGTTAAATTTTAAACATAATTTCAATTAAATTAGAAGTATATGAATTAATTTTATTTTATTGGAGATAAAATAAAAGTTAACCTAATTAAAATAAGAAATATATTTTCAATTATATAAGGATTACATTTTAATTAATTTAATTTTGTTAGATTTAAAATAGAAGTTAACCTAATTAAAATGACAAAATCCATTATTAAGCCCTTGAACTTAGTGGGTTTGTTCTATTGGGCCCTTATGCTTCTATTGCATTCTATTAAGCCCCTATGCTTTTATTTTACTATCAATTAAGCCCTTTTCTAATAGTGTACTTAAACTGTGTTACAAATTGGATAAAAAAAATGCCACATGGGATAGGAACTTCAGCCATGTGATATAAAAAAAATATAGTTTAATAGCAATGAGGGATATATTTTGTATTGAGTCTTTACATTCGTCTTCTTCAACCTCTTAAACTCAGGTCTCCATCACTCTTCACGCTGTGACTCTTCTTCATCCTTTTCTCCTTCATTTTTTCTTATCGTGTTCTTGAATGTTTTCATCAATGGCAAGTAACAGTGGACTAGTAAGTAGCAGCAGTGGTGGGCAAAGAAATATAGAGAAAATAACGAACATGGAATTTGAGCAAGTTGTTTGTAATTATAGCAATTGAGCTTGATTGATGATATCAAGGATAGAGAATAACCCCGGAAAGAAATTTTGGAGGTGTCCTCATAAGGTAATTAAGTTTGCATTACGAAATTAGGTTTTTGAAATTAGGGTTTTAAAATTAGGTTTTGATTTTTATTTTGATCGAGACTTAATGAATTGCAGGGTAGCCATTATGAGTTCTTCAAGTGGCATGATGCATGGCTTAGTGAAAGGTACATGATCATGTCTAATGAGTTGAGAGCCTTGAATATGCACCTGCAAAATTTGAGGCTCAACTATAAAGATGACTATAAGGCTGCAACTTTTCTTAAGCACATTGATGAAATGAAAAAGGAAATTAACTCATTAAACTTAGAACTTGCTGAAGTGAAGCAAGAAGCAAAACACTTGACAGTTAGCAAGAATTTTTATAGAGTTGGATTTTATGTTATTATTGGATTATTAGTAATTATACTATTGAAGTGATAATTTTATTAGATTGTTAATGATTAAGCAGAAATTTGATGTTGTTACATTATGAAATTTTCGTGTTATGAAGTCAATATTGTGTTAAATAGTAGTGTTTGTTTTAGTGTACTTGTACAATTGTTGCTTAGTAATGGAAACCTTCTCTGGTTATATTAATGAGCAAATAATTACATCAAAAGTGTTTAAATTGAACTTGCCAAATAACACACACAAACTGATATCAACTAGAGAAAATAATAGACACAAATAGGTTCAAATTTAACTGGAGAAAATAATACACATAAACTAATATCATCTGGAGAAAATAATAAACATAAACAGATTCAAATATAACTAAAGAAAATAACTATGAGATAAAAACAAGTGCAAATTAATTAAAGAATATAGAAACAGGTTCTTTGTAAAAACTAACATCAACTTTCATTAACAACAACATCCTAACCAGAATACAAGTATAAGCTAATACATTATCCACCAACATACATAAATGGACACTGCCATGACCAAAATAGTAGCCATTAACATAACCATAACCATAATTGTAGCCATCAACACAACCATAATAATAATAATATTTTCACTAACATATTAAGAATACATAATAAGAACTACTATAAGCTCTTTGAAATTGAATCTGGCCAGTGTTTGTCTTCACTTAATGTAGTTGATATCAACAAGAAGGTTCAGAGGTGATGTTGAACTTTCTTCAAGTAAATGGAGCCTAAAATGCAAAAAAAAAAAAAAACTAGTATTAATATTATGATAAAACTAACACTTATAAAAAAAATAATAACTACAGATACTTAAGATATTTTGATCCTTTTGCTCTTATAAAATGATTTTTAAAATGGAAGCTTACTTCTTCTAAGAGTGAAATGCAATCCAAACCTGTTGCCTGAAGGAGTTTTGGCTTGACCTTATGCGGTTGGCTCACTTCCACATTGTTGCCTGACAATTACATTTGTGGGACATTGGCCACCACCCAAATTACTAGACTTGGTAATTTTTTTCAGTTATAAGAAGAAAGAACCATTTTATTAAACTAAAAATCTAGTAATTCAGCTATTAAATATTTTAATTACCTTGCACCATTAATGAAAAGGGTACTGAATCATGTCATCCATAACTATTTGACTAAGCTTTGGAACCTCTTTCATGTTATTAGTCAACTATACCTTAAATGTGCTCTTTACAATGACCTAAAATGCATTTTTTTTATCATCTCCCCTCCATTTTTTTTCCCATGCAACATATACATGCCTTGCACATTCTTTATTAAACATGTAGTAACTTGTCTTGTATTGCACTATCAAGACCCTATAAAAAAATCATAAAAGTTTAATTTATAGTCAATAAATAAGATAATAAAAAAACATGTGTACTACAATTATTTAAAATAGAATTTTTCAAATAAAACTAACCTTTTGCATATCTGAAATGATTGTATATCCTTGTTCAACTCCAATTGGAAGGTCAAACTTCAAACATCTTAAAAACCATGCCTAGTTAAACTTTTTTTCAACTGAACCAATACCCATGCTATCGGGAACATTTGATTGTTCCCATCCCTTCCAATAGCACTTAAAATTTGTCCTTTTGACAAACCCATTTAAAAAGCTTCCATATAATCTTATAACAGGCTTACACCCTTTAATCAACCCTTATTTACACCCTTTGAAATAGACATAAAACCTCTTAAAAAGGTTTAAATTATCTAGATTTTCCTTGTTAGACTTAACTAACCATGTAGACCCTCGATTGGACATAAGAACTGCTTATACATAGTCATTTAAATGTGCAAATTGCTCTATAAAATCTTTTTGAATCTATTTTAGAATTTTAACCTTTATGTTTCTTACAACAGAATTGCATAAATGCAATTTATAGTCAGTCTTGTAAAGTTGTACAATCTATTTTATTTTAAGCTTTAGTTGTGTCATTATAACATTCTTCAATAAAATGGTTAGAAAGTTAGAGGTAGCCATTTTATTTCTGCTCTCTCTTATGCAACTATGCTTAGGGTGGTAGGTTTTCATAATAAGCACACCTTATCTTTTTTATTCCAATAAACAAGACCCACAAACATTTCTTTTTACAATGTGCTTTAACCCTATATGGCTCATTTTTGACAAAGTGAACATTTTTGCCCTTCATTACAACATACTTTACAACATCAAATCTAAATTGTTGCACATTTTCAAATATCATTCCAAGACAAAATTTAGGTATAGTTGAGTTAGGATTAAATCTAACCTTAGAACTAGGTTTTCTCAAAGCATCATCCCTACAATTACCATATGAATCAGTGTAGTAGCTACCTAAGTCATCACTAGAGATTTATTTTGGGCTATTTGATTGCTCATCACTAGACCGACCCTCTAATTCATCATCATCATCTACTGCCTCTTCTTGATCTAACTCATCCCCAACAACTTCAACAATAACCTGCTCACCAACCTTATCCTCCAAAACTAACGCATTAGTTTTTTTTCCTATATTCTCTTACTTTGTTTTAAGCTTCTTATAGCTCCTCATCATTATCATTAGTTAAAAGGGTGACAAGGATAAGGAATTCATCAAAGGTTTAATGAATATCATTGTCATCTTCTTTCTCTTCAACCTCTTGAAACCTATCACCTTGTACCTCCCAATAAACTACATTGTTATTTTGCTCAACCCCTTTGCCAACTTGTATAAATAGTTGGTTTTGTACATTTTCATTTTGGCTAGTTATATTTTGATTGTTCTAGTTAATAAATAAGTGGAGTTGACAATTAGGTTTTAATTCCTTACTTAAACTCATAACACTTGCATCATTGATTAAAATCTTCAATGACCCAATTGAACATATGTAGTACATGCCACCTATATTATCATATCCTAATTCTTTGACATATGATAATAAATTAGGATAAGATAACAATTCTAAATCAAAATAACTTTCAGCAACTTTAATTTTTCCCCTAACATATTTACCATTAATTATTTTACCTTTATAGTGAAATATCAACTCCACATATATATTAGCCATGCCTATGATTTTGCTTAAAAAATCCAAATCAACCATAAAACACCAAAAAACTTTCGTGCAATTAATGCATGTTCTATTCAAACCATGTAGCCATGCCACAATTGAATACAACAAAGGATTATTTTTTAAAGCACTAGAACCACACCAACTGTGTAAAAGAGCTTTTTAAAGCAATTTTTTTTAAATGACAAGTTACACCAACTTCCATACGTTGATAAATAAAAAAAAATATTATCTTTACCTTTTTTAGACAACTCAATTCTCCACTATAACTTTTTTATGTTTTCTTCAACTTTTAACTCTCACCAATGCACCACTTTTTGTTTTACACCACAAAAATTAAAGAAAACTGAGGAAGACAAAGATTCTTCAAGTTATAAGTATGAAGGAGACGAATGTTGTTTGTTTTTCCAATTAACGAAGAGTATCAAGAATGAGAAAGTGAGATTCAAAGGCAAAAAAGACAAGAATGGAGAGTGAAAGTTACAAAGTTCGCATAAGAACAGTGAGGAGAAAGTAATAGAGTTTGCTTTTCTTAATTTAGGGTTTTGCGGTTATTCGATTTCATAAATTTAGGGGAAATCAATTTCTTAAGGGCATAAATGTCATTTAACCATCAACTCATTTGAACTAATCATTTAACTATAACGTATTTGAATTAATCCTAGTCAATAAGATTTTGACCTTTCAACACTCTCTATAATTCTTCACATGCCATTTCATGGAGCGTGTAGACAACTTGCTAGAGGACTGTTAGAAAAGGGCTTAGTTGATAGTAAAATAAAAGTATAGGGGCTCAATAGAACACAAGAGAAGCATAGGGGCTGAATAGGACAAACCCACTGAGTTTAGAGGCTTAATAATGGATTTTACTAATTAAAATAGGAAACATACTTTCAATTATATTAGAATTAAATTTTAATTATTTTTTTAGAAAGGCTTAAAATCATTAATTTAAATTAAAGTTTAGTACATCAACAATAAAGAGAGGGTATGACAGAACCCATTCCCCTTAATTATATATGGAAACTACTGCCTTAGCTATAGAGTGAGCAACAGTATTCGATGATCGCTTAACAAAAACCAATTAACTACTAGGTAGTTATAACAACAAATGCTTACAATCCTGAATGTTTAAACCAGATGGAGATAAATCATAAATCCTAGTATTGATAGTAAAAACTAGAAGCTGACAATTGCTTTTAACAATCACCTGAGATAGACTTTTAGAGATAAGGCAAGAAAGCATTTCTTTTAGAGCCACAGCCTTTGCTAGAAATGGATCAAACAATCCCCGTTAATTAGCATGAAAGGACAATTGAAAAACAATAGATGAATCTCGCACTATGCTCCCTACCCCCATTCTGCATAACTCTCTAAAATCATTGGCATCAACATTATATTTAATAAACCCTATAGGTGGACAACTCCATTTGACAGGAAAATCGGGATGAGTCATCGGGGAAGCTGAATGCTTTTTCACTTGAATCTCTTACCACTAGTCATTAAACGATGAAGTCTCATAAAGAATTAAAGCAACAGGGTGAGATCTTCCATTTCATACACGATCATTCTGGTTCCACTATAAGAACCATAAGATAGTTGTTGTCAAGTTAAGCTCATCCTTTGTGAATCGTTCAACTAAATACAACCACCAACTTATCAAATCAATAGCTTGACTAGACACATCCCTAAAAGCAAATTGAACCCAAACAGCTTTAGCAGTAGAACAGCTAACCAGACTGTGATAAGTAGATTCTGCAGAAGAGCTACACATAGGACATAAATTCTTTAGTTCAACTTGTTTCCCCTGTGAATCTTGCCTAGTATGAAGACATTCAAAAAAGGATATCCATAAAAAATTCTTTATTTTTGGATGGATAGAAAGACACCAGCAACTCTGCCAATTAAATGCCCTTTGATCATTGTGAATAAGGTGACTGTGCCTAATTAAATGATACCGACTTTTAACTGAATAGTCTTTGAATTTCTCATCTCACCAATGCTAGCTGTCATTTATCAGATTAGAACTCGAAGGCATGGCCAAAATACAATTAACATCTCACTCATTAAACACATCTCGAAGAAGGTCAGTGTCCTACCCTATACCATCTGGACTTCTGGACTCTTCAGAGATGAAATAGTAGTTTTAACCAAATTCTTTGATGGATCAGTTTCCAGAAAGGGATTATCAAAATTATAAAGCCAAGGCTGACCCTAAATCGCTACACTATCTCCCTTACCAATTCAAAGCCTTGCTCTTTCCCGAAGCATACTTTGAGTAGCAAAGATGCTTCTTCAAGTAAAACTTGGATTCTGACCCAACGAAGCCTCAAGAAAATATTTAATTAGGAAGTACTTGGCTTTCAAGACCTAAGTAGCTAAAGCGTGAGGTTGAGATAAAAGCCTCCAACCTTGTCTTGCTACTATTATTAAATTGAAGTCATGGAGTTTTTGAAAAACCAACCCACTACTATCCTTGGAATTACACAAATGGTCCCAACTCTGCCACCTTGAAAATTAATCATCTTTCCCTACCAAAAACTATTCATCATCTTCTTTAACTCCTCACATATAGAGATAGGTAAAACAAACACCGATATCACAAAAATAGGAAGAGGTTGCACCATTGAATGTGATAACACCTCCTTACTCACTCTAGAAAATAACTTAGATCTTTAACTTTAAGTCTTTTCCAAGCTTTCTCTTTGATAAAATTAAAGACTTATGTTTTCCTCCTACCAATAATCAAAGAAAGACCTAAGAATTCCCCATGATTAGCATACATCTTCACACCCAAAAAAGAACAAATAAAGTTACGAATATGCTCATTCACATTCTTACTGAAAAGAATCGAGGATTTTTCAAAATTCATAACTTGACCAGAAGCTTTTTCATACTTGGATAGACACCCCTTAATCACTTCATATTCAAGGGGCAAAGCTCGAAAGAACATATAGTTATCATCAGCGAAGAGTAAATATGACATTTTTAGAGCACTTTTAGCCATTTGAATTCCATGTAAGGAACTTGAGTTATAATGCCCATGAAGAATTACAGATAACCCTTTCACATAAATAAGAAAAAGATGTGGAGATATGGGGTCTCCTTGGCGAACCTTTAGATGGAATGATAGGACCCATCTCCATATTTCTATGAACCACAGTGTAAAACATAAAGGAAATAAAAAGCATCATAAAATCAACAAAATGGTCATGGAAGCCTAACGCTTGCATCATGAGCTTGAGAAATGGCCATTCTACTATATCGTAAGCTTTCAAAATATCCATTTTCAAAGAAGCCCAACCATACTTTCCTTATGTCTTCCTTTTCACCTAATGGCTGATTTTGTAAGCCACTAGAACATTTTCAAAAATCAACCGGCCCAAAATGAATGCACTTTGTGATTCAAAAATTATCACATTTAACAATGGCTTCAACCAATTAGCTATAGCCTTCGACATGATCTTAAAAAGAATATTACAGAGGGCGATAGGCCTAAACTCGGTGATTATAGATGGACTTTTAACTTTAGGAATAAGGACTATATTGATAGCATTCAACTCAGGAGGTAGCTGATGATTATTGAGACAATCCAAGCAAAAAGAAGTGACTAAAGCACCAATGATATCCCAATGATGCTGAAAAAATCCAGGATTAAATTCATCAGAACCTAGGCTTTTATCTAGATGCATAGCTTTGATAGCTTCAGTAATATCTATCACAGTAAAAGGCTTAAGAAGCTCAGCATTTTGACACTCTGTAACATGTCAAGGAATCATCTGAGCAATAGAAGAGTCAGAATAACCATTAGACTTAAAACAAATTGGAACAAAGAAGTATGGAACAAAGAAGAGTTAGCAATCCAAGCATTGGCCTTTAGAATCAAACAAAGAAGTGATCATATTCTTATCATGGCAGGAAGAAGAATAAGTATGGAATGCCTTAGAATTAGTGTCCCCATCTTTGAGCTAAAAAATTTTAGCTCTTTATTTCCAGAACTACTCCCTCTTGTCATACAAATGCTGAAGCTTTAGCCGGGTTTGTTTAAATAAATCATAATGCCCAGACCTTGTCAAACACAAATTACATAACAATCTGCACTTGCCAATTTCTCTAGAAAAACTTTGATTGAGCGACTCACTCCACTTGATCAAATTTTGATTATATCGAGATAGGCTATTTAGAACATCATCAGATCTAGATTGATTTCAGCTCTCTGGAATAACTTGCTTACACCCATCCTCCATAGACCAATAATTTTCGTACTTAAAAGATCAGCCATTATGCAAAGCACCTTGCAATAATCTTACATGAAGTGCAGAATGATTAAATGAGCAAGTAACAAGATTAAGAACTTCAACTTGAGGAAAGAGTTGCCACCATTCCTTTGTACAAAGTAACTTGTCCAATCGCACCTCCATATGAGCTCTCGAACCCCTACCTCTCTCCCATGTAAATTAAAAACCCCTCATGCCAATGTCCAATAGGTTATAATCATCAAAAGCTACACATAAGCCATTGATTAAAGAAATAGGATGAGAATAAGGACCACGTTTCTTTTTACTCACAAGAATATCGTTAAAGTTGCCGGCATAACACCAAGGAATATAAGAACTTGAAGCTAATTGCCATAATAACCTCCAAGAGTCAGATCGGTGTGCCCATTCTGGATGCCTATAAAATCCAGAAAAATGCCACTCCTTCCAAATAAGGGAAGAAACAACCACATCAATAAAATTATGAGAGAAACTTAACAACTAAATACTAATATCCTTATTCCAAAATAAACAAAGCCTACCTCCATTATTAAGCCCAACCACATAAAACATTTTATCAAAATCCAATTTCTTTTTCACAAACTCAATCTTATCTAACTTAACTTTACATTCCATAAGAAATACCAAATAAGTCTTCACTCTGGATACTAAGTCCAAAAGTTCCTGAACTGTCTATAGGTTACTTAGTCCACGACAGTTCTAGCTTAACAGATTCATAATGCCTGGTGGGCCTGGAATCCAGTGTCCGCCTCCATAAGACTATCTAAGTCTTGCCCATTAATACTATTCACTTCAACACCCATCCTATTACTCTTAGGCCCATGATAATCAGGCCTATAATTTATTCTCTTTATTTTTGGATCCATTATAATAACCATATTATCATTAGTGCCTTCATCCATCTCCTCTACAAAATACAAATGGCCCTGACTTCCTATATTAGTGGAACTACGATTATGGAAATCACTCCTATTACTAGATCCCAATAACTTCTAATTAGCCACCATTAAAGGAGCATGATTACCTAAGATTCCCGATATACCAGAGATCACTATACTATTCTGACCATAGCTGGAATCCATTCCTAATTTATCCCGAAGCCACCAATCTTCTACCCCAACCGTCTGTCTCCTAGAAGGAGCTTTTAACTAAACACCATAAAGTTTTTCAATCAATTTATCTGGATAGTCCATGAATTTTTCACAAAATCAATCTGAGTAACCAAGAAGACCATAAAAGAAATAAAATGATGGCAAACATTCATATTTGAAACTCACCCATGACATCTCCTCTCCAATTTTCTTTATGTGCATTCTACATTTAAGAGGGTGACGTACATCCATGAACACCCGAATATGCATATATTATCACCATGCACCTGAAAGGTTAGAGGGATATGCTAACTCAAACTTATCTATAAAATTGCCAATCTCCATTGCAACTCTCTCTGACATAAAACTTGAGGGAAGATTATACACCTAAAGCCAGAATTGAGCAGTGAATAAAGGAACTTGAAGAGGATCTATGACATTTTCCAACACAGTCATAATAAGAAAATGTTAATCAAAAGTCCAGGGACCACGTTCTATGACCCTCTTCGTGTCCATCTGATGGAAAATTGAAATAAGAATACATTGCTTGTAACATCTGAGATGCAGATCCCTTTCACCAAACATCATAAAAAAAGCCAGGGTTTACCTCATTATTGGAATATTAATATTCTTATCCGTCAAGAATCGCCTCACCACACACCATTTTTCTTCTTCCTTTTAATAGGCTTTCTCGGTCATAGAAATCTCCAAAAACATTCCTTCATTCTCCTCTAAAGCTAGCTTGGAGTACAGATCTTCTACAAATTGATTGTCACACACATTAGGACTCACCATGATAGAAAGGACAGAAAAACACTTTCACTTAGATGACAATGATTGATAATAGATAATGACAAATAAAATAAAATATTCCATACCAAAAGATAGGATACTTTCCATTACCTGTCAATAGACAAGACTGACTTAAGTACACCAAAATCTCAAATTCAAAGCCTTAATTAACTTAAGTCATGGCTTCATAAATTGTTGGTTGACTACCACAATTTATAACATAGGAAACATATGGTTGGCAAAGTAGGTGGCTGGTAATGGTAATGCATTGGCCTTGCCTCTCCTCTCCTTAGGCCCTCATTGGAGACCACTAAATATCTCTTCTATTTTGCTTTTTGCCCTATATTGTAACATGTGTTGTCTAATCCATCAAAAAGCACCCCTGCATCAAAAGCTTGCGAAGCATTGGTCCAATGTCGAAATGTGAGTGGGCAAAGGACTAAGTCCAATTAATTTAATTCTTATTAGAGATAAAATAGAAGTTAACCTAATTAGAACAAAAAACATACTTTCAATTAAATTAGAATTTTTGTTAGAGATAAGATAAAATTAATCTAATTAAAATAAGAAACATACTTTCAATTAAATTAGAATTTTTGTTAGAGATAAGATAAAATTAATCTAATTAAAATAGGAAATATGCTTTCAATTAAATTATAAGGGGAACAGACAAAATTGTAAAAAAATTTTCACTCATTATTATCTAAAAATTGGATAATTTCATCATTGACTAATAAAAGTAAAATTAAATTAATTAAAATATAATTTTAATTTGATAGAAAGTCTATTTCCTATTTTAATTAGATTAATTTCTATTTTATCTCTAATAAAAATTAAATTAACCAAAATATAATTCTAATTTAATTGAAAGTATGTTTCCTATTTTAATTATGTATTATGTTAATTTATATTTTATGTCTAACAAAATTAAATTAATTAAAATTTTAGTAAAATATATTTTAATGAGGTCTACTTATATTTTATCTTATATAAATCAAATTAGATCACATAATTTTATATGTCTTATTATATTAAATTTAATAAGTAAATAATGAAAATCAAAATTAATAAATTTTATGAAAATATGAAAAGTACATAATTTGTTTTAAAAGTAGATTTTTTATAAATTAAAAATTAATAAATAAAAATAGAGCATATAATTTGTTTGAAAGTAAATTGGAAAGAAAAGTAATCTAATTATCATTTTTAGATGTTTTTATAAAATTTAACAAAAAAGAGTTAAAATTAAATTAATTAATATTTATCATTTAATTATTAGTTGAACTTAAAAAATTACATTAAATTAATTTTTGTATAAATAAAAGTATTAATATTAGAAATATTAAAGAAATAAAGTGTCATAGTTGAAATAAAAAATTTATAAAATTTTAATAAATTATAAGTTTAATGGGATTATAATATTTAAATTGTTATATAAAGAAAATATAATTTTTATTATTTTTAAGTTTTTCTAACAAATAATTAATGATTTTTTATTATCTTATAATTAATTATGATCATAATATTTGTTTTATATAAAATCAGTTCTAGAATTGAGAAAAATTAATTATAAAAAATATTGAAGTAATATCATATAATTATTTAAATAAAAGAATTATAAAAATTGTAATGAATTATAACCATATTAAGTTAATATTAGATTGTTACATAAATAAATAATATTGTTATTATTTTAAAATTTTTATTTAATAATAATAATAATAATATTTTTAATTATTTATTTTATATTTCATGAGTCAAATAAATTTTTTATTCATGTATAAAATATATAATTATATATATATAATGGATCAATTATGTGAACTGCTACGTGATAGTTCCCAACAGGTCAAGTTGCATTAAGTGGGATCAATCCACAATTTCTTATAAAATAATGGATAATGTTTTATATTGCTACTAGCAACTGTGAACAATATTGTTGCCACTTTTAGCTCATATATTTGGGGTAAAAATATATATATATTTTTAAAATTTATTATGTATTGGATTACAATGTTGCGACCCAATATACGTGTCACTATCCTAAAATAATATACTTTGTTTTGCCTTCTCATTGTCTTATGGCCGATAAGATAATAGGTTATGGCAGCTCATCAGTATAAAATTGAAGTTGACGTACCCAGTATTTTTGGATATGAATGATTCATTTAGTTTGATTCAAATAAGATTATAAGATAATAAAAAATTTATAATAATTAATTTAACATAATTATATATATCATAATTTAAATTTAAAATATTATTTAAATGAAAATAATTTATAAGTTATCACTTTTTTTTTTTTGTTACATTGGAAGAGGAAAAATTGGGATTTAAAAATCAAAATCCAATTGTATCCTAGCAAATATCATACAGAATTTTAACTAATATTAGACTAAAAGCTCATTTGGTTTAATTGTTTATAGCAACTGATAGCTGATAGCAGTTACAGATAATAGATAGTTATTAGTTGATAAATATAAAATATTTGAAAAAATTCTGTTAGTTGTTGCTATTTGAATGCTAGATAGCTATTAAGAGTATAATTTATTGTAAATAATTTTTCATATACTTCTTATAATATTTTTTAGTTATGTAAATTATTTAAAAATATATATCTAATAATAAATAATAATTTATTATCTTTAATTTATATATTATTAAAATAATTAATAAAATTATTTTTAAATAAATTTTAGAATATAAATATTATTGTATAATTTGTTAAAAAATAATTATAGGTATATATATTATAATTTACAATAATATTTATTCGATTGTGAACTATAAAAATTAATTACATATATTTAATTTAAATGAAATTATTTGTTATTACTTATTTTTAATAAGGATAAAATGGTCTAAATAATAAATAAATACAAATAAGCTATCAAATGATGGGAAAAAATTCAAAAATAGAGCTTATTAAATCAACAGTTGTTTTGAATAAAATCAACTATCAACTACTGATTTTGAAGTTTTACCAAAAACTTAAATTGTAGTTGATTGGGGAAAATTTTACATTAGCTACCTCAATCTACAAAACTAAAAGCCTCCCAAGTGCTTATAGCTACTACTAATAAGAAATATTGTCCTAATTTTAATTATAAAATAGGTGATAATAATGAAAGTCCAAAATAGAAAATACTAGCTAAATATTTTTCTTATTTATAAGTCTTAAAATCCAAATATTAATCTGATGAAGGAGTGATACTCCATCTTAAGGGTTTGTTGCACCGTTGATATCATAACTTTGGGCCATGTTTTATTTTGGTATCAAAATTTTAATTTTTTTTTCTTTTCAGTCCCAAAATTCTACTTTTATTTCAAGTTGAAATATTTCAAACATATCCGATTAAATTTAACATATATAACAACTGGAATAAAGCTGGAATAAACATATTTTTAGTATATTTACCTTGTAAGAATCTCATTAAACAATTTAATTATCTTGTTGGCCTCATAAAACAAAATTAGGCTTTTTTCATAAATACCCAAAAATATAAGTAAAACAACAAAAATACCCTAAGTTTTTTAAATTTATGTGAATGCCCCCTTTCTCAATTTTATTTACGCGCATACCCCTTCTTCTCCTTCAACTCAAAAACACATTCTTCAACTCCACAACATATATTTTAACTTAAAAACAATTCCCTCACCTTTCTCCCTCACCTACAGTCACTCTATATCACATCAAAATTGATTACTTCTCCAAAAAACTAAATTGAATCACTTTACATCATATCAAAGCTGATTTCCCCAATGATAGTCAAAGCTGATTTTTTATTTTAATTGTTTTTATTTTTCTTTTTCATTTGCTTGAATTCTAGTTTGCATAAATGGTTTTTTTTTTTCACTGATTTCAGCAACCTAGAAAAGAAAAAGAGATTCAATAGCAATCACAAATCAAAGGTAAGTATTCTTATTTAGATTCATAATTTTTTTAAATCATTCAATGCATGCAAATCATATCTTTTCTTAAATCAATTCATTAAAAAAAGAACTCATACTTCTTTTTCTTTTCTCTTTGCTGCATTTTTTTTCTTCACTTTTGAAAGCATCAATCTTTGGTTTATTTTTCAATGGAAGAAGATAAAGGAAAGGAAACCCAAGTGAGGTTCTTTTTTTAAAAAAATTATTCTCTAATTAAAGTTTTATTTTTAATGTTTAGCCTATTTGAAATTTTGATTCTTTAATCATTATTTTATGCAATGTTGGAGTTTTTTTTTTTTGAAATAAGTTTTAGGAAGATTGCTCATATGGGTATGTTTATGTCTTATTTGAGTGATAAATATCATCTGGGCTTTTTCAATTTTTGTGAAAAATCAAAGTGGATTATATTACTTAACAAAGGTTCATTGATTTTTATGACTTTTACATGCATTTGGGAAATTTCCATCCCTTATTGCAATTTATTAGGATTTTTTCATGCTCATTTAGCCTTGATTATACTTTAACGTACTTATTATCTGGGTTCATCTTTATTTTGATATTCATTCTAAGCATGGTCCATGAAATCCAACTCCTTGTGTATAAAAGAAGTTTAACACTTTTTCTTTGCTGTCAATATAGCTTGATGATTAATAAACATATGTAGTTAAGCACATTTTAAAATCCTTTCAATTTACACTTGGTTTATGAAACAATTTAATGACATATGTTTAAAGTTCTTTGGAAAATCAAGAAATAATGTATATGCCTACTGTATTTTAAAATCCTTTCAGTTTATGTTTGGTTTCTGAAACAATTCAATGACATTTGTTTAAAGTTGTCTGAAAGTAAAAAAAATAATGTACATGCCTTCTTCATTTTAGAATCCTTTCAGTTTATGTTTAGTTTCTGAAATAATTCAACGACATTTGTTTTAAGTTCATTTTAGAATATGTTTGGTTTACTTTTAGTTGCTGATACATATTTCACTTGCAGAAAATGCAACAACTGCTTGTTTTCATTCACTACAATGGTGAATAGACCAATAGCTTCACTTTCCAAAACTTCTAAGTCACCGAAATTTAAATACCAATATAATTCTTTGGTTGCTTTGCTTTTAATTCGCTTGCCTCTGTAATTGTAATTGATTAATTCATTGAGGCTTCCAATTTCAATTACTCACATCGAAAAGAGGTTTCTTCTAATGATTGTAATTGATTGATTCATTAGGCTAAACTTTCATCCATAACTAATTTATGATTATTATCTATTTAATTTAACTTGATCAATTCAAGTGTGGATTTGACCAAATCATCTCTTATATATTATGTACTATATACATAATATTATAGGACAGAACCAAAATTTTCATATGCATTCTTCAAAACCAAAGAAAAAAACTAAAATAAAAAAATGAATAAAAAACCAAAAGTTAACCAAAAAGATAAAAAAAAAAATGAATCAGAAACCAAAAATAAACCAAAAGGATACAAAAATGAATTATAAGCCAAAACTAAAAAAAATAAAACCAACATAAATTAATATAATAAAAAAAACACACTAAATTAGAATCTTTCAACACTTCATCACCATCAACATCATCTTTAATAGAACTATCTTTAATATTGGAATTCAAACCAACATCCTCATAAAATTTTTAATCACCTTTAAAACTAAAACACAAAATAAAGCATTAGAAACCAAACAAAAACTAAAACGATACAAAAATAATAAAACAAAACATACCCCAACAAAATATTTTAGCTCATCACCACCACCAACAGTTTCAAAAAATTGTGAATCATAAGCACCCTTTTTACAACCAATAACATCTCCTAAATCAGAACTAGAAGCACCAAAAGCACTTCCACATTTCCCTTCAATTTTAAAACAAGATAAAAAACTAAAAGTAAAATAAAAAATAACAAAATTAAATACATGCTACCTAATAAAAGAATGGAGATGTGGGGTATCGATTCTTATTCCTTTCGCATGCTAAGCAAGTGCTCTACCATGTGAGCTACACCCATTTTCGTTATTTATTTATTGACACATTATTAAATTAGGTTATAATATGTTTTGAGATTGATTCTTTAATTTGAAGTTATAAGACATTAGTTATATTTTACAAACACATTAGGCTACTTAAAATCTTAAAAATGTTAAAATTATATTTTTTGTGCTTGAAATATATTGATAAAATTGATTCTATTTTAGAACCATTAAAAATTTAAATTATGACTTTATTTTTTTTATCTAAAGTTCTATTATCTCTTTTTAGAAATAGTCATGTTTGTTTAATTATAATGAATATTATATCTTTTACACATTAAAAACTTGAATAATCAATTATGTACAGAAAATTTGATGCATGTGAGTTGCTTATATTTTTGCCATAACATTCTGTATATTCTTATAACGCACTTGAAAAATTTATGAAATAAAATCCTCAAAAAATATATTAGCTAATGCTTCACTAATTAAAAAAAGGAAAATTAAGGAAAATAATTTTTTTAAGAAAAGAGAAAATAAAGAGAGAAATATAAAATAAAAAAAAAAGAATGGAAGTACAAAAAAAAAAAAGAGAAAAATAAAAATTTATAAAAAAGAGGAAAAGGAAAAAAAAGAAAAAAGAAAAATAAAAAAGAAAGGCAAGAGAAAAAAAAAAAGAAAGAAACTATATAAGAAAAAAGGATAAAATAAAAATTTATAAAAAAAGTAAAAAACATAAGAGAAAAATAAAAAATAAAAAAGGAAACAAAAATTGCAAAGAAATTAATAAAAAAAAAAGTAGAGAAATCAAAAACAAAAACATAGGTGCATTTTTGGAAATGCAAAAGGCACTCTTGTAATTATAAAATGATAGATTTGCAAAAAATAAGAACTTGAGGTATTTTTTTAACAATATTTAAAAATGGGGTATTTTTATAAATGTTTCAACAAAATTTGCTTGTGGCCCCCATTAAATTAAATTTTAGCAAAATCTATTTTATGGAGTCCATAAGGTGATTATGCCACTTAATGAGATGCTTACATGATGAATATATAAAAAATATATTTATTTTGACTGCCATGTATGCTAAATTTGATCAGATATATTGGATATACTTTAATTTGAAATAAAAATAGAATTTTTGGGATCAAAAAAATTAAAAATTTGGTATCAAAGTGAAATATGACCCAAAATTATGATATCAACGGTTCACTAAACCCTAATGAATAGTGATAAAGGTTTAACATGAACTCAAAAATAAAATAAATGTTTTTTTCTTTTTTTATTCTTTGTAAATTTTCCAGCCATCAGTAGAAATTTATCATTAATCAGATTAATTTAGAAAGTAAAATTAGTTTGTGGCTAGCAATAATTAAAATATTACATCACCTTAAGGGGAAAAAAGTAATTAGAAATGCAGTTTGTTTCTAAACCCTACAATGGTATTCTTCAAGGACTGCAGAGCGCATACAGCTGCCTTAGCCTTGGTCATATTCAACCAAAAGTTAACCAATACTTCAACCAAAGTTTGATATATACATGCATTTTGAAGAAGTATAAAAAATAAAATATTTATGACTTATTATAAATTTATATTATATTTTTCAATCTATCTATATTAAATACTAGGTTTCAAAATTTTTTTTAAGGATTGAACTTCAAAGTTATAGTTAGAGATGTTATATGACGGGAATAAATTGATTTTTGTCATTAGATGTATGATGAATTAAATAGTGGTACAGGTATATACAAACAATTGTATAACAGCCAAAAAGATAAATATGTGAAAACAACTTTAACAAATATACAAACAATTGTAACAAATATATAACTAACTCTGTAACAAATATACAATTGACAACCCCCCCCCCCCTTAAGCTGAAGGGTTGTAGGACTTGATATGAAGCTTGTCTCTAAAGAAATGAAATGTCTAAATAAGAAGAGGTTTTGTCATTATATTTGCCAACTGATCTGCTGATGATAAAGAGGACACCGTGAGTTCTTTGTGATGGACTTGATTTAAAAAAAATGGAAATCAACTTCAACATGTCTTGTGCAAGCTTGAAAGATGGGATTAGAGGACAAGAACACAACACCCATATTATCACACCACATATACAGGGGAGAGGCTAAAATAATACCAAGTTCATGAAGTAGACAATGTAACCACTTAAGCTCAATACTGACATCTGTGACTGCTTTAAATTCAGACTCAGTTGAGGACCGAGCCACTGTACGTTGTTTCTGTGAGTTCCATGCAATGAGGTTGGAGCCTAAGAAGATAAGATAACCTCCGGTAAACCTTCGATCATCTGGGCAACTGCCTAGTCAGCATCATTATATACTGTCAAGTGAGGAGAGCAATTTTTAGAGAGAAATAAACTCTTAGATAAGTTGCTTTGTAAATAACAAAGAACAATTTTCATGGATTTAAAATGGACATCCATCGGCTGGTGCATAAATTAACAGAGCTTATTGACTGAAAAAATGATATCCGGTCGAGTCAAGGACACATACTAGAGACTTCCATAAATTCCTTGATATTTAGTGGCTTCATCAGGAGATAAGAGTGTGCTTTGTTGCTTGGATAGAGGTGCGCCAGTGATCATGGCAGTTGCACAAGGTTTGCAATGCACCATGCTTGCGTTCTTAATAATATCCATGACGTAATTTTTTTATGGCAATAACAAGCCATTAGAACATTAGTGAACCTATATACCAAGGAAATAATAAAGAGCACCTAAATCCCAAAGTGAAAAGGCATTAGACAATTGTGTAATAATTTATTGAACATGAACCATATTATTGCTCGTAATGATAACATTATCCACATATACAAGCAGAAAATAAGTGTAAGAAGCATGATTATATATGAATAAGGAAGAATCAACAATAGAACCTTAAAAGTTGATAGGGATGAGAAAGTTACTCAGTTTTGATACCATGCTCTAAGTGCTTGTTTGAGTCCGTACAGGGACTTATTCAATTTGTACACATAGTGAGGATGAAGTTTGTCAATGAAGCCTTGAGGTTGGACCATATAGATGTCCTCTTCTAGCTAACCATTGATAAAGGCATTACTTACATCGAGTTTCCGTAATGACCAACCTTTTGAGAGAGTAAGGGAGAGAACTGTTCGGATTATTTGTGGTTTAACTATGAGACTAAAGGTCTCTGTGTAGTCTAAACTGTACTCTTGAGTATAGCCACGAGCCACCAAATGTGCTTTCAATCTATCCACATCACCATTGGCTTTTCTTTTAACTTTATAAATCCACTTGTTGCCAATAACATTAGCATTGGAGGGTAGTAGAACAAGAGTCCTGGTGTTATTCTTATACAAGGTAGCCATCTCTTGTTCCATGGCCTTGTGCCATGATGGTATGGGATGGGTTTTGGCAAATGATATGGGTTCAGTAAGGTCAGAGGGAAGTGATGGTGATGTTTGATGAGATGAGCAGTTGGTTTTTTTGAAGTGTGGTTGGCCTAAGTTGCATCAGGTGAGTGCATCTAGGTTCACTGGAATTGGGTAGGGCAGTAGGGACAGATTAGGGTGGTTGATTTATTATATGCAAATCCATAAAGAGATTAATGCCTCATGGATTATAGAGAGGAGGAGAAGGAGATAAAGTTGGTTGGGAAAAGGATAAGGATTGGGGAGGAGAAATAGAGGCGGGAGATTTGAATGAAGACGTTGGGGATGATAAGGAGATTTGAAATGGAGTAAAAGTTAAGTGAGAGGAGGATACATTACCTAGAGAATAAGGAATGTGCTGTGTAACCTAAAGCCATGGTATAAAAGACATTTGAACTAACGAATTATCCGAATTTTAGGAAGACTTTATAGTGGTAAAAAAAGGAAAATTATTTTCATCAAATTCGACATGATGGGCAAGGTAAATTTTTCCATTGTCTATGTCAAGGCACTGATATCCTAGATGATGAGGGGAATAACCCAAAAAACATATTTTTTTGTTCGAAAAGAAAACTTATGAGTATTATATGGTCTAAGAAGAGGGTAGATAGCACACCCAAACACTCTAAGAATAAATAATCTTGAGGTTTGTGAAAGAAAACCTAATATGGAATTTTGTGTGCAAGAGACCTGGTGGAAAGATAGTTGATAAAAAAAAATAGAGGCTTCAAAAGCAAATTCCTAGTATTTGAATAGGGTACCATTATGACCTAAGAATGTTAGACCAATATCTACAATATTTCTTATTTTTCTTTTTGCAGTGCAATTTTTTTGTGAGTATGAGGACATGAAACTTTATGGTTGATTCCTTTTTCCTTAAAATATGTATGTAAGGAACGATATTCGCCACCCCAATCTGAGTTTATGGTTTTAATTTTGCAATCAAATTGATTTTCAATAAGAGTTTGAAATTATTTAAAAATTGGCAAGACATTACTTTTATATTTCAAAAGATAGAGATATGTAAATAAAGAGTAATCATTGATAAAAATAATAAAGTATTTAGAGCTTGAAGATGACAACATTAGGGCAGTACCCCAAACATCAAAATGAATCAATTACAATGGTTGAGTACTGCGATGATTGGTTAATCCTAATGACACACAATGTAATTTGCCCAAACAATAGGCCTCACATTTTTTAATAGAGGTTTTATTTGATAAACAAGGAAATTGAAAATTCTGAATTAAACGACGAATGGTAGAAAAATTCGAATGTCCGAGGCAGGCATGCCAATTATCCAAGGTAGCAAGATACACAGCATCATTTTTTAGCATTAAAAAGGGCAGTATGCATTTTAGTTTATATAGACCTTGCTCACTTATTCCTCGAAGTAGTGTCTTCTTAGTGTTCTCGTCCTTAATAAGGCAATGGTCAGTGTGGAATTAAAAAAAATAATTATTATCATGATAACATTTTTTAACAGATAACAATGATTTGGTAATTGATGGAACATGCAAGATATTGTGTAAGGAAAGAGTGTGTGCAAAGGAATGAAGAAAGCTAGTACCAGTATGAGAAATTAAAAGCCTGTCACCAGTACCAACAAGCAAATGATCCATACCTTTGTACTCATTTGCAATGCTTAAGGAAGCCAAGTAAGGAGTCACATGATGGGTGGCTCCAGTATCAGGATACCATTTAAGTGTAAGTGCATTTGATGGAAGAGGAAGCAAGCCACTAAATGTAGGTAATTCAGTCAGATGTGCATGGAACCTATTTGGTGCATTTAAAGAAGAATGCACATCTAAGAAATTACATCCCTGAAAGTTTGAGCTCTGACGAGGTTGAATGGTGTTATCAAAATGACGACGATAAAAAAAAGGCCATATGATTAGACAGGCCATAAATTTGGCAAGCAAAATGTTGGTAACCTTGCCTGCCACCTTTTTGTCCACTGCGCACTGATGAAGGATGAAAATTTGATAAGCCAGTAGTGGTCGAGGAACACTGCACTAGATGTGCTAAAGGCAACTGAGGTTATTGAGATTTTAAGAGTAATTTATATGCTACTAATTGTCCATGAAGTTCATTAAACGAGATGGGGTCAGTACATTGTCGAAGGGCGCCTATAATGCCATTATATTCAGCTCCTAATTTGCAGAAGATAATAACATTAAACTCAAAGGTGGAGATGGCTTGTCAGACTAATGTGAGAGAATCATCAATCACCTTTGCTTAATAAAGATATTGGAACACTGGTTTGTTGTCTTTGGATAGATTGTGTAATTCGATATGCAGTTGGGTACGTTGAGCATGGCTGACAACCCCATAGGCAGAGGTTAAGGCTCTCCATACTTTTGAAGCTGAGTTAAGTCCAATAAGATGTGGATATATTTCTTCTGTAATTGATGATAATAACCAAGAAAAAAGGAGTTGATCTTTAGCAAACCAAGCAGTATATTCTGGGTTGAGAATAGATTGATTTGTAGTGGGATTAATAATCTCTTTCGGAGGTGCGACTTCAGTACTATTGGCAATGCCATGAAGATTATAGAAATTGAAAAGTGGATTAAACTGCAATTTCCAGGGAATGTAATTTTTTGAGGTTAGTTTGATTGAGAAGCTTTGTTGAATATTGGTTGAAGGAGTAATTAAAGAAGGTGATGAGCTGAATGAGAGAGCTATAATGGTGTTTGATGTTGTTTGAGATAAAGAGGAGAAAGAAGAATTAGAAGACGAAGACAAACATGAGTTTTGCGAAGTCATTTTGTGAGCCAAGCTCTGATACCAAGTCAAAGATGCTATATGATGGGAATGAATTGATTCTTGTCATTAAATGTATGATGAATGAAATGGTGGTACAAGTATATACAAACAGTTGTATAACAGCCAAAAAGATAAATATGTGAAAATAACTTTAACAAATATACAACAAGTTGTAACAAATATATAACTGACTCTGTAACAAATATGCAACCGACAGTTATTAAGCAAAAAAAAAATTGACAAATGTTCCCCTTCATAATTTAACATTCATTTTTAAAAACTTATGTTTAAATTATTAAAATTCAATTTTTTTTAATAACTTTTATTAAAATACACATGTTTTATTTGATATAAAACACTCTAATTCTATCATATTTAAAACATTATTTATCCTTTTCATAAAAGATTATATTAACTTAAACATCCTCTTTTATTCAAATAAAAACACTTTTCTTTTTTTAACCTAAAATGTAAAAATATGCAATTTTTCACTTATTTTCCATATTTACTTTATTTATTCAATAATTAAAAATAATAAGTGCTCACATTTTTACATTTGATAAATTCATACTTTTTAATTTATTAAAAGTATTCAATTATTTATTTTAAAATATTTAAATTATTTACAGTCTACGCAAGGTAAAGATTTATTACTAGTTTAAAGCGCAACCCATGCATTAGTGAAAGCTGCTCTTTCTTTGTCTGATCATCAAATTTGGAAGTCTATACCGAACTTTCTCTCTTCTATTATAGCTTGAGAGAGCGTTATTGATTGTTAATGATATAATAGTTTTATTTAAAATATATATATAATTTTTTTTTAAATCAATGGAAATGGTTGTGAGCTACATAGAGGGAGTTATCCCTTAATTCTCACCATAAATGTATTTAGATTATATTTTTAATATTAATATAATTTTTTTAAAATCAATGGATGATAGATAGTCATAGGCGATGATGGGGTAGCCATCCCCTAAACACTCACCATGAATGCAATAGCTCCACTTATATTTGGGGGACAGTGGATGGTGGCTATGAGATTTAACCCCTTTTAACACTAATCATAAAAATGATAATTCCATTAATATTGATGGATGATGGTTATAGAAATCTAAACTCAAAATCTCTACGATACTCATAAGTAAAAATACTAATTAAAATATTACTCCTAATTGGCAATTTTGATATAAATATTTTAATTTGATCAATAATTGATAAATATAGTCTGCTATTTTTTTTTGTCATAATCAAATGCAGAGATAATATGTCAAGTGATAGTAGCCATATTAACATATCAACTAATTATAATTAATATAAAAAGATTAAATGTTTGCCATTTGTTCTAAATTTTTAATTTTATCATAAATACGGTAATTTTTCTAAATATGTTATATTTTGTAATTAAATATATAATCGTTAATAATTAATTATGACATTTACAAATTTATTATCTTTATTTTTTAAATATTTATTATTCATCTAATACTATAATATATTAATATGATAAATAAATTATTGGCAGATGTTTGTATTGCATGATTTGTTGTGAAATTAAGATCACTTTGTAGAAATTGAGATCGATTGTAAATATAGTTAATATGGTTCTCTTTGTAGTCGATTGTAAATATAGTTAATATGGTTCTCTTTGTAATCGATTGTAAATATATACTGATATACCTACTATTAAAGAAAATGAAACTCTCAATTAGTAATAATCAGATGAATGTTTTCTTCTTGAATAACTAAATCCGGATGAGTAGGGATTAAAAAAGATTTGTCTGATTGTTACTAATTGAGAGTTTCATTTTCTTTAATATGAAACACCCAAAATATAATATATTTAAATATTAATACACTAAATATAATTATTTTTACAATAATTAAATAAAAATCCCAAATAATAATATAATATTAATAAAAATTCAAATTTTCAATAATTACACATAAAATAATAAAAATTCACTTTTATACATTCAAATAGCTTTAATAGCCTAAATATGTATTAAAAGTAATTAAAAACCCATTAAATCACCGAAATAGTAAATAATATATTATTTGAAATTAATTTTTAAAAATTAGTATTAATTAGTTAAAAATAGTAAATAATTTATAAAAATCATTTTAATACCCTATATAATTTTAAAATCATTTAAAACATATTATTTAACTATAATTTTCACAAAATTACACAATTAACTCAATAATACAAAATTTACATAATATAATTAATATTCTAAAAAATTATATAAATTCACCAAAAATTATTTTAAATATTATAAAATTATTAACTCACATTAAAAACACAAATTCAACTAAATTTTCAATAAAAATAATTAATTAACATAATTATCAAAAATTCAATATTTCATATTAAAATAATAAAAAATTAACCAAAATTCAAATTAATTCACAAAAATTCATGAAAAAATATATGTGAGAAGCTCGAGCTACCACAATCAACATTTGTGAAACAAGTTTTCATGAATCAACCTAAATCAAGTTCAAAAAATTCAAAAACCCTAAAATACATAAACTAAAAATTGGAGATATCTAAAAATCTAGAGGTTTTGAGCTCAAACAGAGCTCAAAAATGGACTCACTGGATGAAAAGCTTTTGAAAGAGTCTAGTTTGACGAGTTGAGATGGCTGGAATCTCACCGGTAAGAGAAAGCTTCCACTTTCGGCCTCCTTCAAATTTCAGCGATCCAGGCAGCTTTTTGGCGTGCTGAAGGCATCGAACGGTAGCTGGAGGGAAAGGGAAGCGGCGGTGGTCATTGGTTGCAAGTGAGGCGGTCCGGTGGTGGCTGTGATGGTGGTGACTGAGAGTGAGGGAGAAGAAGAAGAAGAAGAAAAGGAAGTTTGACACGAAAAAATTTGACATATATATATATATATATATATATATATATATATATATATAATTATAAAACTATCAAAATGCCCTTCACTCAATTTAATAATAATAATAATAATAATAATAATAATAATAATAATAATAATATTATTATTATTATTATTATTATTATTATTATTATTATTATTAATTAATCTCACGTAAAATAAATTATTTTTACGTAAATAATTCTTCAAAATAAAATACGTAAATATTATCAGCAATTAAAAATAACAATATATGAATAAAATTTATAATTATTAATACTATATATCCTAAAATAATATTATTTAATTTAAAATACTGATTCTTTACAAATATAGTTTGCTATTTATTTTGGTCATAATCAAATACATAGATAATATGTCAAGTGATAGTAGCCATATTAACATATCAACTAATTATAATTAATATAAAAAGATTAAACGTTTGCCATTTGTTCTAAATTTTTAATTTTATCATAAATATGGTAATTTTTCTAAATATGAGATGGCTTATCAGACTAATGTGAGAGAATCAGCAATCGTCTTTGCTTGATAAAGATATTGGGACACTGGTTTGTCATCTTTAGACAGATTGTGTAATTCGATATGCAGCTAGGTACGTTGAGCATGGCTGATGACCCCATAGGCAGAGGCTAAGGCTCTCCATACTTCTGAAGTTGAGCTAAGTCCAATAAGATGTGGATATATTTCTTCTGTAATTGATGATAATAACCAGGAAAAAAGAGTTGATCTTTAGCAAACCAAGCAATTTATTCTGGGTTGAGAATAGATTGATTTGTAGTGGGATCAATAATCTTTTTTGGAGGTGCGACTTTAGTACCATTGGCAATGCCATGAAGATTATAGAAATTGAAAAGTGGAGTAAACTGCAATAATTTTTTTGGGTTAGTTTGATTGAGAAGCTTTGTTGAATATTGGTCAAAGCAGTAATTAAAGAAGGTGAGGAGCTGAATGAAGGAGTTGTAATGGTGTTTGATGTTGTTTGAGATAAAGAGGAGAAAGAAGAATTAGAAGAGGAAGACAAACATGAGTTTTGCGAAGTCATTTTGTGAGCCAAGCTCTGATACCAAGTCAGAGATGCTATATGACGGGAATGAATTGATTCTTGTCATTAGATGTATGATGAATTAAATAGTGGTACAGGTATATACGAACAGTTGTATAACAACAAAAAAGATAAATATGTGAAAACAACTTTAACAAATATACAACAAGTTGTAACAAATACATAACTGACTCTGTAACAAATATGCAACTGACAATTATTAAGCAAAAACAAATTGACAAATGTTCACCTTCATAATTCAACATTCATTTTTAAAAACTTATGTTTAAATTATTAAAATTCAATATTTTTAATAAAAATATTAAAAATATTTATTTTTATTAAAATACACATGTTTTATTTGATATAAAACACTCTAATTCTATCATATTTAAAACATTACTTATCCTTTTCATAAAAGATTATTTTAACTTAAACATCTTCTTTTATTCAAATAAAAACACTTTTCTTTTTTAATCTAAAAGTAAAAATATATAATTTTTCACTTATTTTCTATATTTACTTTATTTATTCAATAATTAAAAATAATAAGTGCTCACATTTTTACATTTGATAAATTCATACTTTTTAATTTATTAAAAGTATTCAATTATTTATTTTAAAATATTTAATTTATTTATAGTCTATGCAAAGTAAAAATTTATTACTAGCTTAAAGTGCAGCCCATGTATTAGTAAAAGCTGCTCTTTCTTTGTCTGATCATCAAATTTGGAAGTCTATCCCGAACTTTCTCTCTTCTATTATAGTGTGAGAGAGCGTTATTGATTGTTAATGATATAATAGTTTTATTTAAAAATGTAATACCCTATATATATTTATTTAAATAAAAAGGGATATTTTTCTCAAATAGTATTACTAATAGTTACTTTTGCATTATATTATGTTTTATTTATGTTAATATTATATTTAAGGTTAGATATTGTTTTAGATGTGTATATTAAAGTAATTTGTGTGCATATGTATGTATATGTAGTATATGTATATGTAGTATATGTATATATATATATATATATATATATATATACATATGTACTAATATTTATCTATATACATACATGCATAACTATATATTAATATATATATATAAGTAGTTTATAATATATATATATATATATATATATATATATATATATATATATATTAGAGAAGAAGAAGAAACCGAAGCCCCATCTCCTTCAACCCCTCCTCACCGCGCGACATCCCCGACCGCCATCGTCACTGCGCCTCTCCCATCTCCGACCACCACCTGCTGCCTCCTCCTCCTTCTCCCTCACCTCCGGTTGCCTGCAGAGCTGCCGGAATCTCTGAAATAGGGAGAAGTCGAGAGTAGCTCCTAGAATCGGCCAAGCTCCGTCCGGCCACCGTTTCACTCCATTCCGGTGTCAATTCCCTCCTCTTGCACCGGTGAGACTCATTCCAAGCTTAGTTTAAGCTTTGGTCATGAATTGGTTGATTGTTGGTTTTGAGCTCTAGGGTTTTGAAATTTTTTTTAGCTCGATCTAGCTTGATTCATGCAAACTCCCTTTTACAAATGTGATTCCTAGTAGCTCAATCTACTTCTATGAATTTTTTTATAATTTTTGGAATTTATTTTGATTTTTGGTGAAATTTTGAATATTTTAATATTATTTTAGGAATTTTCGTAAATTAATTATAAAAATAATAAATAATAATAATTTTTGGTATTTTGGTGTTATTATGAGTTGATATTAATTTTAGAGTAAAGAAAATAATTCTTTTGAATATTATTCAAATTTTAGGAATTTTTATAGTTTATGTCAAAAAAAAAATTTAATATTAGGTTAAATTATATTTTAGAAGAAATTAGAAGTCATTTATTTGTTTTAATTATATTAAGAATTTAACATTGAGAAAATAAGTTTTAGATGATTAAATAATTTCAAGGAATTTTTTTAGTATTAATAGCACATTATGTAATTTATATATTTTAGGGGTAAAAATTGTAATTTTTCGCTATATATAGTTAAATATATATTTTAATTAGTTTTATTAATATTTAAGGGTTTAGACAATTTGTATAAATTAATTGATACTTTTAATTAAGTGGGGTTAATTTTGAATATTAAATCCCAAATATTATATATATATATATATATATAATACATTTTAATGGATTTAAAATTAGGATATAATTATGTTTAACGAAGGAATACAAAATTTAGTCGTTTAATTTTTTTTTTGAATAATTGAGATTTTATATATTTTTGTCTATTTTTAGTATATGTGTATGTGAAATATTTGTTTTGAGAAAAATGTTAATAATTCTCGATATTTTATTGAGTTGTGATCTCGGTCGAGGCAAAAATGTAGTTTTGGAAGCCTGACTCGAGTGTGGGCGTCTGTGATTACTAGAAGTGCATTTTCTATGCAGGTCTGGCTCTACCTTCGGTAGAGAGATGTCCATTTTACAGAGGAGACTCTGCCGAAATTTCGATAGATTTTCTCGTAAAACGTAATACTCGTAAAATTTTTACCGTTAGTTAGGTTATATCCTGTCTATCGAGTCTTGCCCGTTTTCCTCGAGTCAGCCTGAAATTTCATTATTTTGTTGATTGTTGGTTCCGATTCCATAGTCATATTTTAAAGGCCGATTTGTTATTGTTTCTTTTAGAGCATTTCGGAGTGGAAGCCGTGAGACCGAGGCAGATGCGTGGTCGTCAGCCTTCGCATTCATCCTGTAAGTCAATAGAACGATCTGTGCGTGTGTTTATGTAAAGAATGCATGCGCTCGTATTTTATTACATTGATTATATGATTTATTTAATTTAATACTATTATTTAAGATTTAAATGCATTTTATTTATTTAAAAATTGATTTTGAGAAATTTTGGTAGAACGGGCTACCTGGTGGGCTTCACTAGGACTATGTGCACATGGTAGAGATTGAGAGATGGATCCGTAATATATATTTGATTGGTGAATGCTAAACTGGGACGGATGTCTCGGTAGAAGCCTTTGCTCTCAGGGACCGCCAGTGATTGTAAGGTTGATAATGGACTGGGATGGGTGCCTCGGTCAATGCCTTTGCTCTCGGGGACCGCCAGTGCCATATATTTGGATTAAGTGAATGACTACGGCTTGGTGCCTCGGTTGATGCCCTTGCTCTCGGGGACCGATAGTCTAGTTGGAGTAAGTGAGCCCGATTGGCCGTTTAGATTTTTGGGTTTAGGGTTCTACCGAGATTTTTCAAAAGCTATAATTATACATTATAAGTTATTTTCACTATAAACATATATAGTTTTCAAAGGTTTTCAAACTGTACAACTCTTTTTATTGACTTACTCAGTGAGGTCTGATTCCCCTCAATTTATTTTTTTCAGGAACTTAGGAGTTCGACCTCAGACTACCTCCACGCCGGGTTTCTTCTTTACCGGCTATTTTATGTAGGTCATTGTAAGCTGTACTGTGTGTTAATCTAGGCTGCTGCAGTAGTATATGTACTAAGGATTTGTATAGTTTAAATATAATTGTGTAAACTACGCTTATGTATAAGATTTAAATTCAATTTATAATATGAAATGTTGAAACACATTTTTATTAAGCAGTTGAATTTATGTGTTTTGAGAAAAATCAGTTTGATAATATGTTCTGTTATTAATTAAAGTTTAAAATATGAATGGTTTTATTTTCTTTTCCTTTTGGATTACTACGGGTTTCGGGGGCCTTATGCTTTCCCATTCCCTAGTGCCGGTCACATACCCTCGGGTTTAGATCGTGACAAAAACATAAATATAATTTTTTTTAAATCAATGGAAATAGTTGTGAGCTACATAGAGGTGGTTATCCCCTTAATACTCACCATAAATGTATTTAGATTATATTTTTAGTATTAATATAATTTTTTTAAAAGCAATGGATGATAGATAGTCATAGACGATGATGGGGTAGCCATCCCCTAAACACTCACCATGAATGCGATAGCTCCAGTTATATTGGGGGATAGCGGATGGTGACTGTGAGATTTAACCCCTTTTAACACTAATCATAAAAATGATAATTCCATTAATATTGATGGATGATGGTTATAGAAATCTAAACTCAAAATCTCTAGGATACTCACAAGTAAAAATACCAATTAAAATATTACTCCTAATTGGCAATTTTGATATAAATATTTTAATTTGATCAATAATTGATAAATATAGTCTGCTATTTTTTTTTTGTCATAATCAAATGCAGAGATAATATGTCAAGTGATAGTAGCCATATTAACATATCAACTAATTATAATTAATATAAAAAGATTAAATGTTTGCCATTTGTTCTAAATTTTTAATTTTATCATAAATATGGTAATTTTTCTAAATATGTTATATTTTGTAATTAAATATATAATCTAATTTTTTTTTGAAAAGAAAGATTACGCATTCTTGGAAATAAATAACATGTTGCATGTAGAAATTAAACTCAAAATCTCACTCCTAAAGTCTCAATATAATATTTGATATTTGATCTGCGCATTATTGGCAGATGTTTGTATTGCATGATTTGTTGTGAAATTAAGATCACTTTGTAGAAATTGAGATCGATTGTAAATGTAGTTAATATGGTTCTCTTTGTAGTCGATTGTAAATATAGTTAATATGGTTCTCTTTGGAATCGATTGTAAATATATACTGATATACCTACTATTAAAGAAAATGAAACTCTCAATTAGTAATAATCAGATAAATGTTTTCTTCTCGAATAACTAAATCCGGATGAGTAGGGATTTAAAAAAGATTTGTCTGATTGTTACTAATTGAGAGTTTCATTTTCTTTAATATGAAACACCCAAAATATAATATATTTAAACGTTAATATACTAAATATAATTATTTTCATAATAATTAAATAAAAATCCTAAATAATAATATAATATTAATAAAAATTTAATTTTTCAATAATTACACATAAATATTTTTCATCCTACATTTGTAATTTTTTTAAATTAGTTTCTTTTGATTTAAAAAAATTTGTATTTCTATTCAATTTTGAAGATAATATTTACAAATGTTTTTAGTTTAGTTTCAGAATCTTCTAATTTTTGAATTATTTTCATCCATGGCCATGCTCAGCCAAACTTCACGCGATGATCTCAATTTTAATTTAGGAAGAAGCTTTGCTTTAAATCGAAACGTAGACTTGTTCATTAAACGGGCTCCCTGGACCCTATCAGATAGCCGAGTCTGGTTTTATCTGGATTGAATTTGCCCACTTCATCGACACGGCTAAGTTATTGGGACTTTTTTTAGAAATAATAAAAAAAATAATAATAATAAAATATTTACAAAACCACGAATAACTAATTTTTTTTTCAAAATCACGGTCTGTTTAAAGATGCGGAATTAATTTTTCAAAACTACTATATTCTTCATTCTTCTTCTTTCCATATCTTTTTCTTTTTCAGTTATTTATTTTTTCGATTTTTTTTACTTTTTTCTTGATTTATTTTCAATTTTTTGAACTTGTTTTTATTGTATTTTTTGGTTATTTTTATGATTATTTTTTTTATTTTTTGTTAGCTTATTTTCAGTTTTTAAACTTGTTTTTGTTGTGGTTATTGTGGTTTTTTTATTTTTTCTTGATTCATTTTTAGTTTTTTGAGTAGTTTTTTGTTTTTTTTTATTATTTAAAAAAAATCAGAAAAATAAAAAAAAACCAATAATAATCAGAAAATAACTTGTAACCGAAAATAACAACTAAAACAATCAAATAATTGTTGCTTTTGAGGTAATTTTTTTTAATTTTTTTCTTAGTTCATTTTTAATTTTTTATTTTATTTTATAGTGATTTTCTAGTTGTTTTGAAAAAAAAAATCATAAAAATCTTGAAAAAAACAAAAAAAAACAACCACAACAAGGTAATCTCATAAAATATAAAGTTGAAATAATAAAAAATAAAAAATAATTATCAAAATAATCTAAAAAAATAAAAAACTGCTGTACAAATGAAAAAAAACCACAAACAATAAGAAAAATATCTTAAAAAGCAATCAGAAAAATAATAAATAAAATAAAATAAAATAAATAGAAAAAGAAAAAATAAATAAAAATAAAGGAATGAAGAATAATATTAAAATAGAATAGTTATGAAATAATAATAATAATAATAATAATAATAATAATAATAATAAATAAGAACAATAATAAGGATAAAGAAAACCGTAAAAATTAAAAAAAAAAAGAAAAAAAAAAGGATGAAAAGCGCTTCCGTAAACGTAAAAAAAAAAAAATGTAATGTGCATGCAAAAAATGGTCAAACCGCAGTGAAACTTGTAAATTTCCTAGATATAATTATTTTACCATTTTACCTTTACGCCCGGTGTTATATATATATATATATATATTAGTATAGTTTATGTTATAAAAATGAAAATAAAATAAATAAATAATAAAATTACTTTAAAATTCTCTATAAAATTTTACTTTTTAAATCTAATAGAAAGATTATATATTTTAAATGTTGATAAATTAATGAGTACATAATTTAAATTTTATATTTTAAAATATCTTCAAACAAGAGTTATTTATTTAAAGATATCAATAGATGTAATTACTCACGACATTTGACAAAAAATTTTGAAAGCATTTCTCATTTTGCCTCCAACTTTTTTGTTTTTGAAATTTAATTTTTTGAAATTATTTTTTTGTTTTTTAATTTAACCTAAGGTGAACTGAAATCAATCTGTCGTGGGCTGATGTAAACATTTATAATATGTAAGTAATTTTTTATTATCTTTTTCTTAGTAATATAGCTTATAAAAAAAATTTGAAAGGCAGAAACGTAAAAGTGGTAAGCAGCAACGTCACCTCGCTACCTGCCACATTCAGCATTATCCTTCGTTTGATTACGGATAACATTTTTGAAAGCGCTGAGTTCCTTAGATTGGTGAATTCTTTTTTTAATTTTTATATTTTCATTTTGATTTTATTTTTTTTTTATCGATCAGTAGAGAAAATCAATTTAGTAACTGAATCGAATCAGATATAAATGAATAATTTTTAAATTTTTTCTTTTTTAGAAATGTCCCCCTAATGATCAAATTTATAACTTAAGTTCATGGATTCAACACTTATTATTACCGAGCCAATTGGTAATAAATAATTTTTATATTTTTGTTGACCATTTGGTATTTTACACTGTTAATCTTAATGAAGAAGAAATCCAACGCCATCTCCTTCTCCGTGTCCAAACCATGCTCTGTAGTCGACACGCTTTCACCGAATCAATAAATAAATGTCTAATATAAAGTAGGAACGGTCAATCCCAAATGCTCTCATCTCCTTCTAAAATCCAATCCATTTTCATCAAAATATATCAATCACTATTACGTAATTTCCTCTGCTTTCTTCTCTGATATACATCTTCATCAAAATGAACGGCACCCCCACCGCCAAAGATCCATCGCCTCAGCCGCTGTACCCCTCTATTTCCACTTCCACATACGAGAATGAAAACCCATTTTACCAACATATGCCGCCGCCGCCGCCGCCGCCGCCATCATCATCCTCGCTGCCTCAAGAAGCTGAAAACCATCAAGCTTCAACATCATCATCTTCTTCATCGTCTCAGCAACAGCCACCACCGACACCGAGTGATGAAAAGTTTTGGGGGACTCATGTAATGGGTGTACCTGCTGTTCCTACAAGCCACCCAGATAACAAGAAGGCAGCTTTAGTCGGTGGCGCTGGAAGTGGAGGCGAAGATGATCAAGCTCACTACCACCATCATCCGTATCTCTACTACAGCCCAGTTGATAAACCAAGTAGCACCCCCATGGAATCCATTCTCCAGGCGTTTAATACCTGGAGCAAGAAGACTGAGACCATGGCACACAATATCTGGCACAATCGTAAGTTCCATTTAATTTTAGTCCACGATCCTATAATTAACTTGGCTCATGGTGAATGGATCTGTTTGTCATTGTATAAATAGAGTTAATTTTAATTTTGAGGTCAGATCATTAATTAGGAAGAAAAAATTATTTTCTTAATTAAATCCTTAACTAGTTTTAATAAGTAGGTGGATTAGCCTTTGATTTTAGTTTTTAAAATTCTGATATTTATTAAAAATAGAATATTTATTATAATTTTTAATATTATTTTTTAATTAAAATATTATTAATATTTTTAAGAAGAATATCTATTTTCATATTTGAATATTCATCAATCCGATATGTCAAATTCTTAAAAATTTATTTTTATTAAAAAATAAAATATTTATTATAATTTTTTAATATTATTTTTTAACTAAAATACTATTATACATATTTTAATATTAAAATTTTAAAAATTTTTATATAATACATATTTTTTAATTACGAATCATTCAATTATTTTTTCTAAACCATTAGCAATTCTATTTTTTAATTTTTTAAACTATTATACATTTTTCAATAATAATTTAATAGTATCAAAATAAATTTTATTATATTTAAAAATAATGACAATAAAAATTAAGAGAAAATAAAATTCATGTAACATATTTCATTTTTAATTTATTTAGGTACCTTTTTCTCTTTATAAAAATTTTTATTTTAAAATATATATGTTTTATTCAATATAAATCATTTTAATTATACTATATTTAAAATTTTACTCTTATTTTTTATTAGAAATTATGTTTTATTCTATTTAAAACGTTCACCTTTTATTCAAATATAAACACATTTTTCTTTTTATTTAACATAAGTAAAAATGCATAATTTATCAATTATTTTATTTTAATTTTTCAATTATATATATATATATATATATATATATACTTTTAATAAAAAATTATTAAATAAAACTGTTATAATAACTTTCTAATTTTGCAATTTTATATTTAATTAATTTGTAATTTTAAATTATTTAATAATTATATTAAAATATGTATATTATTTAAAGTACGTGCAATCTGCGGATTCACAACTAGCTGATAGATAAATTAAAAGACAATTTAAATAGTGATATGATGTACTCTTTTTCTCTCGGTCTCTATATATATATGAGCTAATTATTTCTTTTCAAATTGAATATTTTTTTTTATATAATATTTTTAATATTTAATAACTATAAGAGTTTCGGCTAATTTAAAAGGTTAAAGTCAAATAATTGAAGTAGCACTACTTAGCTCATTTATGACAAAAATTGTAAAATATCCTATCATAATATCAAGATATTTGGTAAAAATCAAGATTTGATCTGTCAATTCTTAACTCTAAAATATCATGCCATGAGATTTAGTCATTAGATTGCATATTAACAAAAATAATAAAAAAAAAATTAAAGTAGCGTAAAGGTGAATAGCCTGATTTTATATGAGGTTGAATCAATGAAAGTAGTATTCTAACAATTTCTTTTTTTTTTTTTTTCAGAAAAAAATAATCTTTGAAGTCTAATACTAAATTATTAACTTGGAACATTTGATTGAATTGATAGATTTTCTGTAACATATAATGCCTGTTATTACATGTTTAGAGATTTTTTCGTAGTTTCATTATTATGAGGTTGTTGATCACATTGGTTTTGTTTTGTTCAACAGTGAGGACTAACTCATCAGTATCGGGAGCTGCATGGGGAAAGATGAACCTGACAGCAAAAGCCTTAACAGGAGGTGGATTTGAATCTCTATACAAGCAGACATTCACAACCTATCCAAACGAGAAGCTGAAGAAGACATTTGCATGCTACTTATCTACATCAACTGGACCAGTTTCAGGAACCCTTTATCTTTCCGACGTCCATACAGCCTTCTGCAGTGATCGTCCTTTATCTTTCACCGCACCATCTGGCCAGGTGACTTGGAGCTACTACAAGATTATGATACCATTGAGCAAGATTGCTACCATCAATCCTGTTGTCATGAGGGACAATAAATCAGAAAAATATATCCAGATTTTTACAGTAGATGGACATGATTTCTGGTTCATGGGTTTTGTTAATTATGAGAAAGCTTCTCGCCATCTTACCGAAAGTGTCTCAAACACTGTAGTTCCAGGCTATGCAGCTGCACATCCGGTTACTAATGAATAGTGTGACACTTGATTACATTTGTAATAAAAGGGATTATCATATTCGTTTCAATTGTTATGTAATAATTATGTTTCGGATTTAGCGCCCTGTTGATTCTGGTAATATCTTGCAGTATATGTATTTGTATACTAAATTTATATCAATAAAATACTCTCTTTTTTTTCACATATTAAAAAAATATAATTAATGTAGTTAAATCATTATTTTTTCTAATATGTTTTTCAATTAATAGTTGGATAATTCCTATTATTTAATTAAAATTAGATAAATCAAATGAAAATTGCATATTGAAAATATAAAACTCGTTACTGAATTATTATATGAATTCTTTTCCAAAAAATGGATATATAATTTGGGATTAAAAATGAACTTAAAATTTTAGAAGAGAGCAAATATAAAATTTTGTCCACCAACTTCTTGACTTGAATGATTAATTTTTTTACAATAAGTTTTTATAAGAGTTTATTGCCTTTTACCCATTATAAGGAAGAAATGAGTTTTATTGTTTTTAGTTATCAAAAAATTTGTTAAAAAAAAATTATAATGCAATTAATCTCACATTCATTTTATAACTTAAATTAAGTTAGCTTATATACCACTTTCATACTTTTCATTTAACATTTTTAACTTTTAGGTTGGATCAAGATTTAATCTATGTATTTTTATTTAATTTTTTTTTAAAATTTTAATATGGTATCAAATATAGCATTAGAGTTGTCGCCAATTTTCTTATCAAAGTTGATGAGAATGTTCTTAAATTTTTTCCTGATACCAGAGTTGATGATATTCAAAATTACGGTATCAGAGCTATTGCAGATATTGAAAACACATTTTTTACATGTAATTATTTTTAATTGAAATGCTTTTCTTTCTTCTTACTAGTTTTTAAAAAAATTTACAATGCGAGTTTATTAAGTCATTATGCCACATGCTAGTTGGGTGTCAAGGGATCGTGTGTGTGTGTGAAAGCAATTAATTTCACATTGATTTCATAACTTAGTGGGATTATATACCAATTAAATATTTTCACTTAATGGGTTGAACTTTGAAGTTGGATAAAAATCGAACTAATGTATTTTTAGTACATTTTTTGGTTCTTTCATTTAACTGGTTGATTTTTAAGTTGGACAAAAATATAATTAGTGTATTTTTGGCTATTGTCTTGAAATTTCTAATAGATTGTAATCAAAATTCAATAATTAGATTAAGACAATATTTTTTGAGTGTTTCTATTTAATGATTTTTTTTGTAAAATTTATTGTTTAAAAGAGAAAATTTTTTTACTATTAACTTAAATGGGAGAAAGGCGCAATTTTATCCCTTATGATCCCTTATGTGCTCATGATCTCTATACCCAAACTCAAAAAGCCTTTTGGGAGAAAATGGGCTCTTTTGCTCCAATTAAGTTAAACAGGTTCATCACTTGCTTATTTTGTTTTGTTTAACTAAATGTTGAAGGGCTATTCTAACATTATTATATGTATAATTTGATTATTAAAATGATTTGGTTTGTAAATTTATTTGGTATATTCATCGACTTTGATATATATGTATATATAATTTCAATGTTTTTTCACATCTAATCATATCTCTATGATCAACTAAACTAGCCGGAGGGAGTTGGACTTGCACATGGCATTAAAATTAGATATCATCCACAATTATACGTTTTTATAATAATAATAATTTTATATTGTTCATTAAATTAATTGAATAATTAATAATCTTACTCTTTGAGTAGGCAAATTTAAATAGAAATCATAATATAAAATCTAATAAATACCGCAAACTTTAAAGACAATATAATTATGAGCAAAAATAATATTTATTATTTGAATATATAATTAACTAATGGTAATGTGTTTTAACATTGATGAATTTGAAGAGTTCAGTTCTTGAATTGTTAGGAATTTTTTTATGAATTTGAATTATATTTAATTACTAATTTTTTTTCCATTGCTAAACATTTATCACTAGTTTGATTTTAATATTCGTTATTAAATTTTATTAATATATATATTATTCTTGTAGTGAAGGATTATAATTAGTTCAAATGATTTGGAATCATTAAAATTTGAATTTTATTAATGAATAAATTCTGCATTAAATTTAAAATTTTTAAAATTAGTTAATTAGTAAACATTTAGAACTGTTAATGATGTTTTTCTCAATTTAAAATGCCGCTCTAATAAGTTTTTATCCATAACTCAATCTGTGTGTGCGTTGTACATAATATTAAAATTATTTTCACCCCATAAGTGAATAACTTTATAATAATACTTGAATGATAGAATTATTTTGTAACTTTATAAATAATTAAGTATATACAATAAACTATTTAAATAAAAAAACTATAAACTTTAAAACTAATAAACAGGAAAGCATGTATCATAGGTGTTGAATACAACATAGTCATATTATATTTGTCATCCTCAATTTTCAACCGTTCTAAAATTACTTCTTGTCTTGTAGACAATAAAATAAAAAAATAAGAGTAGATGTAAATAATAAAAATAATTAGAAAATACTACTATAACGAAACGTACAAATAAATATAAAAAATAATTAGAAAATACTACTATAACGAAGCATACCAAATAATTTTCTTATAAATAAGACTATCAAGAAATAAAAAAAAAACTAAAGCATTTCAATATAGAGAATGAAAAATCTCAAACATAGGAGAACAAAAATCTACAAAGCCAACATCAATATAGAGAATACAAGTTTTACAAAAAAAAAAAAAAAAAGGAAAAATTTTAATTAGTAGAGAAAGCCAATCAATTAATAGAAAATGTAATTTACAATTAGTAATTGTTGAATTGTATTTTCATACTGTTGGACTTGAGTTCAATTTTTGAAAGAATAGGATTTATTGATAAATTTGAATTATAATTCATTAATAATTTTATTTTAGTTACTAAAAAATTAAATAGATGAGTAATTTTTGAATACACTGATTTAAAACTTTTTGATTTATCAAGATCAATGATAAATTAATAAAAAAATTGCGATGATTTGTAGGTTGTTAGTATTATTATTTTATTATTTTTAAGTTTTATATGAAGCCTTTAATTACAATAGAGATCAAGAGCAATATTTAGTCCGTATTGTAAATACGCGCATAATACATTAGTATGACCCAAAATGGTTGCCTTGATCGGCAGAGAAACAAAATTGTATATCAAGGCAAACATGTCGTTTAAATACCAAATTATTATTCATATACAAAATAAAGGATGGCTTCTTCATGTACATGGACCGAATTTTCTTTTGATGTTTTTGCATGAAATCTTGAAATCCCAATACCAGATATTGAACAACAAAAGAAAAAATTAAGTAAATCTTGAAATCCCACGACACGAAATTAAAAAAAGATAACATGCACTAGCCATATCCTCAGATGGATCATCTTCTTTTTATTATGTGAAGCATTATTAGCTGAAATAGAAGATATGACAGCAGCAGAACGGACAGAAAGTAATGAGCTCCGGAGTGAGCAAGTAAACAAGAGGGCCACAGCAGGAGGCTGCAATGAGAAATGGAAGGTCTTGATCGTACAGGTTGTCGTAGTAGAAATAGCCATACCAGCGACCAGTAAGATCATACCATATGTTGCCGATGTGAAATAAGCCACCGCCCAGATTCACTCTGCCCCTTAAATCAATCACCGTTGTTCCATTGATTAGGTTCTTGTAGAACATCACCTCGTTCTACAGAACAAAACACACACATAAATAAAATAAAACCTCATGAAATGAATATATATTAAGTGATATATATGTATATGTATGTAACATGTTTATGCATATAGAGAAATGGGAGAGAGATAGAGCAAACCCTAACATCAAAACAGCGTTCCCATGGAAAAGGAACAGGAGCTTCAGGATTGTTTTGAAGAAAATACCACAAAGCTTGCACCATTGTATTATCACGAAATTGATAAGGGCAGAAGAAGAGAAGAGATGAGATGGTAAGAAATGAGTAAGGGCAGAAGAAGAGATGAGATGAGATGAGATCGATGGTCAGAAATGAGGAAGAGGGGAGGCTTATTTATAGCTAAAATCTGAGGGCCTGGGGGTTTGCTTTCTTCACTTGGTTTGCACTAATTTTTTAATATGTTCGATATTAAAGGTTTTTTTGGTTTATAAAAAATAAAAGTGGAAATCAAAATTTATGATGAATAATTTCGATTTTTTATTGTATTAATTGATTAGTATTTATCACTTTATTATTACTTTTTTAGATGTTTTCATCTGATTATTTTTTTTAAATGATTTTAAAAGCATATTTTCAACCTTATCGTTTTATTAAATATATTTTTTCTTCATGATAGCCTTTAGGATTAAATTAAAATTATTAAGTGGAGAAGCAAACTCTTGCAAACTCTTACAATCACTTCCGTTGACCCTTGAGTTTATATTAGATCTATTTTTATATAAAAGATCAATTTTAGTTTCTAAAAAGAAATAAAAGTTGGTGAATTAATTCGTATAGCGACAAGCAAGTTTTTCTGTATGATACTATATATAATCAATAATTAATAATTCAGTATCATATATGACACAATTTTAAAATACAGACATAATTAATAAATGAAGAAAATCTATTTCCATTTTCAACCGAAAAAAGCGAGCAAAATTAATTTTTTTTAGAAAAAGAAAAGAAAAAATAAATAAAAAGTGTATGAGGATCTTGTTGCAGCTGAGATTGTCAAATCAGCCTTTAGAATTGTCATCATTCACAACTTTTATAATACATTTTTGTTTTAAAAAAAATATTTATAAGAATTTCATACCAGGAACATGAGTATGAAAGTTTATATAAACCCAAGATCTCTTACTGTCAAAAACCATGCATAGCAGACAAACCACCTTTGTAATGGTTTTAGTGGTCCTAAGTCCTAACATTAATGAAAAAATAAACCTAACAAGTGAAAAAGGAATGAAAAGCCTAGTAGCATACGACTAGCTAGCATTGATCATCACCCATTTTCATATGCATGTCAATATGTGAATAACATGCAATAGTTTATTTTACTTTTTTTTTTTAAAAAAATACAATAGTTTATTAAAATTAGGATAAATTACACAAATGGTATTTGAACTTTTTAATTTCTTCTATTTTAGTAGTCAGTTTTTTTTTTTTTTTTTTACAACCAAGTGGTCAGACTCTTTAATTTTGTACCAATGTAGTAGTTTTGACCAGCCACAAGCTGCTTGAGTGCACAATCAGCACAAATGGAACCTACTGATTGCCATGCGGAGCACCACATCATCCAAAAGCTATTGACTTAACAAAAATGTCCTTAATCTAAAGGAACAAATGCCCAAAACTTAACGTTAACAAAAAAAATCTTCATTTAGTGTTGGAAGAAAAGAAATAATGGGAAAGAAGAGATTTAATTAGGGTTCTTTATAGCAAAATGAAGAAATTGAAAATCACTGGAGCTTAGGAAAAAAGAACAATGGAGCAGTAGACTTCACCATCCTTACCATTTCAAAAGAAAAAACATTACTGATGGTCACCGCCATCATCTCCAATGGTGACCACCTTCAACAACCACCACCACCATCATCTTTAATGGTGACTACCTTTAACAACCACCACCACTAGTTGCTCATCCTCTTTTCATCCCAAACCCCACAATCTCCTCATATCACCCTTGTTGCCTCGCCTTCCTTCCCCACCAAACTTGTATCTCCCAAAGTCCTCTGTTGCCTCAGCAAAGGAAGAAAGAATAAAGTTTGCAATGCTAGGAATAAAAGACTTTGGTTGATTTCTTTTTTAAACAAATGAAAAAAAAAAAACAATCCAAAGATTTTTCAACAATCATTGATGTTAAAATCATTGTTATTGAGCAAATGGTGGTGTGCTTGATTCTAGAAACAACATTGATGTTAAAAAAAACAATAACAACATTTCGATTGAGCAATTTTTAAATTCAGTAAACAAAATCTTGAATCTAATAAATAAGATGTCAATTCAATTTGATTGAAATAACCAATTCTACTTCCATGACACCAATCCAAATCCTTATTCATCTTCTTCTGTTCATTCCACAAGCACCTAAAAAAACCCATAGAATTAAAAACAGAAGAAAAGTTATCACCCAGAAATGTCACTTACTCTGCCAACTTGCTCTACTGCTGTCAACTTCTTCTCTTTGGGAATCCTATTTCCAACAATTCTAAGTACCTTCCTTAGTCCATTGGCCAACTCAATCATCATATTATTCTCATGACCAATATTAAACAAGGCTTTTTCCATCAGAAACAAGTAATCCTTATTGTTATTGCAAGGTCCATATGTTGTTGCAATTTTCCATTGTCTTTTTGATTTATACAAATATAGTGTTCTATTGTTTTGGCTATGAATTTGATTATGACGACAAAGTATTCAACAACTCATGCCAGGTAAAAAGGATAAGGGCAAGGAGTAGGTGGATTTGGATGGCCAAAGAAAGGGCAGAGCTGATTATGGATTTTGGTTTTTCCAAACTAGTTTAAATAACACAAGAACTCTAGAACATGAGCTCCACTACATTTGGAGAGTGAAAACGGTGGCTTGTGTGTTCGAAGGTATTGGCTCTATGAATTCCTTGTTCTCCATTGCAGACACCAATTTCATTACTTTATCACAATACCCAATCAACAAAAAACCTTGACTCCTTAGGAATCAAAGACCTGTGAGTGCGATTGAGTGGGTTATTACTTAGGCCAAGAAAGTGGGATCAAAGTAGAGTACCTTAAAGGACAATAGAAGAAGCCATGACTATGCAAAAGTTAGAATGTCAAGGGAGAAAGAAGAAAAAATGGTAAAATGGGAACAAGAGGGCAAATGAGACATTTATTAAGAATTGTATATGTGTATGTTGAGGTGGCATGTTGCATGGTTAAAAATGGATCCCACACATGCTGAATGTTGATTGGGCACTCGGGCCACCATTCACTGGAGATAACCATTAATTTGATACAAAAATAAAGAGTTTGACCACTTGATTGTAAAAAATGACTATCAAAATAGAAGGAATTAAAAAGTTCAAACACCATTTGTATAATTAATCCTTAAAATTATTCAACTGTAATAAAAATACATGTATTAAATATGTAATTTTTTTAGTAAATAAGCAAATTAACTATCTTTGCAAAAAGAAATAGTTTGAAACGGAGGAAGTGTTGATTATTACATTATTATTTTAAAACTAATTAAATAGTAATTCAAAAAGAGAAATTTAGTGAACTAAATTTGAATTAATAAATGTAATATGTCAATTAAGCTCAATTTTCCTTATAAATTGCTTATATTTACTAGCATAATGTTGCGTAATATCGCAAATACACAATTACACAATAATATAAAAAGATTGGGTAAGATGGTTATATTATTTTAATCAAATTTTTAATTATCCTAATTGTAAAATAATTTTAATTTGATCATTAAATTTTGTGAGATATGTTAGCTATGTTGATCATTTTAAAGATTTAAATGTATTTTAAAGAATTATTTAACAATTACAAACAATTTTTTTATAGGTTCTAATATAAATTTACACAATACCTATGTCCTAATATATCTATATACATGTTTTCATATCTATTAAAACCTATAGGAGTCAGCACTTGATTTCCACTGTTCAACTACAGTGATTTTCTTGCCATCTAACTTCGTACAATCTTCAAAATTGCCACTACTTTTCTGCCAACTGATTTTACTTTTTCACCCCTTGATTCAACATTAACCCCTGAACAACACGGTGCCGTTTTTAAAAATTACGTTTATGCCCCATCTTCCAGTTCATCGCCCTCACATGTCCATGTTCGAAGGTGTCTTTTCCTTCATTTGAAATGAGTAATTGCCATTTCATTTTATGGTAAACTACAAAATTGCCACCGTGTTTTTTAACATTAAAATTTCCTTCTTGCCCTCATTTGCATTTGAAATGACTAATTGCCATTGGATTTTGTGATTAACTTCAAAATTGCCACCGTATTTTTTAACATTAAAATTACCGTCTTCCTCTCGTCTGCAATCAACTTCATGGCAGTAAAACTAAAACGGTGTGGTCTTCCCAACTTTTGTAGAAAGACAATTTGCATCCCTCCCATTTCTCAAAATGGTGCCACTTTGACTGGTTTGTCATTCCCACTCTGGCACTTGTTTTAAATTTTACTATGATGCTTTTAAATTTGAGATAAGATTTATTTTGATTCATGTAGTTTGATGTGCTTTTATTGGACATTTTAGTATAATGTGTTTTATATTTTTTTATATTTTACTATCCTTTTAATAAATATTATTTAAAATATATAATTTAATGTAAAAATAATATGAATTTTTAATACTAAGATCTTATATTGAGTGACATATTATTCGACTAATTATAATAAATTAAAAAAATGAAGTTTAAATGTATTTTTAATTTTATTATGAATAAAAAAATAATTTTTAAAACAAATTTATAATATTTTTAAAAATAAACAATCGTATGGATTAACTATAAATTATATATAAAATAAATTTATTATTGAAATATAATATTATATCAATATTTTCTCATAAAATACTAATTGTATTAGTTATAAAGGTAGTTAAGTGTAAAAAAATATAAAATACAAGTATTAAAATGTCAAAAAAAAATTATTGAACTGATTTTGACAAAAGGTAAAACCACATGCTTTAAAATTATACTTATCCCTTTAAATTTGTTCACTTTTTTAAATACATCGACTGGTATTTTTTTTCTAAATTTTGATTTATTAATGTTAATATTTTATTGTTATTAATATTTAACTTTTTTTAATAGGTCCTCTTTAAATAAGCACCTCATGTAGGTACGTAAGTTGCTGTTTTTTGTATTTTGTTTGCGCGGCTGGGTTAATTTGTTTTTACAAAAACAATACTCCAATAAAAAATATTAATTTTAATTTCATTTATTTACTCATAAAAATGGCTAATTTAAAAAAAAAAATCATTTCTTTCCTTTGAATAGTTAGTCTGCCTAATTAATCATTATGCAACTATACTTAGTTTTTTATTTTATTTTTTTATTATTTTCGTTTATTGAAATGATAATTTTTTTCCACTAAATTATTTCGTTTATTTATGTTGATTAATTGTTGTAATTTGTATATGGCGAACTAGTTTTTTTTCATTTTCCCCCTTTCCCATCTGGTAGCTTTTTTTTTATTTTTTTTTATTTTTTTAAAATTTGACTACGTTTTTTAAAAAATAGTTACTTTATTTCATGTATAGACTGTTGTTAATTTCTCTAATTTTTATTTATTAATTTCAATATTTTATGGTTATTAATATTATCTTTTTTCCTTTTCACTAGGTCCTCTTTAAATATGCTCCTCATTTAGTTTAACTGAACCATCCATATGAATCATAGTTAAATTGTAACAGTAATAAATTATAACAGGTTATAATTTATGAACTTATCTTTACTTGATCGGAATCGTTGGTTCAATGAATTGTACAGAACAATCTTAAGATCCAAAATATTTATGAACTTATTTTTTCATTTTTATTTTTAGTTCAGTAAATATATATCAGTTTATATAATCAATCATTATAGTGATACCAAGTATTTGAATACAAAGATAATTTAGTCACTTTCTCCATCTCAAAATTATATGGTTTTTTTTGAATTTGTGCCAAATTATAGAAATTTTTCGTTTAGAAAAATAGTTATTTTTTTTAATTTACAAATAAGTCATTGCTTAATATATGTTTTTATAATCAGTCGTTTAATATTAATGAAGGAATAAAAAAACTGTTTTTCAAATATATTAACTATATTTTTAATTACTATGAAAATTAAAGTAAATGTATAATTTTAAAACAGAGAAAATATTGAATTTATTATAATTAAAACTATTTAATAATATTATAATTATTATACATAAATTTTACATGATACATATTTGAAATAGAGAAAATAAATAGTAAAATATATCTATTTTAGTGAATTAGTCAAAGCGTTGCCCCGGTCAAGGCAGATAAAACCATGAATCTAGGGCTTATTTTATATTATTCGTTATGTAAAAATATGGAAGAGCTATTGATCATTTTGCTTGAAAATCTGTTGATAACCTTTTTTTTTTATATATTAATAGAGGGTCATACAATTTAAGCACAGTAAAAATTCTCTTTTTTTAAATTAGATAAAAATTAATTTTATAAATTAATATAATAAAATTCGACCCTTACACGATAAATTTAAAACGAAGTAACTTGTAGACTTTTTACCTCATTGCCATTAATAACTAAGACTTTTTACCTCATTGCCATTAATAACTTTATTTCACAACATTGCCTTACTATAAGAAGTAAATTTAATTCAACTATATTATTAATTACAATTAGGGATGTATTTGAATCGAGCCGAGCCGAACTTTAACTAGTTCAGGCTTATTTTGTTTATAAAAGAGTTGAGTTCATTATCCTACATAACATTTACGAGCTGTTCATGAGTCTAAAGAAATTTTAAAAAATATAACATATAAATTAAAATTATATATTTAAAAATTAAAAATATAATATTTATTAAATAAATTACAATTTATTTAATAAAAATGATGATTTTATTATAATAATATATATTTTAAAATATTTTTTACAATATAAATTTCTATATTATATATTTAAAATTAAATGACTAAATATTAAAATTACGAATTGGCTCAATCGAACTACTAGCCACAATCAATTTACTTCAACCGATATTTACTGACAGTTCTCAAGAGCAGAGCATTACCGAGCTACCAGTCCTAATAATATATATAAATCTCATTCGAGAACAAAGTATTACCAAGCCATATACATTCACTACTCACTCTCAATTCTACTGGTGTGCATACGGTCTTGATAAAACTCATCAGGTAACTTGTTCTATCGTAGTTTATTTTAAAATAAATAAATATAAATAAACAAGAAAGATTATAATAAAATAAAATTTACTAATCATCTGAAAATTTAATATAAAAATGCTAATGTAAATATATATATTGTCACGACCCAAAATAGGGGCCATGACCGGCGCTAGGGAACGGGAATTCTTTCGAATCCGGAACCCATGGCAAGCCTAAAAATAAAATAAAACATGCAATAGTAATAATAACAACACTTCATGCAGCGGAAATAAAATCATAAATATCAAAATAATAATCCATATTTCATATATAGATAAATCCTTTGATACAAATTTCAATTCAAATATTCAAAGTACATATCTCTCACAGATATATAACATAAAACCCATAAACTTATTTACAACTATTGCAGTGTCTAGATTATAAAAATAAAACTCAAGACTCAGATAAGCAGTTTACATAAAGAAGCCGGGGCGGAAGAAATCCGGCGTACAGGCCTGCTACTGAGGTCTGAAGACGATGACTCTCCTGAAAAATAGTCAACGGAGGGGAGTCAGACCTCACTGAGTGAATTACTATAATATATATACATGCATACTAAATGTCAATGCACACAATCAAAAATATATATAATATGTATATATACAAGCAAATACACACAGATGCAATAAATTCATTCTATATATTTATTAAAAATCACTGTTTATGAAGGATCAAATAGAACCCTAGAATATCGCAACCTCAAAACAGTGTTAGATAACACTCTAGCCATACATGCTCACTTATATCCAAATATATTCACTTGTTCCATGTGGACAGTAGACTGGCCCCGAGACACTAAGTCGACCGAGCTCCAACAGTCTGACTATCAGTGTGATTGGCCCCGAGACACTTGGTCAACCGAGCTCCAGCAATCACACTCCCAAATCATATCTCACACATCAAATAATCAGATCCAATCAATATCCTCGAACAAGTTAGTAATTAGCTTAAATGCTATAAGTGTACCGGTACATACTCAGTCCTAGTGCTGCCCACTAGGTAGCACGTTCTATTGATATCCTTCATTAAAATATAAAGCATACATTCATAAATAAATGATGCATGAATTTAAATAAAATAGCAACATAAACCATATATATACTAGAAATATACCAAAAGTAAACCAAGTATATTTCTAGTATATATATGTCAAATAAATCCAATATAATTGTAAAATAAACTAAATATATATTTAAAAACATTTTAAATATAAATGTTTAATAAAACATGCATATAATTTAAAATATACCAAAAATAAACCAAAGATAAACCAAAAATAAACTAAAAATAAACTTAAATACTAATTGAATTATTTATGCATATTTAATCAAAATAAAACATACATTTCTAAATCATGCACCCTAAGCATATATATATAAAATAGTAACTCACACTTAGTGCGCTCCTCGAGATGGGTCCGATGGGTCTGGTCCACTAGGCCTCGGTCTCGACGCAACTAAACAAACAAAAATAACAGAAATCAGAATAAACCTAATAGAAAATCCTAGAAACTCGATCTAGAATATTGGACACAGAATTAGAATTAGGGTTTGACCGGACATCACGTTTTACGAGAATTCTATCGAAAAACCAGCAGAACCTCCCCTGTAAAATGGACATCTCTCTACTCAAAGAGTAGAGCCGGCCCTGCAAAGAAACACACTTCAAAAAATAAACACAGAAACACAACCACAATCCCTCGGTCGGACTCCAAACTACAGTTTATCGATCGGGGTTCACAATTCACATAACAATTATAAAAATACCAAAAATACCCTTTTATCATAGAAATACATTTTATAAGTAGAAATTACATAATTAACCTTAAAACACTGTAAAAACCGATAAAACTCATTTATTTATAAAAATCGTATATTATATATATAATTTGAAAATAATTCACGGAAAATAGTTTTAATTAATTAAAAATATTAAATAATTTGTAGAAATCATTTTTATACCTTAAATAACTATTAAAACCAATTTAATTACATTTTTAGTCAATATAGGGTAAAATTACCAAAATGCCCCTATATATATAAATATACTAAAATTATTCCAAAAATTCACCAAAAATAATATAATTGTAAAAAATTAATTTTATCAACATATTTATCAATAATATCAATAATTAAACTCAATTAACTAATTAATTTCAATTAAAAACACAATTAACCTAATTTTCCAAAATTACATAAACCTAAACAAATTCAAAATAAATACATAGAAATTCATAAAAATTCCAAATAAATTTCTATAATTCATTTCAACACCTATAATTATCATAAAACAAAATTTCATAATTTAATTAATTAATTTTCGAAAATTAGAAAATAATAATAAAATATTCAAAAATACCCAAAAATAAAAATAATTCCCAAAAATTCTACAAAAATTCACACATGTATATTAAGCTACTAGGATCAACATTTGTTAAGGGACTTTTCATGAATCACAAAGAAAACTAAAAAAATTCGAAAATCAATTATGGCCGAAATTGAAAAATTGAGAAAAACCATACCAAATCAAGTTTTAAGCTTAAACAAAGCTTGGAATTGTCTTCTATGGCTTCAGGGGAGTCCAACGACATCGGAAGCAAGGAATTTGGTGGTCGGAATCGTGAGGGAGGAAGAAAATGAAACTTTCGGCCAAAATGACAAAAACTCAACTCACCGGTGTGGGAGAAGACGTCTGCAGGTGGCGGAGTGACGGGAGGAAGAAGGTGGCACGGTGGGAGGCGCAATGACTATAGGAGGCCGGCGTGCGCAGTGATGAGAGGGGAAGGGAATGTCGGGAGGAAGAAGGAAAGGGGTGAGGGTAGGTTTTGTAAATTTTACAAATTATATATATATATATATATATATATATATATATATATATAATTTTAATAATGTTTATTAAAATATATTAATATAATATTTAAGAAAATCATACACAATATATATACATATATACACACATGCTAATTAGGTATTAACTATATAATATAGTATTATTTAACGGAAATAACCCTAATTTAAATCAATTATGTAAATATACATGCATGTGTATATATATATTCTAATATGACAATTAAAATAATGCATGGACTCATGAAATTTTATAAATCCATTTAAAATAATTAATATTGAATTTCTTACATGTAAATTTCTCCGAAAGTGCAAGTCCCGAAAAAATTTTACGTAAAGTACTTAAAATAATGTAAAATAATTAAAATTAGCTTTAATTAAATTACAACTCTTAAAATATCAGTATTATATATAAGAATTATTAACACTGTATATCTCGATGCAGTATAAAAATATTTAAAAACACGAGATATTACATATATTTTCTATACACAGTTCAATTATTAACTTACAGGTTGAATGCACTTCTCTGTGTAGTCACGTTCGACCTTGACCAGTCGGCTCGGCTGGAGGCGTGACTAAAGAAAAGAAATAAATAAAAATATAATTAAAAAATAGAACTCCTACAAATTCTAGATTTCTAAAGAAAGATTCGATAAAAATATGACTTTATTAAAATAGACCCATTGTCACATTTTACAAGAAATCTATCGAAAATTCAGCAGAATTTTTTTTGTAAAACGGACATATCTTTACACGAAGTAGAGTCAACCCTACACAGAAAAATACTTCAAACAACTGTAACAACTTCAAATCTCGAGTTAGGCCCCCAAATTACAATTTATGCCCAACTGAGAACCAATTTTCACAAACCACAATATAAATTGATAAAATTCCATTTAAATATCAAAATTAATTTATTTTCACAAATAAAACATAAAAGACATTTATTCACAAAATAATTAATAAATGTCACATTAAAATCAATTTTTGCTATAAATGTCAATATTCTAATTTTTGAAATTAAATAGCATTTAGTCACTGAAAATTAATTAAATTATTCAATTATATAGTTAAGTAACTGAAAACTCATTTAAATCATAAATACTATTTTATTCGGATATTATTCCGATAATTACTAATAATTAGCTAAAAATAGGAATAAATTCATAAAAATTATTTGAATATTATTTATTACTCAAAAATTATCCAAAACATCCTAATTCACCATAATTTCAATTAAAACATAAAATTTACCAATTTATACTAATTTTCTCAAAAATTCATTTTTGACATAAATATTAAAAATTTGTAATAAAAATTCGGTGCATAATTTGAACAAAATTCCTTAATGAAACTTGATTAAATAATTAGTAGAATTTATTAAAAATATAAAAAATTTTCGGTTTGGAAATAGTGTCATAAACAGTAATCCAAGACCCAAAAATTTAAAAATTTTCTAAAAATTCACAAAAATTATTTTCAGAATCCTTATAATGCATACAATAATCAGTTCTAAAGAATATATATCAAAAAAATTCAAATTAAGCTTCAATTTCATAATTTAACAAAAATTTTCAAATTTAAATTTTACAAAATTAGAGTTGTTACCGATTAAATTTTTCAAACTTGATAGAGAATTATTTAAGCTCATGTCAAGAGTTTCAATTCGAGCACAGGAACAACTGGAAAAGTCACCAAAAAAGTTGTCGGAATGCTCCTTCAATTTTCGGCACCTTAAAGAAATAAAGAACGAAAGAGATGTGGCGGCTTTCAATGATGGTGGCGTGGTGGCGTTGTCAGACATTAAGAAGAAGGAAAACATGCAAAGAAGGAAGAAGAAAAGAATAGGAAGAAATGGTGCACTGATGGATGACCAGAAAATTTAACTTTTTTTTTTTGAGAAAAAGACAAAATAGTTATAAAAACAATATATATATATATATATATATATATATATATATATATATATATATATATATATATTTATTTATTTTAGAAAAGTACAAAATAATGTAAATATAATATTTTTAATTTAAATATTTACTTTTATAATTAAATTCATCCAAAATATTAAAATATATTAAATACACTAAATTGATACTATTCACAAATAATAATAATAATAATAATAATAATAATAAAAATAAAAATAAAAATAAAAATAATAATAATAATAATAATATACAACCCCAAAATTAAATTTAACTTCACTAAAATCAAATTTCACAATTTAGTATAATAATATAAAATAAAGTAATTATTAACATTGCATATCTTGAAATTAAATTTTTTAATTTAATAAATAAAAATTTAGGTATTTACAGTCTCCTCTCTTTAAAAAAAAACTCATCTCTGAATTTACGATAAATAAAATACAAAATTTTAATGGAAATGATAAGGATAAGCCACCTACTGTAATATCCCGTGTTTTTAAAATATTTTTACACTGTACCGGGATATGCAGTGTTAATAATTTCTGTATTTTATATGATATTTTTACGAGTTAATATGTATTTAAAACCTATTTTAATTAATGTGTATTATTTTCAGTGTTTTACGTAAAATTTTCCCGGGACTTTCATTTTCGGGAAAATTTTCACGTAAACAATGTATTATTAATTATTTTAAATGTATTTACGGACTTGCATGAACTCATGCGTATTTTTAAATTATTAAATAAAGCCTGTGTGTGTATATTTAATTAATTAGGGTTTATTATTATCCTAATATTTTATTAATTATTTATTTGTTTAATTGTTATTTAATTAATTTTATTTAGTATAAATTATTAAAATATTAGATTTTATGTGTGTGGTGTATATTTGATGTGAGTAATTTAATATTATTTTAATATATAGTATAAAGTATATATATATATACATATATACATCAAAAATCAAAAGAATTGGAAAATTACCATTTTGCCCCCCGAGTCTTCTTCTTCCTCCCGATCCTTCTCCTCGCCGTCCAGTCGCTGCTACTGCCGTTTCTTCACCGTGGGTGTGCCGTCCGGTGTGCCACCGCCTTCCCCAACCTTTTCCGCCGCCTAAGGTAGCCGTTTCCGGCGCCTGGAAGTCGATTTTGGCCGGAGAAGCCGAAAATCGATCCACCGTCGATCACGCCGATTCCGGCCACCGTTTTCGACACCGCCAGTCTCTTTCTTCTCCTTGAGCTCCGGTGAGTGTGATTCTAGCTTTGGTTTGAGCTAAAATGGTCTAGAATTGCTTAGGTTTCGATTTTGTCAATTTCGGCCTATTAGGGTTTTTGATTTTTTTGAGTTTCGAATTGATTGATTCACGAAAAATTCCTTCACAAATGTTGTTACTAGTAGCTTAATATACATGTATGAATTTTTGTAGAATTTTTGGAGATTTTTTGGATTTTTGGGTATTTTTGAATATTTTAATATTATTTTCTAATTTTCGGAAATTAATTATTTAAATTATGAAATTGGGGTTTATGGTTAAATTAGGTGTTGAAATGAATTATAGGAATTTATTTGGAATTTTTATGAATTTCTAAGTATTTATTTTGAATTATTGAAGTTTATGTGATTTTGAGAAATTAGGGTTAAATGTGTTTTTATTTGAATTTAATTGGTTAATTGAGTTTAATTATTAATATTATTGATAAATATGTTGAGAAAATTAATTTTGGATAATTGTATGATTTTTGGTGAATTTTTGAAGTAATTTAAGTATATTTATATATATAGGGGTATTTTGGTAATTTTACCCTAAATTGTCTAAAAATGTAATTTAATTGGTTTTATTAGTTATTTAAGGTATAAAAATAATTTCTACAAAATATTTGGTATTTTTAACTAATTAAAACTATTTTTCGTAAATTATTTTCAATTATATATATAATATATGGTTTTTCTAATAAAATGAGTTTTAATCGGTTTTTACAGTGTTTCAAGGTTAATTATGTAATTTTTACATATGAGATGTATTACTATGTTGTGAGGATATTTTTGGTATATCTGGAATATGTTCTGTGTTTGTGGACCCCGGTCGGTGGACTGTAGTTTGGAGTCCGACTGTGGGATTTTGATTGTGTTGAGCCTATTTTTCGAAGTGTATTTCCTTGCAGGGTCGGCTCTACTCTTTTGAGTAGAGAGATGTCCGTTTTACAGGGGAGGTTCTATCGAATTTTCGGTAGAATTCTCGTAAAACGTGATATCCAGTCGAACCCTAATTTCCGATTCTGTGTTTAATACTCTAGATTGAATTCTAGGATTTCTGTTAGGTTTATTCTGATGTCGATTATTTATTGCTTGTTTAATTGCGCCGAGACCGAGGGCTAGTGGACCAGGCCCGTCAGACCTGTCTCGTGGAGCGCATTAAGTGAGTTACTATTTTATATATATATGCTTAGGATGTATGATTTAGAAATGCATGTTTTATGTTGATTAAATATGCATAAATAATTTGATTATTTCTTAAGTTTACATTAAGTATATTTTTGGTATATATTAAATTATATACATGTTTTGTAAATAAAATATATTTAAAATGTTTTAAATATATTTTTAGTTTAATTTATGATTTGATTGGAATTATTTGACGTATATATACTCGAAATATACCTGGTTTACTTTTGGTATATTTCTGGTATATATATGGATTATATTGTTATTTCATTTACATTCATGCATCATTTATTTTTGTGAATGAATGTTTTATATTATTTATTAATGAAGGATATCAATAGAACGTGCTACCTAGTGGGCAGCACTAGGACCGAGTACGTACCAGTATGCCTATAGTATTTAGGCTATAATACTAACTTATTTGTGGATATTGATTTAATGTGATTATCGATATGTGAGATGTGGTTTGTGGGTGTGATTGCTGGAGCTCGGTTGACCAAGTGTCTCGGGGCCAATCACACTGGCAGTCAGATTGCTGGAGCTCGGTTGACTTAGTGTCTCGGGGCCAGTCTACTGTCTAGATGGATTAAGTGGATATATTTGGAATAAGTGAGCCTGTATGGCCAGAGTGTTGTTTAACACTATTTCTGAGGTTGCGATATTCTAGGGTTCTATGTGATCCTTCATAAAAGAGGTTTTTCAGATAAAATATATAAAATGATTTTTATTGCATCTGTGTGCAATTGCCTGTATATATACATATTATATATATACTGTTGACTGTATGCATTATCACTTAGTGTGTATGTATATATATCATAGTAATTCACTCAGTGAGGTCTGACTCCCCTCCGTTGACTATTTTTCAGGAGAGTCAACATCCTCAGACCTCAGTAGCAGGTCGATACGCCGGATTTCTTTCGCCCCGGCTTCTTTGTGTAAATTATATACTTGAGTCTCATTTATTTTATCTAGACATTGCAGTAGTTGTGAATTTAAGTGTTGGATTTCATGTATTTTATTTTAAAGAGATGTATTATGTTGAAACTGGATTTGTATTAAAGGGATTTTATATATGTGATGATAATTTGATTTAAATCTAGTTGATGTGGATAATATTATAATATTATGATTTCTATTTTCCGCTGCATATTATATTGTTACTATTATTATGGCATGATTTATTTTATTTTTAGGCTTGCTACAGGTTCCGGATTCGAAAGAATTCCCATTCCCTAGCGCCGATCATGGCCCCTATTTTGGGTCATGACAAAGTTGGTATCAGAGCGGAGTTCTGTGTCAGGGCTTAGTTATGTGAGTTGTGGCCCTAGTTTTAAAGTTGTGTTTTCTGTTGGACTACTGCAGTGTATTAGGTTCGAGTACGTCTTGATAAGTATTCCTTGCTGTAGTTTTCTGCGTTATTCCTCCATTGTCTATTTTGTCTGAATCTTTTCGTTTGTCTTTTCAGAATGAGGAGGCGAGCATGTGTTGCTCCACCGGTCGTTGAGGCCGAGGATGATGAGTCTTTTCAGGATGAGGTTTTACCTCCTGAGCAGCCAGTGAGACGTAGAGGTCGTGGCAGAGGTAGACCTCGAGGAGCAGCAGGTCGCCATAGGCAGAGAGAGTTACAGGACGAGGAGCCTGTTGAGCCTGAGTTTGATGTTCCTGTTCCTCCAGTTGTTCAGCCTGTTCAGCCTGCCTATCAACAGGGTATGTCTGACCCTGAGGCAGCTTTGTTCTATGCCCGAGTTGGCAGGATTGCTTTTGATGGTACTTCTGATCCTTTAGACTTTCTGCATGCGATTGAGACTAGGACTCGGACTGCTCATACCGAGTACCAGCGGATCATGATCGTTGAGTTATCTGTTGAGGGACCAGCCTTAGATTGGTTCATTCAGATGATCCAGCCCTAGATGATGACGATGACCTGGGCTCAGTTCCGAGAGCGATTCATGAGGAGATTCTGTCCAGAGCCTCTTCGTTTGAGCTATCGTCTCCGTTTGACCAGTATTTCTCATGGAGATCGATCTGTATAGGAGTATACCCGAGAGTTTCTTCATCTGGGTAGATATGCTGAGGATCTGATGCGAGATCAGTATTTCGCTGTTACTACGTATGTTACTGGTTTGGGTTCTGCTTTTGCTGGTATGCCTACAGCAGGTCTTACTCTCGAGTCCGTGATTGAGCTAGCTAAGGAGATTGAGCTGAGATTAGTTAGGCAGGGAGCGATGCCTGATTATTACCAGTTGGGAGTTCAGTCGAGTGGATTGCAGGCTACTCCATATTCGAGTTTTCATGTTGGATCGAGTAGTCAGCAGCGAGGTTCGACCCAGCAGAGTCAGAGACAGCAGCAACGAGTGCATCGGAGCAGTAGACATGGCCGTGGAGGTCAGCGTAGATCGTTCAGATTTGGGTCAGGTGCTTCGAGCAGCAGCAGTGGTCGTAGTTCTGGATCAGCGGCCAGTGTTTGTCAGACTTGTGGTAGAGTCCATCAGGGACCGTGTTATCTGACACCACTGACATGCTTCAGATACGGGCAGACAAGACATTTTGCCAGATCGTGTCCTTATTCCGATTATCAGCAGTAGCAGATTCCGCGATTCCCACAGCAGTCGATTGCTAGTACAGCACCCGTGCCATTTCAGTTACCACCAGCCCAGCATCAGAATTCCACTCAGTTTGTTCCACAGCAGAGTCGTGGTAGAGGTACTAGAGGAGGTGCCAGAGGTGTTGGCCAGGCTTCTACCAGTCAGTAGGGAGGTCGAGGTCAGGCCAGAGTCTTCCATCTGACTCAGCAGGATGCTCAGGCATCTAATGCAGTCATGGCAAGTATTGTTTCTGTTTGTTACCTGGATGCATGGGTTTTGTTTGATCCGGGTGCCACACATTCATTTGTTTCTCCCGTTTTTGCTTCTAAATCTTGTTGGCAAGCTTCGAGGATGGCTTTTCCTTTGTCTGTTGCCACTCCTCTGAGCGATTCTTTGGATGTCGATATTGTTCTTTCTGGTTGTCTAGTTCTCGTGGGAGATAGAGAATTACCCGCTGATTTGATTTTGTTGGATGTGATGGAGTTTGATGTTATTTTGGGAATGGATTGGTTATCTCAGCACTATGCCGTGGTAGATTGCAGGAATAAGGAGGTGACTTTCAGAATTCCTGATGAAGAAGAGTTTAAGTTTGTTGGTGATAGGAGTTCAGCACCTCAGAATCTTATTTCCGCTATTTTAGCTAGGAAGTTATTGAGGAAAGGTTGTCAGGGGTTTTTGGCATTGGTCAGGGATACGTCAGTGGAGAAGTTTTCACTCACAGATGTTCCTGTTGCTTGTGAGTTTCCTAATGTTTTTCCCTAGGAGTTACCAGGTTTACCACCTCACAGAGAGATTGAGTTCTGTATAGATGTGGTTCTAGGTACTACTCCTATATCTATGCCACCCTATCGTATGGCTCCTGCAGAGTTGAGAGAGTTGAAGGAGCAGTTGCAAGAGTTGTTGGATAAAGGTTTTATTAGACCTAGTGTTTCTCCTTGGGGTGCACCAGTCTTGTTTGTGAAGAAGAAGGATGGTACCCTGAGACTGTGCATTGACTACAGAGAGTTGAATAAGGTGACAGTGAAGAACAAGTATCCTCTCCCGAGGATAGATGACTTGTTTGATCAGTTACAGGGTGCACAGTTCTTTTCTAAGGTTGACTTGAGGTTGGGTTATCATCAGTTGCGGATCAGTGAATCCGATATTCCTAAGACAGCATTCCGCACTAGATATGGTCATTATGAGTTTCTGGTGATGTCTTTTGGTTTGACTAATGCACCGACAGCTTTTATGGACCTGATGAACAGAGTATTCAGACCATATGTGGATCAGTTTATGGTAGTCTTCATTGATGATATACTAGTATATTCGAGGAGTATGGAAGAGCACGTATATCATTTGAGGATTGTACTGCAGACACTGAGAGATCATCAGCTTTATGCTAAATTCTCGAAGTGTGATTTTTGGATGGAGAGTGTTTCTTTTCTTGGACACGTAGTGTCTAAAAAAGGTATTCAGGTTGATCCACAGAAGATTGAGGCAGTATCTGAATGGCCTAGACCTACTTCTGTTATGGAGATTCAGAGTTTTCTGGGTTTAGCCGGGTATTATAGGCGGTTTGTGCAGGATTTTTCCAGGATAGTAGCCCCTATGACTCGCTTGACTCAGAAGAATGTTAGATTCGAGTGGTCAGAAGCTTGTGAGAATAGTTTCCAATTATTGAAGGAGAAGTTGACCATAGCGCCAGTATTAGCTTTGCCTAATAGTGTGGATAAGTTCACAGTTTATTGTGATGCCTCTAGAATTGGTCTTGGTTATGTGTTGATGCAGAATGGAAGGGTGATAGCCTATGCTTCGAGGCAGTTGAAGAAGCATGAGCAGAACTATCCCACACATGATCTTGAGATGGCTGCAGTGATTTTTGCTTTGAAGATTTGGAGACATTATTTGTACGGGGTGACTTGTGAGATATTTACTGATCACAAGAGCCTTAAGTACATTTTCCAGCAGCGAGATTTGAATTTGAGGCAGAGAAGATGGTTGGAACTGTTGAAGGATTATGATTGCGAGATTCTTTACCATCCGGGTAAAGCTAATGTGGTAGCAGATGCCTTGAGTAGGAAGTCCTCAGGTAGTCTTGCTCACATCAGTGTTGAGAGGAGACCATTGATCCAGGAGTTGCATTTGTTGGTGGATCAAGGTCTGATGATGAAGATTAGTATATCAGGTGGACTGTTAGCTCAGTTTAAAGTACGATCTGTACTGAGGAATAGGATTAAAGCAGCTCAGAGCCGAGATCCTATTCTAGAAGAGCTTGCAGAGAATGTCAGAGCAGGGAAGTTCACTGATTTCACACTTGATGATGATGGTGTGTTGTGGATCAGTGGTAGATTGTGTGTTCCAGACGTGGATGACTTGAGAGAGGAGATTTTAGAGGAAGCACATTCTACAGCTTACAGCGTTCATCCAAGTGTTACTAAGATGTACCACAGTATCAGAGATCTATACTGGTGGGATGGATTGAAGAAGGATGTCACCGATTATGTTGCTAAGTGCTTGACGTGTCAGCAAGTGAAAGCCGAACATCAGAAGCCTTCTGGGAAGCTTCAGCCTCTTCCTATTCCCGAGTGGAAGTGGGAAAGGATAGCTATGGATTTTGTGGTCGGTTTACCTCGTTCGAAGGAGGGATACGATTCCATCTGGGTGATTGTAGACAGGTTGACAAAGTCTACACATTTCTTGCCTGTGAAAGCCATATATTCAGTTGCTAGATTGGCAAAGTTGTATGTGAAGCATATTGTATGCCTTCATGGAGTACCTGTGTCCATTGTATCAGATATAGATTCGGTGTTTACTTCTTGTTTTTGGCAGAAGTTGCAAGAAGCGATGGGCACTAGGTTGGATTTTAGTACTGCTTTTCATCCTCAGACAGATGGCCAGTCTGAGAGGACGATCCAGACACTGGAGGATATGTTGAGGATGTGTGTCTTGGATTTGGAAGGTAGCTGGGATGATCATTTGCCGCTTGTTGAGTTTGCATATAATAACAGCTACCATAGCAGTATTGGTATGGCACCATATGAGGCGTTGTATGGAAGGAAGTGTAGATCCCCGTTGTGTTGGGATGAGATTGGTGAGAGAGCTTTGACTGGACCAAAGATGGTTCAGGATGCTGCAGAGAAAGTCACCGTGATCAAGCGCAGGTTAGAGACCGCAGTTAGCAGACAGAAGAGTTATGCGGATCCTAGGCGCAGAGATGTGGAGTTTCAGGTTGGAGATTTTATTTTTCTGAAAGTATCTCCGATGAAGGGTGTGATGAGATTTGGCAGGAAGGGTAAGTTAGCACCGAGATACATTGGACCATTTGAGATTCTGGAGAGAGTTGGCATTGTTGCATATCGGTTGGATTTGCCTCCGGGTATGTCACAGGTGCATCCAGTATTTCATATCTCAATGTTGAGGAAGTATATCTCAGACCCTTCACACGTGTTGCAACCTGACAGTGTGGAAGTGAGTGAAGATTTGACGTTTGTGGAAGAACCTGTGGCGATCGTTGATTTTCAAGTTCGACAGTTGCGATCGAAGCAGATTCTGATGGTCAAAGTTCTATGGCGTAACAACAGAGTTGAAGAGCATACGTGGGAGACTGAAGCTGAGATGCGAGCTTCTTACCCATATCTCTTTCCTTCTTGATCTTATCTTTTGGAATTCGGGGACGAATTCTTGTAAGGGGGGAAGACTGTAATATCTCGTGTTTTTAAAATATTTTTACACTGTACCGGGATATGCAGTGTTAATAATTTCTGTATTTTATATGATATTTTTACGAGTTAATATGTATTTAAAACCTATTTTAATTACTGTGTATTATTTTTAGTGTTTTACGTAAAATTTTCCCGGGACTTGCATTTTCGGGGAAATTTTCACGTAAACAATGTATTATTAATTGTTTTAAATGTATTTACAGACTTGCATGAACTCATGCATATTTTTAAATTATTAAATAAAGCCTATGTGTGTATATTTAATTAATTAGGGTTTATTATTACCCTAATATTTTATTAATTAATTATTTATTTAATTGTTATTTAATTAATTTTATTTAGTATAAATTATTAAAATATTAGATTTTATGTGTGTGGTGTATATTTGATGTGTGTAATTTAATATTATTTTAATATATAGTATAAAGTATATATATATACATATATACATCAAAAATCAAAAGAATTGGAAAATTACCATTTTGCCCCCCGAGTCTTCTTCTTCCTCCCGATCCTTCTCCTCGCCGACTGGTCGCTGCTACTGTCGTTTCTTCACCGTGGGTGTGCCGTCCGGTGTGCCACCGCCTTCCCCAACCTTTTTCGTCGCCTGAGGTAGCCGTTTCCGACGCCTGGAAGTCGATTTTGGCCGGAGAAGCCAAAAATCGATCCACCGTCGATCACGCCGATTCCGACCACCATTTTTGACACCGCTGGTCTCTTTCTTCTCCTTGAGCTCCGATGAGTGTGATTCTAACTTTGGTTTGAGCTAAAATGGTTTAGAATTGCTTAGGTTTCGATTTTGTCAATTTCGGCCTATTAGGGTTTTTGATTTTTTTGAGCTTCGAATTGATTGATTCATGAAAACTTCCTTCACAAATGTTGTTCCTAGTAGCTTAATATACATGTATGAATTTTTGTAGAATTTTTGGAGATTTTTTGGATTTTTGGGTATTTTTGAATATTTTAATATTATTTTCTAATTTTCGGAAATTAATTATTTAAATTATGAAATTGGGGTTTATGGTTAAATTAGGTGTTGAAATGAATTATAGCAATTGATTTGGAATTTTTATGAATTTATAAGTATTTATTTTGAATTATTGAAGTTTATGTGATTTTGAGAAATTAGGGTTAAATGTGTTTTTATTTGAATTTAATTGGTTAATTGAGTTTAATTATTAATATTATTGATAAATATGTTGAGAAAATTAATTTGGATAATTTTATGATTTTTGGTGAATTTTTGAAGTAATTTAAGTATATTTATATATATAGGGGTATTTTGGTAATTTTACCCTAAATTGTCTAAAAATGTAATTTAATTGGTTTTATTAGTTATTTAAGGTATAAAAATGATTTTTACAAAATATTTGGTATTTTTAACTAATTAAAACTATTTTTCGTAAATTATTTTCAATTATATATATAATATACGATTTTTCTAATAAAATGAGTTTTAATCGGTTTTTACAGTGTTTCAAGGTTAATTATGTAATTTTTACCTATGAGATGTATTACTATGTTGTGAGGATATTTTTGGTATATCTGGAATATGTTCTGTGTTTGTGGACCCCGGTCGGTGGACTGTAGTTTGGAGTCCGACCATGGGATTTTGATTGTGTTGAGCCTATTTTTCGAAGTGTATTTCCTTGCAGGGTCGGCTCTACTCTTTTGAGTAGAGAGATGTCCGTTTTACAGGGGAGGTTCTGTCGAATTTTTGGTAGAATTCTCGTAAAACGTGATATCCAGTCGAACCCTAATTTCCGATTCTATGTTTAATACTCTAGATTGAATTCTAGGATTTCTGTTAGGTTTATTCTGATGTCGATTATTTATTGCTTGTTTAATTGCGCCGAGACCGAGGGCTAGTGGACCAAGCCCGTCGGACCTGTCTCGTGGAGCGCATTAGGTGAGTTACTATTTTATATATATATGCTTAGGATGCAAGATTTAGAAATGCATGTTTTATGTTGATTAAATATGCATAAATAATTTGATTATTTCTTAAGTTTACATTAAGTATATTTTTGGTATATATTAAATTATATACATGTTTTGTAAATAAAATATATTTAAAATGTTTTAAATATATTTTTAGTTTAATTTATGATTTGACTGAAATTATTTGACGTATATATACTCGAAATATACCTGGTTTACTTTTGGTATATTTATGGTATATATATGGATTATATTGTTATTTCATTTACATTCATGCATCATTTATTTTTGTGAATGAATGTTTTATATTATTTATTAATGAAGGATATCAATAGAACGTGCTACCTAGTGGGCAGCACTAGGACCGAGTACGTACCGGTACGCCTATAGTATTTAGGCTATAATACTAACTTATTTGTGGATATTGATTTAATGTGATTATCGATATGTGAGATGTGGTTTGTGGGTGTGATTACTGGAGCTCGGTTGACCAAGTGTCTCGGGGCCAATCACACTGGCAGTCAGACTGCTGGAGCTCGGTTGACTTAGTGTCTCGGGGCCAGTCTACTATCTAGATGGATTAAGTGGATATATTTAGAATAAGTGAACCTGTATGGCCAGAGTGTTGTTTAACACTATTTCTGAGGTTGCGATATTCTAGGGTTCTATGTGATCCTTCATAAAAGAGGTTTTTCAGATAAAATATATAAAATGATTTTTATTGCATCTGTGTGCAATTGCCTGTATATATACATATTATACATATACTGTTGACTGTATGCATTATCACTTAGTGTGTATGTATATATATCATAGTAATTCACTCAGTGAGGTCTGACTCCCCTCCGTTGACTATTTTTCAGAAGAGTCAACATCCTCAGACCTCAGTAGCAGGTCGATACGCCGGATTTCTTCCGCCCCGGCTTCTTTGTGTAAATTATATACTTGAGTCTCATTTATTTTATCTAGACACTGCAGTAGTTGTGAATTTAAGTGTTGGATTTCATGTATTTTATTTTAAAGAGATGTATTATGTTGAAACTGGATTTGTATTAAAGGGATTTTATATATGTGATGATAATTTGATTTAAATCCAGTTGATGTGGATAATATTATGATATTATGATTTCTATTTTCCGCTGCATATTATATTGTTACTATTATTATGGCATGATTTATTTTATTTTTAGGCTTGCTACGGGTTCCGGATTCGAAAGAATTCCCGTTCCCTAGCGCCGGTCATGGCCCCTGTTTTGGGTCGTGACACCTATATTGCTGCCTCCGTCTCCCACGTGCAGTCCTCTGCTGTGTGGTTGCTCCATAACACCTTCATCATCTTGATCTCATTGGTGCGAAGCTTACGGACTTGGCGATCCACAATTGCCATAAGATATTCCTCATATGACAGATCTTCATTGAACTCCACTGACTGAGGCTGAAGAACGTAAGAAGGATCAAGAACATATTTCCTCAGCATGGAAATATGAAATACCGGGTGAATTTGAGATAATTCAGGTGGCAACACCAATATATAAGTCACCTGTCCAACTCTCGAACGTATCTTGAATGGCCCAATATACCTCGGGGCTAATTTTCCTTTCTTACCAAACCTCATAACTCCCTTTATTGGAGACATCCTTAGAAACACCATGTCTCCAACGGAAAAGGACACATCCTTCTTCCTCTTCGGGTCTGCATAGCTCTTATGTCTATTGAAGGCTATCCTCAAACGCTGTTGAATAATAAAAACCTTCTCATAAGTAATTTGCACTAACTCTGGACCTGTCAGCTGTCTCTCCCTAACTTCCTAATACAATGGTGATTTACATTTCCTACTATACAATGCTTCATACAAAACTATCTCAATACTTGCATGATAATTGTTGTTATACGCAAATTCTATCAATGGCAAATGTATGTCCCATTAACCTTTAAAGTCGATCACATACATCCTCAACATATCCTCAAGAGTCTGTATAGTCCTTTCTAATTAACCATTTGTCTCAGAATGAAATGCTGTGTTGAAATCAAGTCTGGTACCCAATGCCTTATGCAACTCTTGCTAGAAGATTGAGGTGAACGTAGCTCCTCTATCAGATACTATGCTCACTGGTACCTCGTGAAGACAAACAATTCTATTGACATATAATCTCGATAATTTATCAGTAGAGTATGTCTTCTTAATTGGCAGAAAATGTGTTGTCTTAATCAGTCTATCAATTATCACCTAAATAGCATTATAACCACTAGTAGTACAAGGCAATCTAATCACAAAGTCCATAGTAATCATATTCCATTTCCACTTTAAAATAGATAATGGCTGTAATAACCTTGTAGGCCTTTGATGCTCTAGCTTCACTTGCTGACAAGTGCGGCATTTAGATACAAATTCTGCTATATCCTTTTTCATTCCATTCTACCAATATGTATCCTTCAGGTCATGATACATCTTGGTAGAACCTGGATGAACACTGTAAGCAGAAAAATGTGCCCCTTTTATGATTTCTTTCCTCAGCTCATCTGGCACACATAATCAAGTACCCAAATGCAGCACACCCTCATTATTAATCACAAATCTAATGGACCTGCCTTGTTGCACTTCAAACATGATCTTTTGCAATTGAGAGTCCCTTCTTTGTGCTGCCTTAACTTAATCCAAGTACACTGACCATACACTAAACTGAGCAAGGATGCATTTCTTAGTCACCTTCAACTACAGTCCTTGGTTAATTAACTCATGCATCTCCTTAATAATTGGCCTCCTCTCTATGCTGATATGTGCAAGGCTACCTGTGGGCTTCCTGCTCAAAGCATCTACAACTACATTTGCCTTTCTTGGATGGTACAGAATAGAATAATCATAGTCCTTTAGGAGTTCCATCCATTTCCTCTTCTTTAAATTCATATCCCTATGCTGGAAAATGTACTTTAGGCTCTTATGGTTTGTGTATATCTCACAGGTCACACTATATAGGTAATACCTCCAAATCTTTAGTGCAAACACTACTGCTGCCATTTCTAAGTCATGAGTAGGATAATTTTGCTTGTGCTTCTTCAACTGCCTTGAAGCATAAACAACCACTCTTCTATTCTGCATTAACACACAACCCAATCCTACTCGGGAAGTATCATAATACACCGGATAACCTTCATTCCTAGAAGGTAAAGTTAACACTGGAGCCAAAGTCAATAAATCATTAAGCAACTAAAAGTGCTCCTCACATTTGTTTATCCATACAAACTTAGTATTTTTCTAGGTCAGCCTAGTCAAAAGTGTAGCTATCTTAGAGAATTCCTTCATAAATCTCCTATAATAGCCCAATAAACCCAGAAAGCTCTTTACTTTTATCACTATTGTAGGCCTCGGTCACTCTATAATAGCTTCAATCTTCTTTGGATCCACCTGTATGCCATCATTAGGCACCACGTGGCCTAAGAATGCCACTTGATCCAACCATAATTCACACTTTGCAAACTTGGCATAGAATTGGTGCTCTCTCAAAGTCTGAAGCACCAATCTTAAATGCATTGCATGCTTGACCTTACTCTTGGAGTATACAGAATATCATCAATAAACATAATCACAAAACAGTCTAAGAATGGCTAGAACACCCTGTTCATCAAGTCCATAAAGGCTGCTAGGGCATTAGTCAATCCAAAGGACATTACCAAAAATTCATAATGGCCAGAACTTGTCCAAAATACAGTCTTGGGTACATCTCCACCTCTAATTCTCAATTGATGGTACCCAGACCTTAAGTCGATCTTGGAGAAACACCGAGCTTCTTGTAACTGATCGAACAAGTTATCAATCCTTGGGAGAGGATATTTATTCTTAATGGTAACCTTATTTAGCTACCTGTAGTCGATACAAAGTCGAAGACTAGCATCCTTCTTCTTTATAAATAACATAGGAGCACCCTAAGGAGATGTATTAGGTCAAATGAAACCTTTATCAAGCAATTCTTGCAACTGCTTTCTCAACTCCTTCAACTCTGCAGGCGCCATTCTATATGGTGGCATAGAGATAAGATCTATACCAGGCACTAGATCGATACCAAATTTTATCTCCTTATCAGGTGGTAAACCTAATAATTCTTTAAAAAAACATTTGAAAACTCATACACCACTGGCACCCTTTCAACTACCCCACTATCTGCTTGTATGTCTCTGATCACAGCTAAGTAGCCTTGATAACTTCTCCTAAGCATCTTCCTAGCCATTATTGCAGAAATGATGTTTTTAGGCATTGAACTTTTATTACCTCTGAATTTGAATCCTCATCAGATGGAATTCTAAAATTTACCTCATTCTCTCGATAGTCAACCATGGCATAATATTGTGCCAGCTAATCCATCCTCAAAATTACATCAAAATCAATCATATCAAGTAGAATCAAATTTGCAAGCAACTCTCTACCCTCTACTAACACTGGACAAGATAGAAAGAACACATTTGTCTTTAACTCGTCACTAAGTGGAGTCATTATAGATAAGGGAATCAACATCTTGGAAGGTTGACATGTTATTCTAGAAGTAAATACGGGAGATATAAAAGAGTGCAAAGCACTTGAATCAAATAAGTCTCTAGCCTTAAAATATCATAATGGGAGAATACTTGCCACAACTGCATTGGATGCCAAAGTAACCTAAGGAGTCAAGGTGAAGACTTTGGCCTGATCATGACCTGCCTGCTATGAAGTGGATGGTTGTGCATATCCTTTACTCCCAGCTTTACCTCCAAAACCTTTGCCCTATTGGCTCAAATATTGAGTTAGTCGCTACTGAGGATACATAGGTGCACGATGCTACTGATGCACCTGCAAATATAGTTGAATGACTGATGAAGAAGATCCTTGAGCATATGACGATTGGAATCCATAATTAGGACAATCCTTAGCAAAATATCTGAACTGTCCACATCGAAAGTAAGCTCCAGGCGCTAAGTGACACAGACCTTGATGCACTCTCCCATAAATGGCACATGCACTAGCCCCAGATCCTGAACTACCATGTCCGGAGCTCTGACCACTGTTGCTACTACTGGCACCAACACTAAACGTAGTAGTCCTACTGCTTTTACGGCTTTGACCATAACTGTGTTTGCTAGTCTGATGTGCTCTAAACTGTCTAGTCTGTTGAGAAGTACCCCCTGACTGAGTACTCGTGCTGCCTATCTAGAAAATGGGCTGTTGAACCCCTTAGGCTGATATGCTGTTGCCACTCTTATAAGGATTCGATATGGTGCCATGTTTGATATATCTTTGCTCTAGTTATCTAGCCTCCTCAACCACACTCTCAATGTTGTGACCCCCTATCTGAATGCTAAAATAAGTAGGGTCTAACCTAGTCACATAAAGCTCCACTGCTCTTATCTCATCCTGCATCACATCCGTAACATGATGTGATAGTCTGAAGAACTCTTGAGTGTAGTCTCCAACTGACTAATCTCCTCTGGCAATATTCAGCAACTGCCATTTGTATTTCTCTCTAAATGATGCTGGGTAGAAAAACCTTATAAACCTTTCCTTAAAATCTAACCAGGTCATTATAGTCATGTAGGGCTGGATAGACTGTATGAACTAGTCCTGAGCTACTATTGACACAGATAACTACATTATCATGATCCGTTGGTAATCTAAGTATCCTATCCTAGTTCTGGACTCAATGGTATTTATAAAATCCAGAGCATTCCCTGTACTAGCAAAAGAAACTCGCCTAACTTTGGAGTACAGTAGGGCGACATTAGCATCTATCATCCCCTGAGTCCTCTGCTGAAGCATCTATTGTAATAGGGGCATTTCTTTATTAAGGGCTATCAAGCCTTGGTTAATTTCTGCTATACCCATTACAAAGGCTGCAGGATCCTCTATTAGAACTTCAGGCCTTACCTGCGGTTGTTCCTGCCTCTAAGCTACTGCTACGCTAGCTCTACCCCTACCTTTGCCTCTACCTCTACATCGAGGTGTAGGAGGAAGAATCTCATCCTAAATAGACTGATCATCATCATTCTCCTTAAAGGCTGCTTTCGCAGTAAGAGCAGTTGGTGCTCGCCTCATTCTGAAAAAGACACGAACGAATTCATGACAAGAAAAAAAATACTATATAAGCGCAGAATGCAAGAAATGAAGAAGACAACAAGTGACAATTATCAACCTATTACCACAGTAGTTTACAAAAAATAGATTTTGACAATCGATACCAACTTTGTCACAACTCGAACCCAAAAGGGGGATGTGACCGACACTAGAGAATGGGAATACATAAAGTACTCGAAACCCATAGTAAGCCTTAAGAAAAAATTGCAATAAAATATAGATAAAATAAAATGAAATATTTATATAAAGATAAATAACACAAATGAATTAATATCCAAAACAATCTTTGATAAAATATAATAATAATCTTTAGTACAAATTTTAATACATATGACAACCCACAAAATGCAATATAATATTTAACCATTTCTACTACTATGATATTTTAGAGTTAAATTCATTCAGAAGGATAATATATCTCAAATAAACCTACATAAAATAGCCAGAGAAGAAGAAACCTGACATAGGGTAGGCTGACAAATAAGTGACTCCTGAGATCCTAAAAAAATAATTGAGGAGAGTTAGGCCTCACTGAGCAGGTTAATAAAAGAAATGTATATAGTACAAAAATCTCCTTTAAATTATATTTATGAATATAAGAAATTTATAATTTAAACTATTTAATTTATGGAAATCTCCTTTCTTACATTATTTATATAAAAAAACTAAATAGAACCCTAGTCCATAAATCTAATAGCCTTTCAGCTCTCTTATAATCCACAAACTGCCAGTTTCTAAGAGCAAAACATCAATCGAGCTACCAGCCACAGTCAATTCACTTAAACTGATATTTATTAGCAGTTCCCGAGAGCAAAACATCATTAAGCTACCAACCCCAATAATATATATAAATCACGTCCGAAAGTAAAGCATCATCGAGCCATGTACATTCACCACTCACTTTTAATTCTACCGGTGCACACACGGTCTTAATGAAACCTATCAGATAGTTCGTTCTGCCACAGTTTATTTTAAAATAAAAAAATATAAATAAACAAGAAAGATTACAATAAAATAAAATAAAATATACTAATCATCTAAAAATTTAATATAAACATGCTAATATAACTATATATATTTTCTATACACAATTCAATTATTAACTTACATGTTGAATGCGCTCCTCTATGCAGTCGCACTCGACCCTGACCAGTCAGTCTTGCTGGAGGTGTGACTAAAGAAAAGAAATGAATAAAAATGAAACTGCTACAAATTTTAGATTTATAAGGAAAGATTCGATTAAAATATGACTTTAATAAAATATACCAGATGTCAAATTTTACGAGAAATCTATCGAAAATTCAATAGAGTTTCATTTGTAAAACATGCATTTCTCTACATGAAGTAGAGCCAACCCTGCACAGAAAAACATTTCAGACAATTGCAACAACTCCAAATCTCGGGTTAGGCCCCCTAAACTATAGTTTATACCCAACCGAGAACCAGTTTTCATAAACCATAATATAAATTGATAAAATTTTATTTAAATATCAAAATTAATTTATTTTCAAAAATAAAACATAAAAGACATTTATTCACAAAATAATTAATAAATTTCACATTAAAATCAATTTTTGCTACAAAGGTCCATATTCTAATTTTTAAAATTAAATAGCATTTAGTTACCGAAAATTAATTAAATTATTCAATTATATAATTAAACAACTGAAAACTCATTTAAATCATAAAAATCATAAATATTATTTTATTCAGATATTATTCCGATAATTACTAATAATTAGCTAAAAATAGGAATAAATTCATAAAAATTATTTTAATATTATTTATTACTAAAAATTATCCAAAACATCATAATTCACCATAATTTCAATTAAAACATAAAATTTACCAATTTATACTAATTTTATCAAAAATTCATTTTTGACATAAATATTCAAAAATTTGTAATAAAAATTCAATGCATAATTTGAACAAACTTCCTTAATGAAACTTGCTTAAAGTAACTAGTAGCATTTATTAAAAATATAAAAATTTTCCGGTTTGAGAATAGTGTCATAAACAGTAACTCGAGACTTGAATATTCAAAAATTTTTTAAAAATTCACAAAAATTATTTTCGGAATCCATATAATGCATACAATAATCAGTCCTAAAAACCATATATCAAAAAAATTCAAATTAAGCTTCATTTAAATTTTAAATTCAAATTAACAAAAATTTTTAAATTTAAATTTTACAAAATTGGAATTGTTACCGGTTAAAATTTTTGAAATTGATCGAAAATTATCGAAATTCAGGTCGAGAGCTTCAATTCAAGCACAAGAATGATCGAAAAAGTCGTCGGAATGCTCATCCAATTTTTGGCACCTTAAAGAAACAAAGAAGGGAAAAGATGTGGCGATTTTCAATGGATGCTGTAGCTGCTGGCGGTGTTGCTGAGGTGGAGGTCCGGTGATGGTGGTGTGATAACATTGTCAGACAGCAAGAAGAAGGAGAAAATGCAAAGGAGGAAGAAGAAAATGCAAAGGAAAAAATGGTACACTGATGGATGGCCCGAAAATTTAACTTTTTTTTGAGAAAAAGACAATAGTATATATTCAGCTGTGAATAATCATAAATAAAATGTCAAATCTTCATCATAATAATTCTTTATATATATACATGTATATATCTCAGACATTTCGTAGAGAAGCAAACTCTTATAACCACTCTAGTTGCCATCGAGTTCCTATTAGATATATTTGTGTATAAAAGATTAATTTTAATTTTTGAAAAGAAATAAAAGTTGGTGGATTAATTCGTATAACAAAAAACTTATTCTGTATGATAATATATATAATAAAAAATTAATAATACAATATCATCTATGAGACTTAATGTTGCTATTCCGTTCTCTAGGTGGCTGAGGAACCTGCAAAACAGAATTGGTAAGAGAGCTTGTCGGGTGGGGTCCCAACAAACCTACTCTGATAGTCAAGTAAGAAGGAGAAGGAGAACAGATGATGAATGGACTAAGGCTGAAGGCGATTTTAGGGTCACCTCCTCTCTTGTTCGTTAGTGGGCATATATATAGGCTCACCTTATGCTAAGTGTCACACGGTGATTTAGTGTTGGTCATTGTTCATGTGAGGGTGTTCCCTCTCCTTCGCTATGCATGCTTAGACAGGCTGGCTTGGTTGGGTTGGTGCAGCTCGAGCGTCTGCCTTTGGACATTACCCATGTCGTGGAGCAGGCTGCCCGGTACTTGGTTTTGGCAGGCCTGCTGCTGTTACGTCTTGGCCGCGAATATCTTTGTACATGCAATTTTGTGTACAGATTCATTTGTTGTGCAGCTAGTGAGGCTAATGTGTCATTTTTCCTTTGGTTTGTTGGTTGTACTCATTTCCTTTTGCTATTGGCATCTTTCTCAAGCCAGGCGAGATGGAGAGAAATGTTGGCACAAGTCTTTAGGCTTTGGGCTTTTATGGGCCTGTTGGGCTTCGTTCTTATGGGCCGTTTTCCTCAAAACTCAACTTTTAAATAACTAAAAAAATTAATAAATGAAAAAATCATGTTTCCATTTTCAACCGAAAAAGCTGAGAAAAATGTTTTTTTTTTAGAAAAGGAAAAAATAAATAAAAGGAGAGTATGAGGATCTTGTTGCAGTTGAGATTGCTAAATCAACATTTAGAATTGTGATTTACAACTTCTATAATTGAATTTTTTTTTTAAAAATTAGGAATATAAGTATGACAACTTAAATAAACCCATGATCTCTTATTATCAAAACCCATGCATGGCAGACAAATCACTTTTATGATGGTTATGGTGGTCCTAAGTCCTAATATGAATGGAAAATAACCCTAGCTAGTGAAAAAATGTCTTAATAGATTCCTTTTATTGTAGTGGAGCATTGACATATGAAGAATAAGGCTCGGTGTATTTTCTTATATTTCACATATTGAAAACTTTATACATCATAGATATATAGAGTACAAAAGATTGAGTTATAACTAAAGTCTAAATGATAAGAGATAAATAAAAGATAACTAAAGTGTGTTAATTGTTGACATCCCCCCCTAATCCGAAGAGAGTGAAGAAGACAACAAATGAAGCTTAAAAAAAATTTATTGGAATGGATGAGCACTTAAAGGTTTGGTAAATATGTCAGCTAACTAATCCTTGCTGGATAGAAAATGAACATGAATGGTACCTTTTTAGGACTTGTTCATAAATAAAATGATAATCTAGCTCGATGTGTTTAGTATGAGCATTAAACACAGGATTGGAAGTCTATAGCTTCAATGTTGTTACACTATAAGGTGGCAGAAGATAATTGCAATAAACCAAATTTAGACAAAAGATGTTGAATCTAATTAAATTAAGTAGTGGTGTTAGTAATTACTTTGTAGTCAATCTTGCTTGAGGAACAAGCAATTATAGGTTGTTTCATTGCATACCATAACACTAAATTATTTCCAAGATAAATAACAAACCCTGTAGTAGGCTGATGATCATTGAGGCAACCACCCTAATCACTACTTGAGTAGCAACTAAGATTGAGTGAGGATTTACTGTTAAACAATAAAGAGAAATGAAGAGTATGTTTAACATAGCAAAGAAGCCATTTAATGTTTACTAGTGAACATCTAATGGTGAATGCATGAATTAACAAAGTTTGTTGACTGAGAAGGTAATATATAGTCTTGTGAGAGTAGTATATTGTAAGGTACCAACAAGTTAATGATAAAGGACAGAGTTTGGTAGATGCTTACCATCTAATTTACTTAGTAATGGGGATGTGGCCATTGGCATGAGACAACCCTTGGCATTTTACGTACCATATTTGAATAAAAGATCACACAAATACTTATATTGATTGATTGCCAGTCCTTCATTATTATAAGAGACTTTAATACTAATAAAGTTATATAAAGATCCTATTAAAATTATAGGAAACTCTACTTTTAAAGCTTAAAGAATTGTATTGAGTAGCTTAGAAGATGAACCAATTAAAATTATATCATCGAAATAGACTAACATGAGAAGAACATCAAGGCCTTGGTAAAGAATAAAAAGAGATTGTTTAGCTTTGGATGTAATGAGCCCAAGGCCATAAAGAAAGGTTTATAATTTGTAGAATCAGGCTTTTAGTGCTTGGCGAAGACCATACAATGATTTATGTAAAAGATAGACATAGTTTAGATGGTTATGATTAAAAAATCCATATGGTTGTTGCATATGAAGTGGTTTATTAAGAATACTATGCAGTAATGTGTTTGAAACATCAATTTGATGGACAAGACAATTTTGCATTGATGCGAGAGAAAGAATGAGGCAAATTGTTATTGCTTTAATAACATGACTAAACATTTCAGCAAGATCAATGCCATTTTAATGGTGAAAACCTTTGGCAACTAAATGGGCTTTGTAGTGAGAAATAGAGCCATTTAGATTTCGCTTGATACGATAAACTCATATCTTATTGATAATATTAGCATGCAATGGATGAGGCACAATAATCCATGTCTTGGTATAGATGAGTGCATCAAACTCATTTTGCATGGTAGCATGTCATTATTTATATTTATAAACTTCAGTGTACATTGTTGGTTCAGTAGCTATGGAAAGAGTAGTAAAAATAGAATAGGACAAAAAAGCATGACATTTTTGCTTGGTAAATGGGCTAAGATGCATGGGATGGGTTTGAATAGGTGAGGTTGGTAGGCTAGCTGTTACAACTCTTATATGAGATAAAAAAGAATGAGAATAATATGAAAGGTCAATAATAAGATTTAATCTTAATGATGAAGTCTATGTGGGAATAAAAGATTGTGTTGATGAGGTTATTAGTGTAGTTTGTTGTAGGGAAGATATAGTTTGGGATAGAGAAGTTGGAGTGTCAGGTAGAATGGATGAGGGAATATTTGAGGTGGGTTATGTTGGTAAGGTTATAGGTGTAGGATTAGATAGTGAGGGAGATATAGAAGTTAAGGTAGATTAGGAGTGTGTACCTGGTGTAAAGTATAACACCAAATTTAGATGTAGCCAAGGCCAGGAACCAAATTTAGTTATAGTTGGTGTTAATGAAGTTGATGCTCTAAACAAAAATTAGTCTTAAGAAAACGAGCATGACGAGTGATATAGATACAACTTGTGGACTTATCAAGACAACGATGGCCATAATGTTGTAAAGATGGCCTAAGATATACACACTCTTTTGATCGATAGAAAACTTGAATTTGTTTTATGGACGAAGAAGTCAAAATAAAAAACATCTGAACACTTTAAGATCACCATAGGATGGAGCAGTGCCATGTAATTTATAAGATGGACAATGATCATTTAGCAAAGAAGTTAGTCCATTGATTAAATTTACAGTAGTATCAAAGGGATATCTCTAGTACTAAAATAGAAGAGATGCATGGGCTATCAAGGTAAGACTAGTGTCGATAATATGCCTGATTTTGCACTCTTTTACACCATTATGTTCATGGATATGTGGGCAAGTAAGACGATGCCTAATGCCTTTGGTTTTAAAGAAAGTGTTGAGTCATTGATATTCACCATTAAGGTCTGATTGAAATGCTTTTAGTGTCAATTGAAATTGCCATTCAATATAACTGATAAAATTCATAACAATATTATGAACTTCATTTTTATTTTTCATAAGAAAATCCAAGTATATCTGCTGAAATCATCCATAAAAAAATTAAAATATTTAAAGCCAAGATTGGACAATATATGAGAAGGTCCCCAAACATCCAAATAAATCAAAAAAATTATTTTCTATAAAGATTAACTAAAGGCAAAGATAAGAGATTATATTTGCCAAGGTAACAAAGGCCACACTAGGCATTTTACATTACTTAGAAAAATGAATATTTTAACGAGCCATAATCCAATGAGTGATTTTTTCATAACGATGGCCAAACTAAGCATGCCAAAGAGAAAGTGGAGCTACAGTCAATAAAGCAGTTGGATATAAATATAGGAATGTTTACAAGTAATTATTAAGTGCTCCTCTTAGAAGTTCTTATTTTATTGTTTGATCTTTAATCATAAAGAAGGAAGACGAAAATGTAAAACAATGGTTATCTTTAGTGAATTTTTGGATAGAAACTAATGGTTTTATGATATTAGGAGCATGCAAGGTGTGGTTTAGTAGGAATGTGAAGGCAATTGAATTAAAGAGTTACTAGTTGCTCGGATGAAAAGATCATTGCCATTATCAACTAAAATTTATTCAGGACCATCGAATGGTTAGGGGAGATGGACAACACCAAGGTTTAGAGTGATATAAAAGGTGACAAGTATATCTGTAACCTATGGTTGCATGGATGAAAATTGAGTTAAAAGCTGATGATGAGCAATAAGAGCTTGTAGAGATGTGAAGGGAAGTGATTCGAAGATAAAGTTGGCATCGAGTGATAATGGTAGCAACATACATTGGCGGTGTGATTATTGAAACCATAGATTTTTCAGGCTATTGAATTGCTTCATCCTCGTCTATAGTTCCATAAGTGAGGACTAGAGCTACGAATAGGGGAACTTGAGAAGTATAAGTGTGCAGAATGATTTAGTATAGGCAGTAGAGGTGGGATAGAAGAATTTGGTAGGTGGTAGGTAAGATGAGCAAGTAGTGGCTCTTGATGACTGTGCAATGTAATCTCATGAGCTGCTTATTGGCTATGAAGCTCATAAAAAGAAATAGGTGAAGTCATAAGTTTAGATCTATAATGACAGTTTAAAATTTCGATCGAAGATTGTAAAATATTATAGTAATGAATTTAGCAGAAGACATAGTTCTACTAATAGCTGACAATTCATTAACAAGTGATTTGGCTTTAAGGAGGTATTGGGTGATGTTAAGATCATTTTATTTAAGTTCTTACAATCTAATATTGGGTTGAAGTTTTTTATTTTAGGAGATCTCACCAAAAGTGTTGGCTATAGTTTGCCAAGAAAAATAAGAGGAGGAGATGTTGGTAACATAAGGAAATATTTGCTTAGAGATAAAAGAAAGAATCCATGAAAGTAGTAATTAATCCTTTTAGAACCAGCTTAAAAATTTTGGATTAGGGATAAGAGTGTTTGGATTTTCAAAACTCGGAATGGTAGGTAATGGGGATGGATTTAAAGCATCAATAAAATTTATTAAATCTTGAGAATTAAGAAGTGACAATAACTGTGTTTTGCATGCTAAGTAATTATTGGAATTGAGTTTAATAAAAAAAGTTTAATTGTGTTGAGGTAGAAAAAGGTAAGGAAGAAAAGGCAGGAATGAGTTAAGTATTTGTATTTGAAGTCATGTAAGCTCTGATACTATATGAAGAATAAGGCTCGGTATATTTATAAGTGTAAAAAATACTAGATTTTGAGCACTAATTAGTTAATTTTTGTGTATCTAAAGTCTAAGATAACAATGAATATTGACATGTTTTAGGTTAATTTGTTGAATCTAAGGTTTTACTTTTTTTTTAGTGTTTTGTTAGGTTTTAGTTATGTTTTTTTATTTTTCTATATTATTTTGGTAGGTACACCCTTTAAAGAGTTAAGGACAATGTGTAAGAAGTGATAACTTAAAGTTAGGAGCTTATCTCATCAAGGAAAATGGTAAAGGACAAACTCTATGTTGAAAGAGAAGATAAGAGCTTAAAGTGCAATTTTAGAGTTGGGCTAATTTAACCTCTGAGATTTACTGAAGATTTTGACATCCTTAAAGTTTTATAATGAGAATATGATCTTTTATATATTTGAAATCAATATCTTAAGATTTCCAAATTAAGTTTACTTGTTAAAATCCAAGTTCATTTTAGTTTGCAAATCTTGAATTGAAGTCAGTATATGCAACTTTCATTTTAAGTTATGCAGCTCTTAGTATTTCAGCATTATCGTGAGCTATAGAGGTCCAATTGAGGTGATTCAAAATGATATGGAAAACTTATACAAATAGCTATAACTTCCATAAGGAAATATTAGGTTTATTTGATCATCTTTCTTAGACATAGTCGTGTGCACCCAGGCACACAACGATGCATGCTTAGGGTGAATTAAGAAGATAGGCACACGACCATGAGCCTATAACAAACTTTCAAATTTTAAAATTCTTATTATTGATTTTTAGGGATTACATGGTTTTTAAAGGAGGAAATTAAATAAAGGGCTAGTGGCTAGGTTTTATAGGGGAGAGCTACAAGAGAAATAAAAACAATTTTTCTTATTTTAATTTGTCAAAATCAAAGCTAGCATTGTTCTAGCTCATTTTATCATTATTGATTATGAGAGTTGAATTGTTTATGAAGATTAAGAACACAAGGCCTTCCATTTCAGCTTTATTAAGCAGAGAAGGGGGGGTTTTCTTATTTATTTCTATTCTTGTTCTTCATTTTCATTAAGCAATAATGATTGGATTTTTTTCTAATCTTCTTCTTCTCTCTTAATCATTATGTGTGGCTAGATTGTTAGTTAGGTTCTTATTTCAATTCAACCATGTAGTTAATGGAATTAAATCTAAGTCAATAAATAAAGTACAATGGTTATTGTTGTATTTAATGTCATCATAGGATTGATCATCCTTTGACTGAATACAATAAATGGAAATTGATTGAGAAATAGGTTTCATTGAGATAGAATAATAACCTATTAATTGTTTACTTAGTTGAGAGATATTTAGACAATTAAAATTAACTAAAATTGTGCTTAAAATTGGATATAATGAACACTTAATTAATGAGAGCTATTAAATTAAGTATTATTTGTATTTAATTATTTATAGATTTGTCTGAGAGGAAGATCTATAATTCTTTAGATGCTTTTAAAATGAACTAGGTTTAGACTTGGCTTAGTAGTTTAATTAATCTTTAGAAAGGTTGAATTGAGAATAAGAACCCTAGTTTTTAATTTACATATTAATTTTTTTACAATTTCCTTGTTTAACTTATTTAAAATTAAAATCATTTCAATGTTTAAAAAAATATACACTTTGATTATTACAATAGTCAATTGTCAATCTTTTTGGGATGATCTTATTTTACTACTGACACAATTTCATAAGCTTATGGATTTTGCATGTTAAGTTTTGGGCATCGTTGCTGGGGATTGCCAAAATTGATATTGTTAAGGAAATTATTATTTTTATTTAGACTTTGTTTTTCATTTATGTTTCTTTATTTTTTATTGTGTTTGTGGTATTATAGGGATTTGCGTTAGTGCATGCACATAACACGAAGTGTAAGAGAATAAGGAGTTCTGTTAGTACCACTTGATTTAGAGCTTAAAAAGATAGTTTATAAAAGAAAAAAGTAGCAAATTAGTGGCATGAACGTAGGAGAAGGATAGAGAGATCCTCCAAGGCAGTAAGCAGCTCAGAATGTGAGGCTGACCATTACAGCAAACAATTTCAAGATTAAACCGACAATAATCCAAAATTCATAGTTCAGCGGGTTACCACATGAGGATCTAATTGGTCACATAACCATATTCTTAGAATACTACTTAACTTTTAAGATGAATAGAGTGTAGCCTAAAGTAATTCATCTAATTCTTTTTCTATTTTCTTTAATGGATAGGGAAAAGAGGTGGTTTACAAGCTTACCTCCTAACTCTATTAATACTTGGCAATAGTTTTACATAACCTTCTTCAATAAGTACTTTCAACTAGCAAAAGTATTAAAGATCATAAATGAATCAAATTTTTTAGCAAAGTGAGGATGAAAGCTTATATGAGTGTTGGGATAGATTTAAGGATCTTCCAAGATAATGTCCACCTCAATTGATACCTTTATGGGATTTGGTGTAATTATTCTACAAAGGTGTCAACACTTTAGTTAGGGTGAGCATAGATGCGACGGCTAGGGGAACCATCATGTCAAAGACTCATAATGATGCTCTAGATCTTTTTAAGGAAATGACTAATACACAAAGCCCTTGGTCTAATGAGAGAGCAATTCTAAAGAAAAAGGGGTCAATTGAAGTTGATAGTTTGAATATATTGAATATAAAGATGGATGCTTTATTAAAAAGGATGAATAAGATGAGTGTTAATATAGTTTTCTCATATTTATTGTCTTTCTTTTGTAAACTTTATTAAGAAGGAAATCCTACAATAGAGTGTCAATTGATGCAAGGGTTGTCTATGGAAAATGTCAACTACATGAACAACTTCAATAAAGGGAAGTAGAATTAAGTGCATGGTAACACATACATCCACCCAAATTAGAGGAATCACCCCAACTTTTTAGGGAGCAAAAAATGGAATAATTAGTGGAGGCCATAAGCTCCACTTAGTTTTGAAGGTCATAATGCATAATAACCTCAATCTCATTTTTAATAAGATAAGAGTTCATCTTTAATGGCTTCATTAGAGAATAAGATGGAAAAGTTCATGGACATGATAACAACCAAGATGAATCAATAGGATGAAGCAAAATAAAGGCTTGAAGGGAGAGTTGAGTATATCTATCAAGACAATCAACTCATATTCATAAATCATTCATCATCGATCCATAATTTGGAGGTGTAGATGGGACAGTTAGCCAACTCTCTTTCCATAAGGAATCAAGGCACTCTTCTTAACAATACAAATAAGAATCCTAAGGAATATGTGAAAGCAATTACCTTAAGGAGTGGAAAAGAGTTACAATCACCTAAGAGGAATGATAACATTCAAAATAATGAGAAAAAGGGAAAAAATGATTGGGTTGTAGTGTAAGTTCAAAAAGAGGCAGAGGTTCAAAATAAGAATCAATAAAAAAGGTTAACATCTCAACCTAAGCCTTATGAGCCACAAGTTCCTTTTCTATAAAGGTTAAGGAAATAGGAGCATGATCGACAATTTGCAAAGTTCTTGGAAATGTTCAGAAAGTTACACATCAATATACCTTTAGTGGAATGTCTATCTAAAATACCAAGATATGCAAAGTTTTCAAATAAGCTAATTTCTAATAATAAAAAAAAGCTTTAAGAGTTTGAGACAGTTATACTCATTTTTAATAAACTTCCTTTGAAAAGGAAACATCCAAGGAGTCTCACTATACCATGTTCTTTTGGAAATTTAATTTTTCAAAAAGCTTTATGTGATTTAGGAGCTTCTATTAATTTGATATCATTGTTAATTTATAAGAAATTGGGACTAGGAGAGACAAGATCCAAAAACATTCGATTATAGCTCACAGATAAGACATTGAAAGAACTAGAGGGAATAATTGAAGATGTATTAGTGAGAGTAGCAAAATTAATCTTCCTAGTTGAATTTGTAGTTCTCGATTTTGAGGATGATGAAAATGTCCCTTTGATTCTTGGTATGCCTTTCATATACAATGCAAAAGCCATTATTAATGTGTATAATGGAACTCTTATAATGAGAGTTAGTGAAGAAAGCTGTAAGTTTGATGTACAACAAGGTATGAAGCATTCCTTTGAAAAGATTAATTGTATAAGAGTTAATATGATTGATGATTGTGTGAATAAAGTCCAACGAGAGAGATTAGTAAAATCTTATGATTTGGAGGATATAGAGAAGTGTTTATAGGTACATTCTTCTGAAAAAGAAGGGTTTCTCAAACATCAAAACCCAGTGACTCACTATGAACTACCTTTAAACATCAAAACCCCCTTATCTAAAAACCACTAAAGCTAGACCTAAAATCTTTACCACCTCATTTAAGTTACACTTTCTTAGGAGAGAATAAGACATTGTTTGTAATTATGTCAGCTGAACTCAATAAGGAGCAGGAAGTTTCATTGGTGAATTTATTAAGAAAAAGGATCAAAGCTTTAAGATTGGAGATCAAGTGTTATAAATAGATATATAAAGAAAAGACAAAGAAGTAGCATGATGCAAGTATAAGGAGGAAACATTTTAAAAATGGAGATTTAATGTTACTTTACAACTTAAGGTGGAGATTGTTTCTAAGGAAGATCAAGAGGTTAGGACCTTTCATAGTGTCCCAAGTCTTTCCCTATAAAGTTATTGAGTTAATGAACAAACAAGGAGAGAAGTTCAAGTTAAAGTTCAAGGTTAATGGGCAAAGATTGAAGTTGTATCATGGAGGAAAAATGAAGGATTTCTATCGAGTTGCTTATTTGACAGATCTAAGAAAATAGAGCATGCAATGGTCTAGCTTAAAGACCTTAAATAAGTGCTTATTGGGGCTCAAACAAGCTTTACACATTTTTTAGTTTTCATCTTTTTTTTTTTTGTGTTTTTATATCTTTAAAATTCAATCCACCCACAATTTGTTTTTTTTGGGTAAATTGAAAGGAAATTGAGCATCAAAGATTGAGCAACGCAACCTATGATCACACAAGTGTGGAAATGAAAAGGGCAGTAAGTGTTATTATCAAAATAATTTATTCATTGTGTGAATTTCTAATTTTTCTTTTAATTTACCAACATGAAGGATAATGTTGATTTTAAGTATGGGGGAGGAAGTTGAATTTTATTATGTAATTTTTTTTATCTTTTTTTGTTTTATTTTAAATCATTTTCTATTTAGTTTAGAATATGATAAAAAAAGAGGAAGGGGGGGATCATGCATGTTATGCATTTTATGTGTGTGTTTTATTTTTATTTTATGCATATAGGTTATTATTAATTATCATGCATATCATTTGAGAATTGGCAACCTATTCATGTGATGAGTGTGATTCATTATGTGATATTTTCTATTAATGTTTAGTTTAGATCTTTTAAGCTAGAAAAATAAATTAAGGTTAAGGATTTTTTTAACTTTAGTGAACTTAGTGCTTACTTTTCTATTGAGCAATTGAATTTGGATCCTTGATGTTAAAGAAAAGTGCTTATAAGTTGAAATTAAAGCCTAGCTCTTAGGATGATTAAGTCTAGTACATGACTTGGTATTTTATTTTCTTCTTAAAAAAAAGGAAAAGTGAACAAGGTGGAGCATAAAATGCACTCGTTGTGAATTGCTTGTGGGCTAATACTGAAAGTTTATAAATATGAGCTCATTCTACTCCAGTGCTCTAAACTAAGTATGAGTATCCAAAGGACCCTTTAAAAGTATCCGCAATGAGTAACATGGGAAAGGTAGGGGATCACTATAATTAGGAAACCTTAAAGAAGGAATTTAATAAAACTTTTTATGTTAAGTACATTGCATGTATTGGGGTGAGGCTTACTAAGGGTTAGGATGATTTTAACGTACTTTCATTTTCTTCAATGTCAACTGTCTACTTTCATAAATTAAATAAAGAAGTTTGCTCTTCACATGATAATTTGTATATCTTTAACCTCGAATTATTGTTTTAGTTTTTAAATTTTTAAGCTTCATATTAATGAGAGATTAAAGTTGTTAGTCAAGTTAAAAATAGCTAATGAGTTTGATTCATTAGATGAATATGGTGTTTTCATGTTTTGCTTAAGGATAGGCAAAGGCTCAAGTGTGGGAGAGTTAATAAGTGCACAAAATACTAGATTTTGAGCACTAATTAGTTACGTTTTATGTGTCTAGAGTTTAGAATAATAATGAATATTGACATATGTTAGGTTAAATTTGTTGAGTCTAGGGTTTTACATGTTTCTAATATTTTGTTAGGTTTTGTTAGTTTTTAGTTGCATTTTATTTTTTTCTACATTATTTTGGTAGGTATGCTCTTCATAGTTAAGGATAATGTGCAAGAAGTGATGACTTAAAGTTAGGAGCTCATTTTGTTATGGAAAATGACAAGGCACAAACTCCATATTAAAAGAGAAGATAAACGCTTAAAGTGCAATATTAGAGTTGGGCTGATTTGACCTATAAGATTTAGTGAAGATTTTGACATCCTTAAAGTTTTATAATAAGAACATGATCTTCTACATATTTGAAGTAGACATCTTAAGCTTTCCAAACTAAGCTTACTTATTAAAATCCAAGTTCATTTGAGTTTGCAAATCTTAAGTCGAAATCAACATATGTGGCTTTCATTTTAGGTTGTGCAACTCTTAGTATTTTAGTTATATCTTGAGCTATAGAGGTCTAATAGAGGTGATTAAAAATGTCATGGAAAGCTTAGAAAAATAACTACAACTCGTATGAAGACATATTGAGTTGATTCGATCGTTTTTAAAGGATAAAGTCTCAAACACAACCATGTGCACTTAGGCAAATGACCATGCCTGCTTAAGGTAAATTAAGAAGAGTATAGGAGCACGGCTGTATGCCCGTAACAAACTTTCAAATTTCAAAATTCTTGTTGTTGATTTTTGGGGATTGCATGATTTTTAAGGAGGAAGTTAAATAAAGGGATGGAGGCTAGGTTTTAGAGAGGAGAGCCACTAGAGAAACAAGAACAATTTTTCTTATTTCATTTCTAAAAATCAAAGCTAGCATTGTTCTAGCTCATTTTATGATTATTGATTATGAGAGTTGAATTGTTTGTGAATATTAGGAACACAAGGGCTTTTATTTAAGCTTTGTCAAGTAGAGAAGGAGGTTTTTCTTATTAATTTCTATTGTTATTCTTCATTTTCATTGAGCAATAATGATTAGATTTCTTTTCTACTATTCTTCTTCTCTCTTAATCAATATGTGTGGGTAGATTGTTAGTTAGGCTTATTATTTCAATTCAATTATGTAGTTAATGGAATGAGATCTTAAGTCAATAAATAGAGTTCATTGGTTATTGTTGTGTTTAATGTCACCATATGATTGATCACTCTTTGATTGAATATGGACAATGAAATTTGATTGAGAAATAGGTTTCATTGAGATAGAGCAATAACCTATTAATTGTTTACTTAGTTAAGAGATATATAGACAATTAATATTGGACTAAAGTTGTGCTTGAAATTGAATATAATGAATATTTAATTAGTGAGAGCTGTTAAATTAAGTACTATTTGTATTCAATTATTTGTAAATTTGTCTGAGAGGAAGATCTATAATTCTTTAGATGCTTTCAAAATGAACTAGGTTTAAACTTGACGTAGAAGTTTAATTGATCTTTAGAAAGGTTGAATTGAGAATAAGAACCCTAATTTTTAATTTAATTATTAATTTTTTTATAATTTTCTTGTTTAATTGATTTGAAATTAAAATCATTTCAATGTTTAAATAAATATACACTTTAAAAATTACAATAATCAATTTTCAATTTTTGTGTGATAATCTTATTTTATTACTTATATGATTCCGTACGCTTGCGAATTTCATACATCATATAGTTTCTTATATTTCACATATTGAAAATTTTGTACATTAGAGATGTATGGAATACAAATAAACAGTGATTGAGTTATAACTAAAGTCTAAATGATTCGAGACAAACAAAAGATAACTAAAGTTTGTTAGTTGTCAACATGATCAACACTTTTTTTTATCCCCCTTTTTTTTGGGTTGCAACTAAGGCTCAAAAAAAAAAAAAAAAATTCTGTCTCCATTTCAAGATTATAAGCCTATTTTCATTCAGATATATTAAAAAATTGATTAATATTTTTTATATTAGTATTATTTATATATGTTCCTATGTCAATAGTTTATTGTAATATGTAACATTGACATATTACTTTTTTTTTTATTAAATAATCAAATTAACTATCTTTGTAAAAAGAAATAGTTTGGGACTAAATTTGAATTAATAAATTTAATATGTCAATTAAGCTCATTTTACATGCTAGTGTAATGTGGCGTAATATCGCAAGCACACAATTAAGCAATTATATAAAACATCAGCTATAAATTTTATTTATTTATTTTAAAGATTCAAATGTGTTTTAAAAAAATTATTTAACCGTTGCAAACAATTCTATAATTATTTATTTCTTTTATAGTTTTTAATATCAATTTGCACAATTATCTTTTTCCTAATATCTATATATGTATGAATTTTTATTTTTTTAACATCAATTTCAATTCTCATCCATAATTGTTTGTTTGATATAATCATTCTATATTCTAAAATCTCATATATCATATATTTCAATAAAAAAAATAAAAGTTGTTAATATTATTTGTAGAAAATTTTTTCATTCTTTTTATTTATTTATTAATATCTTGATTTTTTTAAAAAAAAAAATTCCACCAAGATAAGTGGATCAAGAAATAAGGGGGAAAAAAAGAACTAAGATTTGATAAATTGAACGTTGAATTTTTAACTAAACCATCAATATGAATCATAGTTTTTTTTTAAAAGAAAAATAATTTTATTGATTCAAATTAGCAATATATCATGTTAAAAGAATCAAGATAAAAAAAAAAATCTCAAACACTCAAGAATAGAAAAAATATTTTTACAGCTCTTATAATTTAAGCTTTTATTATTGAATTGTTTTCTTGATGATAGCAATGAAGGGAAGAGGGGGTATTTATACAAATTCTAAACTAATACAAACCATTCAATATGCTTATAAACTAATACAAAACATTTAAAACCACACACATTATTTCTAACACCTAACACCATACTAAACCTTACATGTGGAAAAAAAACTTCACACCAACACTAATCATTAGTCCTCTCTTTTAATCTTATCCATAACATTTCTTCTTTTAATTGAGACACATATATGTTACAGTAAAACAAGTTTAATTGTTCAACACCCCTTTTAAAATTGTTTTATAAGAGCAAGCAAAATACTCAACCTCATAAAATCTTCAGTGGCTTAATGAACATATCTACAATTTGATATTGAGACTTCACATATTCTAATTTCACATTTTTCTTCGTAACATATTCTCTTATGTAATGGTATCGAGTATCGATGTGTTTGCTACAATCATGGTACACTAGATTCTTGGCCAAAGCTATTGATGACTTGTTGTAGATGGAAATCTCCATTGGTTCTTCTTGTTTCAAGCCTAGATCCTTTAACAAATTTCTCAGGCAAATTGCATGACAGACACATGTAGTAGCAGTTACATACTCAGCTTCACATGTTGACAAAGTGACAATTGGTTGCTTCTTTGACATCCATATGAAAGCAGTATTTCCCATGAAGAATACAAATCATGTAGTGCTTTTTCTATCATTTAAATCTCCACTCCAATCACTGTCATTGTATCCAACAAGCTTGTAATCATAAAAAATGGAATAGAATAATTCAAAGTTGATTATACCTTTAAGGTTGCAAAAAATTCTCTTTGCAACTTTGAGATGAGTGGTTGTTGGAAATTCCATGTAACGGCTCACCAATCCAACTGCTTAATGAATATTAAGCCTTATATAAGTCAAAAGTGTAAACTTCTAACTCAACTTTTAAAGTATATTGGATCCATGCTTTCTTTTTCTTTATGCTTGGATAATTTAACTCCATATTCCACTGGTGTGCTTATCGTATCGGTTTGTAGTTTTCCATATTTAATTTCTTGAAAATTTCCTTTGTGTAACTTTCTTGTGAGATGAAAATTCCATCTTCCTTTTGCTTGGATTTAATGCCGAGGTAGTATGTCATTAATCCAATATCCGTCATCTCAAACTCTTTTGCCATTGCCTTCTTAAAATCTTCAAGCATGCTTAGATTATTCACGGTGAAGATTAAATCATCCACATATATGTAAACAACCAAAACATCTTCATCTTTGGTTTTGAAATAGAGGGCATGTTATATGGATATTTGGTGAAACCATTCTCTTGGAACTACTTATCAATTCAATTGTTCCATGCTCTTGGTGCTTGCTTCAATTCGTAGAGAGCCTTCTTCAACCTCAGAACTTTGGATTCTTGTCCTTTGTCTTTATAGCCTGATGGTTGCTTAACGTAGACTTTCTCTTCAAGAACTTAATTTAAGAAAGCAACCTTTACATCCATTTGATGTATCTTCCACTTATTTTTTGCTACTAAAGAAATAATTAGTCTAACAATCTCTAAGCGTGCAACAGGAGCAAATACCTCATCATATTCAATTCCAACTCTTTATCTATATCCTTTCACCACGAGTCTTGGTTTGTATCTTTTAATCTTTCCATTTTCATTCTTCTTTGCATTGTACACCCATTTAACACTAATTGCTTTATGACCTTTGGGAAGTTGAGAAAGTTCCTAAGTGTCATTTCTTTTGATGGCCTCAATTTCTTCCTTTATTGTTTTCCTCTATTTTCCATCTTGTATAGCTTCTTGGAAGTTTACTGGTTCACAATTAACAAAAAGATAAAAAAAAAAAGAGATTCTCGAGTCGAGTAGTCACCTTATAGAGATCTTGAAGACTTTTTATGCGTTCTTCATTTCTTCCAACCAGGAATGATGGTGGTAAGTTTCTTTAATTACTTCACATTAGTAAAGCAGGTGGTGTAGTGGGTTCTTGCTGAGGTTCACCTAGCTGCTCCATTAGTGTTTGCTCTGTTTCATCAAATAAAGGAAAGAAGTTAAATTCATCTGTGGAAGAGTTGAACTCCTAGTCACCTTCTTCGTCAAACATCACATCTCGGCTGACCATAAACTTCTTATTATTTGGATTGTATAGCTTGTACCCTTTTGAATAAGTAGAATAGCCGATGAAGATGTATCTTTCACTTTTATCATCAAGCTTGGTTCTTCTTTCATCTTGTACATGAACATGGGTTACACTTCCAAATACTCTAAAGTGAGAAATTTTAGGCTTTCTTCCATTCTAGGCTTTTTACAGTGTCTTTCTCCAAACACTTTTTATTGGAGATTGGTTGGATAGGTACACTATTGTAGCCACTACTTTAGCCCAAAATTCTTTTGGCAAATGTTTATTTTTAAGCATGCTTCGTGCCATCTCAAGAATGGTTCTATTTTTCTTTCTGCAATGCCATTTTATTATAGAGATCTCAGAACATTGAGAAAATGTCGAATTCCATTTGTTTCATAGAACTCATGAAATTCCTTTGAGGTGAATTCTCCTCCTCGATTTGATTCATTGCTTTAATCTTTTGACCACTCTTATTCTCCACAGTAGCTTTAAATGTCTTGAATACTTTAAAGACCTCTAATTTCTTCTTTAAGAAATATACCCAAGTTTTTCTTGAAAATTCATCAATAAAAAGAAGGAAATAGTTATTTTTATCAAGAGAGCTTGGAGTAATTGGCCCATACACATCACTATGAATGAGCTCTAATGGCTTCTTGGCTCTTGAGTATGATTCCTTCGGAAAGCTATTTTTGAATTACTTTCCAAGTAAACACCCTTTACAAAATTGATATGGATATTTAATATAAGGTAGTCCTTTCACCATTCTCTTCTTCGATAATAACTCCAAGCTTCTAAAGTTGAGGTGCCCAAATAGAAGATGCCATAACCAAGATGCATCTTTGTAATAGGCTTTCAAACACTTCGCAACATCATTTTGACTATTCAAAGGAAATAGTCTATTCTTTGACATTTTTACTTTAGCTATCAAATCTCCTTTGCCATTTCTTATAAAAAGACTATAATCTTTTATGTGAAATCATAGCCTTTTTCTAAAAGCTGACCCATACTCAAAATGTTGCATTTTATATTAGGCACATGAAAGACATCAAAAATTAATTGATGATTATGATCTTTAGTACGAATAAGGATGTCACCTTTTCCCTTTATTGATATTTCTGAATCATCACTAAAGGAAATATTGCCAGCTACTGATTCATTGAGTTCCATAAACATGCTTCTTTTTCTATACATATGGTTGCTTACACCAGTATCAAGGTACCAAGTATTTTCTTAATCTTTAACATTGTCTCTACAAGCTAGTAGCACTGTCTCCATCTCCTCAATCTTTGCTTCAATATAATTGGTCTTTTCTTCAACCTTACAGTTTGGAGCTTTGCATTATGATGCATAACGCCTATAACTTTGAAAATTATAATATTGAACTTGGAATTTATTATACCTTAAGTTTGGATTGCCTCTTCCACGACTTCTTGTAGAACTTTTACCTTTCTCATAATTGTTGAAGTTATTATTGTAAGAACTCTAACCTTGTCCACGACTACAGCTTCCACCTCATCCATGACTTTTGCCTCTACCTTGGCCAAGTGGAAAGAGTCCTAGAGGGGGGTGAATAGGATTATCGAAAATAATAAGAAATTAAAAATATTTGAGCAATAATTAAAAAGAATGTTGAGAAGAAAGAATGATGAACACAAGAATTTAAGGAGTTTGGATTCTCAACAATCCTACGTCTCCACCTAACTTATCCCCAAGTTAGGATTTTAAATCACTATAATCTATTTCCCTAGATTGATTTTTACAACTTAAGTTTTAGGCTCAACTCAAACCTTACAACTCGAGTTTTCAAGGCTCACTCAAAAAATCAATTCACAAGTGTTTTCAAGGCTTATACTAAAATTGAATTCCCAAGTTTTTTAATGGTTAAACACTTAAACTAATTCCTTTAGAATAGAATCTCATTTCCCATTTTCTAATCCTAGAAAATAAAAGACTAATATTATATATTCTAACACTCAATAACTCTCACAAGAATAAATAATAATAAAATGAATTTTGAAAGAGTTTAGAGAGCTTAATTGAATGCTTGAAAGTATAAAGTGAATAAAAAAACTTCTTGACAACAAATAATCTTCAGAGGTCATATTTATACTTGAGCAATCCAATTATAGCTATTGGAAGTAATAATTTTGTTCCTAACAAAAAAAAGTCCATTGGAATGAAATTTGGACTTTTGAGCTATATTTTATTAGGTCCTAATCGGATATCATCAGTCCTGGTTGGGATGATCAATAAATAGCCATTATGAGCTATTGCATTTGAAATTATGCTCTAGTTTCGGTTAAGATATCAATGTCCTAATCAAGATTGCCATGTCTCGAACAATGTCCTGATCGGGACAATAGATTGGGATGGGTTCTACTTTTTTTTAGTTTTATGCAGAAATAGGTCTCCTTTGGTCCTGGTTGAGATTACTTTGGTCCCAGTCGAGGCTATGAAAATATTTGTACTTTTTTGTGCAATTTAGTCCCTATGATGAGTCTGGTCAAAATAGTACTAATTATGACTTTCCAGAATGATTTTTCTTTAATAGTTCATTATTATTTTGACTTCCAAATTACTCCTATCTTATACACACTTGAAGAAAACACATAAGTTGCTTAAAAATTAAGTTTGTTAAGATCAAAATCAAGATTGATAACTTGCTAAGGTCAACACACATTAATTTCTTTCATTACCTTGTCTTTTATGCATATCCTTGAGTTGCAGTTTGAGGAGTTGCTCAGTGATTCCTTGCTTCTTCTTGTGCTTCTATTCATAAGCTTGTAATGAGCTAAGAAGCTACTCAATCTTCATTTCTTATATATCTTTAGTCTCTCTTATAGTTACAACAATATGCTCAAACCTCAAGTTTAATGAGCAGAGTATCTCTTCCATTATTCTCACATCTTCTAAATTTTCACTGTTTCTTTTTAGTTTATTAGAAATAACTAAAAATTTGGTAAAATAATAAAAACCAGACTCACCTCCTTTCATGTGCAGAGATTCAAACTCCTCTCTTAAAGTTTCAAGATGCACCTTCTTCACTTTTTCTTCTCTTTTATATAATGTTTGGAGAGTTTCTCCTATGCTTATTTAGCTAAGGGTATATCTAAAATTTTCACAAAATTGTCATCATTTAGGGCTTAATAGATTAGAAAAAAAGCCTTTTTTTTTTCCTTCCTTCTAAAATCTTTTAAACTATCCTTTTCAGACTAGGATAGTGATGCATCATTTTATGGCTTGTTATAGCCTTTCTCTATGATATCCCAAACATCATGTGCACTAAAGAGAACCTTCATTTTGATACTCCAATTGTTGTAATTGTTCTTATTTAGTGTTGGAACTTGGAAGGATGACGCACTATTTGCCATATTGCTTAATTTGGAAAGAATTTGCAAAATTTGACTTCATATGTGGATTCAAAACACCAAAAAACCTTAAAATGGACTCTGATAAAAAATTCAACTTTTAGTTAATTGCTCGATCAACGGTCTAGTGGCTTGATCAATGGCTCGATTAACAGCTTTAGTAGCTTGATCAAATGGCTCAGTTAAATGGCTTAGCTTGACTTGGCTTCACAACTCGACTTAACTCGGCTTCAACCCAGTGAGTTATCTAGGTTTCTGGTAGCAACTTCTAGCAATGATTGGGAGAACGTTTAACCTCCGATTGGGATGATTCTAGCGACATTGGATTCATCGCATCGAGATCTTTAATTTGATATGTTATGGCATATATTTTTAGCCAAGCTTTGATACCACTTTATTGACAAAACCAAGATAAAAAAAGTTAAATTTGAAACACTCAATAACAAAAAAAATATTTCTACAACTCTTAAAACTCAAGCTTTTATTTTTGAATTATTTTCTTGATGATAATAATGCAGTGAAGAGGGGGTATTTATACAAACCACTCAATATACTGATAATTAAACTAATACAAAATATTTAAAATCACATACATTATTCTTAACATCAAATATCATACTAAACCTTACACGTGGAAAAAAAAACTACACACCAACACTAATCATCATTCCTCTCTTTTAATCTTATCCACAACATTTCTTCTTTTGATTGAGACCACATATATGTTACATTAAAACAAGTTTAGTTATTCAACACATCGATAGAAACACAGATACAAATTTGTTAAAAATCATAGAGGATGAAATAACATTCAGGTTAATAGCATAATAAATCGGCTCAAAGTTTACAAATTTGATAATACTACAGTGACTAGAATACCTACGACTTTAGTGCTATAACATACTATCGACCATAATTTGATTTGTTATCTTTATCTGATCAAATATGTTTTACTCGTCTGAATCATCCACACACTAATAAAAAGCTACAACAAGACAACAAAAAGGAAAACGTTGTAACAAGGCGACAAAAATCAAATGCCATGATAAGATAACAAAATTATGAAAAATAAAATAAAACTTAGATCTATATGAAATAACCACTTATTTAATAAATAAATTGATAAAAGAGGTGTAGAGGGGTGATTTTAGGCTAAAAATGACAAAAAAATCTCCCCTTCTTACTTAAAAAAGATTAGTAGTTAGCAAAGAAAGAAGAAAAAGTTGAGAGAAAAGGCGGGTAGAGTTTTTCAACAGTTGGCAACTAAAATCTACTTCAATATGAATCATAGTTAAATCATAACAATAATAAACTCTAATAATAACTTAATCGGAACTATTGGTTCTATGAATCATAACCGAACTGTCATAAGGTCCATAATATTCATGAACCTATGTTTTCATTTTTATTTTTTAGGACAGTAAATATATATCAATTTTTATAATCAATTAGTGATACATGAATTACTTAAATAAAAAAATAATTTAGTCATTTTCTACATCTCAAAATTATATTCATTTCTTTTTTGCATTTCTATATCATTTTTTGTTGTAGAAAACAATTATTTTTAATTTGAAAATTAACAAGTCATAGTATAATATATAGTTTTATTTATATCAACTTATTTTAGTAAAATAAAATGAGCTTTTTAATATTAATGAAGGAATACAAAAGAACAAAATGTGTCTCAAATATATTAACTATACTTTTTTAATTTATATGAAAATTAAAGTAAATGTATTATTTTAAACAGAGAAAATATTTAATTTTTTATAATAAAAACTATTTAATTATTTTTTAATTATTATACACAAATTTTACACAACATATATTTTAAAATAGAGAAAATACATAGTAAAATACATCTATTTTAGTGAATTAGCCAATGTCTGTGCCCCAGATAAGGTAAATAAAATCACGAATCAACTGCTTATTTTAGATTATTCGTGCTACAAGAAGTAAAATCAATTCAACTATGTAGTCCTATAATAAAATACCTTAAACTCAACATTGTGAGTTTATATGAGTCTCTTCTTGTAACAAACAATGGCAAAGCCACACAAGCTAGGGTTGAGGTATTGCTTCATTACCCATGCTATTTTTAGATATTATATATATATATATAAATAATTTAAAACATTAAAAACTCGCTTAAAAATAAAATTTCATTCTCAGTTTTGAAGTGCTTCCTGTTAGTGAAAATGTACTCCTTACAATTCAATAAGTACTTTTATCCCTTTATATCACAATTCAAACAAAAATACTTGAAAAATTAAAAGAGAGAAACATATAAAAATTTAACATGGAAAACTTTCAAATAGAGAAAAACTATAGGCGTTGTTAAGAGACAACTAAGAGAAAAAATATTCACTTTGTGGAAAATTATTACAACCATATTACAAAATATTTAACTCTCACTCATATCCAAAAGCTTAAGTATATCTAAGAAAATTTTCCATAAATTCTCTACTAGTATAGCTAATAGTTTTCAATAGTACATCAAATACAAGTGATGATTAACATACTTTAACTAGAGGGGACTAAAGTTTCCTCCCTTTTTTTTTCTTAAATTCCTGGTGTGAGAATTTTACAAACCAATAAATCTCCACCTTGGAAAATTCCAAACAATTCTCTCATAAATCTTCCCTATGATTAAAAATAAAAACAACAGCTACTTCACCATAAGCTATTTCAATCATAATTCTAAAAAAAAAAAACAAGAATTGTCAATACTTCACCATAAGAATATACACACTTGGAATTCACAAACTCCAAAATTTTTTACCTTGGCCAGTTCATGTTAAAAAACTGCTAATAAGTTATGGTGCAACTTCCAATGTTGACTTTCTAGAAAGTTCATTAGCCATTGACATTAATTCCACCACACACCTTGCATTAACTGTCAACCAATGCCCATGTGCAAACTGTGGACATGCTACTTATTATACATCATTTTCCATGGCAACTCAGTTGGTAGCTATCATGCCATGACAATATATATCTTTCCTTATATATAAAGTTTATCGTCTCCTTCTTTAAAGACAATCACATTAGTAGCATAACTTTTAGAGCTATTAGCTGAATTAGCTCCACCATTTTTGCAATTCTTCCTTACATGTCTAGGTTACCCACATGCCCAGTAGATAATTTTCTTTTGGAGCCTTTATTCTTCTTTCCATTTCCACAAACCAACAATGTTGTACTTTCAAAAGGATTATTCTCTCCATTTTTTAGCCTTCTTTCTTCAGAATTTGTCACTTCTGAAAAAATTACATTCTCTTTCCTATACATTAAAATGGTTTGCATGAGTTTATAGGAGGGTGGAAGAGACTAGGTAAGTCTCAAAGCTTTGTCTTCATCATCAATTTTCACTCAAATAATTTTAGATAAGATACAATCCCATTGAGTGCACTAAGGTGGTCAGAAATTTTTGTACCTTCTTCTATTTGCAATTTGTGATATTTTTCTTTCAAATATAACATATTTGAAAGACTTTTAGCCCGGTACATTTTCTCAAGTTTTTCCCAAACCTCCTTTATTGATAACCATCTAGCAACATTAGCAAAAATATTTTTGTCTAGATAAAGACGAATCTAACTTGCTACTCTCATGTGTAGCTTCTCCCTCTTCTTCACTCATCTTGGATTTTCCTATGTCTCTATTGCTATCACCGGATTTATCTGGCTCCTTTCCATTGGAAAAAGAAGTTGACTTTCCTCTCAAGGCCTTATACAATCCAAACTGGATTAGTATATCTTTGACTTATACTTGTCATAACCCAAAATTTATTCTCCCATCAAATTTCTTAATATCAAATATGAAGCTCATTTTTTATCAACAATGCACAGTATCTCTATATACTTGAACAGTACTTCCTACTATAATACCTCTCACGTGATTAATGAGTGAACAATTATGTCTAAAAAATACACTAAGAAAATTTTCAGGAGAGATTGGGGGGACATAAACGGTACCACTTAAGTCCCAACTTCTTTAGGAGATTATAGCCTTTGTAACAAAACTTTCTTGATTGTACTTACTTACACAATACCACACTCAATAAACACAATACCATAATTAAAGGACCTCCAGTTGGATTACAACAATTTCTAAAAAAAAAATGATTGATGCGGAATGCCAGTTAGCACAAGAAAATTTTTTCTAATGTGAAATATCAGTTTAAGCTGCAACCACAAAGCATTCTAAAATAAATCAAGAGCTCTAATACCAATTGTTAGAGACAATGGACCCCTTACAATCCAACAAGTATCTTTACTCCTTTAGATCACAACTTGAACAAAAATACTTGAAAAAGTAAAAGAGAGAAACACACAATAATTTAACGTGAAAAACTTCCAAAAAGAGAAAAACTACAGATGTTATCAAGAAACAATCAACAGAAAAATATTTATTATGTGAAAAATTATTATAACCACACTATAAAATATTTAACTCTCACTTACACCCAAAAGGTTAATTATACCTAAAAAAAATTCTCATAAATTCTTTACTAATATAACTAATAGGCTTCAATGGTACACTAAATACAAATGATGATTAACATACTTTAACCAAAAAGAAATGAGTGGTAAACTTTCCTCCTTTTTTTTTATCAAATTCCGGATCGAATTTTACAAACCAACACTTCCAATATCCTAAAATCCATAATTTTTTGGATTTCCTTTGGTGGGATTCATTTAGTCGAGGTATAGTGGGAGTGGCTTCGAAATAATCACATATAGCATGGTCATTTATACATATCATTTAGCCAAATGGACCAATACTGAGACAAAATTGTATTCAAGGCAAACATGTCTCTTACCAAATTCATCTTCTTCATGCTTGAGCCAACCAATTTTCTCTTGATGTTTGCTTAAAATCCTAAATCCAAGTGCGTTTGAAATTAAATATTAAAGAAAAATTAAAAATTCTATAATTTTTTTGGAATGTATATATTTCATCATATCTAATATTACATTTCGAATAAATAAACATCTTAAATTTTTAGATGGTGTATTTCTATGGTAATAATTCAGTTATGTACTATCTTATTGGTCAATATTTTCATTCTTACAACATTTAAAATGGGAAAGTATATTGTAAATTATTATATTAATTGATACTCTCTTGCAACGTAATATGAAAAAAAAAAATTAAGTGATTTAACTATTATTTAAAAAAAAAAACACTATAAAGTATAAAATTTAAATTTTATTATCGTTAATTTATAAAATTAATTTTTATTTATTAAAATTATTTAATATTTTTATTAATAAAAATGAAAAAAAATTAAAACCCACCACATAGTAAAAATTTATCTTGCAAATAAAAAAAAAAGAAGATAGGTTAAAATGGGACGAGACTTATATTAATTGTTGTGATTAATAGATGGATATATATGTATATGGATAAATAGACTAGCCAATATAGAGGACTTGACAGTCGCAGATAGGGCAAGAATTAGCCATCTCAGGTACAATCAAGTAGAAAATAGGGCCACAACAAGAAGCAGAAATAATGAAAGGAAGGTCTTGATCATAATCACCATTCATATAGCATATCGGATGATGATAATGGCAGCACCGCCCCGTGAGATCATACCATATGTCGCTCAGGTGAAAGAAACCTCCACCCAGATTAACTCTACTCCTTAAATCAATCACCATTGTTCCATTCATTGTGTTTTTGTAGAACAAAACTTCAGTCTGCAACCAAAAAAAAAACACATTGAATGATTAAGATGAATATATATATACACACACTAAAGAAAAATAATATATATACAACAGACCTTAACATCAAAGCACCGTTCCCATGGAAATGGAACAGAGCTTTCAGGATCGTTTTGAAGGAAAAGCCATAATGAGAGAACCATTGTACTGTATTTGAAAGTGGTTAAGTAAAATGAAAAAGAAGAGTATAAGAAATGACGACAAAAAGAAGCTCATTTATAGTTAAAATCTGAGGACCTGAGGGTTATTTTCTTTCTTTTATATATATATATATATATATATATATAAATGAAAATGAGCAAAAGAAGATAAATAAATTCTTCATAAATTTGAAGATTAAAATAACAAGTTCAAATTAGAATTTGAAGATTGATTTCTTGTGTAATTAATATAACAACTTATAAACACATATTATATTCATTTCTTGTTTTAATGAAAATTTTATTTATTTCTTGTTATGATGAATTCCTTTTTTCATATTTTTAAAAAATTTTGAATTGTAAAAAAAATGGAAAGACGGTGGATTTTTCCGCACAACGACAAATAAATCTTTTTATATGGTATTATATATAATTTATAATAATACAATAGTTCATATGGCACTCAACTATTAAATTAAGGACTGAATGTGTTTGTGTTTTTTTACGCAACGGAAGAATAGTTAAATAAAATAAAAAGTAAAAAGGAGAATGAAAATGAGTAAGAAGAACATCAGAAATATTGTTTAAGCTGATGATTTCAAATCAGCCTTAACGACATAATGTAATTAACCTTCTTGGCTAACCCTGACAAGCAAGGAGGACTTACAACTGACAATTTATTATAATTCAATTTTTTTTCAAATAAACACATATACCCCAATGTTGAGGTTTAAGCCCATGATCCCTTATTATCAAAATCCCATGGAAGGATACAGTAAAAAAAATAATAATAATAATCCTACGAAGGCGCCCTGTGATGGTGGTGGTGGTCCAATTCCATGCATAAGTGGAAAAGCCTAACATCGAAGTGGAGTAGGAAACAAATATGGAAATAGAACACTCTACCTTTTATTTTTTGGATTTGGTACAAATTTGGGACATAAATTAATGAGATAATATTTGCTCAAAAAAATAATAATGAGATAATAAGAAATAATTTAGCAATCAAAGTAAAATTAATATAAAACAAGTTTTATTTTCCTTATAAGTCGTTTTCAGTTTTGCATTGCAAATTCTGCTATTAAATCAACTGGCAGAAAAAAAATATACCATAATTAACAAGAAGTGATATCGAAATTCATATATTAAAAACAAGAGTTAAATAAATATAATTTAATCATTATATTTATATTTAACTGTTAAATATGCATCAATGAAAAAATCATGATTTTTTTTTATAAAAAAAATAAAAATTGAAGTGTTTGGAAGAAATCTACCTTCAACTGCAATTTTTGATGTTAAGTATAGGGAAAAAATTATATCAAGAATTTTATTTTATTTTTTCCTAATTTAAATGATTGGTGAAACATAAATATTGTAATGACCTAGTATTTTAAATAAAATAATATTATTTAGAGATATATAGTGTTAATAATTTTAAATTTTATTAATATATCATTATTGTTAATTGCTAATATTATTTATATATTAAAGTTGATAATATTAAAGTTGTTATCATTATTATTATTGTTGTTGTTAACATTATTATTATTATTATTATTATTATTATTATTATTATTAAATTTGATGGATAGATAATATGGTAATTTCATAAATTTAATATATATATATATATTAAAAATAAAAAACAGGTAAATCTCCTTACACTCTTCCTTCTTCTTCTTCTTCTTCTTCTGCTTCTTCTTCTTCTCAGACCGTCACCATTCAGCCTCCGTTAGAGCCGCCCAGTTGCCACCACCAAGCACTACCACCTCCAACTTCTTCTAGATGTCGCCAGCCGCCAACAGAGCCATTTGGAACTGCCGAAATCGCCGCTAGCAAAGAGTGGCCGAGAGTTGAAGCTTCATGCCACCGGTGAGCTTCCGGCCATCTCAAGGCTCCAAACCGGACTCTTTTTGCATGGTTTTCCACTAGTGAGTCCATTTTCAAACTCCTTTTTAGCTCAAATTTTCTAGATTTTTAGATATCTTTAATTTTTATTTTATGTGTTTTAGGGTTTTTAATTTTTTTGAGTTTGATTATGTTTGATTCATGCAAACTTGCTTAAGAAATGTTGATTGTAGTAGCTTGAGCTTCTCAAATATTTTTTTTTGAATTTTAGGTAATTTTTTAATTATTTTAATATTAAATATTGAATTTTTGATAATTATGTTAATTAATTATTTTTAATGGAAATTTAGTTGAATTTGTGTTAGTAATTTGAGTTAACAATTTTAGAATTTTTAAAATAATTTTTGGTGAATTTATATAGTTTTTTTAGAATATTATTTATATTATGTAAATTTTGTATTTATGAATTAATTGTGTAATTTTGTGGAAATTATAGTTAAATAATATGTTTTAAATGATTTTAGAATTATATAGGTTATTAAAATGTTTTTTATATATTATTTACTATTTTAAAATAACTAATACTAATTTTCAAAAATTATATTCAAATAATATATTATTTACTATTTTAGTGATTAAATGAATTTTTAATTACTTTTAATACATATTTAGGCTATTTAAGCTATTTGAATACATAAAAGTGAACTTTTACTATTTGAATTTGAATTATTGAAAAATTGGATTTTTATTAATATTACATTATTATTTGAGATTTTTATTTAATTATTGTGAAAATAATTGTATTTGGTGTTTTATTGTTTAAATATATTATATTTCGGTATTTTGAGGATATTTATGGAATTTAATGATTTTTAATATATTTATTATTTTATTTGTATTTTTGGTGAATTGTGAACCTCGGTTGGGAAATTGTGCAATTCGGGGTCCCAACCTGAGGTGTTGAGCCTTGTGTGTTAGAAGTGTGTTTTTCTTGTAGAATCGGCTCTATTTTTTAGTAGAGAAATGTCCGTTTTACAGAGGAGGTTATACCGAATTTTCGATAGAATTCTCATAAAACGTGATATCTAGTCGATTTTGAATTTCTATGTCTCTATGAGTTTTGTATTCCTAAATCGAGTCTCTTTTAGAAGTATAAGTTAGGAATTTATTTTGATTATTACTATTATTTATTTTCTAGTTGCGTTGAAACTGAAGTCTATTGGACTGGGCCCGTCGAGTTAGTCTTGAAAAGTGTAAACTTATGAGTTATTATTTTATATATGCATTGCATGTAAAATGCATAAAAATTAGTATCCATGAATTTTATAATGAAATTGAATATGAATATTTCTTTAAATGAATAAGTATATTTTGGTATATTTTTAGTATATTTGATATATATGTGACACATATACATAATGATTTTTAGTATATATTTGGTATGTATGCATCATATATATTATGTATATTTCTGGTATATTATGGTTTATTTTGGTATATATGTGGCTTATATACTTTTGGTATATTTTTTGTATATGATGGGTATATTATGTTATGAATGGCTGCTATTACATTTAAATTATGCATTTTTATTACTTTAATAATTATTAAGTTTATTTGAAGGATATCAATAAAATGTGTTACTTAGTGGGTTGCACTAAGACTGTGTACGTACTGGTATGATAAATTTTAGGGTTGAGTTATTAAATCACTTAAGGTGACTTTTATTTGATTATTTTGAGATTGATGTGATTGAGTAATGTGATTGCGGGAGCTCAGTTGACTTAATGTCTCGAGGCCAGTCACACTGACAGTGAGATTGCTGGAGCTCGGTTGACTTAGTGTCTTGGGTTAGTCTACTATCTAAAATAGAATAACATAATTAATTTGGAATTAAGTGAGCTTGTATGGTTAGAGAAATATTTTTTGTTGAGGTTGTGAATAATTAGGGTTCTATTTGATCTTTCATTCAAATAAACTTTTTTCAGCATTTATTATATGTAAAAGTGATTTCAGCATTTGTGTGAAATATCTATATATGTTTATTATATATATTGATGCTTGAGTGCATATGACATTAGAAGGTGCATATATATATAATATAATAATTCACTCAGTGAGGTATGACTCCCCTTAGTTGTATTTTTTTAGGAGATTCTTCATTTTCAGATCTCAGTAGTAGACCCTTATGTTGAACTTCTTCAGCCCTAACTAGTTTATATAAATTACTTATTTGACTTTTATTAATTTTAGAAAACTGCAATAGTAGTGTTTGTATCTATAAAATGTGGTTTTAATGTCAAAGACTTTTCTCTGAATATTATATGTAAATATTTTATTTTATTGATATGGCAATTAAGTATTTATTTTTATATCGATTTAAGTTTTTAAATTTGGCATATTTTTATTTATTTATTACATGTTTTTTATTTCCAAGGCTTGCTATGTGTTTCGAATTTGAAAAATTTTTCGTTCCCTAGCACCAGTCATGACTCTTGGTTTGGGTTGTGACAAATATATTGTTTTTACTAAATTTAAACTAATTTTTATTTTTTTATGAAAATGCACTGCACATATATTATTTACTAAATTTAGTTTATTTTTATATTAAAAAGAAATAAATAAAATTTAAATTCAATCTCTTTTATCAAAAAAGAAATAAAATAATCTCAATGTATTAATAAGTTAGACAACAAATATAATAATTTGGAATAATATATTTTACAAGTGGAATAGAAGTAAACCTTTTTGTCATTAAAAAAAATTATTAAAAGCTGAGTAGTAATATTGGACTACAAAATGGAAAGTGGTCCTATTTCTTCCACTCTTACCATAAGATGATACATTTCATAAATTTGATTTGTATATTTTTAATTATTTTAATAGAATATATTTAATTTTTAGCCATTATCAAACAATAATCAAAATTACCATTAAATAAGTTGTTAATATATTTTTATTGTTCTTGTAACATGATCAAATTAAATCAAATTAGTTAAAATTTAGTGAATTATGAATGCCGATGATTTAAAAAAAATATAGTTAATTGCACTCTAAAAGTTTACCATATTATACTATATCTTATTTATTCAATTCTGCACCGTGAGAGTATTATATTATAAGGACTAAATTGTTAATTTTAAAATGACAAATACTAAATTGTTTTTTCAAATTCACCCAATCATGAATATTTTTTTTTTTTACTCTTATTACTGTATAAACATTTGAAGTTACTAAAACAAGATTTCTGTTGTCAAAGAAATAAGTTACTAATGACTAATGAGTGATAGAAAATAAAAATATTGAAAATAAGAGTATCTTAAAAAAAATATTTACATATCTCACTCTTTATTATAAATAATTAATAAATAAAAACTCGATAAACTCTTTAGTTTTGAAATATAAATAAAAAAATTAATTTGACCTCCCAAAATTAAAAAGCCCAATTTAAATTTAAATTTAAATTTTACTTTTGATTAATAAAGTGTAATTTTTAATGATTTTATTAATATTTTCTAATTTGAAATGATTTATTAAAAAGGAAAAATTCAAGTAATCAATTGTAAAAAATAAAAATATATTGAATTTTGAATAAATTTTTTTATACTTCCTATTTAAAAATTAATAAAAATGCTTTTCTAAAAGTAAAAAAAGTGGTATTTAAGTTGCTCAAATGGAATGAAATTAGCTTTGTCAAGTGAAGTTAAAAGTAAAACAAAGAAAAAGCAACATATTAATAAAAATGAATAAATTACAAATTAATTAATTAAAAGTTTGAATTTCTATAAAAGATATTTGTTTTTTTAAAAAAAATTCTGTATGTGGACCTATACTCAAATATAGAATAATCCATCATAAAAAAGGAATACATTTATGTTTGTGTGGACAAAAATATGATATGAAAAAATAAGGATATAAAAGTAATCTCAAAAAATAAAGAAATGAATGAATGTTGAGAACAGAAAAAGGGCCACTCAGACTCCACTCACTAAGCAAATCTGTAAAAATAAATGCAAGAAAAACTTGGAGATTGCATTACTTATTATGAGAGCAGTTGAAGGATTGCATTACCAATTATGACTCTGAGGAGTTGATAAGATCAAATCTGAAAATTTGTAAAGCAGATTTTGTTTTCTTTAATGAAAGCAAAGCATCACTCACAAGTGTTCATGCCAAATTCAAGACTTTTTTTTTTAGGCTCCTGGAGGTATTTGGATTCCTCTCCCCCGCCCTCAAACCATTTTGAATAATTTTTTTCTTTAAAAAAAAAAAAGAAAGAAAGAAAGAAAAAAATTTACATTTAATTATAAAGGCTCAGTTTTATGAGTTTTTTTTTAATTGCTTGGTTTTCTGGGATTTTTTTTTTTTCAAAAAAGGTAACCTTTACTAACTGGGCATGATAATTTTGCATAAAAATAAATATTAGATCAAAAGAAAAAAAAACTTGACTATAATTTGGTTTAGGGTTTTTAAAACCGCATCTAAATAATCAATTCGACCGGTTCAATTAAAAACCAACCAAATTTTAGAATCGATCTATTTAAAAAATAATTTTATATTCATCAAAATTATTTTCTACTGATATTAATTTATTTTTATTATTTGCTAATTTTTTATTCAAATATTTAATAAGAAATGAAGTGTGTTTATGATTGTTTATTAATAACTCCGAATTAATATTTTACTTGTGGAACTTGCATTGATGAGGAGAACGAGTAAAGTGACGAGGTTTTCCCTACAAACACTCTAAAGTTTAAGTCAGTAATGATATGAGAAAAAAAGATAATAAAGCGAATAAACATAATAGAATATGAAATAAATATTGATTGCTTGGATGATGTGGTGAGGAAATGATGGAATGATATCTTAGTAATGTTGTATGATAAGAATAGGGAGATGAGTGAATATGAGAATGTAATAATAGAATGAATGATATAAGATGTCACGAGATGTATTTATAGGAGAATGTATTACTCAAACTTTTTAAGAATATGATTCTTTAATCTTGTAGGATTGTCTTTTTTGGGAGAGAATGAGACTTTTTTTATAGAGTAATCTCCCTAATTGAAATAGACTTCTTTATTAAACTTCATTCTCATTCAAGTAATCATTTTCTTTGGGCGAAATATAACCGTATTAGAATAGGATACTGATATGGGATATCATTTATTAACTACAAGTGCATTCTATAATTATTTTGATTTTTTTCAAAGTTAAATACATTTTGTTAATATTCACCATTTAATGATAAAATACACTCTAATCTAATGGTAAATAAAACAAAGTAAATAAAACTAACTATAAACCAAAGTACCCTTGACTAATGTACAGAATCTAGTGATTAAATACTTGTATTATGTTTCCAAAAAAAAAAAAAACTTGTATTATTAAATATATCTATTTATATATCATATCAAACTGGTATTGTAACCGGTTTAATCTCTAGCTCAGTTTTATAAGTAAAATCCATATTTATATATTATAAATTTAATTAACGGGAGATTTTTATCTAAACTGGATGTAATACATCCAATAATTAGATTTAAATATTTTATTTTTATTAGACAATTATTTTACACACAATTTATGTATCTTGTATGTAACCATATGGTGATAGGTACAAACTTTATTTGAAGAAGAAATTACGGAAGAATGTAGAATAATCCGGGCAAAATCCTGCGTAGACTCATCCAACTCATACTTGCATATTATAATTTTGTTTTTATAAATATTTTTTATCCATATGATTAATTTTAATGCTTTACTTCAGAAGTACCACTGAGTTATTAGGTCATATTTAATATCCAGTCCAACACAGACACTTGATAATATCCAAAACCAAACTAATACTGAAACCCAAAATTAATAGTCGGTGATCTTAAAATGTACAAAGCCGAAAGATAATGGAAATTAGTCCTTCGCGACCGTAAGCAATAGGAATCAGTTGATTCCTACTGCATATGCTCTTTTAACTAAAACTTGTTCAATAAAAAAAGTTGTTGTAACGTCAATTCCGGGCAGGAGGAACATTTTAAACTACCAACTGCGCTATGCTCGTGCCACTAGAGGAACTACGCATTAGTTTCTCATCTCTAATAATTAACGCTTCTTCTTGCTTCCTTTTACAGCACTGGACTTGGAGGGGGTTGCCACCATGTACACGAACAGCACGATGATAGAGATAACAGAAATTAGAGATCCATATTTTGCCAATAGCCTCTGCAAAAATTAAAAAAAAAAAAAAAAAAGGATTTGAACATCTTAAGAACTGATGTCTGCAAAATATTGTCGTTCGAGATACATCTGCTTAAGAACAGCCAGAAGCAAGGAATTATAGTCCCTATTTTTACATGACATTTTGAGTCATAAATCAAAACCAGGACAATGAGAAGATAGCTCATACCTTAGCCTGTAAAAATTTGATCAAATCCCACAGTAATTCCATAGAACAGGGAAGCCAAAAAAGAGAAGCATCAGTCAACAGTAAATATAAGTGCTCAAGCACAGAACTGCAGATGCATAGACCTGAATAAGATGCTTACCCACTCAAACTTCTTTTCAGGAGGCCTCTCAGCAAGGACATCCAGAGGTAGTATCTGAGTTGAAAAAGCCTCCTGCAATGACAGTTAGGAGATGAGAAACTTAATACCTAAAGTAGTAATACAGAGAATATACTTAGAACTGCATGTATATAAAACCTGAAGAGCTGCCTTAGTGGGGATGCGGAAAGTAACAAGTGCTGGGGAACCGTAAAACAGTCCTTTCACTTTGCCCTCCAATTCGAAAGAGTGAGACAGGATGCCACCACTACAAAAATGTCGCGGAAAATATTACACCAATGAATGGAAGCAGAAGCAAATATTAACCAAAACTTTCTGTTATTTGATACTCACGCATCTAGTCTTTCCCATGACTGCGAAGTATTGCCACTGATGACATCAAATATATCTTGAGGCCAATTAGCATCAATAAGACTTACATCATATGCAGTCCTGAAGAATACACGGAAAAATAACAAAACGATTACGAACGTACAAGATTAGTACAGTGTATACTCACCTTTGACAAACCATGTAAATTGGCCAAATACGTAAACTTACCCCCATACTAGTCAGGTGGTAAACTTTTGTTTGAACCCATGATATGACTCGGTTTACATTCTTACAAATTGCCATGGCATAAGTTTTCAACAAAATTTGACCTAGACAAAGGTGTTAGCTTGTTCTTATTTTTCCCTCAAAACTTTTCCCCCATAAATTCATCATCATCATCTCTCCAGTAGCGTTGGCTCCATCTTCTCCTTTATCTATTTTTATTCCTAACTGTCCTATTCTCTTCCCCCCAATGCTTTGAATTAAATGAATTTAAACACATCAATATAATGGGAGAAGAAGTGCTTCAATCTTATGAAAATATAAATTGAGGTGTAAGCTGTTTTCAACCAAAAGTTTAAGATATCACTAATGAAAAACTTTTCTACATAAAACAAAGTGGAAAATTTATTTATTTGGTCATATGGATTCATTAAATGTGAATTTTAGCATTTTGCCCGAATACAATAGAATTAACTAGAATTCCAACATCCAATTGTAGATCTAGTTATCTACTAAGGTTCCTATTTTCTCTCTTGTGGGTTTCAAATAAAACTCATCTAGATTCAGAACACCAAGAATCATTTAGTTAGCGCTACCAGTTCCAAGCAATACAACTGTATCTCAGGTAGTTACATTATTAAAAAAATATATAGACAGCATAGCATCATAGCTGACCAATAGGTTCCCTCTATCCTCACATCAATTCTAATTCGTTAAGCAAGATTTCCAATAAATCAGATCGAAAACCTGTCTGTTGCGCTGAAAAGAACAGGCCTATGTTAACATCATATTATTTTTAGGTTCATTTAGCTTACCATGATTGGCTGAAATACTTCTACAATGGCGGTCAACGTTGATTCACAAGCATATAAAATTTTTTTACCAACTCCACATGATTAAAACCTAAGCTTTCCTCACAATAGCATCAAATACAACACCGAAACATATCCATCAGTGAGCATGATTATTAAATTAAATTTAACTACCGGATAAAAAATCATCTTCCCGCCCCAATTAGATCTAAATAAAATAAAATAAAATGCTATGTTCAAAACCACGAATTTTTCACAGCATACAATGAAGAATAAACACACAATTCAATCAGATCGATGGACAATAGAGGAAACCAGATGATAAAAGCTCAGATCTGATCATTTAATTATCCAAAAAATCAACAAATAAAAAAGCAAAAGCAAAAGAACTCACGAAGTTCCTTGGTTGTAGATATCGATGGACACAGAGACGCGTTCGGAGCCGGATTTGTGGCGATTGAGAGTGGCTTTCTTATGAACGACTATGAAAGGAACATCAGAGCTAGCTAAAGACGACGAAATCAAGAAGAGCTCTACTAGCAGCACACAGATTAGCCGCTTCGTCATTGGATTCGCCATTTGATGAACAATCGCAGCTACCTCGGTCGCTCGATTGCTCCTCAAGATTGATTTCGATTCAAATTCGCCTAACAAGTCGATGAGGAATTGGAAGGTTTTGTCAATGATTTGTTTTATCAGGTAGAGGTTGTGATGTCGATACGGCGTCGTGTCACTTTAAAAAAGCTCGAATCCCTAAAAAGTTTCGGCAGATTTTTCAATAATTTCTTACATTTTAGTTAAAATTTAAGAACCATATAATAATGAAAAATAATCTTAATTAAATATTTATTATAAAATGATAAATTTTATTTATTGAATTTTTAACATATTTTATTTTTATAATATTTTAGTAAATTAAAATAAAAAATATTTTAAAAAAATTATTACCAGAATGTATTATATATAACATATTTTAACTATTTTATTTTACTAATAAAAATAAAAAATATATTTTTGTGTGATTATAATTTTAGGATGTAATATATTTAATAATATTTTTTAAAAATTATAAAAAATAATAAATTTTAAAGGAGTTATATATATACCACCTCAACTAAGTATGTCCTTTTCTTTTCTTCTTTTCTTGCTTTCTTTGTATATGTATCATATATCTTATATCTCATGGCTTATTTATTTATTGATTCTTTAAAGTATTCATCTTTTCCCCAATGCTAATGGCTGTTGGGGGATGGAATTATGATTCCAAAAGGTAACTGGTTTCAAAGTTTAGAAAGCTAAACTTTGTTTTAACTACTAATCTAAAATTTTATTGGCTACAAAAATACCTTTTTTTTAAGTTTTAATTATCAATATCTGTAACTCATTATATATATATATATATATATATATATATATATATATAGCTTTGATGCCAGGGACTGCCTAAAAAATCTAAGGGTACTGTAGTAAAAAAAAATCACAATAGTAAATGATGAATACAAAATGCAGATATGAACATTGTGCATGGTTTCACGCCCCAGTCAGTAGTTAGACATGGACGTTACCGTACAAAAATGCAAACAGGTTTTCACAGAGTTTCTGATGTACATGATCCTAATTCCTTAGGTAAGCACAGAGCATACGTTCCGTTACTTAAATAACTGAAAGTGAAAATTACAAAAAGTAAAAAAAATCTTTAAAGAAAATAAATAAAAAACATCAAAACTTAAACTTACAAGAGTTCGTTATAAAAAAGTTCTTTATATTCTAAGAAGAGGGAGATGTAATGGTTCAAATGTTCAGAACGCAAAGGTTTACAGAAATTTCTTTATACATAAATACTTTGTTATTGGAGAATTACAAATTTCTTAAGAAAATCTTTTAGAGAGTAGAGAGAAAGAAGGAGAGAGTCTCTAAAATTTTTCCTAAGGAAAATTGTGTTCCTCCTCTAAGCAAGAGGAGGGCTCCTTATATAGAGGACGAAGGCCTTGTAACCATGTGAAGAACAAGAAGTGTGGGGTAGAGAGGAGGATGAATTCCAGAAGGAATCAGGATGACTTGTCTAACTGCCTACCAACTATCTTTTACAACCACAACCATGTGACTTGAAATAATTGTTGATTATTTTGTCCTGCTAATGGAAAGTGGGTCCCCATCCTTGATGGGGAACAAAGAGAAGTGGGATGGCAGGTGAATGTGGAGTTGAGTATTTGACATAGTAGTCAAATTTTTCTAAAGGTTGTCCTAGAAGGTCCCACTCAAGAGAAGAAAATACATTAAAATACTTTTTTTTTATCCTAACTTTTGCATGGGCCATATAATACAAGGTTTTCAACCCATCGGCTTACAACTACAGATATATATTTACAAAGAAAGTATTTACAAATAAAGAAATCCTATAAGCTTTGGGCTTATGGGCCTTTGGGCTTAATAGGAGAGAGAATCCCAAAACAATCATCCTCATTGTCATTACCCAAATCAACTACAAGTTCTGAGTTTTTGGAGTTGCTAGATTGGGCTGCAGAGGAAGAGGCTTCGGACTGAAGGAGCTGCTGCATAACCTTGAAATATTCTTCTTTAGTTTTAGCAGCTGCAAGGAGGGCACTAGCATGGGACTTTTGAGCCAGAAAGGAAGACTGTGCCAAGTTATGAGATTTAGAAGGTCCAAGGAAACCTTATTGTTGGAGCCAAGAGGAGACAACAGATTTGGAAACCTTATCTATTTTATTATAAGAGTTCTACCATTTGACCTTGAATCTTCTCTGAAAAACTATAATATCATTGTTAAAATAAAAGTCAAGGTACCATTGAGTTACCCAAGGGACAAAGAATTTGGAACAATAGAGGGTAAGGAAGGTGAAATTCTTTTCAGGTTGGGAAGGTTTATAATGAGAGCAAAAAAGGTCAAAACCCTGACGAATTTCAAAGGAAAGAATATCAGGGATTGATCCGTAGTTATTTCACCATCTAGTGAACCATGCAGGAAACTCAGAAATATTAGCATGATCACTTAGGAAGAATAGCCATGAATGGGTATTAAAATGGTTTTGGATAAGGAATGTGTTAAACCATGCCTGTTCATAATCCCAATATGAGTATGTATGGCAGAAGTCTAACTTTACTGAGAAGTTTGTAGGGAAAGTTTTGGGTTTAAAGAGTTCTTGTCCCCAAGCAGAAGGGTGAAGGACTTTAAGAATTTTGCAGGTTGAGTAAGAAGGTTTGGGGTATCCTTTATGGTAGAAGTGTTTGAATTTTGTAGAACTAATAACTTCCAAAATAGTTTGATAACATTCTTGGGGTTTCCCAAGGTTTGAAAAACCAATTTGGAGGAAAATAATTTTGCATAGTCAAAAATGGGTCTTTATTGAAAAATTCATTTTTTATAGTCAAAATATTTTGAATAGAATTCTTTATAAGAAAATTAGAAGAAGTTTTTTATTGTGTACAAACAACTTGTAAACTACTTGGAGTAGCCACAACTTTTAAATCTTCTTAAGAAAGGGTTTTTTAAGAGGAAGAAGATTCATCTTTCAATTTTAGAAATGGGAAGAGGAGCCTTACCAAGTATACCTTTGTTTGAAGGGATGATTGCCTGGTTGGCTTTTGGAGCTGAAGGAAGAGGGATAAGAGTATTTTGGATAGCTTTAAGGAGTTCAGGGGTGTTAGAGATAGAATCAATCCATTGCTGTATCTGGGCTGCTTTATTAGAATCATTTGATTCTTCTTAGGTTGCTTTAGTTCGAAGCCTTTTCCTCTGCAGCCCAATCCAACAGCTCCAAAAACTTAGAACCTGTAGTTAATTTGGGTAATAACAATAAGGATGATTGTTTTAGGATTCTCTCTCCTATTAAACCTAAAGGCCCATAAGCCCAAAGCTTATAGGATCTCAAGCCCGATGGGTCGAAAACCTTGTATTATACGGCCCATGCAAAAGTTAGGATAAAAAAAAAGTATTTTAATATATTTTCTTCTCTTGAGTGGGACCTTCTCGGACAGCCTTTAGGAAAATTTGACTATTATGTCAAATACTCGGCTCCACCTTCACCTGCCATCCTACTTCTCTTTGTTCCCCCTCAAGGATGGGGATCCACTTTCCACTATCAGGACAAAATAATCAATAATTATTTCAAGTCACATGGTTGTGGTTGTGAAAGATAGTTAGCAGGTAGTTAGACAAGTCATCTTGATTCCTTCTGGAATTCATCCTCCTCTCTACCCTACACTTCTTGTTCTTCACATGGTTACAAGGCCTTTGTCTTTTATATAAGGAGCCCTCCTCTTGCTTAGAGGAGGAACACAATTTTCCTTAGGAAAAATTTTAGAGACTCTTTCCTTCTTTCTCTATACTCTCTGAAAGATTTTCTTAAGAAATTTGTAATTCTCCAGTAACAAAGTATATATGTAGAAAGAAATTTTTGTAAACCTTTGCGTTTTGAACATTTGAACCATTGCATCTCCCTCTTCTTGGAATATAAAGAACTTTTTTATAACGAACTCTTGTAAGTTTAAGTTTTGATGTTTTCTATTTATTTTCTTTAAAGCTTTCTTTTACTTTCTGTAATTTTTACTTTCAGTTATTTAAGTAACGAAACGTATGTTATGTGTTTGCCTAAGGAATTAGGATCCTACACATTAGAAACTCTATGAAAACTTGCTTGCATTTTGGTACGATAACCTCCATGTCTAGTTGATGACTGGAGCGTGAGACTGTGCACAATGATCATCTCTGCATTTTGTATTCATCATTTACAATTATGATTTTTTTTTCTTGCTACAGTACCCTTAGATTCTTTTGGGCAACCCCTGGTATCAGAGCTTAGGGGGGGGATAGTTTCTCTTTTATTTACTATTTTCTTGTTTAGAACAATGTTTACTGGGTAGATTTTACACTGAGTCCTTTGGTCATAAGTGGTCCCGGTTGTTAGTCCCTGAGAGGCTGTAAATCCGTTGGTTTAGCCAGTGAGTTGTAAGTGTATGCTTTGTTCTATAATCCTTGTTATGCCATGAATCCAATATATATATATATATATATATATATATATATATATATATATATATATATATATATATATATATATATATAAATATTAAATGTTGAGTTCTAAAATTATTCAAGTACTTCTCCTTATAATTTAGCATTCAACTCTAAATGCTTATGTGTTGGATTCTAAAAAATTAGAATTTTATTCTATTAAACATAATTAAAAAAATGAATAATTACTGTGTACCCCTTATAATTACTGTGTAGCCCTTATATTATATTACTTCATCCCTGTCATTTTAAAAAATATTTATTAATCTCTGACATTTGCAACAGTTAACACTCATTATTTTTTCTTTAGGGATGAAATAGTACACGATTTTGCAAATGTGAAGGATGAATAAGTATTTTTTTCAAATATTAAGGATAAAATAATGTAATAAGCCAAAATACAGGGGATACACAATAATTATCCCTTAAAAAAACCTAATCTTAATTATTATTTTTTTAAATATTTTTTCCTTATCTTCTTGCCCTAATGAACTTTTGCTTTCTTTTCTCTCTGCCTCCTTTTTTATCGGTGGCTACACCAGACGGCTTGAAGTCTGATGAGCTTGCCATTTGATTTTTCAGGTGATAAAATATGAGAGTGGTATTCATGAGTTTGATCCATATTTCAATTATAGAGTCACTCAAGTGCAGTTCCGTCACAATTACATCCATTGTTTGCTAAACTTTGTATTTTAATGATATGTATGAAGAATGACAAATTATTTATTTACTTGGTTTCAGTTTTTAACAAAGAAAGGGATATATGACTTTTGGAATTGGTTCGATGATTGGACCTGGTAAACTTGCTATTTTTTTCATAATTTAGTTGATTGCTTATTCCAGTTCTGTACACTATCTTCTAAGTTTTGCTTTCATTTATTATAATTTATTTCAGGTATCCTTTAGGCCGTGTGATTGGCAGAATTGTTTATCCATGGCTTGACCTTGACTGCAGGCACAGTATGGTGGTGAGGGTTGATTATGAGGAAAATACTACCAACTAGAAGAAATTTGATGTGGCATGTATTAGTTTCGGCTAACTTTTTGAGTCACTATATCAGGTTGTTGAATTCTTTGAATATTCCTTTATCTGTTGAGACTGTTTGTCTATTTACTACACTAGTGTTCTCTGCATTTGCTTCATGTGCTACTGTAGCAACTATATTTTTAAATTATTTTATTTTAAAATGAGATATGCAGCGTTAACAAAATTTAAAGTTAAATTTGATTATTTTATTTTTATTTTACTATTTTATGAATAATTATTATTACTCTATGTTTAAAAAAATTTTCTACATAAATATAATATATTTTTGGTCGTTTGACTTGCTTGATTATTTTAACATTTTTATTCTATTATTTTTTTATTAATTTCCCTAATTATTTTATTAATTGTGTTATTTTATGTGTTATATATTATAATAATTAGGGTTTGTTATTATTTTATGTGTGTGTTATATATGTGTATATATATATATATACAAACCAACCCGAACCATCACCCTCCATCTGTCATCGTCCGAGCACCTACTATCAGTGTGCTGTCCAGCCTTCCAGCACCACCAGTGGCTCCGCCGCCCTCCTCCTTCTTCCCCAGCGTCGGCAGCGGCTTGTGTAGTGACAGAAATTGAAACTTGAGCTTTCCCGTTGTTCTCCTTCGTCCGGCCACCATTTTCCTCACCGTCGGTCTTGTTCTCTTCCTCTCTTGCCGATGAGTGTGAATCCAAGGTCCTTGTAGCTTAAAAACTCGATTTGGTTAGGTGTTGAACGATTTTTAGATTTCGGTTCACTTAGGGTTTTTATTTTTTTTAGCTTGTTAATGGTTGATTCACATAAAATTCCTTAACAAATGTTGATTCTAGTAGTTTAATCTACTTCTATGAATTTTTGTGTGATTTTTGGAATTTATTTTTATTTTTGTGAATTTTTGAATATTTTATTATTATTTTATTAATTTTCGTAAATTAATTGTATAAATTATGAATTTGTGATTTTTGGTGTTATTATTAATTTTTATTAATTTTAGAGTTGAGTTTACAATTTTTGTGATTTTTATGTAATTTTTATAAATATTTTTATTTTATGTCAATTTTGAAAAATTAGGTTATATATATTTTGGTAGAAATTATATGTTTTTGTTGATAATAATGAGATATATGTTGAGAAAATAATTTTTATGTATTTATATAATTTTTATTGAATATTTGAGTAATATTAGTATATTATGTGTAATTTTTGAATATTATGGTTAATTGTGTAATTTAGTGATAATTTTGGTTAAATATTATGTTTAATTGGTTTTAATATTATTTGAGGTATAAAAATGATTTTTACAAATTATTTACTATTTTTAACTAATTAAAACTAATTTTTGAATTTTTTTTTCAAATAATATATTATATATTATTTTGATAATAAAATGAGTTTTTTATAACTTTTTGTTATATTATTGGGTTAATTAAATTATCTGGATTTATAAAATGAATTTTTATTATTAATTGCGTAATTATTGGAAAAATGGATTTTTAATAATATTATATCATTATTTGAGATTTTTAAGTAATTATTGGAAAAATAATTATTTTGGTGTTTTAATGTTAAATATGCTATATTTTGGTATTTTGAGGGTATTTATGGTATTTATTGATTTTTTAATATATTTTATTATATTATTTGAATTTTGGTGAATTGTGGACATCAGTTGCGGAATTTTGTAGTTCGGGATCCCAATCGAAGGTTGTGTGAATTTTTATATTTGAAGTGTATTTTTTTTGCAGGACTGACTCTACTTTTTAGTAGAGAGATGTCCGTTTTGCAAAGGAGGTTCTGTCGAATTTTTGGTAGAATTCTCATGAAACGTAACATCGAGTCAATTCTGTGTCTGTTTGTGTTTAGTAATACTATATTGAGTCTCTAGAAGTTAAATTAGAAATTCATTCTAATTTCTCCGTGATTATTTTATTGTTTAGTTGCGCCAAGACCGAGACCTAGCGTACCAGGCCCGTCGGACCAGTCTCGAGGAGCGTATTCCTGTGAGTTGTTATTTTACATATACATTGCGCTTAGGTTGCATGTTTTAGAATTGTATGTTTTAAATGTATAATTTTGCATAATTGTTTTATTAAATGCTTAAGTATATTTCAGATATATTTTGAAATAAAAGCATGTTTTACTTTTGATTATACCTAAATTATTTTTAAGGATATTATTGGTTTATTTTGAGTATATTCCATGATTTATTTGAAATTATTTTACATATATATACTTGAAATATACTTACTTTATTTTATGTATATTTTTGATATGTATATGGTTTATTTGATTATTATGAATGACATTATGCATTATTTATTTTTCCGAATGTATGTTTTATTTTAAATGAAGGATATCGATAGAATGTGCTACTTAGTGGGCAACACTAGGACCGTGTACGTACCGGTGCGATTGATTAGGGTTAAGTGAGACTTAATTATGGTGATTATGATTGATTGATATTGATTTGATTGAGATATGATGTGATTGATGGTGTGATTATTAGAGCTTGGTTGACCCAGTGTCTCGGGGTCAATCACATTGACAGTCAGACTGCTGGAGCTCGGTTGACTTAGTGTCTCGAAGCCAGTTTACTGTGCAGATGGATTAAGTGAATTTACTTGGAATTGAGTGAGCCAATATAGCTAGAGTGATTTCTATTGTTAATTGAGGTTATGATCATTTAAAGTTCTATTTAATCCTTCAAAACTTATATTTTTCAGTATTATGAAATAAGTGATTTTCAGCATCTGTGTGCACATGCCTGTATAACTATTTATTATATACATATGATTGTTCGCATTTGAGATTTAGTAATGCGTGTATATATATTATAACAATTCACTCAGTGAGGTCTAACTCCCCTCAGTTGATATTTTTACAAGAGAGTCTTCTTCTTCATACCTCCTCAGTAGTAGACCTGTTCACCGGATTTCTTCCATCCCGACTCTATTATGTAAATCATCTACCTAGTTTTATAATGTACTCTAGAGATTGCAGTAGTTGTATTTATATCAGTTGTGGGTTGTATTTATATTTACTGGTTGTGATTTTAATTCAGAGGCTATTCTCTGAATAGTGTATTAAAATATTTTATTTTATTTTATGATATGAGAAATTTATTTTTATCATATGGATTTGAGATTTAAATTCTGATTCATATTTATTTTATTTATTGCATGTTTTTTTTTTAAATTTTTGAGGCGTGCTATGGGTTTCGAATCTGAAAGAATTTTCGTTCCCTAGCGCCAGTCATGGCCCCCGGTTTGGATCGTGACAGCTACTTACCTTTTAACCAAGGTTTGTATATTGTATACCTGTAATATCCCGTGTTTTTTTTAAAATATTTTTACACTGTACCGGGATATACAGTGTTAATAATTTTTGTATATACATTATGATATTTTCACGAGTTGATATGTATTTAAAACCTATTTTAAATACTGTGTTTTATTTACAGTGCTTTACGTAAAATTTTCCCGAGACTTTCATTTTCGGGGAAATTTTCACGTAAATAATTTATTATTAATTATTTTAAATATATTTTCAGACTTGCATGAACTCATGCGTATTTTTAAATTACTAAATAAAGACTATGTGTGTGAATATTTATTTAATTAGGGTTTAATATAAATTACCCTAATATTTTATTATTTGTTTATTTATTTATTGTTATTTAATTATTTTATTTATTATTAAATTATTTTTATTATTTTTATTATTATTTTATTATTTTTTTTCTTTTTTCTTTTTTCTTTTTCTTTTTCTTTTCTTTCTTTTTCTTTTTTTTCTTCTTCTTCTTCCTTCCCTCCCGTGCGCCCGACTCCCTTCCTTCCCGCTGCAACTCCGGTCACCTATCGTCGGTGTGCCTCCCGGCTTGCCACCGTCGTTCCCAGCCGTCCCCCGCAGCCAGAAGCTTCCTTCTCCGACGTCGGCGAGCTAGTTTTCCATTTTTGGCCGAAATCTTCTCTTCGTCGTTTCTCCCATTTTCGACCACCGTTTTCGACACCGCCGGTCTCTTTCTTCTCCTTGAGCTCCGATGAGTATGATTCTAGCTTTGGTTTGAGCTAAAATAGTTTAGATTTGCTTAGGTTTTGATTTTTCAAATTCGGCCATATTAGGGTTTTTGATTTTTTTGAGCTTCTAATTGGTTGATTCATGGAAAATCACTTCATAAATATTGTTCCTAGTAGCTTAATCTACATGTATGAATTTTTTTAGAATTTTTGGAGATTTTTTGGATTTTTGGGTTTTTTTGAATATTTTAATATTATTTTCTAATTTTCGGAAATTAATTATTTAAATTATGAAATTGGATTTTATGGTTAAATTAGGTGTTGAAATGAATTATAGGAATTTATTTGGAATTTTTATGAATTTCTAAGTATTTATTTTGAATTATTGAAGTTTATGTGATTTTGAGAAATTAGGGTTAATTATGTTTCTAATTGAATTTAATTGGTTAATTGAGTTTAATTATTAATATTATTGATAAATATGTTGAGAAAATTAATTTTGGATAATTGTATAATTTTTGGTGAATTTTTGAAGTAATTTAAGTATATTTATATATATAGGGGTATTTTGGTAATTTTACCCTAAATTGTCTAAAAATGTAATTTAATTGGTTTTAATAGTTATATAAGGTATAAAAATGATTTCTACAAATTATTTGGTATTTTTAACTAATTAAAACTATTTTTCGTGAATTATTTTCAATTATATATATAATATACGATTTTTCAAATAAAATGAGTTTTATCGATTTTTATAGTGTTTAAAGGTTAATTATGTAATTTCTACTTATAAAATGAATTTCTATGTTGTAAGGATATTTTTGGTATATCTGGAATTATTTCTGTGTTTGTGGACCCCGGTCGATGGACTGTAGTTTAGAGTCCGACCGTGGGATTTTGATTGTGGATTTGTGTTGAGCCTGTTTTTCGAAGTGTATTTCCTTGCAGGGTCGGCTCTACTCTTTTGAGTAGAGAGATGTCCGTTTTACAAGGGAGGTTCTGTCGGATTTTCGGTAGAATTCTCGTAAAACGTGATATCCGGTCGAACCCTAATTCCTGATTCTGTGTTTAACACTCTAGATCAAATTCTAGGATTTCTGTTAGGTTTATTCTAATGTCGGTTATTTATTGCTTGTTTAGTTGCGCCGAGACCGAGGGCTAGTGGACCAGGCCCTTCGGACCCGTCTCGTGGAGCGCACTAGGTGAGTTACTATACTATATATATATGCTTAGGATGCATGATTTAGAAATGCATGTTTTATGTTGATTAAATATGCATAAATAATTTGATTATTTCTTAAGTTTATATTAAGTGTATTTTTGGTATATATTAAATTATATGCATGTTTTGTAAATAAAATATATTTAAAATGTTTTTAAATATATTTCCAGTTTAATTTATGATTTGATTGGATTTATTTGACGTATATATACTCGAAATATACTGATTTACTTTTGGTATATTTCCGGTATATGTTGTTATTTTATTGAAATTCATGCATCATTTATTTTTTATGAATGGATGTTTTATATTTATTAATGAAGGATATCGATAGAACGTGCTACCTAGTGGGCAGTACTAGGACCGAGTACGTACCGGTACGCCTATAGCTTTAGGCTATATTACTAACTATTTGTGGATATTGATTTGATATGATTATTGATATGTGTGAGATGTGGTTTGGGTGTGATTACTGGAGCTCAGTTGACCAAGTGTCTCGGGGCCAATCACACTGGCAGTCAGACTGCTGGAGCTCGGTTGACTTAGTGTCTCGGGGCCAGTCTACTGTCTAAATGGATTAAGTGGATGTATTTGGACTAAGTGAGCCTATATGGCTAGAGTGTTGTCTAACACTATTTTCGAGGTTGCGATATTCTATGTGATCCTTCATAAACTGGGATTTTCAATAAAATATATAAAAATGATTTTTCTGCATCTGTGTGAATTTGCCTGTATATATACATATTAGATATGTATTATTGACTGTATGCATTGTCATTTAGTGTGTATGTATATATATTATAGTAATTCACTCAGTGAGGTCTGACTCCCCTCCGTTGACTATTTTTCAGGAGAGTCAACTTCTTCAAACCTTAGTAGCAGGTTGATACGTCGGATTTCTTCCGCCCCGGCTTCTTTGTGTAAATCATTTACTTGAGTCTTATTTTATAATCGAGATACTGCAGTAGTTGTGAATTAAAGTATTGGATTTCATGTATTTTATTTTAAAGAGATGTATTATATTGAAACTGGATTTGTATTAAAGAGACTTTATACATGTGATGAGATTTGATTTAAATCCAGTGATGAAAATGTTATTATGTTATTTAAGATTTTTATTTCCGCTGCATATATATATTATTGTTATTATTACTATTGCATGTTTTATTTTATTTGTAGGCTTGCTACGGGTTTCGGATTCGAAAGAATTCCCGTTCCCTAGCGCCGGTCATGGCCCCTGTTTTGGGTCGTGATAAAGTTGGTATCAGAGCGGAGTTCTGTGTCAGGGCTAGTTATGTGAGTTGTGGCCCTAGTTTTAAAGTTGTGTTTTTTGTTGGACTTCTGCAGTGTATTAGGTTCGAGTATGTCTTGATAAGTATTCCTTACTGTAGTTTTCAGCGTTATTCCTCCGTTGTCTGTTTTGTCTGAATTTTTCCGTTTGTCTTTTCAGTATAAGGAGGCGAGCGCGTGTCGCTCCACCGGTCTTTGAGGCCGAGGATGATGAGTCTTTTCAGGATGAGGTTTTACCTCATGAGCAGCCAGTTAGACGTAGAGGTCGTGGCAGAGGTAGAACTCGAGGAGCGGCAGGTCACCGTAGGTAGAGAGAGTTACAGGACGAGGAGCCTATAGAGCCTGAATTTGATGTTCCTGTTCCTCTAGTTGTTCAGCCTGTTCAGCCTGCCTATCAGTAGGGTATGTCTGACCCTGAGGCAGCTTTGTTCTATGCCCGAGTTGGCAGGATTGCTTTTGATGGTACTTTCGATCTGTTAGATTTTCTGCATGCGATTGAGACTAGGACTCGGACTGCTCATACCGAGTACCAGCGGATCATGATCGTTGAGTTGTCTATCGAGGGACCAGCCTTAGATTGGTTCATTCAGATGATTCAGCCTTACATGATGACGATGACATGGGCTCAGTTTTGAGAGCGATTTATGAGGAGATTTTGTCCAGAGCCTCTTCGTTTGAGTTATCGTCTCCGGTTGACTAGTATTTCTCGTGGAGATCGATCTGTAGAGGAGTACACCTGAGAGTTTCTTCGATTGGGTAGATATGCTGAGGATCTGATGCGAGATCAGTATTTTGCAGTCACTACATACGTTACTGGTTTGGGTTCAGCTTTTGCTGGTATGCCTACAGCAGGCCTTACTCTCGAGTCTGTGATTGAGTTGGCCAAGGAGATTGAGTTGAGGCTAGTTAGGCAGGGAGCGATGCCTGATTATTACTAGCTAGGAGTTCAGTCGAGTGGATTGCAGGCTACTCCATATTCGAGTTTTCATGTTGGATCGAGTAGTCAGCAGCGAGGTCCGACTCAGCAGAGTCAGAGGCAGCAGCAGCGAGTGCATCGGAGCAGTAGACATGGCCGTGGAGGTCAGCGTAGATCATTCAGATTTGGGTCAGGTGCTTCGAGCAGCAGTAGTGGTCGTAGTTCTGGATCAGTGACCAGTGTTTGCCAGACTTGTGGTAGAGTCCATCAAGGACCGTGTTATCTGACACCACTGACATGCTTCAGATGCGGGCAGACAGGATATTTTGCCAGATCGTGTCCTTATTCTGGGTATCAGCAGCAGTAGATTCCGTGATTCCCACAGCAGTCGATTGCTAGTGTAGCACCCGTGCCATTTCAGTTACCACCAGCTCAGCATCAGAGTTCCACTCAGTTTATTCCACAGCAGAGTCGTGGTAGAGGTACTAGAGGAGGTGCCAGAGGTGTTGGCCAGGCTTCTACCAGTCAGCAGGGAGGTCGAGGTCAGGCCAGAGTTTTCCATCTCACTCAGCAGGATGCTCAGGCATCTAATGCAGTCGTGGCAGGTATTATTTCTGTTTGTTACCTGGATGCATGGGTTTTGTTTGATCCGGGTGCCACACATTCGTTTGTTTCTCCTATTTTTGCTTCTAAATCTTGTTGGCAAGCTTCGAGGATGGCTTTTCCTTTGTCTGTTGCCACTCCTCTAAGCGATTCCTTGGACGCCGATATTGTTCTTTCTGGTTGTCCAGTTCTCATGGGAGATAGAGAATTACCCGTTGATTTGATCTTGTTGGATGTGATGGAGTTTGATGTTATTTTGGAAATGGATTGGTTATCTCAGCACTTTACCGTGGTAGATTGCAGGAATAAAGAGGTGACTTTCAGAATTCCTGGTGAAGAAGAGTTTAAGTTTGTTGGTGATAGGAATTCAGCACCTCAGAATCTTATTTCTGCTATTACAGCTAGGAAGTTATTGAGGAAAGGTTGTCAGGGGTTTTTGGCATTGGTCAGGGATACTTCAGTGGAGAAGTTGTCACTCACAGATGTTCCTGTTGCTTGTGAGTTTCCTGATGTTTTTCTCGAGGAGTTGCTAGGTTTACCACCTCATAGAGAGATTGAGTTCTGTATAGATGTGGTACCAGGTACTACTCCTATATCTATGCCACCCTACAGAATGGCTCCTGCAGAGTTGAAAGAGTTGAAGGAGCAGTTGCAAGAGTTGTTGGATAAAGGTTTTATTAGACCCAGTGTTTCTCCTTGGGGTGCACCAGTCTTGTTTGTGAAGAAGAAGGATAGTACCCTGAGACTGTGCATTGACTACAGAGAGCTTAATAAGGAGACAGTGAAGAACAAGTATCCTCTCCCGAGGATAGATGATTTGTTTGATCAGCTACAGGGTGCACAGTTCTTTTCTAAGATTGACTTGAGGTCGGGTTATCATCAGCTGCGGATCAGTGAAGCTGATATTCCTAAAACAACATTCCGCACTAGATATGGCCATTATGAGTTTCTGGTGATATCTTTTGGTTTGACTAATGCACCAGCAGCTTTTATGGACCTGATGAACAGGGTATTCAGACCGTATGTGGATCAGTTTGTGGTAGTCTTCATTGATGATATACTGGTATATTCGAGGAGTATGAAAGAGCATGTATATCACTTGAGGATTGTACTATAGACACTGAGAGATCATCAACTTTATGCTAAATTCTCGAAGTGTGATTTCTGGATGGAGAGTGTTTCTTTTCTTGGACACGTAGTATCTAAAGAAGGTATTCAGGTTGATCCATAGAAGATTGAGGCAATATCTGAATGGCCTAGACCTACTTCTGTTACAGAGATTCGGAGTTTTTTGGGTTTAGCCGGGTATTATAGGCGGTTTGTGCAAGATTTTTCCAGGATAGCAGCCCCTATGACTCGCTTGACTCAGAAGAATGTTAGATTCGAGTGGTCAGAAGCTTGTGAGAATAGTTTTCAGTTGTTGAAGGAGAAGTTGACCACAGCGCCAGTGTTAACTTTGCCTAATAGTGTGGATAAGTTCACAGTTTACTGTGATGCCTCTAGAATTGGTCTTGGTTGTGTGTTGATGCAGAATGGAAGGGTGATAGCCTATGCTTCGAGGCAGTTGAAGAAGCATGAGCAGAACTATCCCACACATGATCTTGAGATGGCTGCAGTGATCTTTGCTTTGAAGATTTGGAGACATTATTTGTACGGGGTGACTTGTGAGATATTTACTGATCACAAGAGCCTTAAGTACATTTTCCAACAGAGAGATTTGAATTTGAGGCAGAGAAGATGGTTGGAATTGTTGAAGGATTATGATTGTGAGATTCTATATCATCCGGGTAAAGCTAATGTGGTAGCAGATGCCTTGAGTAGGAAGTCCTCAGGTAGTCTTGCTCACATCAGTGTTGAGAGGAGACCATTGATCCAATAATTGCATTTGTTGGTGGATCAAGGTCTGATGATGAAGATTAGTAGATCAGGTGGACTGCTAGCTCAGTTTAAAGTACGATCTGTACTGAGGGATAGGATTAAAGCAGCTCAGAGCCGAGATCCTATTCTGGAAGAACTTGCAGAGAATGTCAGAGCAGGGAAGTTCACTGATTTCACACTCGATGATGACGGTGTGTTGTGGATCAGTGGTAGATTGTGCGTTCCTGATGTGGATAATTTGAGAGAGGAGATTTTAGAGGAAGCACATTCTACAGCCTACAACGTACATCCAGGTGTTACTAAGATGTACCACAGTATCAGAGATTTATACTGGTGGGATGGATTAAAGAAGGATGTCGCTGATTATGTTGCTAAGTGCTTAACGTGTCAGCAAGTGAAAGCCGAACATCAGAAGCCTTCTGGGAAGCTTCAGCCTCTTCCTATTCCCGAGTGGAAGTGGGAAAGGATAGCTATGGATTTTGTGGTAGGTTTACCTCATTCGAAGGATGGATACGACTCCATCTAGGTGATCGTAGACAGGTTGACGAAGTTTGCACATTTCTTGCCTGTGAAAGCCACATATTCAGTTGCTAGATTGGCGAAGTTGTACGTGAAGCATATTGTAAGCCTTCATGGAGTACCTGTGTCCATTGTGTCAGATAGAGGTTCGGTGTTTACTTCTTGTTTTTGGCAGAAGTTGCAGGAAGTGATGGGCACTAGGTTGGATTTCAGTACTGCTTTTCATCCTCAGACAGATGGTCAATCTGAGAGGATGATCCAGACACTGGAAGATATGTTGAGGATGTGTGTCTTGGATTTGGGAGGTAGCTGGGATGATCACTTGTCGCTCGTTGAGTTTGCATATAATAACAGCTACCATAGCAGTATTGGTATGGCACCGTATGAGGCGTTGTATGGAAGGAAGTGTAGATTCCCGTTGAGTTGGGATGAGATTGGTGAGAGAGCTTTGACTGGACCAGAGATGGTTCAGGATGCTGCAGAGAAAGTCACCATGATTAAGCGCAGATTAGAGACCGCTGTTAGCAGACAGAAGAGTTATGCGGATCCCAGGCGCAGAGATGTGGAGTTTCAGGTTGGAGATTTTATTTTTCTGAAAGTATCTCCGATGAAGGGTGTGATGAGATTTGGTAGGAAGGGTAAGTTAGCACCGAGATATATTGGACCGTTTGAGATTCTGGAGAGAGTTGGCACTGTTGCATATCGATTGGATTTGCCTCCGAGTATGTCACATGTGCATCCAGTATTTCATATCTCGATGTTGAGGAAGTATATCTCAGACCCTTCTCAGGAATTGCAACCCGACAGTGTAGAAGTGAGTGAAGATTTGACGTTTGTGGAAGAACCTGTGGCGATCGTTGATTTTCAAGTTCGACAGTTGCGATCGAAACAGATTCCGATGGTCAAGGTTCTGTGGCGTAGCAACAGAGTCGAGGAGCATACGTGGGATACTGAAGCTGAGATGCGAGCTTCTTACCTGTATCTCTTTCCTTCCTGATCCTGTAATCTTATCTTTTGGAATTCGGGGACGAATTCTTGTAAGGGGGGAAGACTGTAATATCCCGTGTTTTTTTTAAAGTATTTTTACACTGTATCGGGATATACAGTGTTAATAATTTTTGTATATATATTACGATATTTTCACGAGTTGATATGTATTTAAAACCTATTTTAAATACTGTGTTTTATTTATAGTGCTTTACGTAAAATTTTCCCGAGACTTTCATTTTCGGGGAAATTTTCACGTAAATAATTTATTATTAATTATTTTAAATATATTTTCGGACTTGCATGAACTCATGCGTATTTTTAAATTACTAAATAAAGACTATGTGTGTGAATATTTATTTAATTAGGGTTTAATATATATTACCCTAATATTTTATTATTTGTTTATTTATTTATTGTTATTTAATTATTTTATTTATTATTAAATTATTAAAATTATTTTTATTATTATTTTTTTCTTTTTTCTTTCTTTTTCTTTTTTTTCTTTTTTTCTTTTTTTTTTCTTTTCTTTTTCTTTCTTTTTCTTTTTCTTCTTCTTCCTTCCCTCCCGTGCGCCCGACTCCCTTCCCTCCCGCTGCAACTCCGATCACCTACCATCGGTGTGCCTCCCGGCTTGCCACCGTCGTTCCCAGCCGTCCCCCGCCGCCAACAGCTTCCTTCTCCGGCGCCGGCGAGCTAGTTTTCTATTTTTGGCCGAAATCTTCTCTTCGCCGTTTCTCCCATTTTCGGCCACCATTTTCGACACCGCCAGTCTCTTTCTTCTCCTTGAGCTCCGGTGAGTGTGATTCTAGATTTGGTTTGAGCTAAAATGATTTACATTTGCTTAGGTTTCAATTTTTCGAATTCGGCCATATTAGGGTTTTTGATTTTTTTGAGCTTCAAATTGGTTGATTCATGGAAACTCCCTTCACAAATATTATTCCTAGTAGCTTAATATACATGTATGAATTTTTTTAGAATTTTTGGAGATTTTTTGGATTTTTGGGTATTTTTGAATATTTTAATATTATTTTCTAATTTTCGGAAATTAATTATTTAAATTATGAAATTGGAGTTTATGGTTAAATTAGGTGTTGAAATGAATTATTGGAATTTATTTGGAGTTTTTATGAATTTCTAAGTATTTATTTTGAATTATTGAAGTTTATGTGATTTTGAGAAATTAGGGTTAATTATGTTTTTAATTGAATTTAATTGGTTAATTGAGTTTAATTATTAATATTATTGATAAATATGTTGAGAAAATTAATTTTGGATAATTGTATAATTTTTGGTGAATTTTTGAAGTAATTTAAGTATATTTATATATATAGGGGTATTTTGGTAATTTTACCCTAAATTGTCTAAAAATGTAATTTAATTGGTTTTAATAGTTAGATAAGGTATAAAAATGATTTCTAAAAATTATTTGGTATTTTTAACTAATTAAAACTATTTTTCATGAATTATTTTCAATTATATATATAATATACGGTTTTTCAAATAAAATGAGTTTTATCGGTTTTTATAGTGTTTAAAGGTTAATTATGTAATTTCTACTTATAAAATAAATTTCTATGTTGTAAGAATATTTTTGGTATATCTAGAATTATTTCTGTGTTTGTGGACCCCGGTCGGTGGACTGTAGTTTGGAGTCTGACCGTGGGATTTTGATTGTGGATTTGTGTTGAGCCTGTTTTTCGAAGTGTATTTCCTTGCAGGGTCGGCTCTACTCTTTTGAGTAGAGAGATGTCCGTTTTACAAGGGAGGTTCTGCCGGATTTTTGGTAGAATTCTCGTAAAACGTGATATCCGGTCGAACCCTAATTCCTGATTCTGTGTTTAACACTCTAGATCAAATTCTAGGATTTCTGTTAGGTTTATTCTAATGTCGGTTATTTATTGCTTTTTTAGTTGCACCGAGACCGAGGGCTAGTGGACCAGGCCCGTCGGACCCGTCTCGTGGAGCGCATTAGGTGAGTTACTATACTATATATATATGCTTAGGATGCATGATTTAGAAATGCATGTTTTATGTTGATTAAATATGCATAAATAATTTGATTATTTCTTAAGTTTATATTAAGTATATTTTTGGTATATATTAAATTATATGCATGTTTTGTAAATAAAATATATTGAAAATGTTTTTAAATATATTTCCAGTTTAATTTATGATTTGATTGGATTTATTTGACGTATATATACTCGAAATATACCTGATTTACTTTTGGTATATTTCCGATATATATATGGTTTATGTTGTTATTTTATTGAAATTCATGCATCATTTATTTTTTATGAATGGATGTTTTATATTTATTAATAAAGGATATCGATAGAACGTGCTACCTAGTGGGCAGCACTAGGACCGAGTACGTACCGGTATGCCTATATCTTTAGGCTATATTACTAACTATTTGTGGATATTGATTTGATATGATTATTGATATGTGTGAGATGTGGTTTGGGTGTGATTGCTGGAGCTCGGTTGACCAAGTGTCTCGGGGCCAATCACACTGGCAGTCAGACTGCTGGAGCTCGGTTGACTTAGTGTCTCGGGGCCAGTCTACTGTCTAAATGGATTAAGTGGATGTATTTGGACTAAGTGAGCCTGTATGGCTAGAGTGTTGTCTAACACTATTTCCGAGGTTGCGATATTCTAGGATTCTATATGATCCTTCATAAACTGGGATTTTCAATAAAATATATAAAAATGATTTTTCTGCATCTGTGTGAATTTGCCTGTATATATACATATTAGATATGTATTATTGACTGTATGCATTGTCATTTAGTGTGTATGTATATATATTATAGTAATTCACTCAGTGAGGTCTGACTCCCCTCCGTTGACTATTTTTCAAGAGAGTCAACTTCTTCAGACCTCAGTAGCAGGTCGATACGCCGGATTTCTTTCGCCCCGGCTTCTTTGTGTAAATCATTTACTTGAGTCTTATTTTATAATCTAGATACTGCAATAGTTATGAATTAAAGTATTGGATTTCATGTATTTTATTTTAAAGAGATGTATTATATTGAAATTGGATTTGTATTAAAGAGACTTTATATATGTGATGAGATTTGATTTAAATCCAGTGATGAAAATGTTATTATGATATTTAAGATTTTTATTTCCGCTGCATATATATATTATTGTTATTGTTGCTATTGCATGTTTTATTTTATTTTTAGGCTTGCTACGGGTTTCGGATTAGAAAGAATTCCCGTTCCCTAGCGCCGGTCATGGCCCCTGTTTTGGGTCGTGACAATACCTGACATTTTGTTTTATTGAATATTGAAATTGGATTTGTTGATGATCTACAATTGGTCTTTAAGAAGTCAAAGGTGTTGGCGCAGGATTGACAACAGTGGCTCTTTTGGCCATGGTAAATCATTTAATGGGTATTCCTAGCTTTAGAATTAAACTCATGTCAATGTAATTTCTTTTTTTGAAGCAATAATGAACTAAAATTATCTGGTGAGTGTAATATAAGAACTTAGATGAGGTTTTTAGTTGACTTAATTGTTACTATTATTTATTCCTTTAAGCAAAACAATACTATGTCCTTGAAGGATGAATATTGTTCTCTGTATTGGCATTGATTATTGCTTTCAGTAATCTTCTCTGTAAATTAGGCAACATGAGAAGTCTTGATGAGTTACTCTATAGGGTAGGTTTTATTTAAACAATAACCTGAAACTAGGTGCTCTTAGTGAGCCTGAGTCCTAATTATTTTGGTTGATTAACCTTGTATAGCATAATGCTTTCATATATAACTTATTTCAAAAAGATTTGAATTTTAGCCACATAGGCAAGCTATGTGTTCCTTGTTGATTTCATTAGAAAATTTTGAGACATAATTATTAATTTTCATGTGTCAAGAAGAATTTACTATTATTCATTGGGGTGGTGGAACGCCCTGCGTTCTTTTCTCTCTTCCTCCTATTTTTATCGGTTGTTGTTTATTTTACAAAAAGTTGTTTGGCCAATCTTTCTCTGTCCTGGGAGGTCTGAGGTGCCATTTTTTCCTTCAAATACATACAGGGTATTAAAAAATGGCAGATACTGTGCGTATCGACCGTTTCGTACTGGAATTCAAGGAGGCCGATCCGATACTTAGCCTATTCGGAATGGCTAAAAATGGTAATGCATATTTGGTAGATGAGTCGGCTGTTTTTTTGCTAAGTCGGGCGATACGTCCATAATTTTCCATTACGCAGAAATTTGACGAAGAAGAAGATGAAGCAACAACATCAACCCAACCCAACAAGAAACCCAAGTTAAGAAATACCCAAATTAAGTGGATATCAGCCCATAGTCAAGTGTTTAGGCCTATTATTTTTTGTATAATTATTATTATTTGTATTTATAAAGATATTATTTAAATTATTTGTAATTATATATAAATGTAATTTTTTTAATTTCTTATTTATTTGTGAAAAATGATTGGTAAATTATTAAAATTTAAAATATATATATATATGTAATTTGTATTTATCTTATTAATTATATATAATTAATTACAATAGATATATTTTGTGAACTAAAAAATTTGTTATTAGTGAATCATTAGACATTACATGATTTTTTTTTACCACAAATGTTACAATACTTAATTTTTTTAATGGATATAAACCCTCTGTCAATTATTATAATCATTAAAAGTTTATAAAATTTGCTTTTTACTATAGCACAAAAATTATTGGAAAAATACAAACTTCAAGTTGAACTTTTGCAGAGATTATTTTTGAGGACTAAAGGTGCACTTTTACAGAGATTCCTTTCAAATTCAAAAGCATACAAACAACAAATTTAACCAAACTTCAAGAGCCTGCAGCATCAATTATTGATATCATATAGTCATATACACTTATGTCCAAAAAGAACCGAAAGAATCTCTAAAACTTTTAAATTATTACAAACATTGACTAGTGGGAAGTCATGACTTGTCAGGACATTATTACTTAAAAGACTAAAAGTGGCAAGAGATTTTTTTTTTAAATTCCAAAATGCAGAGCAATTGATTCACATGTTGTCGTAGCCATTCTTAAATGGACATCTATAAATTTCCTACAATATTTGAATTTGAAGGCAACCTTTCAAAAAAAAAAAAATTTGTTATCACCTTAACAAAAACTGCATTACTTATATTATTGAAAGCTTGAAGAAATTTGTCAAAAGGTACCTTATTCTATATTAGAATAATGATTTTGTTCTAATTGAAATTTTGTGTTGTTGGTCCTTCAATGTGCACATGAATTACAACTCTTTTTTATCAAGCTGCTGCAGTTGCATTTTTTGGGAATTTTGCAGTCTAATTTTTGGGATTTTTTGCACATATGGAAGCTTTTTGTATATTTTTAGTTATAGGGGTGGAAAGCAATTGTTAATCCTGAGCCTGCAAATTGTTTCTGCTTTATTTTTTGTATGCAGAAATGCAGTGCAATTGCTTAAATATTCTTTTGTATTAAGATTAGCTATTAATTTTTGTATCTAAGTTAGTATTAGTCAAACAAGTGTATTTTGAAGTGTTAAAAAAAAAACAAGTGTATTTTGAACAATGTAACTATTTGGGCTTGTCCCAAAATGATTAATGGAATGAATATATATAATTTATTTATTTTTTAATTAGAGCCCAAAAAAGGGCCCAACTCAATCGAGCCCAACCCGGACTCGACCAATTTCGGCTTCCGAAATATCAATTTTTTCTATTAAATCGGTTTGGGTCGGTCCTATTTTTCCCTCATTAAAACTTATCAGTTTCTACCATTATTTCATTCGATCGACCCGACTGTTGCACACCCCTAACCACAACCACCTTCTACTTCTAATTATTTTAATGATTATTTTGATAATATTGTTGGGTTTGGATCTAGTCTACTAGATTATTAAAATATGTGATATTTATATAATATTTTAATATTTGTGTTGTTTTTTTTAGTAATTATGTGATGTTTTAAAATTTACATAACATTTTTAATAATTATGTAATGTTAGTCTATATTCAAGTGAATATATTATTTCTTATGTACATATAATTAATAATATATGTAATTAATATAAATAATCATATTAATTTTGAAAATATAAATAATAATACATTCAAATAAGTTTAAATTCTTTAATTAAAAAATAAACAAAATAATTATCATGACAAGAAAAATAAAATAATGTAAAGTTGGAATTAGTCTAAAATATTTTAAATGTCAAAGTATATGGCTTATTTTGTAATTATACATAACAAAAAAAAAGGGTGAATAGTTTTTGCTAGTGTGACTAGTGCTACAACAAAAAAAAAGGGTGAATAGTTTTTGCTAGTGTGACTAGTGCTACAAGAAATTTGTTGCAACATTGTTCACACACAACAATTTGGTATATGAATTGGCATGGGATTTGAGAGGATCTTACGCCAATTTGTGCCTTTTTAATGCAAATTGCTTATGCATTAGAGATGGCCTTAGTGGTATGACATTATTTTTTTTGAAATAGGCAGTACTATAATGCTAATGGCCAAAGGTACAAATTGGACCTTGAAGTATGGGTTGAGGACTATATTAGACCCTTATATTTTTTTTGTTCCCATTTGAAACTTTATTATCCAATATTGTCTCGGATGGAGGCCTAATCAGACGTTAGAAACAACAATGCTAGACTCGTAGGACCCATTAAACCTGTCTAACTCAAGTGCCACGCCACAGTACACCACCCCACTCTCCCTCTTTACTCTTTTGCATATAAAATCCCTAAAATGTAAAATTGCTTATGTAACTTTTCCTCACAACCAAAAATTATTTTTTCAATTGAAATCAATGATCATAAGTTCTTTATGCTTTTAATTCATCAATAATAGCACATGCATGAGTGAGGAAGATTACAGTTATTAAAAGATGAAAACTTCACCATCATCAGTTGCATCATATTTATCTACTAAAAGACGTCAATCAAGAATGATGTAAAGAGGTGAAAGATGTTGTTGATGTGGTGCTCAATATGTTTTATGGACATTTTGGACGAATAACATCCTTAGTAGGAGATTCTATAAATGTCCAAATTATAATGTAAAATATGGTTGTAGTTTTAGTTTTATGTAAATCAAAGATGGGTTTTTTTTCATAACTGGAGGAAGATGATTTTGAGTTTATATTATATGATAAAATGTCTTTTGTACTTGATTTAAATCTACAGCCACTTAGAGAAAGAGTACCCCAACAAGGATGTGGTCATTTTGTTTAGTATGATAGAGAGATGGACTATAGAGCAAAAAAGGTCATCAATGGACTAAAACTATAGACCAAGAGATTAAAATAAGAAAATAAAGAGCTAAGGAAAGTCATAGATCGTTTTGTAAACAATTTAAGCTCCCATGCATCAATTAAATAAATAAGAGAAGATGTTAAACTCTTAAAGCAAGATAATATGGCCAAAATGGAGAAATTTAGAAGAGTATATATTACCATTATCTTATCATGGTGTTTTTTTGTGTTTTTTATTTTGTTCATGTATTAAACATATTGCATATTTGATGAAAGTGATGAACTAGTGTCAATTTTTTTTGCCTTTTTTTTTCCATGTATTAGCATCACTTTAATAAATGAAATTAAAGGAAAATATGATTTCCATTACATTGTAAATACACCTGCTTAAATTAACGCATAATATAAATTGTTGAATGTAAATAGAAAAACATCCTGCTCATTGAAATATTATAACCAACTACATTACCTATCAAAGCAACCAAATATAAACAAAAAGAATTACATGTCCTAATTAATAATAAAGAAGAATGACAGTATTAGGCATGTAGTTCTTGAGGAACTTGATTCATCCAAATAGAGTAATCCGGTTCCTATAGGAACTAATTTAGCTAAAAAAATCATCATTGTTTAGTATCATAATAGGTTAGCATCCTTGAATCTTGCTTGCAGCTTTCCAATTTTTTCTTGTCTTTGTTGTTCTAGTTGTGTGTTGGTTATGCATGTTAACCCTAACCAATGAAGGCCTAGAGGCTTAAATGGAAAATTGGTTGGTTGACTCACTTTTGCACCATCACCTGTAATCCAATCTTTCTAGTTCCCTCATCATTGGTTGACTTACACATCCTTCTTAATCATGGTAACTCTCTTTCACTTGGAATTGGAAAGTGTATCTCAAGATTAGGATTACCAAGAACTTGTTCATAATTGACTATAGGAGTAACTTTAATTATAATTTGTTCAATATGCAATCTAGGTTGCATTTAACAAAAATCTCTAATTAGAATTATACACTGCATATTAATAAAAAAAAGTCAACAAACATAAATAATGCTCACATTATAAGTCATGCTTCCAGTAGACTCATCTAAGTGGCATCCGTGTTTAATATTTCTACTCATAAACATCTAGCCTCTGTTTAAACCACCAGTTGTATTTGTCATTTTTTTCTTCCCTTTAGTTTTTAAAGCACTTGTAACTGGTGGGGCATTATGACTTTGAGTTGCTTGGGATGTTGGTATATTAGTACTTGGAGCTGATGGGGCTGTTGGTGCATTAGTACTTGGAGTTGATGGAGCATTTGCACTTCAAGCTACAATGGTATATGACTAGCAGCCCAAAAAATTAAATATGCAACCAATTAAGATAAAATAGTAGAATAAAAATGTAAATTAAGTTTACATTAAGGCGTATACCTAAGTACAACTTTTCTTGTTATGTCCCACTTTGTGATAAATAGCACATGAAATCTGTGAGCCTTTCCTAGACAGCTTATAAGCACTAGTGTTCTTTTGAGGCTCATTTTTTGTTTTAACCCTCTTCATTTTTTGTCTACTTGGCATCTTAATCACTGGTGGGGGCTCCATTGGCAGAAATTGGTCATATTTCATAAAAAGCTTTCTAAGCATAGGCAATATTAGGTGTTTGTATATTGCCACATACATCAACTTGTGATACCACATTAAAATTTGAGACATAAGCTTAATTCTTGCATGTCTCATTACACATATTGCATGGGAGCATAGGATGCTTATTATATCTCATGTTTTGCATGTACACAATTGCTTATCAAGAAAAATAGTGTGCATATCTGGTTCATTACTGATTTTATAACCTAAAGCCCCATTAAATAGCATATTATAGCCATAAGCAACAACAAAATTTTCTTGGAAAATCTCCATGCATTTAGGACTCCAATCTCAAATCCATTTATCAATATATTCTTTATTAATAACTAACTTCTCTAAAGCAGCTTTAAGATATCTTCAAACATTTAAATAGTGGGCTTAAATCTTGCTTGCAAAATGGTGGAGTTGACTATTTCACACATGTTGTTGTCCACCAAGTCTGACTTACACCTACTGCTAAAAAAAGCCCTACAATAATTTGCAGGGTTGTATTTCATCAAGTCTTCAGTTGCTCCTTTATTCACTTCACCCAATTTTTTTAAATTGTCTTCAAACTCTTCTAGAAATATACTCTATGCACATATCCAAAACTTCTTTTTCATTTCCCCACCTGTCCATTTTTTAGACCAATTTACATAGATGTGGCTTGCATATGATATATGCTCAGCCTCAAGGAGTACATCAATGACTGTTGTAATAATCCTTACAAATTTGTAGCTAGACAAGTCATAAAGAAAATTAACAAAATTAAAATGGGAATTACATGTAAAAACCTAACCTTTTGAATGTTAGATATAATAGTTAATGCTTTCTCTTTATCTTGTATATTGAGCTCCTTCATAAGCCATTAAAGAAATCACTTCAAATTTAATTTGTTTTCTTTATTTGTGATAGCTCATACAATTTGATGAATCTTATTTGAAGCATCCTTTCCAACAGTAACTAACACTTCCCCCCTTAACTTTACCCTTAAGAAAACTACCATATAAGCCGATTATAAGCCTACAGCCTTCTTTCCAACCTTGTTTTAATGCAGAAAAGCAAAGGAACATTCTCTTAAACACTCACTTTCCTTTTTTCAACTTCTTTTTATCTAAATCAATCTCATATTTTCTACCCAAATTCGTTCTTTTAACTTGATTTGCATATGCTTCAGCCTGACTAAACTCACCCATAAAACTGCCTTCTATTTATGTCAACAGGTTTCTCTTTACTCTTTTCATTTTATATGTAGATACATTGAGCCTAATTTCAGCTTTAGCTTTATACACTAGGTCTTTGACTTTTGTTTTTGGAATCCTTGTATATTTTATCCTTGAAATGGCTTGTAAGAAAATCAATTATTGCCCTTGAGTTATTAAATGTCCTATAACAAGTATGCTAAGGGTTCAAAGTCTTAACATAAATTGCCCTATTTTTTCCATCTTTGAAGACCAGAATAATAAATGGACATCCATTAAATTTACAAGTTGCTTTTATCCATGTACGCTCATTGGTTTCAATTTTAAATCTTTGCCTTTAGCTACACTATTTTTGGCAATTGCTTCTCTAACTCCATTGGTATTACTAGAGGTTATACCAAGCATAAAATATGGATTATCATCATCCATATTATATCTAACTTTTTTCCTACTCTACCTTATTACTTCAATAGATGGAGATTCATTTTACTCTTCCATGTCCTCTTCTACTTCTAATTTATCTTCCTCTCTTTCATTTTTATTCTTTTCACTTTTTTCTTCCTCATCTGTATCATTTTCATTAACCTTAGCATCTTCCTCATTTTCAGTTTGCTCACCAACTTCATTAACATCTGGATCTTTAGGGGATAATTCAGCTTCCTCCTCTTCATTCACATTAACTTCAACATCTTCATTAACCTCAACAACTTCATCTATATTAACCTCACCCACTTTAGCCTCATTTTTAGGCTGATTATCATCCACAACATATCCAAACACCTTACTTATGTGTGGATCATTTTCATCTACAAATAGGCTTTTATACTAACTACTAAAATTTGTCCCTATAGATAAACCTACACTACCAACATGGTGGTTCGAATCCATATTGCTACATTGTGTTAGTGCTTCATTAATACAACCTCCATCATCAACCAAATTGTAGTTGACATTCTCATTTACTATTTAGATCTACCCTCACTATATGTGTCCTTCCCATCCCTAAATTCAAGCAAGTTACATACTATATTTAAGTGTGGAACATCAACCTCATGTTTTACATAAATATTCATCTTTTGACATCCCATACTCATTCTAATGTGCTTCACCATTTTCATAATACTATTATCATCTTGTAATAAAAATAGTCCATTATTTAAAGTTTTCCTTAGTTTAAGTGCAAAAATTTTCTTAACATTAGGATATCCTAAATAAACATTATACTTCTTAAGTAAATGAGGGTAGCTCAAGTAATCAATATCAAAATTCTGTACAATATCTTCCTTTCCATCCACATATGACAACTTAGGATTATATTCCCATTTTCCACTGAAGTGAAATACTAAATCTATTGTCTCCAAACTACATGGCATACAAAAATAAAAAAATAATTATAACCCATTATTCTATTTACTTCATTTACAAAAGTCGGACAATCGAGCAACCAAACAACTATATACCTGGACCACTTTAATTAAACAAATTAATATACAACTCTAAATCTATTTTTTCATTAAAAATAATATAAATTACAGTTATTAATAATTTTAAAATAATAATTGATTATTTCATTATCTTGAAAATTTATTATCGTTATTATTTACATTTAATTAATATATTTTAAATAAATGCATGTCATTAAATTATTATTTCAGGAAATAGTATTTTATTAAATCTTTAATTTAGAGCATTAATATTTTAATATTATTGTTTTAATAAATTACATTATTAACCTTAATTTTTATGAGTTATACATATATATGCATGCATGAATAAATTAGGGTTTAATATTTAAATTATGTGTATATATTATATTTTTATTATGTGTTATATATATATATATATATATATATATATATATATATATATATATATATATATATATATAAAACTACCCTTCCCCTACCTCTCACTCTCCCAAAACCCACCATCACCATCACCGTCCTACTCTGCCATTTTCAAGCCATCGATGTGCCACCTTGAGCTCCGCCCCTTCCAGCCAGCAACTCTGCCACCATCTCTTCTCTTCTCTGGTGTCGTTTCAACTTGTTTTGGCCGGAAACCCAAAAATTTCTTCCTCTTTCGTTCAAGTCATTTTCGGCCACCAAAATTGATGATTCTGGTGCCATTAGACTCTTGAAACTCCAAAGAGAACGATTCCAAGCTTCTTGTAGCTTGAAAACATGATTTGGTAGGGTTTTGATCTTATTTCCATTTTTGGCCATTTTTAGTTCTTGAATTTTTTGAGCTTGATTCCTTGTGATTCATGAGAAATTCCTTCACAAATGTTGTTCCCCTTAGCTTAATCTACATCTTGGAATTTTTGTGTAATTTTTGGAATTAATTTTTATTTTTGTGAATTTTTTATTATTTGATTATTATTTGATTATTTTCGTAAGTTAATTAAATAAATTATGAAATTGTAATTTTTGGTTTTTTTAGTGGTTAATATTAATTTTAGAATTTAATTTAAAATTTTTGTGATTTTTGTGTAATTTTTATAATTATATTTAGTTTATGTCAATTTTGAAATTTAGTTTAATTATATATTTTGTTAGTAATTATTGGTTAATTGAGTATATTTGTTGATTTTAGTCAATAATATGTTGAGAAAATAATTTTTTTGTAATTATATAATTTTTATTGAATTTTTGAAAATTATTAATATTTTTTGTGAATTTTTATATACTAGGGGTATTTTGGTAATTTGGTTGTAATTTTGGTTAAATATTAAATTTAATTGGTTTTAATAATTATTTGAGGTATAAAAATGATTTTTACAAATTATTTTCTAATTTTAACTAATTAATACTATTTTTCAAAAATTATTTTCAAATTATATATAATATACTATTTTTGTAAATAAATGGATTTATAGTAATTTTTAATATATTTTTGGACTAATTAAGTAATTTAGATTTATAAAATGATTTTTATTAATATTGGTGTGTTTATCAAGAAATATCGATTTTTAATAATATTATATTATTAATTAGGGTTTTTAAGTAATTATGGATAAAATAATTACTTTTAGTGTTTTACTATTTAAATTGCTATATTTTGGAACCTAAAGGGTATTTTTGGGACTTATTGGATTTTAATGTATTTTATTGTGAATTGTGGACCTCGGTCGGTGGAAATTACAGTTTGGGTTCCGATCGATGAGTTTTGTGAAATCTATTTCAAAGTGTGTTTTTCTTACAGGACTGGTTTTACTTTTTAAGTAGAGAAATGTCCATTTTATAGAGGAGGTTCTGTCAAATTTTTGGTAGAATTCTCATAAAACGTGACATCTAGTCAAATTCTGATTACCTATTTGTGTTTAGAATTCTAGATCAAGTCTCTAGAAGTTAAGTTAGAATTATTCTAATTTTTGTATTATTATTTTATTGTTAGTTGCGCTGAGACCGAGGCCTGGTGGATTAGAACAGTTGGACCCATCTCGAGGAGCGCACAACTGTGAGTTGTTATGATATATATGCATTGCTTAGGTTGCATGTTTTAGAATTCTATGTTTTAAATATAAATTTTGCATAATTGCCTATTTGAATGTTTAAGTATTTTTTAGGTATACTTTTAGTATATTTTCAGTTTATTATGAAATAAATGCATGTTTTCCTTTTTAATTAAATCTAGCTTGTTTTTAAATATATTATTGGTTTAATTTAATATATTTCATGATTTATTTGAGTTGATTATATGTATATATACCTGAAATATACTTAGTTTATTTTAGGTATATTTTTGGTATATATATGGTTTATTTGTTTATTTTAAATGTCACTATGCATTATTTATTTTCTAAATGTATGTTTTAAAATAAGTGAAGGATATTGATAGAATGTGCTTCTTAGTGGGCAGCACTAGGACCGTGTACATACCAGTGCGATAGATTAGAGTTAAGTGAAAATTAATTGTGGTAATTATGATTGATTGATTTGATTGAGGTTAATGTGATTGAGAGTGTGATTACTGGAGCTCGGTTGACCAAGTGTCTCGAGGCCAATCACACTAACAGTCAGACTGCTGGAGCTCGGTCGACTTAGTGTCTCGGGGCCAATTTATTGTCCATATGGATTAAGTGAATTTACTTGGAATTAAGTGAGCCTATATGGCTAGAGTACTTTCTATTGGTATTGAGGTTGCGATCACATAGGGTTCTATTTGATCCTTTATAAACTGATGGTTTTCAGTATAAAAATGACTTTTGTTGCATCTGTGTGTATTTGCCTGTATATATATTTATTATATATACTTTTGAGTGTTTGCATTTGACATTTAGCTATGCGTGTATATATATTATAATAATTCACTCAGTGAAGTCTAACTCCCCTCCGTTGATATTTTTTACAGGAGAGTCCTCATCTTCAGACCTCAGCCGTAGACTTGTACGTTGGATTTCTTTTGCTTCGGCTTTGTTATGTAAATCACTTACTTGAGTTTTACTTTGTACTCTAAACACTACAGTAGTAGTTGTATTTGACTCTGTCGAGATTCATTTTTGTATTTATGCATGTATGAGGATTTTACTTTAGAGGGTTTCTCTGAAGATTGTATTAAAATATTTCTATTTATGATATATATGATGTGATTTTATGTTATTAAAGGAAGTTGAGAATTTATTTTATTATTTGAGATTTAATTTCTGCTGAATAATATTTTATTTATTTTATTTTATTGCATGCTTTTATTTTTAGGCTTGCTACGGGTTTTGGATTCGAAAGAATTCTCATTCCCTAGTGCCGGTCATGGCCCCCTGTTTTGGGTCATGACATGAAACTAACTCAAATCCCTATACTACTTATAAATTTAAAAACCCCAATTTCCTTATCTCAAAAACCCTAAATTTTCATATCTAAGTATACACACTAATCATTGTCATTATACAATTAATCTTTTATCTAATAAATGTTTTATTTATTTGTTATAACAGTTGAACACATTCATGCCACAACCACCATTTATCTCAAAGCAAATAAAGTAACTTTAAAAAATCACATACCTTTTTATATGTACTCTGTAATAACGACGTTTCAATAGTGGTTTCTTAAGTAATAAAGAGTGTTTGGTGGGGTGAGGTTAAATATGACAACAATATGAATGTCTTTGTTGTAAGGAAGAAGAAGACCTAAAAGGTGAAGAAGCTCTTTGCCTTTGCTTTTTTACTTCCTTTCTCTTTTAGCTAAAAAACGAGAGTGTGGGGTGGTATGCTGTGACATAGCACCTAAGTTAGACAAGTTTGGTAGGCCCCATGAGTCCAACAATGCAGTTTTTAATGTCTTTTTGGGCCTCCGTCTAGATAAGGTCCAGCTTGAGACAATATTGGACAATAAAGTTCCAAATGGGAATAAAATATATATATATATATATCCAATCTTTGGACCATACTTTAGGGTACAATTTGTACCTTTGGCCTAATGCTAATCAATTAAGAGTAAAATTTTTTTTATATGCATGTAATTAAACTCTTTTTCCCCCTTTTTTTTAATAAAGTAGAAATAGTATTCAATAAAACATAGTCATTACAACCATATGAACACATAAAACACAAGCTTTTAACATCCATATATAACATGATATTGACAAGCTAAATAGCCACAAAATTACAAGTGTTATGGTTATATGGACTCCAATTTCTAATTTGGCACTATAGTGTGCCATTTATTGGAGAGAGTAAACTTAATTTTGAATTGATAGATCAATACAGTGTTTTAAATTTTTACATACATATAGGTGTGACAAACTCCATCTTAAATATATTCTCATTAAAGATTGAGAAGATTTGAAAAACTTGATTATCAAGTATACCACATTATGTTTTTTTCTAAATTTCATTGTTGGTTTAACCTCCAATTATTAAAAGTACAAACGATTCATGAGATTTGTTTGATCACCAAGCAAGTAGGGTAAAAAATCATCAAATTATGGTAGCACTCATCAAGATTAAGCACAAAACTTAAAGCTTATTGCAAAATAGAGAACAAAATCTCTAGCAAAAAGCCATTGAAGGCAACCAACAAAAAAAAAAAAAAGAAATCAAAGAAACAAAGATAGATATATAATAGGGTAGTGATACATGTTGCTATTCGACGTCTATAGTGATGTTGCAAGTAGCGACAATGAACATAATACCCTTCTAATTTTTTTTAAAATTTTCATTTCTTTGAAATTTTTTTAGGAACCAAAAACCTAAGTTGCGCAAGAGTGACCCCATGACTGGCAATCCTCTTGTTTTGGTGTTGGAATAAAAAGTGAGTTATAGAGAATATGGGAAAGATTAAAGAGAAAGATAGAGGGAAAAGGTCCAAATATGACCCTAATGTTTCCCTCAATTGTCACTTTGGCACTTAAATTTGGTACATTTAAACACTATATTTAATGGTGTTAAATTTTTCTATTAGAACCATGGGACAATGTCCATAAATGACCCTCATGTTTACTCTAATTCTCATTTTGGCACTTTATGTTTTTTATTTGGAACAAAATTAAATTTAATATTTCAACAATTTTATTTTTACTTTAAATTTTAAGAATAAATGATTTAGGTTTCAAATTTTAATTATTTGATAAAAGTTAATGAAATTTTTTTATTTCAATAGATATAAAATAAGATATATTTTAAGCTAATTATTATATTTTAGTTTTTTTATTTGTCCCATTATTTTGTTAAAAATTAATTATTTCAATATTTATTATTGATTTTAGTTGCCAAATTTTTATATTTTCCTATTATTCAAGTAGTACAAAAAATAACTACATATTAAAATAGAATCATAGAGTATAAAAAACATAAATATTTATTTATTTATTTATTTATTTATAATTAAAGTATAATATATGTGTTTAATACCACATAAAAAATTATAATAAATATAAAAACTATTCAACCATTTAGCATTAGAAATAATTTATGCATTTATTATTCATATTTTAATTCAATTTTAAAAAATTAAAAATTGAAGCTCAAATAATTTATTTTTGAAACTTAAAAACAAAAATAAATTATTAAAATATTAAATTTAATTGTTTTCTACAATTAAAAACATAAGGTGTCAAAACGAGATTTGGGATAAATATGAAGGTCATTTTTGGACATGGTCCCTTGATTCTAATGGAAAATTTAACACCTTTAAATGTGTGTTTAAATGCACCCGACTTGATAACTTTAGACTCATAATTAGACTTCAAAAAACATAAAGTATCAAAGTGAGAATTGAGATAAACATCAAGGTAATTTTTAGACCTTTTCCGAAAGATAAAAGGCAAAAAGTTCACTCTCAAAACTCTTGTCTTCTAAACCTTATTTTCCCCTTCAAATTTATTTCACTCAATTTGGATAAGAATTAAAAACTAAACTAGGAGAAAAACGAAGAAAATTGAACTAATTTAATGTGGAGTAGGCTTTATCATTTCCATGATATGGATTGAATTATTAGAATTAATTAATAGCAAATTTGCTTTTTCGTGCGTCAACTATTTAGATGTCCCAAGCACAAAGTTAATGTACACCTCAATTAAGGGTTTGTTGCACCAATGATATCATAACCTTGGGCAATGTTTCACTTTGGTACTAAAATTTTAATTTCTTTCTTTTCAATCCTAAAAATTCTATTTTTATTTCAAGTTAAAGTACCTTAAATATATCCGATCAAATTTAACATATATGATTTGTAGAATAAACATATTTTTAGTATATTTATCTTGTAAGTATCTCATTAAACAGTTTAATCATCTTATTGGTTTCATAAAACAAAATTTACTTATGGACCCTATAAAATAAAAATTTAATAAAATTTATTTTATGGAACCCATAAGTGATTAGACCTCTTAATGGGATGGTTACATGGTAAATATACTAAAATACACTTATTCTAATTATCATATATGCTAAATTTGATTAAATATATTCAAAGTATTTTAACTTGAAATAAAAATAAAATTTTTAAAACTGAAAAAAAATTAAAAATTTGATACTAAAATGAAATATGACTTAAAGTTAATGGTCAACTAAACCCCCTCAATTAAGCACAACAATCTTCTCAAAATTTCTTGTAAGCATGCACTACCACACATGCAAGCAAATGTGCGTCTGAAAATTTGAATATCTGAAGAAGAAGAATGGAAGGCCCATCAAGAAAAAAAGAATGCTCATACATATTATTTCTATATATATATTTTTGCCTACTCGATACATATATATATATATGTATATATATTGCACAATATGAAACGTATTCATCATTACACATACATCACTGTATCATCCTATTTTCAATTGGACGGGATAGACGTTGCTAACTGTAATGTTTACAGTGATGTTGCAGTAGCTCAAATACTAAATTTTTTATTTTTGCAATTTTGTTTGAATTTTTATTTTTTTTCAAAATTTAGTTCTTAATTTTTTTTAATACGTAATCTGTAAATTTTTTTTTAAAATTTAAATTAAATACGAATGAATTTGTTATATAAAAATTTAAACATACATAGTGTGTAAATTTTTTTTAATAATTAAATGTAAAAAAATAAAATATTTTTTTTGAAAATCTAAAATCTAATTTGCGCACATGTGAGCTCATCATACAAGAATTTAAATATTTATAGTCTATAAAATTTTTTTAATAATTAAATGGAAAAAAATAATATTTTTAATCTAAAATCTAAATTGTACACATATGAATCCATTGTATAAAAATTTAAACATTCAAAACTTATAAATTTCTTTTTAATAATTTAAAAAAATTAATTAAAAGCAAAAATATAATTGTGTTACAAATTACAACATACTGTAACACTACAACTTGCGTCACAAATCATTTCCCTTTTCAATTACATCACTCTCATATCATTAAACAAGTCACAGACCATTACAACACTGCATCAAATCCTTTAACAATTCAAGAAATGTCACAAAGATATCGCATGTGCGAATCCAATCCAAACGTCACTTTTGAATTCTCAACATAGTAACCAATTGGTCTGTGCTTGATTGACGCTTACTCAAGATATATTACACCCAACTAATAGCAATAAATAAATCGATATTTTATAGCTACATGAGTCACTTACTTATCGAGTGTGTAAGTATAAACCACTAAAAACACAATTGTCCTTGGATGCAATAAACCTGATATAGGCAACATACACATATCCTTAACCATCTAGAATTTAATACATTCTTACTAATTTGAACATGAATATAACAATGGTAAAAATTTTTTAATAACTAATTTAAAACGTTTGTATATATCATGGTTTGAATTCAAGATCAAAACATTACTTAAATAAGAATAGCCTTTGCAAGTTGATCCAACTGTCGTCCGTTCCTTGCTATATTTTCATGATATAGAGACTAGAGAGTTTCATTGATGAACAAAGGAAGAAGAGAATAGCTAGCATGAGAGCAATGAGTCTGTCAAATTAGCCAAGGAGACTGCCTGACAACCAAAGAAATTAAGTAGGCTAGCTAGTTTCGAATCTCATGTGAGCTCACTCCTCCTGTCTCTAGGAGTTGCAGGCAAGTCATCCTTGGCTACCAAACAAGACTCATTATCTTCATGTCAGCTTACTCTTCCTCTCCATGGAGCAGATATCTGCTAGCTCCAATACTTGGATGCAAATGCCATGTTCTGCATGCATGTTTCCATTTATAGCCAATGGCCCAACGAAAAAGAATACATAGAGACAACAATATCAATCCGTATCGCCACAATTTCGATATGTTTTTTTTTTTCTTAGCTGCCCGTAATGGAATATATTCTCCTTCGTCCAGTAATATTATTTCAAGTCAATATCAGTGCGACAATATTGTTGTTGTTGAGCTCCATGTTGGCCAGCAATCAACTTGCCGCTCTTTCAACGCCTCGGGTCAATTGTTGTAATCATCGATCATATGTATTATTCGTCTCTATACTTCTATACGTTTCATTTTTGATATGTTAAAGTGTATATTGCCTGCCACTGAGACCTGGCTATTATTAAATCTCCAGTCAAGTGGTTCGTCTATTGGATGCCAATGAGATATAGCTTATTATTAAATCTCCAACCATTTCTGAATTAAAATTTATGATGTGAATGGCAATAAAATTATTTTTTTAAAATAAAATCTGAAATCGAGCTTCGTATATGATGAAATATTTGTTAAGAGAATTTTATTTTTTATATAATTTATTCAACTCGATTTAAACTAGTTGGACCATTTATAATTATCTGCTATTGAAGATAATTATATAAAAAATTATAAAATCTTGAATTCTAAATTCTATGTTAATTTAGACTAATTAATTAAGAAAACTACAAACTCAAACAGTGTAAGATTGTTTAGTTTTTTTTTTTGTTAGTAAATTGTTTCTGAATAAAAAACTAGAAAATAAATTTCTGACTTTTTAAATTTATATTTTGTTTTGAAAAATCCATTTAAATAGTTTTTCATTTTTTTTAAGAATAAAAAATTTCAATCCCCACTTATTCAATTAAATCTTAGCCACTAGGCCCACAACAACCACTAAATTTTATTTATTCTTATTTCAATTATTTTTATATTTGAAAATGGAAAAATTAAAATTAAAAAATCTAAAAATAAATTAAACCTAAAAATAAAAATAAAAAATATTTTCCGTAACTAACTAAATAAGATCCTCATAAGTCTATCAAATTTCTTTTCAAATTATTAATATACCTATGCAACATTTCATTTGTTTAGTATTTAATAAAATTTTGAAAGTAAAGCATATTAAAAATAAACCATTAAAAGCTCATATCTCAATCTCAATCATCACAGCTTGACCTAAAAGGTTGAATAATTACACGGTATAACTCTTTTCATTGCATCAATAAGTTTAGTACACCCTTGGTATCTTACCTTTGAACCATATTTTATTTTGATATTAAAATTTTAATTTTTTTCTTTTTAGTTCCAAAACTTCAATTTATTTCAAGTTAAAATATTTAAAATATATCTGATTAAATTTAATATACATAGTCGTCAGAATAAACATATTTTTAGTATATTTACCATATAAACATCTTATTAAATAATTTAATTATCTTGTAGACTCTATAAAATAAAATTTGCTAAAATTTTATTTTATGGCACCCACAAGCAAATTTTATTTTATAGGGTCCATAAGTAAATTTTATTTTATAAGGCCAACAAGACGATTAGACTGTTTAATGAAATACTTACATGGTAAATATATTAAAAATATATTTATTTTGACTGTCACATATGCTAAATTTAATCAAATATATCCAAAATACTTTAATTTAAAATAAAATAAAATTTAAATAACTAAAAAAAATTAAAAATTTGATACCATTTTAAAACATCGGCAAATTTATGGAATTAACATTACAATAAACCCTTGCATCAATAGAATATGAGTTTGAATAAGTGTGCATGTACTGTAAATCTTGTTCCACAAAAAATATAATATAAATTTGACTTTGACCTTTTTCTTGGTTTAAAAAAAAAATTCAAAATTTGTTTCTTGACATTATGTCAACTATTATATATAGGAAAATATTTTATGTTGCAACTAACAATGCATTTTATCCTTTTGCCATTCTTCATTTTTATAATTACAACAATAATAATAAATAAATAAAGTAGTTACAAGTTATAATTATTTAAATTAAGTCACGATATGTTCATTAAGTTCATTTTAAATTTTTAAATTTTAATTAATTGTTAAAAAAATAAAATTTTTAAAAAATAAATTTTGATTAAATTTTGTTGTGCAGTAAATGTGCGCGCCTACTGCTGCCTACCTATTTTAACCAAGAAATTACAACAAATCTTGTATAGATGCACAAAGTTCTGGTTCTGAGTCACTAAAATGAAGCGAATTACAAGTATGGGTTCTCTCATCTCATGGCCCCTTTTGGTTCTCCATCACCTGTATGCAGTGCCAGGGTACATGATTCCGGAGGCATTATGCATCCACTAGATTGAAGATGCTGGCCTTGTCGCCACAATGATAGGCACTTTTTTCTTAAATGACTTTTGTTCTATGCCCACATTATGCTCAGTTCCTTTACATTTCCACCCTTACTCTAGTAATGTTAGAATCAATACTAAAGGTAAATTCTAATGTTGAAGGGTCAGATAATAAAAATTTCTTTTATAACATTAAAAACTATAAACTTAATTTTTATTATTATAAGACTGAAATTTTTATTCTAACTAAAAAAAAAAGTAAAATAAATGGTTTTAAACAAAAAGAATCTACTTTTAAATTAATTATATATGCATTTCAATCAATTTATGTGTTAGTATAATAGAACATATCCTATATTATTATAATATTATTTTTTGAAAAAATTAAAAGTCAAAAAAGTTTTGAATATGAAATGAAATTCTAGGATGCAAAGGCCCTTTCTTGACATTATTGGTCATGATTCAATCTCAAATCAAATCATCGTAAAGGTAAAATTTTTGCTTGTTTAAAAAAGTGAAATTTTAGGATAATTGTAAATATCAATATGATAATTCTTAATTAATATAATATTTAGTATATATTTCTATTGAAGTAGTGTTAATTTTAAATTAATCTGATTTAAATTTATTTTAATATTAAAAATAAAAATTTTTACTATTGTAATAAAAATACAATGAATTAAAAATCTATATTAATTTAATAAAAGTATCGGATGAATTTACAACTATATTATTAGTTTAGGGACCAAATAGAACTTTTAATTTTTTCAAGTTGGTCTATTTAACAATAAATTGAACAGTAGAGATGTAATAGTTTAATGAAGCAAAACCTCAAGAATGTTATAGTAATTATTGAAAATTCAGGGATCTAGTAATATAATAGATCAAACCTCAAGGATGTTATAATAATTAATCCTTAATTTTTTATTTTTTCAAAACTAACTTTCCAAATAGATGTTTTTTTTTTCAATTTTGAAACTTATTATTATTTTATTAATTTTAGACTCTCTTTGTGCCTACTTAATTGTATTACCTTAATTTATAAAGAAAATTACATAAATATATCTATAGGTACCCGATCCGATTGACCCATGAATCAGGGGCGGATCGCGGGTGCTCAATTTGATTGGCCAGCATCAAAACCTAATGATGAGAATGCAAAGATTGAATACAAGTATGAAGCCTAAATCATTGATTGGAAATGGACTTAAGAGCTCAGGGACCCAAAAACCAAGCCCAAATCATCTAACCATAGACCAAAATTGTCTCAACAAGCCTAAGTTTACCTTGGCCCTCTTGGCCCAACGCAGAGTAAGGCCAAAGAGGCGCTGCCTCTGTGCAAAGAGGCGATCGCCATTATGGTAGCAGCCATAGAGGTGATTGCCTCATCGCAGTGGCACCACCTCTGTGGCAGACCATTTGCAGTTGTATTTAATACAACTACGACCATCGTAGTCAAATGGGATGAGCCCTACACTCTCCAAACCTGATTTTTGTGTGAGGAAGAGATTTTTAGGGAGAAGAAAAAGGCTATTGAGGCTCATGATGGTCTAAGAACCTAGGAGCATATATGAGATTAAGATAAAATGAAAAAAAAAAAGAGGAACAAAAGGGAGATGTTACCAACATTAGAAAAGGACCATTAGCAAGCTCCAAAAAAAAACTAAGAATAAGAGAGAGAGGCTCTAAAACCATAAAGGGACGATCTTAAGAAGAAGAAGAGGAGTTAAAGCTCAAAATTCCATTTTCTTGAGAAGAAGAAGGTGAAAGAACCTTGTTCTCAAGTGTGGCTCACATCCAAGTAGAGTTCAACATCCAAAGCAATCTCTAAGGGCCAACTACTTTGTTAAAGCTCATACTTAAGTAAATCCTATTTATCTCCTTATCACCTTGATATTAGACTTGTATATGACTTAGTTAGTTAGTTTATTTAGTGTATATTTTGAGTTTATACCACTTGTTATGCCATGTTATTAATATGATCTACTAAGGTGTTAAATGTAGTTGTAAAATAACAAGTTTCTGATTGTTTGCTTGTATGTCATTTGCTTAGAATAAAAGTTTAATCATTTTGAGAGTCGAGTTTCCTATTAATCAGGTAACACCTCTATGAAAGGGCATTGCCTCTTTGCCATGAGGCGATCACCTCTTTCAAACAGGGTAACCCACACTTTTGTTATGAGATTTTTGTAATATGTATGAATGATTTTGATTCCCTACCATGTTTAGTTTCTTATACTTCATTTATTTGCATATGATTATCTAAACCATGTCTTCCAAGTTAAAATATTAAGTTCTTAACCTCCATTTGCATGAACTTATTTTGTAAATTTGTTTGAATGCTTTCTTTTGAGAGATTTTATGTATTTTAGGACTAATATTTTGGCGTTTATAGGATCCTTAAGATTGATCTCCTTGAATCATCAAGGATTTATCCCTTAATTAGTTCTTAAGAGGTTTTCATGGGTTTAAGAACTAGTTTAGTATTGGTTTATCTTTGGTATATTTTTAGTATATTTTGGGCTTATTATACTTTTATTTGTGTAAAAATGTTGTAATTTGTAATCCCTTCCCCATTTGAATTCCAATGTATTGTTTTGATTTATTATTTTGATGAGCTTCAGGACTTTAAGGCATGAAGTTGAGCTAATATGCAAACTCGAACTTAAGTGTAAACTTGAACAATTGATTAAAGAAAATTCCAAATTGCATGTAAATAAAGGAATAACCGGATAATTAAAGGTAATAAAATACAAAAATAAACAGAGGCCGACTGTAAAGTCGGGTGGGCATTCAAAAGCCCATACCCAGTTTTTGAACTCATTATCTGATTAAGGCTTTTAGGAACCTCCATGGGATCCAGTTGCTGTATAGTGCATCCCGACTTTTATTTGAGTGGCGACTCCATCTCCATTTAAGCTTCAAAGACCTAACATGTATTTCCTAATAGGCTTTGAGCCCATATAATGTTGTGGTCATCAATACTTGGACGCACGCTAAACCTCGTTGTCTACAGTGGCGACTCCACTAGGGATAAAGAAGTTGTTATAACCCAAGTTTTAAATTATTTTATTTAAAAATAGGATATGCAGTGTTAATAAATTTTAAAATCATATTTTATTATTTTATTATTCTGTGAATAATTATCGTTATTTTTACGTTAATTATAGTTTTCTATGTAAACGTGTATATAGATGTTTATTAGTTTGGATAATATTATTTTAATAATGCTTAATTAGAGCATTAATATTTTAATATTATTATTTTAATAAATTAAATTATTGACTTTTATTTTTATGAGTTAATATATATATATATATATATATATATATATATATATATATTATACATGCATATATATTATTAGGGTTTAATATTAATATTATGTGTATATATTTTACTTTTATTATGTGTACTATATATGTGTGTATATATATATATTTATGCATGTGCATATTAAATATGTGGTGTGTGTTTTGTTGAATAATATATTATAAAGTTTATTATATTTATTATTATAAAGTTTTATTAATATATATATATATATATATATATATATATATATATATATATATATAATTTACAAAAAACCCCTCTCCCTCATTCTCTTCTCCCTCTTAATACCTCACCATCGCCGCCCGTCTTTGCCATTTTCAGACCGTCAGTGTGCCTCCCTTGACTTCGCTAGACCACCCTCCTTCCAGCTAGCAGCTCCGCCACCTTCCCCTCCCTTCTCCAGTGTCGTTTGAAGTTGTGAAAGTCGGAAAGCCAAAAATCTTTCCCTCCTCCGTTCCGCACGATTCCGACCACCATTTTCCTCACCACTAGTCCCATTCTCTTCCTTTCTTGCTAGTGAGTGTAAATCCAAGCTTCCTTTTGATTGAAAACTCGATTTGGTTAGGTGTTGAGCAAGTTTTTGATTTCGGTCTATTAGGGTTTTTAATTTTTTTAGGGTGTTAATGGTTGATTCATGAAAAGTTCCTTAAAAAAAATTGATCCCTCTAGCTTAATCTTCATCTCATAATTTTTGTGTAATTTTTGGAATTTATTTTGATTTTTGTGAATTTTTTATTATTTGATTATTTTCGTAAATTAAATAAATAAATTATGAAATTTTGATTTTTGGTGTTTTTGGTGGTTAATATTATGTTTAGAGTTTAATTTATAATTTTTTTGATTTTTTTGTAATTTTTATAATTATTTTTAGTTTATGTTATTTTTGGAAATTTAGGTTAAATATATATTTTGTTAGTAATTTTTGGTTAATTAAGTATATTTGTTGATTTTAATGAATAATATGTTGAGAAAATAATTTTTGAGTATTTATATAATTTTTATTGAATTTTTGAATATTATTAGTATTTTATGTGTATTTTTGTATATTAGGGGTATTTTGGTAATTTGGTGATGATTTTGGTTAAATATTAAATTTAATTAGTTTATTTGAGGTATAAAAATGATTATTATAAATTAATTACTAATTTTAACTAGTTAATACTATTTTTTTTGAAGTTATTTTCAAATTATATATAAAATACTATTTTTGTAAATAAATGGATTTTTAGTAATTTTAATATGTTTTTGGACTAATTAAGTAATTTGGATTTATAAAATAAATTTTTATTAATATTTGTGAAATTACCGAGAAATATCGATTTTTAATAATATTATATTATTATTAGGGTTTTTAAGTAATTATCGGTAAAATAATTACTTTTGGTGTTTAAATATTTAAATTTCTATATTTTGATACTTAAAGGGCATTTTGGTATTTATTGAATTTTAATATATTTTATTGTGAATTGTGGACCTCGGTCGAGGGAATTTGTAGTTTGGGGTCCCGACCGTGGAGTTGTGAGAATTTTTATTCGAAGTGTATTTTTCTTGCAGGACCGGCTCTACTTTTTGAGTAGAGAAATGTCTGTTTTATAGAGGAGGTTCTGCTGAATTTTTGGTAGAATTCTCGTAAAATGTAACTCCTATTCTCTGTCTGTATTAGTAATCCTATATCGAGTCTCTAGATGTTAAGTTAGAATTATTCTGATTTTCGTGTTGTTATTTTATTGTTAGTTGCACCGAGACCGAGACATAGTGGACCAGGCCCGTTGGACCCGTCTCATGGAGCGCATCCCTGTAAGTTATTATAATAAATATGCATTACTTTAGGTTGCATGTTTTAAAATTATATATTTTAAATGTGAATTTTTGCATAATTGCTTTATTAAATGCTTAGGTATATTTTTAGTATATTATTGTTATATTTTAAAATAAATGCATGTTTTCTTTGTGATTTATTTTCAAATTATGTTAAGTATATCATTGGTTGATTTTGAGTATATTACATGATTTAATTGAATTTATTATACATATATATACTTGAAATATACTTATTTTATTTTAGATATATTTCTAGTATATATATAAGGTTTATTTGCTTATTTTAAATGTCATTATGCATTATTTATTTTTCTGAATATATGTTTTAATATAAATAAAGGATATCGATAGAACGTGCTTCCTAGTGGGCAGCACTAGGACCGTGTACGTACTGGTGCGATAAATTAGAGCTAAGTGAAAGTTAATTGTGGTGATTATGATTGATCAATATTGATTTGATTGAGATTGATGCAATTGAGGGTGTGATTGCTAGAGCTCGGTTAATCAAGTGTCTCGGGGTCAATCACACAGACAATCAGACTGCTGGAGCTCGGTCGACTTAATGTCTCGGGGCCAGTTTACTATCCATGTGGATTAAGTGAATTTACTTGGAATTAAGTGAGCTTATATGGCTAGAGTACTTTCTATTGGTATTGAGGTTGCGATCATTTAGGGTTCTATTTGATCCTTTATAACTGATGATTTTCAGTATTAAAATGTAAAAATGATTTTCTTTGCATTTGTGTGTATTTGCCTGTATATATATTTATTATATATACTTTTGAGTGTCTGCATTTGACATTTAGCTATGCGTGTATATATATTATAATAATTCACTCAGTGAGGTCTGACTCCTCTCAGTTGATATTTTTACAGGAGAGTCCTCTTCTTTAAACCTCAGTAGTAGACCTATCCACCGGATTTCTTTCGCTCCAGCTTTATTATGTAAATTACTTACTTAAGTTTTATTTTGTACTCTAGACACTGCAGTAGTAGTTGTATTTAAATCTGTCGTGAGTTGTATTTGTATTTATACATGTATGAGGATTTTAATTTAGAGTGTTTCTTTGAAGATTTGTATTAAAAGATTTTATTTATGATATAAAATGTGTTATCATTTTATTAAAGGATGTTTTTATTAATTGAGATTTAATTTTCACTGAATAATATTTATTTTATTGCATGCTTTTATTTTTAGGCTTGCTACGGGTTCCGGATTCAAAAGAATTCCCATTCCCTAGCTTTGGTCATGGCCCCCGGTTTGGGTTGTGACAAAAGTTAATTCCTGTGTTTTGTAATTTATCATCTTTTAATTATACCTTTATTCCTTTTGCATTCAATACACTTTTTACACACAATGAGCACTCCAAATCCCTAATTAACCCAATGATAGTCATTATTTTGCTACCTACGTTTCACTCAAATTTGGTGGTAGAATATTTGATTATTATCACTCACGACACGTACCAATCCATATTGTTTGACCCTTGAGTGGGGAGACAAATATCATTATGGGAGCCAAAGCCTAAATACTTGAGACTTAAGCCCATGTAATGGCCTAGCAAATTTTCTTAGGAATTCTCCCAAATATGTGTGTATTTTGCCATATAATGGATCCTTAAAATAAATCCTAAGCCCATTAACAAATGACCCAAGGTAAAATGGGACCTCATGCCCTAATCCAAGCTTGTTATAAACAAATTATGTCAAAATGGGCCTTTTATGCCTATTCATAACCCATTTCAAATGGGCCTTGACAAAGTAAGCTTATGATGCTAAGGACCTTAGCCTATTAAAGATGGTCTTGTGCTTTATTAAAAGGGCCCATTACTTATTTGAATCATTTTTAGGGATATCTTGCATCCATCATTTTATTATCCCTCGTTGATAATTAAAACCCAGACCAAAAGTCCTAGGATGAGAGATTCGCCAATGAACACGCATATAGAAGAAATAAGGGTGAAGCTTATCATTTTTTAGGTTTTCATGTTTTGTTTCAGTGATGTGTGTAAATTAAGTGTGTTTATGTTTTTTCCTAAACACTTATTTTCTTTCTTCCTTGCTTTAAATAATAAAACACACCTACATATCTTGCATACACGTCATGCATATTTCTTACCTATAGCCTTACATTTATAGATCCTTTGAGCTCGTTTGCTTGGATTCGCTCTACCTCCGGTTGACTAATCAGACATCTAAAAATAGAAATGGCAAGGAACTTTGATCCTGAGGCATTAAAGATACAATTGAAGGAGGAGGTGTTCGTTGAAACCCAGTCTATGATCAGGGAAATGATGGGGGAGATAACCAAGCTCATTATAGAAATTAGCCGACATTGCCACCCAATGCACAACCAGCCAATCCCATTGATCTTAATAAGGAAATCTAGGTAAGACAAAGGAAAGAAGATGATGTGACAGTATTAGCTAACCTGCCAAACTGAAGGGGTGTGAATTCGATTGAGGACATGGAATAAACTGAGTGGTCTAATAATATGACTAAGGCAATGAGTCAAATGCAGATGATAATGAAAGAGAAAGGCTTGGATGGCCCTTTAGACTACACCGATTTAACTTTGGAAAAGGAAGATGATCCACTACCACAGAAGTTCAAATTCCATGATATGAGGAAGTTTTCAAGGACTAAGGACCCTACTTGCATCTTAAGCAATATATGACCTATATGAAAGCAATTGAACTAACTATAGCCTAAATAGTTAAATAGTTCCCCATGTCGATGGAAGGTACACTAATCTGATGGTATTATACTTTAGAACCTTATGTCAAATTTGATTAGAAGGAACTTTGCACTACATTAGTAAAATAGTACAGCCTTAATGTGCAACTAAAGGTATCTTGGAAAGATTTGCAAAATATTAAGCAAAGGTTCAATGAGTCGTTCACTGAGTACCTGACCTAGTGGAGAGGGAGTTAGCTCAAATGAAGCAGAGACCTATCGAATTGGACCAAATGGTAATAGCAATAGAAGGGTGTGTTCTAGCACTGTCTAAAAAGTTAAAAGACCTTGGGTTCCAAAATTTTAAAGAGCTACACGGGTTTGGGGTCCAAAAAGAATTAGATTTGGCCCAAGAAAAGAGATTCTTTAGTGGAAGGTCTAGGGGCAGAAATAAAGCTAGTTCAAGCAGCAATGTATATATAAATGCTATTAAACAACCAAGCAGTAATGTGCAAGCTAGTGCTTTTCGATGACCTTGATGATTCTTTAACCTTGGGTCCTTAAGAAGCTAATTAAAAAGAACCTTCTACAACCCTTACCCCAAAGATCACCTATACCGAATGTTGATCCTAAACTTTATTGCAAATTCCACTAAAACATCTGCCATTACATTGATGAGTGCACACGATTAAGAAATGAAATCCAAGACCTGATTGATGTAGGAAAAACAAAGATCTTAATAGCCAAAAACCAAAAACTCAAAATAACCCTCTACTTAATTATCGTAATGTATCACCACTAAACCCAACTATCCTAATGAATAACACGGGATTGATAGAAGAGCAAGTCCTAAAATCATTCATCAATGCCACCCCTAGCTTACCAAAATCTAAACCCAATGACCTTAACCAAAATGAATAACCCGCAACTGTGAACATAGTGGACATTTAGAGTTTTGATAATGAAGATAGGAGTCCAATTAATTTATGGAATAATAAGGAGAATGAGAGGAACAAATCTATTGAGAAAGTTGAGGAAAAAGGGAAAGAGGTTGAGACTGTGGAACCTAGATCAGTAAAGGAAGGGGATTTAGAAAAAGAAGAGAGAGTGAAAGAAGTAAAGAAAGAATGGGTTATTGCTAGTGTTTAGGAATTGTTAATGCATTAAAGAGATCATCGAGAAGCACTGGTCTTAGTTTTGGATCAAAAGAGGATTTCCACCAATTGTACTCTTGAACAAATGGTAAGCTCACTAATGGAAACCCCTTAAGGAACCATTGTGTTCTCTTATGACAATCTACCTTTAGAAGGAAGGGATCATCATAAGGCTTTATTCTTTAAGGCTGAGGTAAAAGGCAAAATGACTTGTTATGTGATGCTAGACAATGGCTCTGCTATTAATATGTGCCCACTGAAGATTCTGCCAAAGTTGGGAGTGAGTGTAATAGACTTAAAGCCCTCTGAGGTAATCAGCAGGGCCTATAATGACATAAAAAGGCTAATTGAAGCGACATTTAAAGAATTAGTCAAAACTAAACCTATTGAGACTTAGGTTAATTTGTATGTGATCGACATCCCTATGACTTTTGCAATCCTGTTAGGAAGGCTATGGTTCCATCGTCTAGTTGGTGTATTATCCACAGTCCTCAGAAAATCAAGTTCCCATACAAAGGTAAGGTTGTTACTATTTCAGTAGAAATTAAAGCCACAATAGTTGTATTGAAGCTAGCCCCTAAAGAAATCCTTATCAACCCCAGTTTCGAGGTCTGTATGATCTACAAAGATGAGATGGATAAGAAGGTCCTAGGCATGATGTGAAACATGAAATTCATGCTTGGAATGGGGTTAAGGAAGGACCAAAGTGGATTGTCAGGCTTTATGGAGCGCAAAGTGCCAATTTTGAAGTATGGAGTAGGGTATGAAGGAGAAAATGATTCTGAGGGAGAATTGGATATTTGGGGATAACTTGAAAATTTAGAAAAGGAAGCCACAATAGAGAAAAAAGATTTATGGAAGACTTTTGTAAGGGTGGGCACCAACTATTCGTACACTAGAACTCCTGAACCTCTACTAATGGCTGGAGAAGTAATTTCGGGTTTTGAAATCTTCTCTAAATTTATGAACAAGGTAGAGAAAGCTATTGTTGATGAAACTCATGTGGAAGAGCTTATATTGACCGAGGAAGAGGGACCTAAAAAGAATATTGCTACTTCGAAGATGAAGGATACTGTTGACCAAGACGAAGCGTTAGATCTTGAAACCTACATCCTCAAATCCAACATGGATTTATTTTATGATGATGATATTAATGTTTCACTTTCTTTTTTATTTAAGACTAATGACCTTTTCTTTACTAAAGTGAATAAAATGAAGTCTCACTTTACTTATTTGTGTGATGTGTTTTCTAATGGTTATTCTGTTTATGATGATCATTTCATGCATATGTTTGACATTAATTCCACACAAACTGAATCATTTAATTTAGGCACAAATGACAATCCTAAGAATATACAAGTTGCTTCTTATTTAAATCATGACGCAAGAGAAAAAATGAAAGAGATATTGACAAAAAGATAGAAAATATTCGCTTTGGCTTACGAGGATATGCCCGGTATCGATAGGGAGATCGCAAAACACATAATCCCCACATATCACTAATTAAGCAGAAACAGAGAAGGTTGAGGCCAGAATGGGCTCTTTTGATCAAGGAAGAAGTCGAGAAGCAACTAAAAGCAAAGTTTATAGAAGTGGTAAAGGACACCCAATGGTTGGCAAACATTGTATATGTACGGAAGAAGGATGGAAGGGTCAGAATGTGCATGGATTATAGAGACTTGAACAAAGCTTGCCCGAAGGATGACTTTCCACTACCACATATTGACACCCTTGTTGATAGCACAACTTCCAGTGTAATGTATTCTTTTATGGATAGATTCTCAGGACACAATTAAATCATAATGGCGGTAATTGATAAGTTAAAAACATCCTCCACTACAAAATGGGGTATCTACTATTACACAGTCATGCCATTTAGGCTTAAGAATGCGAGAGCTACTTACAAAATTAGGAATGCACTGGGCCCTAGAACCCCCACTCCAATTAAGGATTTGCTCACTAAGGTACTAGATTCAATAGCCTGGCCTGCACAGAAAGACCGTCCTCTAGGACAACGACCTAGAATGGGTCATCTCCACATTCCACTTATCTTCAAGACCCCACAAGTCATTCCAAATCTACAAAAATACCAAAAGGTAAGCAATTTAAATTTGTGAAAATTACTAACACATTTAATCATTTATTTTAGGTACTGCATCCTGTGTCAACAAGTTCAGGTGCAATCGATAGATATGCACTTGAGTTAGGTTCTTTTTAATGACATGGCTAGCACCCTATCTCTGAATAGCCAGAAGCTTGTTCGCTATATGAGTCACTCTAATGAGCAAATTTAACTCCATTGCCCAAACCTATAAGAGAAGCAACATTAATAAGATGTTTAGTAAACTATAATAGAAATGAATCAGTTAAGAAAGAGGATGAAGCTTACCAAAATGACATGCCAAAAGTCGTAAAATGTTTTGGCTCCACGCACCAAATCATCCATGCTCTTATATAAATAAGCCAAGGCACAACTGCCCTAATCATAGGAGGCCACCATATCCAAATCCTGTAGGGGTGGTAGGAACATCAGGTTAAATGAACTGGCAGTGTCAGCAAAGAGAGTGGTTTTGAGCAGATAGACTAAGAAAGCCCACACCACTTGATCCACTGAGTGACCATCTATGTTATCCTTTCCTGGGTGTAAAAGGTCCGGATTGAATCAAGCTTCATGGTGTGCGATCCCTTCACATTCGGGACCATACCAAGAAGATGCTTAATGAAAGCAACCTTCTTAAGAGTCAGCTGATGCAAACTAGTGTCAAGAGGGATAAGATCCCCAACACATGTTATCCTAGCGATGACCACAAAGGAAGTGGGATCCAAAGTGAGCTCTCCGAAAGGGTGGTGAAAGGTATTAGTCGTCTTGAACCACCACTCCATTAGTGCATAGAGGGGTTGATAGTTAGTCTGACCCTACTCTATAGGAAGTGCGACAATAAAATTATCAAACCCAATCTCCTAGAGTTGGTCCTTTTGGCCTTCTATTAGGTCATTGAAGAAGACATGAGCCTTATGGAAGTTCCCCACGCCTTTAAACGTCTGAGTGCCAGCTTAGAAGAAAATTAAGGAAGTTGAAATAAATTACAGTCAAATTTATATTGTTTCTTTTAAGAAAAAAATAAAAAAATAAAATTTGAACATAAAAGAAGTTAATTACCTTGCCACAAAAGCGCAGTGCCTTAGCAATGAGGTGATTTCCAATCACCTCTATGAAAAAGGTTATCACCATTTCCTGCTTAGAGGTGAATCGCCTTTAGGTAATTAAATGATCACCTCAATACTGAGGTGATTGCCTCATCACAGAGGCAAATGCCTCTGTGCTATGAAGAATAGCGAGACAATTTTTAATTTTTGATTAATTTCATAAAATTTAATCATAATTCACCCTATTTTTAATCCTAGATAATAGACTATCACAAATAAGCACTAACCCAATATAAATTGTAGGGAAAAATAAGAGGATTCCAACACTAACATCTCAATCACAACAGAGAAAATGTGGGTTCTTAAATCCGCTAAAAGAGGAATCTAATTTCCCTATATCAATCCAAAGTTGCGAGGTGCACTAGGGGGAGGTGGAATGTGATCCCATCTAGGCATGAGAGGAGTTCTCTCATCGTCCATTTTTAAATAGGTGAGAGCATAGGAAAGAGAAGAAAAGAAAAAGAAAAGAGAAGAAAGAAAAAGAAAAGAGAAGAAAGAAGGAAAAGAAAGGAAGAAAGAAAGGAAAGGGGAGAAGAGATTTTTTTTTTGGTAAAAAAACATAGAAATTAGGAATTGAAGAGAGATGAATGAATAATGATAATGAGTGAAGATGATTAAAATGATGCATAATAATGACGGATGAATTTTTTGTTTTGAATGAACCCAAAGTGGTTAACAAATCAAGACTTTTAATTCTAGTCAAAGCACCAGTCAAATTATGAATAGGAACTTAAAGGGGTTAGAAAAGTTGAGTTTTTTCTTGGTTTTGGCTGAAGCACCAGTTAATAACACCTAGTTTGGCCAGCTCGTGCATTCGGGGCAAACCACATGTTCAGTTTGATCAGCCCACATCAAGGGACAAAGTATAGAATCAGCAACACCTAGTTTAGCCAGCCCATGCATCAGGGGCAAATCGCACGTTTGGTTTGATCGGCCCACATATGGGGATAAGCTATGGATTTTTCCTGATTGAAGCATTAGTAAGAGAGGAGATTGACCAAGTAATGAATTCCTAGAGTTTGCAATGAAAAACATACTGTTCAGGCCAGGAAAACCCATGAATCACATTTTAGATGAGAGATTGACCAGACAATAAATTTATAGATTCTTCAATGAAGAAAAGACTGACCAGACAATGAATTCTTAGAGTCTACAATGAGAAACATACTAATTGGGCAATGAATTCTTGAAGTTTGTAATTTACCGAGTGACTGATTGGACCAGGAAAACCCGTGAATCACATTTCATATGAGTGACTGATTGGGCTAGGAAAACTTATGAATCACATTTGCTGAGTGGAAGGAGGGCCAAGAAAACCTAAGTTTCACACTAAAGCCATAATGAGTGACTGATCAGGCTAAGAAAACCCGAGGAATATGGTCACATTTTGAGTCGAAGAACTCATCTCTCAAGTAAATCTCAAAATTCAAGTATGTCACCTAGCTTTTACTTTTTTTTTTACATTGTGCATGTGATTTTCTTAAAAAACTGCTTTGTATGTGTTTGGTTTTTAAAAAAATCAAGAGGCAAACTATAGACACCGGGTTCGATCGACCTATTAATCTGGGGCAGACTGCGAGTAATCAGTTTGATCGGCTCACATTATACCCAATGATGAGAATGTGAAGCTTAAATATAAGTATGAAGCCTGAATCTTTGATTGGAAATGGACTTGAGAGCCCAGGGACCCAAAAACCTAGCCCAAAATTGTTTAAACATGCCTAAGTTTGCCTTAGCCCACTTGGCCTAATGCATAGCAAGGCCCAAGAGGTGCCGCCTCTATGCAAAGAGGTGATCACCTCTATGGCAGCAGCCGTAGAGGCGATTGCCTCATCACAGTGGCATCACCTCTATACAGACCACTTGCAGCTACATTAAGCCATAGTGGTCAAGTAGGATGGGCCCCACACTCTCAAGACTTGATTTTTGCATGAGAAAGAGATTTTTAGGGGGAATAAAAAGGCTATTGAGGCTTATGATGGTGTAGGAACCTAACGACATAGGTGAGATTTAAGATAAAAATTTAAAAAAAGGAACAAAAGAGAGAGGTTAGCAATATTGGAGATGGACAATTAGCAAGCTCTAAAAAAAAAGAACTAGGAACAAGAGAGAGAGGCTTTAAAACTAGAAAGGGACGTTCTTGAGAAGAAGAGGAGGAGTTCAAGCTCAAAAGTCCATTTCCTTAAGAATAAGAAGGTGAAAGAAGCTTGTTCTCAAGTGTAGATCACATCTAAGTAAAGTTCAATATCCAAAGCAATCTTTGAGGGAAAACTACTTTATTAAAGCTCATACTTAAGTAAATCCTATTTATCTACTTAGCACCTTGATATTAGACTTGCATATGACTTAGTTTGTTTGTTTATTTAGAGTATATTTTGAGTTTATACCACTCATTATGCCATGTTATTAATATGATCTACTAAGGTGTTGAATGTAGTTGTAAAATAGCAAGTTCCTGATTATTTACTTGCATGTCATTTTCTTAGAATAGAAGTTTAATTATTTTGAGAGTCAGGTTGCCTGTTGATTAGAGGGGCGTCACCTTTTTACCATGAGGGGATCACCACTCAGACAGGGTGACCCACGCCTTTATTTTGAGATTTTTGTACTATGTATATATGATTTTGATTCCCTAGCATGTTTTAGTTCTTATACTTCATTTATTTGCATATGATTGTCCGTACCATTTCTTCTAAGTTAATATATTAAGTTACCTACATTTTCTTGAACTTGCTTTGTAAATTGGTTTGAATGCTTTCTTTTGAGAGAGTTTACCTATTTCGGGACTAATATTTTGGCGTTTATAGGATCTTTGAGATTGATCTCCTTGAATCATTAAGGATTTACCCTTTAATTAGTTCTTGAGAGGTTTTCATGAGTCTAAGAACTAGTTAGTCTTGGTTTATCTTTGGTATATTTTTAGTTTATTATACTTTTATTTATGTAAAAATGTTGTAATCCTCAATCGCTTCCCCCTTTGAATTCTAATGTATTGTTTTAATTTATTATTTTGATAAGCTTTAGGACTTTAAGGCATGAAATTGGGTTAATATGCAAACTCAGATTTAAGTGTAAAATTGAACAATTGATTGAAGGCAATTCCAAATTGCATATAAATAAAGGAATAACCAGATAATTAAAGGTAATAAAATACAAAACACAAATGGAGGTTAACTGCAAAGTCGAATGGGCATTCAAAAGCCCATACCCAATTTTAGAACCCATTCTCTAATGACAGGTTCTGGGAACTTTCATGGAATCCAATTACTATACAGTGTATCTCAACTTTTATCTGGGTGACAACTCCATCTTCATTTAGGCTTCAAACACCTAATAGGTATTTCCTAGTGGGGCTTGAGCCTACACTGTACCATGGTCACCAACACTTGGGCACACGCTAAACTCTAATGCCTATAATATCTATTTTGAGCTTTGGTTTACATCAAAATGCCCTTTTTTCATTAATTATATGAGTATTTTTCTTATTTTCAAGAGTGCTTTTGTTTTCCCCCTTTTGTATTCTCCTTTTTCCTTCACTAGTTGTTTTAATCTTTTTGCCCTTTTTTCTTTCTTTTAATTTTTATTTTATCCTTATTTTTTATTTTTTTATTTTTCATTTCTCTATTTTGATTTTTTCTTATTTTGATTTTCTTTCTTTTTTATTTATTTTTTCTTATTTTCTTATTCTTAGTTTTTGTTTTTAGTTTTGGTTTTGGGTATACACACACACACACAAATAAACTGAAATATACAAATAATAATATAGAAATAAATGAAAAATATTTTCAAGTTTCATACATTTGAAAAAAGATGGGCACTTGAATTCAAATTAATTGATATGCATATGTCAATTATTTTTATTTATTTATTTATTTTAATTATTTGAATACAATTATATTTGAAATTTATTACTCAAGGCCAACTATTTCTTTGATAATTTTTCTAACAATATATACTTACACAAATTATCATATTAAGATATTGTCTTGAGTTTTTGATACTGTTTTGAGTTTCAATATTGTTTTGAGTTTCATTTATGAATAATATTAAAAAAATATTCTTTTGTTTAGAGGAAAATATTTGAATAATATTCCGTTAATATATTGATTTTAGTATCGGATATGATTTTGAACTTTTATATACACATAATATTCAGATAGTATACTATATTTATGAGTTTAAGATAATATTTTTTTAATTTTCAGATACTGTTTTGAGTTTTAAATATTATTTTGAGTTTTAGATGCCTATATATTGTTTTGATTGTATCATATATGAATAATGTTCAGATACTATACCATTGTTTGTATCGGATATGATTTTAAAGTTTCACATATGTATATTATTCAGATAATAAACTATATTTATAAGTTAAGATACATTTTTAATTTTTAAATACTATTTTGAGTTTCAAATACTTATGATATACAGATAATATATTGTTTTGACTGTATCATATATGAATAATATTAAGAAAATATATCATTTTTAAGTATCATTCTTATTATTTCTTAAACTTGTTGAGTAACAAAAATTTTAATTAATAATTTTTATTAATTAAATATAAAATATATAAAGCACATATTATTTATTTAATAAGTGGATATAGGGGCTACCCACACAACAGTGAGCTAGTACCAAAAACAATATTTTTGTGCAAAGGATCATCAAAGGTCAAAATGGAATTCTAAGAGCTAACATGCTTCCCTTTCACAATATTAGTATAATCCAAAGATACATTGCAGTATATTTGCAGACTGCCAAAAAGCTAAATAAGATCGTGGAAATTTAGATGGGGTTAAATGTACGAGAAGGTATCGAATTTAAACTTTGTTTTAATTCAGTTATCAAATTTTGATTGTATCTTTTTAAATACTAAATTTCTATTTAGTTTCATATCTGTTACTTAAAAAAATTTTGGCACTTGAACAATCTAGAATTACTATTTTAATCCTTTTTTTTTTTTGTAAATAAGTCCATATTTTCTATATACTTATAGATATATACTTATTGAAAATAAGAACAAAATTTTAAAATGATTTTGATTCCTCCTAATAAGAGTAGACTCATAATGAGAGGTATCAAATCTTTGGTGTAGAAAACTTACAAACTTCTTATAATTTTTGGACTAAATTGAAAAGATAAAGAAATTGAGGAATTAAAATGGTTTTTAAGAGAAATTTAGAGGATTAAAAATTATTAATACTATCCTTTTTGAAAAAAAATCAAAGTTAGGTGACCAAAAAGAAACAAATTGAAGTTTAGTACCCAAATTGTAATAAGTGTAAAGTTGGATGACCACTGATGCATTTAACCCAAATTTAGATGCAGCAAAAGAAGGGGTTTAGTTCACTGTTGGTACTATAACTTTGAACCATACTTCATTTTAGTACTAAATTTTCAATTTTTTTCTTTTCGGTCCCAAAAATTTTATTTTTATTCCAAGTTAAAGTACCTTGAACATATCCAATCAAATTTAGCATACATGTCAACCGAAATAAGTATATTTTTAATATATTCACCACATAAGCATCCCATTAAGTGGCCTAATCACCTTGTGGGCTCCATAAAATAAATTTTGCTAAAATTTTATTTTATGGGGCCCACAAGAAAATTTTATTTTATAGGGCCAATAAGATGATTAATCTGTTTAATGAGATGCTGACAAGGTAAATATATAAAAAATATATTTATTTTGGTTGTCACGTATGTTAAATTTGATCGGATATGTTCGAGGTACTTCAACTTGAAATAAAAATAGAACTTTTGGGATCAAAAAGAAATAAATTAAAATATTGGTATCAAAGTGAAATATCGTCCAAATTTATGATACTAGTGGTGAAATAAACCCCAAAAGAAGAGAAAAGACGAAAAAAATCAAAAGAAGAGAAAACTTGAAATTATTAAATTTATACTTCTTGAACATTTATACAACTTTATAAGAAGCCACAATTGAACATTTTATCTTCATGATTCAGATAAATCATAAATAAATAAATAAATAAATAAATAAATAAATAAATATATATATATATATATATATATATGTCATGGCATTATAAGCATTACCTTCCATTAACAACCACACTTAAAAACAAACAAAACATTGTGTGGTAAAGTAGCTACACAGCCTATATGAACTGAATTCACAGTAGAAAAATTTACAAACATATATACTTTAAAATCATTCAAAACAATACCAAAAAGAGCAAAAATAAGACATATTGTATCAATAAAAAATTCACTAGACAAAAATTGCTCCTTTATCATCAAACCTTAAATGCAAGTGTACCCAGTTCTTGTTGAGCTACCCATAATAGAAAACAACCCACCATCACTAATGTCTTGTTCATCCAAGTACAAATGGTTAATTTCTTTAATAACAACATGCACAACAACTATCACAACTCAAATTAGAATTGAAACCAACACATTTAACTAAACTGTTGACCTTAGCAATAATCAATCTTGTTTTTTGTCTTAACAAACTTAATTTTAAGCATTTAATGTTCTTTGTTTAAGTATGATTAAAAGAATAGGTACAATATTACTCTCAATGAAAGCCAAGTCAAGATTCAGCATAGTAGAGAGTTGCTACTAAAGCAAGGCTGCTATAGTGATAAAATGCTTATGGCTATGACTAAAGTGAGGCTGCCATGGTGATAGAATGTTGAGGGCTGTTACTAAAGCAAGGTTTCCATGGTAACAAAATTATGAGTGTTATAATTGAAGTCTTACTTCCATGGTGACATCAAACTTCAAAAAATCCAATGGACATATTTTTAAAATTATTGAAGAAAGGAGATGTTAGAGGGCTGCGACTAAAGTAAGGCTACCATGGTGGCAGAAAGTAGAGGGCTATGACTGAAGCCTTGCTTCTATAATGACGACCCAATAAACATATTTTTGAAATAATTAAAGAAAAGAGACATTGAAGACATAATCAATGGCTCCAATAGCCATATTTTTTAAACTTAATCTATATATATATGCTCTAGAGTTATTATAACAAGAATAACACTTTATATTACTCTTTAATTATATAAAAAAACTCTCTAAGCATTCATTAAGCTTCATTTTTCTTTGTATCAATATTCTTTGTATTGATTAACTCTTGTGGGAGTTGGTTGTGTGATAGAAATAAGACCTCATCTTTATCTAAATCTTAGGATAGATTAAAAGGATGGAATTGATATAAGTGTTTAACCATTAAAATACTTAGGAATTAGTTGAAGAGTTAGCCTTAAAACCCTTATTTGTGAAAGGTTAAAGAGTGAACCTCAAACTCTTGTAATCTCAATCTTGTAAACAAGATTATGGGTATTGAAAAATCCTAACTTAGGGATAAGTTAGGTTGAGACGTAGGATTGTTGAGAATATGAGCTCCTTAAATTTATGTGTTCATTGTTCTTCCTACTCTATTCTTTTTTAATTCTTGTTCATTCTTTAAATTCTTTTTAATTTTTCTAATCCTTCATTAGCCTTATTCACCCCCCTCTAAGGCAATTTTAATTAGTATCAGAGCTTGAATTCTAGGAACTTCATTGCTAGAATACAATATCATGGAGAGTGAATTTCAAAATATTTCTTCACTTAGACCATTCTTTGATGGAAGTGATTACCCACATTGGAAGTTCAAAATGGAGTTATATTTAGATTGTGATTCGCTTAAACTTTGGGAAGTTATTCTCAAAGGTTGGGAATCACCTAAAGCTAACATTAATGGTGTATAAATAAATTTTTCAAGAAATCAATGGAACAATGAACAAAAGAAAGAAAATTATAAAAATAAGAAAGCTATGATCACTCTAGTCTCTTCCATGTCAAAAGAAGAAGGAGACAAACTTCAACGTTGCATTTTGGTAAAGGGAATGTGGGAGACCTTGGAGAATCATTATGAAGACAATGTACAAGTAAGAAGCAAGAAGATTCAACTTCATACGTATGAATATAAACTCTTAAATATGAAGCCTTATGAGTCAATTATTAAGATGACAAACCATCTCAATACTATTCTCGTCAGTCTCAAGAAACTTGGAAAATATTTCTCCAAGGAAGAGGTGAATAAAAAGATTTTAAGAATCCTACCTAAGAAGGATTGGGAATCTAAAGTCACTTCAATTGAGGAAACTCAAGACCTTTCAACTCTCTCGACCGATGTGCTTCTTAGAGAGCTCCATACACATGAGCTTACAATTAAGCAAAGAGGAGAAAAGCAAGAAGAGTAGGAGAATAACATTAAAAGCTTCACAAGAAGATAATGAAGAAAAAAGCCTTAAAGATTCAAGTAATGAAGATGGTGATATTGCTATGCTCACAAGAAACTTTAAAAAATTCTTGAGAAAGAAAAATTTCTCAAGAACAAGAGACTTCAATAAGAAGTATGAAGGAAATGGCAAGAAGAAAACTAAAGAGGTTACTTATTATAAATTCAAGAAATCAGATCAAATTCAAAGTGAGTGCCCCAAACTAAAATTCAATAACAAAGGAGGAAAGGAGAAAAAAAAGACCTTCAAAGCTACTTAAGATAACTTCTCAGAATTTGATGAGGAAGAGGAATAATAAGAAGTTGTCAACCTTTACTTCATGGCTCATGAAGATAAAAATAAGGTATCATTTACTTCTAACTCTTCTTGTGATGATTATTATGAATATGATAATGATGAGATCTCTATTATGAGCAAAATCTTACTTAAATGCAAAAGCTTATTATCTAAGAAAAATCATTATAAGCATGAGTTATCTAGCTTAACCAAGGATAAATTTACTAGTGACCTAAAATCTTTAAATTCTTTAAAAGAGCAACTTAAGAAAGCAAGTTATGAAAATCATAAGATTTCTAATAAGTTATTATAATTAAAGAATTCCATTTCCAAATTCCAAAAAGGAAAAGAGAGTTTAGATAATCTTCTTGACTCTTAAAAAATCCATGGAAACACTCATGGATTAGGATATGAGAAAGGAATGGTTTCTTCCTCATCATCATTACATATTAAATTTATTAAGGCATCACATAATTCCACTCCTTCCACCTCTAAACTGATTGAGACTCAAGATTTCAAAGCTAATAAGTCTCATGTGTTAAATATTAAAGGAAAGTCTCATAAAAGCTAATCCTATATAACAGAAAGAGGTAGGTTTCATGCTAGAAAAACATAACCCAAACATGCTTACATGTACACTAGACATAACACTTATGAGCATGTTGCATAATATAATGCACCTAAACATGCTGCACAAACCTATCAAAATACACATTGTCATTGTCAATGCATGTCTCACATATGACTCAAAATAATTTTATGAGACACTCACTATCACAACATAAAAAGAATGTTTCATACACTAGGAAACCATATCATCCTAGGAAAAGTAAATTTGAAAATGTTGTATATTCATATTGAATGATCAAAGGACATACTAACAATGTGTGCTTCTATAGAAGACTACACATGAATTTGCTTTTTTTAGATTATCTTGAAACTAACCAACATAGACTAATAAAGGTTTTGGTTTCAAAAGAACACTTAAATTGTCTTGTGTAGGTGTGCTTGAAATCCACAAGTATAAAAAGCAAGTGGTATCTCGATAGTGGATGTTCAAGATACATGATGGAGACAAAGAGCAATTCAACAAACATGATGCAAAGGATGGAGGACATGTCACATTCAAGGACAATTCCAAAGGAAATATAGTATGCATTTGAGAAATCGATAATCCTTAACTCTTATTTATATACCTTATCTTGCTTGTTAATGGTTTTAAATATAATTTGTTAAGTATAAATCAAATATGTGACATGAGAAATAAAGTCACTTTTAATCCTATAAATTGCTTTATTATTAGTTTTTATGAAGACAAAGTAATTTTTAGTGGAGAAAGAGTATATAATGTTTATGTTATTGATTTGAATAAAATTAATAACAAAGACATTAGATGCTTAATGTCTATCTCCCATGACACATGGACATGGTATAGAAGGTTAGGAAATGCAAAGTTTGAGCTTTTGAATGATCTCAGTAAGCATGAACTTGTGATTTGTTTACCTAAACGTGAATTCACAAAGGATAAACCTTATGAGGCTTGTCAAAAGGGAAAAAAATCCAAGTCTTCATTCAAGCTTAAGAATGTAGTGTCAAACTCTAAACCACTTAAACTTATACATATGGATTTATTTAGACCAACTAGAATTGCTAATCTTGATGAAATGCACTATGCATATATATTGGTTGATGATTACTCTAGATATACTTAGGTGTGTTTTCTTGCTCATAAGAATGATGCTTTTAAATCATTTGAAAGCTTTTCAAAAAGAGTTCATAGAGAAAAAGGTTTTTGCATTTCATCTATTAGGAGTGATCATGGAACCAAATTTGAAAATGAATTCTTTAAAATCTTTTCCAATGAAAATAGTATTTCATGTACTTTTTCTTCTCCTAAAACTCCGTAACAAAATGAGGTAGTTGAAAGAAAAAATAAAACTCTAGTGGAATGGCTAGAACCATGCTTCATGAGTATAATTTACCTCTGTACTTTTGGGCAGAAGCCGTTAACACATCTTGCTACATTGCAAATAGAGTATTTAAAATACTAATTTTAAATAAAATTTCTTATGAGCTTTAAAATAATAGAAAATCCAAAATTTCGTATCTTAGAGTATTTGGATGCAAGTGCTTTGTATTGAGCACCAAGGATAATCTTGGAAAATTTAATTTTAAAGCTGATGAAGGAATTTTCCTAGGCTATACCACTACTAATAAAGCATATAAAGTCTTTGATAAAAGAACATTAGTAGTTTAAGAGTTAATGCATGTTGTATTTGATGAATCAAACTCACTTGATCCTAGAAAGAATGTTTGTGATTTTATAGATGGGCATATGGATATGAACACTCGAGAAGAAAATGCTAGTAAGCCTTTAAAACTTGAAGGTCCAAACAAGGAGGACAATAACGATATGTCTCAACTTACCTTGAAGGATGAACTTCCAAAGGATTAGCAATTCAAGAAAGCACATCCTCAAGACCTCATCATAAATGACACTACAAATGGGGTAACTACTAGATCTAAATTTAAGTCTATTGTTAATTTATTCTTCATATCTCAAATTGAACCAAAAAATATTGATGATGTTTTGAGTAATGAATTTTAGGTCCTTATTATGCAAGAAGAGTTAAATCAATTTGAGAGAAATAAGGTTTAGACCTTGGTTCATAAACCTAAACATCATCCTATTATAGACACCAAATGGGTGTTTATAAATAAGATAAATGAATAAGGTGTCATAACTAGGAACAAAGCTAGACTAATAGCTAAAGGTTATAATCAAGAGGAAGGCATTGATTATGATGAAACCTTTTCCCCAGTTGCAAGGTTAGAAACTATTAGAATGTTACTTACATTTGCATCATTCATGAATTTTAAAATTTTTCAAATGGATGTCAAAAGTGCTTTTTTAAATGGATTTGTTAAAGAGGAGGTATATGTCGATTGACCTCCGGGTTTTAAAAATTTTGATTCTCTAAATCATGTTTTTTAAAATGTTAAAATCTTTGTATGGATTGAAACAAGCTCCAAGAGCTTGGTATGAACGATTAAGCAACTTCTTATTAAAGAAAGGTTTTTCTAAAGAAAAAGTTAACACATTATAGACGGCGGGGTTTAGCACGCGTCTAAGATTTTAGCAACCACTACACTGTTTAGGCTCAGGGCCTTAGAGAACACAGTAACCACTATCACAAAGACATGACATGGAGATGAGGAGTCACCACCCAGGGTAAGAACTAGGACAAATCAAAACGGTGGTACTCGATTCCCTAAAAGAAAGCTAGCACCACAACCAGGAGATTCTGGATACGGAATACTAACTTCTCTTAGTCTTGTGTTCATTTAGAATAATTTTATAAATGATTATTTCATCCTCTAATTATATGCAACTTTATTAAACCCTATTTGACATCCATCTAACCCTAGGTATCTAGTCAATAAAATTACATATAAAAAATGCACTCAACATCGCGTTGTCCCTAAGTCTAAACTATGTTAATTTTATTAAAAAAGTTAGCTAGATTTACATTTTATTTACAAGTAAGAAAGAGACTAGAAGTAGGCCTACCTTTTTATTAATTAGTGAGGCTAGATCTATTTATTTTAGCTTGTATAAGGAATGAGTTTAAGTCTATTCAATTTTAAAGAAAAGTTAAATTAGTGGGCCTAAGGCTAATTTGGTTTTATTTGAAATGTGGGTCTAGGTCTATTTTAAAAGAAATGCATTTTAATGGGCTGAGCTAAGTCTAAACAAGTTTTAATTAACTAAGTGGGTAATGGGCCTAAATTGATTTAATTATTTAAATTCCTAAACCATTTTTAAGCCTATTTATTAAGTGGGTTAGACCTAAACGTGGACTTGGGACCCAAAACCAAATAAAAAAGTCTAAAAACATAAAAAAAAAATAACAAAATCAAATCAAAACACATTCACATATGATTTCTAAAAAAAACCTAATTTAATTACACATAAACCCTAAATTAAGCTACTTCCACTATTGATTTTAATTTGATTTTTACCCAATCGAACCTAATTACTGATTGATTTTAAAATGCAGAAAATTAAATCTTTTACTATTCCTACTACTGAGGCTATTACAAACTACGTACAAAATTAAAATATAACAATTATACAACCATGAATTAAAATAACTACACAGAACACCAAAATGAAAAAAAAAAAGATAAAACCCTAAATTCTATTGGAAAATAACATAGGTTTTTCCATGGCATTCCATGGACCTTCTGTTCAGTTTAAACACAAGCAGTATCCTCATCAATTCACATGTGGACATCAAAACAAAGAAAAAAACAAAAGTAATCAGATTAGTAATGAAATTAAATAATCAAAATAATAACAAAAATAAAAGGAAAAATCGTAAAAAGAAGATAATAGAAAAAATGAAATAGAAAAAGAACACTGATAATTTAGATGTTGTGTAAATGCCCTTTTTAGCCCCTAAGATTGGATTATCACCGTTGAAATTGAATAGCTATTGATTTTGGATAGAGGCTTAAAAAATAATGTTGGATCGTTCTTGTTAAAAGAATCGTCTAAAAAAGAGCTTTGACAAAAATTGAAGTTTTTGGTGCATAGGGTGTTCTCAATGGTGTCTAAGTTTTTTAGGGTTTATGTGTGAGTCTCCGCTTTTTTTCTTTTTGTGTTAGTCTCCAAATTTTTTTTCCTCTCACACATGCAGACTCTACTTTTAAATGCAGAGTCTGCTTGCGTACTAACTTCCTCCTTTGGAGGAACAAACTTATCTCTCTAAAATAGAGTGATAAGATTAGATTTTTGAATGTCTTCAATGCGTCAAAATTTTTTTAGATAAAACTAATGATAAAAATTCAATTTTTAACCAATCAAAACACTAAAAAAAATTGACAAAAAATAAGAAAAAATATGTGAAAAATAAAAAAAATGGGACTTTTACGTGTTGGTATTGTGTAATGCCGACCCTAAATTTTTTTCAACTTTTAATTACCAAAAGACCCCTGAAAAATTGACTTTGTTGTAATCAAATCCTTAAAACATTACAATTTAGTCCCTAAAGTCCATAAAATTGACAACCAAGTTCAATTTTTTAATAAATTTCATCATAAGGGCTTATGTCGCAATTGTGCACAATTGCATTCCAAAATTGGGTGCTTATAGTTGCCCCCCCCCCCCCCCCCCTTTGTCGCTGTTTGCTTGACAAATTGTGACAAAATAATATAAGCACATAATTTTGAGAGAAATAAATTAGGACACTTGATTGTATCCTAAATGTTAGATTGATGCTCAAATTTCTAAGTAAGGTGTAATGTTTGACAAGTCTCACTATATTTCCTGCTGAACGTCTAATGGACTTTGTGCAAATGAGTTTCGCTATATTCCCTGTGCGACATCTAGCAATGATAAATTGAAAACTTGTTATAGTTCCTGTGGAATGTCTAGCAATGATGAATTTCGTTATATTCCCTATGGGACGTCTAATGATGCACACTATATTCCCTATGGGATGTCTAGTGAAGTTGAATTGAAAATCTGCTATAGTTCTTGTGGAGCATCTAGCAATGGTGAATTTCATTATATTCCCTGTGGGACGTCTAACGATGCACACTATATTCCTTGTAGGATGTCTAGTGAAGTTGAATTAAAAATCTGCTATAGTTCTTGTGGAACGTCTAGCACTGATGAATTTGAAAGTTTATGTCATAACTGTTAGTGATATGCACTAGGTCAATCATTTGCGATTATGTATTGACTTTCTTATTTTATTAATAAAGCGATATTTCATTATCATTTGATTTTATGATAATTATATGAATGGTTAATTCTTACTAAGGCCATCAAGAATGTGACTTGATAGTAAAACCCTTAAATTAAAATAATAGTTCTATTCTAATTATCCCTAGCCATTTATTCATTATATATAAATATTAAAGTATTAAGGCTAATATGAAGTTGACTGATGGTTATGTTTTACTTATCATGAATATGAAATATTAAGTCAACTCATAGGTACATGATGAGAGATCATGTACTGGATTGACCCACTATGAAAATACTACACAGATTATTGTCAAAAGTATTTTTCATCATAGTAATTTTATTTTAGTCCTTTGACCTTGAAATCATCATAGATTTCTACATAGCTATTTTATGTTTTGACACATTCTAACATTGTCTTTAACCGAATGATTAAATAGGATGTTGTTGGATATGAAATTAGTTATGTGAGGAATGTGAGTGATTTAGAAGGGATTTATTCCTCATTAATATGAGAAAGATATCTATGGGCCCCTTGATGAGATAGACTAAAGGAAAATGCATGGCCATGCTGAAATGAATTAATAAAGAGTTATCATTTTTAGTCTACTTGGAATCAAGTCATAATATTGAACTATATAAGGATGACATTCTATGCCTTATGTTCAATTAAGATATCATGTGATAAAGGGATGATAAAATTCATTGTAATTAAGTTATGTCGAATTATTGACTTCACATGACTTGGGTAGTCATAATGTCTTACTAGAGGTCGCTTATGACTTATAGGCCTAAATAGAGATTTAGGCCCACTACCAATGTTATATGAACCTACAGGGTCACACACTTAGAACAAGCCCAAAATGAATATGGGTATAATAAGCCCAAAATAAACTCTGTGAAAATAAATAATTAAAGTGTTTTATTTATTTATTTATTTATTTAAGATAAATGTTATTTTAAATAAATAAATAAGATATTATTTCTGATTTATTTTTAAACAAAATCAGAATATAATAAATGGAAATTATCAAAAGGTCATTGGTAGGTGAAACCCTAATTTGGAGTCTATAAATATGTTATATTCTCTAGGGTTTCACACAATTGTTTTTCCTGCCTCCAAATTTGTTTTCTTTCTTCTTAGAAAATAAAGACAGAGTTTTTCTTTTGTTCTTGATTTGTGAGACAATCAAGGAGGTTGCTAGCGCACACACTCCAATTCATTTTGTGAAGGGCCGTTCATGTGGATACTTATAGAGGACGCATCCTTTTGGAGACGTCTTGATTCGAACAACCAAAGCAAAAGGCTCGAGGTAAGGTGTCACCGGTGTGAACCTCCTCTCATCCTTCCAGAAAATCTTGCCTCTTCTGCATTTTGGTGAGATTTTTGAAATCTTAGATTTAATCAAGTAGTCGAATTACATGGGTCCAGGTTTGGGAATGTGATAAATTTTTAATTTTTCCACTGCGTTTGTATCATGAAACCCAATAATAACTGCTATGCAATACATAACATAATTAAGGTTATGACTACTATGCAACACATAACATAATCATTTGAAATTCATATCATAGCTACTGTGCAGCATATGAATCCTTTGATTGAAATGATGCATGTAAAATGCAAAAAATGAATTATGTAATCTTGTTTTGTATTCTGTACTTGGCAGAAAATTCAGAATCACAGATTGATTATGTAGTTTTAATCATTCAATGAATTATTAATTTGATGAACGTCAAGATTTAATTAGGAACATGTTCCTAATCCAAATGCAATTATGGACCAAATTGCAAGAAATAAAAGATGGATAAAAAGTAAGTAAAATAGAAGGATTAAAATGGATATTTTCCATTTTATATATCCTTTCCCCTTTGACGATCACTTCACTTCTCTTCCTATTCTTTTCTTCTTCTTTTTTTTTTCAATTGATCTTGATTTTTCTTTTCTTGATTTCTTTACCATTTGTCATCCGATTTGCAATCCGTTTGATCCTATGGCCTCCTCGTCACACGGACAACATGAAAGAGTTGAGACTTTAGAATGTCAGAGGATTCTGCCTCTTCATTTTCCTTAGAATGATTTGGGACTTCGAGAAGACTCAACTATTTTTCCTTTGACTTATTTACATACCCACAAGCGCAGAGATGTGGGTAATGAGGTAACTTTTCTTGCTTCTGTTTATTTCTGCAAAAACATCTCATGTATAATTAGCAATCAGAGTTAGTTTTAGAGTAGAGATTGACATGTATATTAGTCAGAAATTAACATGAAAATGCATGATAAATTGAAATTAAACTCTAAAAATATGAAATTTAGCTCATGGGTTGTCCAAATGACTAATCGAATGTCTGGAATTTTGGTCGGAATTCTAGATTTCTGATCAGCCAGGCTATTGCCAATTGGCAATCTAGAATGCCGATCGGCATTCAAGATTGTCGATCGACAATCTACATTGCCAATCAGTTAATTTTTTTAAATGTCAATTAATTAATTAACTAATCAAATCCTTCAATTTAAATTCTTTGATTAATTAATTAATTATTATTTTTGAAATTGAAATATCATCCGATAAAGTTCACGGGCTATTTCAATCTAGCCCAAGAATTATTTCATGGATTGCAGGAGCAGGTGACACGTCTAATTTGGGCCTCCAGATTCAGGCATTTCATTGCTGCACTTTCGACTATTCGAGGTCAGCCTGACTGTTACTCTTTGTTCTCTTTGATCGAGCGATGGATGGATACTATCCACACTTTTCATACTCGTGTGGGTGAGCTGACTATTTCACCTATGAGTTTCTCTGCTATCACCAGGATTTCCTTTGGAGGATCCCCAGTTCCATTTGATGTCAGCTATTATAGTCTTCCAGAGCATGCATGGAGTCAGTACGTATGAGATTTGATTGGGTTTGCTCCAGCGTGGAAAAATCTAAAGAATGTTCTTCTTTCATCATTAGTTGAGGGATTTAGACGCCTTCCTATTTCTACTCCTCGTCATATTATCCATAAGGTGAGGTGTTTCCTTTTAATATTATTAGGCATGACCCTCTTTTGTGAGATCGGTCATGAGGTCAGTATTGCTCCGTTGGGTCCTCTTTGTGACTTAGATCGAGTTGCCACACTAGATTGGGGATTTGTTGCACTCGCTTATATTTATTACAAACTGGACACTGTCTGTAGAGGTGCTATCATGATGTGTGGCTTTTGGCACATCTTGCATGTATGTTCTCCTTCATTTGATCTTTATAGTCTTGCTTTTCTTTGCCTTTTTTTTAGATTTAGTTATAGGAAAAACTGAGCTTGCTTAATGTATCCCTCAATCCTTTGACTTATCAACTTCATTAACTACAATCTCATCCTTTAAAAATGAAGGACAAACATTCTATGGACCAATGGGTTGACTGGTTAAAGAAGATTTCAGATGCTGAGATCACATGGGTCTACCTTTGGTAGAGATTGAAGTTCATTACTATTAAGCTATATGATCACTGTATTCCTATTCCAAGGCTGCACTTCTCTACCTTTTTTACCCCTTTATGCCTTTGCCATCAGTATGGTCCCCCTCAGTTCATTATTACTGTTCTGGCTGACTTTAAAGGTTTTCCTCTGAGATAAGATTCTCTGGATAAGATTAGGAGCTTGTGGCCTTGTAGAGCTCTTGAACAGAACATACACTTGTATGTTGGTGTGACTACTGATGATGATTACAAAACTTGGGTTGTTATCCAAAAGATAAAACCACTAGGATTTACTAGGTACAAGAGGACTCAAGCTTTGTATGGTGAGTCACAAAGGAAGAAACAAAGACATCACTAGATAGAATGGTCTCATAAAGCTAATCTTAGGCTTTCTTATGTTTTGTTTTCCCTTCAAGTACTTTTGCTTTATAATAAAGAAAAACATGCAAAGTTTAACAAAACTTCAATTTCAATTTCATTCATTAATTAGGGCCAAAATGAGTACATTTAATACATCACATGACATAACTCATGTTATCAGCTAGTCCTCATAGATTTTCTAACTAAATATTTTTTGCTCATATTTTATTTCCTTAATTTTTGCTTGACTAGCCCTTTACGGGTTTTCTAATCAGTGGGACCATTCTCTTTTTATTTATTTCCCTAACTTTTTCCTATTAGCCCTTTGCGGGTTTTCTGAACAATGGGAATATCCTAACTTTTTCCTGACTAGCCGTTTTAAGTTTTCTAGCCAGTGGAGTTTATTTTCTTTATTCTACTTTTATTCATATTTTTACAGGTAGTACTTCTTAAGGCGATCCAGATTAATAGGTTCCATGAACTCATTCCCTTCAAGATCTGATATCTTAGCAGCTCCTTTAGGTAGGACCGATTTGAGCAAGTACAGTCCTTCCCAATTCGGTCTAAATTTACCTCTTGGATTGAACACCATGGCTCTAGACTGTTTCAGCACCATATCTCTAGCTTTGATCTTCCTAGGCTTAACCTTCTTGTTGAACACCCTTGCTATCCTTCACTGATATATCTAAGTGTGGAATAAAGCATCCATCCTTTTCTCATCTAGAGATACAAGATGATTATATCTCTTCTGCGTCTGTTCATTCTTAGTTATTTTAGCTTCCATGACTACTCTCAAGGACTTAATCTCAGTTTCTATGGCCAAAACTGCCTCACAACCATATACCAATGAGAACAGTGTTTTGCCTGTGGCAGTTCTAGTTGTAGTCCTATATCCCCATAAGGTAAAAGAAATATATTCAAACCAATCCTTGTAAGTTTTAACCATCTTAGAAAGGATTTTCTTGACATTTTTATTAGCCGCTTCCACTACTCTATTAGCTTGAGGGCAATAAGGTGAAGATTTATATTGCTCAATCCCATACTTTTGTAACAACTCTACTATTTTTGCTTGAAATTGAACCCCATTATCTGTCACAATATGATGTGGAACCCCATATCTGTAGATAAGGCTCTTCTCGATGAACCATGCCATCTATTTTGCTTTCAAAGTGTTAAAAGATTCTACCTCTACCCATCTCGAGAAGTAATCAATTGCCACCACTATGTATTTATGCCCATTTAATGTTGTTAGTCTTATTTCTCCTATGATGTTAATTCCCTATGCTGCAAAGGGCCAAGGGGATGATAAACTATTCAGCACTATTGGAGGCATATGACTAAGATTCCCATAGATCTAACACTGATGGCATTGTCTTATTATCCTGATACAATCCTTTTCTATAGTCATCCAGTAATACCCTTGTTTGAGTATCTTCTTAGCTAGAATCATCCCATTCATATGAGAACTGTAAGCCCCTGCATGAATCTCTTGCATTACCTTTTCAGCTTCATCCTTTTTTAAGCACTTGAGTTGCATCCCATTCAACATTTTTTTGTATAATAGCTCATCATGACTTGTATAGTTACGTGTAAGGACATGAAGAGCATATCTTTCTTTTGAGGATGCTTCATCTGGATAAATTCCTTCTTCAATGAATCTCTGGACATCGTAAAACCAAGGCTTTTCTTCAGGCCCCATCTGAACATTCATAATCTGCTCACCCCCATAACACAGTGCTCTAGACTTTATGATCACTAAAGGTTTCATGGCTAATCCAGTTGCACTATCCTACATTGAAGAGAGTGTTGCCAGTGCATCTGCCATCTGATTATCATCTCTAAATAGATGGATAAAGAGACATTCTTCATTAAGGCTTTCAAATAGCAGATATAAGGCTTCAGCTTTTCCTCTTTTACTTCCCATTCTTCACTAGCCTGACTAATGACTAACATTGAATCCCCATAAACTAACAAATCTTTCAGTCTAGCTACCACAGTTGCCTCAACTCCATAGATACATACTTTATACTTGGCCATATTGTTTGTGACTTGAAATCCAGTTTCTTTGCCATTGGTATAGTTTCTCCTTCCAGTGTAACAAGAATCAGTCCCAATCCAACTCCTTTATTGTTTACAGCTTTATCGAAGTAAAGTTTCCACTCCTAGTGCTCTATAACTACTAAGTTCTCATTTGGAAACTCCAAATTCCACTGCTCTTCACCTTCAATCGCATTCTAAGCTATGAATTTTGCTACTACTCTTCCCTTGATTACCTTTATAGTGATGTACTCTATATTAAATTTTGTTAAGAGTACCAACCATTGAGACATTTTTCCAGTTAGAGCCGATGCTTGAAATAGATACCTTAAAGGGTATACTCTTAAAACAACTTGAACCCTATAACATTGAAAATAATGCCTCAATTTACTCGTAGCCCAAATCATGATCAAACATGTATTTTCTACTAAATCATATTTTTCCTCGTACGGCAAAAATTCTTGCTCAGGTAGTACACTACGTGCTCTATTCCATCTAACCCTTTTTATGTTAACATTGCCCCCATTGCATCCTCTTCTAAATCCAAGTATAAAACCAATGGCTTACCTTGTCTAGGTGATTTCAGAACAGGTGGATTAACAAGATACTCCTTGATCTTATCAAAAGCTTTCTGACAATCATCATTCCACATAATCGGCTGATCTTTCCTTAAGAGCTTAAAGATAGGGTCATAAATATTAATGAGTTTTGTGATAAACCTACTAATAAACTGCAACCTGCCAAGGAATCCTCTTACTTCTTTCTCCGGCTTTGGTGCCGGCATTTCTTGGATGGCTTTCACCTTATCCGGATCCCCTTTAATTCCTCAGTTGCTCACTATATGCGCTAACAGCTTCCCTGAAGTAACCCCAAAAATGCACTTCTTCGGGTTAAGTCTCAGGTTGTATCTCTCAATTCAGGCCAAGAATTTGTTTAAGGCTTCAAAGTATCCTCCTCTTGTCTCTGATTTGACCATCATGTCATCCACATACACTTCAACCTTCTTATGCATCATATCATGGAAAAGTGCAGTAACGGCTCTTTGATAAGTTGCACCTGCATTCTTCAGTCCGAAAGGCATCACCTTGTAACAATAGGTCCCCCATTCTGTGATGAAAGCTGTCTTAATCTTGTCCATGAATGCCATCATTATCTGGTTGTACTCAAAAAATCCGTCCATAAAAGAATACATTGCACTGCTACAGCGCTATCCACTATTACATCAACATGAGGTAACGGGAAGTCATCTTTTGGATAGCTTTGTTTAGATCCCTAAAATCTACACACATCTGTACTTTGCCATCTTTCTTAGGAACAGGTACTATGTTTGCTAGCCACTAAGGGTAGTCTACTACCTTTAGGAAGTTAGCCTATATTTGCTTGGCAATTTCCTCCCTTATATTTTTTGTCCATTTTGGTCTTAATCTGTGCAATTTCTGTTTAACCAGCTTAGTTTTTGGATAATTTGGAATGTGATGCTCTACTATTTCCTTATCCAAACCTGGCATGTCTTCATAAGTCCAAGCAAATACTACCTTTCTTTTTGTTAATATTCTCTCAAAATTTTTCCTCTTTTCAGGAGTTAGATCATGTGATATAAAAATGTTCTTTGGATTATCATTTGTGCCCATGTTAAATGAATCAAATTGAATTGAATTAATGTCAAACATGCATGACCTATCAAAATTATAATGCACAGAACTATCAGGATGCACATCACACAAGTAAGCAAAACCAGCATTCATATCATTGACTATAGGAAAAACAACATCCTTGTCCGCATAAAGACCGGACATTATTACATCAGTTTCTTCATAAAAAACATTAATAAAACTATCATTAATAACAGTATCTAAGTCCTAGGGTGGTTCCTCCTTAGGTGGTAGACACAGAAGCTCCTCAACAACATCATCACTCATCCTTTTAGTTACTTGCTCCATGACTTCCTCTTTGTTGCTAGCTACTAGGTTTTCCACAATATGCTCCTTAAAGATCTCAAACTCGGGGACATTCTTTCCAGCCACGTTAACAGATTCTTTGGTGCCTAGATAATACTTGCTCTCCACTGGCTTGATAAAGTTCTCACTTATTGGTCTAATTCTTCCCAATGGCTTATTTCTTTTTGCTTTCTCTTTGCTCTTCTACTAGTTGGTCCTACCTCAGTATATCCCAAACCCTTCGTATGGTCCTGGGTCTTAATGTTTGGGGGCCTAGGACTTCCTTGTTCATTCTTTCTGAGCCCCTATCCATGTTAATAATTCATGCTTGCCATCATTTTTACAACCCTAGGATCTGTCCCATCAAATATTCCAGCAACTTGGAAATTAGGCGGAACACACACTTGCTTGCTTCTGTTTATCAAGTATAGCTGCCACAGCTATATTGGTTCCAACTTCTATTGTCATGACATCTCCTTCATGAAGGAATTTTATTTTTTAGTGTATAGTTAAAGGTACTCCTCCCAAGACATAAAACCACGGCCTTCCCAACAACAGGGCATAGGTAACAGGGATGTCCAGCATAATAAATTCAACAGTCGACTCTACGGGCCCTATTTTGACCAAAGCCTAAAATGTTCCCTCCACATTCTTAGTACTGTCATCATAAGCTCTAATTATAAGGATTGAAACTATCAAGTCATCTATTTTCAGACCCAAATTAGGCAGGATCTTTAGCGGGCATACATTTATAACTGAACCATCATCTACCATTACAAAGTTGGTTCTCTTCCCTTTTAATTCAGCAGGGATAAATAATGCCTTATTATGGTTTCTTCCCACCAAAGGCAAGTCATCGTTTAAGAACGTTATCAGCCCGTGTTTCTTTTCTGTAACCTCTACTACCATAGCTTCTAGAGTAGCGGCTGTTTCAATACTTATATTCGATAAAGCTTTAACCAGAGCCCTTTTGTGACTACTCGAATGCATCAATAATTCCCAAATGCTCACATGCGCTTTAGGATCAGGTCTTCTTTCTGTCCTTCCTCTACTTCTACATTATCTGTTTCTTCCCTTTCTATAACCCTTTCATTTTGCTTTTCTATTGTCCAGTAATTCCTCCTACTTCTAGTAACATGATTCACATTTGGATTATCACTCCATACATCAACTCCGGTGGTTTTTCTTCATTAGAATCATACCATATGTCCACGACCCTAACGATTCATTCCCTTTTCCTATTTTTCCAAACTTCCATTATGCATGTTTCTTTTCCTTTCAACTCCCTCAACTTGTCCATACATTGGCTTAGCAACTCTTCAACCCCTTCTTAGAATAGTTCTAGGGTTAAGAATTCATCTTCTTCAAACTCATCACCCCATCCTATTGGCATAATCTCTTCCATAGGTATGTTAGTGGAAGTGGGTTTAGAATAAAATACTCTGTAATCGAACTTGCCCAAAGGTTGTCTTAACAGATCTTCAACTCCTCTTAGCGACTGCTTAGGAATTTTAGGCTCTTCTTTTACCAGCTTATCATCAAACTCATCTCCCCAACCTGAGGGCTTAATTGATTCAATAGGGATATCAGCAGAGGATGGTTTTGAGTAAAATACTCTGTAATCAAACTTGCCTGAGGGTTGGCCCAGTAAATCCTCTACTCCTCTCTGTAGTTGTTCGAAAGGTTATCCATTGGGTATAAGGCTAAGGTCCTCGAAGGAGCTTAGCACTTATTTTTTGTTAACCCTTGAGTTGATCATCATGGTGACTGGTGGTGGAACATTTCGACAGTTTGGGAAAGGGTTGTTTCTAGTGTTTGGGTTGGAATTGGATTTCTAAAGGTCGATGATTTTTCCAGAGTCTATCAAGTTTTGGATTTTGTGTTTTAGGCAAATGCATGTATCTATGGAATGGCCAACTGCTTGATGAAACTTGTAGTAACTATTTGGATTATAGCCAGGGACATTAGGATTTGGGGGTTTAGAAAAGGTCAGGGGTCTAAGCAGGCCTTTTTGGATTAACCTCTCTAGGACTTTAGAGAGTGGCTGGTTAAAGTTATAAAATCTCCTAGGTTGCTGAACTGCATGCACCTCTATAGCTCATCTAGTACTTCCTTGTTGTATGCCCCCAGTTGGGTAGTTTCGGGTCCCTGTGCCTCTAGCAGTTTTCTTTTTCTCACTCTCAATTTCCTCATCTTGTAACCCATTATCATACAAATCCACAAAGGTTTTGGGATTCATCATCTGTAGCCTCTCGACCAAATTAGGTGACACATTACGAACTATCATTCTAGCTTGATCCTTCTCAACAAGCTTATTTTTCATCATCCCTGCTTTATTCATGAATCTGGTGAGGAAATCGAAAAGGCCTCATTTGGTTTCTTCTTAGTCAACTCCAAATCCCTAATTAACACTTCCAATCGAGTGTCATAATCATATTGTTTCAAGAGTGCAGTACATAGTTCCTTCCAATCAGCCCTAACAGACTTTTCTAACCTAAGGTACCAGTTTACAACCATTCCCTCCAGTGACAGTACAAACAGCCTAGCAACTACTGCTAATGGTGCTTTAGTAGTGCTCATGGTTGTTGTGTATTGGCTCAAATGAATTCTAAGGTCTCCTCTCCCATCAAATTTCTGCAGTTAAGGCATTTTGAATTTTTCAGGTAGCTTATCTCCCTCTATTTTTAGCATGTCATCAAAGTCAAAAGAATATCCCATTCCTTGTCCTCTAATAAGCTCTTCCATCTTGGACATTTTCTGAGTAAGTGCTTGCATCTGCTTAGACTCAAGGTCTTGAACTAATTCAAGTGAATCTCTCTTCGCCTTTTCTACCATGTAGTTTTCAATGTCTTCCAGTCTCACATCAGAAGCAGGCACATTTCTAGCAGTAGGTTGCCCCTCAGCATTGTTAGTAGCAGGTGGACGAGCTACAACAACAAGTGGAGCTCCTACAGCAGGTGGTTGTTCAATAGTAGCAACAGGTGGTTGTTCAATAACAGGTTGCACTAGTCCAGCTAAAGCCTGTCTTAGTTCATCTTGCATTATAGTTCTCATGTCATCCATCAAAGCTCCCTTAATATCCTCTAAGGTCCACATCTCTGGTTGTTGTTCCATTTTAATCTATTCAGTTTGAGTTGGTTCAACTTCTAGGAATAGTGGATTGATTGGATTCCCCCCTAGTCTCTCCAGTCTATGAAGAATGCCTTGAGCTATGGACTTCGGACTTAAACCAACTCTAGTCAAACTACCACCTCTTCGTCCTCAGACACGAGAAGACCCAGATGAATCTATGATGGCTGCAAAACAAGGTATTAGTATAATGTATGGATTGTATGTATGCATGTATGCATGATGCATATGTTTATGCAACAAATAGCAGGCAAGCACTTAGCAAGTATCAAGAATCAATCAACATGCAACATGAAAGCATAAGCCTTCCAACCTTATTCCTCCTACACACGTATTCAATGGTGAGTCTCCTTTTCCTAGGATTTTTTGTCTTTGGCCTTCATATCAATAGCCGATATTAAGAGCTGACATGCATGCCAAATCTCTCTTTAAAACAAAAGGCATAGAAATAGTATTTTTAAATATAAAGGTCTAGCCTAATTATTAGCCTGAATGGGCTTTAAAGGTATAGGCTTGGGCTTTTAAAAATAAAAATACCTCATGGAAATTCAAACAAACAAGCACTTTAGGTAAAAATCCTAGGGGAAGTAACTTGGCCATTATATGTGGTTAGGGTCTAGTGAAAAGTTAAAGTTCCCTTAGCAAGATGCTCTCCATTATGGACTTTGAGTTACAGGCCAAGATCAGAGGGGCCCAACATCTTTTACCAACTCAAGAGAAGATTACCCCCCTTAAAAACTTAGGTTACAGACTCTGGTCAAATGAGCGTGGTAATCTCTCTTGAACTAAATTAAGGCTAAGAGAGATGGTTAACCAATCTATAACTCCATGAAGCTAGTGGAATCATAAACCAATGTCATCGATTTAGTAGGGACATGTAGAAAGAATGCAAGAATGAAATAATAATCGATAAAATAATTCTAAAGAACATAAGTAGAATTAGTATCTTTTATCCCTAGTGGAGTCACCACTATAGACGGTGGGGTTTAGAGCGCGTCCAAGATTTTAGCAACTGTGATACTATTTAGGCTCAGGGCCTTAGAGAACATACTAACCACTGTCACAAAGACATGACATGGAGATGAGAAGTCGCTACCCAGGGTAATAACTGGGACAAATCGAAATGGTGGTACTCGATTCCCTAAAAGAATGCTAGCACCACAACCAGGAGATTTTGGATACAGAATACTAACTTCTTTTAGTTTTGTGTTCATTTAGAATAATTTTATAAATGATTATTTCATCCTCTAATTATATGCAATTTTATTAAACCTTATTTGACATCCATCTAACCCTAGGCATCTAGTCAATAAAATTATATATAAAAAATGCACTCAAGATCACGTTGTCCCTAAGTCTAAACTATGTTAATTTTATTAAAAAAGTTAACTAGATTTACATTTTATTTACAAGTAAGAAAGAGACTAGAAGTAGACCTACATTTTTATTAATTAGTGAGCCTAGATCTATTTATTTTAGCTTGTCTAAGGAATGAGCTTAAGTCTATTCAATTTTAAAGAAAAGTTAAATTAGTGGGCCTAAGGCTAATTTGGTTTTATTTAAAATGTGAGCCTAGGTCTATTTATTTTAAAAGAAATGCATTTTAATGGGCTAAACTAAGTCTAAACAAGTTTTAATTAACTAAGTGGGCCTAAAATCTAATTAACCTAATGGGCCTAAATTGATTTTAATTATTTAAAGTCCTAAACCATTTTTAAGCCTATTTATTAAGTGGGTTAGACCTAAACATGGACTTGGGGCCCAAAACCAAATAAAAAAGTCCAAAAACATAAAAAAAAAAAACATAACAAAATCAAATCAAAACACATTCACATATGATTTCTAAAAAAAACCTAATTTAATTACATATAAACCCTAAATTAAGCTACTGCCACCATTGATTTTAATTTGATTTTTACCCAATCGAACCTAATTACTAATTGATTTTAAAATGCAGAAAAATAAATATTTTACTATTCCTACTACTGGGGTTATTACAAAATATGTACAAAATTAAAATTTAACAATTATACAGCCATGAATTAAAATAACTACACAAAACACCAAAATGAAAAAAAAAAAGATAAAACCCTAAATTCTACTGGAAAATAACATAGGTTTTTCCATGGCATTCCATGGACTGTCTATTCAGTTTAAACACAAGCAGTATCCTCCTCAATTCACATGTGGACATCAAAATAAAAAAAACACAAAAGTAATTAGATTAGTAATAAAATTAAATAATCAAAACAATAACAAAAATAAAAGGAAAAATCACAAAAAGAAAATAATAGAAAAGAATGAAACAGAAAAAGAACACTAATAATTTAAATGTTGTGCAAATGCCCTTTTTAGCCCCTCAAATTGGATTATCATCATTGAAATTGAATAGCTATTGATTCTAGACAGAGGCTTAAAAAATAATGTTGCACCATTCTTTTTGAAAGAACTATCTAAAAAAGAGCTTTGACAAAAATTGAAGTTTTTGGTGCATAGGGCGTTCTCAATGGTGTTTAAGTTTTTTAGGGTTTGTGTGTGAGTCTCTGCTTTTTTTCTTTTTGTGTCAGTCTCCAAATTTTTTTTTCCTTGCATGCATGCAGACTCTGCTTTTAAATGCTGAGTCTACTTGCGTACTGACTTCCTCATTTGGAGGAACAAACTTATCTTTCCAAACAAGAGTGATAAGATTTGATTTTTGAATGCATCAAAATTTTTTCAGATAAAACTAATAATAAAAATTCAATTTTTAACCAATCAAAACACTGAAAAAATCGATAAAAAATAAGAAAAAATACGCGAAAAATAAAAAAAATGGGACTTTTATGCATCAGCATTGTGCAATGATGATCGACATTATCTAATGGCGGTTGGCATTACACCAATGTCGACCCTAAATTTTTTTTTAACTTTTAATTACCAAAAGACCCTTGAAAAATTGACTTCTTTATAATCAAATCTTAAAAATGTTGCAATTTAGTCCCTAAAGTCCAGAAAATCGACAACCAAGTTCAATTTTTGAATAAATTTAATCATAGGGGCTTACATTGCAATTGTGCACAATTGCATCCTGAAATTAAGTGCTTACACACACCTCTTTTCATAAAGAAATCCAACCATGACTTACTTATTGTGCAAATATATGTTGATGATATTATTTTTTGTGCTACTAAGCATTACTTATATGAGGAATTCTCTTAGTTAAATGCAAGGGGAATTTGAAATGAGCATGATGGGTGAACTTAAATTCTTTTTTAGACTACAAATCAAGCAATGTAAGGATGGAATATTCATAAATCAAACTAGATATGCAAGAGATATTCTTAAGAAGTTTGGCATAGATGGAGCTAAATCAAGCAAAACTCCTATGAGTACCACTACTAAACTCAACAAGGATGAGAATGGAAAGCCGGTTGATGAAAAGCGATTTAGAGGTATGATCGGATCCCTTCTTTATTTAACTACTAGTAGACCCGAAATTATTTTTGCTACTTGTTTATGTGCTAGGTTTCAATCTAGTCTTAGAGACTCTCATTTGAATGCAATCAAAAGAATTTTCAATTATTTAAGTGGAAGTTTGCATTTAGGACTTTGGTATCCTAGGAGTTCTTCCTTTGACTTGATTAGTTATTCAAATGCAAACTTTTTTGATAGTTACTAGATATAAAAAGCACTTTCAAAACTTGTCAATTTTTAGGATAATGTTTAGATTCTTGGTTTAGTAAGAAACTAGTTTCAATTGCCTTGTCCATTACCGAAACTAAGTATATTGAGGCAAGTCTTTGTTGTTCACAAGTTTTATGACAAAAACAATAATTGTTGGACTATGGTATAAAACTTGATCATATTCCAATCAAATGTGACAACACAAGTGCTATTAACCTTAGCAAAAATCCTATTTAACATTCAAGAACCAAGCATATAGACATTAGACATCATTTCTTGTGTGATCATGTTCCAAATTGTGATATCTCACTTGAATTTGTTAATACATAAAATCAACTTGTAAATATCTTCACCAAACCTCTCAATGAAGAGAGATTAAATTTCATTAAGCATGAACTTGGCATAATTGATGTTTCTAGTATGTCTTGATTTTATGCTTAATTGATGGTTAAACTGTTTTCATGTGAAATCATGTTGTACTTATTAATCACTTTGATTATTAATTTTGATTTTGATCTTAACATTTTTTAAAAAATTTTTCTATTTAATAATTAATTGTTGAAATTATTTCAATAAATTAATTATTCAAAATAATTATAAATTTTTTTTAATTGTCATGCATTTTTATATATTTAAATTCAGTATGTGCATTATGATATGTTCATTCAATTTTTTTAAAAAAACCTCCCAATTTTGCAAATTAATAAGTAATTATTGAGTTAAATTCAATTAATTAATTATTTTAATTTAGCAAAATTATTCCTCTTTCCTCCTCCTCAACAAGACTAGTTATTTTTTTATGTGTTTTCACCAGTTTCTGTTTGGTATATTTTCAATATATTTTTCGTATCTAAGTCTTGAGCCATTTGTTTATTTGTATAGTTATTTTGAGACAATTTATTTTTGGCTTATCTTCTGGATACAAGCCTTGAGTTATTAGTTTATGTCTTGTTTATGTTGTGTTTCTCTTTAGTTTACAATTGATATTTTAATATCATTGTAACTCTATCCTTTTCATTAATGAAATTTTTATTTTATTAAAATCTCTTTTTGCATTTTGACAAAGGAGGAGAAATATTTGGGTTTGAATACTTGAATTTATTTTGTATAATTTTGTTTATGCATGCATAGTAACATTGTAAGTGACTAGTTTTGTCATATTTTTTATATATGTCCTAAAAAGCCTTGTTTTGCTTACTTTGTTTATATGTGTGTGATACTTGACTAGATGGACATATTTTTTTAAAATTTGGTCTATCTTTTTTTTCACTATTTTGCTTCTTGATCTTTTGTTTCCTTTAGAATTAAGCTCTATATATGTACTATATTTGTGATGTGTTTAGTGCTACTAATTTTTTTTTTTCATAATTGAAATTATTTCCTTCCATGTTGTTTAGCATTAATGTTAATGATCATGTTATCATATTTTTATATTTTTAACACATTTGTCATATTAGGCCATGTTTTTATTTCCCTCATGATATATTTTATGTTATTTCTATTTTTTGTCAAAGGGAATAATTTATAAATTTATATTTCTTATCATGTCAAAAAAGGGGAGCAATAAAGAAATGAATTAAATATTTTAATTGGTATCTTTTTAAAAATATTTTTTTCATAACAAAGTGGGGGAGATTCTTATAATTTCATTATTCTTTAAATTAATTCTCACTTGATTGATATTCTTCATTATTTGTTTTCTTTACTCCTTAAATTCATTATTTTTATAATATGCAAAAATTCAGGGGGAGTGTAATTTATTTACTTTAATGAAATTCAAAACATCACACACTTGCACTTTATATTATTTCCTCAAACTTAAAATAAGTTTGTGAAAATCAAAAAGGGGGAGATTGTTGACCTTAGCAATAATCAATCTTGATTTTGATCTTAACAAACTTAATTTTAAGCATTTAATGTTCTTTGTTTAAGTATGATTTTAAGCATAGGTACAATATTACTCTCAATGAAAGTCAAGTCAAAATTCAGCTCAGCAAAGGGCTGCACCTAAAGCAAGGTTACTATAGTGACAAAATGTTAAGGGCCGTGACTGAAGCAAGGTTACCATGGTGATAAAATGTTGAGCACTGCGATTGAGGCCTTGCTTCCATGGTGACATCAAACTTCAAAAAATCCAACACACATATTTTTAAAATTACTGAAGAAAAGAGATGTTGGAGGGCTACGACTAAAGCAAGGCTGCCATGGTGACAAAAAGCAGAAGGCTATGACTGAAGCTTTGCTTCATGGTGACAGCCCAACAGACATATTTTTGAAATAATTAAAGGAAAGAGACGTTGGAGACATAATTAATGGCTCCAACAGCCATATTTTTTAAGTTTAATCTATATATATGTGCTCTAGAGTTGTGATAACAAGAACAACATATTACATTACTCTTTGATTATAAAAAAACTTTAACATTCATTAAGCTTCATTTTTCTTTATATTAATATTCTTTGTATTGATTAACTTCTATGAGAGTTGGTTGTGTGATAAAAATAGGACTTTATCTTCATAAAATTCTTAGGATAAATTAAAAGGGAAGTGAGGTATATTTCTAGTGGAATTGGTTTAAGTGTTTAGCCATTAAAACACTGGGAAATGGTTGAAGAGTTAGCCTTAAAACTCTTGTTTATGTAAGATTAAAGAGTGAGTTTCAAACTCTTGTAATCTCAATCTTGTGAATAAGATTATAGGTATTAAAAAATCCTAACTTGGGGATAAATTAGGTGGAGATATAGGATTGTCGAAAATCTGAACTCCTTAAATTTCTGTGTTCATTGCTCTTTTTACTTAATTATCTTTCAATTCTTGTTCATTCCTTAAATTCATTTTAATTTTTCTAATCCTTTATTAGCTTTATTCACCCCCCTATAAGGCACTTTCACAAACTTATGGTTGTTTGATTTTCCAAGCTTATTAATTTGAAATGTTAATGGAAACAAACTTTCATTAGCTAGATTGGAGAAGGAAGCCTGTGGTAGGGAGCGGTGGGGGGTTTGTGCCAAAGAGAAGGCTTGGCCAAATAGAGTTTGCACTGAAGAGAAGGTTTGTGAAAGAACAAGGAAGAACCAAAAAAAAAAGGAACAAGAAGACGAAGGATGAAGATAAAAACAAAAATAAAAATAAAAAAGGCGGAAGAGAAAAAAAGATACACGTGTAATTTTTTAAAAAGTTAAGACATGCACATAATATTTTAGAAAAAAGGGGTATTTTGATGTAATTGAGTTCCATTTTTAGGGTATTTTTATAAAGATTCTTAAAAAGTGTGTAAACACATATTTCAAGCTCTGAATCCCATTGAGGCCTACTCATAAGAGCTACTTGAAGCCAAAATTACAAGCATGGGAATTACCTGAGTCTAAGCATCAACATCCATAACTATAATTCCCACTATTCGGACAGTAGGTATCAAAATTGTATATGATGGATGACTAACAGAATTAAACATGATTAAGTCAGCACACCTAGTTTTTTTTAAACAACTGGGAGGTTAAAGGGGGAGTGGGGGATCAAACCCATTAGCTCACTTTATAATGTCCATCACATAAGCCATTAGGCTAAAAAGGGAGGACACACACCCAGTTGATAGATTGTAAAAGCTAAAATAATATAATACAAGCAAATAGTATTGCTCATGCAATGTAGTAGTAGAAAAGGGATAATATTATAATAAACATAAGTTATAACACAAGAGAAAAACCAATGCAGAATAGAAGGGGACATGGAAATAGTAAAATAATGTTTTTATTTATAAATCCATTTTGTTTTAACTCTATTTTTTTTATTTCAATTCTAATGAATTTAATATAATTGACTCAATTGCACATCCTCAACTAATATTAAAGTTATGTTACACAAAATAAATACTATTTACTCTTATTTGTATTTTAATTTTAATTTCATGAATTTAAAATTGTATTCTGCTTATATTTTACATATTTTAAAATTTTATTTATATTTAAATTCTATATTAATTAAATTGAGCTAGAATTGGTTTAAATATAAATAATGACAAGTAACTCGTCATCACATAAGAATGTGTTATATATATATATATATATATATATATATATATATATATATATATATATATATATATATATATATATATATATATATATATATATATTAGGTTGATGCTGACAAGTAAATATTTATATATACATAAGAATGTGTTTTATATTTTTCAGTAATTCTTATGTGATGACGAGTAAATATTTACATTTAAATTCTTTAAATGATGAGTAATTATTATGTCCGATATTTCCATATCTGATAGACTCATTGTGAATGATGATAAGTAACTCAAAATAGTGATTCCTTTGTTGAAAGAGAGACTGTGATCATGATTGTGTTTGATGTTGAAGGGTGAGCTAAGGTGGCAAGCCTCCATCATTAAAGGTGAAGATGCTTAGTACCAAGTCTTAGAATTTCAATATTTAAGTAAAATAACTTTAAAATACTAGTTGAACTTTTAGATGCTTGACTTATAAAATGTCCTTAGGAATTAACCTATCAATGTAATAGAAATGACCTAAAGGGACCAATTATTATTAGGGTTTGATGCTCAATACTATAAAAGCGACTCGAGTTTCTAAACCATAGTATTATAGAAATGAATTGAGGGTGTCAGCTTCAGTCACTAGACTTAGATGCTCGGTACTATAGAAGCAACCTAAGTTTTTGAATCTCGGTATTATAGAAACTACCTGAGGCTGCCAGCTTCAGTCACTGGACTTAGATGCTCAGTACTATAAAAATAACTTGAGTTTTGAAACCTCAGTATTATAAAAATGACTTAAGGGTGCCAGTTTCTATCATTAGACTTAGATGCTCAATACCATAGAAGTAACCCGAGTTTTTGAACCTCATTATTATAGAAATGACCTGAGGGTGCCAGGATCAACTATTAGATTTAGATGCTTGATATTATAGAAGCGACCCCGAGTTTCTGAACCTTAGTATTATAGAAACAACCTGAAGGTGACAAGAAGTTCGTTTCTGAGCAATCTAAAAATTTAAAGGTTATTGGCGAGAAGGTTATAACTAAAGCTACTCCATCTACCTCCAAAGCTACTCTACCTAAAGTTCAAGCTTTTAAAAATCTTTCCCCTTTATATAGGGTTGTGCCTCTTAAGTCTGAGTCTAATTTGCAACTGTTTTAATCTCTTTTTTTTGTAAAGCAACATGAGTAGTAATGAAAATACTTTATTTCATCAGAAATGGCCTTTTTTAGTACATTTTCTTTATTAATAGTATTTTCTAAGACTATTTAAGTTTTAGTATTGATACAACTCTTTCCCTTATTCATCTCTTATTTTGTATGCCCCTTTAGTAGTTTTCTTAATGACTTAATAAGGACCTTCCCAATTAGGTCCAAGCTTGCCTATTTCGGAGCTACCTTTGCCAATGTTAGCTCTTCTAAGTATCCAATCTCCAACATTAAATTGCTTTTACTGAACATGCTTATTGTGATATTCCTTGATCTTTATCCTTTAAGCTTTTACTATAATAGTTACCTATTTCCTTCTCTCTTTAAGCAAATCTAGACATATCTAAGCATTAACATTTTTGATTTCTTGATCCAGGTCCTCGATTACTTAGTAGATTAATGATCCAATCTCTACAAGATTACAACATCCATTTCATTCATGAATCTAAAAGGTGTTTCACCTATAGAAGTCCTAGGTTCTATTCTATATGCCAAGATGACATTATTGAGTTCATCAACATAGTTTCTCTTTTTCTCGTCCAACCTCTTTTGCAATCCCTACATGATGATCATATTGGTAACCTCTATCTGGCCATTCATTTTTAAATGTGCTACTAAAGTGAATCTGAGTTTTATATTAAAACCTAAATAGAACCTTCTAAACTTTTCATTGTTAAATTATTTCTCATTATCTATTATTATTGTATGTGGTATGCCAAACCTACAAATGACTTCCTTACAGAAGAAGTACTAAATTTAAGCTTCTATAATGGTTGGGAAAACTTCAACCTCTACCCACTTGGTGAAGTGGTCTATAGCTACAATCAAGAACTTCTTTTAAGAGGTTGAGACTAGAAATAGACCTAAGATTTCCATTCCCTAGATTGTAAAAGGTCATGGACTCCCAATTGGATGTTGAGTGTTGGAAGGCTTATGATTGAAACGGGAAAATTGTTGGCACTTGTGGCATACTTGGATAAGCTTCTGAGCATCCTTGGACATAGTAGGCTAGTAGTAACCTTACAATAGTGCCTTTCTGACCAATGAGTTATGGGACTCGTGTGCTCCATAGATTTCTTCATGAATTTCTCTAAGTATGTAATTGCCTTCTTCTTGTGACACACACTTAAACTATAGGTGTACTATGGATCTTATATAAAGTTTTTCATTTTTTATAGAGTAATATGCAACCTTTATTTTCATCTTTCAAGCCTTGAGTTTGTCTTATAGAAGAACATCATTCTCTAGATATTGAATGATTGGCTTCATCTATTCTGCCACTTCTTGAATATTTATGATCTATACTTCCTCAATGTTGGGCTCAATTAATTCTTTAATTAAATTTAACTCTTTAAATGTTTGATTACCTTCTACTATTGATTTAGCTAATAAATCTGCATCTGAATTTTCACTTCTAGGGATTTGTATGATTTCCTATTATCCCCCTTTATGCTCGAGCTTCTTTAGGAGCTATCTAGCCTTTTCTACATATTTGATTATGCTTGGTTCCTTAATCTAATATGTTCCTTTGACTTGGTTAACAACTAGTTGTGAATTAGAATAGATCTTAAGATGCTCGATTCTGACTTCAGTAGCCAATTTTAAGCCTATAATTAATGCTTCATACTTAGCTGCACTGTTGGTTACGTTGTATTTAATTTGCATTGTATATTTTATTGTAACTTTTCTTAGCCCTCTAAGGATGATTCCAACTCTAAATCCTTGTACCCCTGAAGCCCCTTCTATGTATAGCTTCCATTCCAAATATAAAGAATAGACTAACTCTTCCACTATCATCTTTTGTATGAATTTTACCAAAGCTTGGGCTTTAATCTATTGCTAAGGTTCATAGCTGATGTCAAACTCATCTATTTAGACTAACCATTGGATGAGACATCTAAAAGTCTTAGGTCTTTGAAGAATTTTCTGTAAGGGAAAGTTTGTTCTGATAATGATTAAGTGAGACTAAAAGTACTTTCTAAGCTTTTATGATGTATGGATGACCATTTTAACAAGTTTATCCAACTTGGGATACCGAATCTCTGAGCCTCTAATTATTTTGTTAATATAGTAAATTGGGCTTTGTTGACTTTCTTCTTCCCAGAACAATACTAAAGCAATTGATTCATGACCAATAAAAAGATACAAATATAAACTTTCCTCCAAGATTGGCCTACTAAGTAATGGTGGCGAGGACAGGAACTTATTAATCTCTTCAAATGTTGCTTGACATTCATTATTCCACTCAAACTTCTTAGTGTTCTTCAAAGCTTGAAAGAGAGGCAAGCACTTTTTGCCTGAGCATAAGATGAACATTTCGAGTGTTGTGATCCTGCCATTGAGTTTTTAAAGCTCATTTAGTGACTGTGAAGCTTTTATATTGAGAATGGCTTTCATCTTTTATGGGTTTGCTTCGATTCCTCTATGTAAAATCATAAAACCCAAGAATGTCCCAATTTTTACTTTAAAGATACATTTATTTGGATTCAACTTGATTTGGTATTGATCCAATATGTGGAGGATTTACTCAAGATCCTGAGCATGTTTCTCTACTCATTAGCTTTTTATGGTGATGTTTTTGACATATACTTCCACATTCTTTCCAATCTAATCTTGGAACATATAGTTCATTAGCCTTTGGTAAGGTGCTTCAACATTCTTCAACCTAAAAGGCATAACTTTGTAATAGTAAAGGCCTTCTTAGGTGATGAATGATGTTTTATTTTGATCCTCCTTTTTCATTAGAACCTAATGGTACCCCTAAGCAACATCAATGAAGTTATACAGGTTGTGATAAGTGGTGGAGTCTACCAACTGGTCGATTGTTGGTAATGGACAGTTGTCCTTAAAGCAAGCTTTATTAAGGTCAATATAATCAATGCAGATTATGTACTTTCCATTTGACTTTTTTACTAGTACAACATTAGCTACCCAATCTAGATATGTGACTTCCTTAATGAATCTAGCATTTAATAGCTTCTTTATTTCCTCAGCAAGCACCTTCTACCTCTTATATGCGAACTTCCTCTTCTTCTGAATTACAGGTTTTGCCTTTGGGTTAATGTTCAAGCTATATGATGCAATCCGAGGATCCATTTTAATAATCTCATATGCCTTGGTGGCAAAGCTGCTCTAGTGCCTGCTAAGAAATTTAGTTATTCCTCTTTTGATTTCCTCATCAAGCTCATTGCCAATTATAACTGTCTTTCCTTAGATTATCTATAAAGTCTAGACTTAATTAATTAGCTTTAGATTGGCACCATATTTTTTTTATTTCCAAGGATTTTAAAGGGAATGCTTCCATCTAAGGTTTGACAGCCAATTAGTAACATTTGCTTGGCCATAGTCTAATCTCCAAGGATTGTTATTACTCAGTCTTCTAAAAGGATCTTCATGGTCAGCCACCTGATGCTTATGACTACATCAATTTCATAAAGGATTGGCCTTCTGATGATTCCATTGTAAATGAGTAGGATGTCCATTATGTTGAACAAGGACTTAACAAACTTTGATGTCTCTAGTTTCTCAGTTTTTGAATTCCACCATTAATTCTATTACTCCTATTGGATGGGCTATCCCTCCATAGAAGCTTGTAATGGGGCTTTGGATGATCTTTAAATCGATGATAAAGCCCCTCATCACTTGGTATGCCTTTTAAGATAAGGTTGCTCCCATCATCAATCAAAATCCTTTTTACTAAATAATTACAGATGTATGCACTTATGACCAATGCATCATTGTGAAGATGTAGAGCATATTCCCCATCCTCATATTTGAAGGTGATTACCAATTTTTGTTTAGACACCAGGCATCCTTCCTTTTAAGTTCTCTTCAATTTCTTCTCAATCAATGTTTCTCCTCCAAAAATTATATTAATGATTCCAACCACCTCATTCTATGCTTTCTTTTGATATGGCTTTTCTCTATTTTGATCATCTAAATCTTGGTCCTTTCTGACATTATCTATAAACCTGCCTAGCTTTCCATTTTTATTAATTGTTCAATTTCCTATTTAAGGTCTTGATAGGTATTTGTCTTATGCCTATAATCTTTATAATATTGATAGTAGAATCTTTTGTCTTACATTCTTTTCTTAAACAGACTTAACTATTTGGCTGGAGCTATACCTATGTCATTTTGCCTTATCCACATAAGAATTTCTAACCTTGGAGCATTTAAAGGTATATACTTTTCAGTTTCTCTTCTAAATCCCTTCATCAGATTTCTGAAGTTGTTGCTAGAAGCTGTGGACCTCCTTAGATCAACCCTTTTAGTCTTCTTGTAAGGTGGCCTTTCATTGTCTCAACATAGCCTTCTATTATCATTTAGCTTGATTAGCTTTGTGGCCATGGATATAACCTTAGAGAAAGTGTGAGGCTCTTTTATCATGATCTTGTTTTTAAGCTTTCCTATTTGAGTTTCATTCTTCATTGCCTCTATAGCTACTTCATCACTTAGATTCTTAATCTACATAGCAATTTTATTGAATTTATTCAGGTAGCTCCTCAATGATTCATTGGCTTCTTATTTGCATATTTGGAGATCATTTATATTTTTAGTGGGAAGAATAATGGTGATAAACCGAGCCCTGAATTTTCCAACCAACCCTTCAAATGATGAAATAAAGTTCTTAGAAAGTTAATGAAACCACCTTTAAGTAGTCTTATGAGCATGACAAGATTTTATCATTCATATTTTGGAGCATCATTTTAGTTCTGAATGATGATATGTGGTTAATCAAATCTCCGTTACTATCATATTGATCTAGTTAAGACAATTTGAACTTATATGGGATCTCTATTCTGACCATTTAGCTCACAAAGGGTATTATCCCTTCTAGAATACATTCATCCTCCTTCTATGGACTAGTACAAGCTTTCTGTATAACTTCCTTAACCTTATGAGCTATCTTTGAGTCATTCAAAGATGGGATACTCATGCTAGACTCCCCTTTTGGATCTTTTCAAGCTTCTTTGCTTCTGCCAAATACGCTTTAAGTCACTACTAGTGGTATTATCACATTTTTCTCTGGATTAGATATTTCAAGATTGTTGTCTTAAATCTGAGTATTTGGTTGTTGTTGCATTAGGATCATTTGGGCTTGGATATTTTTAATCACTACTTCTCTATTTGATAAAGGTAGTTTGAGTGTCTAGGTTACGATGTTTAGGTTTGGTGTGTTTTTGGTAGGATTTCTTATAGGCTTGGGAATGAGCACTGATGGGTTGACATGAATGTCTAGAGTTATGCTTAATGGCGGGTTAGAGGCCATGACATTAGTGTTTTGCTCAGTACATGATAATGGCTTTGACTTAAGAGATTTCCCACAGACGGCACCACTTAATAACTTATTTCTGGAGCCTTTAAGTCCTGCAAGCAAGTAATTAACAAAGGATAAAGTGAGAGATAGGGAGGATCCCCATAAACTCTTTGATGCCTAAGTTAGAGAATGTAGAGAGAGAGAGTTTAGAGAGATAAAGAGAGTAATATGTCAAGAAAACATAATGAATAAGAATGAGAGATGTGAGAGGAATGGATGCTCAAATCTGAAAGGAATATGATTCCTCATCCATGTAGGACTTGTGCCTATTGAAGAGTATCTTCCTTATCCGGAAGTTTCTTAATGAGGGACTCCTTTCCTATTTAGATTAGACATTCTTTTTCTGCAAGTAACCATTATTTAGGATAATTAACCTGTATCATATTATGAATATATATGTGGGGGTATCAGCTAATAAAATTATTAAAGTAAGATATATTATTAATTTATCTTATTATTGTCATTGTGTTTATTAGTGCATTTCAATTGTTGTTTATTATTTTTCAATTGTTGTTTTGGTTGTTGTTTGTTGTTTTTGGATTGTTGTTAATTTTTTTTTTCAATTGTTGTATTTTTGTTGTTATTTGTTTTTTTATAGGATGTTATTTGTTGTTGCTTTTTTTTGTTGTTTGGTTTTTTTGTTTTCTTTTTTGTTTGTTTTTGTTTGTTGTTTAATTAGCTCATAAACATAAAGCAAGCTTTTTGTCATATTAAGTTGAGATTGAAAGATAATTGAAAACTAGAACAAACCAACCCAAAATCAAAGATCAGTGCAATGAACATAAAATTAATAACAAAGAATCTGCAGTTGCTTAATCCCCTTAAACGTTCTACTTAATTCCCCATATTTCTTTCCTTTCTGCTTCCAGGAATTTCATCCTTTTTCCGAATCGTTGCTAATTCTTGCCATTCTGAACAAAACTTGTCAACTACCGGCTCCTGCGTATCCATATCAATTTCTATGGCGGTATCGCTAGACAGAGCTGCATGATCGGGGGTGAATATTCAGACTTCAACTGTTCAAAAACGTCAATTTCCCCATTGACTTTCGTTACGATTTCCTTCAATTGATTATTGAAATCTTCAATTGGATCCATTTTGTCTTCTCTGCTATTATGGAAAGCAAGTAATCAAATAATATAGGAAATGAAGAAGTAAAAAAATAAAGAAGTTGCAGCACATGTTGAGATGGTAAAGGGAAGGCCAAAAATATAATAAAGAATACTAAAACCTAAAACTAAAGATACAGAAGGTCAAAATTAAAAATAAAATTAAAATTAAAAAAAAAACAATTGAACCAAGTCAAAAGTGATAATGACTTGGCCAAATGGCTTATTTAATGATATTTTCTCAAAAATAAATTTAGGGATACTTTCAAAAATAACTAAAAAAATATATGTTTTTGAAAATACTATTGATAGTTTTTTTTTCTTTACAAAAATACTATTTTTAGAATTTTTTTTAAAAATATAGTGCTATTAAAACATGTTTTTTTTTTCACTCGTCTCTTTTTTATTCAATTTTTTTTTTTCCCATTTCAAGTAATGGGCTGTTTTTAAATTATTTTAGCAATTTTGAGTCAATTTTTTTTGATGATTTTTTCGTTTATTTTTAATTTTTTGAGCTTGTTTTTGTTGTGGTTTTTATTTTTTATTTTTTTGTGATTCTCTTTGTGGTTTTTTTTTATTTTTTTATTTTTTTATTTTTGCTTTATTTTCAGTTTTTTAAACTTATTTTTGTTGTTAATTTTGTGGTTCTTTTTTGTAGTTGTTTTTTTTTTACTTTTTTCTTGGTTCATTTTTAGTTTGTTGAGCTTGATTTTTGTAGTGGCTTTCAAATTATTTTCTTTTTGTTTTCATGGTTGTTTTTATGGTTATTTTTAAAAAAAAAAACAGAAAAAGCCAGAAAATCAATAAAAAATTAATCAGGAACAAAAAAAAAATTAGAAAAATAACCACCAAAACAACTAGTAAAATAACTATAAAAAATGGTTGTCTTTGGTTAATTTTTTTTTTTGTGTTTTTCTTGGTTCATTTTCAGTTTTTTGAGCTTTTTTTTAGCGATTTTTTGATTATTTTTCTAGATGTTTTCATAGTTTTTTTTATGGTTGTTTTGAAAAAAAAAAAACCATAAAAAAAAACTTTGAAAAGAATCATAAACAAGTACAAAAACAACCACAAACCTCCTAAAACATAAAATTAAAAGCAACAAAAAACTAAAAACAATTGCCAAAATAACTATAAAATAACTAAAAAATATTGTACAAATGAAAAAGAAAAAAAAACAAAAACAAACAAGAAAAATAACCTAAAAAAACAACCAGAAAAATAATAAATAAATGAAATAAAAATAAAATAAGCAGAGAAAGAAAAAATAAGTAGAAAAAAAAAAAGCAAATGAATAATAATATCAAAATAAAATAGTTATAAAATAATAATAGTAATAATAATAATAACCAAAAGAAGAACAAGAAAAAGAATGAATAATAATATCAAAATAAATTAGTTATGAAATAATAATAAGAAGAGGAATAACAATAACAAAAATAAAGAAAATATTTTTATTGGGTAGCCTAGTCAATGTAAATATTTTCGTTTGTGGCTTCCGCTTATTTTTTTTTAGTTTTAACTTTACTCTTTTCCTTTTTGTCTTGATTTCGGGTTAGTTTTGAAAGTTGGCTAACAACTTCGGCGATTTCCTTTTTTTCTTTTTTTATCTATTTATTATTTTTGTAGGTATATTTAATTTAAGTTGTATTTTATTTAATTTGTATATTTTAAGTAATTTAATTTTATAATTATTTTTTTCATAATTATTTAAAACTTAGAAATTAAACTAATTAAACTAAAAATTACCCATGATATTTAACAATTATTTTTTTAACAAAAAAATTATGAAATATATTAAAGAAATTATTATTTTTATTATTGATACTAATAAAAGTAAAAATTATATTTATTATCTTAATTTTGATTATTAATGATGAAAAAACTGAAAAAATAACAAATATCAACAAAAATCAACAATGTAATTTTTTTTACTTTTGTTGATTTTTGTTGATTTTGTTATTTCAGTTGTAGTTTTCAATTGCTTTTGTTGTTTTTCTTTATTTATATTTGTTAATTTTTTAAAAAACTAAAAAATAACAATAAAAAACAATAAAAATTATGAGATATATAAAAAAATCATTATTTTTATCATTAATACTAATAAAAGTAAAAAATTTATTTATAGCCTTAATTCTACAATAAATAATGAAAAAATAATTTAAACAATAATAAAAAAATCAATAATAATAAACAACAATCAACAATTGACAATCAATAAAAATAAACAATAATCAACAACTGACAATCAACAAAAATCAACATAAATTTTGTTAATTTTTGTTGTTTTAGTTGTTTATAGTTTTTATTGTTGTTTCTGTTTGTTGATTTTTGTATCTTTTCAGCTTTTTTTTTTATTGATGTTACAAATACATTATAAGGATTGTAAACTTATTACATATTAATTAATGATTAATAAGTATCAAATAATTTTTAAAAAAAAAAGTTTTAAACATTTTAATAAACAAATTAAAGTAAAAAAATAAAATCCTCATCTTTAAGACTATAAAAGGAGACAATTTTATTTATTTATTGTTGTTACAATAGTTGAAGATATTTATTGTTTAGTTTAACAACAATTGAACATGTTTAGTTCATAATTATTTATTTAAAAAAAAGGTCTTAAGTGAAAAAAATATTGATTAAAAAAAACATTGAGAATAAAATAAAAACAATATTGTAGACAGCTGATTCGGTCAGCCTGTGTTAGAGGACGAATTAGGGGCGCTCAGTTTGACCGGCCAGTTGTCAAGCCCAATGATGAGAATGGGAAGCTTGGAAATGAGAATGAAACTTGAATCTCTAATGGAAAGTGGACTTGAAAACCTAAAGCCTAAAAAGCCCAAAACCTAGCCTAACTATCCAAATTTGACCCAAGCCCGCCTGGCCCAACACAGGCCCTGGCCGAAGGGGGGTCGCCTCAGTGCAATGAGGCAATTACCTCTTTGGCAGCTGCCAATGAGGTGATTATGTCATCACAGAGGTGATTGCCTCATCAAAGAGGCATCGCCTCTATGACAGCCCACTTAGTGGCTAAATGGTGTGGGCTCTACCCTCCAGACCTGATTCTTGCATGAGAAAGAGATTTTTAGGGAAGAGAAAAAGACTATGGAGGCTCATGATGAGCTAAAGGGCTTAGGGGTATGGGGAAGCTAGGAAATAAAAGGAAAAAAGAGAGAGAAAAAAGGGGGGGAACCATTAGAACCCATTATTGAAAAAGGAGAAAAGGAGAACCTTTGAAAAGGGGAAGAAGAATGAAAAAAAAAACGTCCTCAAGGAAGAAGGTGAGATTGAGGGAAGGGAAAGTCCACTTTTTTCTTAAGAGAAAAAGGAAGAAGCTTGTGTCAAAAGTAGAGTTCACATCCTAGCAAGGATCACAATAAAAAATGTCTCTAAAGGCCTCTCATTTTGGTAGAAAACTTGCACTTAAACTTGACATGTGCATCATTTTGTGTGTTCTTGCTTGTGTGTGACTAAGTTATTAGTGTATTTTAGGTATATTTCTAGTTTATTTTGCTTAATATCCCACTTTATTGATGTGATCTTTGAATACTTTTGCATGTAGTTATAGTTTGATGATTATAGAGTGTGTATATGCATGTATTATTACTTAAAGTAGAAGTCTGAATGTTTAAGAGTCGAAATTGGCCTGTTGATCGCCTTTTCATAGAGGCATCGCCTTTTGTCAATAAGGCGATCACCCTATTGATAGGCCTCTAGGAAGTTTCTTCCCTTTGTTTATGTGTGTTATATGCTTTTTGCCTTAAACATGGCTACTTCATTGTATGATGGTGTTCATCTTGATTGTTTAATGGTTTCTTTAGTTCGAAACATGAAAACCCTTTTTTATAAAACCTCTTTGTAAGTATCGTTATATGTGATTTCATTTTTTCGAAAGGAAAGACTAACTGTGTGTTATTTGTAGGAATTACTTGATGATTTCCATCATCAAGTAGTCACCTTTGTTAGTTATCCCTTTTATATTATCACATTTATGTTATTTATCGATTTATTTTTGGTATATGTTTAGTTTATTTTTAGTATATTATTCTTTTATTTAGTCTAAAAGCATTATAATCCTTAATCCCTTTCCCCATTTGATTTTGAATGTATGGTTGTAAATTGTTATTTATTTTATTTCTGCTAAATGTTAGAACTCAAAGGCATGAAATTGGAATAACGTGCAAACTTAAACTTAATTATAAAACTTGGAAAGTAAATGAAGGAAAGTGCAACTTTAAATGTAAATGAGGAAATAATTAAATAATTAAATGGTAATAAAATGCAAAACATAAACGGAAGCCAACTGCAAGGTTGGGTAAGCATTCAAATGCTCATACCTAGTTTCTGAACCCAATCTCTGATGATGACTTCAAGGAACCTCTGTGGGATCTAGTTGTTATACAATATGTCTCGGCTTTTATCCGAGTGGCGACTCCATCTCCAAATAGGCCCAAGACCTATATTGTATTTCCTAGTGGGCCTCGAACCCACACAGTGTCGTAGTCGCCAAACACTTGGGCGTGCGCTAAACCCCACCACTTACAGTGGCGACTCCACTAGGGATAGATAAACTAATTCTAGTGTTTTGTGTTTTATCATCTTTAATTTTTTTTCTTATTTCTTCCTGCATTCATGCATTCAGTACACATTTTGCACACAATAAGCACTTCAATTCCAAATAAACCTGACAATAGTCAGTACTTCACTACTTACGTTTCACTCAAACCTGGTGGTGGAATATTTGATTATTGTCACTCATAATACGTACTAATCCATGTTGTTTGACCCTTAAGTGGGGAGACATATATGGATGTATAGCGTTGTGGGAGCCAAAGCCTTTTTACCCAAGACTCAAGCCCATGTAATGACCTAGTAACTATCCTTAGGAATTTTCCCACATGCATATGTATTATGCCATATAGTGGACCCTTAAAATAAATCTCGAACCCATCAATAAGCAATCCAAAATAAAATGGGCCCTCATGTCCAACCAAAGCCTATTAAAAATAAGCTAGTCAACAAAGGCCTCTCATGCTTACTTATAACCCATTTCAAATGGGCCTTTGCAAGTGAGTTTATGGTGCTAAGGATTTTTGCTCATAGGAAATGGACTCGGGCTTTATTTAAAGGACCTATTACTTGTCTGAATCATTTTAAGAGTTTTCTTGCATATGTTAGTTTTATTATCCCCCACTGATAATTAAAACCCAAACCAAAAATCCTAAGACAAAATACTCATCATCGAATACGTGTGTAGGAGAAACAAGGGCAGAAGATTGCACATTTAAGCTTCATATTTTGGTCTTGTGTATCTTTTTGTGTGATTATTTATTTCTTAAATTCTTTAAATAAAATGAACTTGCATATCATGCATACATGTCATGCATCATTCTAACCAACAATTTTGCAGCACTATAGATCCTTTAAGTTCAGCAGGGTGGGTCCAAACTAGTTCAGGTCACCTGGTCAAAAGTTCAGAAGTAAGAATGGTAGGAGGATTTGATCCAGAAGAATTTAGGGCATAGTTGAAAGATGAAGTAATGGCGAAAACCCATGCTATAATGAGAGAAATGATGGGGGAGATTACTAAGCTCATCAGGGAGAGTTAGCCACTATAGCCACCTAATGCACCGCCAATTGATCCGATGGATCTCAAAGAGGAAGTACTGATTAGAGGAAGGGAAGAAGATGATGTGATAGTGTTGGCTGACCTAGAAAATTAAAGAAATGTCATCCCAGCCAAAGATGTGGGTCAAACTGCATGGGCTAAGAACATGACCAAGGTGATGAACCAGATACAGGTGATGATAAAGGAAAAGGGTATGGTCACTCCTCTAGATAATGATCTGAATCTGGAAAAGGGTGATGAACTATTATGTCGTAAGTTTAAATTCCCAGACATGAAGAAGTATATTGGTGTTGAGGATCCCCATTTGCATTTGAAGCAGTATGTGACTTACATGAAGGCTACCGAGCTAACTAAGAGCCAAATTTTCAAGTAGTTCCCTATTTTATTGGAGGGGGCACCAATCCGTTGGTATACACCTTGGAACCACATGTTTAGTCAGATTGGAAGGAATTGTGTGTCACTTTAATCAAGCAATACGGTATAAATGTTCAACTAGAAGTGTCCTTATGAGATCTACAAAATACCAAATAGAACTTTAACAAGCCTTTTGCTGACTACCTGACTCGTTGGAGGGGGAAGTTGTCTTTAATGAGATATAAACCTGCTGAGTCTAACCAATTAGTTCTAGCAATAGAAGGGTGTGTTCTAGCATTGTCTAGGAAGTTAAGGGATCTGGGAATCAGAAACTTTAAAGAATTATACAGATTTAGGGTCCAAAAAGAGTCAGATTTGGCTCAAGAGAAGAAATTCTTTGGAAGAGGGTTTGGGGGCAAAGACGGGGCTAGCTCAAGTGGTAATGTTTAGATTCATTCCATTCAACCACCAATTAATAATGTACAAGTCAGTGCAGTTAGACAGCCTCGAAGCTTTTCAAATTTAGGATGTCCCATGTCCAAAGTCCTTAATAAGCTTATTGAGAAAAACCTACTTCGACCTTTACCTTCACAACAACCGTTACTTGGAGTCAACCTAAAGCTTTTCTAAAAATTTCATCAGACTATTAGATATGACACAGACAGCTGTGTTCGATTAAAGCATGAAATCCAAGACTTAACAGACTCAGGCAAAATTATCGACTCAGAAAATAGAATACCAAACACCTAAACCAACCCATTACCCAATTACTGAAATATACCACCACCAAATGCACCTATTTTGATGGTCAACTCTGGCCTAATAGAAGAGCAACTCCTAAACTCCTTCGTTGATGTCTCCCACAATTCCCTAAAAACCAAACCTAAAAATCTAAAACCAAATGAACAACCCATAGAGTTGTAGGTGTACGTCTTGGATATATGGAGTTTTGATGATGAGAGCAAAGAACAAGTTGACCTGTGGGACAATGAAGGGTGTGAGCTAAATCAGTTTATGGGAAAGGTCGAAGAAAAGAAAGAGGAACCCAAGGCGGCCAAGTTTGAGCCCAAAAAGGTGGGAGGTGCAGAGAAAGGAAAGGAGATAGAACAAAGCAAAGAGACCATTGCTAGTGTCTGAGAATTACTTACGCATTCTAGGGATCACAGGGAAGCCCTGGTCCTAACATTAGATCAGAAAAAGATTTCCACTAATTCTACTCTGGAGCATATGGTCCAATCACTAATGGAAACCCCTTAAGGGATGATAACATTTTCCAATGATGATCTGCCTCTAGAAGGGATGGATCACCATAAAGCTCTGTTTATCAAAGCTGAGGTAAAAGGGAAAATGACCTGTTGTGTGATGGTTGACAATGAGTCTACCATCAATGTATGTCCATCGAAGATTCTACCTAAGCTAAGGTTGACGGTGGCCGACTTAAAACCTTCTGAGGTAGTTATCAAGGCTTATAATGACACCAAGAGGTCTGTAGAAGGAACTTTCAGGGCATTGGTTAAAATAGGACCTATAAAAGTCTAGGTTGACTTGCATGTGATTGATATCCCAGTGACATTTGTCATTTTATTCGGGAGGCCATGGTTTCACCCTCTAGGTGGTGTTCCATCCACTGTTCATTAAAAGATTAAATTCCCACATAAAGGAAGGGTTGTCACCATCTCAGCTGAAATTGAAGTCACCATAGCTGCGCTAAAGTTGATCCCCAAGGAGATTTCCCTTAGCCTTAGTTTTGAAGTCTGTGTAATTTATGAGGATGAGATGGATGAAAAGGTTCTAAGAATGATGCACAATATGAAATTTTTGCCCAACATGGGATTAGGGAGAAATCAGAGCGGGCCTTTAAAGTTTATGGGAAATAAAGTACCAATTTTAAAGCATGGGTTAGGATTCAAAAAGGAGGATGGAGCTGGGGAAGAGATAAGTGTGTAGGGCCAGTCTGAAGAGAAAGAAAAAGAGACCATGGCTGGAAAGAAAACTTTATGGGAAGTCTTTGTAAAGGAAGGCATCGAGCACCTGTACAACGAAACTCCAGAACCTCACCTGATGGCTAGGGAAGTTATCCCGTCGAGATTTTTGCTAAATTTATGAACAAAGACAAATGAGTCACTATTGAAAAAGCCCCTACTGAGGAGCTAGTATTGGCTGAAGAGGCGTTTAAAGAGGATAAAGCTACCTCGGAGCAGAAAGGCATTAACGATCAAAGTAAAGACCTTGACTTTGAAACCTACATCCTCAACTCCATCATAAATACCTGTTATAATGACTTTGATGTTTCTATTGCTTCTCTATTTGAGACTAATGATCTTTTCTTTTCAAAATTAAATGCAATGAAGTCTGAGTTTGCTTATTTATGTGATGTGTTTCGTAATGGCTATTTTGTTTGTGATGATCATTTCATGCATATATTTGACATTAATTCCATGCAAACTGAGTCATTTAATTTAGGCACAAATGATAATCCTAAAAATATATTGCTTGCTTTTGGTTTAACTAATGGTGAGAGAGAAAAAATGAAAGAAATCTTAAAAAAGAGACAGAAAGTATTTGCTTGGAGTTATGAAGACATGCCCAGAATTGATAGGGAGATCTCAAAACACAGGATCCCCACATACCCTCACATAATGCCAATAAAGCAAAAGCAAAGGAGATTAAGGTCAGAATGGGCTCTTTTGGTTAAGAAAAAGGTCAAAAAGCAGTTGAAGGCAAAGTTTTTTGAAGTGGTAGAGGACACTCAGTGGCTAGCAAACATAGTTCTTGTTCCTAAAAAGGATGGAAAGGTTAGAGTGTGTGTGGATTACCAAGATTAGAATAAAGCTTGCCCCAAGGATGACTTTTCGCTACTGTATATTGATACATTAATTGATAGTGCAGCTTCCAACGTAATGTACTCTTTTATGGATGGATTTTTGGGGTACAATCAGATCATGATGGCAGTAACAGATAAATTAAAGACATCTTTCATCACCGAATGGGGTGTATACTGTTATCAAGTGATGCCTTTCGGGTTGAAAAATGCAGGGGTCACTTATTAAAGGATGGCGACCGCCTTGCTACACAATTTGATCCATAAAGAGGTAGAAGTATATGTGGATGATATGATGGTGAAGTCTGCAACCAGGGAAGGGCATTCCAAAGCACTAGACAAGTTTTTGGCTAGGGTAGAAAAGTATAATCTCATACTGAACCTGACGAAGTGTGTTTTTGGGGTCACATCTAGGAAACTACTAGGACACATTATCAACCAGAAAGGAATAAAGGTGGATCCAGATAAGATCATAGCAATCAAGGACATGCCTGCACCAAAGAATGAAAAAAAGGTTCGAGGGTTTATGGGGCGTTTACAGTATATCAATAGATTTATAGCCAAATTGACAGCCATCTGCAATCCCATCTTTAAGCTTCTAAAGAAAGACCAACCTGTTGTGTGGGATGAAAGATGTCAACAAGCCTTTGAAGCTATTAAGGATTACCTGATGAATCCTCCTATTTTACAGCCACCGAGATCAGGTAAAGCCTTAACTCTATATCTAGCAATTGAAAAAGACCCAATAAGGGCAATATTGGCACAAGAAGGTGAAAAAAAGGTAGAGCATGTCATGTATTACTTGAGTAAGAAGCTTCTGTCTTATGAAACTACTTATAGCCTGGTGGAGAAAATGTGCCTAGCAGTAATTTGGGCGACAAAAAAACTCCGACACTATTTTCAGTCTTATAAAGTGCAGGCAGTTTCTAAACACGATCCCCTCAGGTACCTCCAATAGACCTCGTCTTTTACAGAAAAATTGGCTAGGTGGCTCATTTTACTCACGGAGTTTGACATAGAGTACATAGCCAAAAAGACGGTGAAAGGAAGAGCAGTAGTAGACTTCTTGGCATAGAGCCCAGTGGATGACGACCAAGAATGGAAGTTAGAGTTTCCTGACGAGCATCTAAGGGCGATAGAGATACAAGGTTAGGAAATGTACTTTGACAGAGCTGTCAATAATAAGGGGGCCAGAATAGCAGTAATTTTGGTTACGCTAGAAGGAGGAATGATCCTGATGGCAAAAAGACTTGAGTTTGAAGCAACTAATAACCAAGTAGAATACGATGCCTACATTTTTGGTTTAGAGGCATTGCGCAACGCAGGGGCAAAAAATGTTACTGTCTATGGGGATTCCATTCAAGTTATAAAATAGGCCACCAAAGAATTAGAGATAAAAGAAGACAAATTACGGCTATACTGGGAATACCTGGCCACTATCCTGGGCTCCTTTATTCAGTGTAAGTTTTTCCATTTTCCAAGGGAAGGAAACTAAGTAGCTGATGCCCTAGCCATACTGGCCTCCATATGGGAAAGTGGAAAACAACTAGAAGCCAGGCCCTTAATTCTCATGAAGTCTCGAGTCCCCTATTACTAGGAGGTGAGAGTGACGCCAGTTGATGCTACTAAGAAACCTTGGTTCTATGATCTACAAAGGTATCTAGAAACTGGGTAGTTTCCAAATGATGCTGATAAGAAAGGAAGAATATCCTTGCAAATGTTGTCTCAACAGTTCATAAGTCACAACAGGATGTTATACAAAAGAATGCCAGACGGGGTACACCTCAGGTGTGTTGATAAGGATGAAGCCTAAAAGCTTATGAAAGTAATTCATGAAGGGGTGTGTGGGTCACACATGAATGAAACCATCCTACCAAAGAAAATAACCTATTAGGGGTACTTTTTGCTCACTATAGAGGCAGATTATGTTAGATTTGTGAAGAAATGTCATAATTGCCAAACTTATGGTAATGTTAGCCACCTACCGTCTTTAGAGCTTCAGGGAATGACTTCTCCTTAGCCATTTCCTGTATAGGGAATTGACATTATAGGAGAAGTAAGACTAAGAGTGACTAACGGTCATCGACACATTATTATGGCTATCGATTATTTCTCCAAGTGGGTTAAGGCTAAATCTTATACTACTGTCAAGTCAAAACAGATGGCAAGGTTCATCGAGAAAAATATAATCTGCAGATATGGTCTGCCACACCACATAATTATGGATAACGATGTTCAATTTCGAGCAAAAACTATGACACTACTAAAAGACTATAAGATTGAGCACCACAGGTCATCTCCACATAGGCCGCAGGCAAACGGGGTGATGAAAGCAGGAAATAAGAATGTAAAAAAGATCCTAGCCAGGATGTTGGAAAATTACTAAGATTGGGCAGAATACTTACAATGTGCATTGTGGGGGTACCGAACCACTGTGAGGACTTCGATAGGGGTCACTCCATACTCTTTAGCTTATGGGGGTAAGGTCATTTTGCCGGTAGAGGTCAAGATAAGGTCATTGAGAGTCCTTTTGGAATATAAACTCCCTGAGTAATAGTGGGTCGAAAGTCGGTTGGCTCAGTTGACATTGCTGGATGAAAAGAGGATGAAGGCTATGTATCATTCTCAGCTGTATCAGAAAAAAATAGCTCGTGCCTACAATAAGAATATCAAGCCAAGCAAGATTCAAGAAGGGGATTTGGTGTTGAAACTTACAAGATCAGTCATGATCGACCCTCGGGGAAAGTTTAAGCTCAACTAGGAGGGATCGTATCTAGTAAAGAAGTTATTTTTGAAAGGCACAGCCATTTTGTCTGACATGGAGGGAAACGAGTTCAAAGAACCCATCAACCTAGAAAAGCTCAAGAAATACTTTATATGAAAAGTCTCACTAGGGATTAAACATAGAAAGGAGGTTGTCTAGGAAAAAGTTAGAGACTAAAAGAAAAAAGAAAAAGAAAAAAAAGGGGGTCCTACTAGATTGAAAACCTCAAAAGAGGCAATCTTAGAAAAATTTAAGTATATGTAAGAGGAGAGTGAGAGAGACACAAAATGGTTAGTTGGAAAACTTGTAAGAGCAAGCCAACTAATAACATGAGATGGACTAGAAGCAAAATGTATATACTGTAGACGACGGGGTTTAGCGCGTGTCCAAGATTTTAGCAACCGTAACACTGTTTAGGCTCAGGGCCTTAGAGAACACACTAACCACTATCACAAAGACATGGCGTGGAGATAAGGAGTTGCCACCTAGGGTAATAATTGGGACAATTTGATTGGTGGTACTCGATTCTCTAAAAGAAAATTAGCACTACAACCAGGAGATTCTGGATACGAAATACTAACTTCTCTTAGTCTCGTGTTCATTTAGAATAATTTTATAAATGATTATTTCATCCTCTAATTACATGCAATTTTATTAAACCCTAATTAACATCCATCTACCCAAAAAGGCAACAAGTCAATAAAATTACAAGTAAAAAATACACTTAAGATCACATTGTCCCTAAGTCTAAACTATGTTAATTTTATTAAAAAAGTTAGCTAAATCTACATTTTATTTACAAGTGAAAAATGGACTAAAGGTGGGCCTACATTTTTATTAATTAGTGAGCCTAAATCTATTTATTTTAGTCTTTCTAAGAAATGGGCTTAAGTCTATTCAATTTTAAAGGAAAATCAAATTATTGGGCCTAAATCTTAGTTTTATTTTAAGTGAAATGTGGGCCTAAGTCTATTTATTTTAAAAAAAAATGCAATTAAATGGGGCTCAATCTAAACAATTTTAATTAACTAAGCGGGCTTAAAATCTAATTAACCTAATAGGCCTAAGTTGATTTTAATTATTTAAAAAAACCTAAATCATTTTTTAAGCCTATTTATTAAGTGGGTTAGACCTAAACGTGGGCTTGGGGCCCAAAAAAACATAAAAACATAAAAAGTCCAAAAAACATAACAAAAACATAACAAAATCAAATCAAACACACATTCACATACGATTTCTAAAAAACCTAATTTAATTACATACAAACCCTAATTAACTAAAGCCACCATTAATTTTGATTAATTTTTACCCAATTGAACCTAATTTCTAATTAATTTTAAAGTGCAGAAATTTAAATCTTTCATTATTCCTACTACTGGGGCTATTATAAACTACGTACAGAATTAAAATTAAATAATTATACACCCAAAAATTAAAATAAATTACACAGGATATAAAAATGCAGAACAAAAATTAAAATCCTAAGAACTATTATTAAAACAATATAGGTTCATCCATGGCATTCTATTGATCTTCTGTTCAATTAAACACAGGCGGTATCCTCCTCCTCAATCCACATACGGACATCAAAACAAACAAAAAAAGCAATCGAATTAGTAGTGAAATTAAATAATAAAGCAATTAACGAAATGAATAAAAATCACAGAAGAGAAGACAGAAAAAATGAATGTTGTGCATATGCCCTTTTTCGGCCCCTCAGATTAGGATTTTCACCGTTGAAATCGACTCAATGTTGATTTGATTATGGACTGAGACTAAAAATTGTTGTATCGTCTTCCTCAAATGAACTGCAAAAATTAGGGTTTTTTTTAAAGAACAAAAAAAAATCAAAGCTTTTTTTTGCTTCCGTCTGTAAAAAATCCTCCAGCCAAAAAAACCTCTCTTCACATACATGCAAACTCTGCTTTTAAATGTAGAGTCTGTGCGTACTAAACTTTCTCTAAAGGAGGAACAGACCTATCTAATCAGATCAGATAACGTTTGTTTTTATTTCAAAAAAAAAATATCTTCTGTGTTTCTTTTTTAAAAAATCTTATCATATAAAATTTGAATTTTTCAACCAATCAAAACACTAAAAAAATTGATAAAAAAAAGGAAAAATACACGAAAAAATCAAAAAATGGAATTATTGCACATCGGTACTGTGCATTGCCGATCGGCATTGTACAATGCCAATCGACATTACACAATGTCGGTCGGCATTATGTAATGCCAGTCAGCATTACACCAGTGCCGATCTTAAAATTTTAATAGATTGATGCTCAAATTATTGAGCAAGGTGTAGTGTTTGATAAGTCACACTATATTTCCTGTGGAACGTCTAGTGGACTTTGTGCAAAATGAGTTTCGCTATATTCCCTATGGGACGTTTAGCGATGATAAGTTGAAAACTTCCTATAATTCCTGTGGAATGTCTAGCAATAATGAATTTTGTTATATTCCCTATGTTACGTCTAGTGTAGATGAATTGAAATTTGCTATAGTTCCTATGGAACGTTTAGCAATGATGAATTTCGTTATATTCCCTATGGGACGTCTAACAATGCACACTATATTCCCTGTGGGACGTCTAGTGTAGTTGAATTGAAATTTCATTATATTCCCTGTAGGATGTCTAACTATGCACACTATATTCCCTGTGGGACATCTAACAATGCACACCATATTCCCTGTGGGACATCTAGTGTAATTGAATTAAATTTCATTATATTCCATATGGGACGTCTAATGATGCACACTATATTCCCCGTGGGACGTCTAGTGTAATTGAATTGAATTTTATTGTATTCCCTGTGGAACGTATAATGATGCACACTATATTCCCTGTGGGACGTCTAGTGTAATTGAATTGAATTTCATTATATTCTCTATGGGACGTCTAACAATGCATATTATATTCCCTGTGGGACGTCTAGTGTAGATGAATTGAAATTTGCTATAGTTCCTGTGGAACGTCTAGCAATGAGGAATTTGAAAGTTTATGTCATAACTGTTATACAATACATAACATAATGAAGGTTATGACTACTGTGCAGCACATAACATAATGATTTGAAATTCATATCATAGCTATTGTGCAACATATGAAACTTTTGATTGAAATCATGCATATAAAATGCAAAAAAATGCATTATGTAATCTTGTTCTGTATTCTGTATTTGACAAAAGATTCAGGATCACAGATTGATTATGCAGTCTTAATAATTCAATGAATTATTAATTTGATGAATGTCATTATTTAATTAGGAACATGTTCCTAATTAGAATGCAATTATGGACCGAATTACAAGAAAGAAAAGATAGATAAATAGTAAATAAATTGAAAGGATTAAAATGGATATTCTCCATTTTATATATTCTTTCCCTTTTGTCGATCACTTCACTTCTCTTCCCATTCTTTTCTTCTTCTTTATTTTTCACTTGATCTTGATTTTTCTTTTCTTGATTTCTTTACCATCTATTGTCCGATTTGCAATTCGTCTAAACCTATGGCCTCCTCATTATGCAGACAACATGAGGGAGCTGAGGCTTCAGAATGTCAAAGGATTCTACCTCTTTATTTTCCTCAAAATAATTTGGAACTTCAAGAAGACTCAGCTATCTTTCCCTTAACTTATTTACATACCCACAGGTGCAGAGATGTGGGCAATGAGGTAACTTTTCTTGCTTCTATTTATTTCTGCAAAAATATTATCTGTATAATCAGTAATTAGAGTTAGTTGCAGAGTATAAATTGACATTGACATGTATATTAGTCAGAAATTAATATGAAAATGCATGACAAATTGAAATTAACTCTGAAAATATGAAATTTGACTCCCGGGTTGTCAGAATGGAGGATCGGATGTCTGGAATTCTGGTTGGAATTCTAAATTTCTGATCGATCGGGTTAATGCCAATTGGTATAGTAGATTGCCGATCGGTAATCTGGAATGCCGATCGGCATTCTAGATTGCCAGTCGACAATTTATATTACCGATCAAAAAGTTTTTTTTAAGACCATTAATTAAGTAATCAAATCCTTTAATTTAAGTTCTTTGATTAATTAATTAATCTTTTAATTAATTAATTATTATTTTCTTTTTGAAATCAAAATAGCGCCCGATGAAATTCACGAGCTATTTCAATCTAGCCCGAGAATTGTTTCATGGACTACCAAAATAGGTGACACATCTGATTTGGGCTTCCAAATTTAGGCATTTCATCACTGCACTTCCGACTGTTTGAGGCCGATCTGACCATTACTCTTCATTTGCTTTGATCGAGCGAGCGATGGATACTACCTACACTTTTCATACTCGTGTGGGTGAGCTGACCATTTTGCCTATAAGCTTCTCTGCTATCATCGGGATTGCCTTTAAGGGATCCCCAATTCGATTTGACATCAGCTATTGTAGTCTTCTAGAGCATGCACGGAGTCAGTACGTGCGCGACTTGATTGAGTTCGCCCCAGCATGGAAGAATCGGAAGAACGTTCTTCTTTCATTATTAGTTGAGGGATTTAGACGCCTTCCTACTTCAACTCCTCGTCAGATTATTCATAAGGTGAGGTGTTTTCTCCTAATATTATTAGGCATGACCCTCTTTTGCGAGACCGGTCATGAGGTCAGTATTGCTCTATTGGGTCCCCTTCATGACTTAGATCAAGTTGTCACATTAGATTGGGGATCTGCTGCACTTGCTTATATTTATTATAGATTGGACATTGTCTGTAGGGGTTCTATCATAATGTGTGGCTTTTGGCACGTCTTGCATGTATGTTCTCCTTCATTTGATCTCTATAGTTTTTCTTTTCTTTGCTTTTTCTGATGTGTTCTCTTTTTTCAAATCTAGAGCATAAAGATCGGGCTGATTCGAGGCTTTAACGCTATCAGTTCTGATAGGACCTTTCCTCTGATGATGAGATGGGGTTCTTCTCGCCTTAGTAGCAACAGGACCACTTTACAGACGTATCATGATCATTTAAACACTATCGAGTGGCACCTGGTAAGGAAAAAGAAAATAAAATCATTAGTATATTATAGTTTAATAGAAACTTGATTTAATTTACATAAATTGTAGATAAACTCTAATTGGTTGGAGGGTGCTGAGGACATTCAGCGATATGATTTCATGGTGACTGCAGCTCGCTTGGAGCCTATGAGGAGCTTGCTCTCTGGTTATGGTTGTCTGATATGGTATTTAAGGGAACGAGTATATCACTGGTCTTTTGGCCCTTCTCAACATCACATTCCCTCTGATGTCCCTTCCTCTATGCTCCGCAACTCGCATCTTACAGGTTCAGAGCTAAGAGATGCACTATAGGGATATGCTGCCTTAGATTTTCTTAAGCGTTCTCGACATTATCAGCAGTTTATCCATGAGAGTTTCTTGGAGCATGTTCATGTTGATGCGGATGAGGAGATTGAGATTGCTCCAGAGACTAAGATTGCTTAAGAGATTGAGATCCCTAAGCCCAGACCTAGTCCTAGTCATCATGCTCAGCACATTGGGTCTAGTTATGATGGGGCCTTTATCAGTGCTACGCTTGGTGATGTCTCTCTTCCAGACAAGTCTATGTTCTACTGGGCTCTCACTGTTCAGGCCCTAGTTGAGCAGCATATGCAGTTTGGTGATGCCCAGCTTCCTAGCTTTTATCCACCAGATGCTTCTCATATGAGTCTATTTGCTTTATTTCTTATATGTAAACCTATACACTTGACGTTGATATTAACAAAATTTTACAAAACATATTCCCCGGACACAGGCAGAGTATCTATATGGACATACCTTATCTCAGAGATTATTTATGATGTAAGTCACAGATAGTTGGCGAGTAAGCGCCCTCACTGAGACAATGCAAATGTATGCATGTAATGCATATGATATGGTGTTTTATGTGTATGCAGAGCTATTCCAGCGATCTAGAGTAGGAGAATGAGATGCTTCGTCAGTAGCTTGCAGCCTTGGGCTTTGATCCGTATAGTGTTAGGACTTCATCTACTAGATCTCTAGACACTCATCATCATGATGACCCTACCATAGGATGGAGCCCATGGCCTGATACCAGAGCATAAGATGAATGATTTAGAGCTTTTGTATTCCTAACTTTCTAGGTGTCTATATCTGAATGCTCCATATTGTACTGCTATTTTTATTCCTATACTGTCTCGAACACTGTTAAATAGAACTGAAACAATGTTTTGCACTTTAATGGATTTTTTTTAATAACTAATTTAAAAAAGATGGTTCATGAACATTATCTTTTTTAATTAATTATCCATTTTATCTTAATCCTTTTCTAAGACGAATAATATTAGATAGATAAATAATTAAAAGAATGGATTATCTTCCCAATTATCTATTTATCCCAATCCTTCTCAAATTCTATTACCTTATCCACATCTTTCTTTGCTAGCAGAATCCTTTTCCTACCTGAACTCATTTTCTTTCCCTATATAAGACTATTTAAAGGGCATTCTCCTTCATTCTCTATACTCTCATCATGACTCAAGCATCTCTTCAAACAATGAAGAAATTTCTTAAAAGTCTCAATGGTGATGATTGGAATAAGCTTCAACCTTTCCACATTAAATCCCTGAAATCTCTTCAGCACCTGACTATTGATAACACTCTCATACACGTTGCTTCTACCTTTTGGGATGTCAAGGACCATGTATTCAGGTTTAATGGGCAAGAGCTTTGCCCAATGATCAAAGAGTTTATTGTTATTTTGGGATGCACATTAGACTCGACTGCTATGATAGCCCTTCCTGATTTGGAGATGCAATTTCCTAGCAGATTGGTTACATTCTTTGATTTGCCCCCAGCTGATATTTATATGTATACGTATAACCCTGGGACCATCAATCTTTCTTCTCTGATCACCGTCTGTGGGACTCGAGACAAGAACACTACTTCTTGGACTAGAACAGTTGCTTTCTGTTTATATGCTCAATTTTGCTAGTTTCTCACCATGGTGGTGCTAATACATGCATTGTCAGTATCTTGGAAAAGGTAGATCTTGGAGCTAATCCTATGCCAGTTATCCTTGCTGAGACCATCATTGGGCTCGACATTTTCAAGATTTATAACCGTTTCTCAGGCAGTTTACTTCTTCTTTAGGTGTGCAACCAAAACTTTTATTTTTATTTTATTTTTTTGCCCTAATTTTTGCCTAAGCTGCCCTTTCAGGTTTTCAACTTAGAAGGCTTGCCCTAACTTTTGCCTAAGCCGCCCTTTCAGGTTTTCAACTTAGTGGGCTTTTATTTATTATTCGTATATCATTTTTTTTAGATTTGGTTACAGGAAAAGCTGAGCTTGCTTAATGTACCCCCTAATCCTTTGACTTATCAACCTCATCGGCTACAATCTCATCCTTTGAGAATGAAGGAAAAATGTTCTATGGACCAATGGGTTGACTGGTTGAAGAAGATTTCAGATGCTAAGATCACATGGGTCTGCCCTTGGTGGAGATCGAAGTTCATGACTATTGAGTTGTATGAGCATTGTGTTCCTATTCCCGGGCTGCACTTCTCTACCTTTTTTACCCCTTTATGCCTTTATCGTCAATATGGTCACCCTCAGTTCATCATTACTATTTTGACTGACTTTGAAGGCTTTCCTTTAAGACAAGATTCTCTTGATAAGATTAGGAGCTTGTCGCCTTGTAGAGCCCTTGAACGGAACATACACCTAGATGCTAATGTTACTACTGATGATGATTATAAAACTTGGGTTGTTATCCAAAAGATAGAATCACCAGGATTTGCTAAGTATAAGAGAACTCAAGCTTTGTATGATGGGATGCAAAGGAAGAAATAAAGACATAACTAGATAGAATGTCTCATAGAGCTAGTTTTAGGCTTTCTTATATTTTGTTATCCCTTCAAGTACTTATGCTTTATAATAAAGAAGCATATACAAAGTTTAACAAAACTTCAATTTCAATTTCATTCATTAATTAGGGCCAAAATGAGTACATTTAATACATCACATGACATAACTCCTGTTATCAGCTAGTCCTCACGGATTTTCTAACTGAATATTTTTTTCTCACATTTTATTTCCCTAATTTTTGTCTGACTAGCCCTTTACGGGTTTTCTAATCAGCGGGACCATTATTTTTATTTATTTTCCTAACTTTTGCCTGTCAGCCCTTTGCAGGTTTTCTAAACAACAGAATATCCTAGCTTTTGCTTGACTAGCCTTTCAGGTTTTCTAGCTAGCGAACTTTATTTTCTTTATTCCACTATTATTCATATTTTTTATAGGTAGTACTTCTTGAGGCGATCCAGATTGACAGGTTCCATAAACTCATTCCCTTCAAGATCAGATATTTTAGCAGCTCCTTTAGGTAAGATCGATTTGACCAAGTACGGTCCTTCCCAATTCGGTCTAAATTTACCTCTTGGATCGAACACCATGGCTTTAGATTATTTCAACACCATATCTCCAGCTTTGATCTTCCCAGGCTTAACCTTCTTGTTGAACATCCTTGCTAACCTTCTCTGATATATCTGAGTGTGGAATAAAGCATCCATCCTTTTCTCATCTAGAGATACTAGATGATCATATCTTTTTTGCGCCCATTCATTCTCAATTATTTTAGCTTCCATGACTACTCTTAAGGACTTAATCTTAGTTTCTATGGGCAAAACTGCTTCACAACCATATACCAATGAGAATGGTATTTGGCCTATGGCAGTTCGAGCTATAGTCCTATATCCCCATAAGGTAAAAGGAAGATATTCAGACCAATCTTTGTAGGTTTTAACCAACTTAGAAAGGATTTTCTTGACATTTTTATTAGCTGATTCCACTTCTCCATTAGCTTGAGGGCGATAAGGCGAAGATTTATGGTGCTCAATTCCATACTTTTGTAGTAACTCTATTGTTTCTGCTTAAAATTGAACCTTGTTATCTATCACGACATGATATGGAACCCCATATCTGCAAACAAGGCTCTTCTCGATGAACTGTGCCATCTATTTACTTTCAGATTGTTAAAAGATTCTGACTCTACCCATCTCAAAAAGTAATCGATTTCCACTACTATGTATTTATGTCCATTTGATGCTGTCAGTCTTATTTCTCCTATGATATCAATTCCCCATGCTGTAAAGGGCCAAAGGGATGATAAACTATTCAGCACTATTGGAGGCATGTGACTAAGATTCCTGTGGATCTGACACTGATGGCATTGTCTTACTGTCCTGATATAATCCTTTTCCATAGTCATCCAGTAATACCCTCGTCTGAGTCTCTTCTTAGCTAGAATTATCCTGTTCATATGAGAACCACAAGCCCCTACATGAATCTCTTACATCACCTCTTCAGCTTCATCCTTTTTGAGACACCTAAGCTATATCTCGTTCGGCATTCTTTTGTATAATACCCCATCATGACTTGCATAGTTACATGTAAGGACGTGAAGAGCATATCTTTCTTTCGAGGTCGCTTCATCTAGATAAATTCTCTTTTCAATGAACTTCTAGACATCATAAAACCAAGGCTTTTCTTCAGGCCCCATTTGAACATTCATAATCTACTCACCCCCATAACACGAAGCTCTAGACTTCATGATCACTAAAGGTTTCATAGCCAACCCAGTTACACCATCCCACATTGAAGAGAGTGTTACAAGTGCATCCGCCATCTGATTATCATCTCTGGATAGATGGATAAAGAGACATTTAATGAAATTCTTCTTTAAGGCTTTCAAATAGCAGATATAAGGCTTCAGCTTTTCCTCTTTTACCTCCCATTCTTCATTAGCTTGATTGATGACTACCATTGAATCTCCATAAATCAATAAATCTTTCGCTCCAGCTGCCACAACCACCTCAATCCCATAGATACATGCTTCATACTCGACCATATTGTTTATGACCTTGAAATCCAGTTTCTTTGACATTGGTATGTTTTCTCCTTTTAGTGTAACAAGAATCACTCCCAATCCAGCTCCTTTGTTGTTTACAGCTCCGTCAAAGTAAAGTTTCCACTCCCGGTGCTCTACAACTGCTAAGTTCTCATCTGAAAATTCTAAATTCCACTGTTCTTCACCTTTGATCGCATTCTGAGCTAAGAATTCTGCTACTACTCTTCCCTTGATTACCTTTGTAGTAATGTACTCTATATCAAATTCAGTTAAGAGTACCAACCATCGAGACATTTTTCCAGTTAAAGTTGATGCTTGAAACAGGTACCTTAGAGGGTCTATTCTTGAAACAGCTTGAACCTTGTAAGATTGAAAATAATGCCTCAATTTTCTCATAGCCCAAATCATGATCAGATAAGTCTTTTCTACTAAATCATATTTTTTCTCGTATGGTAGGAACTTCTTGCTTAAGTAGTACACTTCTTACTCTATTCCATCTGACTCTTCTTGTGCTAACATTGCCCCCATTGTATCCTCTTCTAAAACCAAGTACAAAACCAATGGCTTACTCTATCTAGGTGGTTTCAGAACAGGTGGATTAACAAGATACTCCTTGATCTTATCAAAAGCTTTATGACAATCATCATTCCACTTAATCAACTGATCTTTCCTTAAGAGCTTAAAGATAGGGTCACAAATATTAGTGAGCTTTACGATAAACCTACTAATATACTGCAATCTACCGAGGAATCCTCTTACTTCTTTCTTTGTCTTTGGTGCCGGCATTTCCTAGATGGCTTTCACTTTATCTAGATCCACTTTAATTCCTTGGTTGCTCACTATATGCCCTAATAGTTTCCCTAAAGTAACCCTAAAAATGCACTTCTTCGGGTTGAGTCTCAAGTTATAGCTCTCGATTTAGGCTAAGAACTTGTCTAAGGCTTCAAAGTGTCCTCCTCTTGTCTCTAATTTGACCATCATGTCATCCACATACACTTCAACCTCCTTATGCATCATATCATGGAAAAGTGCAGTAACGGCTTTTTGGTAAGTTGCACCTGCATTCTTCAGTCCAAAAGGCATCACCTTATAACAATAGGTCCCCCATTCTGTGATGAAAGCTATCTTAATCTTATCCATGACTGCCATTATGATCTGGTTGTACCCAAAAAATCCATCCATAAAAGAATACATTACACTTGCTGCAGCGCTATCCACTATTACATCAATGTGAGGTAACGGGAAGTCATCTTTTGGACAGGCTTTGTTCAGATCCCTAAAATCTACACACATTCGTACTTTTCCATCCTTCTTAGGAATGGGTACTATATTTGCTAGCCATTGAGGGTAGTCTACTACTTCTAGGAAGTTAGCCTGTATTTGCTTGGAAATTTCCTCCCTTGTCTTTTCTGTCCATCCTTGTCTTAATCTGCGCAATTTCTATTTAACCGGCTTGGTTTCTGGATGAGTTGGAATGTGATGCTCTACTATTTCCCTATCCAAGCCTGGCATGTCTTCATAAGTCCAAGCGAATACTACCTTTCTTTTTGTTAATATTCTCTCAAAATTTTTTCTCTCTTCAAGAGTTACATCATATGATATAGAAATGTTCTTTGGATTATCATTTATGCCCATGTTAAATGAATCAAATTGAATTGAATTAATGTCAAACATGCATGATCGATCAAAATTATAATGCATAGAACCATCAGGATGCACATCACACAAGTAAGCAAAACCAATATTTATATCATTGACCATAGAAAAAACAACATCTTCGTCTACATAAAGACCGGACGTTATTACATCAGTTTCTTCATAAAAAAACATCAATGAAACTATCACTAATGACAATAGCTAAGTCCTGGGGTGGTTCCTTCTCAGGTGCTAGACACAGTAGCTCCTCAACAACATCATCACCCATCCTTTCAGTTATTTGCTTTATGACTTCCTCTTTATTGCTAGCAACTAGGCTTTCCACAATCTGCTCCTTAAAGATCTCAAACCCAGGGACATCTTTTCCAGCCACATTAACAGATTCTTTGGTGCCCAGATAATACTTGCCTTCCCTTGGCTTGATGAAATTCTCACTTAGTGATCCAATCCTTCCTAAAGGCTTATTTCTTTTTGCTTTCTCCTTGTTCTTTGCTCTTCTACGAGTTTATCCTACCTCAGTATATCCCAAACCCTTCGTATGGTCCTGGGTTTAAATGTTCAAGGGTTTAGGGCTTCTTTGTTCATTCTTCTCGAGCCCCTATCCAGGTCGATAATTCATGCTTTCCATCATTTTTACAACCCTAGGATCCATCTCATCAAATATTCCAGCAACTTGGAAACCAAGCAGAACACACACTTGCTTCTGTTTATCAAGTATGACTACCACAGCTGCATTAGTTCTAGCTTCTATTGTCACGACGTCTCCTTCATAAGGGAATTTTATTTTCTGGTGCCCTATTAAAGGTACTCCTCCTAGGGCATGAAACCACGGCCTTCCCAATAGTAGGGCATAGGTAACAGGGATGTCCAGTACAGTAAATTGAACAGTCGACTCTATGGGCCCTATTTTGACCAAAGCCTGAAATGTTCCCTCTACATTCCTAGTACTGTCATCATAAGCTCTGATTATGAGGTTTGAAGCCGTTAAGTCATCTACTTTTAGGCCCAGATTAGGTAGGATCTTTAGCGAGCATACATTTGTAGCTGAACCATCATCCACCATCACGAAGTTAGTTCTCTTCCTTTTTACTTCAGTTGGGATAAACAATGCCTTGTTATGATTTCTTCCCTCCAAAGGCAAGTCATCATCTGAGAATCTTATCAGTCCATGTTTCTTTTCTGTCATCTTTGCTACCATAGCCTCTGAAGTAGCAGTTGTTTCAATGCTCATGTTCGACAAAGCTTTAACCAGAGCCCTTCTATGGCTGCCTGAATGCATCAGTAATTCCCAGATGCTCACACTCGCTTTAGCCTTCTTGAGTTATTCCATGATTAGATCCTCTTTCTGTCCTTCCTCTATTTTTGTGTCTTCTGTTTCTTCCCTTTCTACAACCCTTTCATTTTGCTTTTCTGCTATCTGGTAATTCCTGTCGATTCTGGTAACATGATTTATATTTGGAGTAACACTCCATACATTGACTCTAGTGGGTTTTTCTTCATTAGAATCATACCAGATGTCCATGGCCCTAATGATCCGTTCTCTTTTCCTATTTTTCCAAACTTCCACTGTGCATTTTTCTTTTCCCTTTAACTCCCTCAGCTTGTCCATATGCTGACTTAGCAACTCTTCAACCCCTACTTGGAACAGTTCTGGGGTTAAGAATTCATCTTCCTCAAAATCATCACCCTATCTTGTCGGTACAATTGATTCAATGGGGATGTCAGTAAAAGCAGGTTTAGAATAGAATACTCTGTAATCGAACTTGCCCGAAGGTTGTCCCAACAGATCTTTAACTCCTCTTAGCGATTGCTTGGGAATTTTAGGCTCTTATTTTATTGGCTTATCATCAAAGTCATCTCCCCAACCTGAGGGCTCAATTGATTCAATAGGGATATTAGCAGAGGGTAGTTTCGAGTAAAATACCTTGTAATCAAACTTGCCTGAGGGTTGGCCCAGTAAATCTTCCACTCCTCTCTATGACTATCTGAAAGGTTCTCTATTAGGTATAAGGTTGAGGTTCTTAAAGGAGCTTAGTACTTCTTCTTTGCTAACCCCTGAGTTGATTATCATGGTGGCTGGTGGTGGAACATTTTGGTAATCTGGGAAAGGGTTATTTCTAGTGTTTGGGTTGGAATTGGATTTCTCAGGGTCAGTGATTTTTCTAGAGTCTATCAGGTTTTGGATCTCATGTTTTAGGCGAATACAGTTATCTATGGAATGGCTAGCTACTTGATGAAAATTATAGTAACTATTTGGATAATAGCTAGGGAGATTTGGATTCGTGGGTTTGGAAAAGGTTAAGGGTCAAAGCAGGCCTTTTTGGTTAAGCCTCTCTAGGACTTTGGAGAGGGGTTGGTTGAAGTTGGAGAACCTTCGGGGTTGATGAACTATACACACCTCTATAGCTCAGCTAGTATTTCCTTATTGTATGCCCCTAGTTAGGTAGTTTCGAGTTCCTATGCCTCTAACAGTTTTCTTTTTCTCATTCTCAATTTCCTCAGCTTGTAACCTATCATCATACAAATCCATAAAGGTTTTGGGATTCATCATCTGTAACCTCTTGACCAAATTAGGTGACACATTATGAACTATCATTCTAACTTGATCCTTCTCAACAAGCTCATTTTTCATCATCCTTGCTTTATTCATGAATCTGGTGAGGAAATCAGAAAAGGACTCATTTGGTTTCTGCTTAGTCAACTCCAAATCCCTAATAGACACTTCCAATCGAGTGTTATAATCATATTATTTCAAGAATGCAGTACATAGTTCTTTTCAGTCAGCCCTAACAGATTTTTCTAATCCATGGTACCAGTTCACAGTCATTCCTTCCAGGGATAACACAAACAGCCTAGCAATTACTGACAATGGTGCTTTAGTAGTGCTCATGGTTATGGTGTATTGACTCAAATGAATCCTTGGATCTCCTCTCCCATTAAACTTCTATAGTTGAGGCATTTTGAAATTTTCAGGCAGCTTATCTCCCTCCATTTGCAACATGTCATCAAAGTCAAAAGAATATCCCATCCTTTGTCCTCTAATCAGCTCTTCCATCTTGGACATTTTCTGAGTCAATGCTTGCATCTGCTTAGACTCAAGGTCTTAAACCAATTCAAGTGACTCTCTCTTCACCTTTTCTACCATGTAGTTTTCAATATATTCCATTCTCACATCAGTAGCAAGCACATTTCTAGGAGCAGGTTGCCCCCCAACATTATTAGCAGTAGGTGGAGGAGCAACAGGTGGAGCTCCTATAACAGGTGGCTGTTCAACAATAGCAGGTGGTGGTTGTTCAATAACAACAACAGGTGGTTGTCCAATAATAGGTTGTACTAGTCTGGCCAAAGCCTATCTCAGTTCATCTTGCATCATAGCTCCCTTAATGTCCTCTAAGGTCCACATCTCTGGTTATTGTTCCATTTCAGTCTGTTTAGTCTAAGCTGATTCAGCTTCTAGGAATAGTAGGTTAATTGGACTCCCTTCTAGTCTTTCTAATATGTGAAGAATGCCTTAAGCTATAAACTCTGGACTTAAATCAACTCTGGTCAATCTACCACCTGTTCATCCCCAGACACGAGAAGACCCAGATGAATCTATGACGGCTGCAAAACAAGGTATTAGTATGATGCATGGACTGTATGTATGCATGTATGCTTGATGCATGTGTTTATACAACAAGTAGCAGGCAAGCACTTAGCAAGTAGCAAGTATCAAGAAGCAATCAACAAGCAACAAGCAACATGCAAGCATAAACCTTATAACCTTATTCCTCCCACACACGTGTTCAATGGTGAGTTTCTTTTCCTAGGATTTTTGGTCTTAGCCTTCATATCAACAGGGAATATTCAAAGCCGACACACATGCCAGATCTCTCTTAAAAGAAAAAGCACATAAGCAGCATTTCTAAATATAAAGGTCTAGCCTAATCCTTATTAGCCTGAATGAGTTTCAAAGGTATAGGCCTGGGGTTTTATAAATAAAAATACCTCATGGAAATTCAAATAAACAAGCACTTTGGGTAAAAATCCTAAAGGAAGTAACTAGGTCATTATATGTGGTTAGGGTCCGGTGAAAAGTTAAGATTCCCTTAGCAAGATGCTCTCCATTATGGACTTTGAGTTACAGGCCAAGGTCAGAGGGGCCCAGTATCCTTTACCAACTCGAGAGAAGATTAGCCCCTTAGGGACTTGGGTTACAGACTTTGGTCAGATAAGCCCGGTAATCTCTCTTGAACCGAGTTAAGGCTAAAAGTGATAGTTAGCCAATCAATAACCCCATAAAGCTAGTGGAATCATGGAATCATAAACCAACGCCATCGGTTTTATAGGGACATGCAGAATGAATGCAAGAATGAAATAATAATGAATAAAATAATTCTAAAGAACACAAGCAGAATCAGTATCTCTTATCCCCAGTGGAGTCGCCACTGTAGACGGCGGGGTTTAGCGTGCATCCAAGATTTTAGCAACCGCGACACTATTTAGGCTTAGGGCGTTAGAGAACACACTAACCACTATCACAAAGACATAGCGTGAAGATAAGGAGTCGCCACCCAAGGTAATAATTGGGACAATTTGATTAGTGGTACTTGATTCTCTAAAAGAAAATTAGCACCATAACCAGGAGATTCTGGATATGGAATACTATCTTCTCTTAGTCTCGTGTTCATTTAGAATAATTTTATAAATGATTATTTCATCCTCTAATTACATGCAATTTTATTAAACCCTAATTAACATCCATCTACCCAAAAAGGCAACAAGTATATAAAATTACAAGTAAAAAATGCACTCAATATTGCGTTGTCCCTAAGTCTAAACTATGTTAATTTTATTAAAAAAGTTAGCTAAATCTACATTTTATTTACAAGTGAAAAATGGACTAAAGGTGGGCCTCCATTTTTATTAATTAGTGAGCCTAAATCTATTTATTTTAGTCTTTCTAAAATATGGGCTTAAGTCTATTCAATTTTAAAGGAAAATCAAATTAGTGGGCCTAAATCTTAGTTTTATTTTAAGTGAAATGTGGGCCTAGGTCTATTTATTTTTAAAAAAAATGCAATTAAATGGGCTGAGCTAAGTCTAAACAATTTTAATTAACTAAGCAGGCTTAAAATCTAATTAACCTAATGGGCCTAAGTTGATTTTAATTATTTAAAAAAACCTAAATCATTTTTTAAGCCTATTTATTAAGTGGGTTAGACCTAAACGTGGGTTTGGGGCCCAAAAAAAACATAAAAACATAAAAAGTCCAAAAAATATAAAAAAACATAACACAATCAAATCAAACACACATTCACATATGATTTCTAAAAAACCTAATTTAATTACATACAAACCCTAATTAACTAAAGCCACCATTAATTTTAATTAATTTTTACCCAATTGAACCTAATTACTAATTAATTTTAAAGTGCAGAAATTTAAATCTTTCATTATTCCCACTACTGGGCTATTACAAACTACGTATAGAATTAAAATTAAATAATTATACACCCAGAAATTAAAAAAAATTACACAGGATACAAAAATGCAGAACAAAAATTAAAATTTTAAGAACTATTATTAAAACGGTATAGGTTCATCCATGGCATTCCATGGATCTTCTGTTCAATTAAACACAGGCGGTATCCTCCTCCTCAATCCATATATGGACATCAAAATAAAAAAATCAATCGAATTAGTACTGAAATTAAATAATAAAGCAATTAATGAAATGAATAAAAATCATAGAATAGAAGAAAGAAAAAATGAATGTTGTGCATATGCCCTTTTTCAGCCCCTCAGATTAAGATTTTCACTGTTGAAATCGACTCAATGTTGATTTGATTATGGACTGAGACTAAAATAATTGTATCATCTTCCTCAAATGAATTGCAAAAATTAGAGTTTTTTTAAAAAACAAAAGAAATCAAAGCATTTTTTTCTTCCGTCTATAAAAAATCCTCCAACCAAAAAAACCTCTCTTTGCACGCATGCAGAGTCTGCGCATATTGAACTTCCTCCAAAGGAGGAACAGACCTATCTGATCATATCAAATAGCGTTTGTTTTGATTTCAAAAAAAAATATCTTCTGTGTTTCTTTTTTAGAAAACCTTATCAGATAAAATTTGAATTTTTCAACCAATCAAAACACTGAAAAAATCAATAAAAATAAGGAAAAATACGCGAAAAAATAAAAAAATGGAATTATTGCGCATCGGTACTATGCAATGTCGATCGGCATTGTACAATGTCGATCGGCATTGTACAATGTCGATCGACATTGTGTAATGCCAATCGGCATTACACCAGTGCCGATCCTAAAATATTTTATTTTTTTAACTTTTAATTATCAAAAGACCCTTGAAAAATTGACTTATTTGCAATCGAACCCTAAAAAATATTGCAATTTAGTCCTTAAAGTCTAGAAAATCAACAACCAAGCTCAATTTTTGAATAAATTTCATCATAGGGGCTTACATCGCAATTGTGCATAATTGTATCCCGAAATTGGGTGCTTACATATATGTTTTGTGCTTAAATGAAATGAAATGAAATTGATTGCTTTAATTATTGTTAAACATCACATGATGTGTCTATCACAAGCTATCTAACTAACAAACAAGGAAAATTACATCTAAAAAAAGGGGATATGATGACTTTATTCCATAAACTAATTTTGTTTTCTCTTCTTTCGTTGCTTACCCTGAAAACTTAACATTTGTAACTCTCTTGTCCTTTTGTACTTAATAAATTCATCTCTTTCTGTCTATTGTAAACAAACCCATGCTTATAGTGGTCATCGGTAGTCTGATCTCCATTGTAGCTTAAATTTCTCTCAATAGCTCTTCTAGGCCAAGTTGTCACCAAGTGGTCCAGGAAATTTTGAGAAAGGGGCCCTCGCTCGAACTTATGGACTAGCTCTACTATCAGTTGTTTGTGACCGTATTAACGGCAGAGGCGGGCTGGATTATAAAAGGTGGCAAAATAGAGACTGGCAACCGGGACACAATATGTGTAAGACCGAATGGTCACATGCTGCAATCCCCACCAAGGGCACATCCAACGGATTAGTGTATCAAGGAATATTGTTAAACAGCCGTGAATATTTACAGGTATGGGATGTAGTTTTCTTGTTTGGTAATGGTTTGCTTTATAGCACCTGATGTCTTAAGGAGGTTTAATCAGGCCCAACTTTTCATAAAACCACATCTGTGGGTTTTCAAATGATTAAATGCAGATAGTATGACAGTTGAAAGTTAGGAAGGGACAACGGGAAACTTACCTCCAATAGGAATGGACTTCTTGAGAATCATCGTGTCTTCGTGAAGTCGTCCAATCCAATGATGGTTTTTGCTAAAATGAGAGGGAAGGGATTGAACCCTGACTCTACTTGATCAATGATTGAAAGGAACTTTGAATTGCAGTGTCCTGAGAAAGAAACTAATAGAAATTGAGCATACAAGCAGAGGGCCATCATGCGAGGCCAACAAGTTTCTTCTTTGTCCACATTCATGATGACCTCGAGAAAATATTCTACTTTGATTTTTGAACCGAGGATGCAGTGAAAAGAAGATTGGGGTGGAAGGTTGAACATACGAGCCATTTGGTGTTGAATGGAATGAGAATCCGGGTTTTTAAGGTCAGGAACAGCAAGTCGGTAAGTAGAATTCGTATGATGGCCGAGGATTGCCTCAAATTCCTTCAATATGGGACATATTTCTATTATATTTAACCAAAAGACATGTTTATAGGGATCCTAAAATTGAACTATGGCATGGAGAAAAGGGAAGTTGATTCTCCTAGTATGGAGTGATTTAAAGACCGGAAGGTGAAAAGGTTCTAATCTAGTCTAAGGTTTGTTATCCAAACCTTTCAAGATTGGTTGTAGCCACCTTAGACTCCATTCAGTCATGATTATAACTTTCAAAGGTGCTTAGAGAGAGAAATAGGAGGTTAGGGATGAAGGGAACTTAAGAAGTGGGCTGAACACAAGAATGTGGGTTTTTAAAAGGGGCAGGACCGCTTGCTGTTGAGGCGATCGCCTCTTCATTAGAAGTCAATGAGGCAATCACCTCATCAGTAGTATGGGCCATTACACTTCATCAAATCATGTAGTCTTAGTAGGTGCGAGTCAGAATATAGTAGGGCAGATACATATGTAATCATTGAAATTTGCTCACATGTGAAGAATGAAGAGATAAATGAATTTAATTAAAGAGAATGATGAGTTCTACAAACAATCTGTCAATAAATCAATAACAAAATAAAATATGTGTTCATTGTTCAAAGACTACACAAGTTTTAACCCTGGTACATCAAGCATCTGACCCGATACCCTCAGGGCCATCCCCTCCTCCAACACCACTGCCACTCTTGTCTTTGTCCTCATCATCCTCATCGATCTGAAATACATCAATCTGACACTCAAGAGTGGTGATCCTCGCCCTACTAGCCTCCTCCCGATCCTATTCAGATAAATCACAGGTTAGTAAACCATGCAAGCATATAGACATGTAAAAATAAAAAGATTTTTACCCTCCACTGCTGGGTGATCTCCAATATGTAGTCTCTCTAGGCCTCTATCATACAATACATATATAGGCCTTACTCTAAAGGAATCTGCATTATTGAAATGAATGTTAAAACTAATGCTTGGTTTAAGAAATCATAATGAAAGTAGGTAAAAAAAGAGCTTACATGAGTAACACTATCAAGGGTGCATGCAGGGGTCAAGTCCTCATCCAAGGACAAGAACTGATGCAACAACTCTCTAGGAGGAACCCAACATTAGGCTAAAGGATCAAGGACGTGAATAAAGCTACCTGGGGCAAACTCAGAACTGGGGAAAATAGTCGGTCGGACCTGCTCACCAACTGCATAGGTCTCCTCCCTGCCCGGATCTAGTCAATGCCTTAAGGGCTCTCTCTCTCGCACTCGGGACCTAAGTGGGGCCATAAATCTAATAGGTGCAGCCTAAAGATAAGACAGGAGAAACATATAAGAACACAATCAATTCTCAAGGAAAGGAAAGCAGATAGGGACATACCTGAGAGGTAGAAGCGGCCTGGGAGGGGACCGTCAGTAGAAGATGGATGCAAATAAACTCCGTATACCGGCTCATTATATGAACTATATGATCCATAACTGGTAAGCCTACAATAGCCTGAGCGAGGTCATCACCCTCCAGCTCGTGAGCCCAAAGCATGCTATCAAGAGGAGACCTGGGGACCCGCCTCGCTCTAACGCCTGCCCTCCAATTCAGGACCTACTCCCCCAAATACCAAACTTGATACCCAAGGCCATAGAGGAGTACCATCTTTAGGGCTAAGGGCTTGGAGTGAGTCATCTCGATGGTCCAAGTATCCTCGGGGACTATAAGGGGCTTGTGCCTTTCCACTTAGTGAATTGATTGACTATACGCACAAAAAGGTTCTGAATCCTCCCCCCACAAGTCATTCTGGATCTATAAAAAGGGAGATGTCAATAGGAAATTGAGTTGAATATGCATAATTTACTAATAAGAAAGGTTATGCTTTTTAGGTGCCGCATCATATGTCAAAGAGTTCAGGTGCTGTCCGTGGATATGAACTTATGTCAGGTGCCTCTTCATGACACGACTGGCACCCCACCTGTCAAGGGCTGGGAAGTGGTCCCCCACTCGTATTATGCCTACGAGTAGCTCTAGCTCTAGAGCCCAGACCTAGAAAAGAAAATAGGAGAAATTAAGAAAACTGATGTAAATAATGGAGGTCAGAACAATATAGGGAAAGAGAGGATCATGACTCACCAAAATAGCATACCAGAAGCTGCAAAATCTCCTAGCCCCTCAAACCACCTTGTCCATACTCTAGTACAAGTACGCCAAAGCACAGCTACCCCAATCAAATGTAGGAACCTAGTCAAGATCTCGAAGAGCCAGTAGGAACATCAGGTCGATGGGGTTAGCAGTGTCAACAAAGAAGGTGGTACCGAGCAGATAAAGCGAGAAGGCCCTCACCACCTGATCAATCTCGTGGGGAGTAATCATCGCCGTAGCCCGCTCTCAGGTGTAGAAGCTCCTGATCGAGTCTAGCTTAAGGGTATGAGTCTCCTTCATGTCGGGAGTCATACCCAAAAGTCACTCGATGTATGTAGCCTTATCCAGAGACAGCTGGTGTAGACTCACATCAAAAGGGATGGGGTCCCCAGTGCAGGCAATCCCTATGATGGTAACAAACGACACTGGGTTCAAAGTAAGCTCACCGAATGGGAGATGGAAAGTATGAGTCATATCAAACCACCTCTTCATCAGAGCGTACAATGGCTGATAGTCCGTGCGTCCTTGCTCAAAAGGAAGCGAGAGTACGAAGTCCTCAAACCCAATCTCTTGAATCTGATCCCTCTGGTTGTCGATCAACTCGCTATAAAAAACTCGGGCTCCATGGAAATTTTTGACGCCCTTAAATGTCTAAGCGTCATGCTGTAAGCGAAGAGATAGGGAAGTGAAATTTATGCGTTTTATGGTTTCAGAAAGAAATTCAGAATGAACGAACATGTAAATAATGCAGTTCACCCTGTTGATGAAGTGATCGCCTCATCACAGAGGCGATCGGCTCTTTGAAAGGGCAATAGACAATCGCCTATGCGAAGCGCGGATAGTGATGATTTTTAAATTTTGGCAATTAAAACATGAATTTCATGTTTATTTAATTAAATAATGCCCTAGGATGATAATTATGCAAGAATAATCACTGAACCAATATGATTTTATAAGAAATTTTGGGGTACTAACCTCTCCAGATGTAGACGAGCAGATATGGGACCCTATGTCTGCCAGAAGGGGAATCGAGTCTCCTCGGGTCAATCCCAAACTCTTAAAAGGACTAACGAAAGGTGGGATGTGATCCCACTCACGCACAGGGGGTGTTCTCTCATCCTCTATTAACTGTAAAAAGAGGAAAGGTACAAAAAGTATAGGAAGTGCAAGAGGAGAAGAGAAAAAAAAGAGAAAGGTGAAAAAAGTAAAAAGGGAAGAAAGATAAGGGAAAAGTTACTTTTATAAGGACAAAGTGTAGGGTTTTCTTAAAAAGAAAAAAAAGAGATGATGGTTATTGTCATACACTAAGAAGACGAAATTCATAAATAGAGATTTTCAAAGTAGAGTTTTAAGAAGAGTGGGCTAGGAAAACCCACACTGTTAATGGACAGGGCTATTCTGGATTGAATCCTCAAAGCTCAAAGACAGGGTTGTTCAGGTTTGAATCCTCGAAGCTCAAAAATAGGGTTGTTCGGGTTTGAATCCCTGAAGCTCAAAGACAAGGTTGTTTGGGTTTGAATCCTTGAAGCTCATAAGATTGAGATGGTTGTTTGGGTAGTATCCCTGAAGTCAAAAGTGAATGACAACTGGGCCAAGAAAGCCCAAAAGTCTGTGTCCCCGAAGAAGTGATAATCGAACCAGGAAAATCTAAAAATCACATCCCCAATGATGATCGGGCTAGGAAAACACGAGAATCAAGTCAGTGTTATAATGATCAAGCCAGGAAAACTCAAGAATTAAGTTTCTGTATTGTGATGATCGGGCCGGGAAAACCCGAGAATCAGGTTTTATGAGTAATGACGATTGGGCTAGGAAAACCTGAGAATCATGATTCAGGTGACTGATGGTTGGGCTAGAAAAACCCATAAGTCTATGTCCCCAGCAAAACGGTAATTGGGCCAGGAAAACCCAAGGTCAACAGTCTTCAAATATTTATCAAATATTAATGAGTGGCTGATTGGGCTAGGAAAACCCAAGGATCACGGTCATGTTTCAGAATTGAAAGATTCACCTCTCGAGTGAGACCCGAGAGTCAGGTATGCTTTTTGTCTTATTGTTTGATTTGTTGTTGTGCATGTGATTTTTTGAAAAATGGTCATTCCATGCATTTGATTTTTTAAAAAATCAGGGGGCAAACTATAGACACCTAATTCGGTCGGCCCGTGTTAGGAAATGAATTAGGGGCGCTCAGTTTGACTGGCCCATTGTCAAGCCTAATAATGAGAATGGGAAGCTTGGACATGAGAATGAAACCTGAATCTCTAATGGAAAGTGGACTTAAAAACCTAAAGCCTAAAAAGCCCAAAACCTAACCTAACTATCCAAATTTGGCCCAAGCCCACCTAGTCCAACGCAATCCCAGCCTGAAAGGGGGTTACCTCAGTGCAATGAGGCGATCGCCTCTATAACAGCCCACTTGCAGCTACATTAAATGCATCTGCAACCATGGTGGCCAAGTGGTGTGGGCCCCACCCTCCAGACCTGATTCTTGCGTGAGAAAGAGATTTTTGAGGAAAAGAAAAAGGCTATGGAGGCTCATAATAAGCTAGAGGGCTTAGGGGTATGGGGAAGCTAGGAAAAAAAGGAAAAAAAAAAGAAAAAAGGGAGGGAACCATTAGAAAAAAAAACCCATTATTAAAAAAGGAAATAAGGAGAAGCTCTGAAAAGAGGAAGAAGAAAGAAAAAAAAAATCCTTAAGGAAGAAGGTGAGATTGAGGCAAGGGAAAGTCCACTTTTTTCCTAAGAGAAGAAGAAAGAAGATTATGTCAAAAGTAGAGATCACATCCTAGCAAGGATCAAAATCAAAAACATCTCTGAGGGCCTCTCATTTTGGTAGAAAACTTGCACTTAAACTTGACATTTGCATTATTTTATATGTTCTTACTGTGTGTGACTAAGTTATTAGTGTATTTTAGGTATATTTCTAGTTTATTTTGCTTAATATCCCACTTTATTGATGTGATCTTTGAATAATTTTGCATTTAGTTGTAGTTTGATGATTATAGAGTGTGTATATGCATGTATTGTTATTTAATGTAGAAGTCTGAATGTTTGAGAGTCAGAATTGGCCTGTTGATCAAGCGATGCCTCTTCATCACCTCTTGTCAACGAGTCGATCACCTCATCAATGAGGCGATCGCCCCATTGACAAGCCTCTAGGTAGTTTCTTTATGTGTATTATATGCTTTTTTGCCTTAGAAATATTAGGGGTCGATGAGGCGATCGCCTCATCAATGAGGCGGTTGCCACATTGGCAGGTTGGCCCACTTTTAGCTTTACTTTTCTACTACCACTTGTTGCAATGTTCACTTTGATATGTGTCTTTTGACTTTAAACATGGCTATTTCATTGCATGATGATGTTCATCTTGATTGTTTGATGGTTTATTTAGTTCGAAACATGAAAACCCCTTTTTATAAAACCTCTTTGTAAGTATCATTATATGTGATTTCATTTTTTCAAAAGGAAAGACTAATTGTGTTATTTGCAGGAATTACTTAATGATTTCCATCATTGAGTAGTCACCTTTGTTAGTTATCCCTTTTATATTATCGCATTTATGTTATTTATCGATTCATTTTCAATTTATGTTTAGTTTATTTTCTATATATTATTCTTTTATTTAGTCTAAAAGCATTGTAATTCTTAATCACTTTCCCCCATTTAATTTTGAATGTATGGTTCTAAATTATTATTTATTTTATTCTGCTAAATGTTGGGACTCAAAGGTATGAAATTGGATTAACATGCAAACTTGGACTTGATTATAAAACTTGGAAAGTAAATGAAGGCAAGTGCAACTTTGAATGTAAATGAGAAAATAATTAAACAATTAAATGGTAATAAAACGCAAAACACAAACGGAGGCCAACCTAGGTGAGCATTCAAACGCTCATACCCAGTTTCTGAACCCGATCTCTGATAACGGCTTCTGGGAACCTCTGTGGGATTCAATTATTGTACAGTGTGTCCCGACTTTTATCTAGGTGGTGACTCCATCTCCGAATAGGTCCAAGACCTATATCGTATTTCCTAGTGGGCCTTGAGCCCACACAGTACCATAGTCGTCAAACACTTTGGTGCGCGCTAAATCCTGTCACCTACAAATATCTTAAAAATAATAAAAATAATTTTGAGCAAAAAAAGTTAAGAAAAAAATAAAGATATTAGAAAAAAATGTTGAGAAAAAAAAAAGTATATTACTATAAAAATAAAAAACAAAATGTTTAGCAAAAAAAATGTTGAGAAAAAAATAGATGAAGATAGTAAAAAAATATTGAGTAAAAAAATAAAAATAGTATAAAGTAAAAAAATTATTAAAAAAATAAATAAAATGTTGAAAAAAATATAAAATAAAATAAAAAGTTGAAAACATTAGTAAAGAGAAAAAAATGTTAAAAAAGAAAGACAACCTTAAAAATAAGAATGGCAAAAAAATGAGCTATATTTAAAAAAAAATTAAAAATAATTTTAAAAGTTTTAAAAAACAACTATTTTTTTAAATTTTTTTATTTTTTATATATTTATGTAAAAACTTCCTAATTTTAATGGCCGAAAGTAGCCATAAAATGGCCAGGGAATGGCCATCATTGGCCTAGGAATGAAAATGGCCATTGTTTAGAATGAATATGGCCAGCGTTTCTTTCTTCCTTTCAAATTGCTTTCCGTCGGAATTATATAATATTCCCATTTGAATTACAGAATTAGAATTATATAATTTCAACGGAAAAAACTGCCTGCAATTTTTTTTTATTTATTTTATTAGTTGATTTGATTAGTTGTTTTATTTGATAAATATATTTTTTTAGATAAATAATACAAATAAACTATTTTTTTGTTTAACCTAAACCCAACATAAGGTTACTGGATTTGCATTCCTTTATATATATATATATATATATATATATATATATATATATATGTATATATATATATATATATTTCACAGATAGGGGCTCTTTTTATTCCTTTTTTCTTCACTTTTCTAATTTTAATCGTGAATCAAAAATGCAGTCCTTTTTATTCCTTATTGTAATGTTGTTTTTTTTTTTTTTAATTTTTGGCCATAATAAGATTCAAATAAGCTTAAAATCATAGACAAAAACAATAAAAGTCACAAGCTTCCATTAATGGTGATTACTTTCTCAAAAAAATAGATACTACATCCAAACATTTTTATCTATTTTTTTATTTTTTAAATTTATTTTATTTTTTATTTTAATTCTATTTCTTTTTCTATTAATTATTTTGGAATCCATTCTAATTAATTTCAATTGTGATGTTACTTTTGTTAAACATTCTTTTTTTTTTCTTGGTTTAATTATTTCTTGCTTTTAAAATTTTTTTTACTTTATTTATTTTTAAGTTTTGATCTTCATTTGTTTATTTTACTAATATTTGTATTTGTGGTTTCTCCTTTCTTTTATTCTTTCATTTTTTTGTGTTGTAAATTATATTTTCTACTTTATTTTATTCTTATTTTTTCTTTTATTTGATTTTGTTTATTGATTGTTTAGTAATAATTTTTATTTATTGTTTGTGTTTATGTTAATGAATGAGGTGACAGCAAATCTACTGTGAAGAAAAATCCATGGAGGCTTCTTGATAAAAGCCAAAAATTAAGATTAGACATTTTAAATTCATGTAGTTTTTCTTGTTATTTTGTATTTTTGGTATTATTTTAATTCTTTTTTTTTTCAATTTTTATGGTACTATCTTTATTTTTTTCCAAACATTTTTTCTACTACTTTCATCTTTTTTTCTCAACTTTTTTTTGCTCAACATTTTTTTAAATTTTGGAGGTACTATCTTTATTTTATTTTTATTATTTTCTTTTTTTCACTCAATATTTTTTTCTCTTAAAACTTTTTTTCAAATAAATAATTATAAACTAAACATCTTCAATTATTATTAAACCAAGTAATAAATAACTTCAAATGTTGTAACAACAATAAATAAACAAAATTTTCTCATTTTATATTCTTAAAGAATAAGGATTTTGTTTTATTTTTTTACTTTAAATTGTTTATTAAAATGTCTAACAACTTTTTTAAAAAAATTATTTGAAAGTTATTGATCATCAATATGTAACAAGTTTATAATCTTTTTGATGTATTTTTAATATCAATACAAAAAAACTGAAAAAATAAAAAAAAATCAACAAATCGAAACAAGAAAAAACAACTAAATACAACAATTGAAACAACAAAACAATAAAAAATTAATAAAATTTTACAATTGCTGATTTTTTTTATTTTTTAAATTATTTTTTCATTATTAATAATAAAATTAATGTCATAAATAAAATTTTTTACTTTTATTAATATTAATGATAAAATAATATTCTTTCTAACATATTTCATAGTTTTTATTTTTTATTTTTTTATTTTTTTATTTTTAACAAAAATCAACAAATAGAAACAACAAAAACAATTGAAAACAACAAACAAAAATCAACTAAAATCAACAAAAAATTGCAATTGTTCATGTTTGTTGATTTTTGTTCCTGTTTGTTATTTTTTCAGTTTTTTCATTATTAATAATAAAATTAAGGTTATAAATGTAATTTTTATTTTTATTAGTATCAATAATAAAAATAATAATTTGTTTGATATATTTCATAATTTTTTTATTGTTTTTATTAAGAAAATAATTATTGAATACTATGGTTAATTTTTATTTTTATTTCTAAATTCTGAATAATTATGAAAAAAAATGATTGTTGAAGACTATGGGTAATTTTTAGTTTAATTACCTTAATTTTTATATTCTAAATAATAGTAAGTTTCAAAATTAAAAAAATTTGTTATTTAGAATATAAAATTAAAATTATAAAAAATAAACAAATTAAAAAATATATATACAATTAACTTCAATTAAAAATATGTAAATACCTAATTTCTTTATGATTTAAATTTGGATGCGATAAAAAATTTACTGATGAAAATTAACTGTAAGATTTATTGGATCTAATCTATTGGTTTTAAACTAAATTATAAATTTATTTTTAGCAGTTATTTTTAAATTTTATTTGTTTATTTATTTTAATTATTTTTATAAAAAATAAAAAAAAATCTTTCACAGATAGGGGCTCCTTTTATTCATTTTCTTTCCTTTTCTGATTTTAGCCGTGAGATAAAAATACAGTCTTTTTTCTTTTTTTTTTTTTTTGAGTTCTTGGCCATAATTAGATTCAAATAAATCTAAAATGACAAGCAAAAATAATAAAAGCCACAACCTTTCATCAATATTGATCACTTTCTTAGGGAAATTACTATTACATCCAAACATCTTTATATATTCTTTTTTTTTTTTTTATTTTACTTTTTATTTTGATTCTATTTTGATTAATTATTTTGGAATCCATTCTAATTAATTTCAATTGTGATGTTCCTTTTGTTAAACATTTTTTTTTCTTGGTTTAATTATTTCTTGCTTCTTAAATTTTTGTTACTTTATTTATTTTTTAATTTTGATCTTCATCTGTTTATTTTACTAATATTTGTATTTTTCTTTTCTCCTTTCTTTCATTCTTTCATTTTTTTTATCTTGTAAATTATATTTTGTACTTTATTTTATTCTTATTTGTTTGTTTCTTTTATTTGATTTTGTTTATTGATTGTTTACTAATAATTTTTATTTATTGTTTGTGTTTATGATATTGAATTGGGTGACAGTGAATCTACTATGGAGAAAAATCCATGAAGGCTTCCTAATAAAAGCCAAGAATTAAGATTAGATATTTTTAGTTCATGCAGTTTTTCTTGTTATTTTGTATTTTTGGTATTATTTTAATTCTTTGTATTTTGCTATTATTTTTGGGTTGTAATTAATTTTTCATTTTATGCTTATTTTTAGAAGGACTTGTAATAGTTTCGATAGTGAAAAAATAGTAAAATTTTACTTTTCATACTCACTTTAAAATGAATTAGTAAATTATGTTCAATTTGATAACTCTAATAAAAATCAATGATGGTCGTAGTTAATTAGGTTGCATGTAAAACATCAGGGTTAGAATCAATATATGTATGTGTTTGGTGTGTTTATATGTTATTTTGGCTTTTTATTTTCTTTTTATTCGTTTTGGACCTTAAGCCCACGATTAGGTTTAACTCATTAGTAATAAGTTTTTTAAATTGGTTTGTAGGTTAAATTAACTTCAAAATCAATTTAGGTCCATTTTAGTTTAATTAAAATTAATTTGGACTTAACTCAACCCTTTAAACGCATTTCTTTTTTTAAAATAAATAAATTTATAATCACTTCATTTAATTTTAAATTAATTAGAATTAGACTCACTAAATTCTTCCATCTCATTTCTATAAAATTAGTAGATTTAGGTCCACTTTTCTTTAAAATTAAAATAAATAGAAATAAACTCATTGAATAATTAAAATGTAGGCTCACCTTTAATTTTCCATTTCACTTTGTATAAAATATGTAGATTCCACTCACTTAATTAAAATTAATATAGATTAGACTAATTTAGAGACATTACGTTTTATGTGAATGCAGTTCTTATGTACTTTTTCATGTCTAGTTACCTTAGAGTTAGATAAATGTTAAATTAAAGTTTATATGATATTGCATTTAATTAGAGAATAAGATAGTAATAAATAAGCTAATTCCAAATGAACACAAGATTAAGAGAAATTAATATTCCGTATCTAAAATCTTCTGATTATGGTACTAATTTTCTTTTAGATAATTGATCATCATTTGTCCCAATTATTATTTTGAATGATGACTTTTTATCTCTACATTATATTTTTGTGATATAATAGTATGTTTCTTAGAATTTTGAGTTCAAATAGTATTGTAGTTGTTAAAATTTTAAATGTGCGTTAAATTCTACTGTTTACAAAATGATTTTAAAAATAATAAATAGATAAAAAAAATATAAATAAAATGAAAAAGTGAAAAAAATGAAAAAAAAAAAAAAAAGCAGAAAATGCCAAAATTGAAAAATGAAAACACAGAGCCGGACATAAATGAAAAGCGGAAAAATAAGAGAAAGAAAAAGAAGGTGCGGGCCACGAATAAAAAGATGACCCTTTGACCTACTAGTGATGAAATTTCCTCAACAATCATCCCAGTGGACCTATTCACAGATGAGAAAGATCTAAATATACCCATCAACCCAAACGCGTTTATCCATAGGTTCTTCGTGTGCTAGCTGTTCTCCCAATGGGTTTGGAAACTCGCAGAACTCATCCAGCCTCCTCCAATGCAAATAAATCTTTTTTGTCTTGCTGTTTTGTTTTTTTTTTTTTTTTTCATTTAACTCAATTTTCGACCATATTATTATTGAATTTATTATATAATAAATGTCATACTTTTATCAAATAATTTTAAATTATTTAAAATATATATTATATATTCGACCATTGAATATATTTTAAAAATATTAATAATGTAATTTTAAAGATATTAATAAAATTTTTGAACTTCCATATGTATGATTTTGAGGTAAGAGGATTTAAATAAAGTTATAAATGAGCTTATTAGTTTGCAAACTATTTAGAATTCAATTCGATAAAAATTTATTCAAAATAGTAAATGGAAATTTGTTTAATAAGTAAGTTGGGTTTAAATTGCATAAATTTCCACTCGTAAAATTTATAAACAAATTTAAATAAAAATTTATAAGTTAATTCATAATTTTAAAATATTTATAATTTGATATAAGACATAAAAAATATAAATTCTTATCCATAATATATTTACAAAATATTTAAAATATATTATTAGAATGTAATTACAATTTCTATTAAATTTATTATAATTTAATTAATATATAATTTATTTTAAATTTTTAATAAATAATTTTTACGTTATAGTTTATATCTTTTAAAATTTTTAACTCATTTAATTTCATGAATAGTTCACGAATATTAAATAATATAATGAACTTAACTTAATTATATATAAATCAAATTTAAATTAGTCACATTCTAATTTGATTCAGCTCAACTAGTTCAACCTAAATTTGATTGGAATTTTTAGAGTCAAGCCGGATGAACCCAAACTATAAGTAGGTAGGGCTAACAATAGCATTAGTAATACTGCTACAGGTGTAGGTGTTGTTGGTGGCAAAATAGGTGGATTGAGCGGGTATGAATTGGGTATAAATGAGTAAAACTTTTAATTATTCATTTGTTTATTTATCATCCATTTATTATTTATATGGAAATTCAAATTTATATAACTCATTTAAATTTTACTCATCCATTTACTTATTTAAACCTATTTATTTGTATATAAATTTTTTTTGCATATACCCAAATTCTACATAATAATTAAATATTAGTATTATTATTGATTTCAATTATTTTGTACATAAATTTTTGCATATATCCAAATTTTACATAATAATTTTACATAATAAGCCACAATGGGATGCCTCACATTTTTTGCTCACTTAAAATAGTCTCACCTTTTTTTTATTATTAATAAAATGTCTGGATCCATTTTTTAGTCATTATAGAGTAGAGAGCAAATTCTATGAGTTAATTGCCTCACACTATAAAAGTCAGACATGTAGCACCACATCATCACCACATGTTCCATATTTTTTCTCTCTTATTTTACTTTTTTTTATAATAATTTCCTTGTTTACTTTCTTAAAATTAAATTTACTTTTTTTTTTATTTATCCTACGTTTTCCTAGGAAACAAACACCCACACAAATAAAAAAAACTATCAAAATTTTGGTTTGTTATAAACAGCTTGTGGATATTGTCCGCTTTGGTACTTCAGGACCTCACGGCTTTAAAACGCGTCTACAAGTAAAGGCTTCAGGCCCTGCTTATAAGCACGCACACAATCTCGTGTGCGAGCGATGTGGGAACTTCAGGTTCACAACACACCCTCCCATCGCGAGCATCGTGCTGATAACGTGTTATAAACAGCTTGTAGATATTGTCCGCTTTGGTACTTCAGGACCTCACGGCTTTAAAATGCGTCTACAAGTAAAGGCTTCAGGCCCTGCTTATAAGCACGCACACAATCTCGTGTGCGAGCGATGTGGGAACTTCAGGTTCACAACATGGTTCAATTTTTATCCATTTATAGTTGCAATCTTCCAACACTCTCTCACTAATTCTCTCTTGCGGATGAAATCGAACAATCACCCACTAATTCTCTCTCATGGATGAAACCAATCCTCCGGTCATGACCCATATTCATCTGTTGTAACCCAAAGCTACCCACTTACCCTCCTTCCAACCATCAATTACAACTTAATTTCAACCCACTCGGAGTTTGTCATTACCATCTCGCCCTTTTGCCATACCCTTTTCTCATTGCCATAGAAATCTGATCTATGAAGTAAGTCATAGCTGCTAGTGTCAATTTAAAATTTAATATAAGTATTTCAATTGGTCGAGTTCGAATAATTTTAACATTTAATAAAATTTTTATATAAAATAAAATTACTGTTTAACATTTTATTAACTCAATTGGTAGACCATTAAGTACTTAAAAATATTCCTCTATGAACTATTAATTTTACAATGTGAAAAAGTAGGAATTTTCAACCTCACAGTGATCGTATCATCATAATGTATTGAGTAAGCATTTACTTACTCTCTCTAAACTTATTTAGAATTATACAACAAAGTTGGACAAGTTGATAATGCACAAGTTGGACAAGTTACTTCTCACCGACTTACAATAAGTTTCTCAAATTCTCCGATCACTGACCTTGAACAAGTATAAATATAAAGCTTCATTTTGTGTTATGCATGGGAGTGGTGTGTGAGTGTTATGTGAAAGTAAAAAAGAAAGGTGTGTGTTGTGTCATGTGAGTTAGTGGATATGCATGAGTGTGTGCCATGAGTGAAGAGCAAAAGTGACTTGAGTGTAGTGTTTTGTGAGATATTTTGGGTGTGTACAAGTATATTTTATATTAAAATTTCTTTGTTATAATAAAAATAAGTTTATTATAAATTAGTCCTCTATATATTCTACAAGTGGTATCAAAGCAAACGGTTGGGGATTAACTACCAAGTGCATTTGGAGCAAGCGATCGGGAATCATAGTACGTCGAGGTGTCACTAGTGTGCAGTCCAAGACTGTAAAGTTTATTGGTTTAGGACCAAACTTAGTAGGTTAATTAGAGTTAATAAACCAAATCACGATGGCGGATATGACTACATTGGTAAGTAATCTTGAAAAACTTAATAATAACAATTATAGCACTTGCTCGGTCAAGATTTGTCGAAGATTATTGGGGGTAGTGAGACCTTTCCTTCAATAAGTCAAGATGATCTTAAGAAGGGGAATTTTAGGGCCAAAAAAGCAATGTATGCTTTGTCTGTATCAGTGGAAGATGATTTGTTATAGCGTATCAAGGAAGCAAAGACACCTAAAGAGGCATAAAACACTCTTATTGGATTATTTGCTTGAATGAATGATGCCAAGCTCTAATAACTCGAGAATGAGCTATTATCAATCTCGCAGCAAGACATGACAGTGAAGGAATACTTCATTAAAGTTAAATCTTTATGTCAAAAAAATTTCAAAATTAGATCCTCAAAATCAAATCACGGAGACAAGGATGAGGAAGATCATAATCCATAGGTTGCATCCTAAGTTTAATGCACTCATATAAGGAGTCGACTCTAAATGAATTAGAAAATGTATTAGCTAATCAAGAGGTTTTAAATAAGCAAATGGTTAAAGTCTAAACCAAAGCAGATGAGAAAACTCTTTTTAGTAATAAAAAAGGTAAACATAGAAAGACTATAAGAACAAATATTGAAGGCAAGCAGAAGCAGGAAGGATGACATAAACATCAATAAGGAAGGAGATGGCAACAAAAAGGAGCTCATCACAACCACCAATTGAAGGATAAAGCAAGTCAATATAAGAATGACTAATGTTACAACTGTGGCAAACAAGGCAATTATACTTGAGATTGTTAGTATAGGAGAGCATAAGGAAATGTTGCAATGTCCTCTCAATTTTGAGTTGAAAGTGAAGATGAATGGCATTTTCAAGTTTCATGTGCCATTGTAGAGCCAATCATAACCAAGTCTAATTCTGGGTGCTCTAACCATATGACAGGAGATAAAGAAAATTTTTTAAGCATGTCAAAATACAAAGAGGAGCAAGTTGTTGTCATAGCAAATAACTTAAGGCTACCCATTACTCTTATTGGCAAGATAATGGTAATGCCTATAATGCGAGACAGGTGCAGTTGAATAATGTATTCCATATACTTAGGATGAAGAAGAACCTAATATCAATGCCACAACTTACATCCTTAAGGAACCATATGTTGTTCAGGCTTGGAGATGTGAAGGTATATTGAAGTTTAAAGATTATAAGCACACTAGTTATGGAGGAACGAAAGCTAGAGTCTGTCTACATAATGTCAGCATAAACAGCTTATTTAGAAAAGACTAGAAGGAATAAGATAGCTACTATGTGGCATGCATGCCTGGGACTATCATGACCCAACCCAGGAATTAGGACTGATGCTAGGGAATGAGAATTCACATGAATTCAAAACCCGTAGGAAGCCTAAAACACTAGTTCACACCAAACATAATCATAAATATACTAAAGAACTAAAAAAATTTAAAGCATAAGAAATCTTTCCATATCATATCATAATAAAATATTTTTACAAATATTCAAGTACATAATCATTGTTAACTTAACATAACATATTACAACAAGTATATACTACTACTGCAGTGTCTAATAAATATAAAGGAAGTGATAATAAAATTTACATAAATCAACCAGTGAAAAAAAGGTCCAACGAAGAGGATAACTAGGGGAGGTATATAGAAAGGAATCTTGAAAAAAATAATTGAGGGGGATCAAACCACACTAAGTGAATTATTATTATATATTTGCATGCAACTTAAGCATACAAGTAACCTAAGCATACAAACAACCAAGCACCAATATAATGTTTATATATTTATATTTGCATTTATTTAATTTATACACGTAGTTTTATACAGACACTCAAAAGCAATTTTCATATTAATACAATAAGTGAAAAATACGTAGAGGATCGGAGCAGAACCCTAAGAATTTCGTAACCTCAATCACTATATCTCACTAATGAATAGACTTTCTTGGATCCAAAAATATTTTCCTTTTCTAATTTAGTAGTGGATTGGCCCTGAGACACCGCAGGTCAACCGAGCTCCCATAGCCACATCACTCTTTATCCACAAATCTCAATAATCATTTATCTGTATCTCAAACCATATAATCTCATATCGATCAACATATCATAACCTAGCAACTAGTGTACTGTTACGCAACAGTCCTAGCGTAACCCATTAGATAGAACATTTTATGGCTATCCTTCAAAATATTATATTAAAAATAAAATGATAAAATCATCTTAAAATATACCCAGAATAACAATTAACATTTAATGCAATATAGCATAATAAAATTCATATTTATTCAAAATATGGATGTCAATAATATTTTCTATATGCAATGCATACATTTAATAATAACTCACAAATAGAATGCGCTTCTCGATACTGACTTGATTGGCCCTGACCTGAAGGTTCTACTCTTAGTATGGCTATAGGAAAATAAAAAAAAATTAGGATTAAAAATCCTAATCTTAAACATTCTAGATTTCTAAGGAAAAACTTGATCTAAGATATAATTTTAATAAAACTCAAAACTTAACATAAAACCGATGTCATGTTTTACAAAAAATCTACCAAAAATTTTACAGAGTTTTCTTTGTAAAGTGGACATCTCTCTACTAAAAGTATAGTCATTCCTGCACAAAACTACATTTCATTACCATCCATAACTCCATATCTCGGGTTAGACCTCTGAACTACACATTATGCCCAACCAAGAACCAACACAATAACACATATAAAAAAATAATATAATTTTTTATTCTCAAATCTCGATATATCATAAAAATTTTGTTTACTACCAAAATTTAATTTATTTATATAATGAAAATATAAAAGAATTTATTATTCATTTATTTTCCCCAAAATTACTACTAATTAACTAATAATTGAAAATTAATTATAAAAAAATATTTTTCATACTTTTATTATTTAAAAATAATCTAAAACAAGATAAATAACAATAATTTAATTAAAATTAACTAATTTACTAATTTCTAATAATTTTTCCAAAAATACATATTTAAACATAACCTTTAAAAATTTATAACTTAAATGCTATAAAGAATTTCACAAAACTTCCTTCACAGAGTTTACTCTACATAATTAATAGAATTTATTAAAAATATAAAAATTTTCCAAGTTCAGAATAATAGTGTGAACAGTAACCAAACATTCGGAAGAATCCAAAAATACAGAAAAATAAATAAAAATCATATTTAGCAAGATCTCAATCTCAATTTCATTTCATATAACTACAACACAGTCCAATTTAACCGAATTCAAACTCAATTTCAAAAAATTAAACATAAAACCATAAAATCAAGTTACCCGAAATTGAAGTTATTCCCGATGTTACCTGGTCAAATTGACTTGGAGAAAATAAAACCCAGGATGAGAGAATTCAAATGACACCGGTGGCACGCCCATAGGTGGCTAGAGTCAATGCCGGCGAGCTCCATCTCTATCCGGCGAAGAAGAAAATCGAGAAAGAAAGAGAAATGAGGAGGAAGGAGGAGGGAAGGGGAGTTGAGCGACGATGTTAGGCTATCCGGCAGTGGCTGGGTGGTGCTGGCAGTGAGGGTGGCAATGGTGTTAGGTGGGGAAGGAAGAAGAGGAAGGAAAGAAGAAGAAAAAAAAATAAAGGCTACGTTTTTTTTTTAAAATAAAGTACACCCAATAAATCTAACAAAATTTAATACAACATACACATATTTATATATATATGCTCTTTAATAAATTATTAAAATTGTAATACCCTATATTTTTATTTAAATAAAGTAATTTTCGGATTTTGTTAATAATAAATAATTTTAAATTATATTGTACATTTTTTAATTATCTAGTTATTTAATTGATACATATTTAGGTTAATATTATTTTAAGGTTTTATTATTTGATATAAGTATCATATTTGGGTATATAAGTATATAAGTATATATATATATATATATGTATACGTATATATGTGCATGTGTGTGAATATATGTATATAGTACGTAAACTTGGGATTTTATATGTATAAATACATAAATACATATATATGTATATGTGTATATATACATATTATACTATATGATTATATATATATATATATATATATATATATATATATAAAAGAAGGAATAAAACTTACCAAAAACAAGAACCCGAAAACCACCCAACAAAACTCACCTAAGTTGCTGCCCCTCTCCGTCCATCACCATCACTGTCGTTTTCCTCTCCCTCTGTCGCGCCTCAACCCCTGGAGAAGCCATCACTGCCGCCAGCAACCTCCTCTTTCTCTTCTCTTCCTCCAATTACTTCCTCTTCCTCACGGTTTGAAGCATCCTCACCTCTATCGGAGCTAGATCAGCACCGTCGTTGCTCCCTCAACCTTCCTCACCTCCTCAGGTGTCAGTCGACACCAAGCCTCGCCTCTGCAACTCGTCTTCGGCGCCGGAATCAAAGGTTGAAGGTGAGTTGCTGCAGGTTGATTTTATGTTCTTTTCTGGTTGTCTGAGTTCATTTATGTGTTAAACCTTAATTATTCTAAGTTAAATGATTAATTAAACTAAGTTAGATGTTTAAATCTAATTTTTGTATATTATTTTGGTTTTTCTTGATTTTACAGAATTTTATTTGATTTTTTTTATTTTATTTGATTTTTCTTTGAGTTAATTAGTGATTAGGGTAAATTATTGTTAATTATTTTTAGTATTTTGATTTTATTTAAGATTATAGAAAATTATTGAGTTAATTGTGAATTTTAAGGTATTTTATTAATATTTTATTAATTTCAAAAATTAATTGTTAAAAATTAGGAAATTTTTATAATTGGTATTAATATTAAATGTTATTAATTTTAGAACTTAATTTATGGTTTTTGTGATTTTTATACTATTTTTATAATTATTTTTAAGTTTATGTCAAATGTGAATAATTAGGTTAAATTTATATTTTGGAAGAAATTATTAGTTAATTTTATGTTTTTAATTATATTAAGAAATTTAATGTTGAGAAAATAATTTTTAGGTATTTGTATAATTTTTAGGGAATTTTTGAGTAATAACAGTGTATTATGTAAGTTTATATATTATAGGGGTAGAAACATAAATTTGTGTTAATTATAGCTAAATAATAAATTGTGGTTGGTTTTAATAATAATTAAGGAAATTAAAAGAATTTTTACAAATTATTTACTATTTTAGACTAATTAACACTAATTTTTAAAAATTAATTTTTAATAATATATAAGGTATTATTTTGAGTATTATGTGTATTTTTCTAGTATATGGGTAAATATGTAATTTTATGCTAATTATAATTAAATATATATTTTAGTTAGTTTTATTTAATATTTAAGAGGTTTAAAATATTTTTATAAATTAATTGGTATTTTTAATTAAGTAATGTTAATTTAGAGTATTGTTTCCAAATATTATATATATATGTTGGTGAACTTTTGTTTTTAAGCTTTAATGAGAGATGATTTTCTAAATTAGGGATATTTATATGTAATGTGTATTTCTGGGAAAATAAATGATTTAATTTTGTGATGTTTTGGTTGAGCTGTGATCTCGGTCAGGGCTAAGTGTAGTTTTGAAAACCTGACTCAAGTGTGAATGTCTGCGAATACTAGAAGTGTATTTTCTATGCAGGAATGGCTCTACCTATGGTAGAGAGATGTCTGTTTTACCGAGTAGACTCTACTAAAATTTTGATAGATTTTCTTATAAAACGTGACATTTTTCATAAATTCATAGCGTTAATTAGAGTTTTTCCCTATCTATTAAGTCTTATTCGGTCTTCCTCGAATCAGTCTAGAATTTCATTATTTCTGTCGATTTTCGATTTTAATTCCATAGACGTATTTTAAAATAGGTCTGTTATTTTCTTTTCTAGAGAATACCAGAGCGAGAGCTGTTGGATCTAGGCAGACGCGCAATCGTCAGCCTTCTAGCTCGTCCTATAAGTTGATAAATTGATCTGTGCGTGTGTTTTATTTAAAGATGTGTGCGCTCATATTTTTAGAATTTATTATATGATTTATTTAATTTAAATGTTGCTATTTATGATTTAAGTGCATTTTATTTATTTAAAATCAGTTTTGAGAAATTTTGGTAGAACAGGCTACCTGGTGGGTTTCACCAGGACCGTGTGCACATGGTAGAGATTGAGAGATGGATCCGATATTTATGTATGACTTGTGGACGTAAATTGGGATGGGTGCCTCGATGGAAGTCTTTGCTCTCAGAGGCCGCCAATGATTGGAAAGTTAATAATGGATTGGGATGGGTGCCTCGGTGGATGCCTTAGCTCTCGGGGACCGCTAGTGCCATGTATTCGGATTAAGTGGATGACTGCGGCTTAGTGCCTCGGTTGATGCCTTTGCTCTCAGGGATCAGCAGTCTAGTTAGAATAAGTGGGCCCAGTTGACCATTTAGAAATTTGGGATTAGGGTTCTACTGAGATTTTTCAAAAGCTATATATATACGTTATAAATTTTTTTCATTATAACTATATAGTTTTCAAAAATGTTTTCAAACCATACAGCTCTTTTTATTAACTTACTCAGTGAGATCTGATTCCCCTCAATCTATTTTTTTCAGGAGCTTGGGCGTTCGACCTTAGACTGTCTTTACACCGGATTTCTTCATCACCAGCTATATTATGTAGGTTATTATGAGTTGTACTGTAGTAGTGACTCTAGCATACTGCAGTAGTATATGTACTATGAGTTTGTATGACTTAAATATATTTATGTATTGGAGTTTTAATGAATCACGCTTATGTATAATTTTTTAATATTTATTTATGATATTTGATGACGGAGATTATTTTATAATGTGCACGATTATGTTTATTTTTAGCAAAAACTCAGTTTGATAATGTGTTCTGGTATAGAATAAAGTTTTAAATTTGAAGGTTTTATTTTTCTTTTCTTTAAGGCTTACTACGGGTTTTGGGGGCCTTATGCCTACCCATTCCCTACTGCCGGTCACGTGCCCTCGGGTTCGGGTTGTGACAAAAATTTATTAAATTACACAAATAATAATAATTCATAAAATAATAAAATAATAACTCACACTTTAAATCCTCAATTCGATTTAATAATTAAATAAAATATGGGTTATAACAATCTTCCCCCTTTACAAAAATTCATCCTCGAATTTTAATAAATAGAAAGGAATATAAAGTTTCATCAAGGAAAAAGATATGGATTTGCCACCCGCATCTCTGCCTCAGTCTCCCACATGTACTCTTTCACATTGTTGTTCCTCCATAAGACTTTAACTATCGGAATATATTTAGAACGCAATTGACGAACTTAATAGTCACTTATCACAACTGGTTCTTCCTCATATGTCAAATCTTCATTTGCTTCCACACTTTAGGGTTGCAAAACATGTGAAGGATCCAAAATATATTTCCTAAGCATTGAAACATGGAACACTAAATGCATTTAAGATAAATTCAAAGGCAAAGCCAACCGATATGCAACTATGTCAACTCTCTCTAAAATCTCAAAAGGCTTTATGTACCTCGGTGCCAACTTTCCCTTCTTGCCAAATCTCATAACACCTTTCATGGGTGACACCTTCAAAAACACATAATCCCCAATTTGAAATTCCACATCTTTATGCTTCAAGTCTGCATAACTCTTCTACCTGTTAGCTTTCATTCTTAATATCTTTATGATCAAAGTGACTTTCTCAGACACACCTTGAATAATGTCTGGTCAAGTTAGCTTTCTTTCTCAAATTTCATTCCAACACAAAGGGGATCTACACTTCCTTCCATATAGAGCTTCATATAGTGTCATTTCAATACTGCTATGGTAGTGGTTATTATAAGCAAACTCTACCAATGGCAAATGATCATCCTAACTGCCTCCAAGATCTATTACACACATTCTCAACATATCTTTAAGTTTTGGATCATTCTCTCAGACTGACCATCCATTTGAGGATGAAAAGCTATACTAAAATTGAGCCTGATACCTATGCTTCCTATAACTTCTGCCAAAATTAAGAGGCAAACATTGAACCTCTATCTTAAACAATAGAAATAGGCACCCCATGAAGACACAGAATATGCTTAATATACAACTTGGCCAATTTAGCCATTGGATAAGTAGTTTTAACTAGCAAAAAGTGAGCTAATTTGGTTAACCTATCCATTATCACCCAGAGGGAATTGTATCCATCCTTTGAATGAGGCAACCCTGTCACAAAATCTATGGTAAGTCTCTCCCATTTCCACTCAGGAATTGAAAGAGGTTGAAGTTTTCTAAAAGGATAAATCTAATGCTCTGCTTTCACTTACTGACATGTCAAGCACTTAGAAACAAACTTTGCTACATCTTTCTTCATTTCATCCTACCAATAAAGATTTTTTATATTGTGGTACATCTTGGTAGAACTAGGATGTAGACTATAAGCTATATAATGAGCTTTTTTCAAATCTCTTCTCTCAAATTGTCCACATCAGGAACACACAATCTTCTAATAATCCAGAGAATACCTTCATCATTAAGATTAAAATAAGTAAATTTCCCTTCATGGACCTTCTCCATAAGCTCCACCAAATCACGATTTTAGCTTTGAGCTGCCTTAATCCTATCCTTAAATATCAATCTCACTTTGAACTAGGTTATTAATCCCCCTAACTTAGTTATCTTTATCCTCAATCCTTGGTCTACTAACTTGTGCATCTCTTAGATCAAAGGTATCCTTTCCATACTAATGTGAGCAAGACTATCCAAAGACTTCCTACTCAAGGCATCTCCTACCATATTAGCATTGTCTGGGTGGTATAAGATGTCATAATCATAATCTTTCAAAAGTTCTAGACATCTTCTTTGTCTGAGATTTAGATCTCTCTACTGAAAGATATACTTCAGACTTTTATGAGCAATGCAGATTTTGCATGTCACCCCATATAGATAATGCCTTTAAATCTTAAGAGCAAAGATAACAATGACCATCTCTATATCATAAGTAGTATAGTTCTGCCCATACTTCTTTAATTGTTTGGAAACGTAAAGCACTACCCTACCATTCTACATCAACACACACCCTAGGCCAACTCTATAAGTATCGCAGTACATTATGAACTTGTCTTCTCCATTAGGCAAAGTCAACAATAGAGTTGTAGTCAACTTCTCCTTTAGCAGTCGAAAGTTATTCTCACATGCTTTTAACCACACAAATTTCACATTCTTCTAAGTTAGGCGAGTCAGGTGCTATAATCCTTGAGAAATCCTGAACAAACCTCCTATAATATCTTGTTAAACCCAAGAAACTCTGAATCTCCATAACTAATGTCAATCTAGGCCATTCAGATACTGCCTCAATATTTTATGGTTTAACCTGAATACCATTCTTATACACTACGTGCCTAAAGAATGCCACACTTTCAAGCAAAAAATAACACTTTGAGAATTTAGCATGTTTCCTTAGTGTCTGTAGTTTTGTCTCAAATAATACACATACTCTTTAATGCTCTTCAAATACATTAGTATATCATTAATGAATACCACTACAAACTGATTTATAAATGGACTAAATACCCTATTTATCATATTTATAAAAGCTACTAGTGCATTGGTTAATCTGAAGGATATCACCATAAACTCATAATGGTCATATCTAGTACATAATGTCATTTTAGGAATGTCAACTTCTTTGATCTGTAAGTGATGATAGCCCGATCTTAAGTCAATTTTAGAGAAGAACTGTGCACCTTAAAGCTGATCAAACAAATCATCTATCCTCATAAAGGGATACTTATTCTTAATAGTCACCTTGTTTAATTCTCTATAACCAATGCACAATCTAAGTGTGTCATCCTTCTTCTTTATAAACAAGACTAGTGTACCCTAAGGAGAAGTACTGGGTCTTATGAAACCTTTATCCAGCAACTCTTGCAACTACTCCTTTAACTCTTTTAACTCAACAAGAGTTATCCTATAAGGTGGCATAAAGATAGAAGTTGTACCTGGAACCACATCAATGCAAAACTCTATCTCCTTGTGAGGTGGTAAACCCAAAAATTCATTAGGAAAGACATCAGGAAATTCACATACTACAGGAACAATTAAAATGGATGTCTGTACTACTATTATATCCCTTACCAATGCCAAGTATCCTTGACACCCTTTTCTTAACATCTTTTTTATCGTAATATCAGAGATAAGATTCTGAGTTACAAAACTCTTATCATCCACAAACTTGAATTCCTCTCCACAAAAAATTCTAAAATTCACCTCTTTGATACAATAATCTATAGTGGCATAATGCTGAGACATCCAATCCATTCCTAGGATTACATCAAATTCCCTCACATCCAACAACACTAAGTCTATTGCTAACTCTTTGCCTTATGAGCTTGAGCTTAATCTCTATGGCTAATTCAGTCACTGACTCAAGAGTTAAGCTTGCAATAAGCATCCCAACACATAACCCAAACCGATGACATAAGTAGTGATAAAGAAGTACTAGTCCCTCATTATATCCTCGGCATATCTAGACAATCTAAGAAACTCTTTAGAATACTCCTCTATTAACCTATCACCTTTGGAAATATTGGTCAACCGAAGTTTATAACTCATCCTCATCGGCTCTAGGTAGAATCATCTCATAAAGCACTCTCTAAACTAAGCCCACGTGAGTGTAGTCATATGGGGCTAAATTACTTGAACAAATCAGTCCAATGCTAGCCCCTTAACTGATAACTCGATAATGAGTATACTCTGATACTTGATGTGCACAGTCTGAGTCCTCGACTTAATTGCATGGAGAAAATCTAGTGGGTTTGAAGTCCTAACAAAAGAAATCCTGCCAACTTTAACATAAAATAATGTTGCCTATGGGTTTGACATACCATGAACTCTCTGCTAAAGTAGAGGCTGCATAAGCCATATAGCCTAAGGTATAACTATTGCACCTTGCTAAACTTTTGGTGTATATGAAACTTCCTTAAAATTCTAGTATGTAGGTTCCTTATCCTACAACTCTCTCCATCTGTGGTGACCTACTGCTCCTCTAGGTCTACCTCTACCTCTACCCCTATGTCTAGCTAGCAGCACAGGGGGTACAATCTCATCCTAATAAGACTCTCCATCTTTGACCTCATCAACCAATAGAGCGACTTATGCTCTCCTTATTTTTAAGAGAACAAAAAAATATATACAATTCAAACAATAATAGATATCCTAACGATTATGTGAAAATATAAAAGCAAGAAGACTATTCAAGGACATAATCAAACGTAATTGTTGCCATAGTTTCAAAGAAAACTCAAACTCTACCAACTTAAGTCACATAACACTAAACCTAAGCTTTAATACCAATTTTTTTACAACCCAACCTAGGAGTCATTATCAGCGCCAGGGAATGAGAATTCACACAAATTCGAAACCCGTAGCAAGCCTAAAACACCAGTTCACACCAAACACAATCATAAATATACCAAAGAATTAAAACTTTTTAAAGCATAAGAAATCTTTGCATATCATATTATAATAAAATATTTTTACAAATATTCAAGTACATAGTCACTGTTAAGTTAACATAACATACTGCAACATGAATATATTACTACTACAGCGTCTAATAAATACAAAAGGAAGTGATAGTTTAAAATTTACATAAATCAGTCAGTGATGAAAGGGTTTGATGAAGAGGATAACTAGGGAAGGTCTGTAGAAAGGAATCCTAAAAAAAATAAATTATGGGGATCAGACATTATTGAGTGAATTATTATTATATATATGCATGCAACCTAAGCAACCAAGCACCAATATAATGTTTATATATTTATATTTATATTTATTTTATTTATACACATATTTTTATACAGACACTCAAAAACAATTTTCATATCAATGCAATAATAGAGAAAAATAAGTGGAGGATTGGAGTAGAACCCTAAGAATTTCGTAACCTTAATTACTATACCTCACTAATGAATAGACTTTCTTAAATCCAAAAATATTCTCCTTTTCTAATTTGGCAGTGGATTGGCCCCGAGACACAGAAAGGTCAACCAATCTATTGCAGTCCCCCTGCCGGCATAACTGGCCCCGAAACACTACAGGTCAACTGAGCTCTCGCTGCCACACCACTCTCTATCTACAAATCTCAACAATCATTTATCTGTATCTCAAACCACATAATCTCATATCAATCAACATATCATAACCTAGCAACTAGAGTACTGTTGTGCAACAATGCTAGTGTAACCCACTAGGCAGCACATTCTACAACTATCCTCTAAAACATTATATCAAAAATAAAATAATAAAAGCATTTTAAAATATACACAACATCCAATAATCACAATTAACATTCGCCTTTATATGTATAAAAACATATATATAATAAAAATTAACATTTAATGCAATATAGCATAATAAAATTCATATTTATTCAAAATATGGATGCTAATAATATTTTCAACATGTAATGCATACATATAATAATAACTCATAGGTAGAATGTGCTCCTCCCTACTGACTCGATTGGCCCCAACCTGAAGGCCTTACTTTTAATGCGGCTATAGGAAAATAATAAAAATAATTAGGATTAAAAATCATAACCTTAAACATTCTAAATTTCTAAGGAAAAACTCGAATCTAATACACGACTATAATAAAACTCAAAATTCAACATAAATTTGATGTCACACTTTACGAGAAATTCACCGAAAATTCGATAAAATCTCATATGTAAAATAGATATCTCTCTACTAAAAGTAGAGTTATTTCTATACAAAACTGCACTTTAATACTACCCACAACTTCACATTTCATATTGGGCTCCCGAACTACACATTATACCCAACTGAGAACCAATACAATAACACATATAAAAAAAATATAAATTTTTATTCTCAAATCCCGATATATCATAAAAATTTAGTTTACTATCAAAATTTAATTTATTTATATAATAAAATATAAAAGAATTTATTATTCATTTATTTTCCCCAAAATTACTACTAATTAATTAATTATTAAAAAATTAATTATTAAAAAAATATTTTTCATACTTTTATTATTTAAAAATAATCTAAAACAAAATAAATAACAATAATTTAATTAAAATTAAATAATTTACTAATTTCTAATAATTTTTCCAAAAATACACATTTAAACATAACCTTTAAAAATTCATAACTTAAATGCTATAAAGAATTTCACAAAACTTCCTTCATAAAGTTTACTCTACATAATTAATAGAATTTATTAAAAATATAAAAAAATTTCAAGTTTTGAACAATAATGTGAACAGTAGTCAAATGCTCGAAAGAATTCAAAAATACAGAAAAATAAATAAAAATCATATTTAGCAAGATCTCAATTTCAATTTCATTTCATATAACTACAACACAATCCAATTTAATCGAATTCAAATTCAATTTCAAAAAATTAAACATAAAACCTTAAAATCAAGTTACCCGAAATTGAAGTTATTCTCGATGTTACCCGGTCAAATTGACTTGGGGAAATAAAACCCAAGATGAGAGGATTCAAATGACATCAACGACACATCCATGGGTGGCCAAAGTCAATGCCGGTGAGCTCTATCTCTATCCGACGAAGAAGAAAATTGAGAAAGAAAGAGAAAGGAGGAGGAAGGAGGAGGGAGGGGAAGTTAAGCGATGACATAGGGTTGTTCAGTGATGGCTAGGTGGTGTTGGCAATGAGGGTGGTGGTGCCGTTGGGTGGGTAAGGAAAGAGAGGAAGGAAAGAGAGGAAGGAAAGAAGAAAAATAAAGGCCATGTTTTTTTAAAAAAATTAAGTACACCCAATATATATAAAGTATATGTATATATGTATAAAATATAACAAAATTTAACACAACATACACATATTTATATATATCTCCTCCTTAATAAATTATTAAAATTCATTAAATTGCACAAATAATAATAATTTCATAAAATAATAAAATAATAACTCACTTTAAATCCTCAATTCGATTTACTAATTAAATAAAATATGGGTTTTAACAAGGACATGTGAATTATTATAAGTTAAAGGTGATGATGAAGAAATATATGATTAAAGGACTTCCTCAACTTGATGTTCAAAAGGACATTGTATGTGTTGGATGCCAGTATGGAAAAGCCTACCAACTTCCATATGAAGATTCTGAGTACCGTGTAAAAGAACCTCTTGAGTTGATTCACTCAGTTGTATTTGGCCTTGTGAAGCAACCATTTATAAGTAGCTTTCGATATATGATAACTTTCATCAAAGACTTCTCAAGGTAAGTTTGGGTGTACTTTATGGAGGAGAAATCTAAAGCTTTAAGCAAGTTTAAAGAGTTTAAGGAGATGGTTGAAAGAGAGGTTGATTGAAGGATTCATTATTTTCGTACTAACAATGGGAGTGAATATACTTCACACGAGTTCTCAAAGTTCTTGCAAGATTGTAAGATATACTGGTAATTGACTTATCGTAATATGCCACAACAGAATGGAGTAACAAAAAGAAAAAACAGACGTCTTACAGAGATATGCAGAAGTATAGTACATGCAAAGAATGGTCCGCCTCGATTTTGGGTGGAATGCATGAAAATAGCTACACATATGATTAATAAGCTACCACAAGCTCCACTTGGATTTGTTTCACCCTTCAAGAAGCTAAGGAATATAAAACCCATTGTAAGTCATTTTTGAGTTTTTTGTTATATATGCTATGTTTTCATACCAAATCATTTACGAAGCAAGTTTGATAAAAAAAAAAGTAAAAAGGTGCATCTTTGTGGGTTATGATGATTAAAGAAAAGGGTGGAAGTGTTGTGATCCTATAACATAGAGATGTCACACATCAAGAAATGTGATATTTGATGAATCTTCATCCTGGCGGTTATCTCAAGAACTTGTTCTACTAAACTCAAAAGAAATTAAGAAGAAGTTACAAAAAAGATGAAGTGGTAGAAGAAATTAAAGAAATCACTCAAAAAGAGGAACTAGAAAGAGAAACATCCAAAGATAAGTCACCTGAGAAGTTAAAATCCCCATGGCTCACAGGAGTACATCAGCATACACCAAAAGAAGCACGACTAAGCCATCTTAAGGAGATTCAATAGGATGAATGTGTAGTAGAATATAAGCCACATATAAGAAGAACATCAAGAAAAATTAAAAAAGAATCTCAAATATGCTAATGTATCACTTGTTGAAGAAGATAGTACAAAAGAGCCTACAACATACATGAAAGCATCCTTAGGCAAGGAATGGAGGAAGGCTATAGAAGAAAAAATATATGCACTAAAGCAAAATGAGACTTTGGATTTAGTGCCAAGGGCTAAAGATGTAAAACCCATATCTTGCAAATGGGTTTATAAAATAGACAGTCGTCCTAATGGATTGATAGAGAGGTACAAGGCTTGTTTGGTGGCTTAAGGATTCTCATAGAAATATGGATTGGATTATAAAGAGACATTCAGTCTAATGGCAAATATTACGATCGTATGTGTTCTATTAGCCTTAGATACTTATAAGAATTGAAAACTTTGGCAAATGGATGTGAAGAATGTTTTCCTACATAGAGAGTTAGATCGTGAAATGTACATAGAGTAGCCATGGGCTTTGAAAGCAAGACTCACCTAGGCTATGTATGCAAGCTGAAAAAGGCACTCTATGGATTGAAACAAGTACCAAGAGCATGGTATAAAAAGATAGCAGAGTTCCTAATTTAAAGTGACTACACAATGACATCAGCAGAAACTAGTTTATTTATGAGAGCTCAAGATAGAAAGCTGGCAATAATACTAGTCTATAGAGATGATCTGATTATCACTGAAGATGACAAAGTCAAGATTCATCACATTTAGTCTAAATTATCAATACGTTTTCATATGAAAGCTTTTAGAGAATTAAAGCATTTTCTTGGTCTTGAAGTTGAATGAGTGGAGGATGGAATATTTTTATGCCAATAGAATTATACTAACGATCTCCTAGAGAAGTATGGAATGCTAAGTGTAAGCCTATTTCAACACCGGTGGAGGTTAATATAAAGTTATGCTCTGTTGAATGAAAGGATTTGGAGAAGTCTACTATGTACCGACAACTAGTTGGCAGCCTAATTTATCCCACTCTTATGAGGCCTGATATAGCATATGTAGTAAGTTTAGTAAGTCAATTTATACAAAGTTTGAAGAAGCCTCATTTAGAAGCTATGCAAAGAATTCTACGATATATCAAAGGAACCTTTGACTTTAGTATCTTATACAAAAAGAATAAAGCAAGTGAGATGGTTTGATATTATGATGTTGATTATGCTAGAGATTATGATACAAGGCTCTCGACTACAGGTTATGTGTTCAGCCTTAGATTAAGACTTATCTCTTGGTACAATAAAAGTAACCGACGATGTCATTATCAAGTACCGAGTCGGAGTATCGAGCATTAACTACAATAATATAAGAATGTACGTGGTTAATGCAATTAATGAAGGATGTTCATTAACTTATTAAGCACATGATACAACTACATTATGACAATCATTCAGCTATACATTTGATTAAGAATCTAGTATTCCATGTAAGAACTAAACATGTAGAGGTACATTATCACTTTGTGTAAGAAAAAGTCCTATATGGAGAGATTAAGATGAAGAATGTCAATACTAAAGACTAAGTTACGGACATATTCACTAAAGGGCTTAATGGTAAAAATTTCAAAGACTTTAGAAGGTAACTTGGTATGGTAAGCAAGCATATATTAAGAGAGAATAGTTGTTCAGGGGGAGTATTGAGTAAGCATTGACTTACTCTCTCTAAACTTATCTAAAATTATCCAAGCAAGTTCGACAAGTTGAATCTACAAGTTGGACAAATTACTTCTCACCGACTTATAAGAAGTTTCTCAAATTCTCCAATCACCGACTTTGAACAACTATAAATATAAAGCTTCATTTTGTATTGTGCATGAGAGTTGTGCATAGGAGTGCATGAGTTTTATATGAGAGTAAAAAAAGGTGTGTGATGTGTCATGTGAGTTAATGGATGTGTATAATTATGTGCCATGAGTGAAGAGCAAAAGTGACTTAAGTGTAGTGTTATGTGAGAATATTTTGTGTGTGTACAAGTATATCTTGTACTAAAATTTCTTTGTTATAATAAAAATAAGTTTATTACCAATTAGTCCTCCACATATTCTATGTAATGTACCATAAAGGAACTAGTATACTAAGAACCCATTTGAATTTGATGAACAAAGTGAAATAAAAGGTGATGAGACAACAATTATAGGAGGTCTTTTGTAGAGAGTGACTACAAATGCACTTACTTTTAATACAATGGTGCCTAAGACTTTGGCCTGGCTACTTCTTTTCTTTAGAGCAACACTTTGGCTTAGCTACTTCTTTTCTTCAAAGCAACATTTTTCATCCTTAAAGAGTGTTATATATTATAGAGAAAAGTGAGAAAAAATTGAAGATGGATTAATAAATTTAGTAGTGGACTACATAAATTAAAGAAAAATGGACTCAATAATACATAAGGGTCTTAATCAATCCACTTGAAAAACCATAATTAAATAAAGGAATTATCACCATATATTCCCTTTTTGGAACTACATTTTTCTCTAACAAAGTTAAATGATCAACATTGTGTTATAGTTAGCATTAACAACAATAGAGCGTTGAAAAGCAAAAAAGTGAAAGAATAAGTAGACTAAGCAAACAAAGTAGCAGTAGTAGCATACCAAATAACAATCATGTTCAATTGAAATTGAAAGAAGCAACATTTAGCATAAACATAGTACAATAAGCAGCATAAAAAATATGTATGTAGTTCTTTATAAGCTTAGAAAATGCACTATTCAGATAAGTTACACACAATTGTAAGTCATAGCTAGGCACAACATTCGAACAAGGACATGGAAATAAGCAAATAAAAATCAGTTGCATTCAAATATTAAATCAATATACATATACTTCATCCTTTATTACTAAAGGAAAAATAACACTTTTAATCATTGAATATGTCAATTTCATCTAATTGGTGCGTCATATTGTACTTGCCTACAAGTCAATGAACATTGCAAAATACATTATATAAAATTGACTTTTCTTAAATATGTACCTCTCACATCCTTAACAGATTCTTTAATATTGATATAGAACTTTGAACAACTTTACACCTTGCACAATCAAATTAATTATACAAGAACCATATCTAACATGTAAAAAATATCATTACATGACAAATATTTTTTTTTCCAAAAAATCATTTTGCTTTAACATACTAACCATTATATTATTATATGTTGCATTATCCTAAATAATTGTGAATATTTTTTACAAACACTGTAAAAGATAAATGAAAGGCATTTTTCCACTTATTCAAGGAATTTCCTTCTTGGCATTTGTATTTGAGAGAGAGAACTATGCTTAGGTTTCAATTCCCACTCTTTTGGCAAACTAAATAATTTTTCTGTCAACACCACACCATCATATGGAGGGTTGTATATAGAAAAAACATAATACTCTATTTTACAACTTTTAATTTTCATCAACAAACTATCATTTAATGATCAGTAATGATGGATGACCATAAATCCAATATCAAATAAATTTTGCTAGAAGTAGAACCCAATAAATTCACAAGTTTTTTTCTTTTCTTTTTTGAACCTAAACATAGTTTATGCATATGCACATAGTTAGTAGTTGACTAAGATTGTTTATAACTTCATGCATGTTCATTTTAACCTAAACAACTATAGATACAAGGATTTTTTTTTTTTTTTTTTGGTCATGGAGATGGAGAGGAGAAAGGAAAATTGAACCTAACCTTTTAAAGGATGTCAGCTCATAGCTGGATGTCATCCAACCATAGGCTGGCTAGCTATAGGCACATGGGGTTAGTCCAACCAAGAACAAGTAATTTAATTTTCATTTTTTTTTTATATTAGAAATCGTAAATGGGGAGGGGGAAGGCTACGAGTCTCGAACCGGAGACGCACTCATGCCCACCAACAGCCTGGACTTCAGACTAATTTTCATCTTCTTTGTTTTCAAGTAATTAAGAATCTTTACTTCCTAAAAGGATTAAGTGACAACATATTATTTTTGTTCTACAATTTAGTTGGCATTGTTTATTTACTTGCATGCATTTTTTTTCCTACTTTAGTACTGTCATATATAATCCCTTTTTTTTTATTAGCAAGCTTTTTAAATTTAACAAACTATATCAGATTTGTAAAATTTAAGCACTCAAAAGAATAAAATAAAGCATTGTTTGGTGTCAAACAAATTGTTAAAGTTTTTTTTTTTTTTATGACATACTTTACATTGCGACCACTCATTGAACATGTAAAACTTTACAACTAATAGAGACCGACATTTATTAAAACTCAAAAAATAAAAAGACATCACTTAAATTACAGTTAAACTCATTCCGTTACACATACAAGAATCAACCATGCCAAGCCAATTTTTTACTGGAAATACTATTTTCCAATACAAATCATTAACAAAAAGAAACCACTTGCACAACAGTAGAAATCTAAATTCTAATTTTTATGCCTGACCATTATCACTTTTGCAAATTAGCATTACAAATTAGTTAAGTGGCAACAACAATGATCCATCAGTGATAAAACAGCTGAAAGAAATCCAAAATTGATCAAATCAAGTCCAATATATACACAATCAAAATCACATATATATAATTACAAAAAAAATTCACTTCACAAAATCCCATAACCAATCAAGACAATACATGAGTTTAATCAGGTGACGGTGTTTCAACATTTTTTTACTTTATATTGTATTTATCTATTTTTTTTCTCAATATTTTTTTACTCAACATTTTTTTCTAATATATTTTTTTATTTTTTTCTACTTTCTTGAATTTTTTTTCTCAACATTTCTTTGCTAAATTTTTATTGTACTATCTTTATCTTTATCTTTTTTTTCTCTCAACATTTTGTTCTAATGTCTTTATCTTTTTTTTTTCTCAATATTTTTTAATTATATTTAAGATATTGTCTTCATTTTATTCTCAAAGTTTTTTTTTCTCACTATTTTTTTCTTAAGTCCTATTTTTTTCAAATGAATAATTATGAATTAAACATTTTCAATTATTGTTAAACCAATAAATAAATATTTTCAACTATTGTAACAACAATAAACAAACAAAAAATTTCTCCTTTTATATTCTTAAAGAGTAAGGATTTTATTTTTTTTACTTTTATTTGTTTTATTAACATGTCTAAAAATTTTAAAAAAAAAATATTTGATACTTACTAATTATTAATATGTGACAAATTTATAACCCTTATGATGCATTTGTAACATCAACAAAAAAAAATCAAGAAACCGAAATAATAAAAAATAACTAAAAATGACAACAAAATCAACAAAACAACAAAAATCAACAAAATTTTATAATTGTTGATTTTTTTTTTCATTATTAATAATAAAATTAAGGTCATAAATAAAATTTTACCTTTTATTAGTATTAATGATAAAAAAATAATTTTTTGATATATTTCATAATTTTTTATTATTTTTTGTATTTTTAACAAAAATCAACAAATGTTGTAGTTGTTGATTTTTTTTTTTTTTTTTCAGTTAATAAAATTAAGGCCACAAATAGAGTTTTTATTTTTATCAGTATCAATAATAAAAATAATTATTTATTTGATATATTTCATAATTTTTTGTTGTTTTTATTGAAAAAAAATAATTATTAAATACTATATGTAATTTTTAGTTTAATTTTTAAATTCTAAATAATAAAAAAATAATTATTAAAGACTATGGGTATGTTTAGTTTAATTAGCTTAATTTTTATATTTTAAATAATAGTAAGTTTCAAAATTTTAAAAAAATTGTTATTTAGAATATAAAATTAAAATTATTTAAAATATACAAATTAAATAAATATACATAATCAACTTAAATTAAAAATAACTTCAAAAATAATAAATAGATAAAAAATTATAAAAAAATGAATAAATGAATAAAAAAAGATGAAAAACGTCAAAATTGAAAAATGAAAACTTGGAGCATAACCAGAACAAAGGTAAAAACTAAAAGAATAAAAGTGAAAAAAGAAAATGGGCTAGACCACTAATGATAAAAATATGGCAAACTACATACAGTTTAATACCGATTTATAATTTAGATATTTTAGAATTTTACAAAAATACACCATTTTTAAATGTTATCAATAAAAATATCATAAAATTTTATTAATTGCAAAATTATTTTATCATAATTACAAAACTATCTTTTGTATTTTTAAAAATATACCCATATTTTTCTTTTTAATTTCTTTACCTTTTTCTTTTATTTTTTTTATTAATGTTGTAATGATTTTTATTCCGTTCTTTTTATTTTTTACTCTTTTTATAAATTTTTATTTTATCCGTTTTGTTATATTTTTCATTTTTTTATTTTAAATTTTTTCTCCTTTCCTTCTTTTTTCTTTTATTCTTTTTTATTTTTATTTTTTGTTTCTTTTTTCCTTTTCCTCTTTTTTTTATAAATTTTTTATCCTTTTTTCTTATTATTTTTTAATTTTTTCTACTTTGATTTTTTTTATTTTTTATTTCTCTCTTTTTTTATTTTTCTCTTTTTAAAAAAAATTATTTTTCCTTAATTTTTTCCTTTTTTTATTAGTGAAGCATTAGCAAATATATCTTTTGTGATTTTATTTCATAAATTTCTCAAATGGGTTATAAGATTACTCAAATGTGATGACCAAAATACAAATAACTGACATGCAACAAATTTTAAGTACATAGTTGATTATTCAAGTTCTTAATGTATATAAGATGTAACATTAATTATGATTGAACCAACATGACTATTTTCTAAAAAACGATAATAGAACTTTGGTTAAGAAAAATAATGTTATAATTTCAATTTCTAATGATTCTAAAATAGAATCAATTTTATCAATATATTTTAAGCATGAAAAATATAATCTTAACATTTTTAAGATTTTTAGTAGTCTAATATGTTTGAAAAATACAAAATAATGCCTTATAACTTTAAATTGAAGAACCAATCCTGAAACATAAATTCATGTAAAAAAAGTAATTAATCAAATACAAAAAAGTATGAGAGTTATGTTTAAAATACTTTAAAAAATTTTAAAATTAAATTGTCACTCTATTATATTTTGTATAAAATACCTTTAAATTCTATATATATTTTTGTCAATTTAGAATACTTTATTTTTATTTTACGTTTATGATAAAATAATTCTGTATATATTTTTGTCAATTTGGCATACTTTTCATGTATTTTTTAATAATAGTATAGAAATTATAGGAATTGGATTAGTTTTATTTTTCTTTGAAACAGATAATAATCTAATTTAATAATATATCAATAAATGAAAGATGAATATGGGTGCAACTCTGTTGTTAGAGCACTTATTAAGCATGTGAGAGTACAAGAAACGATACCCCACATCTCCATGATATTATTAGGTAACATATATTTAATTTTGTTATTTTTTTTGTTTACTTTTAGTTTTTGATCTTGTTTTAAACATGCATAGAAAGGTGGAGGTGCTTTTAGTTCTAGTTTAGGAGATGTTGGTGGTTGTGAAAAAGGTGCTAAAAATTAAAAAAAATGAATGTAAAGACACTAAAGGTGGAGAAGATGGTGAGAATAAGGAAACGTATGATTTATAGTTTGTTGAAACTATTGGTGGTGGTGATAAGTTAAAAGATTATGTTGGAGTATATTTTATTTTATTATTTTTATATTATTTTTGTTTATTTTTGGTTCCTAATACTTTATTTTGTGTTTTTGTTTTAAGAGTGATAAGAAATTGTCTAAGGATGTTTGTTTTAATTATAATATTAAAGATAGTTTTGTTAAAAATAGTGTTGATTGTGATGAAGTGTTGAAGGATTCTAATTTGGTGTGTCATTTTTTTTTGTTATATTAATTTACTGTCACGACCCGAACCCGAGGGAACATGACCGGCACTAGGGAATGGGTAGGCATAAGGCCCCCGAAACCCGTAGTAAGCCTTAATGAAAAGAAAAATAAAACCTTACAATTTAAAACTTTATTTTATAACAGAACACATTATCAAACTGATTTTTTTCTAAAATTAAAACAGATTTGAATACATAAATAAAATATTCCCAGCATCACATATCATAAATCAAACTTAAATCATTATACATAAACGTGGTTCATATAAATAAAGTACACAAATAAACTTAAGTCATACAATTCATAGTACAGTTACTATTGCAGCTTTCTAGAGTATTACAACAGTACAACTTACAATGACCTACATAAAATGGTCGGTGATGAAGAAATCCAGCGTGAAGGTAGTTTGAGGTCAAACTCCCAAGCTCCTGCAAAAAAATAAATTGAGGGGAATCAAACCTCACTGAGTAAGTCAATAAAAGAGCTGTACGGTTTAAAAACCTTTTTGAAAACCATATAATTATAGTAAAAATAATTTATACTATATAAATATAGCTTTTGAAAAATATCGATAGAACCCTAAACCCAAAGTTCTAAATGGCCAACCGGACCCACTTATTCCAACTGGATTGTCGGTCCCCGAGAGCAAAGGCATCAACCGAGGCACCAAGTCGCAGTCATTCACTTAATCCAAATATATGGCACTCGGCGGTCCCCAATAGCTAAGGCATCAACCGAGGCACCCATCCGAGTCCATTATTAACTTTTCGATCACTGGCGGTCCCCAAGAGCAAAGGCTTCCACCGAGGCACCTGTCCCAGTTTAACATCCACCAGTCATACATAAATCAGATCCATCTCTCAATCTCTAACATGTGCACACGGTCATGGTGAAACCCACTAGGTAGCCTGTTCTACCAAAATTTCTCAAAATTGGTTTTAAATAAATACATAAAAAAAATGCATTTAAACCTTAAATGACAGCATTTAATTAAATAAATCATATAATAAATATTAAAAATATAAGCGCACACATTCTTTAATTAAAACACAAGCACATATCATTCTATCAACTTACAAGATGAACGAGTGGGCGTCTGCCTCGATCCCACGACGTCTGCTCCGATATGCTCTAGAAAAGAAATTAACAGATCGATTATAAAACATGCCTACGAAATTGAAATCAAAAATTAACAAAAATAGTGAAATTCTAAACTAATTCGAGGAAAACCGGATAAGACTCGATATACAAAAAAAAAAGTCTAATTAACGATAGAGATTTATAACGAATATCACGTTTTACGAGAAAATTTTATCAAAATTTCAGCAGAGTCTCCTCTATAAAACGGACATCTCTCTACCATAGGTAAAGCCATTTCTGCATAGAAAATGCACTTCTAATAACCGCAAACATTCATAATCGGGTCGGGCTTCCAGGACTACACTTAGCCCCGACCGATACCACAATCCAATAAAACATCACAAAAATTAAATCATCTCTCAATATAGATTAAAAAATAAAATTCACAAACTAAAGTTAGTCAACATATATTTTAATTATAATTAGCATAAAGCTAATCAGCATATATTTTAATTATAATTAGCATAAAGTTACATATTTATCCCAAATAATAGAAAAATACACATAATATTCAAAATAATACCTAATATATTATTAAAATTGATTTTGAGTAATTAGTGTTAATTAGTCTAAATTAGTAGATAATTTGTAAAACCCTTTTAAAACTCCTTGTTTATAATTAAAACCAACCAAAATTTATTGTTTAACTATATTTAACAAAAATTACGTTTCTACCCTTATAATATACAACTTATATAATACACCATTAATACAAAAAAAAATTCCTTGAAAATTACACAAACATCTAAAAAATCATTTTCTCTACATTAAACATCTTAATTTAATTAAAAACATATAAATGACTTCTAATTTCTTCTAAAAATATAATTTGACCCAATAATTCACATTTAACATAAACTTAAAAATAATTATAAAAATAGTATAAAAATCACAAAAACCATAATTTAAGTTCTAAAATTAATAACATTTAATAATAATATCAATTATCAAAATTTCATAATTTTTACAATAAATTTCGAAATTAATAATAAAAAAATATTAATTAAATACCCAAAATTTATAATTAACTCCATAATTTCTAAAAAATCTTAAATAAACATCAATACCTTGCAAATAATTAACATTAATTAACCTAATTACGACTTAAACTCAATTAACAACTAATTACCAAATAAATCACATAAAATTCTGAAAAAATCACATAACTCACTAAAATTGTCAAAAATTAAGAATCAACCTCCTAAAACTCTAAAAAAACCTCAAATAACTAAAAACTACCAAGAATAACCAGATCAAGGGAAGAAGAAGGAGATCGAGTGAGTACCACTCACTGTCGAGCTTGAAAGGCAAAGGGGGAAGGGAAGCTTACTGCCATCGAAAATGGAGAAGATGGAGTGTAATATCCCGTGTTTTTAAATATTTTTATACTGCATCGGGATATACAGTGTTAATAATTTTTGTATATATTTATGAAATTTTTATGAGTCTGTTATTTAATTAAAGTTAATTTTAATTGTTTATTATTATTTTAAGTGCTTTACGTAAAATTTTCCCGAGACTTGCATTTTCAGGGAAATTGATACGTAAACTATTTATATTTAATTATTTTAAATGAATTTCCATAATTGCATGAACTCATACATATTTTTAAAATACTAAATAATGTATATATGTGTACTTATTTATTTAATTAGTGTTTAATTAATTACCCTATTATTTTATTATTTATATATTAGTTTTATTGTTATTTAATTATTTTATTTAGTATTAAATTATTAAAATATTAAATTATAAGTGTGTGGTGTATATTTAATGTGTGTGTAATTTAATATTATTTTAATATATAGTATAAAGTATATATATATACATATATATAGTTGAAAATCAAAACTTTTGCCAAATTACCGAATTGCCCCTCCCTCTTCCTTCTTCTCTCCCGACGCCTACCCTCACTGCGCCTCCTGTTCCACCTCGTCGGACAGCCTTTCGCCACCACCAGCTGCCGCCAACCTCCTCCCCCTTCCTTCCTCTTCCTCTCCGATGTGACCAGGCCACCGGAAGCCCGCTGGAACGCCCAAAATTCGTGATGGCAGCAAGTTGAGCTCTTCGCCGTCGACCACAATTCCGGCCACCATTTCGTGCACCGCCGGTCTTCATCGACTCCTTGAGCTCCGGTGGTCCCTATTCTAAGCTCCTTTTGGCTTGAAATCAAGTGGTTGATGAGGTTTGAGCTAAATCTTCAATTCGGGCCATTTTAGGGTTTTTTATTTTTTGAACTTAGAATTGTTTGATTCATGAAAATTCCCTTAAAAAATTTTGATCCTAGTAGCTTAATCTACATGTGTGAATTTTTGTGGAATTTTTGGAGATTATTTTGATTTTTGGGTATTTTTGAATATTTTAATATTATTTTCTAATTTTCGGAAATTAATTAATTAAATTATGAAATTGTGTTTTATGATAATTATAGGTGTTGAAATGAATTATTGGAATTTATTTGGAATTTTTATGAATTTCTATGTATTTATTTTGAATTATTTAGGTTTATGGAATTATTGAAAAATAGGGTTAATTGTGTTTTTAATTGAATTTAATTGGTTAATTGAGTTTAATTATTGATATTATTTATAAATATGTTGATAAAATTAATTTTGGATAATTATACTATTTTTAGTGAATTTTTGAATGAATTTTAGTATATTTATATATATAGGGGTATTTTGGTAATTTTACCCTAAATGGACTAAAAATGTAATTAAATTGGTTTTAATAGTTATTTAAGGTATAAAAATGATTTCTACAAATTATTTAGTATTTTTAATTAATTAAAACTATTTTTCGTGAATTATTTTCAATTATATATATAATATACGATTTTTCTAATAAAATGAGTTTTTATCGGTTTTTACTGTGTTTTAAGGTTAATTATGTAATTTATATTTATAAAATGTATTTTTGTGATATAAGGGTATTTTTGGCATTTCCATCATTATTTTGTGTTTGTGGACCCTGGTCGATAGACTGTAGTTTGGAGTCCGACCGAGGGGTTGTGGATAAGTTGTTGTGCCTGTGTTTCAAAGTGTGTTTCTTTGCAGGGCCGGCTCTACTCTTTGAGTAGAGAGATGTCCGTTTTACAGGGGAAGTTCTGTCGAATTTTTGGTAGAATTCTCGTAAAACGTGATGTCCGGTCGAACCCTAATTCTGTTTCTATGTCTAATATTCTAGATCGAGTTTCTAGAATTTTCTGTTAGGTATTCTGATATCTGTTATTTTTGTTTGTTTAGTTGCGTCGAGACCGAGGCCTAGTGGACCAGGCCCGTCGGATCCATCTCGTGGAGTGCACTAAGTGTGAGTTACTATTTTATATATATATACTTTAGGGTGCATGATTTAGAAATGTATGTTTTATTTTGATTAAATATGCATAAATAATTTGATTAATATTTAAGTTTATTTTTAGTTTATTTTTGGTTTATTTTTGGTATATATTAAATTATATGCATGTTTTATTAATAAATTATATTTAAAATATTTTTAAATATATTTCTAGCTTAATTTGTAATTTGATTGGATTTATTTGACGTATATATACTCGAAATATACCTGGTTTACTTTTGGTATATTTTCAGTATATATATGGTTTATATTGTTATTTTATTTAAATTCATGCATCATTTATTTGTGAATGAATGTTTCATATTTTAATGAAGGATATCGATAGAACGTGCTACCTAGTGGGCAGCACTAGGACCGAGTACGTACCGGTACGCTTATAGCATTTAGGCTATATTACTAACCTGTTTGAGGATATTAATTGGATTTGATTATTTGATGTGTGATATGATTTGGGAGTGTGATTGTTGGAGCTCGGTTGATCAAGTGTCTCGGGGCCAATCACACTGGCAGTCAGACTGCTGGAGCTCGGTTGACTTAGTGTCTCAGGGCCAGTCTACTGTCCAAATGGATCAAGTGAACATATTTTGGAATAAGTGAGCCTGTATGGCTAGAGTGTTGTCTAACACTGTTTTGAGGTTACAATATTATAGGGTTCTATTTGATCCTTCATAAATGATGATTTTCAATGAAATAGATATAAAATGATTTTACTGCATCTGTGTGTATTTGCCTGTATATATATACATATTAGATATATACTGTTGATTGTATGCATTGTCATTTAGTATGCATGTATATATATTATAGTAATTCACTCAGTGAGGTCTGACTCCCCTCCGTTGACTAATTTTTCAGGAGAGTCATCATCTTCAGACCTCAGTAGCAGGCCTGTATGCCGGATTTCTTCCGCCCTGGCTTCTTTGTGTAAACTGCTTCTCTGAGTCTTGAGTTTATTTTATTAATCTAGACACTGCAGTAGTTATATAAATTTGCGAGATGTTGTATTATATTTGAACTGGATTTGTATTAAAAGAGTATTTTATATATATGAGATGAGTATTTAATTTAAATCCAGTTGGTGGAAATGTTATTGTGATATTTATGATTTTTATTTCCGCTGCATTATATATTGTTATTACTATTGTATGTTTTATTTTATTTTAGGCTTGCTACAGGTTCCGGATTCGAAAGAATTCTCGTTCCCTAGCGTCGGTCATGGCCCATGTTTTGGATCGTGACATGGAGCATCAAAGGTGAGGTAGGAGGCAGCAACTGGCGGAGGGACGAAGCTAGCAGGGGACTGTCGCACGAAGGAGGAAGGCTTGTTGTCTGGCGAGGAAAGAAGAAGCGCTGCCACGCGAGGAAGAAGAAAGGCAGCAGCAGCAGCAACCTGGAAGCTTCAGTTCACGGCGGAGATGGAGTCTCAAGTGGTGGAGGAAGTGGCACAGGGAGAGGAGGGGCGGTATGGATGGCGGGCAGGGGAAAGAAATGGTGAGGGTGAGGGATTTTTCTTTCTAGCTCGGGCTGAAAACATGTCTATATATATATATATATATATATATATATATAATACTTTATTATAACCTTTTAATATATATATATATATATATATATATATATATATATATATATATATATATATATATATATATATATATATATATATATATATATATATATACACATTTACATATATGTGTATACACTATTATAATAAGCTTATACTTGATATGAACCCTAAACACAAACACACACCTATACGTGTGTATATATATATATATATACCTAACCAAAAATAATAATTATATCGAGTAATAAACCTTGACATAATGCTAACATAATTGTATCGATTAAATAGTTTAAACAAGTGACGTTTGTATAAAATAAAAATTTAACTTTAATTATAAATAATTCAAATTCGGAAATTGCTTCGTTTAAATAAAAATTTAGGATATTACATTTACTATCTTTTTGGTTTATAATTTTACTTTTGATGTGTAGTTTACTTTTTAGGGTGAAGAGACTGTATATAATGATATTGATCATCTTTTCATTGTTATTGATTCTGCTATAAAAGTTATTTGTCGTTTGAGTGAAGATATATGTTTTTTTTATTTTGTTTTGTTTATGGGTGACCTATTTTTTTTTAATAGATTGTTGAAAAGAATGATTATGTGTCTCTTTCTCACCAATATGGTGTTTTTGGTGAATAAAATATTAAATATGTTGCTATGGTATTTTTTTTTTTTACTTTTTGATTTATTTTAGGTTTTCGATATTGTTATATGCAGATAATAATAATAATAATAATAATAATAATAATAATAATAATAATAATAATAAATAATGAAAAATATAATGAGTTGAATAAAAGTGGAAGAAATTATGGTTATTTTTTAATGTGTGATTTATTTTTGTAGATTTTTGGTTTATGTTTGGTTTTTGATATTGTTTTATAATAATAATAATAATAATAATAATAATAATAATAATAATAATAATAAATGTAATGAGTTGAACAAAAGTGTAAGAGAGTGTGGTATTTTTTTAATTTTTTTATGTGTGATTTGTTTTTGTAGCTTTTTAGTTTATATTTGGTTTTTGATATTGTTTTATATATACAGATGATGATGATGATAATCATAATAATAATAAAGTGATGCTTATAATAAATTTGAATTTTTTGTGCTCATCATAATTATATGAAATTATCACTTCATTTTCTATTGTATCGAACATCTTAACATCCTTTGTATGTATTTTTGTTAATTTAGAATATTTTCCATTTATTTTCTATGATGATACTATAATTTTATATATATTTTTGTCAATTTAGAATTTTTAAAATTGAAAATTCATAATGCAAAATAAATTAAACTAAAGACCTATCTCCTCAATTGAAAATAATTAAAACTAAATACGTTAAAGAGATTTATAAGAGTCTGTTAACAAGAAAATAATCAAATCAAACACTCCAGATGGCCATTAATAACAATATTGATAAGATAAAGAGAATAACAAGCAAATTATAAACTTGTACATAATAGAGGAAAGCCCACCATAAGAAATAGAGTACCAACCCAACCCACAATTATCAAAAGAGAAAAAAAAAAAAAGGCCAACCATAATTTAAAAAATTCGTGCGCCTACCTACCCACACCCTATCGCCTGTTCTATCCGCTTCTTCCCTTCCAATTATTCCTATTATAATTTCTGCCACTAAGGCACACTGTGGCATCAATCAACCTTTTTATCATTTCTCCTTCCACAGTATCCATCCTGACCTTGAATTTTATTAAATTTCTTTTGCTTTCTGTTGATGAAGCAATCATCCCCCACCCGCAAAACAGGAAATCTCGATGCCGCCCTGCATGCTTTTGGATTCAAAATTGAAGAATTGTCCCCTCATAAAGTCACTGGCCGCCTTCTTGTTTCCCACAAGTGCGTTCAGGTCTTTCACTTTTCTCTTTTCTCTCTTCTCTTCCCTCTTCTCATTCTTTTTCTTTTCTTTTCTTTTCTTTTCAAATGCTTCTGTAATACGTCAATTAAGGACTTAAATTTCTTTTTTCAATTCAATGGAAAAAAAAAAAACAGTCGTTCAAGGTTTTGCACGACGGAGTCTCGGCTAGCATGGGAGCCCACATGGCATCCGGGTTTCAGAGAGTGGCTGGTATTCACCTCAGTGTCAGTCATTTGAAGCCCGCCTTTTTCGGCGATCTTATCTTCGCTGAAGCGCTTCCTCTCAATCTTGGCAAGATCATTCAGGTCACAGCTCACCTCATTTAGTTCCCTTCACTTTGCTACAGCATTACTCACCTTACCATTGATACATATGAATTTACAACTTGAACTTCTAATCATTCTAAACTAAACAGGCGTGGGAGGTGCAGCTCTGGAAGATCGATCCTTCAAATCCTTGGTTTCCTCATCCAGGTTACTCTTCTATACAATATGCCTGTCCCTGAGCTGGGTTTGAAGAAAAAGGAGAAGAGACGCAAATCATAAGGGGCAGATGCGTAATTAAAATTGGTCGAAGTGTCACGCGTTTAATTCTAGAAAACTTGAGATATTTTTGTTATTTAACTTTGTTTTAGGGCATTTATGAAAAACTTACTATATATTTCCTAAATGACCCAAAACCATTAAGGATGGAGGGTATGGGTGGATAAATAAGCAAGGGTTCATTTTGCTAAGACTAAATAGGGATGTAACCTAGCTTAGCGACTCATAATTCGCTCAGAACTAGACTAGAGAATAATTTTTTTGAATTTATTTGTTAAACTAAATAAGTTGAGTCTAAATTTTTTTAAATTCAGTTTACTTAAATTTATGAATAGGCTCATTTATAGATTCATGAACATTCTCATTTACATATTAATAACAAAATTATACAATTTTTGTATAAATTAATTCTTATATTAAAATTTGTATTAAATAAATATAATTTAAATTATTAAATATTGATATTAATTAAATAAACATTATTAAATACAATTTTAATTTCATGATAAATTGTGGAGTTTTGGAGAAAATTATTATTAGTATTAAGTAAATAAAATTTTAAAATTTATTATTAGTTGTGTAGTTTTAATTTCATGATAAAATTTTAATTACAAAGCAAATATTATATAATATTAATTTAGTATTAAATAAATAAAACTTAAATTACTAGGTGTAATAACCATACATGCATAATAAAATAATATAATTTTATGTAAATTGGTATTAGTATTAAGTAAATATAATTTTAAGTATAATGAAATACTAATGCAGTGTTATGTGGATTACCTCGCAAAATAGCAATAGAACTTTTCCAAACATTTGTAATTTGTGGTCTAATCAGACAACATCTTGCTTCAAACATAGGAGTTGTTAAGAGTAAAAATCAGGAAAAATAGCCAATTGTATGAGAAATACTTTAAGAAGTTATGTAGGGGCATTCGATATTACTGAATAGAGCGCTAACTTTGCATAAATTAGGTATACATGCATTTTAATTGTTTTAGTAGAAAGTTGCGTTATTTGTTTACATCCATTGGTTTGTAAAAGGTTTAAAGCAAACTTTGATGGGGATCAATGGTTATTCATGTACCTTTATTATTGGAGGCTCAAGTAGAGGCTTGTTTATTTATGTTTTCTCATATGAATCTCTTATCTCTAGCTATTGGAGATTCCATTTCCATACCAACTCAAAATATGCTTATTAGGCTCTATGTAATAAGTGAGAATATTTGTGCAAACAGTTATAATACATGCAATAACAAAAATTATAAAAATGAAAGAATCAATGATAGTAATGTTAAGTAAATAAACATTATTCAATATCATAAAAATTACATATTTATAATTTCAATTAATATTAGCATCAACAACAACATTAAGTAAAAACAACATATAATAAGCAAAGAATTAAAAAATTAATTTAAAATCAAAATAATAAAATTTAAAAAGGTAAAATATCATTGATGTAGTTTCTTACTCTATGTGAAACATTGTAAAAACTAAATTTCACAAAAAATTTTGAGATACTATAGTGTAAGATACTAGTTCAAAAAAATATAAAAGTTATTATAAGTTATAGAAAATAAAACTCAAGCATAGGTAGTTATTTGATTTTTAGTTTGAGAAAATAAATAGGTCAGAGAAAAATGCATAAAAAATATGTGGTTATGGTGTATAATGCTCTGTTTTAAAATCTCATATTGAGTAGAAATTTTTTTAAAAAAAAGTTGTAAAGAGAATATAAAAATATTATGGTGTATAATTTTAGAGTTCAAAATTTCACATTAAATATGAGACAAATGAAAATTAAATAAATAATATAAAAATATTATTGTGTAGCACATGTGTAAACTACATAGTAAAAAGGCGAGCTGAAATAAATAATTGTGATTAGTTAAGCCATTTAGCTCCATAACATATTTAACTTAAACTTCTCTAGCTCAACTTAAACACAAATTATATCATAGATTTTTGTTCATATTGCAATATGGAACAGGGGTCTATCATACGTGTGAACACATTTTTTTTAACAATTTCTCTCCTTTTTTTTAATGCTTCCTCTCTGAACATGAATAAATGCTCCTTTCCCTCTCATATCTCTCAGTGATTCTAAATGTGTTTTAATTTTTTTTCCTTTTTTCTTTTTCATAGCAAACGCAGCTATAACAAATCCACAAGCACAAATGCCAAATGGAAGAGGTCTTTACAGGTGTAATAGTCCCCGCGGTAAAGCTAGATCCATGACCATCTTTTTCCTTTGTCGCTGTAGCCATAATAGCAGTAGGAGGAGAAGGCAGAGTGGCAGCAACATCAACGACAACCTTGTCGGAATAAACAATGGAGATAGCGAAGGAAGAGGAGGAGGTGGCGACCACAGAAGAAGCGGGAGTATTAGAGATAGAAAAGGATTTTGTGTCCAATTTGTATGCATATAATAAAAGATGCGTTTTTAACAGGTTGTGGACAAAATTTTTGTTATAAGTGTATTATTACTCATCTTTGTAACTAAAATGATTGCTCTTGTTGTAGTTTGAATCAATTAGCTAATTAATAATCTAAAATTTTCTTACTTCTGGGTTTTTTTAAATACTTCTTATTGTATAAAACAATGAAGTTATAAGCAACATGATATGTGATTACACGAGTTGTGTGTCTTTTTTCTGTTTGTTTGGCATCATAGTATTTAGACAAAGCACTAAGGTGGATTTTTTTTTTGGTTTGGAACTCTAGTTGTTGAAATTGCAAGTGAAGGTTAATGAGTCTACAAATGGAGGTCAATAAACATGTAGATGAAGGTCAATAAACCTATTGTATTTTCATTGATCTTCAACTGCATGTTTATTGAGGATAAAATGAACTTGCAGGTAAAGGTCGACAGACTCATTGATCTTTACCTGTAACGGGCTCATTAATCTTCACATGCAGGTAGGGGTGACCATGGGCCAGTTCGGAACCTAAACCGGTCCATTTTTGAACTAACTTAGAATCGGGCCGAATTGGAACCAGAACCGTACTGTATCTGGTTCAAGGTTGGTTCAAAATTTTTTTAACCTTCAGTTCTGAACTGGATATATATATATATATATATATATATATATATATATATATATATATATATATATATATATATATATATATATATTGTTTATTAGATTTTCTTTAAGACATAATCATTTAATTTTATTTTTATATATAACCAATTATATAATGAAAAAATTAGAGAATAAATATAGATAAAATAATTTTGATAAAATAATATTATAAATTATTTGCAGAAAATAGAAATTTATATATAAATCAAGTGTTAATGGGACAATATGACATTCAAATTATCAAATGTCTATAACTGAGGTAATAAATTTAAATACTTTTATATATATATATATATATATATATAAGGAAAGGGGCCAAAGGCCCGTTGGTTGGCTTGGATGATCATAAGCTGCCACTTTTTTTTTTTTTAAAGATTGGCTAGGTCACTTTTTTTTAATTAAATTATATATAAATAATAATAGAAAATGACTAAATTGACCCTAATAATATTTATATTTTTAGAATAATATAGTAATTTTAAAATAATTTTTTTCTATAAATACCTTCCCCCACTCACAATTTTTTAGATAATTATTCATATACATACTCTTTCATTCATTTTTTCTCAATTTTCAATCTCAGTCTTCTCTTATAATCTTATTATTATTATTACTACTAATACTCTCTAATTGTTATTATTATTTTAATTATTATTATTATTATTATTATTATTTTCTTCAATTTATTTTTGAAAATTTTTGTATTTTCTCTATAAATCAAATGACTTCAAATCCAAGAAAAAGAAGTGAATTTGAGAATCAACCATCTATTGTTGATTTAAACAATATGATGTATCATTTAAATATTTTGATGAAAATAATAAAGCTGAATTAGCTAAAATGATTTCTATGGAACATTTATCCTTTAATTTTAGTAAAAAAGTAGGATTTGTTAATTATTTTCAAAATACATTAAATCCATGTGCAAAATGTATACTTAGAAATACTTTAAAACATACTATTTATAATTTTTTTTTCAAAAGAAAAAAAAGAATTGCATAAAATTTTTTAAATTGGATGGACTTGTATCAATTTGTTCCGATATATGGAGTGATTATTAGTAAAAGCACTCATATATAGGATTGACAATGAATGACAAATACAAAAAAGAATTATTACATTTTGAGTTTTTGATGACCCGCATATCATCGAAAATATTTTTAGAATTATTCAAAATATTTTACAAGAATATAGTTTGGTAAAAAAAAATATTTTCTATAGGTTTTGATAATGCAGCTACAAATATTGCAATTATAGTTGAACTCAAAAATATTTTTCAACCAAATATTGGTGGAAAAATTTTTCATATTAGATGTGTTTGCCATGAATTATTGTGTAGGTTTATCAACGATAATGTTTCATAAGTTAATTTATTTCCAGAAAATTGAGAAGTTTGTCAACAAGTTTAGATTTTTTAAAAGTTTTTAATGATGTAACATACATATTAAGTGAAGTTTATTACCCAACATCTGATTTATTATTAATTGAATGTATTAATATTGTTAGTGCTATGCAAGAGAATGAGATTGACTTAGTTTTACAAGAAATAATATTATTAATGAAAAATAAATGGTTTAAAATGATTGCACTATTTAATCTTGTTGCATGTGTTTTTGATCCAAAAATTAAATTAGATGGTTTAACCAATTATTTAAGTATGTATTTGTCACGACCCAAACCGGGGCCATAACCGCCACTAGGAAACGAGAATTTTTTCGAATCCGGAACCCGTAGCAAGCCTTAAAAGAATAAAACATGCAATAAAATAAAATAAATAAATATGCATCATAATTAAAATCTCAAATCAAAGTAATAAAAATAATCTCTTCCATATCATAACATAAAATATATTAATACAGTATTCAAAGAAAGACCTATGAATTAAAATCACATATAGTAAAACTAAAATACAACTCACTACTGATACAAATTATAACTATTGCAGTTTTCTAGAGTACAATATAAAATTAAGTTAATAATTTACATAAACGAGCTAAGACGGAGGAAGTCCGGTGAATAGGTCTACTGCTGAGGTTTGAAGAAGAAGACTCTTTTGTAAAAATGTCAACTGAGGGGAGTCAAATCTCACTAAGTGAATTATTGTAATATATATACATGCATCTCCTATATATCAAGTGCAATCAAACATTCGTATATAATAAATATATATACAAGTAATTCACACAGATGTTGAAAATCACTTATATAATAATACTGAAAAACGTAAGTTTATGAAGGATCAAATAGAACCCTATTTAATCATAACCTCAATCAATAATAACATCACTCTAGTCATACAGGCTCACTTAATTTCAAATAAATTCACTTAATCCATATGAATAGTAGACTGGCCCCAAGACACTAAGTCAACCAAACTCTAGCAGTCTGATTGTCAGTGTGATTGGCCCCGAGACACTTGGTCAACCGAGCTCCAGCAATCACACTATCAATCATATCACATCTTAAATCAATTAATCCATCAATCTCAATCAAATCATAATTTACCACAAATAGTTCTCACTCAACCCTAATCTATCGCACTGGTACATACACGATCCTAGTGTTGTCCACTAGGTAGCACGTTCTATTGATATCCTTCATTTAAAATAAATCATTCATACAGGAAATTAAATAATGCATAATATCATTCAAAATGACAAAATAAACCATATATATACCAAAAATATACCAAAAATAAATCAATAGTATACTAAAAATAATTTAAGTATAAATCAATAATATAACATACATTTATTTAGAAATATATAAAAAATATACCTAAAGTATACTAATCATTTAATAAAATAATTATGAATAAATATACATTTAAAA